>JAMXBC010000003.1:2661368-4159701 GCA_024138005.1 Lumnitzera racemosa
AAGAGAATTAGATAAAATAAGTACAAAAAGTACATTTTTATTTATTTTCTAATTCATTTATAGATTTAGGTTATATTGGATGTTTATTTTCATAAGCCACTTGTGGAGTAATAACAAATTTTGTTGATCCGAAGTTTGCTTCGTTAAATCTGTTCTTTGTTGACTCTATTTGTACGTACAAACCGCGCATGTGGATGTTGTCGTAGGATTTCTACTTCAGCTGAAGTTTCTAAGAGAAAGGCTCTTGACGCGGATTCCACGCGCCAAGGCACAGTTTTCGTTTGAGATGGACTTCAGCTACTCTACCAGTGCCGAATATATCGATAGAACCAATAATAATTATTATTATTTCAATTCCGAAAAAGAAGAGAAAATTAAATGTTTATCATTAAAATTAAAAAAACTTACATAATTATAAATTGTATACAAAATATTATCAAAAATATTAATATTAAATTACATCTTGAAGATGTAATTTGATATTTGTATATATATCGCATCATGAAGATTTAATATTCTTAAAAATATATTTGAATCTATTACACATTAAGATACGACATTAGTATTTATACATATATGTAATATATATACAAATGTTAATATCGTATTTTTAAGATACGATATAATATGTATATTTTGGTAATATTTTTTATATAATTTGTAATTATGTGATTTTTTAAAAAATATTGGTAGACAAATATTGTGAAAAAAAAAAAATGAATGTCAGCAAGTTATATTATACTAAGCTATTCAAGTTAAAGTCGATATTTATTCGAGTTTGACTCAAGAATATTTGAGTTGAACTCAAACTTAAGTTATTTGAGTAATTAATTGAGTTGAACTTAAGCCACATAATATTTAACTTGACTACCTAGTGAACTTAATTGAATTTGAATAAAATATTAATAGTATTAGTCAATTTCAATATTAATGTTATTAATTTAAAATAAAAAATATTTTTCAAATAAATCAAGTTTAAATGAGTTTACTTTGATGGAGCTCTAACTTTATTAAACATTATTTTGAGTTTAGTTCATACTTAAAATTTTGATGCTTGATCGAGCTCAAATCAAGTTAAGGCTTTGAAATTTTAAATAAAGTTTGAATTCAATATTATATTATCTTAACTTGATTCATTTACACTATTAATGGTTGCCATAGTTTTACACCCTTTTTTTCTTATAAATACTTTGTTATGTTAATTTTATTTTATCATATAATTTATATATTAATTACAGTTAATTTATTTTAAGCATAATATATATTTATTGATTACAGTTAGTTATTTAAAACACACCTTATCTCATGAACAAAGTAGTTAACTAAACAAAAAAAAGATCATAAAATTACTAAACAGAATATTTTAAATAAAATTATATATAAAGTTGAAGGAAGGAATAATAGCAAATATATCTCACAACTATTAGTTAGATGCAAAAGGGCTTTTGTACTAAACTCCCATAGTGTAATTTTACCTCATCCAAGCTTAAATAAAAGCTTTATATATATGCCAAACTATTTATAAAAGGCTAAAATTATCGTTATTATTACTATCATAGTGATTTTTTGGAATATTATCAATCATTTGGAGGTTATAAATATATATATATATATATTATAGAAATTATATAGAGGTGAAAGCATATTTTTAAAATTTAAGAGATTAATTTATATCCAATCGATAATTACGAAGGCTTATTTACAAAAATGCCTAAAAATTAAAACACGACGAAAGGCCAGACGGTGCCAACTAGCGGACCCAAGAGAAAAACATTTGTGGAATTGAGTAAGAACAAGTGGAGAAGGAACATGGTAATTGACTCTCTTTCAACAAACATGTCTCTGTCTTACTCGAACCTAGGCAACTTCCTTCATGTCCTACTTGTGAAGATTCACTGCATTTTCTAGCAGTATTATCACATACAAGTGGGACGAAAGTTTCTTGTTGTTTCCTCGTACAATGGACCCACGTAAGGAAAAATTAGGTCATGGGATAAATATAAAAAGGATTAAAAAGATAAAACAATTTTAGGGCCGGCAACTCATTAGTGATGTTACCGGATCGTGTTCATATCGAATTCATATCTGTATTAAAAGGATGTGATATTGAGCAGAAATCATGAATAATTAAGTTAAAATATTTGTTCCTTTCATAGATATGAATCGTGCTGTGTTTGTATTTATGTTATTGCATCGTGTCAATAATTGTTAATCTCAAATAATATCACACGATGAGTTGAGTCATGCAGTATTATATTATTACCATCACTAATCCTATGATTAAAAAGCACGCTTGAATAATTAATAAAAGTGTGTAAACGAGTTAAACGGATTAATTTAGTTTGTCTTACTTTAATTATCTTTTTAAACGGATCAAAAGATCTCTATTTTAATTCGTTTAAAAGGTAAGTTAAACATGTAGGCATATGGGTCAAAGTATAAATGTATTAAACGTGTCAACTTAGATTAATCTACTTTGATCCACGGGCTAAATTGATCGGATTCATTTAATTCATTTTTTAAATTGACTAAAAATTAATTCAAACCCGTTTAAAAAATAGATTAAATAAACCTATCGATGCGCTAAAAAACCCGTCCACTTTGCACGCCAGTTGATAAAATTTACCTAACAGAAACAACGGCTAGGCTTTGCTCAAGACTACTGTTGGCCGAAATCCATCAGTAGCTATGATGACTGGACTGCACTACGCATTTGCAGAGAACAAGCAACACCGGCTGTTCGACTGTACAGACACGGCAGCTCCCTCCCATCCACAATTCTAAGCATGGAGTTTCCTACTTTTTGATGGACAGCAGCCATGGGGATATGAAAGTTCAAGTTTTTTGGTCATTGCACAAGATTTGATGACAGAGTTTATTCTTGTAGTGCATATGTAGGCTTGAATAAGTTCCCTTAGGAGAATCAAGGAACTTTGTTTCATGAAAATTGTTGTCCTAAATTTTTTATTTTTATATATTTTTATATCTAGAGCTTTGCAATTATCAAATATTCCAGTTAGCAAAAGCTGTTTAATTTACTATTTTTTGAGGTACTAGTTAAAACGAAATTATTATATTATATTCTATTTAAGAAATAACTCTCTACCAAAGAAAATTCTCTCATAGTATTGGATAAATCTTCTTTTTCTTCTTCTTTTTTCTTTTTATTTTTTCAATCAATTATTGGACAGATTTTAATATATGTTTTTTTTTTATCCTTTTTAAATAGAACAAATAAAATCTCTTATCCAAAATCTCAAACTAATTTTTTTTTATAATTATTTTTTCCAATCGCCACCTTTCCACCAATTAACTACTATCACCACTTCCTCTACCTCGCCATCATGACATATATTTTTAGCTCCACTACAACAGCCATCATTATCAAAACAAAACTAGCATCATGTCATGATCACCATAGCTACACTAATACCATCTCATCACCACCATTGCTTACATTGCTATTACTATACCACATTCATCATCATTTATTACCTTACATATCCTAAATACTTTTACTATCACCATTACCATTACATTGCATTTTACCACCATCTCCATAACTTTACTATCACCACCATTCTCACAGTCACTATATTTATTGTATCAATACTTCAATTACCCTACACTACATTATTATTGTTATTGTTATCTTCACATAACTATCGCTTTATCTTTATACTACTGCTAATAATATGTTATAATCGTAATAGTACCATGAATATAGCAAGCAACGAATAATGTTAATAATCTGTTATAATGGTAGTGGTAACAAGAATAGTAAAACAAATTAAATGAGACTATATAATAAAAATAATTACATAGTAATAATAATATAACTACCAAAATTGCACCCCTAAAGTAATATTTTAAATAACAAACAATAGTGTACCTAATAAGACACTTATAAACATTTACTTGTAAAAAGAAAATTTCTTAGCATGGATTTAAACAACTTCTACCATGTTTGTGCTGTCCGCATTGTCTTGTATTTACTTAGTAACCAAACTCCTGTGACTTTAAGCAGTAGATAATGCCAAATAATGGAAACATTCCACCTTACGTAATCCATCTGATTCGATGCAACTTCTATAATATCCATTGGAATTATTCCTTTAACCTCGATTAGATTTTGTTAATTTAACCGATCCCGTTGACCTTTATTAATGGTAACCGGGATTAGATTTTATTAATTTGACCGATCCCACCGAATTCCTTTAAAAACTTACTGGATTTTTACGGATTAAAATATATTACTTATTCTTATATTTTTTAGAAAATATATTAATTTGTTAAAACATATATAGAGATCAAAGAAAAAGAAAAAAAAAATATCATAAGAAACTTTTAACTTTTAATTCTTAAAATATAAATAAATCCTATCATATTATAAATAAATATAAATTATATTATAATATTTTTATTGATTATGACTCACTCCAATTCAAACTTGATTTGATGCTATTGATCCTTGATCTAATCTTATCTTCAAGTCGACATTCCCATCAGAGTTCTACAATATTAACATGATAATCAACCAATAAAAATACTAATGGTTTAAATAAGGAAAATAGTTTCCTTCTTTTATTCCCCCACTGAGACTTTTCATTAACAGATTACTCCCAGCACCGGCCAAACTGTCACTTCGCCTCCTGCCACCACTTGCTACAAAATGTATTGATTATAAAAACTCGGGAGTCTGCATATTTCTCACTATCACTTGTCAAGTCGCATTACCAAATTCCCAACTGCCAAAAATTTCCCCACCCCACTGCGAAAAACGCTAATATGAGAAACTGAAGTGTCCAAAACACAGTGAAGAGTTCCAAGATTTATTTTTATATTTCTTCCCACCCCAATTGATCATTGCCCCGAACAACATCTCTGAGGAACGGAGAAAGAACTGAGAGGGTTGTTGCCGGGCATATTACCAATGAAGGGAATTTTTGAAGCCGTGAACTATTACATGAATCAGTGAGAACCGACAAACTGACCTGATTAAAATTGTTCAGTCCTGATTACGCTAAGATGAGTTAACCCTAAGAACCTGACAACCTACAAGTTATTCGGTTTGCCAAAATATTTAAACGTTTTTTCTTGAATACATCTAATATACGATCATCTCTGTACTTGTTCTGGATTATGGTTGCTTGTAGTTGATGATGATGCCGTTCTACCACCGAGGATCCCATTGTCGACCGGAGGGGATACTCCCCATTTTCCATCTGATTCAGATGGCTCCAGAACTTTAACAGATCCATCTGTCATACCGAGAGCGAATTGATTTGGCTCCTGTGGATGAGTAGCAACAACAACTGGATATACAGGAGGTTTCCTGCAAATCACAAGTATTGCTGAGTGTGATGGAACACTACATGTAGCCAGATGCAAAAGTTTAGACAAAGGAGAAGTTTCTTCAGTTCGAGCACAAAATGCATGGAGATAATTGTTGAAAACATGCGATACGTGGGAAGCAAAATGCATGTGCACATGCTGATGAAATGCACATGGCAATATGGTTCTCAAAGGAGTAATTTCTTTTTTGTACCCATTTTGTTTCTTATGTACTAGAGCAGAGGTGCATGAAATTCCTTATTCATCCAATATAGAAGGTTCAAAGCAGTGACTTCTGATTGTCATACCCGCTTTGCTGTGCTGAGGACAAGTATGATGATGGAGCAATTCGACATCGTAACTTTAGGGTATCAGCATCAAAAACTCCAATATTTCCATCGCAAAATGTAGCAAAGATCAACTGGCTGTTGCAGGAATATGCTCCACCAGATATTGGTGCGGGCAATTCATCTTGTGGGACCCACTGAAAGGGAAGAAATCATGAGAATGCCGGACAGACACTATCCAGAGCTCAATAATCTAAAAAGAGCAAGAGCTAAAAATCAACTATGAGACAGTCTTCATAAAATGCCTACCGGTTTAACTCGTTCCATTTTGGAGGCATCGTATATTGCCAGCTGTGTCTCATGAACTACCAGCAAATGCCTTTGGTCTACATGGAACTGCACACGTGTATCGCCAGTAGGAGCCTTCCCACTTGGTATTTGGATCATAACAGACTTTCTCTTCTCCCATGTATCAATGCTCCAAAAACAAAGCTACAAACAAATATAGTTACAGCAACCAATCCAAATATCACACAAATGGTATTTGCAAGACACAAAGCAAGAGACCCCTCCTTACAAGCTGCTAATTCGAACAAATGTCTCGGTTTTGATTTTTGACCTAGCAAATGGCTCAAACAATCAAATAGGAAATTGAAGAGTGACTAACCCTTTCACTCGCACAACTCTAATTTTTCTCTTTGCTGAAACTTTTAATTTTACTTGTTGAGATCTTGGGATTCATTTTAATCATTACTTGCTTAGTCTTAGTCAAACCTGCTTTACTTACTTGAGCATCAGCTCCAGATGAAACCAACACATTAAGGCTGGCAGAGAAGGCTAAGCCCGTTATTTGCTTCTGATGACCTTTCAATGTGGATTTCACCTACAAAATTAGCTTTGAATCAATTCCGGAAATGATAGAGAGATAGAAAAGGAGATCCCACCAAGTCATGCGATAATAGGAATAAATTACCTCATCCACTCTGACATTGTAAATATGGATTGATGCATCCTCCATTCCGATGGCTATGATGTTATTATCTTGAGGATGGAATGCAAGAAATGTTGAAGCAGGCGGAGGTGACATGAACACAGTCATTACCTACAAATTTAAGTACTTCATAATCAACCGTGCATCTTAACAGAAATAAATTGGATAAGATTGTAGGGATGGATGTATGATCTAACCTTGAAAGTCATCATGTTAAACAGAGAAACCTTCCCGCCACAAGCTGACATTACATATGAATCATTCTTTGACAGTGCTATGCAAGGAATTGCTTCTTCCACATTAACACCTGCGACATCATTG
Organism: Lumnitzera racemosa; assembly: GCA_024138005.1. Classification (NCBI taxonomy): domain Eukaryota; kingdom Viridiplantae; phylum Streptophyta; class Magnoliopsida; order Myrtales; family Combretaceae; genus Lumnitzera; species Lumnitzera racemosa. The sequence goes on from JAMXBC010000003.1 coordinate 2,668,302, forward strand.
GCCATAACAAGACCACTACTTGGCTGCCAACTATTTGGATTAACACTGGCAGTGGCCTTTAAAAACATATTGACTTCAGCAATGACTTGTAAACATGCTACAGAGTATCATTCAAAGGGGAAAACAACTACCTTCCCAGTAGGATTTTGTTCAATTCTTGACCATTTCCATAGCTTCTGGATGCCATTTGATCCCAAGGCCAAAACACCAACACCGGAGTTTGTATATAAAAGTCTACCAATCTGGATAAAACAAGAGTAGTTAGACAAAAGGGATTAAAGTCATTGAAGGTGTAATCTACGTAAACCATAGAAGGTGTCAGTCCACTTGACCAGAACACAACAAACCTTGCTAGAGCAATCTGTAGCATTAGGCACAGTAACTAAGCGGCACTGGCCAGGCTCAGTTATTTCAGCCAACAGCCATGGTTTTGTTGTATCAGCTGCTTCTTCAACTGCTCTAGGTTTCTCCACATTTCTTCCCATTGCATCAATTCCATTCTGAATTGAAGGTGAAAAAATAACGGGATTAATTCTTCCCGTAATAGGATGGGTAAATAGCAATAATCTTCTTGAAAATGAGCCAATTGGTTCAAGAGAAACGAGGCAGATACCATCCTTTATTCAATTCTCAGACTGATATTTTCACATGCACAGAATCCCAATTCAAATCTCAATGAAAAATGCTCAAGACAAAGCGGTATGATTTTTTCATGCTCATTTTCATATCACTAGGTAGGACGAATCCAGTGCTTTTCTCCATATATCTACTTAGGCATGCAATTAGTAACATGAAAAGTGATTCAAAAAGAAAGGCCCTGGAACTTTACAAGGATTGGAGGAGGCCTAGCAGGTGAGCTCCTTTCCACCTTACAATTTACTGGAGCAACATTAGCAACAACTGGTGAGCCAGAGACCTGAGACAAATATTAGAGCAGATTATAGATCTCACAACATAACTGCACATGGCAGAGGAAAAAACAAAGACAGATGCCTTAAAATAACCTTTATAGTAGAAGACTCCACTGGAACCCTCAATGTGTCTAAAGTTGGCACATCATATGCCTTGAGATATCTAAGACCCACTGTATTTGCCAGTATCCGAAATCCATTATCTGCTGTAGAAACAGCAAGAAGACTTCCTTCTTTATTGAATCTAAGGCGAGGAAGACTCTGACCAAGTGACACAAAAACGCAAGTAGGTTTAGTGGACTAAATAAGATTTTTCAGAGAAAAGATGGTAAATTAAGAATGTAATGCTTACTGAGAGTCCACCATCTGCATCTGTGCTCATGAGCATATTCACATTATCCATATCCCAAAACTTTATCTGACTATCTTCACCAACAGCCAAGAAATGGTTTTGTGTTGTGTCAAACTGCACAACACCAGCTGATTTCTTGCTGAGACCATTGTATGTCCTCTTTATTGCTCCTTCAGTTTCATTCCACTCAACCAGAAAAGAATCTCCATCTTTGCTTGTTCCGCATGAGAACAACCTATAATGTATAAAACGAAGGCAACAGAAGAAATAAAAAAATTAAGAATTTTCAGCAAGAAGGAAAAACACCTCATCCATAAAAAAGGAAACCATCTTACAATCTTTCAAGGTAATACAAATATTGTTACCTGCTTCCATCGGCACTATAAAGCATTGTTGTACACCATTGACCAGGAGCATCGTAATCAACTCTTGAGCCCATATTGTCATAGAGCCAGGCTTTTATTTTCCCATTAACAGCAGTTGAAAATACAAACTGGCATCCACAGAGGCAAATATCAACAAATTTAAAAATTTCTCAGGGAACAAATGAATTCAACACCAATGGAAATTATAGAAAATAGATATGAACAATTACTTGTAAAAGTAATGTCAAATAGGTACATCCTTATAGAGAAAATCCAATGACAAATTTCCAATGAAGTGCAAAAACATCAGCAAGCAAACCCTAGAAAAAACTAATCACTATTTCTTGAAGCTCGATCTCTCCCTGGACAAACCATATAGCCAAGTTCACCATAGACTCCTTGATAATATCAGTCGTAACTGACTCGAAGATACCTGTATGTTTTCCTTGTGATGTGGACAAATAGAATACACTGGAGCTTCATGACCTTCAAAAGTAAATAGCCTTCGTCCACTCAAATCCCACACCTGCTCATTGCTTTTAATTAGTTAGATGGTGTTTATGAACACCATCATCTAAATAACTAACAAAATAGATTCCATCACCTTTATTGTCTTATCTTCTCCACAGGTAATAAAACACAATTGTTTGTTTGGATAAGCAAAGGCCAAGTCATTTACTACACCAGCATGGGCTTCAATCTACATGACAGTAGAAATGATTATACTTCCATAAGTACCCAAATAAGATTCCAATGTACTTTTGTATTCAGAAAGAACAAGAAATACCTCTCTATGCTGACGTAGATCATTAGATCCATGGCAAGAATACAGATGAACCAAGAACTTGCTATATGCAGCACCTGATTCAGACAAAACAATTAGATATCTAAACTCACAATTTAGGTATTTCATGAAATCAAGATGCACATACCAAGAAAGTTTCCGTCTGGACTCCATGCCACATGGGTAATAGACATTGGAGTCTGTCTAGCACTAGCAGCCTGCGACATTATCATGATAAAATTTTAATACAGAAATCTGAAATCAGCTTCTGTCTCTGGACAACTATCTAAACATAAAAGTGAGAGCTCACTAATAATTTAACTCAATTGGCAACAGCAATGAACCTGGAATTGCAGGGACACAGAGCACATATCCCATACTTTAAATGGCTTGTATGTCAGTCTTTCCCGTACTGCAAGTTCCCAGACTGATAATTCACCATTCGCACAACCAACTGCAATGCAAAGCCAGATCAAACTTTCAGTCTATGCAGTATCCAAGCAAATCATTCTATGGACCATTTTCTGAAGGAAAAAATGTTAAATTCATTGACTAGACACTATAAAACCTCCACAGAGATTAATAAGAAAACAAATTAAAAATAAGCAGAGACTGAATTTTATACCAAGAAGCACAGTTGGATGGGAGGGATGAAAATCCATGCTCACAACAGGAGAGCCCTGATGTATGGAAAAAGCAACAGTTCTTGGAAGGTCATCAGAAGACCTGTAAGGTTGCTGCCTAGGTCCTGGGTAAGTAACCTGAACACCGAAGTGGAAAGAAACCACAAACATGAGGAATTGACACTCAGCCAGAATTAACATGGGCATTTTTCAAATTATCAGGACAAGTGGCTCAATATATTAAATAACAGAAGAAAGGAAATTCACAATCACCTCTTCAACAGATTGAGGAGGTCTAAGTCTCTTCATTAGTTGATCATGATCAGGACTATGAAAATCGACAATGCCAGGGCCTGTAGGAGGTGTTATAGGACGTTTCAAGATAGAAACTGCCAAAATGAAAGGAATTATAACAATAATCAGTATGGTAACATATACAGTTAAGTCAGATGTCAAACTCCTCATAATTTCATTCCAGAGCACCAAACCAGCCAAATACACATGGATGTAACTCTCTGTTCAGCCCTGATTAGTTGCTATTCATGGTTTGAATCACTAATTGTTTTATTTGTTATTTTCTTTATAGCTCCTGGTTATTTTCTTTATAGCTCCATTGCTATGAGTGTCATACAAATTTAAAAATAAATAAATAAAATAAACAAACAACAAACTAATAAATAAATACATGGCAGATTAATGTGAAGTAGCTGAACTTTCAAACAAACAGTTGCAAATTACCTCTTCAATCTTCATATTGTGAACATTACTCAGATTGTTCTTTGACTAATAAACCAGTATAATTGTCCAATAATTGCATCAATGTTAACACATATCTCATCCCTCACCACACATATGGGCATCTACATAATGTTGGCTTACGAAATTTAGATTCACATATTATTATTAACTTTTCAAAAGAAGGGAAAAAAAAAAAAGAATCTAAAATATTATATTTTATGGGATGCAGTAGTTTGATCTGTGGTTCCACATATCATTTGAAAACCTTTGAACACAAACATATCTATGAACTGTAGCATGCAAATACGCTGCTGTCAAAGCAACTACTGAACTATCAATTGATCTGATAATCTACAATTATTTTTTCTATAAATAGAAATTCTATATCCTGGCTGTTATGTGACAGTATTCTCAATTCACATAACATCCTCAAAACCAAGAAACATGAAAAAAACTTGAAATCCAATCTAGATGGATTGTACTTACACCAAGCCCATGGAAATCTATGGATGCATAATGAATAAGCAATTGTTCCTTTTGCAATTCAATTGGGCCAGAAGATTAAACAAGCCAGTTAAACTAAATAATAGAGAAATAAATTGTTCATAATACATTTTAATTGGTGCCCATGGGTAGATTTACAAGGTAATCCATTCGTACAAAGACGAACAAAAGAAAACAAAGTAAACTGGATTCAGTGGAAATTCTGGTAATAAGTATGCTTTTCAATTTAAATTGAGAGATTTCCCCGGTTTAAGGATATGTATGGACTAATGAATGTGAGAAGTCATTTTTCTCCTAGAATGAAAGTCAATAGAATTGCTGAAAAGAAAAAGGCAGTAATTGTGATGCCGATAAGGTTGTCAATATGAAATTAGAAGAGAGCAGAGACAGTTTGTACTTATGGAAATGCTACTTGAATGCAACTAGATTGATGTACTCTCTCCGTGTGGCAGCTGGCTATGTTCTGTGTTATTTGACTCCAAACTAAAAGCCCAGAGAAACTAAAACCTGAGATTTTGGATCTACAGCATGATGGTTGGTTTTCAAATGCTATTGCCTTCAGGCATGAAGCACAGGTTAGATCTATCTACACATAAAGGATTTGGATGAGAGAGATGTAGGTATTCTTGGTCCTGTAGAGATGACGGCGGACATAGCATATCAAGAGGTTTATATAAGACTCCTCATGGCCTAGATATTGGGCCACAAAGGGACTTCTTGTCAATAAAAGCTTATTGCAGCTGGATTTAGATTATAGGCAATCAAAAAATCTCCCTTGTTTAAGATTGCAAAAAGTGCAAACTTTATGCCATTAATGAATTTGCCACTTCTTATAATCGTCCAACAAAAATTAACAACTCTGAAATCATTGGCCTCCAATCTAAATTGCCAATATCTATCATCTAAAACCATTGGAAAGGAAAATGCAGTGAAAAGGAAAATTATTGTATAGCTTTTCTATTTCTTTACTTTTCTATTTTCCATAACCATCAATAAATAAATGCTTTCTCAATAGAATTACGCATCAGCATTAGCACCTAGATAATCATTTTTGGATCAAGCGATATTGCAAACCTAAATTAGGAAGGTGCCAACAATGTTATGGATCACAAGTTAAATAATGCATCATTCTCAAAATGATCTTTGATGTCATTGCAGGATTACAAGATTACCATCTTTAAAAAAATTGTCTGAAGGGATTATTGGATGAGACTGACAAAAGACAAGGAGAGCAATAGGAAATGACATGACATATTTATGCATTAATGAAAATATAGATAACGATAGAGCATACTGACAAACCAAGACCTACATAGCCATGCCCGCCCAGTGGAAAAAGGCTTGAAAGATACTTTCTTTCACAGAGTATATGTCTCAAGGTATACAAGAGTGGAATATAGATATGAGTCAGTAAAAAACAACTTTTACTCAAGTAAATAACGCAAATAACCCAAAAAATAGAAAATATTTCATTGGAAATGATTACAACAACATACACTTCAAAAATAGACACTGTATTAGAATTCTTCTCTTTTCAATAGGATCAACTGACACTACTAGAGTCACCTGCCACAACCTTCTCCCACCAAGCACAACTAGTTAACTAGTTAAGTGCAACCCCTTTCAATTATTATGGTAATATTTGACCATCACAAATATTATAGTACAGCAAACATCTATAGATCTAAAACATGTTTTCAGCAAGCAAGCCCACTTTATTGCAATGACCATAATTCCCTCTTACTTCCAAACTAAAATAGAGGTAAAACCTTCATATATATATAAAGCAGCAATTATTATTAAACCACCTGTTATCGGACTAGATATCCTTTTGTCCATAGTTCTCTGGTTCAATATTATAGGTCTCTAGAATGCTCTCTTTTGTACATCTTTTCTAGAGAAAGTAAATATATCTCACCTTAAACCCAACCCCCACACCTCCCCCCCATCCCCCCTAAGGGAAAAAAAAAAAAAAATTTCTGGATCAGATTTAATCCTTAAAAACCACCAACTTACAATCCAAGTGAAGAACCCTATTTTAACTACTTCATATTTCAAATATGTTCCTTTTTCTATCTCCAACAGTATGAATATTCTGGAACAAAGCAACGATCCGTCTCCAAGCCTTCAACAGGCCAAAATGGAGGTTCAATTACAGTACTAACCTTGATTTGGTGGCATTGGTATTGAAGATGCAGTTACAACAGCTGCTTGAACTGATGATGAAGCAGAGGCATTAGCCATCCAACCCGCTAATGCATTGGCACCAGCAGCTGCTGCTGCAGTGGGTGGAAAGGGCTAAAAAGGAAACAGAGCATCCATATTACCATACTCTGCGGAATTCAGCATCGGATATACTAGGACAAAAAGAGAGAGAGAGATAAAGCCAATGAAATCATACCCCATGAGCACCCAGTGATGGATAAGTAGCAGGTTTTGCAACTGCAGCAACTGGAAGGTTGACAGGACTAGGAGCAAGAGGACCATTGGGAGTTGAACAAGTATGGTCTGTAAAAAGGGTCTTAATGTCTGGGTTTGGCCTTGGGTTCTTACACAACTGATGCTGCCAATTCAAACTGCAGAACATCTTATATCTCAGGAAATAGAAAGCATGCTCTTTAAGTAAAAAAGAAAGAAAGAAAAAGTATAGGAAAAATCACCAAAAAGATGCGAACATGTGAGGTGGGAGTTATGAAGCACAAAGGAGTATGCAATAATACATCATTATCAATTTTTCTTCTTCTTTTTTCTTTGGGTGGTTGTGGGGTGGGGTGGGGGGTTAGAAGCGGAGCACATTTCTATGTTTAAGTGATTCAAAAGGTATTAGAATCACCTAAACATAGAAGCATTTTTTGACAGTACAAGTTCAAATCACATACCAAGAAAGTGATAAATTATAGTCAAACTGGCAAGAGATATAATTAGATTTAAGCATGCCTATGGAAAGAGACAGTCAGGATAGGGTGGAAAGTAGATTAAAGTCTGTACTGACTGAAGCTCTACATATTCACCCTTGCAATCTTCCTTCAAAAAAATTGAAAGACGGTAGAATAACTTCAAGCACTGGATCATGAATCTAGAATAACTTCTCTTGTGAAGTTTAGCTCACTTAATCTGCCCAAATTCTCTGTTTCCATCAGAAGTGGAGAGACGAAATCTGGTTAGTGGTTGTCAACAAGTCCATAATGGTGAGCAAGTTGCGGATCAAAGACCATGATGTCATTATCTCACAACGAGTCATGTTGTCAATCAAAGATGTAGCTTTCCACATTATTCTACCTAGAGTAATACTTGAAATTTATCTTCTAACCCTTTGTAGGCTAAACATCTATTTGATGATTTATTTGAATTGCATTCTGTTGATGTATATGGATAAGATACAAAGGATATTTTCAGGATCAATATTTACCAGTGCAATTATGACACATATCCAAATAAATATTCTTTTTTAGAGGGAGAAAAAAAAATCCAATGAAATCAAAGATCTTCATCTATTAGTGCTTTTCTATCGATATTGTACCAGAAGGATATTATACCCACATCTTTGCAAGTATACTCAAACGAACTTTGCATGCAATAAAATAAAAGCAATGCTGCCAGCAATCGTGTTCTTGCAGATTTACCTTTGATTTATAAGAGTCCTCAGTCTTGAAGACTTTAAAGTAGGAAAAACAAGCTTATCACGAAACAAGGGATTTGCTTCTATAAGTTTCTTTAACTCGATTAACATAATGTTCCGGGCAGTTTTTGTGTCTCCATACTTAGAGAGTTGCTCATTTTCCCTGTCAATGAAGTAAAGGACACGTGTTTAAGAAACATATATTAAAAAAAAAAAATTATACCGTTGAATAATCTTCGAAATAAATGTAGAATGATATAGTAAGACCATAAATGCATTAGAATATAGACATAAATTCATGAAAATCACATTATCTTTGAGCAAATGTTGGGTAACACTACGCACCTGAAATTGCCAAGAGTTAGAAGTTGGGTAATTTCCTTATACAGTTCCTCATTAAAAGTTGAGAATACTTTCAAATCGCCGACCAGTATCTCAACTGCCTTTGCCTTGTCTTGCCTTAAATACAACATAAAAGATGTAATCAGTCAAAGATGACATGCTTCAACAGATGATAGAAAAAGAAAATAAAGAAATGGCCATGAGTATAGCATACCTATCAAGTGCTTCGAGATACTTTTGTTTCCTAATTTCAAAAAATATTTTCATTGAGTATCTGTTATCATCAACTTTGGTAAAACCAGACAAGTACTTCTCAACTTCTTCCCATTCTCCAGCCTGAACTTTTTCCTCAAAATATTTCATGTTGAAGAAAAACCCTGATTCTTTCTCCAACCTAGGACAAAATCACATGATTATTGCATTTACTTATTATAACAACGTGACAGTAGTTGTTAGATAAAGACAACACAAAAAGCTGAAGAATGATGTTAACATTAAGTTGTTAGGACCTCGATAACTCCAAGACCCTGAATAATCAAAACCTCAGCACTCAGCACATTAAAGTAAACATGTGCAACCCTCTAATAAGAAGTAAACGGAGCTCCTGTGACTCCAGCATCGCCATCATGCATGCATCGTTATTGTGAATGTATTATTCAAACTACACTCAAATATGCACACTCTTGCTCCAACATTGTTGTTATGCATGCAATGTTTACATTACGCTTGAGAACCGATATTCACTTGCCAAATTTGTACACATTAATTAGGAGGCACTACCTACAAAGCTACATTGCGAAATCCATGCTTTGCCAAAAGCACGTACCACTAATAAACTAAGTCAATCAAAGTCTACTAGCATGTTTAGTTCACTTGAATTTTAGTTAGTTTTAACTAGGGAAGAACATGTATATAATAATGCATAAACATACTTCTTTTTCCTATGTCTTGTTGATACAAATTCTCATATTGCTAACGCCAATATTGATTCACGACTACTTTCTTCACTCCTAACCTTCTCACATAATAAGCACCACCTATAAGAGCCATCACCTCACCCTAACCGTTCTTGCAGACCCAGGTGTATTGACTACCACTTGCAACAGATCTATGAACTTGAAGCAATATGTGTGCACGTCTAGACCACCATGAATGCACACCAAAACTAGCATAAGCATTATGCCCAGACTATCTCCATAATCTACGAGCTTATACCATTCCACAGACCTACGAACTCAAGAAACAAAAATGGAAATAGAACCTCATGATTAGTTTATTGTCCCTTATTCTTCTTCGTATAGTAGACCCTTTAGTCAAGTCCATTTTCGTTGTCTTTAGAGATGGCTAATTCGGTTGAAGTGGGTAGTTATTGGCTAAGGTTTGAGTTGGTATCGAGTGGATATTGCAACCGGGGTTCAGGTGACTAAATGACATGACCAATCCAGTCGTTTCAATCATATAATTTGTCTATTATTCCTTGTCTATTCCATTTCTAAGGAGCAGGACTTCATTACCAACTGTAGTGAATGAACATGCTGTAAATTTTCACTTTCATGTCTGAAACACTACTGTCAAACAAGTAAATAAATAAACAGAACACACACAAATTAAACCAAAGAAGCTTGTAATTTAACAATTTGATTCAAACATCACGCGTTCATTACTAGCTAACATAATAACAAATTAACCTACCAGCTCGTTCAAAGATAACTAGCTAAAACTAAATATACTTAGCTCATTGTCATTGCACCGATGAAACCAAACAAAAGTCCTAAAACTTATATTCAAACATAACAACACTCAACCTTTTTTTTTTTTTTTTTGTGCCCAAAACGCTCAACATTCAAATTAACAAAATGAAACACGATATACAAAGAAAACAAACTAAAACTTCCAAAATAAATAAATAAAATATAAAATGAGGCATACTTGTGAACAGACTGTTTAAACTTCTCTTCCTCCAAAAACTGAAGTATAAGAAAAACCAACTCTCTGCTCAACGACGACATTTTTTTGCTTTCCCACCAAAAACCCGAATTTCACGACCCGATCCGGAAACACCAGCACGTTAAACCCGAAACCCCGAATGAAAAAAAAAAAGGAAAACAATTTAAAAATTAAAATGAACTATCAAACTGTATCACCGAAACCAACAATTTACATACGAATCTCTCAAATTTAAGAAGACCCAATTCCTCACAAACCCTCCCTAACCTCAAAATACAACAAAATCCCAGATTTGTAATCAAATCAAATAACGGTTATAGTTACACACACGTACTCCGAGGATTTCTAGGGTTTTCAAAGGCTGCTTAAATCTCTGTGTGCGTGATTGTGTGAGAGAGAGAGAGAGAGAAAAGTGAGAAGATAAAGGCATGAGAGAGGGAGAGACTTGCTATCTTCGATGCATTGTACATAGGTCTTTCTTTTTCTACTGACCATTCAGTGATAAGTCGATGCATATATCGTGATAAGTGCGGTACCGTATCATTGCGTATGATGATATGACAAGCATACGTTGATAACAAGGATCTCAAACCACTCATTCAAAGCTAGTGAACATTTGCAACACACGCTAAATTATAATTCCCTCGCTATATATATTTAAAAATATATGAAAAAAAGAAGAAAGTGATTGGATAATTTATGTGTATATATATATATATATATGTATATGTAATGAAAAGAGACATGGATGAAAATTGCCGTTATCGTGTTCATGCTCAACAGTGGAGCCAGGACTGCAGCTGCGAGAAATTTTTAAATTATATTTGAAATAATTTATAAATAAAAGATTATTGTTTGTTTTTACCTCCTATTTTACAGTATTTTAAATGTAACCTCATGCTATTTGAACAAGTGCTATTTATATCCATCGTCACTTCATTTGTTTCAACTGTCGTGTCTAACAAATTATCTTTGCCATAAATTATATAACATCTTCTTACCATTTTCTGGAATTCGTTTGTTTATTGTGAATTTTACTATTATTTTTTTAAAAAAAAAAGTTGTGGAACTTATGTCTTCATATATTAATGGAATCATACAGCACTATCCATCGCTGCTTTCTATTTTTCCATCCGAAACGTTAATTTAACAATTTACAAGAACTAATTTTAGTGAGAGAAGTGGTTTTTTATTCATATATTTAAAAAAAATTATTTTTTTTACACGTGTCGTATAGTATGGTTTACGGATCATAGGCTCATATTGAGATTTTTTTTTCACTTACAGTTTAGATTCGGTTAATTTTTTATAAATTAGATGCGTTATTGCTATATTCAAGCACATATGAAAAGTTAGCAAATTATGCTAGCCAATGGAGAATCTAACTATACAATAAAAAAGTAAATTATCTAATAATTTTAAAAGTCCCATTATTGTTTCTGTAATTCAATGAACCAAGGCAAAATACATAAATAGTTAGGCTTTTGAAACTTTTTTGCAAATAAAGAATTAAGCTCCTAAAATTTAGTTCCACACAATCAAGCTTTTATTTTCAAAATTGTTTAAATAAGCTCCTTCTTTTTTCTTTTTTGAAAAATTTGGAAAATTTAAAAATTGTACCTCCAAGTAAGCTACCATATATAAAAAAGAAACGAAAAATCAAAGCTTGGCCGAAGTTTTATAAGGAAAATTCTAGCAATATATTTTGGATTATTATAATAAAAATATTGAAATTTTCTTTAAGTAAAAAAATAACCGTTTAATTGTATACAACATAAATTAGACGATTCATTGTTAAAATCTTTATAATCCAATGATATGGATTCTTATCACTTAAGGAGATTAATTAAATTCAAATTTTTTCAAAAAGAAAAAATAAATTTAGAGAATTTATTGCAGTAGGGAAAAAGTTTTGAGGAATATGTATTTGGATGCTTTGTAAAATTAAATGATAATTTAAATTGAAAAGAAAAAGAAAAAGAAAAACTTTATTGTGTATCCTAGACTGCCACGCGCCAGTCATGGAATTGGAAGGTGACAGCTGTGTCAGGATATTGAAGTAAATTTGGATTTTGCTATCTTGTTTTAGCATGATGATGATTACAATTGTTATGTCCGGTCCTACGCAACCGTTTCTCCAAGGCGCAATTTAGGATCGCCACTTCACATGACATTTAAATCACTCAGGGCAGCCCCTTTTCTTAAATTTCTTCTTATTTTAAGACATTGCACAATTTTACTTTTAGCCACTTTTTAACTTAACCTAACGTAAACACAACGGGCCCTTCCTCCACATTGGTAAAAAAGAAAAAAACACACACACACTCACATACAAAATAAGAGGCATGATATAAGTACATTCCTAGTCCCTTTATTAAATATACAATCTTAAAATTTTATTTATTAATAAATCAATAAAAGAAATACTTGAAAATAGATCTAATCATTTATCTCCATAATAGGATAGAACAATTTTATTTTCTCTAACTTATATTAGGAAAAAATACAAATTTAGTTTACAAACATTTATCAGTCTTTCCCATTTGAGTCAATTATTAATTTATTTCTCTATATTGAATCCTTAATCTTAATGTTTTAAAGATTTTCTATTAGGGTTATTTCGTTGAGACGATTAATAATATCATTAAGTGTTAATATATATCAACTCCTAAATAACTTACATGTATTAAAAATGAATAATAAAAAATAACTTTAGCGTAAGAACCTATCGATCAAAACTTAGCCATATCTAATTTGACCTTGAGCTCTATCAAAATGAACTTAAGTTTGATAATGTTTAACTTGATTAGTGATTAGTCTAATCAAACCAAAATCAAGCTAAAATGTTAATCAAATTTAAGTGAAATTTTGAGAATTAATACCATTTATTAATACCATTTTAGTTAAAAGATACTTTTTGGGTAAATTGAGCTTAGAGTGCTTAGTTTATTGAATGTTTTTTTGAGCTAAATTCAAACTTAAAATTTCAAATATTTAATACTTGAGCTAAGCACGAGATTTAAAATTTTGAGATAAGTTGGATTTTAAGTTTAAGTTGAATCCTATACCATTTCCAATAGATTGTTTAATAGTTATAACTGTCATTAGCTTTTGAGTGGCAGGCTATTGGATTGCAACTTAATACCCTTAATAGTAATAAGAAAATGGCTTAGTAGAAGAAATTTTAACATTAATTTTCTTTTTAATGAGTGGTGGGTGTTGACTTGCCACCCAATTGTGTTTAACCATTTTTTTTAACCATCTTTAGTTTTAAAATATTTTTTATATATAATTAAATTGAAATATTCGTAGTAATAATAATTTGTTAGATTAATTACTATGAATTAATTTTGAGTTGATACATATCATTCTAGAGAGGATTTTTACCAAAGGAAATAGAGTGACTCAAATGAAATATTCTTAAAATATCGAGAATTCAAATAGAAGAAAGCAAAGATTAAAGACTTAAACAACAAAAATAATGAAATGACTGAATTTATAAATTTTCTTTTATATTTTTGAAGACAATACATTCAGCATTTTGACTCATCTATATTTTAATAAAATAGTAGGTAGAATTTTAAATGTATCAAAATCTCTTTTTATTGGATATTATTCCTATCAGATTAACACTCCAGTCCGCTTGCTCAAATGTTCGGTTGTAGGATTTGAATTACAAAAGGATGTCAGGGTACAGATTTACATTGTTAATTTAATCTCTGGCCAAATAGCACTTATAGAAATCGATTCATTAATGGAAAATTTATTGGATATAATACCAAGAGAAACGAACAAAAAGAGGCAATATCTTGCGGCAGAGCTGGTTTCCATTTGTTTCATAATTTTATTTTTTGGGTTTTTTCCCCCTTTAATAATGAAAAGGTCTGCATTATATTTGGATAATTAAGAATAAGTAGAAATAAAAAGAAAGGAGAGAAAATAGAATGAAGTTCAAAGTATAAAATATAAAAAAAATTAAAAGTTGACATGGAAAAAAATGGGAAAAAGCAAAGCAGTTCTAATCTGAAACGTATTCTATCATTTTCTATGATTAAAGATAAATAAATAGGAATGAGTATAACTAAAGGAAATAAAATAAAATTATACAACAATCTCTACTAAAATCATATAGAGATAATTTTATTAATCACACGCCACGCTTCTCTTCCTCTTTTCCTAATACTAATAGCAAGAAAATTAAATATTTTTCCTCATCTACTTCAATCTCCTTATTACATTTACAAATAAGAAGTAAAAGTTGTATTGAATTCTATTTCCACTCTCTCCTCTTAATTTGACTCGTTCTCACAAATTTATAAATGACAAGCACATAGTTAGTTCTTATGTACTTGATCCAATTAACCTATAAAATGTGATAAACTATGTAGAGGGTTAGAATATCATGGTACTAAATTGGGATAGACCGCCCAATAGTCTAAGTGGATTGATTATTTGAATTAAAGACGGCATCTAAATAATTAATATTAGATATTTGAGTGATTTATGGTGAGATTAGGCTTAAAAGGTATAAAATGGGAATTGTTAGAGCCTAATTAGACTAATCTTAACCTCTTTTTCAATAGGCTCATGCACTTGGTAGGACTCAAACCATTCTGCTTAAATACTTAAGTCATTTTTAGTATATAAGAATAGTCTAAAATGAAATAAAATGGAGTTAAAATCAAAATGATAAATTCATTCATGTATTTGGAAATACTTGTGTGATAAGAATGGAATAATGTGCATATAGTAGTATTTGTAAAACATGTCCTTAGTTATTAGATATTATAATCAAGTAGAATGTTAAATAATTAATTTTAATTGATGATGATTAATGGGGATAAAATAGACTCATGATTCTATCTAAGATTGATTAAAATTTCTCTTTAAAACGAAATTGTCCATTAAAAAAAAAACATGGTTTCACCTTTTAAAAACATTTATAAATATGAGAAAAGGAATAGAACTTGGAATCATGATCCTATTAAGAGTCCATTCCCACATACCCAAAATGATATTAGAATCTTAATAAAGGTTGTTATTAAATGGACGCTTATCAAACTCATGAGCTCTAAATAACAGGGTTGTTTGCTACAATCTTAACTAAGATTGATAAGAATTAAGATATGTCGTCTCAATCTAGTCTGTTATATATTTTGTATGTTTATAGCCAAATGAATGAAAAACTTAGCTAGCAACAAAAATAGGAAGCAAAACATGGAAACTAATTAAGGAATTGAAACTTGAAAGCCAAAACCCACTCAAGAAGCTATCCAATTGTTGACCAATATCAAAGATCCGGTTGACCATTTGATAGATTGCCACTTGAATGATTGCAACCCACTAGATTAACTATCCTATGAGTCTTCTAAATGACCTAGCAATTTGGCTTGTTGACCATCCTGATTGTAATTTCTTGGACTTAAATTTCCATTATTTTAGCCCAATTGGTAAAGATTTGCTTTTGAATCTTAAAGTTGAACAACGAAAAGCATCCACTTGATCGAAGATTAATTTGTAAAAATCAAGCACAAACACACTATTCCAATTCAATCTAATTGATAATTCCAACGATAATTTTTGCTTCTTCCACTCATTATGTACCCTACCAATAAAATTCATTGTAACCAAAAGAACTTCAAAGGTTAATATCAAAATATTAGGTTAATTGTCAATATCATGTATTGGTGAAAAGAAATGTTGTATGATGCAAGCACATAATCAAATCCAAGAAAACACAATTGATTATTTAAATTAATTTTCAAACCATATCAATTCGGCTAATTTTGGAGCTAAATATTACTAATTTTGGTTAAGGCAAGCGAACTAGGAAGATCAAAGCTAATAAAAAACTAAAGATAAGTTGCATGTAAGAAGAGGCAATTTAACAGGTTAAGATAGTTTAATAGGCCTTAAGAAAGGTCAACGAGTAAAGTCTTAAGGGTGCCCATTGTAAAAAATTGTGCTTAGTTTACTTGTTAGTTTTATCTTATTATCTAGTTATTAGTTCCCATTTACATCATTTATTTTATGTATTTCTTTCAATAGTCATTACAATTATATGTTCTATTTTATTGCTTGCTAGTTTTATCTTATTATCTAGTTATTAGTTCCCATTTACATTTTTATTTTATGTATTTTCAAGAGTCATCACAATTATATTTTCTATTTTATGGTTTCCATTTTCATATATTTCTCAATTTATTAAGATATTGTTATATTCCTTTTTATTAAGATGTTTAATGGTTTACACATGGGTCTTACATCTATAAACCCAACAATATTGGAAGTTTAGATAGTTAGAATTGAGTAGTATAACTAAATTGTTGTCATTAAGACTGAATTCAAATTTGATTCCAATTTGAAACTTTAGTAAAGTTTGAGCTTGATAAGGCTTGGCTTGATGAGTTTAATCTAGATCTATCATTATTAATAATGCATGAGATATGTTCAAGTAAACTCGTGCAAAAGTTTTATGCAACTAGTAGTTGGATTTATATGAAAGGATGCATGATCTAAAAAGTGTAATAATCTTTTAAAATATTGGTAGAAGCTTTATTTAAGTCAAGTATAGTTTGGTAAAACTTTCTTTACTTTTTTTAAATATTCTTCTTGAATTTTCTTTCTGATCTTGAAGTTTTGCAATAGATAGGTGTTTGGTTTTTGAGGATTTTGAAATCCACCATTAATATTATTATGGTAATAATTCTTTCATTTAAACATTAATGAATAGTTAAGGTCACTCTGATTTAATAATATGAATATTGGTCCCCATCTCTTAATCAATAGAATGGATTGATTTCAAATTATCTCTTTCCTTAATTATGACATAATTAGTTTGAAAAAAAATAAAAACTATGCCAAGATGATGGTCATCAATTAAGACATTAGTTTTGGTTGTTTAAACGGTTGAGCTTGATAGTTAAAGGACAAAAGAAGATAAATTATCTCCTATATAAATCCTCTAGCTAAATATGCATGGACTATCTTTGATTCATCAAAATACCTACATATTAGGGAAAAAAAAAGGAAAAAGAAAAAAATCCGTGATCGTTGTACAAAAATAAAATCTTGTTGAAAAATTTATCATACGACTTGTCTTGCCTGGAGTTGCCAACATGCTTACTTTTCTCATTGCCATGTCGAGAGAAAGAGAGAGACCATTAGATAGGTAGAAATGGATGATTTCTATTTAATTTTTAAATTTTTTTTAATTTATTCTTTTAAGATACTATCACTTATAATTAATAGTCAAAATTAAAAAGAAAATGATAATATTATGATGATATTCTAAGATATCTCAAAAAATCAACATAACCTCAACTATTGACTTACAGATGAAAAAAATTTGAATAAAAATAAATGGAGAGAATCTAAATTTATAAATGGATATATTAATATTTTGTCTATTTTAATAATATTGTTAATTAAAGTTGTCTTATATAAGAAAAGTTAAACTATACGTTATTGATTTGCTTACTTTTTTTTTTCTCTCTAATAATATGTTTTTCTTAATTACAATTACAAATGATTATGAAATTGTAAGTTAAGGTGAAGAGTGTTACCTTAACTACTAAAAAATAAAAATAGTATATTAATTCGAGTCGGTAGGAGGATTCAAAATATTTGGTGACTTTGCAAATAGGGCATTGAAGGCTCAACAAATAAATTATTACATTTACCTTAATTGCCATGGTCCTCGTTCGAGGTTAGCTCGACAACTAATTTGCTTATTAAATTGCTCTTTTAGGAAATAAAAAGGAAAAAAAAAAAAAACTCAAGTTAAATTTGTATAATTTACTAGTCAACTGACCAACCGTAGAATGTTCGATATGTGGCATGTAACACTACGCATTAATTACATGCAAAGCATTTCGTGACTAGGACTATAATTTGGAGATTTAGATTATCTAAAAATATTTTCTTGTGGTTTTCTTAAAATTATTTTTTTAAAATACAATTACGTATAATCTTATATTAAAAAAATAATAACATAAACTTTTAAAAATCAAAATAACTATAACTATTAATTTATAATTTTACCTAAAAATTGATCTCAATAAATTGGTGTACATATGAAATATGATGCTCGTTTTTGAGCTCATGTTGTCTCTATTAAGGCTAAGTAAAAAAAATAATGAATCGTGGATCGAATTGTGAACGAAACTGAAAAATCAGTTTTTTTAAAACTTTTTGATTTACGATTCAATTAGATTATATATAAATGGCTTTTCAATTAGTTCAGAGAAGTAAACTGAATTAAATCGAACCGTGTTTAGTTAAATAAAAAAATTTATATAATGATTTTATAATTTTTTATATATTTTTTATCCATCTTTATAGATTTCATTAAATTTTTTATATTTTGTTATTCTTTATCTTAATTTTATGTTAACTATTAAAATTGAGTTAAGTAAATTATATTTTAAATTTAATATTTAATAGAGATAAATATATTTAGTAAAAATTTAATATAAATGATTTGAATTATTAATTTAATTGAGCTAAATTAAATTTAATTAAATTTAAAAAATTTATTTACTAAACCGTATAATTAAATTTAATTTTTAAAATAACCGAATCTTTAGAGTAGGTTTAGTTTGGTTAAGTGGCGAACCCAACCGCAATAATCTCGACTTAGCCTAAGTGTAACCAACCAGCAAACGCTGTCGGGGGCGCGTGGATGTACTTCCTGCTAAGGGAGTAGACAGTACGAGTACCCTGCAGTAGGCATGTTTTCCTCCATTAATTTAATCTGATAGGGAAATTAAGCAAACTATTTCCCGATTTCTCACTTCACGATAGTACAAATAATTAATGTGAAGACTGACTTCTGTGGTCACGCGTGAGCGCTTAACTTGCCATTGAATTATTCCGAGATAACTTTAGTTAATGGTGTCAGCAAATCAAAAACTGCCGCGTCATCCCCCCACCCCCCACCCAAAAAAAGAAAAAAAAAAATGATAAAGGAAGCTTGGTTGGGGGTATCACCATTTTTGTAATGGAAAAAGAACAAAAGAGACAATTATCAAAATTGACTTTTAGGAAACTTCTGGTAGGAGTGTTGAGTATTATGCCATGTGACTCTTTCCTAGCATTGTCGCTTTCTTGATGTCGTACATTCATTTATCTCTCTCCTCCGCAAATATTTGGAAAAAGGGCAAAAAGAAATAAAGCTTGAAAAAAAAAAAAGGGAAAATGAAGAATAAATAAGAATTTCACCTTAAATATTTGAAGATTGGAGATAATCTTTAAATTTTAATAAATTTAAGTAAATAATCTCTTCTAAACTTTTAATATTGGTGTGGAAATAACTTTTAAAGTTATCAAGGTATATGCACCTTTTAAAACTTTAACCTTAATATATCTTTTTAAAATAAAAAAAAACAAATACCTTTTTAGAAAATAAAATAAATACCTTTTATATTGATAATTTATCAAATTTAAGATAAAATTATTTATAACGATTTGAAATATAGAAGTATATCTACATTAAGATTAATTAGTAAAACTATCTACAATTTTCTCAAAAAATATTACCATGATTAAACCATCTCTATCTCAAACAATCGACACAACTACCCCATGGAGGTTCTTAGTAGACAATACATACTCTTTAATTAAGTACTAATACTTGGTAGAAATAACAATATACTTCAACTTATAATGGCATAAAAAGAATAACAATACAACACTCATAAAATTTTAAAAAATATTATGGGATTCTCTTTAAAATTTTTATGAATGAAATATTCCAGGATTCTTATGAATAACTCCTTTAGGTACTAATAATAATGTATTTTAAAAACCTCATGGACATTGTTTATTAAATTCTATTTGAATACTTAATAGCAAAAGAAAATTTCAGTTAATTATGGGTTAAGGTTTTTCCATTCCTAAACCATATACTAATTCATATTCCCTTTAATTATATATATTACTATGAATGAAAGAGAGAAGAACAAAAGGGATCTATATTTATATACGTAGTGTGTTATTGACATGGAAATACCATCTTGAGTAGAAAACTTAATTTGTGCATAATTCATCAATATAAGAAAAAAAAAATTAAAAAAAAAATGTATTGTAAGAAGTGGAGGTCCGTTGAGAGGATTATTTGAGCACTCTATATTGAAATATGATGAGAGTTGGGGCTACTTCGCCTTATAAATTACAAGCGTCAAAATATGCCTATGTATATTTCTGTATGTTTCTTTTGTGATTTCATCTCTTCTTACATTTTATATTACATGCTATATCAATTAATGTAAATAATTAGATATCATGTAATTAAGGACAATCGTTTTATACATTGAAGTCCCGCTAAAGCCCAAGTCCATCATGGACAAGCTTGGGCAATTCACTCGGGGCCGAAGAGCCAAACCCAACCAAACCAATATACACGTTTCCGATCATTTGCGAAACAAAATATATTTCTGTCTTCTTTGACGAAATAAAGAGGGAAAAGATTCGAGTGTGTCGCTGTTTTAAGGTAAACGAAAAAAAAAGGGAAGGATAATTAATTTAAAATAGTATGCAGATGGTTTAACCAAAAGCAAAAACAATATATAGATTGGTTTGGTAGATATTGGGTTATCCCTAGAGTAGATCTAAGAACGAGTTGAATCCGGTCTGGACTTACCAGGTCATGGGTTTAGGCGACGGTGAACTGTATCTGGGCCGGTTAAAGTTGGTTCATTGGCCCATGACTTGTCCTCTATTTTTTTTTTAATACTTTTTTTCATTTTTCGGTTAGTTTCATTTTTCTTTTTTCCTAAATTACTCATACTAACATATATGAATTTTAAATTTGAAAGAAATTTAAATTTAGATAATGTTTCCTCATGTAGCAGTATTATACCGTAAATTAAACAATAATATTGCATATAAGATATAATGAAAATGCACCTATTATATTTCAATAACTTCAAAATTAAAGTTTTTTGGTTGTGCTACATTAGCAGTTACCTATGTATCCGATATATGAAATTACTTAATCGTAATTTCAAAATATTTTTTCTATATTTTTTAAAATTTTTAGTGTGTTGCTTAGTTTTTATATTCAAGAAAAATCGTTATGTTTACATAATTTCTCATTTCAATTTTTTTTAAGTTATACTGTACAAATTAATTTTTATTCTAACACTTTCAATTTATAAAATAACAACAATATCGCTAACTTCTAGATTTAAAAAAAGTCGATTAAGGCTTTTTTTTTTTTTAAAAAAAGGAATTATCTAATATAAGTGTAATGCATAAAATAAACATGAGAAAAATTATAAATACTAATCAGTTGAAAAATTTATCTTTTTTTTTTCACTAAACCCGATTCGAACTGATGGGTTGAACTGTTGATTTACCCCCTAGTCGTTGACCTTTCTGTTCAAATGGGTTACCATCGGTAACCTGCATAAACCTGTTGGACTTGTTGGGTCTAATCTTAGGGTAGACTTGGCCAATCTGGGTTTGAGCTAATTCACAAGTCAAATTTGGCTCTTCCCTAAGTCTACCTTAGAGTAGTCATGTGCCAGTTATGCCAGTAACGTATTAGACATGATTTTGGAGTAGTAACATAGGAATAATACTTAATGAGATGATTGGAGAGAGAATGACAGGAGAAGGAATAGGCAATTCTAGAGTCTCGAATGTATAAGCGATAGATAAGAGAGCTTAGGAAACACAGGACCTTGACCTTGTCATTTTTGAGTAATTGAGATCGTTCTTTACTTGAATGCTATTTGATCTTAGAGAGTATAGGTTTTATAGTGGAATAACATTTCTCCGATTTTTAAAATTGTCTTGAATGAGAAGGAATAACTGAATGTTTATAAACTTTTGAGCATGATGACATCCTAAGATCATTTAAATGATAAATGGATAAGGTGAAGTTTACTTAATTCATGGTTATCTTCAATGAGCTAACCAATGGTCCATTGCTAGTAACTTTCTTTATAGGTGTATAAGCTTACTTCAGAAAGGTTAGATGTAGATAAATAGGTCCAACGATCCCTATTCCAAGCATCAATCTAAATCTCCTTGAATTATCCCAAAACATGGACTTGACTCTTTAGACTTTGTCACTTAATGTAAGAGTTAAGCTAAATAAATAGTGGACTTATCCCAACAATTAATATGTCAATTTTCAACCCTTTAGAGATATTACTATATTCGTTCTGTATAGAGAAAAATTATCATCATTATTGATTCCCCAACTTCGTAAGAGGCTTATAACCAGTAAACATGAAAAAAGAGGGCTATAACGGTGTCAGGGCTATTTAGTGTTGTCATTTCATTGCCTAAATTAGATAGTAAAGTGTGTAAAAGTAGGGAAAAGTACATAGGTGAGGTAGGAGAGGGTTTTGAAGAGCTTACTATTGGTTTCTCTTAGTTGTATATAAGAGAAGTAACCTGATTGCTTAAGGACAATAGTTAAACTATCTTTAATCGCTCTCTATGTGCTTAGTAACCTTTTTAGACAGTTTTCTATTTTCAAGGGTATAGGATAGTTAGTGATTATTTAATGTAGTAATTATCAAACTGTTTGCGCCTTTACCACCATCTTGCATCACCGCTATCATTGCCATTATAGCATAATTACTAGCCTAGTCACCTGATCATAAGTACCCTTATCACTTTTAAGCCTCCATATCCATCACCACCACTTTTACCTCCATCAATGTAAGTAATTATTGTTCTCTCTCCACATGTAGTACTATTATATTACTTTGCACCACATCCTATCCTGCATCAAAGCCTTTATTACCCTTCCACAACTACATGACCACTACTGCTGTCTTTGCATTACAGTTGCCACCATTAGTTCCAACCCTAAACTTCCTCCATCGCATGACTATTACAATAACTAAAATGATGGATGTAGGAGATTTGGGGGTATGAAAGTGGCATGGTGGTTGTAACAGCAATGGTACAAGGTGGTGGTAGATGGTGGATATAATGTTGATGAGCATAGTTATTAAAATTGTGATTTTATCTATGCGATCTTATAAGTTTATGATTTTAAGAAATTTTTTTAGATTAATTAGTGTATAAAATCGTCTTTTGTGTAGAAACTTACGTTTTTAACTGGATTGATATGTAAATTTGGTAGAAATTTACTTTTTTTTATTAAGTTTAATGATTCTATATATCTAAGCTAAATAGGCTAAAAAATGAAAAAATATAACTAACTTTTTATAAGTCATCAATTATTAGGGTATTACATCATCTCTCTTATTTTATTTTAACTTTTTTCCTCTTTTTTTCTCTCTTAATTCCTCGTTTTATGTTTATAACTTTCATCAAGTCTTAGCTCCAATAGTAAATGAATTAAAATGTTTAGTTTTTCTGCAGTCATTGCTTTCAAAAAAAAAAAATAACAGAAAAAAATTTAGATTCAACTTTGTTTATCTTTCTTTCATACATGTTAAATTATATATCCATAGAATTTTTTTTAGTAAAAAAGCACTTAATTTATTTATTTCTTTATTTTTATCATATATTTTAAGTTTTAAACCATTACTATAAGTACATCCATAATTTTTAAAAGTCATTTTACATAGGTTGTACAAATATACGTTTCTACATTTTGATTTTATGTTCCTCGCAATTATCTACTTGCTAATTTAATTCTATCAACCTCTTAGAGATTCTATTTAGAATCGAGAGTTTGATAACCTTATTGATAAGAGTTGGTGGTACACGAGGATGTTGGTGCAATCATACTGTAAGGATTGTGGTAATGGTGCGATGTGGTGTCAATGAATATGGTAGTGATCCTCAATACACTGTAATGATATGAAGTAGACACATAATATAATTATTCCATGCAACACAGTTTCATGTAAAATAAAGTGGAATATATATGCTTTAACAATTTTAGGTAATAATTATTCCCAAATAATGGATTTTCGAAACTATTACGTTAGAAATCCTCCAAATTGTGAAGAAAATTAGTTAAACCCTCCATATTATAAGTAAGTCATTTAGTCGATTTATTATTATTATTTTCAATAAAGTTCAGTTAAGCTCTATAATTTTTTATTGATCCATTCATTCCTTTATTATTTGTGTTCATATACAGTGTAAGCCCTTTTGTAAGGACACATATATGTAAGGACATAAATGAGCCACTTAAAACTTAGAAGAATTATTTCACATGGGACACGGAGTACTTTATTAGATTTTAGACTTTTTATTCCCTATTTATTCTGGCTTGCAAAGTAAATGCATCATTTTAAATGCAACACTTACACCATGAAAATGCTCATTCTAAATGATGCAAGCTTCAAACTTATGACTTTGTTTCCTCAAAAACGCAGACGAAATGAATGACAAATCTTGTCCCTCCATCTCACACATAGGCAGCGCCGCCATATGTGTGCTCCCATGTGCATTAAAGCTTTAATTTTCTTTATTATTCATCTCTAATCTTATATATATCTTTTTTTTAATGTATTTTATGTAGTTATTCTTGATAATTATCAAAAATTAAATTCAAGTTCTAATCATGGTGCCGCATTCTTGAGGAATTCTTAATCTTGATCTTTAACCGAACTTAATCTAATTAGTAGAAGTTTGATTTGTATGTCGATAAGGTTTTGATATTTTTCATGAGCATAAAGAGAGAGTGATATGGTGTTTAGTGCTCCACTGTCAAAACTAAAGAATACTAGAGTTAGCTAAGTGAGGGCTTTGATTTTCTTTTGTAGCTTTTTTTTTTTTTTATGTTTATGTAATTATCATTATTTATTATATTTTTTAATTGATATATTTAATAATATTATTTTATTAAATTAATTACTCGTAAACTAACTAGAGCCCGATCTGTGCAAAGGGTAGACGAGCTGAATAACAGGATGTGATGGATTGAATCATTGAAATATAAAATATGTGTCATTAAAGACAACACATTAATCTAAAGCGGCAAAAGCTAGAAAAATTATTATGTAAAATGAAAACTATCTATTGACAGGCCAAATGCGTCAATTTATCTCGATCCATCCTATCTCATCCCATAAGTAGATAAGCTAGGTAAAAAAAGGTTCAAATTATAATTATACCCTCCTATTTTTATTTATTTATTCATTTTTTATGTGTGCTTAGTGTTTAAATTGGGTGTTTATATCCTAAAGTAAAAAAAAAAAAAAGGTGTTCTAGGACTCCTATATACCTTTTTACCTTTACTTTATACAATTCTAAAATTCAATGTTTTGTACTATTAATTTAAGAATAAAATAGTAAAACAACATCTAAAAGCTCGTTTTTTCAAAGATTTAGGTTAAGAATTTATAGGTAGCCTTAGCGTATAAGATACCCATCTATATGCTACTTAACTTAGTAGGTTATAAGTGGATATTTAGGATATGATAGGTTTTGGATAATAAATTTAAAAAACTTGCTTTCATCATAAAATCTATATTTTATGTTGTGTTTGGTATGCAAGAATGAATCAAAATAAAATCGCGATTCCGATTTCTATTCCCTTTACTTATGTTTGGAAGCGCTTTTAAAAACTAGAATCGTGATTCCATGAAATGACTATTCTGATTTGAAGGAGAAATTTGATTATGCCTTCTTAAAGGAAAAATCGGTGATTTCATTCTTTTTTCATTTATTACTATTAACTAAATTACTTATTTAATTTTTAATTTAATTATTTATTTAATATTTAAGAATATTTTTGATAATTAGTACTACATATATATTTAATTTTATTCCATTATATTTCATTTCACGGATGTTTCCAAATATGAGAAAGGATTTTTTATTCTACTCTTTATTACATTTTATTCCATTCTAAATCATTTCTACGTATTAGATATAACATAAAGTATATAGGGTATAGGTTTTAGAGTAGTGTGTACCTACTATCATGTAATAATAATTAAATAATATTAATAAATAAAAACAGAATATTGATGCATTTTTTTAGCCTTAAAAGGTTATGTATCCTACTAACCTATATGTTAGAGTTGTGCATGCTCTTGATTATTATTTGATAAGTTTATAAAAAATGATTAGATGTGTGCAATATTTTGCTATCATTAATAAAAGTTTTGCTTAGGAGAAAGTGAGACCTATCGTTTAAAATGGTCAATTTTTTTTTTCTAATGTATCATTTGTAAAAATAAAAGTAACATGTATTAAAAATCCATTTCTATGTGTATTCTTTAATGAATGAATACATTTTTCATCAAAACTCTATTAATAAAAACTTGCAATGTTAAATTTATATGAAAAATGTTACAAATTCCATAAGATACCCTCCATGGTACTATATGATAAGTTTCCATTTCAAAAGTTTGAAAATATATATCTATAAAGTAAAATACGGATAAAATCTTATATCTTACACATCTTATACCCGCTCACTCCTAATTTAAATATTCCAACATTCGAAATATAGAGCAAATGGATACACGTCATGCTGCGTTTACAACTTACCCTGGAAAAAAAAATAAAATTTAACCCGTCATGTTTAAATGGTGAAACCTATCAATTCTTGGGTTCGATCCTATCGTACATCTCCACCTACTTTTTATATTTAGCATTTTGATGAAATAAAAACGAAACAACACAAGAATGAAAAATATCTTATTATCTCCTTTATAATCGAAATTTCCTTTATCCAAATGAGCAAAAGGTTTGTGCTAAAAAAAAAAAAAGAGTAAAAGTTTTTAAAATAATGTGTAACTAATTGACATTGAATTGGAAACTTTATATTCAACAGGTTTCAAAAAGGCGTAGCCTCTCCTACTTGATATTATATATTTATATTATTAAAATAAATTAACTTTTAAGTAACATTACTATTTAATCCTTAATATAACCTCTTTTCTTTCTTTTATACCAATATTTATATTAATTACTTATTAATTTAATATGAATATATTTATCTATTTATTCTTTCTTTCCTTACGGCCTCCTTTCTTCCTTCTCTCGCTTGTGAATCTCTTTCAATGTTTTGAAGACCAAAAAAAAAAAAAAACAAAGAGAGAGGGTTATTCGTTACTATGCTACGTTTTGAAGACATAGTTATAACTGCTTCCTTGCAATTGGACAGTTTTTCATTGTTATATCTTTAACCCCCTCTATTTTAACCGTTTCTCTCCTCTTCTCTCTAACTGCCTTGCCGAGCATACTTAATTAAGTGGGTTTTGCAACCACACCATCAAGAAAAGATATTTTCGCCACAATGAAGTATTCTTGGAGAGGTTGTTAAGATCGCATAATGCATTTCTGGAATCAACGACACCAAAGAAGATCGGGTACAAGTGTCACGGATCGATCACGAAAAGTAGGAAATGCTTGAGATTGCAGGCTTACATCGATTTTGCAAAGATCGGGTGCAATCCTTCGACATATGTGTTGAATTTTGAGGATAATCAGAACGGATATTGCGACGATGAATTTCTGTGGATTTACAGAGAGCAGTAAAGGAATCCATATAGCTTTCCATTAATAAACTTTACATGTGGGTTTTGTCTTTAGGTTTCCTCTTTGGGTCTAAAACATCTGTAAGTAATATTCAAGTCAACTGTTTTTTGTGTTTTGCAGTTGGAATAATTGGAGAACGCAATGGATTAGGTTATGGTTATCTTTTTCTCTCTCAGTTTTTTCTTATTTTAGTTTCTCTTTTTATATTATTTTTTCTTTTCTTCCCCATTTCTTCTTTAATTAAGTAGTTGGGTAATACATATAACTATTTGAATTCAATTTCGATAATGAAGGTAAGAGCCCATGAGTTAAAATCATTTTGATCAGAAAAATTTGATAATATATTGATTGTCAAAGTCACCAGAGTTGGAGAACCAACATCGTAGCAATGTGTGGCCGTCAGGAGAGAGGTTCTGATGTCCGAATATAAATATAATAATATTATAATATTTTATCGATGTACATAATATACTGATGTTACTTAATGCAATATTGAGTTTTTCTCAAGTATTTAAAAATATATCTTTTTCTTTTCTATAAGCTTGAAATATATATGTCATGCAGATGGTGTCTTAGAAACATGGGGTATCTTATGCTTGATGATGATCGTAACATTAGCCTCGATGTTAAACTATGTCGAGGTTTAAGGCATATGTTAATTGAACAAAAACAAATAGTTTAATTCTCATCCAAAATCTTGATAATCTATTTCCTTTTTTACGCTTTAAATTTTAATTGAGTTGGTATTTCATTGTATTATTGATAATTTTTGTGGATCTTAATATAATTTTAATGTTTTTGGTTTTTGTTTTGTGATTTATGTTTTATATACATTTTTTAGGATTTTTTTAGGGTTCCGTCCTTATTTTAAGGGACCGGTAGCCCCCATCCATTTTCTATTATATTAAAGGGAAACTATTTTTTAACTATTTATTAGCTATCATATATATCTTATAGTTTTAATGATGATAGTTATTAAAACAAATTTAAATTTAAATTTAAATAAATCCAATTCGCGAACTTCTTAAATAACACTTTTTACTCACAAATCTTTTCAATTATATTGTTATCATTTTGTATCATACTTATTTTTATAATTATTATTGTTTTCTTTATCCATTATTTTAATTATTCAACGTTATTATTATTTAGAAAATTTATTATATTTTTTATTTGACTAACATTTACTACTTTTTTCTAAAAGAAAATTAATTATAGTTTTGATTTTATAAATATTCATTTTTACTTGCTAGTATTCCTTTCAACCAAACTATTAAATAAATTTTGAATTTAATGGTTTATATTTTACAACATTATCGCGTCAAAATGGTAGATGGAATCGTAAAATTTTTTCATTTTTCATATTCTTAACAAGTTTGTTTCAATTGAGTTCAAACTAAAAAAAAACAGGTCTCATCATATCATCAAGGGATCTATTAATAAAAGATATGACAGATGTTG
This sequence comes from Lumnitzera racemosa, assembly GCA_024138005.1. Taxonomy (NCBI): domain Eukaryota; kingdom Viridiplantae; phylum Streptophyta; class Magnoliopsida; order Myrtales; family Combretaceae; genus Lumnitzera; species Lumnitzera racemosa. The sequence continues at coordinate 2,697,384 of JAMXBC010000003.1, forward strand.
ATGTAAATGGTTAATCAATTTGCTGAGATTAATAAGTAAATGCGCAAAGAATTTTGTGATATACATTGTCTAGAAGGGCAAGTTGGAGAAACGGTACTTTTAATCATCATGGATTTAAAGTTCTATTTAGATTTTTTTTTAAGTATCTTTAACAATTATTAGGAAAACATAGTTTTAACTTCTATTATGTTTTGAGGCATCACCACCCTTGATCCTTTGATCTTTGCAACATAGTGCTACTTGGAATATTGTACATTATTAAAGGGACCAACTATTATAGCATTTATAACTGTTTTCTTATAAAATTATATTTGAAAATTTATAACATCAATGACATAATTTGAGATATTCAATATAATTAAAATGATCTCTCTTGATTGTCATGGGATGAGGTTTACATAATTTTTCTCTTTTATCCTTTTTATCACTACCCAACTTTACCTTATGTAATGATGGTTACTTGGATTTAGATGCTCAAAATGTAATTTTTCTTTATTTAAGAAAAAAATTATTAAAGTTAGTTTACACTTGTAACACAGGTGTGTCTTCCACTAGTATAATATATTTCATAAATATTATAATATATGGTGGTTGCAGTTCTTATATATATATATATATTATTAAAGTCTTTTGGAACTTAAGTAATCATTAAGGTTATAATTACAATTAAATCCTCACAAGTAAGTATTTTTTTCAATTTTTCCCAACTCTTATATTAGCCATCAATTAATTTAATAAGATATATTTGTCAAATCATAATATATAGAGAATTAAGGTAGATCTCTTTTATAAAATGTCCAATTGCACTCTCCCTTCTCTTTCCTAATTTTAAATGCCATTTACTCATGTCCTATGGCAATTGCGGATAGTAGATGTAACCATGGTTGTGTATGTAAATGCAATAGCATGCATGCATTTCAAAGGACAAATAAAATTAAAAATGAGAGATCTATAAAAATTTCTATATCATTTTTTAATTGTCCAACCAATATTAAAGTCCTTATTTCCATTTTATTGTCAAATTATTATTTGTAAACTTTTATTATTAAATTCATGATCCATGGTAAGATGAATTTCATGTTTTAAAATTGTAATTTTATTTTAATAATATTAATGTTGAATTTTTTTTCTCCATATTTCCATTCAATGTGAATATATGTAGACATATATGTATTGTTGTTTCAAAGTTATAATTTTCTCATCTAATTTTTTTATATGCACTCACATTATAGGTACACCATGTATATATACATATTATATATATATACACTAGCAAACAATGTACCGTATTGTGGATATAAAATAATTATAATATTTTAATTCAAAATTTCAATAAAAAGGAATTATAAAGACTTCTCCATTAGTGTTATGAAATTAAAACAATTTAATGTTATGATAAAATAAAATATATTCATATTATTAAATTAATTATTATGAATCATCAATTGATAAATATTAAGAGTGGCTAAAAAAATAATAAAATTAATAAAAATCATATTTTTTTAATATATGTTAGAAAAATGTTGAGAATAAAAAGTTAATTTTTCAATGAGATGTTAATACTGATAAATTTGATGTTAGTTTACATGCTTTCCTCTTCTCCAGTTATGTCTGCTATTAGTACATGAAGAGGATTTCACTAAACTATGGAGAGAGAACTATAAACTATGTATGTCTTGCTTTATGCAGTAGAAGTAGTGAAAAATACAACTGAACAACTATTTATATTTGCTCTACTCATCAGAACTGATCTTAACAAAATTTCTAAACTAACTAACTATTAGAAATAGTCTACAACTATTTTTAAACAACTATGCTATACACATATGAAAAAATAACAAGCCCATCTTGGACAACATTACAGTGAGTTGGGACTTAGATACTGCCTTTGTGAGAAGATTAGCAAACTGTACATGAGATGGTGCATAAATAGGAGCAGCTACTTGCTCATGAGTGAAATAAGCATCAATAGAAATATGTTTTGTACGTCCATGCACAAAAGGATGTGTAGCAAGTAACAAGGCAGACTTGTTATCAACATGTAAAGTAACTGGAGATGTAAAAGAGATACCAAGATCTTGAAGCAGATAAGAAACCTATAAAAGTTCTTTGGTAGCAAAAGCCATAGATTGATACTCCACTTTAGTAGAAGAAGTAGAGACGGCATTTTATTTCTTGGTTTTCCAAGAGACCAGTGAAGAACCAAGAAAACAAAATAGCCAAGGATTGATTTACAAGTAAGCACACATGCACCCCAGTCAGAATTAGAATATCCATGTATACAGAGTAAAATAGCCTAAAATCAATAGTATCCTTTAGATATTTGAGCAAGTGAAAAGTAACTCATAAGTGAGCAACACAAGGTTGTCTAAGAAATTGACTTAGTTTGTAAATAGCAAAAGAAATATTTAGTTGTGTAGAAGTAAGATACAAAAGACGACCAATGATTCGCCTATAAGTTATAGGATCATCTAATAAAGCACCTGCATTGTGATAAAGATCAAGACCGGAGGGCAAAGGAACATGTATTGGTTTATAAGGTATTAAACCAATGTCCTGTAAAATGTCCAAGTTAAACTTGCATTGAAAAAGATGTCTGCTTACATTTTTTTTACTCAATTCAAAACCCAAGAAATACTGTGCAATGCCAACGTCTTTAATAGTAAAAGTAGTCTGAAGTTGATCTTTAAGCTTAGTGATGTGGCAAACATTATTACCTATATGAAATGATCACGAGAGGACCATTGAAAACCATAGGAAACCAAAAAATGTGTAATTTCTAAGTTTTATTGGCGAAAAGGCCGCTTAAGACCATAAAGACTCCTTTCAAGTTTACAAACTTAGCTAGGTTTAGCTTTAACATATTTTGATAGTGGCTCCATATAGATTTCTTCATCTAAAGACCTATGAAGAAAAGCATTGTTGACATCTACTTGGAACAAAGGCCACTGTTTAACAGCAGCTAGCTAAAAAGAGTTTAACAGTCCCTAAATTCGCAACTGGAGAAAACGTACTATGATAATCATCTCCCTCAATCTATGTATACCCTTTAGCAACTAAACGTGCTTTGTATCTACTTACACTACCATCAGCATTATATTTGATTTTATAAACCCAACGACAACCAATGGCTCTCTTATCCTTAGGCAAATAAGTAAGAATCCAAGTATAATTAGTTTTTAGTGCATGAGGTTCTGTATTCATTGCTTCAGCCTACTATTCATCCTTGGAAGCTTGAGCATATGAATTAGGCCCTTTAGTCATAAACACATTAGTCATAGAATGAACAAACTCGTCTGAACAAGAAGTGGAAGCAAATAGAGGATATGGTGTCACTTCCCGAAGCGGCAGAGTCGTAACAGCCCCGCCGTGTAAACTATCCTAAGATAGAAGTTGGCCTTACAACCGCTATCTTAGACTTGATCTACACAAGACGTCCACGACTAACTCGCTTTGAAGTAAACAGTTTGTAATTTAAATAATTCATTTACCTAAGAAAGTGAGAAAAGTTATATATAATCACTATAATTAAGTTATTACATTATTCAGAAATGAAAAGTAATAACATATGTGTTGATTCTTTAATGTTTTTCCTCACTCCCCAAGATCCAGCAGTTGCTAGCTTTAGAGTGGTTGTTGCCGCTTCTTAGCCAGCACTTACACGATGTCTATAGGGATGTAAGCAACCACAGTTTAGTAAGTTAGGACGGAGGATTTAAAACTATACCATACACACAACAAATTTTTCAATCACTTATTAGGTGCAATGCATGTGCAAGCAAATGCCATCACACGACATTGTCCGGCCCATCGTGAGATTAGAGAAATTGTGCTCGCTCTAATCCGGGTTGAGGAGTTGCCGTTAATGCAACAGTTCACGACCAAACCCAGGCTTGTGTAATGGAGACCTTGCTCTTCCCGCGACTACCTTCGAACCACTGTCTTCACCCTCGCCGCGACCTCCTCTCCTATTACTTAGTTCGACTGAGGATAAAGAAGGGACTATTTTCCAATCCTACACTGTCCCTTTCGAAGGGGTCGGTATTTGGCTGGAGAGTCCTAAGTTCCCCTAACGGGTTGCCACGTATGTCTGATTATGATTACTGGTCATATATTTGATTAAGTCCAGTTTAGGGTGACAAATCATTTCATGCAAGTCATGCAAGTCATACAATACATACTAGAGCAACAAACGAAATCATTGCATCACCCATAATCAAGCACGTGCACACATCCAACTATCTAACAAACATAACCAAGCATAATCTCAAGCTTCCCAAAATACAGCATTGTATTAATCCCAACTTATCTCGACTCCTCGCTCGCTCACTCACTCGAGGTCCGATTTGCTCAGGCTATCGCCGATCATCCCTATAACACAAACGTGGTTTCAACTTTTCATATAACTATTATAGGTTCATTTTATCCTATAACGCTTATTGTTAGGTTTTTTTTTAGGGTTTAATATGCCTAATTATCTAGGTTTTAAGTCTTTTATAATTATTCTAGGTTTGGGGTTAGGTTCGGGTTCGGTTTCCACATCGATTTCTAAATTAGGTTCTACTTTTAGTTCGATTTCGATTTCTAAGTAATGTTTTATATTCCAACCTTAGAAATTCGTTTCAACTCATAATGTGAAATTAATCACATTACTTCCCGATCTCATAAATATCATTATTACCCCTAGTCAGTATTTTATTTCATCTGGTGCATTTATATCTTTATTAGTGTATCGAATTTACTCTTGATGTGAGAAATTTTTACATTTTTCATATAATTACATAAATGTAAGTTTCTTATCAGATTTATTATATATCCTTATTATTTATATAATATCAATTTTTAACCTAATATTTTCTATTTATTATATTTTCAAAAATTACATATTATATATTATTGCCTATTATGTACATAATGCACTTCTAATATTTTTATCACTTTAATTACCATTCTTAAACATCAATTATCATTTCAAAATGTCTAAATTCATCCTAAATCAGATTTTACTCCTAATTTCCCTAATTTACAAAAGTAACTTAAAGTTAACTATTTTTCCTTATTAATCATTTACTACATAATTAACCTAATAATTACATCTAACTCCCTAAATGCTACAAGTATCATATTCCATCAGATTTTAACATCCTAAAACATATAATTATTCACTAAATCAGTAATTAATCATTTAATTACTTAATTAACCATAAATTACCCATTTTATGCCTCATTTTAGGGCCTAAAAATTATCTAAAAATTTTGAAAATTAATTTTTGAAAATGAGCTTCATAGCACTATTCTATATCATCTAAGTAATCTACACAAAAATTTTGGGCTTGAAACTACACTCCTAAGGTCATTTATTTCTAAACCGAAACATACTCGGTTTTGTACGATTTCTTAAGGACCTTATATCACGAGACATATTTTCATCAAAATAATATTTTTCCTAAAAAATACAAACAAAAATATTCCAGAATAACAAAATCCATAATTTTCTAATAATATTTACTATTTTTATTTTACTATTTTTACAAAATTACACAAAATCGGGCTGGAAATCGAACTCATCGATTTGGGTGGCTCCGGCCACCGTCAGTGGCCATGGGTGTGTCGACTTACCTGGGCGTTACCACCACCGTGTGGTGGTGGTGGCTGTCCACTTCCAGCTGCCCGTCGAATCTGGGTTCTCCTTTGTGGCCCTAGCTGCACAGTTTTCCTTTTTTTTTTTTATTTGGTTTTTCTCAATTTTCGCCTCTCCTTAATTTTTTTTTCAACTGTCCAAATGAGCTTCTGAATTTTTTCCCCTATTTATAGAGCTTTAGTGTAATTATTGTGCATTAAATTGGACAAGACAATTGCCTTATCCCTTAATTTTTGGCTTTTGTGCTGTTTTAATTTAATTGGCCGATTTTTTTCTTATTTTTCCCAGCTACCACGACCTATATCTGGATTATTCCTTATTTTTCCTGATTTTTCTTTATTATTTAGTATAATTTTAGCACATTACGCGTATTTTAAGTAATTACGCGTATTTCTACATACATGTAAATTCATATATAGAACAAATAAATATTCCTAAATATTATTTATGTTATTTTATAATTTTTAGTATACATATAATTTATCTCTAGCGATTGGTTACGTATCGGAATGCATTTTACGTATTTTCGATAAATAACGAGTTATATATTTAAAATTTAAAAATTTTGTAGTCTCCTATTTTATTACTTATTTTTTTAATTCAAACTTATGTGATCAGTCTACTAATATTTCTAGCTTTACTTTATAATTTAAGCTTGATCGGGTCTTTCAATCGATCAAAACCTCGGATTGCTTAGTTGTGGGGCTTACATATGGTACTCTAGAAGTGGAAGAGAAAAAGGAATTGTTAATGGAATGAATATAATTGGAAATCCACAATGGAGTTTGAGAAACACAAGAGGATCGACGTGAGGTAATGTTTTAAGTAACATCAGGACGAGTAGATTTAGCTGGAAGAGAGGATTCTAACAAAGAAGGAATAGGATCAGTTTCAAAAGTGATAGAAGGTAATGATTCAGAGATCAACTTATCTTGTGAAGTTGCATCACTATGTTTGAAAGGAAAGATATCCTTATAAAAAATAACATCCTTGTTGATCAAAACTTTTCTAGTCTCCAAATCAAGTACTTTGTATGCTTTGTGTCCTATAACATATCCTAAAAAGACACATTTGCAATCTTTACTATGAAACTTGTCCTTAGTATCACCAAGCTTTAAGACAAAACACAAACATCTAAGAACACGTAAATTTTCATAAGATGGTTAAGAGGTAAAAAGAACTTCAAAAGGAGTTTTCCAATCAAGTATAGCAGTAGGCATTCGATTAATTAAATGAGTGGCAATTAGAACACAATCTCCCCAATATTCCTTAGGCAAATTGGCATGAAGATGCATCACTTTAGTGGTTCTTATCAAATGACGGTGCTTTCTCTCAACACGACCATTTTGTTGAGATGAATAAGGAACTGTTCTTTGATGTGTAATCCCAAACTTAGCAAAGAAAGACTGATACTCTCAAGAAACAAACTCAGCACCATTATCACTTTGCACATTTTTAGGAAAAATAGAAAAATGATTGCGAACATATAAAAAAAACTTCTTTAATATAGAATAAACTTGACATTTTGTTTGCAGCAAATATGTCCATGTTCCCCTAGAACAATCATCCACCAGTGTGAGAAAATGATGTTATCCATTATATGTTACAACATGATAAGGTCCTTACAAGTCCAAATGAATCAAATCAAACAATGACTTAGATGTACTTTTGCTAAGATAGAAGGACATTCTGTGTATCTTTGCCAAATGACAAGTTTCACACAAAAGGTGTTTAACTTTGAGTTGCTTTGCTAGCTTAGACAAAGAAGGATGTCCTAAGCGAGTATGAAGTAACTAAGCATCAATATTATTAGGAAAAGTAACAGTATTACATTGTGATTCAGAAACATCACATGAAAAATGCGGCCGAAGGTCATAACCTTAGAGAATAGTAACAATATTTAGCATATAAAGGCCATGAAGCGCTTGAGCTTGAGCTTGTGCTATACTATGTTTAGACTTTTGGTCTTGAAAATTGCATACGGAACTAGCGAAAGTCACAACAAGAGGAAGTTGCTTGCTTGACTATTTGAGAAACTGACAATAGATTATGTTTGAAGCTTGGAGCGAAAAGGTCATTGTGAAGCACTAACTATGAAGAAAGTGATATGGTTCCTACTATAGTGACATGTTTTACTGAACCATCTAGTAAATGAACAAGAATAGGCTTCGAAAGCAAATGTTTGTTATTAAACAGATGCGAAAAGGAGACGTATGATCACTAGCACCAGTATTTATGACCTAAGATATATATTCATTGCTCAAGTCAATAAAATAAGCAGTTGAAGACATACCGGCACAGTTAACCACGCCTAAATTCTAAGCTAAATCATCACCTACACAATTTTTTTTCCTACGCATCATCTTCATTACTTCATTAGCCACTGATTAGACAAGCTACTGAGTATCAGCAACACCTACAAGTACACTTTTACCACCACTAATATGATCAAATGGAGTATTATAATGACATGATTCCATTGATTGTTTATCATTAAAACCCTGTAACAACCATATTCAGCTTTGGATCTACATGTTTTTTCTTCCCCTTTTACCAATCAAGGTAACCTATAATCTCAAAACACGATTTAACTAAATGTCCTTCTCTCTTATAATTTTTGCAAAACAACTTATTCCTGTTTATATCTCTTCTTCCCATAGTACTTCCTTGGCTCAGAGAAAATCCTCTGTTTGCAATAAAAACAACTGAATTGGAATCACTAACCATGAGATTAGTAACTTAACGCTATTTTTCTATATGCAAAACAATAGAGAACGTATGACTAACTATAGGTAATAGCTTATTCGACAAGTTCCGACTTTGTATTGGTTCATAAACCTTAGGTAAACCCATCAAGAATTGCATTAACTTCATTTGAGCATCATATTTAAGCAGCTTATCCTTAAGATCACAGGTACAGTAGTTAAGTTGTCCACAAACACACATAGGATAAGGATGTAAGGTATGTATTTCTTCCCAATACTTCTTCAATTTATTGTAATATACAGTCACCAAATCATTATTTTGCTTAGTATTCAACAATTCATGATGCAATTGAAAAATAAGTGGTACATTTGTCTGACCAAACTACTCCGTAATTTATTGCCACAACTTTAACGATGATTGAGTATATAAAAAGCTTTGACAAATCTTAGGTAGCATGGAATTAAGTAACCAACACCTTACCATGTAATCACATCGTGTCCACTTAACAAATTCATTTGTATTCTCTTATGGTTTAGGAATTGTTCTATCAATAAAGCCTAGTTTAATTTTTGCTCCTAATGGCATTTGAACAGACCAATTCCAAGCAAGAAAATTATTATCATTGAAAACACTTATTCCTAAAGACATACCGGGATTATCTTATTCTAAAATGTATAGAGGATCTGTGCAAGTTTGATCTACTATGACTCTAACACACAAAAACTGTTTGTGATGTTGAAACCAAAATATTCAACGAAGATAAGAACAATAATGTTTTTGCTTTGATACCATGACAAGTTCGATGTTACTTTACATGCTTTCCTCTTCTCTAGTTATGTTTTCCATTAGTATACGTAGAGGATTTCACCAAACTATGGAGAGAGAACTGCAAACTATGTATGTATTGTTTTATGCAGTAGAAGTAGCGAAAAATATAGCTGAACAACTATTTATGGTTGCTCTACTCATCATAACTGATCTTAACAAATTTCCTAAACTAACTAACTACTAGAAATAGTCTACAACTAGTTCTAAACGGCTATGTTATATACACGTGAATAAATAACAATTCTGATCATATGCAATATATATATATATATGTAGAGAGAGAGAGAGAGAGATAGTGGGAAGTAAATAGTGAGATTAGTGGATACATGTATAGAGAAAAAGGGAGATAGTGGAAAGTAAATGGACAGCTTAATGGAGAGAAAAGTTGATGGAAAGAGAAAAATTTGTTGTTATGGAAGGAGAAGAATTCAATAAATTATTAATTTTTTTTATTATTCATAATTTTATAAAAATAATTTTAATATTGGTTTTTTAGTTGTATAATATTATATTTGAAGCTTAAAAAGTAAATTGACAAGAGTTGGTTATTTAAACTCCAATCTACTTTTAATAATATACTAGCAAATACGCGCACTCGCGATGCGTGTGCTAAAAATAAAAGAAGTTCATCAAAACTTTTCTCTTTTTAATTTTTCCAATGGAATTATGAATTTCAACATCAACTTTTAGAACATTTGAAAAATTATCCATTATATAAAAATATTTTGTCATAATGGCTCAATTTTAAAATTTTCAAAAACATATTTGTAAATCTTAAAATTTTATAATTTTTGAAATATTGGTACATTGTTTTTAAAGGTGATTAATAAAAAGTTATGTTTAAAAAATGTTTAGACACCAAAGTTAGTAGGGACCTTTATTGATGGGAAATGAATTCTTCATCCAAACTTTTCTTTTGTTAAAACCTTTTTGATATAACAGTCAATCCTTTTGTCTTTTTGTTTTTGGAATCCTTATCAAAGAAAGATAACTTTCTTTATTTTAATCTTTGATCTTTGTTTGTATTCTATATGATCCTCTTATAAATAATATAATCGATAATCTTTTTTTTTAAAAGATGATATAGAAAAAAAATGATGAAATCTAAGAGAAGTGAGCTTGAAAAGGAAATCATCATCCAATGACTTGAAGAATAATTCAATTTCTTCTTCCAATATTCCATGTAATGAAGAACAATATATTGTTTTCCATTTCCATCAACATATTGCTATTTATTTAATTACATAAGTCAATCCAAATTTTCACTAAAATATTTTATCATTATCCTCTTGGCTAAAAAATATTTTATTACCCTCGAAATTCATTATAGTATCAAAATTCCATTTAAAGTTCCATAGAGAAAGAGAGAGAAAAATGAGATAAAACCCAAAATAAGGTTACAATTTATTTATTTGATAAGATTGAATAAATGCATCATGTATCAAGTCACTAATCCAATTTTCCAAACAAAACCTTTGTATATATAAAAAAAGAGTCTAAGAAGAAAACCTAAACCTAATTCATCTTCTTCCCATCAATTTAAGCTTATTAGGAGACTTAGGCTGCAAGGCCTTCACTGCACCACTACACCATTATTAACACTAAGATGGCTTGGGTAAAAGAGTAGATTGATATGAGGCAAAACACAACTACTTACCATGGAATCATCAAGCAACAATTTTCCTAGGTCTTTTCATTCCTTATTGCCAAAAGCTGGTGCATTGGGTTGATCTTATTCTTTTTGTTTTTACGTGCCACATTACTTGTTAGTTGTAGAACCTATGTATTTGAAAGAGATCGAGAAAATTTCGTAGAAAATTAGCTTCAATTTTCTCATCAACCAAGCAAATCTCATTACGACACAAAAGAACGATATAATGATATTAAATTAAAAAATGAAGAAAAAAGATTTTTTTCTTTAATTTTTTGCTATCAATACAGCTTTCCCAAAAAAAAAAAAAATCGACAACTTATCCAAAAATTTCTTAGCAAACAAAGAGAAACATTTCCTAAAAATTTTTATTAACTACCAAATAATAAAATTTATATGAGAAAAAAGAAACTGTAGAAAACATATAAATGAGGCCATTAACAAATAATGACGATGCATAAGAATTCTTCTAAAAGAAGGGAAAGACGAAGGGATGCACTTACTTATAGTAACGGATTTTATAGCAACGGTTTCAATTACTATAAAAATGAGCAGTCCTCCAAGAATACCGGCTTCACTTTCACTTTGTTTATGTAATCATCAAATGCAATGAATTACCATTAAAAATAATCATAATGCATAAAAAAAATAATTAAAAAAAATAACCCACAAATAAATGTAGATTAAAAAAAGAAAAAGAAAAAGCAGAGATATATTACAATAAAGAGCACCATAACGAGTATAAAAATAAGCATTCCTCCATGAATACTGGTTTGAGACTCTCTCCATTTATATTGTTATCAGTGAATACTCATTAACAAATGATTAGAATGCATAAATATTCTTCCAAACAAAGGGAGAAAAAAAAAGAAAAAGAAAAAAAGGATGCACCAGTGAAAGATGAATTTGTTATTTACTGTAAAAAAAGATATGGATGTTGAAGCCAATCTTGTGTATACTGCATATTATGACCTGGGATAAATCACTTTAGATTCCATCCCTATTTAGTTTAAGATTAAGAGACTGAGAGGAATCAATTGAGAAGAGCTATCTTGAATAAAATTAAGAGAAAATGATAGTGGTAAGGGAGGATTCCAAGTAAGAAAAGAATATACATATTGAGAAGAGTTTTTTCACCGATCATGTTATTGATTTGTAGTAAAATAGAACTACAATTTGAAACGTGGTTAGTTGCTGCCGAAAAGAAAAATAAAACGTAGGAGCTTCCAGAAAGTGGTGAGCTGTGGCTGAAAAGAAATAAAACGTGAGAGCTTCTAGTAGGCTATTAGAGTAATGGTGAGAGAGAGAGAATACGAATGAGAAAATTCAGAAAAAAATGCCGTTATAATATGTTTATAGTACTTTTAGTGTTGGTTTTTGGTTATATAATTTGTAATTGGAGGCCGAAACGGTAATTTTAAAAGACATGGTTACTTAAATCTCTCTCTCTATATAAAGGCATTCATTCACGAATCAATGAAGTGCGGAGATCACATCATGAGCTCCCACCAACACCCTGGAGAAGATCATAACCGTAGAAACTGTTACGTTTATCGCTGTCAATGCCACCATCCCAAGAGCAATGCTCGGCCTAGTGTCCATGAGAAGACACTGCAACAGCCCAACCAAGAAGCACACATGCTCATCATACGAACCGTAACACTGCTTCTCCCAATCCATCCAATCTTCAGGCGGTGCGTCGTTTCGTTCTGTCACTTTCATCTCATGAATTCGTTTCCTCAGTATCACCATGCTCTCATCCACAAACCGTCCACTGTCGTCCCACTCGCTCCGGTGGTCTCTCTTGGCCGCCAGCGTTGTGCCTCTTGACCTCCTTCCAAGGTGGAAGCTGGATCGACAATGCCGCTTTGACTTGGCATTTGAGTAGGACAAGTTTATTAGGGGTGGAAGTATAGAAGAAGACAGAGAACGAGAAATGGTTCGCATTTTCGTTTAGGGTTTTGGTGTTTGTTTTAATGTTGATGAACAAACAGATCCGACGATGTATTTATAGATGGTATTTGTAAGCATAAAGAAACTTCATGGAACGTTTAGGAATACGGCGTGGTAGTTCGAAATGAACGTGTCTGCAAATTAACGTGGTGCACTTGAAGTCTCATAGCGATGCCACGCGTGTCCGTCATTCATTGGATATCGTGGTTTGAGAGCCGAGGTGGTCTTCCCCTGATGGTCGGTTGTTTTATAATATTTTATTAACCAATGCCTGTACCATTTTACGTGTGTTAAAAAACTATATTTAGAATCCAATTTTTAAGGAAATGTGAATATATTTTTTTTTTATATAATTATCATAAATAATTTCTTTATTATTTTTTTATGTATCAAAATGGTTATTTTGTTGAAAATTTCTAATATGTCCATGTTTTCAAGTTTATACTTTTGATTGTTTGCATATTCATACATGACTAATGACATGGTGAAGGTTAAGGAAATAGAGTAATGTTGAAAAATGTGGAATGAATGGTAGAATAATTCTAGCAAATATTATGAGAAGTAAGTAATGTAGTAGTTTGGTTGAGTTAAAGTGGTTATTAGAAATTTATTATAATAATTAATTTTTATGGTATTATAAATATATCTTTATTAAATTAATCGATAGTTAAATATAAAAACTTGTTTTGTTATTATTTGTTATTAAATTGGGGAGTAAATAATAATTTTAAAAGATAATAATTATTTAAGGATCTTTTACCTTAAATAATATAAATATACATATAATTATGGGAAAAAGGAAAAAATGTAAAAAAATAAAAATAAAAATTCATGACATGTAATTTCAAGTTGAAATTGATATCGCTCTTATGCTCTTATGGTCATCCTTTTTTTATTTTTCTTTTCCCCCAAAAGTACGGCTCACTTTCGCTGATTAGGGCTGGAGAAGCCATTTCAATATCAAACTCAAAATGAAAAGGGCAATGAAATCATACACGGACAGATCGTCGAAGAACGGGTGAAGAATACCTGATGAATGAAGAGCGAAGATTCGATGATGAAGCGAAACAGAGAGGGTGAGAGATTGACGGATAGACAACTAATGGAAAGGAAGCAGTGTACCAAAAAAGAATATGATATATACATATAGTACAACTGTATAGGATATATATAAATTTATATGTATTTCTTTTTCAAATATATAAGTATACGGTGAATTTCACCAATTAAAGCCCTTTTTCCAAAAATGTAAATTTTCTTGATTTTTAGGCTCAATTCATGGGATTATATGAATGAATTTGGACGAAATATATCGCTCCATTCATAATATCCCAAGTCCTCTCTTAATTCCTGTATTCAATTTGATTAAAATTGCCTAAGAAAAAGGATTAAATTGGATCAAAAATCGGGACATCGTGTTTTTTTTTTTCTTTTTTTCTCTCAGGCTAAAATCGCTAGTTGCTATAGGAAAACTTAGCATGTAGTCACGTGCCACTTATCAGGGTTTCTTTTTGTAACATACTTATATTAGTAAAAGGCTATTCTTTTATATATATTGTAATATAAGGAGGACCTTTTTTTTTTTTTTTCAGTTAGTGTCTTACTATTATTAAAAAATTTTACTTTTTGAAAGTGGTGCTATTGTACCAATTTTAATGTCTCCTCTTATCAGCTTAAAAATGTTTGTAAAACTTTTTACGAGGGTGTGAGTACTCTTATAGATGGAAACTTTTACTTATTATGTTAGTTGATCACGACTGACAGCACCTTTTACATACATATTATCCTTGTGCATACATATTGTAGCCTTATATTATTGTTAGAATTCATAAAAGTGTGCTATTCATTTTTCCATTCATGCTTGTGTCCCTTATTTTACTGTTGGCTTTTTTTCTTATCTATATTGCTTACAGGTTTAAGCCTTGTTGGTTAATGTTGCGTATGAGTTAGGCTTGTTTACTATTGCAGAAACAAGTTAGTAAGTGTTGCACAGTCCGTTTGTGCACTTAAAATAGCCTTGAATCATGACAATTAGTATCAAAGCCTGGATAATTTCAGCGGGAACAACCATGACACAACAAGGGGAAGTAAGCAAGATGTTAGATAGCTTAGAGGAAATCCTTAAGGGATTGTCTAAGTGGATGAATGATTTGGTTGTATTGTCAATAAGAGTGGTTGAAATTGAGGCTAATCATTAAGAGATGAATGCTAGGATGACCGAGATGGTTAAGAATTTCGGTGTTACAGTACAGACACTCAAAGGGAAAATGTACGTAACAATTGATGAGGCAAGACAACACTTAGAGACTCAAGTGTAAAACTTAAGAAGACAAGTTATTACTCGTGTCTCAATCGAGACTGTCGAGGAGTTGAGGGCATAAGTAGCTACTTTGACTCAGGTTGTAAGGAATGCTCTTGTCCCTGCCCCCACCTTCGTACATGTTTCTGCTTATGCAGGACATTTAAAGATGCCTGAGCTTAAGGCATTCACTAGCGTAAGGGATGCCAAGTTGTTAAAGAACTTTATATTTGATATGAAGCAGTACTTTGCTGCTGTAGGGACAAATGATGAGAGAGCAAATGTCACCATGGTTATAATGTACTTAACAGGTGATGCTAAACTGTAGTAGTGCATCAAATATGAGGATATCCAAAATGATAACTGTAGATACCTCATTTTTGCCATTTTTCATTTTTCTGTTTTATTTTAGTTGAGCATGGTTAAAAATAAACAAAAGAAAAGAAAAGAAAAAAAAAAGGAAAAAAAAAAGAGTCGGGTCAAGTCAAGTTGCATTGAGTTGAATTATATCGGTCAAGTCGACTTAAATCATATATCAACTGAGTCGCATTAGATCGTTTACCGTCAAATCGGATAACGGCGTGTGATCAATTTAATAAATCATTAAGTCATTTAAGAATTGAATTTTATTAAAATAATTTTAGTCTAGTTTGATTTAAAATAGAATTTTATCTAATTTATATTTAGTTAAAATAGACTTAGGATTTATTAGATGAATTGTTGCGCTATAATAGAGTGGATTGGATCAGGCCTTGGAAATAGAAAGCCCGAATTAAGTAGATTTTGTAGAAGTTAGGTCAAATCTTTATAAAATCGTAACCGTATTTTCTGTATTTTCGATACGAAAGATACAACTAAGGGTTTATAAATAGCATAATGACGGGTGATGTTGGACACATTCCCATTAAACACAAATTATCCATACCTCAATCCAAAAACACGATCCCCTTTCAATTCCATAATGAAATTATAGTCTAAAGCTAAGCCATACTGCACGACCATAGCTAATCTAAGTTCCAACCCAACATCCCCAACTAAAATTCCCACATCGAAATTGCATGGCCTTGGCGAAATCCACAAATAGCATCCTTAACTTACACATTCAAACATGTTGGTCGAAGTTGAAGTCTAATCCACAAAGCCGACCCTCGCCTGAATCATAATACCTACATGTTTGTCGACTAAGCTTTCACGCTTGTACATTCGTTAACAGATTATGGCTGATAGCTCCACAAATTGACCGCACACGCCTACAATGCCCTGGATAATCTAAACTTTACCTTACACGCCATGCCAACACAGTCCAAACTCTACTACATACCCTTAGTCGACCTAATCTCCACAAATCTAACTTAATCATCACGTGTAAGTACACCCCTAACACAAAGACACACACAAATCGACCTCCATTGCCAATCAACACTGCTTAATATGTCCTCTTCACGTCGACCCCAAACACCGACCACGTCCCAAGCTAATATATAATTGCATATTAACACTTCACACCAACAGCCGTTACTCACTTATTAATGAGTACACACGAAATTTCATGCAATAATAGCACGATTAACGCTACACATCGTATATGGTTAACACGCGTGACTCGATTCATCGGTAAAAATTGTTTTGTTTTATTATTTATCTTAATTCAATTATTTTTACTAATTAATTTTTTGTTTTTAGTGCATTTTTTTTTATTTTCATATTGTTTGCATGATATTTTCTAGATAATTCCAATAAAATTTGGTTAAATTGTATTTTTAATAAAATCATGTTATTTTAAAATGATAAACGTATCTTTAGTATATCTTGTAGATGAAATATGTATCTAGATTGTATCGAGATACGTATCTTACAGTTGAGGTTTGAAAAAGATACATATCTTACGGTTGAAGTTTGGAAAAGATACGTATTGAGATATGTATCTTGTGGTTAATGTAAGCCCTAAAGCCAAGCCAAGTAACCGTAAGGTTGAACTTAGAACCCAAGGTTTAAGGCGATCGATTAAAGGATCCGATCAAACCCAAATTATAAACTATTGAGAGAAATATTAGTAAAACTGACCCCGTGAACTTGAATTTAAGAAAATAAGTAATAAAATAGGAGACTATAAAATTTTCAAATTTTAAGCATAATAGGTATTAATTATCGAAAATGCGAAAAGTGTAATGAAATAACTAATAAATTACTAGAGATAGATTATATGTATACTAAAAATTTTAGAATGACCAAAATAATGATTAGGAATGTTCATGTGTACACCACATGTATTTACGTGTAGATAAAAATACGCGTAATTACCTAAATTGGCCAAAAACTAAGCAAATAATTAAATAAAATTATAAAATAATTATAAAAAAATTAGAAAAAAATCAGAAGAGGATAAGATGAAGTAAGATTAGGTCGTGGCAGCTTCAAATCAAAAAAAGAAAAATTAACCAATCAAATTTGGACAACCTAAAAGCAAAAAACTTACGGAAATGAGCAAAATCTTGTCAAATTAATGCACATTAATTACAAAAAAAGTCTATAAATAGGGGAAAAATTTCCAAAAGTCATTTGGTCAATTTAGCATTTGAAAAAAATTGGTGCATTGAAAAAATCGAGAGAAAATCCAAAAAAATAAAAAAGGAAAACTGTGTAGATTGGGCAGTGAGCTAAACCCACCACTCACCACCACCTGGGATCGAACCACCACCACCAACCTACACTAGAACCACCGCCTGGACTAGCCGACAACCTTGGACCGGGCTTGGACGGCTAGAAAGCTTTGGATCGGTTAGTCTCTTCAATGACCCGATTTTGAATAATTTTGTAAAATTAGTAATTTTGCCCAGAAAATTATGAAACTTGTTATTCTGAGGTTTTATTGTATGTTGATTAAGGGAAAAATAGTTATTTAGTTTAATTAAATCTGTAATTATAGGGTCCTTAACAAATTGCTCAAAACTCAGCATGACTAAACTGGAAAATAAATATGCTTAGAGGTGTAGTTTGGAGTTCAAAATTTTTCTGTCGGATGCTCATATGATGTAGAACAGTGCTATGAAGCCATTTTTTTAAAATTAATTTTTGAAATTTTTAAGTTAATTTTTAGCCTTATAATGATGGAAAAATTGGGTGATTTAGGGTTAATTAGGTGATTAGGATGTTAATTACTGATTATGATATTAATTGTATGTTTAATGATGTTAATCTCTGAAGTGGAATCCTAATCCTAGCCTTTAGGTATTAAGTATGGTTAATTAGGGAAATTAGGTAAGTAATATAAGAAATTAGTAATATGTGATATTGTAAATTAATAAATCTAAAAAAATAGAGTTATTTAGATAATAATATAATAGAAATCAGAAAAATAATAAATCTGAAAATAACAATTAATCTTAAGAAAAAGTCTCAAAATGTAAAATTTTTACACATCGGGAATAAATCCGATACCGCGATTAGGGTTAGCGTGTACCAAATAGATTAGAATACCAAATTATGACTCAATAGGATATTTGGACACTCGAGCTTAATGTGATTAATTTCACATTAGGATTCAGCATATGTCAGGCTTAGAAATTAAAGTTTAAAATCTCCTTTAGGATTTGGACACAAAAATAGAGTATACGAATCATTAGGACGTAATAGGCATACATGGACAAAAGTGAATTAAAATATAACTTAGAATATGAAACCGTAAATTTTAAGTACTAAAAAGACCTATTTGTATTATAGGACATCCAAAGATAAAATCGGCTTGCGATTAAGAGATCAAGCGATCAAGCAAATCCAAGTAAGTTAGGTTATTACTTATTGTAATAGAGTACTAGTTTTGTAGTACTCGGAGAATTAGTCTTGTATATGATTATGATTGTAAGTAGTTTTCGCATGTGTTTGATGTATCTGGATTCGTGCTGAATTAGTATTGTGAGTGATTTTGTGACTGATTGAATTGGTATGAAATTGTTTGAACACCCTAAACGGAATTTAATATCAGTCGACCCCAAATAATAAATAATGTCATGCATTGCAACCCATTAGGGGATTATAGGATTCTCCAACCAAATACCGACCCCTTCGAAAGGGATAGCGCAAGATTGCAAAATGGTCCCTTCTTCATCCTTAGTCGAACTAAGTGACAGGGAGGAGGTCGCGGTGAGGGTGAAGTCAATGGTTCGAAGGTAGTCACGGGAGGAGCGAGGTTTCCATTGCACAAGCCTGAGTTTGGTTGTGAGCTGCTGCATAACATGAAACTCCTCAACCCGGATTGGAGCGGATGAAATTTCTCTGATTTCACAACGGACCGGATTACGTTGTGCGATGACACTTGATTGTTGCATTACATGAAAATAATTGTTTGATAACCCTGTTTGTGCTTGTATGCATTCATGAGTCTCCAATTCAACTTACTGAGCTGTAGTTGCTCATACCCTTATAGATCCTTTTGCAGGTTCTGATTTCTGAACACTCAAAGCATTATGCCGCCCTACAATTACCCAGAAGTTAGTCTGTTAGAAGCCAGGGATGTGGGGATCAAGTTACTTAGTATAGTGTTTAACTAGAGTGACCATGTAATTAAGAATGAAAGACTGGTAGTTATTCTGTAATCTAGTAAACTGTTCTGTTATGTAAAACTTCCTGAGAAGCTCTGTGGACATATATATATATATATATATATAATATTGTACATGTTATTAGAAATTTGCACTATTTATCATAATTGTAGTTTAATTGTTAATCGAACTGTTTACTTTAAAGCGAGGAGTCGTCAACGCCTTGTGTAGGTCATGTCTATGGTAGGCACTGTGAGGCCAGTTACTATCATAGAATTGTTTACACGGTGGGACTGTTACGACTCTGCGACTTCGGGGCGTAACAATTAAGATTTGGAAATTTTTTTTTACATATAATGATTTTAAAAATAAAAAAAATATTAACTGGGATTTTAAAAAAGCTTTATTTAGTTAATGTTTTCTTTAATTCGAAAAAATTAGATTTCTTAGGAATTTTTTTAAAAAATAAATTGTTAAATAAATGTAAACCTAGCTCAGTTTTTGGAATAAAAAGAATCTACCTATTAAATATTTTATAAAAAGAGAACCATGATCGGTTTGATCCCAAATAGCGGGTACGGAAGCATCTTTAAGGCAACTGTCTGAAAAATAAAAAAAAATTTTAACCTTTTTTTAGAAAATTCATAATAAAAAAAATAATTTAAATATCACTTTAGTTATCTTTTGTATATTTAGGTATATATTTTTAGTAAATTATAAAAATAAAAACCCATCAATTTTATAGAAAAGGAATCGAAGTGGACCTAGATAAGGTCAAGGCAATCATAAACATGCCTGCCCTGAAGACTGTAAAAGAAATTCGAGAACTGTTGGGGAGGTTGAATTACATTGCTCGATTTGTATCATAGTTAATTGATAGATGCAAGTCGTTATTCAAACTTTTGAGAAAGAACACAACAATAGAATGTGATGAAGAGTGTGAGCAAGCATTTGCTGAAATCAAAGGGTATCTTATGAATCCACGGGTACTGGTCACTCCCACACCAAGACGGTTGTTGATTCTTTACTTGACAATTCTTCCTAAATCGATGGGATGCATGTTGGGGCAAAAAGATAAAATAGGCAGAAAAGAACATCCTATATATTACTTGAGCAAGAAGTTCACTAAAAGTGAACGAAAATACTCAAAAGTGGAAAGAATGTGTTGTGCCTTATTATGGGTGATGTGCAAGCTCAGGCAATACACTTTCTATCACTCAATAGAGTTGTTGACAAAATATGACCCGTTAAGGTATTTAACATAAAAACCAAAATTGATTGGGAGAATATGACTCACGAAATATACGTGAGTCGAAGTTTAGTCAAAGGGCAGGTAGTGACTGATCAATTGGCAAAATACCCATTAGAAGATGAGGACGGTGGTTCAGAAGCATAATTTCTTGATGAAAATGTGATGATGGCAATTGAATTGAATCATGAGAAATTGGGATCAAAAATGTATTTTGATAGAGTAGCCAATGTGTTTGGGTGTGGGATAGGAGCAGTGTTGGTATCACCTAAGAGTAATCACTTCCCTGTCATGGTGAGATTAACATTTCCATACATGAACAACATAGCAAAATATGAAATTTGCATTTTGGGGCTCAAAATGGCATTAGATATGGGAATACAAAAGCTTAAAGTATATAGAGATTCTTCCCTTATAATTCTTTAGATCTTGGGAGAATATAAGAAGAAAGACGAGAAATTGATACCTTATCACGGGCATTTAAGCAAGTTGATTGAAAAATTCCAAGAGATTTCATTCACTTATATTCTAAGAACCCAAAATCAATTTATCGACGCTTTAGCAACGTTAGCATCAATGGTGAAAGTCATAGATAGGATAGAAATTTAGTCCTTGAAGATTGAAGTGGAGGAAAAATTGGCTTTCTGCTTGATAGTTGAAGAGAAGGAATCAAAAGAACCTTTGGATCATGATATCAAAAGGTTACTTCAAATAGGTGAATTCCCTGAAGATGCTGATAGAAAAGATAGAAAAACTTTAAGGAGATTAGCTGCTTATTTTCTGTTAAGTAGAGCCTCATTATATAAAAGATCACCAGATGCAACATTGCTGAGGTGTGTAAATGAAGAAGAAGCCAATAAATTAATGAAAGAAGTGCATGAAGGAGTCTGTAGTCCTCACATGAATGGGTATATGTTAGCTAGGAAGATCATGAGGATGAGATATTTTTGGATGATGATGGAATCAAATTGTATTAGGCACGTAAGGCATTGTCACCTATGTCAAGCGTACGTTAACAAAATCAACGATCCTCCTTAAGAATTACATGTGTTTTTGGCTCCTTGGCTTTTCTCGATGTGAGGAATGGATATGATTGGACCAATTTTGCCAACAGTTTCAAATGGGCATCGATTCATTCTAGTTGTGACTGACTATTTTACTAAGTGGGTAGAAGTAATGTCGTGTACCACAAAGACCAAAGGAATAGTGGTCAAATTTCTGAAAAGATATATTATTGTAAGATACAGTATACCTAAGTCTATTATTACAAACAATGGGATAAATTTAAACAATAAGTTAATGGATGAAGTGTCAACCAATTAAAGATAAATCATAGAAACTCAACTATGTATCGACCTTAGATGAATGAGGCCATTGAGGCTGCTAATAAAAACATTAAGAGAATCATTGAGAAGATGGTGATCACTTATAAAGACTGGCATGAGATGCTTCCCTTTGCTCTCATGGCTTACAGAACTTTAGTTAGAACCTCTTCAGGTGCAACATTTTATTCATTAGTGTATGGAATTGAAGTGGTACTACTGGTGGAAATAAAAATACCTTTATTCTGAGTATTGCTAGAAACTCAGCTTGATGAAGCAGAATGGTTGAAGAAGCGGATGGAGCATTTGAATTTCTTAGATGAAAAGAGGCTTGCAGCGATATGTTATAGTTAGTGCTATCAATAACAAATGATTTGGGCCTTTAACAAGACAGTATACTCGAGGTGTTTTAAAGAAGGAAACTTGGTGTTAAAGAAAGTATTATCAAATGTGAAAGACCTTAAGAGCAAGTTTTCTTTGAATTATGAAGGCTCTTATCTGGTGAAAAGGGTATTATCAGGAGGTGCATTAGTGTTAAGAGAAATGGATGGCCTGGAATTAAGGGGACCAGTAAATTTAGATGTAGTCAAGTTGTATTATCTATGAAATTGAGTTCAATAAAGATTTCAATTTTTCTTGAATTGTTTGTGATTAATCTTTTTATCGTTTACAAGTAAAGTTGATATCCATGAATGTGCTCGAGTTTAGATGGAATCAACCAACAAACACTTCACCAATCAACTCTTGTACTTTATTTCTTAGCCTCATATACTTAAACACCAAACACTTACCAATGAATATAGATCACGAAATAAATTGAAATCGAATGTTTTTAATAATTTAAGCTTGTTTCTTTCGAAAAGAGATTTACCAATCAGAGGTCATGGAGAGTAGAAATTGAAACTTGGTATTGAGAAAAGAAAATTCAAGGCATGAACATGGTACAGTTACAAGACTCATTAGCAAAAGTTTGGAAGGTTTTATTGAAGGAAAAAAAAAAGAAAAAAAGGAAAAGAGGAAAGAAGAAGCAAGCACAATCCTTTGGTAAAATTCTATTGATTGAATGAGTGAATATTGGGAGTCAATGTGAGCATGTCGATTGGTTGCAATCTGAGAAATTCTCTATTCTCAGGTAAAATGATCCTAAAAGTCCTTGAAAGAGATATATAGGAGGATTAAACCAGTTTTTTTGAAATCTCAAAGAGATCTATCCTCTTCAGATTAACTAAAATGAATCTCGAAGAGATTTATCTTCTTTAAATTAACTAAAATGAATCTCGAAGAGATTTATCTTCTTTAAATTAACTAAAATGAATCTCGAAGAGATATATTCTCTTTAGTATCTCTTTAGATTAACCAAAATGAATCTTGAATAGATCTATCTTATTCAGCTTAACTAAAATGAATCTTAAAGAGATCTATTCTCTTTGGATTAGCCAAATCGAATCTTGAAGAGATTTATCATCTTTAAATTAACCAAAACAAATCTTGAAGAAATCTATCATCTTCGGATTAGCTAAAACGAATCTCAAAGAGATTTATCTTCTTCGAATTGTTCAATAAGTCAAAAGAAATCTTGAACAGATCTATCTTCTTTAGATTGTTTAAGTCAAGAGTGAAATTTTAATTGAACTTCACTACAAAGAGGAGCAGCTGTAGATACCTCATTTTTGCCATTTTTCATTTTATTTTAGTTGAGCTAGGTTAAAAATAAACAAAACAAAAAATAAAATAAAATAAAAATATGAAAAAAAGAGAGAGTCGGGTTAAGTTGAGTTGTATTAAGTCAAGTCGAGTTGAAATAAAAAGAATCTACTTACTAAATATTTTATAAAAAAAGAACTACGGCTGGTTTGATCTTGAATAGTAGGTACATAGGTATCTTCGGAGCAAATATGTAAAAAATAAAAAACTTTTTTTCCTTTTTTCTTAGAAAATTTGTAATAAAAAATAATCTAAAAATCACTTTAGTTATTTTTTGTATATTTAGGTATATTTTTTAGGAAATTATAAAAATAAAAGCTCATAAATTTTTCTTTAGTTTTTACATGGTGACTTAATCTTAATAGGTTAGCCCCTAAACTTAGTGTTTTTTGGTTTTTAAAGATCATTTTCTTAGAAAATCTAGGGATTAGTGGCTACCCGAAAATCTTAATTTCATTTTTTACCAGTTGAATTGGTTAGCGACTCTAATTTAAAATTTTTTTTTTAGAGAAATATTTCTTTAATTTAGTGTCAAGTAATTTATATTAAGCGTGCTGGATTTGGTATAAGTTAAATTAAAGAAATCAAAATAGAGCTCGATAGTAACGCTCATGTAGATATGTAGGTTGAGTTGAAGGTTGAGTTGCGGACTCAGTTTTTCCCTAAGAATATTGAGTACAATACCTGAAAGAAGTTGAGGGAACTTTGACTAGGTGATGACGTTAGAAAGTATGTCCATGAGTTCTCGACATTGATGTTGGGCATTAAGAGCATGGTTGAAAATGATAAGCTATTCTATTTCTTGGAAGGACTGAAGCCCTATGTCGGGAATGAGTTGCAAATGTAACGGGTTACCAACTTGGCTACAGCACAGGTAGTAGCTGAGCGCTTGATTGATTACACTCATGATAATAAAGGGAAGACTATGTTGACAAGATACGAGGGTGGAAAGTCAGTCAAATTAGGTAAACCTAAGAGTGGGGGAGCCCCAAGTTCAAGTAGTAGCAGTAGTAACATTGGAGTGAGTCAGAGGAAATCCTATAACTCTCACTAGTTTAGAAAGAGTAGGGCAATCGATGGAGGTAAGAAGCCCTTATTCTCATGTTTCCTATGAGATGGCCTATACAAAGTAGTTGAATGTCTCTATAGGGTGGCACTTAATGCTATGGTATGATAAGTGTAGAATGTTTGCCAAGATTGACAATGAGTTGATATATGTCCAATTGAACATCAACAGCAAGAGGGCCAGTGCAATGGTAGACTCTGGTGCTACACACAACTTCATTGATGTGCTTGAGGTGGAAAGGTTAGGGCTAGTGTAAGCCCCATAATTAGCCATTCGAGGTTTCGATCGGTTGAAAGACCCGATCGAGTCTAAATTATAAAGTAAAGTTAGAAATATTAATAAAATGATCCCGTAAGTTTGAATTTAAGAAAATAAGCAATGAAACAAAAAAATATAAAAATTCCAAATTTTAATTATATAACTCGTTATTTATCGAAAATGCGTAAAATGCATTCCGATAATTAACGAATTGCTAGAGATAAGTATATGTATACTAAAAATCATAAAATGACCTAAATAATATTTAGGAATATTTATTTGTACTATATATGAATTTACATGTATGTAGAAATACGCGTAATTACTTAAAATACGCAAAACGTACTAAAATAATTACAGAAAATTATTAAATTAATTAATAAAAATCATAAAAAAAATCCTAAGGGTGTAGATTAATGCAAATATGGTCGTGGCAGGTGAGAATCTGAAAAAGAAAAATTAACCAACACAAAAGCTAAAAATCAAGGAAATGGGGCAATATTATGTCTAATTAATGCATATTAATTATCACAAAGTCCTATAAATAGCAAGAAAAATTCAGAAGCTTACTTGGACAGTTAGAAATCAGAGAAAATTAGGGAGCGGTGAAAATTGAGAGAAAAACCAAAGAAAAAAAAAAGAAAAGAAAAACTATGTAGTTAGGGTCACAAAAGAGAACCGGACCAGACGAGTAGCTGGGAGTGGATAGCCACCACCACTACATGGTAGTGGCAGTGCCCAGGTGGGCAGACACACCCATGGCCACCGAAGGTGGCCGGAGCCACCAAAATCCGTAAATTCGATTTCCAGCCCGATTTTGTATAATTTTGTAAAAATAGTAAATATTATTATAAAATTATAAATTTTGTTATTATGGAATATTTTTATATTTATTTTTTATAAAAAATATTATTTTGATGAAAATATATCTCGTGATATAGGGTCCTTAACAAATTGTGCAAAACCGAGCATGTTTTGGTTTAGAAATAAATGACCTTAGGAGTGTAGTTTTGAGCCCAAAATTCTTGTATAGATTACTTAGATGATATAGAATAGTGCTATGTAGCCCGTTTTCAAAAATTAATTTTCGAAAATTTTAGATAATTTTTAGGCCCTAAAATGAGGCATAAAATGGGTAATTTAGAGTTAATTAAGTAATTAAATAGTTAATTACTGATTTAGTGAATAAGTATCTGTTTTAGGATGTTGAAATCTAATGGAGTATGATACTTGTAGCATTTAGGGTGTTAGATGTAATTATTAGGTTAATTATGTAGTAAATAAGTAATATGGAAAAATAGTACATTTTAAGTTAATTTTGTAAATTGGGGTAATTAGGTGTAAAATTTGATTTAGGATGAATTTAAACATTTTGAAATGATAATTGATGTTAGGAGATAGTAATTAGAGTAATAAAAATATTAGATGTGTATTATGTACATAATATGTGATAATACATAATACACAATTATTAGAAATATAATAAATAGAAAATATTATAATAAAAATTGATAATATGATAATAAAAAAGAAGTACAATAAATCTGATAGGAAACTTGCATTTATATAATTAGAGGAAAAATGTAAAAATTTCTCACATCAGGAGTGAATTCGGTACACTACTACGGATTTAAGTGTACCGGGTGAAATAAAATACCGACTAGAGGTAATGATAATATTTAGGAGATCGGGAAGAAATGTGATTAATTTCACATTATGGGTTGAAACGAATTTATAGGATTCGAGTATAAAACAATACTTAGAAATCGAACTAGAACTTAATTTAGAAATCGATGCGAAAACCGAACCCGAACCTAACCCCAAACTTAGAATAATTGTAAAATACTTAAAACCTAGATAATTAGGCATATTAAACCCTAAACAAAACATAACAATAAGCGTTATAGGATAAACTGAACCTATAATAGTTATATGAAAAACTGAAACCACGTTTGTGTTATAGGGATGGTTGGCGATGGCTTGAGTAAATCGGACCTCGAGTGAGTGAGCGAGGAGTTGGGGTAAGTTGGGATTAATACGATGCTATATTTTGGAGGCTTAAGATTATGCTTGGTTGTGCCTGTTAGATAATTGGGTGAGTGATGCTATGATTCTATCTGTTGTCCTGACTTATATTGTATGGTTTGTATGAAATGATTGGTTACCCTAAACTGGACCTAATCAAATATACGACCTATAATCATAATCGGACCTACATAGCAATCCATTTGGGAAACTTAGGACTCTCCAGCCAAATACCGACCCCTTCGAAAGGGATAGTGTAGGATTGTAATTGGTCTCTTCTTCATCCTCAGTCTAACTAAGTGACAGGAGAAGAGGTCGCGGCGAAGGTGAAGTCAATGGTTCGAAGGTAGTCGCGGGAGAAGCGAGGTCCCCATTGCACAAGCCTGAGTTTGGTCGTGAGCTGTTGCATTAATGGCAACTCCTCAACCTGGATTAGAGCGGGCGCAATTTCTCTAATCTCACGACGGGCAGGATAACGTCGTATGATAGCATTTGCTTGAACATGCATTGTACCTAATAAGTTAATTGATAACCTTGTTGTATTTGTGGTATAGTTTTAAGTCCTCTATCCTAACTTACTAAGCTATGGTTTCTCACATCCCTATAGACATCATACAGGTACTGGTTAAAAAGC
Source organism: Lumnitzera racemosa (assembly GCA_024138005.1). Taxonomy (NCBI): domain Eukaryota; kingdom Viridiplantae; phylum Streptophyta; class Magnoliopsida; order Myrtales; family Combretaceae; genus Lumnitzera; species Lumnitzera racemosa. Next base: position 2,725,258 of record JAMXBC010000003.1, read on the forward strand.
GGCAAACAACTACTCTGAAACTAGCAACTGCTGGATCCTGGGGAATGAGGAAAAATATTGAAGAATAAACATATATTTTTAAGGTCTAAGTTTTTATTTTAGGACATATATTAGGGAGAAATATTGTAAACTTTAATTACAATAATTGAATTATAGTGTATATACATATTTCCTCACTTTCTTAGATAAATGATTTATTTAAATTACAAATTGTTTACTTCAAAGCGGGTTAGTCGTAGATGCCTTGTGTAGCTCAAGTCTAAAATAGCGATTGTAAGGCCAACTTCTATTTTAGAATGGTTTACACGGCGAGGCTGTTACGACTCTGCTGCTTTGGGGCGTGACAACTAGTGCTTACTGAAGACACTAGCCAGATTAAAATTGTTAACTCCAAGGCCCATCTTGTTCAAGGAGTTGCAAGAAAGTGAGGGTTAGAGATTAGAGTGGAAATCTCAACTTCACAGCTATTCCATTAGACAACTTCAATATAGTCCTTAAAATAGATTTCATGAGACAAGTCAAAGTTGCTCCCATGCTTGCAACAGATTGCTTGTTATTCATAGATGAAGCCTTGCTGTGTGACAGTTCAAAGGAACAGGGTAAACAACAATGGCAAGAAAGGGAAGAATATTAGGGTTATGATCTTATCAAAGCTTTAATTGAAGAGAAGGCTTAAACATCAAGCTAACAATGAAATTTTCTAGTATAAAAAAGCAATTGGATGAGTTGTTAGAGGCAGGTTTCATTCAGCCCTCAAAAGCACTATACAGGGCTCCTGTTCTATTTTAGAAGAAGTAGGATGAGAGTTTGAGATTATGTATTGACTATCGGGCTCTAAACAAGCTAACAATGAAGAATCATTATCCAATTCCTCTAATTGTTGATCTGTTTGATCAACTGAGTGGGCTAAGTATTTTACAAAGCTGGATCTTTGCTCAGGTTATCATCAGGTTCGCGTTGCTGAAGGTGATGAGCCCAAAACAACGTGTGTAACACGGTATGGCACTTATGAGTTCTTGTTGATGCCCTTCGATCTCACTAATGCTCTTACGACATTTTGTACCTTAGTGAATAATGTATTTCATGAATATCTCGACAAATTTATAGTCGTTTATCTAGACGACATTGTTGTGTATAGCAGGACATTAAAGGACCATATGAAGCACCTAAGAATAGTTTTCAAGAAGCTATAAGAGAATCATTTGCACATTAAGCATGAGAAATGTGCCTCTGTCTAGAAGTGCATCAACTTCCTGGGTCATATTGTTGAAGAAGGGTGAATCCGAATGGATATGGCTAAGGTGGAAGCAATCAGACAATGGCCATTGCTTAAGAATGTAACGAACTTGTGGTCTTTCCTTGGACTTGCAAATTACTATAGAAGATCCATTAAGGGATATTCCTGTCGAGTAGCACCCCTTATAGATCGATTGAAGAAAGATTATACATGGTTATGGGATGAGATATGTCAGAATGCTTTCGAGGAGTTGAAGCTTGTAGTGATGGAGGAGCTAGTCCTCACACTTCTTGACATTTCTAAGCCTTTTGAAGTCTATACGGATGCCTCATACATTACATTAAGGGGAGTGTTGATGTAAGAGGGTTATCTAATGGCATACGAGAGTAAGAAGCTGAATCAAACCGAGCGTAGGTACTCTTCCCAAGAGAAGGAGTTACTTATAGTCATTCATTGTCTAAGGACCTAAAAACACTATTTGTTGGGATCAAAGTTTCTAGTGAAGACAGATAATTTTGTTACTAGCTACATATTGACTCAATCGAAGCTCTCGGCTAAGCAAGCAAGATGGAAAAAGTTTCTTATAGAGTTTAATATGGAGAATGAGTATCATAGTGGGCAAACTAATTAGGTGGTGATGCTTTAAGCAAGTGAGCTGGTTTAGCATCCTTAGTGTAGATTGCATACTAGTCGATAAGTCAAATCTTGAATTCAATTCAACAGTAGATTAGGTAGCATATAGGTCAAGACCAGTTGGTCAAAAATCTCAAGCAGTTGGTTGAGGAAGGGAAGACTTGTAGAAGGTGACCTAATTTACATAAAGGGGTACCAATTATATGTCCTGAAGGCGAGCAACATAAGAAGTGCGCTTACGAGGGAGTGTCATGATACTCTATGGGCTAGACATCCTGGTTGGCAGAGGATATTGAGCTATTACTGGTTGGATATGAAGGAAGATGTGATGAGTTATACAAAGACTTGTTTAACCTACTAGTAGGACAAAGTTGAGAGACAGAAGGTAGTGGGCCTATTAGAGCCACTTCTTATGTCATCTCGAGCGTCTCCATGGACTTTATCCCTTCCCTATAAAAAATGGTAGAGTACTCATCTATTTTTGTTGTTGTTGATAGGTTCTCTAAGTATGCCACCTTTATTCCTACCATAAAGAGTTTAAGTGCAGAAGAGATAGCATAGCTTTTCTTTAAGCATGTAGCGAAATTTTGGGGTGTACACTTGAATATTGTGAGTGATAGGGATACCAGGTTTACAGGGAAATTTTGGATAGAGTCATTCCAACTCTTAGGTTCTTAGCTAAGTATGACCTCATGCTAACATCCATAAAGTGACAGGTAGACAGAGATATTCAATGGTTTGCTGGAGGAATACCTTCAACACTTTGTCAGTGCCAACCAGAAGAATTGAGTTGACTTGCTAGATATCGCCCAGTTTTGTTTCAACGTCTAGCAGGGCTTTTCCTCCAATAAGAGCCTTATAGAGATCATCACGGGTCAGCAACCACAATCAGCACCGTATATCGGGAGATGCCTAAGAGCTTATCAGTTCGTTAGGGATTGGAAGCAGAGTTCAGAAGTAGCAAAAGTGTACCTGGAAAAGGCTTCCAAGAGAATGAAGAAATGGGTAGATCAGAACCGTTGACTTAGAGAATTTAATGTTGGAGATTAGGTTCTCGTAAAGCTTTTTCTAGAACAGGTCAAATCATTGAAGAACAAGGATAGAAGATTGATCCAAAAGTACATTGGTCCAATTCTTATCATCTCCAAGATATGAAGAGTAGCTTACATGGTTGAGCTTCCTGTGTGGTTGAAGGTCTATACAGTTTTTCACGTCAGTGTCTTAAAGCCATATTATCTAGACATGGAAGACCCATCTCGCAATGTGTTCAAGTGGTCACATGTTAAGATCAAGTTTAACCTAAGTCAAGCCATGGAAAATATCCTTGTAGAGCGAAAAGTCAAAGATCTCGCCACTGCAGAAGAACATAAAGAATATTTAGCCAAGTGGAGAGATCAAGGAGAAGAAGATATTAGTTAGGAGACTGAAGAAGATCTGAAGTTCTTATTCAAGAGAAAGTCAGCTTTGCCAGCCAGAAGACCTTCGCTACTAGATCCAAGCTCCAGTACATATTGTTGAGGACATTAATAGAATTAAGTGGGGGAGGATGTTAGGGTCCCTTTTTGTAACACACTTATACCAGTAAGGGGCCATTCTTTTGTATATATTGTAACATAAGAGAAACTTATTTTTATAGTTAGAGCCTTACTATTATTAGAAATTTTAACTTTTAGAAAGTGCTGTCATTTAACTAGTTTTAATGTCTTTTCTTGCTAGGCCCAAAAATGTTCGTAAAGCTCTTTACAGGAGTGTGAATACTTTTTTGGATTGGAGCTCTTACTTACCACATTGGTTGATTATGATTAACAGCACCTGTTATATACACATTACTCTTGTGCACATATATCGTAGCTTTATATTACTATCGGAATTAATAAAAGTGTGCTATTCATTTTTCTATTCCTGTTTGTATCCCTTATTTCATTGTTAGCTTTCTTTCTTGTCTATCTTGCTTATAGGTTAAAACCTTATTAGCTAGCATTGTGTGTGAGTTAGACTTACTTGTTATTGTAGAGGTAAGCTAGTAAGAGGTTGCACGGTCTGTTTGTGCACTTAAGAAAGCCCTGGACTATGACACCAGGTGCCCCTATGGGTACATGCATTACATACACAAATATCAAACAATGCGTACCCTTCGATCCTTTATGTTGGGCTCTTTTGCATTGAGCCTAGCAATTTAGGCCCTTATTCTCTTTTTTTTTTTATAATAAAAATAATAATAAAATAAAAATAACTAAAACAATAAAAATAAAAATGAAAATAACTAAAGTATAAATCTTGATTTCCTTTCTCTATTTTTCTAAATTCCTTTGTTTTGTTTTGTTTTTTTTTTAATTTTACTTTTCCAAATTTTTCTATTTTTTGAATTTTTCTAATTTTTTGAATTTTTCTAAATTTTATGTATTTTTTTATATTTTTCCTTTTTTAAAATTTTTTTTGTGCTTTTTCCCTAAATTAAGATTCCTTACTCAATTCTAAAAATTTTAAAATCAAGGGTAGAGGAGCAAACAAAAGATGTCTACAACATTTATCATAATCTCTAGGTAGATGTTCTTCTTTTTACAAGCAAAACATGTTAATATATTTTTATAATTTCTATCTTTATTATATTTTCTTACGTGTTTTTCTTTATTTAAATAAGGTTTTCTTGCCTTACTTTTTCTAAGATCCTACATCTTTATAGGTCTTTTTTCTCTAGGTTTATATTGTCTTCTTTTTTGTTTTCTACTTTCTTTATCTGTATAATTTTGTGTGTGTATATATTCCCACAAAAACTATATTCCCATTTTAATCGGTTTATTTGTATACTTGTACATTTTTCCGCCAACTTTTGCAAAACAAGCAATACCCTTACACCTAAGTTATTTAATTCTATAGATAGTGATGGTTCTTTTTATTCTTTATAAATTTCTTATCTTAATGGTCTTGGTAATTTTTGAAATAATTTATTTGCTATATTTGTTTCAAAATTATAAAAACTATGCTACAATTAAAAAAGAAATCAGTTAAAAACTTTTTTACATGTCTCCAATTTTTCAATTGTAATTTTTTTTAAGTTCTCATTACATTCATTTCTACTTGCAAATCATTACTAACATTTGGATGTATACGCATTACTAACATGGTAATCTTATTTGTAAAATTATAAGAATTAGCTCTTAATTGTCAATCTACTTAAAATTGTTTAGGAAATTTTCTTTTATAACTTTCCCATAAAAGCCCTAGTGCTATCTCTTAAGATTTTTCTAAAAAATTGTGTATTACCGTAGCATTATCACCGACATTACTATTTTCTTGTTCTTTAGTTACTAATTGTGTCTATATACTTAATACTTGTGGCTAGAGTTGAGGATCATGCTTGTTGGATTAAGTATTCTTCCGCTACTAATTTTTTTTATCAAACTTTTCTAAAGGCATAAGTTTCCTAAGCTTTTGTATTCTCTATTAAGTTCTCTATAATATGTATAAGGTGTTTAACTTGATTGTCTTATAGGATTTTCTAATCTTATGTTAAATAATGCTATATTATTAAATAATGGTTCTTTATTATATGTGAGATCTAATGTTATCGATTCATTTTCTAAAGATTTTTTCTACTTCTCACGTTATTTCTTACTTCTAAAGCTTCTAATTCTTGAGAATCTATAAAATAATTATCTAGAAAAGTTTCTACGCTCTATCATCTTCTTTATTTATAACCTGTTTATTTTCCAATTGTATATTATACTTCTCTATTATTTCTAATTTTTTTGGATAGTTCAAGGCACCATGTTTCACATATATCTTTCTCTTAAATCACATTTATTTTCTACAAAATAATATTTTTCTTTTTCTCCTAAGTACCTTCTATTATTTAATTCTTCTATTACCTCATTAGGGTCCTCCCAATTTTTAATAAAAAATTTACTATTTTTTGAACTTTCTATGATTCCCAATGTTTATACTTGATACCCCTAGTATCTAACATCATTTTTTGTTTTATTTTCTAGGCTTGATTCAACTAGCATCTAACATCATTTTGTTTTATTTTCTCAATTATCACTAAAATACTTATAGATTCTTCTTCTTTTGATATTGCCTTATCTTTGTAATTTATAAATCTTAATCCATAAGAACCATTAGAATTCTTATACATTATGCGATCTTCTGGAAGTCTACTGATACAGGTGTTTTCTTTTAAATGTTTAGATATATTCCATCTAGTTCCTTCTAAATCTTTACTATTTATTCTCATGGGTTGGATAAATCTAATTTCTGCACTAGTTATTTCTGATATTATTCTGTCTATATTTAATTTATACTTTTTCCCTTCCTATAAATCCTATGCTTATTAAAGTATTTTCTCTAATATGATCTTCATATCCTTTACTTTGTAATCCTATTTCTAAATTTTTAATATTATTTATGTTAATAAAGAAATTTAGGGCATAATAGGATATCCCTTTATTATTAATCATATTTGTTTTCATTGTTCCTATTATTGCTTTTCTAATATGATGTTGCAAAGATTTGTCTATTATAACTAATAATAGTTTATCACTGATTTGTTTTCTAACTAACCCTTTTATATTTACAAGTTTTTTAACGACTGAAATAGTTCCTTTTCTATTTATTCTAATTAATCCTGTTCTTCCTAAATTTAACCTTCCTACCCTATATAATATTCTAGGATTCAATAAGTCGATATTTTTATTATTATATATTTCTCACATCTCTATCTATATTTGTAATTTCTTCGAGCTAAGCAATATGATCTCTTTGTCTGCTTCTACATGCTAATATTCCTATAATTCCTCAATTTATTGATGTTTCTTCTTTAGTTAGATTATCTCTAAGTGTTCTATTGTTACTGATAAAGGCGATAGTTTTAGTTTGCATGATCATGGTTTCTTACTACGACAAAAAATATTACTAGGTTTTTTTGTTCTCTCTATTGTTTTTTCTAAAATTTTAATTCCTTGAAGCTATCTTATAATATTTTCTAGGTGTAGTGAATAGTATTTTTCTTTTTTTTTTCTACTTTATTTTTCTTGACATTATGATTCTATCTTATCTAACCTTTTATGTAGAGATAATAATAACAAGGTTATAGTATTATTTTGTTTATCAAGATTCGAATACATAAATCTCTTAACCGCTAAGCTATGTTATTTTTATAATAGAAGAGACTGAAATAAAAGAGAATTTGACAAGAAAGCACATAGAAAAGAGATGATTCTTCGGATTAAAAGGAGAAAGTGTGAATAAAAAACATAAACAGGAGTCCACCATTACTGCATATGTAAACGATGCTTCATTAATGTTTTAAAAAAAAAAAACAGAACCCCCTCCATCATAGACCATGACCAAGTGTAAAATGTAAAAGCTTTTTCCTTGATGTTTCCTTGTGGCTTTCATAAATTGACCTAGTTGTTTTCGAAATATCTTTTGCACCAAAAAAAAGAAAGAAAGAAAGAAAAAGAATCATGCTCCTGTTATACAACAGGAGGTCATAACCAAATATTTGTTAAAATCCTTGCATGTGCATCCCCCCAGTGCAAAGTTTTTAAACAATGAAGGCCTTCTTTCGATTTGGTCGTTCTCGGAAAAAAGCAGAGAAATTGAAGGTAGATGAGGCAGAAACTTCGAGTAGTACAGCTGGAGGGGCAACAACGAGTGGAAGTGAAGCAGGAACGCCCAGTGAAGCTGCAGGAGCAACAACGAGTGGAAGTGAAGCAAGAACGCCGAGTAAACCTGCAGGAGCAACAACTTGTGGAAGGGCTACGAGCAGGGAATTCGAGGTGTTCCTCAACTTCCGAGGACCCGACAGCCGTCATACAGTCGTTAATGTTCTGTATGATGCACTGGATCGTGCTGGAATCCGGGTCTTCTATGACGATGAAAGCATCAGGCAAGGGTATGTCATCGAAGGAGAGCTGCAGGAAGCCATCATCAAATCCAAGATCTACATCCCCATTTTCTCCAAGGACTATGCATCCAGCGGGTGGTGCCTTCGTGAACTACGATTTATATTGTGTTGCTGGGAAGCTTCTCAGGAACAGGACGGGGAGAAGAAAACGATTTTACCAATCTTCTATGATGTCGATGTAAGTACAGATCTCAAGCTCAAATCGGAATTGTACAATAGTGCCCTACAAAAGCACAAGAACAAGCTCGGAGATTATGCGGTAATGCCGTGGGAAAACGCGCTCCGCACGGCGGCCAAAATCAAGGGACGGGACATACGTAATCATGGGTAATGTTTATATTTGTTCCAGCCTAGGAGTTAATTTTCAGGAAAATGCATAAAAGAAAAATTTTTTTTTTTTTGGGGGGTGGGGTGAGGAATCTTACTCTTGTAGAAATCTCAAGCGTTTGATATATGCATAAATCATAAATATAGATAACTAATGATTTGTCGAAGTGTAACGGAATTGGAGAAGCCATAATATAACTTGACAAACTACTAGTTTATCCAGGCAAAAATAGAAAAAAAAAACTGCTTCTTCGTTCTCTGCATGCAACCGTTCAGAGGGTTGTAATTATTATTATTATTATTTTCTTTTTTTGTTTTTTGGTTTAGGCTAACTGAGCTTACGAAACTCATAGTGGATGAAGTCTGCTGTACGTTGTATCCAAGGAGTGATCTGGAGGAGTTGCCCTATAACTATGTTGCAATGGACGATCCAATGAAAGACATCATGAGGTTATTAGATCTAGACGTCAACGATGTTCGATTCGTCACCATTTATGGCATGGGTGGTGTCGGAAAGTCGACTCTTGCAAATCTTGTTTTCAATAGAATTTCTTCTAGCTTTGGACAGAGGGTTGCCTTTCTTTTAGACGTCCGCGAGAAGTTCCATACAGTTGCTGGTATTTTGGACTTGCAAAAGGACTTAATATCGCGACTTCTCGGTGTGAGATCATTACCATTTCTTCATGACGTTGATGATGGGGCTAGCATGATAAAAGATAGATTACAGGACAAGAAAGTGCTTATTATCCTAGATGACATAGACAAGAGAGACCAGCTATTGAAACTAGCCGGCGAAACCTGCTGGTTTGGTGGGGGAAGCAGAATCATCGTAACCACCAGAGATATTGGAGAAGTACCTGAACATGAAGGTTTTTATCGATACAAAATGCAGGAAATGAAACATGATGATGCTTTGAAGCTCTTTAGTAAACGGGTCTTCAAAAGTGACTCGCCCCCATGGAAGTATGAGGAGATTTCAAGAGTAGTTATAGAAACAATAGGGAGACTTCCTCTGGCTATTAATGTCATAGCTCCCTTATTCACCTTCAAAAGTAAAGATGCATGGCAAGGTATTCTTGAGAAGCTTAAGAAAGTGGTTCATAAGGATGTCAGAGAAAAGTTGATGTTAAGTTACGAGAAATTGGACTACTACGAGAGAGAAATTTTTCTTGATATTGCATGTCTTTTCATCAACAAAGAAATTGAAGATGCAACTCATTACTGGGAAGCTCGAGATTGTCACCCAGTAAGTGGTATCAGGGTCCTTAAAAACATGTCATTGATAGAGATTGTAGATGGAAATAGGATATGGATGCATGACCTACTTAGAGACCTCGGAAGGAATCTTGTTGATGAGGAAACCGATATTCATGGAAAACGTAGCAGGTTATGGTCACCAGAGGTAGCTCTCAATGTAGTTCGCCGGAAGAAGGTAAACCATAATTTTACCATGTTTAATTGAGCAATAAATTAGAATTCTCATTTTATCTACTCACTAATTTCAATTCCTAGGGTACTGAAAAAGTGGTAGCACTTAAACTTAGGGAAATCGATGCTGGTTGCACTTTCAATCTCACACAATTTGCAGGGTTAACAAACCTCAAGTTCCTAGAATTAAATGGTGGTAGATTTACGAATGAGGATTTTGAGGAAGTTTTCTCAGAGTTAAAATGGCTATCTTGGGATGACTGTCCAGCTGGATCTCCGCTCACTCCCTTATGGCTTTATAACGTAGTCGTCCTTATTTTGTCGGAGAATCTAATCACTGATGATTGGGAGGGATGGCACGCAATCGGGGTACAGTGTCATTTTATTCAATTCGATTTTGCTCTAATTGGTTCACATAATAGTTGTTTTATCAGTTTCGGCTAATAATTTGCAGCAAGCGCCAAAATTGAAGGTCCTTAAGTGCACATATTGCCGCTTCCTGACGAAGTCGCCCGAATTCGGCAAATTTAATTTGGAGAGATTGGTTTTCAAAAATTGTGCAAATTTGAGAGAAATAGACCCATCCATTGGTAGTTTGGAGCGCCTAACTTACCTGGAAGTCTCGAATCCGCTCATCTATAAGGAGAGGTTACCTGATGAATATATCTCATATCAGCTTGAGCAGCGGCAAGCCGAAATCCTGCCTTTGACCATTGGCATGGCAAAGTCGCTATCGGTGCTGAAGTTGAAGTTCGTGAATCTATCGGAGTGACCTCACGAAGTTGGACTCCTTGAAAATCTAAAGTACTTGTGCTTATGGTGTCCTGAGTTGAAAGAGCTCCCGGAATCGATTGGCGATTTAAAGTCACTAAGTGAGTTGGACATTTCATTCACAGCGATCGCTCAGTTACCGAAATCTGTTATGCATCTCGAGAGTTTAGTTTCCTGCAAACATGTAAATTCTCAATTAATAAGAAATGATGCAGATAGGATTGGGGAACTGATAATGTCGAATCGATTGAGGAGTCTGAGACAAATAGGATGGCGCCGGCTCTATCGGGAATGGGCATTCGATCCGATTGGCACGGAGAGAATTGAAAGCTTGAAGAATAAGTAGCCTGGAGCTACAAATATTTTTGGTTCATTCATGCGGAGAATATTTATGATTAAATTTTCTTTATTTTCCACCTTTTGCCACGTGTGTTTCAGTTGTACAGCTGTTTGTTTTAGTTAGTCATCCATTACTACTAGAAATGCTCTGTAACGAACTGATTGTCGTTAAGTGGAACTACTGTTCCATTACTTTGCTAATTCATCTTCTTTGACAAGCTCTTACAGTTGTTATTCAGCTTTCTGATTCAAGTGATGGGAGAAGACAGTCACATTTCACAATTCACTTGTGAATCAAGCATTCAGCACATGACTATCAGGCTAGCACAGTAGCACTGATTCTGTTCTCGCAGGGTTCATCGTCTTGTCTCTCTTAATATTCTTTTCGTTCCTACCCTGCACTTATACTGTCATTAGTAGAAATAAGTTTACAATAGCAAAATTATTCGTCAGGGCGAATTTTCATCCGTCTTAAGTTTATAATCTGTCCATATCTTTATTTATCTGTATTTTATTTTATATAAAATGTTTGGATTCTTTTGGGGTTCAAATTGAGATCTTTTGAATTGTCTTATTTTATCATATATTATATTTACTATCCACTCGTATGTCTTATATCTTCATAGTACATTCTGATTATTCTATCTGTGTATAATCTATATCTTATTTGCCCTTTATTTTTATACATTTTATTTTTACAAGCACATCACGTGGTATTTTTTTTTTTTAATATTACGGTTCGTCCCTTTAAGTCGAACTGAATCTAACATTATAGTTTAATTTTTTTTTAATCCAAATATAATTTTACAATTCGATTCATAATTTTTTCAAACCTAAAACAACTGTTTAACTTGTGGTTTAAACCAAAATCTCAAGATGTTTTGGAGAAATGAAAAGGGATATATGAAAAATAAAATATGAAAGCTCATGTTTGTATCTTGTAATGCAAATTTAAATAAAAATATGAAATTGGTTGTTATAAAGTTAGGAATTAAGGTGGCGACAATTAATATGAGGGTTTTAAATGTAGCAAAAGTGTGTAAAGTGACTACATTAAGAAAGATTTTAGTATTGTTAAGTTAGTGAAAATATAGGCTATATATATTATGCAAAAATATAAAATTTTTTTTCTTTTATCTTTCATGGTTTGGTTGGGTTTGTAATTCTTTGAACCTTTAAAACATGGTTCAGTTTGGTTTGGAATTTTTTAATGTAAATAAAACCTAATTTATAGTTCGATTTGATTCACAATTCAATATGTTATTTTGTGCAACCTCATAATTTGTACACTTATGTATCTAAACACTTTTATCTATTATATTAAAGTAGTTCGATTATGCTTTGTCTTACATATAGAAGAATATTATAACCACGTCTCAGATGGAAGTTACAACTGCAACGAAATAGAAACCAGGTGGAGAGTCACCTTTAGAATGATATGCTGAAAAAATGACAAAGTTATCATGAGACATTATTGAATTTTCATTTTCATTTTATATACACCCATGATCAAGGATGGACATAGGATTAACAGTTATTGGCCATCTTCAAAATTACTAAAATATAGTATATTTAAAAAAGATTTGTAATTTTATTGCAGGATTATCATGTAATGCTTGCTTTTTGATGATAATAGTAAAATGTGGTCTTTCAATATATAAAAAAATAATTATACCATTGTATTATAGATTTTACTCTTGAAAAGATGCTTTTTGCAATACAATGTGTAATGATTTAATTTATGAATGCTATATAAAATTTATAATTGATTCCTCTATAAAAAAAGAGAAAATAAATTATTATTATTATTAGCTAATAGATAGGTAGATCATTAACAATTTTAAACTATGTTATAATGGTAAATTATAATTTAAAAAAATTGGATTTTAATAAATTCAAATATGAAAAGATCTTTCTTATTAATAAAAAAGGAAAATTATTTTATAGATTTTTCTTAGAAGGAAAACATCAATCCATTTTTAAATTTGCCGACTGTAATTAAAATATCTTGAAGTTTCAAATTTTAACAAAATATTCCCTTTAGATAACAAATGATAAGATGGATAAAAGAGAAAGGAAATCAACTAATCACAATAAATTTAGGTAAAAAAATAATGGTATGGCAATTGAGACTAATGTGACAACTAAATGTTGCAAGATTAGTGAAGACCTGCCTCTATTGGAAAGTATTAGCTAATTATAAATTACATTAACTACAAATTGTAAGAAATTACAAAACTAAGTTGGACAACATGAAAACCAGGGTAGGAGACAATTTATTAGGCCAGGGGCCTCCCTACGTCCGTCCAACCCTACCCTTGTGGATTCGTTCTTCACGAGTACCTATTTAGCCCATTTTTCCTTAAAAAAATGTTTTGAAAAATAATTCAAGTTGTCAACTAGTGAAAATTGGTAAAAAATTAAATTAGAGTTTTCGGGTTAGAAAACTCTAATTCAAACATTAGCTTACAGATTTTCTAAAAAAAAATAATTTTCAGAAATTTTAATTAGAAAAATAGACTCGGAGGCTAACTTATTAAAACAAAAGTTAGTATGTAAAAATTTAAGAAACTAACTAATAAGCTTTTATTTTTAAAATTTTTCTAAAAATATGAAAATATGCAAAGGATGTGAAAATGTATAAAAATAAAATTTTTATTATAAAATTTCCCTAAAAATGAAAAGAGAAACAAAATATTTTACAAATTCTATGGTTGCCTCAAAGGTGCCTACTATAAGACCCATATTCAGGTATTCGGGGTTTGGTTAGTAGAATTTAAGGCGATCAAGCTAATCGTTTGATCTAGCCCAAATTTTACGACGAAATTAGGAATATTAGTAAAAGTGATCCCATAAGTTTGAATTTAGGAAAATAAATAATAAAATGATTAATTAATATACTATTGAATTTTATGAAAATTTTTCATTATTTATTGAAAACGCTTAAAATGAGTTCCGATATCTACCGAATTATTAGAGATAAATTATATACATACTAAAAATCATAAAATAACTTAAATAATATTTAAGAGTATTTATTTGTACTATATATGGATTTACATGTAAGTAGAAATATACGTAATTACTTGAAATATGCAAAATATGCGAAATATGCAAAAATAATGTTCATTAATTAAAAAATCATAAATAATTAAGGAAAAATCATGAAAAAATGGAAAAATGAAGAAATCTCTAGAAAGTGGTTATGGCAGCTTGGAAATGGGAGAATTAAAATTAAGCAATCAAAATTTAATAAATAGAAAGTGAAAAAGGATAAGAGAAGACAATTGTCTAATTAATTTAATGTATTATAATTTCCCTAAAGCTCTATAAATACCCAAAAATTTTCAAAAACTCATTTAGATAGTTAGAAGAGTAGAGAAAATAGAGAGGGTCTAAATAACAGTGTTAGGGTTAGTTTTCAAAAATTACAAAGAAATCTGTACAGTTGGAGCTTATAAAAAAATCCCTAACCAAACGACCACCTGGGAGTGGATGGTCACCATTACCATATGGTGGTGGCAGCGCTTGGAACAGTCGATAAGGCTATAGTGGCTAGATCCACCATGACAGTGAGTCCAATTTCCCTTCTAATTTTAGTTATTTTATTAATAATATTAAATAGTTTTAGAAAATTATGAAATTTGGTATTTTGAGATTTTTAAGTATGTAGAATTAGGGAAAAAATTTAGTTTGATTATTTTGTGTTTAGAATTATATTGTCCTTAAGAAATCGTGTAAACCTAAGTTTTGTTCGGGTTAGAAATAAATGATTTTAGGAGTGTAGTTTTGAGCCCAAAATTTTTATATAGACTAATTAGAACATTTCAAACATTGCTATGAAGCTCTTTTTTAAAATTGAAATTTTGAATTTTTTAGATAATTTTTAGGCCTTAAAATTATGCATAAAATAGGTAATTTGGGGTTAATTAAGTAATTAAATGAGTAATTACTGATTTAGTGAGTAATTATATATTTTAGGATATTGAAATCTAATGAAGTATGATATTTGTAGCATTTAGGGTATTAGATGTAATTATTAGAGTATTATATAGTAAATATGTAATAGGTAAAAATGATGAATTTTAAGTTAAATTGGTAATTTAAGATAAATAGAGGTATATTTTGATTTGGGAGGAATTTAAATATCTTGAGATGTTAAGAGATGATATTCGAAGTGATAGAAATAGTAGATGTGTATATTATATGCATATTAGGTAATAATATATAATATGTAAGTGAAAGAAATTAATGAGTAAGAAAATACTGGGTTAAAATTCATATTATAATAATAAAAGAAATATGTAATAAATTTGGTATAAAACTTAAATTTAGGTATTTATCTGAAATATATAAAATTTTCTCATATCGAGAATAAATTCGGTATACTAATAAAGATTTAAGTGTATCAGATATAACAGAATACTGATTTAGGATTAAAAGTGATAATTAGGATATTTGAGCCTAATGTGATGAATTTCACATTTGTATTTGGATTGCATTTTTAAGATTTATGTATAATACTTATGATTAGAACTGATTTAAAAACCTGAGTTGGAATCGGATTTAGTAACCGAATCTTAAGCTAACCTGAGATGAATTAATAGTAACTAATATGTATATGGAAAGAATTGAGTTAAATCATAACCTAGAGTTTATGTATGTATGTATGTATGTATGTATGTATGTATGTATATCTCATCAAGATATAAATACTAAAAACGTATTTATATTATATATTATAGGATACAGAGACGAGTTGTACCTCGAATGAGCAAGTAGGGAGTTTAGGTAAGTTAGGATTAAAACGTTGCTATATTTCAGAGTACTAAATTGTAGTACTTGGAGGATTGGGATTATACTTGATTATGCTTGTTAGATAGTAGACTATACGCATGTGCTTGTTATGAGTTGCTATATTTCGGAGTACTAAATTGTAGTACTTGGAGGATTGGGATTATACTTGATTGTACTTGTTAGATAGTAGACTATACGCATGTGCTTGTTATGAGTTGATAATATGATTCTGATTTGGTACCCTTGATTGTATTTGTATGATTTGTTCGAAATAACTAAACACCTTAAACTGAATCTAATTAAATATATAACTTGAAATTCTAAATCGGACATGCATAACGACTTATTAGGGGAAACCTAGGGTT
Source organism: Lumnitzera racemosa (assembly GCA_024138005.1). Classification (NCBI taxonomy): domain Eukaryota; kingdom Viridiplantae; phylum Streptophyta; class Magnoliopsida; order Myrtales; family Combretaceae; genus Lumnitzera; species Lumnitzera racemosa. The sequence goes on from JAMXBC010000003.1 coordinate 2,741,063, forward strand.
CTCTGACTAAATACCAATCCCTTTAAAAGGCATAGCGCTGGATAACATAATTGGTCCCTTCTTCATCCTTAATTGAACTAAGTGATAAGTGAGGAGGTCACGACAAGGGTAAAGTCAATGGTTCGAAGGTAGTTGCGGAAGGAGCAGTGTCTCCATTGCATAAGCTTGAGTTTGGTCGTGAGCTGTTGCATTAATGGAAACTTCTTAACTTGGATTAGAGCGGGTGTAATTTCTCTAATTTCACGACGGACTAGATAACGTTATGCGATGAAATTTACTTGTACATGCATAGCATCTACTAAGTTGGTTCATAATCGTATTTGTGTTTGCTGTATGGTTTTAAGTCTCTGTCCCAACTTATTAAGCTGTGGCTGCTCACATCTCTATAGACGTTGTTGTAGGTACTAACTAGGAAGCAGCCTATATTACTCTGAAGCCAGTAGCTGCTTATATTACTTTGAAGCTAGCAGCTGTTAGATCCTAGAAAATGAGGAAATACATTTGAAGAACAGATTTATTGTTAAGGTTTTAGCTTTTGTTTAGAAACTTCTATTTTCGAATAATGTATTACTTAGAAAATATAGTACGATAAAACTTTTTAAACATTAATTGTAATATTTAAATTCTTGTGTATATACATATTTTCATAATTTCTTAAGTAAATAATTTATTTAATTTATGAATTTTTTACTTCAAAGCGGGGTAGTCGTGGATGCCTTGTATAAATTAGGTCTAAGATGACGGTTGTATGGTCAACTTTTATCTTAGAATAGTTTGCACGACAGGACTATTACGACTTTACCGTTTCGAAGCATAACACCCGTGTACCCGTTAATTAGGATCAAACTAATTGCATTTCTCATTTTTTAGTAAACTGTAGTATCGATAATTTTTATTTACGAAAATAGGCTAAGTTTACGTTTTTATCTAGATTATTTTTATTAAGAAATATCTTAAAAGGAAACCTTAATTTTTTTTGTCCAATTTTGAGAAAAAAAAAACCTAAAAAAAAATTCATATTTTTACTTAGAGAAACCTTTCTTATGTGATAAAACTTTTTAAAGAAAAATCCTAAAATGCCTAAATGCAATTTTCCATGAAATATGTAATTAATGTTGAAAACATGCTTAAGATGTCTAAACCGTTGAAAAGATACCTAACTATAAAAAAAATGCTCAAATCATGGAAAAGATGCCTAAATATAAAAAAAAAGTAATTAATCATAGAAAAGATGCCTAAATCATAAGAAGAATGTCTAACTATAGAAAACATGTTTAAATCATAAAAAGAATATCTAACTATAGAAACTATGCCTATTAAAGGTTTTATTTTATAGAGAACTAACTAAGTGACAAAAAACAGTTTTCACTAAGGATTCCTAACCTGTCTAATTAAAAAAAAAAAATGCAAATTCAATGGATAAAATATAATCCTATCCTAATCTTCTAAGATATACGACTTGCATATGAAATGTGCAATTGTACCTAAAAGATGCAATTTTCAACAAACATGAAATTTTTCTAAGGAGTTGCAATTTTTAATAAAAGGTGAATTTTCTTCAAAAAAAAAAAAAATACAATTTTCTAAAAATGTGCTATAATGCAATTTTTCTAAAAGGATGTAAGTGTTCTGAAAATGCAATTTTAATAATAAATATGCAAATATGCAACTTTCAATCCTAAGCATGCAAAGATTGCTAATTCATTGAAATTGATATGAAATCCTGTAAAAGAACTTAAGTTAGGGCACATGTGTGAACTACTATCAATGATATACTTATGCTAAAATTAGAAAGATAAAGTAATAATAAAGCCAATAAATAAAAACTAACTAATGCTAACTAAATAAAAAACTTGTAATGAAAAAAAAAAGACTTAAGATAGAAAAGAAAAAAATAATAACAATAAATTAAAATAAAGGGAAAACCAAGACCCCCTAATATAATGATCGAATTCAATCTAGGGGGAAACACGTGCTGATCCAGGTCAGTTAGTGTAACGACCCAACCGGAACTCCTTCCACCGAGGTATTGTCCACTTTAGCATGAAACGCTGTACGGTTTTGTCCCCTGGTGCAGCTGCTTCCCAGAAGGTCACCCATCCTAAGATTGCTCCAACATGAGCACGCTTAACTTCAAAGTTTCGAAGTACTCCGAGCCGCTACACCAAAAGGCACCTCGATGATTAGAGTTCCTCTCTCCAGGCATGTAAGGGGTATTACAATCCACCCTCCTTACAGAACTGACGGCTTCGTCAGTTTTGTTACACAGGTCCAAGACAACCACCAGGAAGGGTCTCGCCCTTTTGGCTGGTAGATTGCTCTGATACCATTCTGTAACGACCCGGCCAGAATTCCTTCCACCGAGGTATTGTCCGCTTTGGCATGAAATGTTGCATGGTTTTGTCCCCTGGTGCAGCTGCTTCCCAAGAGGTCACCCATCTTGAGATTGCTCCAGCATAAGTATGCTTAACTTCAGAGTTTCGACGTACTCCGAGCCGCAACACCAAAAGGCGCCTCGATGATTAGAGTTCCTCTCTCCAGGCATGTAAGGGGTATTACAGTTAGGTCATGGTTGCATAGGCTCATCTGTGTTAGGTATTAGTTGAAGCAACAATAACTATTGAGATTAATAGATTTTACTTGATTTGACGAGCTTTTCAAGAGGGTTTCCACACATTTATGGTGACCTCATTAGTTAAAATGAGATTGGTATTGGTGCCATCATTTGGGGGTAGTGTTTTGGTGGTTTTGGATGAGTGGCAAGTGGTGCTCGTTATGGGCAGTGATGGCTGTGATATTTTCAATTATATGAACAACGTAATCTAAGTTTTGGGGTGTAAGGAGATAAGTGTTGTCATCGGTTTTGTGTTTAGAAGCAATGGTGATGGTTTACGAAGGGTTGGCAATGGGTAGTTGAGTCTCATTAGATTTGTGTCGTAGGGTCATGACTAGGCTTGTTGGGCATGCAGTAGCTACGTTGTTGGGTATCGGGTTGATGTTTGGCGTTGAGTGAGTATAGATATAAATAAGATGTGATAGCGGATGCTTGCCATTGTTGATGCTTGAGTTGCATTGATAAGGGTAGCTTCCGTGGTAGTGGCCATCATGTTTGTGGATTTAAGTTGTGTAGGGTTTGGTGTATTAAGTGGCGGTTGAGAGTTTAAGGTAACTAGGTCATATTTGGGTGCTATAGAATATAGATGGTGGTCAGACGAATGTGCAAAGAAGAATATGGCATCAATCACATAGGTGGCTACTACCAGCAATGTAAGTTTGGCCTTAGTGTGAGAGAGAGTGGGTAGCTAAGCGTTTGACTTGTGGCTATCAGTGGTTGAGGATAGATAGTAGTGGGACGTGAGTTGAGCAGTTGCATGGTTGTGTTTCTGATGTGGTTTTCCAATATTCAATCCCCATTCCCAAAGTATTCCTATAAAACACTTCAACCAAATATTAAATCAGATTTGTTTTCTAAAGATAAACCTCACTTTTTATTTGATTTGATCCCATCATATTCTCTTTAATGTAAATCTAAATCTATTAATAAAAAGCTAAATGGATATGACTTAGATTCAATGTTCAATGCAGATTTACACTATTCATATCTCTTACGTTGTCTGAAGGGGAAGAAGTAGTCACATGACTTAGGGAAATTTAAAAAAATACCAAAGCACAAATTGCGCTTTGAGAAGTTTGAACTTATGACCTTGGATTAGAATGTATACACCTTGGCCAGCTTAACTCAATTGAGTTATGTTCTTATCAATTGTTGCAACCAAAAGATTCTTATTAAATTACCCTTATATAAGATTTTCATTAAATTTAATAAAACCACAAAACTAAATCAATCAAATTTATCTTCAAAATGATACACATACCCTTAAATAGTCAAAATTATACATATCAAGGGATTTTTCTACTCAAGCTCAATTTAATAAATTGAAGTCTTATTTCTATTTATTTAGTAAAAATTATAAAATGGATATTTTTTCTAACGAAGCCTCAAAGACTTAAGATTTATTAAATTGCTTGTATATTTTTTACTATCAACCCATCCGACCCTAAATAATTGACTAACTTGACTCGGCCACTTATAACATTTTGTATTTCTTCAATTTTTCAAATTTTTAATTTTTTTTCGATTTTGTTACTTTTTTCAATTTTTTTCGATTTTGTTACATTTTGTATTTCTTCATGACAGGATTGTTGTGCACAGTAATGTAACATCTATTTTATTCCTAAAATGAAATTATCTTTGAATTCTCAACCCTTTCCATTTGGAATGGAAGATATAGTTTGGTTACTAGAATTGGATATAATAAGTAGAACTTAACAGTATAATGTAAGGAGAACGAGATAATATAATTTGATTGTACCCCGGTTGGCGTGTATAGTACTTGATATATATTTTCATGATTGAAAAATTAAAAAAATAAAAATTTAATTATTCATAATATAAATTACAATAAAAAAGGTTAGGATTTTCAAATTTGGTATTAGGTTATTTTTGAAATTTTAAAATTATATTTATTTTGGATAAGAAATAATTTTTATGCCATCAAATATATTGTATAAATCTTTAAGCTTTTGTCTAGTACTTTAAATACATTTTTATCCAGTATCATGGTCAATTATGCAAACTAAATAAAAGACAAAATGTTTCATTAAGTTTAGCACCATGAAATTTCAGATTTCATTACCTTTACTAGACATACCTTTGACATAGTATTCATTTAGTCAATGCATGTTCTTTTTGTTATTATCCATTTTTACCTTATTTTGTATACATTAAGGTTTCTTGTTTGGAATGTCCACTTTTTATTTTCTCATTGAGGTGTAACCTTAAATAGGCTACTTTAAAAGTCAAATTTTGTTAGGAGATAAGCTTGAATTCAATAATAATTATTATGTGAAATATGAAGGGTTATGTCAAGGATATGAAGAGTTATTTTAGAATATGAAGAAGGTTTATTTAATATGAGATGTGAAAGGTTATTTTTAGAATTTAATGTTTAACTATATGAAGAGTTTTAATCTGATGTATAAACAACTTGTTATCATGAATAGATGTGAAAAGTTAAATTAACATCTTTTCCCATTATTTAATTAAAGTCTTCTTTCTTTTCATCTACACAACAAAATGGTATTAGAACAAGAGCCACTCTTGAAGAAGATGATGAATAGTGGTATGTTTTCTTTTCAGTTTCCCAAACTCAACCAAGAAAACTATGATAATTAATGTATTCGAATGAAAGCCCTGTTACAGGATGCTTAGGAAATTATTGAAAAAGGTGTAGATTAGCCAGTTAATGAAGAACCCTTGACTCAAGAAGAGAAAGATGTTTTGTAAAAGGCTCGCAAAAAGAATCAACAAGCTTTGACACTGATTCACATGTGTCTAGGTGAAACTATGTTTGAAAAAGCTTCAAGTGCATGGGAAATTTTGTAGAATTCTCTCAAAGGACACAATAAGGTGATGAAGGTACATCTTCAAACATTGACAACAAAGTTTGAATCTCTGAAGATGGAAAGTTCTAAATCAATTTTGGATTATTTTTCTAGAGTGCTGGCTGTTGTTAATCAAATGCATAGATATGGTGAAATGTTAGAAGATGTACATGTTATTGAAAAAATTTTATGTTCTCCTAATCCAAAATTCGATTATATCATGGTAGTCATTAAAGAATCAAAAGATTTAGAAATCATGATAATAGATGAAATCATGGATTCTTTACAAGCCCATGAAGAAAGGATGATTGAGAAGGAGCTACAAGAGTAAGTTTTTCTCTCCAAGTTATCCTTGAAAGGAAAAGAGGAAGATGATGGGAATGAAGAATTTCAGAAAAGAAGAGAAAGAGGTAAAGCTCACAATAGAGGACATCACGCCTCGAATAGGTAGAGTCGTAACAATCTCATCATACAAACTATTCTAAGATAGAAACTGACCATATAACTGCCATCTTAGACCTGATTTATACAAGGCATCTACAACTAACCTGTTTTAAAATAAACAGTTCGTAATTTAAATAAATCATTTACCTAAGAAAGTATGAAAATATATATATATATATACACTAGAATTCAGCTATTATAATTAACGTTTACAACGTTTTACCGTAATCTATTTCCTAGTTAATACATTATTCAGAAAAGAAAAATTCTAAGATAAGAGCTTAGACCTCAAAAATATATGTCTGTTCTTTAAATGTTTTTCCTCACTTCCCAAGATCCAGCAGTTACTAACTTCAGGATAGTTGTAAGCCGCTTCTTAGCCAGCACCTACAACGACGTCTATGGGGATGAAAGCAACCATAGCTCAGTAAGTCGGGATGGAAGACTTAAAATTATACCACCAATACAAACAAGGTTATCACCCGATTTAGTTAGATGCAATGCATGATCATACAAATGCCATCGCACGATGTTGTTCGGCCTGTTATGAGATTAGAGAAATTACGTTCGCTCTAATTCGAGTTGAAGAGTTACCGTTAATGCAATAGCTCATGACCAAACCCAGGCTTGTGCAATGGAGAAACCGCTCCTCTCGCGACTACCTTTGAACCTGTAAGCCCCACAACTAGCTATTTGAAGTTTCGATCGGTTGAAAGACCCGATCGAGCCTAAATTATAAAGTAAAGTTACAAATATTAGTAAAAATGACCCCGTAAACTTGAATTTAAGAAAATAAGTAATAAAATAGGAGATTACAAAATTTTCAAATTTTAAGTATAATACTTGTTAATCATCAAAAAGGCGAAACGTGTAAGTTAATAACTAATAAATTATTAGAGATAGATTATATGTATATGAAAAATCATAGAATGACCTAAATAATAATTAGAAATGTTCACATTTATCCCACATGTATTTACGTGTAGATAAAAATACGCGAAATTACTTAAATTAGCCAAAAACTTAGTGAATAATTAAAGAAAATTATTACATTAATTAAGAAAATTCAGAAAAAAATCAGAAGGGTGTGGATTAATGCAAATATGATCGTGGCAGGTCAGAATTTGAAAAAAGAAAAATTAACCAATTAGAATTAAGTAACACAAAAGCCAAAAATCAAGGAAATGGGGCAATGTCATGTCTAATTATTATTAATTACCCAAAATGTCTATAAATAGGGAAAAATTTCAGAGAACTCCTTTGGACAGTTTAGCATCAGAGAAAAATAAGGAACTTCCAAAATTTGAGAGAAAATCCAGAAAAAAAAGAAAAGGAAACTGTGCAGATATGGCTAGTGAGCCAAACCCACATCTCACCACCACCTGAGACCGAGCCACCACTACCACCCCACTCCAGCCCCACCGCTAGGCCGGCCGACACACTTGGACTGGATTTGGATGGCCAAAAAGCATTGAACCGGTGAGTCTCTTAATTGCCCCGATTTCGAATAATTTCGTAAAATTAGTTATTTTGCCCAGAAAATTATGAAACTTGTTATTCTGAGGTTTTATTGTAATGATTTAATTTAATCACGTCTGAAAATATAGGGTTCTTAACAAATTGAGTAAAACTGAGCAAGATTAGAACGAAAAATAAATAGGCTTAGGAGTGTAGTTTGGAGCTCAATTTTTTTCTGTATAATGCTTATGTGATATAGAACAGTGCTATGAAACCATTTTTCTAAAATTAATTTTTAAAATATTTAAGTTAATTTTTAGCCCTAAAATGATGGGAAAATTGGGTAATTTTGGGTTAATTAGGTGATTAGGATAATAATTACTGATTTAGATAGTAATTAGATGTTTAGGGATGTTAATCTCTGATATGAAAACCTAATCCTAGCCTTTGGAGTATTAAGTATAGTTAATTTAGGAAATTAGGTAGTTATTATAAGAAATTAGTAATATGTGGAATTGAAAATTAATAAATCTAAAAAAATTAGGGTTATTTAGATAATATTATAATAAAAATCAGAATAATACTAAATCTGAAATAAGATTTGATTTTAGGTAATTGTATAAAACTGTATGATTTTCACACATCGGGGATAAATCCGATACCCCAATTAGGAATAGCGTGTACCAAATAGTTTAGAATACTAAATTAAGATCCAATAGGATATTTAAATACTCGAGCTTAATGTGATTAATTTCACATTAGGATTCGAGCATATTTAGGACTTAGAAATCGAACTAGAACCTAATTTAGAAATCGATACGGAAACCGAACCCGAACCTAACCCCAAACCTAGAATAATTGTAAAAGACTTAATACCTAGATAATTAGGCATATTAAACCTTAAACAAAATATAACAATAAGCGTTATAGGATAAAATGAACCTATAATAGTTATATGAAAAACTGAAACCACATTTGTGTTATAGGGATGATCGGTGATAGCCTGAGCAAATCGGACCTCGAGTGAGTGAGTGAGGAGTCGAGGTAAGTTGGGATTAATACGATGCTGTATTTTAAAGACTTAAGATTATGCTTGGTTATGCTTGTTAGATAGTTGGATGTGTGCATGTGCTTGATTATGAGTGATACTATGATTCTGTCTATTGTCCTAGCTTGTATTGTATGGTTTGTATAAAATAATTGATCGCCTTAAACTGAACCTAATCAAATATACGACCTATAATTATAATTGGACTTACATGGCAACCCATTAGGAGAACTTAAGACTCTCCGGCCAAATACCGACCCCTTCGAAAGGGATAACGCAGGATTGCAATTGGCCCCTTCTTCATCTTCAGTTTAACTAAGTGATAGGAGAGGAGGTCGTGGCTGTAAGCCCCAAGGCTAAGCCAATTGACCGTAGGATTGAACTTAGAACTTAAGGTTTTGGATGATCGGTTAAGGAATTCGATCAAATCCCAAATTATAAACTAACGAGAGAAATATTAGTAAAACTGACCTCGTAAACTTGAATTTAAGAAAATAAGTAATAAAATAGGAGACTACAAAATTTTCAAATTTTAAGTATATAACTCGTTATTTATCGAAATTGCGTAAAATGCATTCCGGTACTTAATGAATCGCTAGAAATAAATTATATGTATACTAAAAATCATAAAATAACCTAAATAATATTTAGGAATATTTATTTGTACTATATATGAATTTACATGTATGTAGAAATACGAGTAATTACTTAAAATACGCGTAATGTGCCAAAATAATACTAAATAATTATAGAAAATTCATAATTAATTAAGGAAAAATAAAGAAAAATCAGAAAAAATAAGGAATAATCTAGATATAAGTCGTGGCAGCTGAGAAAAATAAGAAAAAAATCGGCTAATTAAATTAAGACAACACAAAAGCCAAAAATTAAGGGATAAGGCAATTGTCTTGTCCAATTTAATGCACAATAATTATAATAAAGCTCTATAAATAGGGAAAAAAATTCAGAAGCTCATTTGGATAGTTAGAAATAAAAAAAAAATTAGGGAGAGGCAAAAATTGAGAGAAAAACCAAAGAAAAAGAAAAGAAAAGAAAAACTGTGCAGTTAGGGTCACAAAGGAGAATCCAGATCCGACGGGCAGCTGGGAGTGGACAGCCACACCACCACTCGGTGGTGGCAACGCCCAGGTGGGACGACACACCCATGGCCACCGACGGTGGCCGGAGCTACCCAAATTGGTGAGTTCGATTTCCAGCCCGATTTTTTGTAATTTTGTAAAAATAGTAAATATTACTATAAAATTATTAAATTTGTTATTATGGAATATTTTTGTAATTATTTTTTAGGAAAAATATTATTTTGATGAAAATATGTCTCGTGATATAGGGCCCTTAAGAAATCGTGCAAAACCGAGCACGTTTCGGTTTAGAAATAAATGACCTTAGGAGTGTAGTTTCGGGCCTAAAATTTTTTTATAGATTACTTAGATGATACAGAATAGTGCTATGAAGCCCGTTTTCAAAAATTAATTTTCTAAATTTTTAGATAATTTTTAGGCCCTAAAATGAGGCCTAAAATGGGTAATTTAGGGTTAATTACGTAATTAAATGATTAATTACTGATTTAGTAAATAATTATATGTTTTAGGATGTTGAAATTTGATGGAGTATGATACTTGTAGCATTTAGGGTGTTAGATGTAATTATTAGGTTAATTATGTAGTATATGATTAATAAGGAAAAATAGTTAACTTTAAGTTAATTTTGTAAATTAGGAGTAAAATCTGATTTAGGATGAATTTAGATATTTTGAAATGATAATTGATGTTTAGGGATTGTAATTAAAGTGATAGAAATATTAGAAGTGCATTATGTACATAATAGGTAATAATGCATAATATGTAATTTTTGAAAATATAATAAATAGAAAATATTAGGATAAAAATTGATATTATATAAATAATAAGGATATATAATAAATCTGATAAGAAACTTGAATTTATGTAATTATATAAAAAATGTAAAAATTTCTCACATCAGGAGTAAATTCGGTATACTAATAAAGATATAAGTGTACCAGATGAAATAAAATACTGACTAGGAGTAATAATGATATTTAGGAAGTCGGGAAGTAATGTGATTTATTTCACATTATGAGTTGAAACGAATTTCTAGGGTTGGAATATAAAACATTACTTAGAAATCGAACTAGAACCTAATTTAGAAATCGATGTGGAAACCGAACCCGAACCTAACCTCGGACCTAGAATAATTATAAAAAACTTAAGACCTAGATAATTAGGTATCTTAAACCCTAAATAAAACATAACAATAAGCGTTATAGGATAAAACGAACCTATAATAGTTATATGAAAAACTGAAACCACATTTGTGTTATAGGGATGATCGGCGATGGCCTGAGCAAATCAGACCTCGAGTAAGTGAGCGAGGAGTCGAGGTAAGTTGGGATTAATACAATGCTGTATTTTGGAGGCTTAAGATTATGCTTGGTTGTGCTTGTTAGATAGTTGGATGTGCGCATGTGCTTGATTATGGGTGATGCTATGATTCTGTTTGTTGTTCTGGCATATATTGTCTGATTTGTATAAAATAATTGATCACCCTAAACTGGACTTAATCAAATATACAACCAGTAATCATAATCAGACATGCATGGCAACCCGTTAGGGGAACTTAGGACTCTCCGGCCAAATACCGACCCCTTTGAAAGGGATAACGCAGGATTGCAAAATGATCCCTTCTTCATCCTCAGTTGAACTAAGTGACAGGAGAGGAGGTTGCGGCGAGGGTGAAGACAGTGGTTCGAAGGTAGTCGCGGGAGGAGCAAGGTCTCCATTACACAAGCCTGGATTTGGTCGTGAGCTGTTGCATTAATGGCAACTCCTCAACCCGGATTAGAGTGGGGCAATTTCTTTAATCTCACGACGGGCCGAACAACGTTGTGCGATGGCATTTGCTTGCACATGCATTGCACCTAATAAGTTATTGAAAACCTTGTTGTGTGTATGGTATAGTTTTAAGTCCTCCGTCCTAACTTACTAGGTTGTGGTTGCTCACATCTCTATAAACGTCGTGCAGGTGCTGGCTAAGAAGCAGCAATAACTACTTTGAAGCTAGCAACTGCTAGATCTTGGGGAGTGAGGAAAAATATTGAAGAATCAACACATATGTTATTACTTTTCATTTCTGAATTATATATAACTTTTCTCACTTTCTTATGTAAATGAATTATTTAAATTACAAACTGTTTACTTCAAAGCGGGTTAGTCGTGGACGCCTTGTGTAGATTGGGTCTAAGATAGCGGTTGTAAGGCCAACTTCTATCTTAGGATGGTTTACACGGCGGGGCTGTTACGACTCTACTGCTTTGGGGCGTGACAACGGCGAGGGTGAAGTCAATGGTTCGAAGGTAGTCGTAGAAGGAGCGAGGTCTTTATTGCACAAGCCTAGGTTTGGTCGTGAGCTATTGCATTAATTGTAACTCCTCAACCCGGATTAAGGCAGGCGCAATTTCTCTAATCTTACAATGGGCTAGACAACGTCGTGCGATGGCATTTGCTTGCACATGCATTGCACCTAATAAGTTGATTGAAAACCTTGTTGTGTTTATGGTATAGTTTTAAGTCCTCCATCCTAACTTACTGAGTTGTGGTTGCTCACATCCCTATACACATCGTGCAGGTCCTGGCTAAGAAGCGGCAAACAACTACTCTGAAGCTAGTAACTGCTGGATCCTGGGGAGGGAAGAAAAACATTGAAGAATAAACACATATTTTTAAGGTCTAAGTTTTTATTTTAGAATTACTTTTCGTTTCTGAATAATGTAATAACTAGGAAATATATTACGGAGAATTATTGTAAACTTTAATTGCAATAACTGAATTATAGTGTATATATATATTTCCTTACTTTTTTAGGTAAATGATTTATTTAAATTATAAACCGTTTACTTTAAAGCGGGTTAGTGGTGGACGCCTTGTGTAGATCAGATCTAAGATAGCGGTTGCAAGACCAACTTCTATCTTAAGATGGTTTACACGGTGGGGCTGTTACAACTCTGCTGCTTCGGGGCATGACAGAACCATTAACTTCACCCTTGCCGCGACCTCCTCACATGTCACTTAGTTCGACTAAGGATGAAGAAGGGACCTATTATGCTATCCAGCGCTATCCCTTTTGAAGGGGTTGGTATTTGGCAGGAAAATTCTAGGTTTCCCTTAATGGATTGCTATGCAGGTTTGATTATGATTACAAGTCGTATATTTGATTAGGTTCAGGTTAGGGTGATTAATTATTTCATACAAATTATACAATACAAGCCAAGCAGCAAATAAAAAATTATATCATTAACTCAGAACAAGCACAATTTCAAGCCTCCAAAATACAACACTGTATTAATCTCAACTTACCTGGACTCCTTGCTCACTCACTCAAGGTTCGACTCGCTTAGGCTATTGTCGATCATCTCTATAATACCAACGTTGTCTCAGTTTTTATATAACTGTTATAGATTAGTTTTTACCCTATAATGCTTACTGTTATCTTTAGCTTAGGGTTTAATATGTCCAATTATCTAGGTTCTCAAATCTTTTACAATTATTCTAGATTGAGGGCTAGGTTCGGGTCCAGTTTCCGCATTGATTTCTAAATCAGGTTTTGATTCAATTTCTAAGTACTGTTTTATACCTGAACCCTAGAAACTCGTTTTAACTCATAATCTGAAATTAATCACATTACTTTCAAATATTCTAAATACTATAATTACTCCTAGTTAGTATTTTATTCCACCTGGTACACTTAAATCCATATTAGTGTACCGAATTTACTCTTGATGTGAGAAATTTTTAGATTTTTCATATAATTATATAAATCTAAGATTTCTATTAGATTTATTATATATCCCTATTATTTATATAATATCAATTTTTATCATAATATCTTCTATTTATTATATTTTTAATAATTACATATTATGTATTATCACCTATTATGTACATAATACACATTTAATATTTCTATCACTCTAATTATCATCTCTCAACATCAATTAACATTTAAAAATTTCTAAATTCATCCCAAATCATATTTTACACATAATTACCCTAATTTATAAAATTAACTTAAAATTTGTTATTTTTCCTTATTACTTTTTTATTAATAATTAGCTTAATAATTACATCTAACGCCGTAAATGCTACAAGTATTATACTTCATCAGATTTGAACATCCTAAAACATATAATTATTCACTAAATCAGTAATTAACCATTTAATTACTTCATTAACCCTAAATTACCCATTTTATGCCTTATTTTAAGGCTTAAAAATTATCTAAAATTTTTGAAAATTCATTTTTGAAAAAGGGCTTCATGGGACTATTTTATATCACCTAAGTAGTCTATACAAAAATTTTAGGCTAAAAACTACACTCTTAAGATCATTTATTTCTAAACCAAAATATACTTTGTTTTGCATAATTTCTTAAGGACCATATACCACAAGATATATTTTCATCAAAATATTATTTTTCCTAAAAACTACATACTAAAATATTTTAGAATAAAAAAATTCATAATTTTCTAAGAATATTTACTATTTTTATAAAATTACACAAAATCAGGCTGAAATTGAATTCACCGGTTTGGATGGCTTCGGCTACCGTTGGTGGCCATAGGTATGTCAGCCTACCTGGGCACTGCCACCACTATGTGGTGGTGGTGGCGGCCGTCCACTCTTAGTTGCTCGTTGAGTCTGGGTTCTCTTTAGAAGCTCCAACTGCACTTTTTTTGTGATTTTTTCTAAAATCCTAATTTACTCTCAATTTTGCCTCTCTCTAATTTTCTAAACTTCCTTATGTCCAACATGAGCTTCTGAAAATTTGGGGTATTTATAGAGGTTTTGGGGAATTATTGTGTATTAATTTGATTAGATAATTACCTTATCTTCTTCTAATTTGTCTTTTGTGTTGTTTTAATTTAATTGGCTAAATTTTTTCTTATTTTCCCTAGTTACCATGACCCAAATCTGGATCATTCCTTATTTTTTATGACTTTTCTTTATTTTTCCTTAATTAATTATGAATTTTCTTTACTTATTTAGTATTATTTTAGCATATTTCACGTATCTTAATTAATTACGCGTATTTCTACCTACATGTAAATTCATATACAGTACAAATAAATACTCATAAATATTATTTAGGTCATTCTATGATTTTTAGTATACATATAATTTATCTTTAGCGATTAATTAATTATCAGAGTGCATTTTCCGTATTTTTGATAAATAATGAGTTATATAATTAAAATTTCAAAATTTTATATTCTTTTATTTTATTGCTTATTTTCTTAAGTTTGAACTTACGGGATCACTTTTACTAATATTTCTAACTTTATTTGATAATTTAGACTCGATTGGATGCTTTAACCGATCGTCCTAAATTCTACGAGCCAAACTTTAGGTAGCTGATTATGGGTCTTACAAAGGATATAGTAATTATTATGCAAGGGAAGAGCAAAATCAATAAAAAAACTCCATCATTTTAGAAGAGACAAATCAGAGACAGCTTATAAGAAGTTATGGTTAAGGAAATTGGTGTAGAGGTAAAGGAAGAAAGGCTGATGTACAGTGCTATAACTATGAAAAATATGGACACTATGCTTTTGAGTGCAGACAGATTGCTACTAAAGATGACAAAGATTATTGTGCAAACGTAGAAAAGGAAGAAGGAGTAGCTTTCTTGTTGACAGGTAACGAAGAAAGATAAAGAAGAATGGTTCTTAGATACAGAAGTGAGCAATCATATGACTAGTAAGAAAAACTTATTTGTTTCTTTAAATAAATCTTTTAATAGAAATATTTTTTTTGGAGATGGAAGAAAGGTGATTATTGAAGGAATTAGTGATATTCTGATTCTTGCAAAAAAAAAAAAAAATGGTTCACATAAGTTTATTTCTCAACTTTATTATATACTGACATTCAAGTGAAACATTTTGAGGCTAGGCCAACTTTTGGGAAAGGGATATGATATTGGATTAAAGGATGGTGATTTAGTAATTAGAAACCTAAAAGATAAGCTAATTGCAAAGGTGATGCTGTCAAAGAATCAAATGTTTTCCTTCATGCATCAAACTGATAGTGCCAAACGTTTAACAGCTTGTACATTAGATTCTTCTTAGTTATTCTTGACTAGGGGTAGGTGCGGTTAGGTTCAGTTCAGTATGATTTGCCTTCCCTTATCGAACTGAATCTAATATAATGGTTTGTTTTTTTTTTTTTTTTTAAGAAATCAAACTTAACCATACGGTTCGGTTCATAAAATTTTCGATTTGAATCGTTTGTATCAAATTTTTACTAAATATTTTTATTTTTAATAAATATTAAATTTTAAATGGAATTTAATTAACTTAATTTTAATAATTGATACAAAGTTATAATAAAGAATAATAAAATATGAAAATTTTGATAAAATTTATGAAGATTAATGGAAAAAAAATGAAAAAGTACAAAATAATTACATAATTTTTTTATTTAACTAAATGGTTTGGTTCGGTTCCCTAAACCGAACTACAAACTGTTTATATATACCCAAATCAAACCGTAAACCGAACTGTTTGCAAAAAACCGATTTTTCAATTCTGTTCTGTTTAATTCACAATATGATCTACGGTTCGTGGTTTTTTGCCTAGCCCTATTATTGACTAGTGATTTTCATTAAGGTGCATAGATGTCTGCAAAATGAGAAAACGAGTACGAGGGGTGTCGAAGGGTGCTCCAGCATAGCTACTTTGATGCTTAAGTCAACTTTCTTGTGATAAGAATGAAGATGTCAAGTAATAAGAAAAGTGAGAGAATGAAAGAAGATCCCCTTACTTGGAGATTTTCTACGGTAGTTATAGTTAGTTAGTATAAATTGTAACTAGATTAGATTATTAGACCGAGTTTAAGTATTAGGCCAACTTATGTAAACTTAAATTAGAGAAGCATGGAGGTCATCCAAGTAAGGGATGACTTGTGCTGAGTAAAACCATAAAATAGGCTAGTTAGCCTCTAATCTATTAGTATATTGGACTAAAGGCTTGGTTACTTATTGTTTAAGCAAGTTGTAAGACTTAAAATATTTTATCCGTTGCCACTTAATGGCTAAACATTTTCTAGTAGCTCGTTGTCTATTTATTAGATAGAGCAATTAAGTTTGTATTAACTTGTTGTTTATTGTGTAAGACTTAAAGCTATTAAGAGTAGCTTGTTAGTGGATTATTTTGGCATAGGCTCAAAGCCAAGGGTTTCTTTAGCCTTAATCTTGATTTAAAGTAATCATACTTGTCCAAATGGGGAATTGAAGTGACCTCGCTAAGAATTAAGTAAATTATCATGAATGTGAACAATAATAACTTGGTACTGGAAACAGCAATTAAATATGAATATCCATAATAGAAAAGCATAAAAATCAAAGACGCATGTCTTAAGAAAATAAATAGCTAACAAATTGCAATCAGATATACTTTGTCTTTGTTTGGATCATGTCACTTATCTGCATGATGGACACATAGTCTATTGATGACCCAGATATCTACACTTGTCCTCGATGTCATTTTCTTCTGAAACGTATACAGGCAAGCATGGACAAGCAATCTTTGCAGATAGAGAGCTTGGTCTTGTGTTGTAAGGTTTTAGGATGGTGTATAGCTTAAATTTGTTGTGCCGTTGTGAGCTAATCAAATGTATTTCCAGTAGAATCATTTGAACCCAAGTTGTTGGCTTCGAAATGTTTATCGATGGTTGTGCATGTCTTGACATGCATGGGAGCGCAGCTCGGCGTTCAATTGGAATGTGTGCCTTTGTACATTCATTTTGTAGATCGATCCTTGTAGCGGCTTAGGCCATAGGGCAACTCGAATTGGAAAGTGGGGTCATTGTCAAACCTCATTAACTTATAATGCGCTGCTGCGGCAAGCTCAATTTATATGTTCCCGAAGTCCTGGTTGTCACCTAAATACCTGTGCTCGGATGGATCTTAACTAAAGCAAGAGGATGCTTCTTGGCTTATATCTTTGGCAACTAAGGTTGAGAAGTTCCATAAGCATGCCTTTGCCATCTAAGTTGTACTCGATTTCCCATAATTCACTATCATTCATCCTTTCCTAACAACAAGAAGACGACCAAATGCTCGGAGTTACAGCAGCAGCTCCTTCCCTCAGAGCGAAGGGCGTCGAGAACCAGACAAAAAACTGAAGTAGGGATGGCATGGCAGAAAAAGCATAGAAAATGAGCTTGATGAATGTGTCAGTGCAACTTGAAATTTAGTTATCTTTCTTTATCAAACCTCTTACGGCAACTTGCTTGGCATATCTCATGCTTGGTACGTTAGAATGGTTAGTTTCCTATAAAATAGTTCAAGTTGATGTGTGGATCTACGACTTGGTCTGGTGTGAGGGGAACTCGTAACTATTGTAGCAATTTAGAGCCATGGACAGCTGCTCATAGCTTCAACTGCTACGGAATGGACTCGAACAGAGTCAAGGAGCTGGGATTTTGTATGCAACGAGCTCGGTTCATATCCGTGCAACTCGCTCGACACGATAAGAATTGCTATTGTGAAGGTCTCAAGTGCCAATTGCTTGCACTCAGATTCACTTGGGTTACTGCAGTTTGGATTGATAACTGAGATAAATTGTCGTGAATTAGCATAGCCGCTCCTTTCGCTTAGCCATGGACATTGTCGTCTTCTCGGCAACTTGTTACATCTTGGACATGCTCGGCTTCTCGTCTATTCGGCACAGGGCTTGACTCAGCTATAGGCATGCTCGTCTTCTCGGTACACGGAATCAAGCTCGGGTTTGCCATGTAAAGAGCTAGGCGGTGACCTTCTTTGGCCGTATGTGGAGCTTGAGTCTACACCATAGCATGAAGAGAAGTAGCCTGGTTCTTGCTCGGAAAATGGAAGCTCGGGATTTTTGACTAACTTAGTTACAAGAGTGCTCGGCTTGTAAAGCATTTAACTCGGCAAAAACTCCTCGACATGTGAATGAGTGTTCAGGCTACTATCAATTTGGTTGGTGCAAGCTTGATTTTGTTATGCTGGAGTTGCAGCTTGATTGAGGAGCTTTGAATTGCTTGGCTCGACGTCATCGAGCAGCACAGATATGGAAGTAGGTCAGCTGGAAAAAACTGCTTGGTAATGTTTTGTGTTAATCACCAATCTTCAAATCACGCTTGACGACAACCCACTTTTTGGCTTGGCACTGAAGTTAGGGACTACTCGACCCAACTGCTATTTCTTTATCAAAACACAATCCAACAAACTACATTAGATACAACACCATGTTGGTGTTAACTTTAATAGTTGATATGGTAGCAAGCTCGAGTCAAGAGTTGCTTGGAAAATTGCAAGAAGCAATCAAGATAAATTCTTGTAGATCACTGTTCAACTCAGTAAGATGGATAAAGCTGGAGCTCGGCGTTTGGCAATTTCTTTAAGAGCCCTACACGTGATATCCTGCTCGACATAATGCAATGCAATCCAATAGCTTGGCCATGACTTAGTATGGCCGCTCTTGATTCACTCACGTCCGAAATGGCTCGGAACTCGATGAGTTGAGAAGCTATGTTGGCTACTCAACTATGGAGCTCGGTGACTGGACAAGTTCGGCGTCTTGGCTATTGTTGCAAGCCGATAGAAATTGCTCAGTGTCAATGTTTCTCGGCATCGTAGATCTCAGTGACTTAGCAACTATGAATGTGGACAGCTTGGGAAAGTTTGTTGATTTGGATCTTAGCTCGTCCATTAGCTTGCGAAGAGTGCATGCGCATAATAGGAGATGGCCGCTAAAGGATTTTGGCTCGGACAATCTCCTAAGCACAGGTGGTGAACAGAAAAACCATCCTTCGTGGATCTCAATGTTCTTGGGGTAGTAATCAAGGTGATACCTTTACCCCTGTAGTTCTCTCCAAGTCGAAGGACACCTAGACAACTGGTTCCTCAAACTCGATGGGCTTAACATCCTTACACCTATGGATCTTCTTTCTCGAGATAAAAATTTTTCCTTAAATTATGTTAATCGCTAAGAGACGAAAACTTAAAAATTTGGCCAACATGACCCAACATACTCAATTTGTACAGTTAGAGGAAAGGAGGCAGCACATGAATTTACAGTTGACCACTAAGTGGTGGCGGTTATGATCCACAGAAAGGTGAGACTACAGTTACTCAAACAAGTAAAATCGTGTGAAAGTGGCAATTATAAACATATAAACTCACAGATTCTCGAAAACATGGATGTGGCATGGTGATTAACCAAGGTAGTTTTTAACTTTTGTGGTACAAGCAGATGTTGGGAAACGCAACAGCTGCTTGCTCAAAGAATCCGCCAATTCTCATCAAACACCAACAGCCATACGAATATGGAGAATAGGAATATCGGTACCGAAGAGGAAAGTCAGGTTTGAAAAGTTCCTCCCAAAAGAGCCAACATCCTGTAACATATCTTCAAAAATTAATTGGCAATTACGGTGGTGGATTGCATTTCCACGGCAACAGTAGGTTACCTTTTATGAAAGAAATCTTATTTGCTTATGGTAGTTACAAACCAGAAGTGAATAAATTCATCCCTGGGAAGAATTCCTGCTGGGAGATTTTTTCAAAATAACATCGAAAATTGTGGCAATAATTACATGTTCTCACAAACAGCACCAATTATTGATTGATGATTTTCGTTTTGGTGCATAGATACCGTAAAACAAGAAAACAACTATGAGGTGTGTTGGAAGGTGCTCCAGCGTGGTTACTCTGATTCTTAAATCAACCCTCTTGTAATAAGAATGAAGCTGTTGAGTAATAAGAAAAATGAGAGATTGAAAGAGGGTCCCTTTACCTAAGGGTCTTATATGGTATTTATGGTTACTCAGTATAAATTGTAACTGGATTTAATTATTCGATTGGGCTTAAGTATTGGGACGACTTATATAAGTCTAAATAATAGTTAAAAAAAAATACCTATCAACAACTATAGCATCAACTAATGGGTCATCTGGATTTTAGAAGTTTAAAGTAATTGGTGAAAGACAAAATGGTTCATGACCTACCATACATTGACTATCTAGATTAGATGTATGAAGGTCATATCTATGGTAAGCATTTCAGAAATAGCTTTCCAAATGAGTCACTTTTGAAGGTAACGAAACCACTTCAACTTATGCATGCTCACATTTATGGTCCAATTAATCCACTCTCTCTTGGTAAGATATTTCTTGCTATTGGTTGATGATTTTAGCTGCAAAACATGGGTTTATTTCTTGAAGGATAAGTCAGAAGCTTTTGATTTCTTTAAGAAATTCAAAGTGTTGGTAGAAAATGAAAGTGGCTATTCAATCAAAGCCTTAAGAACATATTGTGGTAGAGAACTCACTTCAAACAACGGGGTGGTGGAGCTCAAGAATAGAACTATTCTTGACATGGCTCGAAGTATGTTGAAGAGCAAACACATGCCTAGAGAATTCTAAGCAGGAGTTGTAACTTGTTTTATTTATTTATCCAACAAATATCCTACAAAGAGCTTGCAAAAGACTAACCTCAGGAAGTATGGAGTAGAAGAAAGCCAACTCTTTCTCACTTAAGAGCTTTGGTTATGTAGCTTATGCTCATGTTGTTGATGAATTAAGAGCCAAGTTGGATGATAAGAGTGACATGTATTTGTTTGTTGGATCTGATTCAAAGTCTAAAGGCTATAGACTTTATAATCCTAGAAGTAAGAAGATTACTATTAGCCAAGGTGTTAAGTTTGATGAAGATGAATGCTAGAATTGGGAATGTTATTATTTCCTTCCTTTCTTTAAAGAAAATCTTGATCAGATTGGAATTCATGATCAATTTCCTACTCCACTTGCAACACCAACACCAACTCATGTTGATTTAAGTCCATTTCACTCACCTATAAGGCCCAAAAAGATGAGAAATTTGCAAGAGATCTATGATAAAATGAAGGATTTTAGCAATATTTTACTTTATTATGTCTTTTGTAGGTTGAAAACCCATAGATTATGAAGAAGCAGTCCAAGATGAAAAATGAAGAGTAGTTATAAATGTAGAAATAAAGGTCATTAAAAAAAACAAAACATAGGAATTGGATCTTTAAGATTAAGAAAAATGAAAGTAGAGAAGTGGAGAAATTCAAAGCTTAATTGATTGCTAAAGGATTCGATCAGCACCATGGTATCAATTATGATGAAGTCTTTGCATGAGTTGCAAGGCTAAAAACTATCAGATTAGTCATAGCATTAGTGGTTGAACACAAATGGAGAATCTACCAAATGGATGTGAAATTGGCATTTTTGAATGGATGTTTAGAAGAAAAGTTATACATATAACAACCTCTTGGTTATATTGTTAAAGGAAGGGAAGACAAAGTACTGAAATTAAAGAAGGCCTTATATGGTCTGAAGCAAGCATCAAGGGCTTGGTATAGCCGCATTGATGATTCCTTCAAGTAGAAACAGTTCGTGAAATGTCCATATGAACATGGCCTTTATATAAAGAAGAAAGAAAATGGTGATATGCTAATTGTTTTCTTGTATGTTAAAGATTTGATTTTTATAGGTAATAATGTAGCAATGTTCGATGAAATAAAAAAGGAGATGGCTGTTGAATTTGAAATGATAGATATAACACTTGTGTCTTATTATCTTAGAATTAAAGTGAAGCAATCGGATGAAGGAATTTTTATGACTCAAAGGAATTATGTAGCAAAGATTTTGAAAGAGTTCAACATTGAAAATTGTCAACCAGTTTCTACACCACTTGGTTATGGAATTAGGTTATTAAGATTTGACGTTGTAGAAATGGTAGATCCAACTTTATACAAAAAGTTGGTTGGGAATTTGAGGTATTTGACATTCACAAGGCTTGATATTCTTTATGAAGTTGGTATTATAAGTCATTTTGTGGAATCACCAACTTCTACACATTTTAAAGCTGCTAAAAGGATCTTAAGATATATTAAAGGTACTTTAGATTATGGCTTGTTGTATTCATCTTCCAAGAACTTTAATTTGGTTGGCTATAGTGATAATGACTGGGGAGGAGATATTGATGATAGAAAGAGTACTATAGTTTTTTTGTTCAATCTTGGAGACATTGCATTTATGTGAAGTTTAAAGAAGCAGTCCGTTGTAAATCTCTTGACTTGTAAAGTAGAGTATGTACTTGCTGTTACTTGTGTTTGTCATGCTATTTGGCTAAGAAACTTGTTGAAGATGATGTAGATATTGTGAGATAAAACTACTGAACTTTTTGTTGACAACAAATGAGCCATAGCATTGGGAAAGAATCCTATTTTTTGTGATAGAAGAAAGCACATGGACACAAGATTTCATTTCATAAGAGCAAGCATTAGCAAGAAGGAGTTGCGGCTAAAATATGTAAAGTCTTAAGATTAACGTATTGATGTATTCACTAAGCTATTGAAGTTTGAAGATTTTGCAAGATTAAGAGTAAGACTTGGATTAACTAAAATTCAAGTTTAAGGGGGAGTGTTAGGAGATAAACTTGAATTTAATAATAATAATTTTGTAAAATATGAAGGGTTATATTATGGATATGAAGAGTTATTTTAGAATATGAGGAGGGTCTATTTAATATGAGATGTGGAAGGTTGTTTTTAGAACTTAATGTTTAGCTATATGAAGAGTCTCAATCTCATGTATAAATAGCTTATTATCATGAATAGATGTGAAGAGTGGAATTAAGGTCTTTTCCCATTGTTCAATTAAAGCCTTCTTTCTTTTTATTTGCCTAACATATTTTATACACTTGCTGAAATCATTAGTGAATGAATATTCCTTTCCATTTTCAAATTTCTTTTCTTGCTAAGCTTAGCTTTTAAGTTCATTGTTCTTACTCTTATTAAATCTTTGAGCAAGGTTTACATTGAATAACCCTCTACATTACTTGTGCAAACTTTTAGGGAATCGTGTAAGCTACATGGAGCTTAGACTAAACCGATAAAGTCATTCATTGGGATGGAGAATCTCTAGAAATAAAGAAAGTTGGCCAAGCCTTAGGAGGTTATGTTTGGACTCATAAGGATTAGCATGAGCTTAAGGAGTTTTGGCCCTAAGTTCAAGCTGATAAGTTTGATCTTGAAGGTTTACATCTAAGGTAATTAATCAATAAGTATCAAGAGTTAAATAAATATGTTTAGAAAGTAATTTCTAATCAAATCTAATCATATGATAATAGTGAACTTTAAGTTAGAAGTTACAACTGAAAGAGAGTGGAAAAATGTTTTATAGGAAGGACATAAACAAATATTGGCTAGAGTTCATGTCTTCCTCCCGGTTGATTTTATGGAGCAAATAAAACTCAAAAATTTAAAAAGTAATTTTGAAAAGTTTTCTGTCGGCTGGTTAAAGAAAAGGAAAAAAAAATGAGTATAATAAATAATGTTAATCCATATAAGATCTAGAGCACTTGAAAAACAAATAGGAAAACTATTTAGCATACAAACTGAGGTATGGTGTGAATTTGATCCTCTCTGGTTTGGTATTTACCTGGTAGTTCGAAGTTTGGGTGAATTGTTAAGATAATAGGGTTTTGAGTTAGGTTTCAATATTATGTAATAAACATGAACTTAATGAATCCTAAGTTATATTTATCATTATTTTATATTACTTTTAAGATTTACGTTATTATATTTAATTTTCAACTCTTAATCCTCCATACAAGAAGCAAACTTTTCTTTCTGTTTTTTTTTTTTTTTTTCCGTTTTATGTCGCCAGCTTTAAATTTTCAGATTATATTTATTTATATATAATATATTACTTATTAGGAGTGCAAAAAGTGGAGTTATGGTCCTTAGAAATATGTCTTTGATAGAGATTGTTGATGGGAATAAGCTAGGAATGCATGACCTACCTAGAGACCTCGGAAGGAATCTTGTTTACAAGGTAATTGTATTCATGGAAGGCGTATTAGGTTGTGGTCACCAGAGGTAGCTCTTCATGAAGGTAAACCATGATTTTACTTTGTTTATTAAGCTATAAATTTAAATTCTTATTTTATTTGCTAGCTAATTTCAATTCCTAGACGATTGAAGAAGTGTTAGCACTCAAACTTGGGAAACTTGATGCGAATTGCAATTTCAGTCACAAACAATTTGCAGATTTCAAAAACCTCAAGTTCGTCGAATTAAATGGTGGAAACCTTGCTAATGAGGATTTTAAAGAGGCTTTCTTAGAATTAAGATGGCTTTCTTAGCATGACTGTCCACCTGTATTCCAAGTGAGTAACTTGTGTTTTGAAAATTTAGTCGTTCTTATACTTTCGGAGAATCTAATCACCAATGATTGGGGCGGATGGGACGGAATCAAGGTATAGTATTATTTTCTTCATATGGTTCTACCCTATATGCTTCGCAGAATAGTCACTTTATGAGTTTGAGTTAATTTGCAGGCAACAAAAAAGTCGAGAATCCTTAAGTTTACATATTGCCGATCCCTACAAAGTCACATGACTTGTATGTATTCTTAAAACTAGAGAGAGTAAGAGAGATAGACACATACGTTGGCATGCTGAGCCACCTAATTTACCTAGAAATCACGAATTCCCTCATCTATAATAAGATGCTATCCGATGAATATATTACATACCAACTTGATGAAGATACGTCGAGCCCTATTTCGTTTTTTTCTTTTTTTTTTTTTTTTATTTAACCTACTGAGCAAACCAACTGAAATTCTATTTCTTCTTAAAAAAAATTTAGTAAGTTGACAAATTTTATTCATGAAAACAGGTTAGATTTACTTTTTAATCAATTTATTTTTATTAAGAAAATTCCTAAAAAAGAAACTATAATTTTTATTGTCAAATTTTGAAAAAGCCTAACTAAAAAAAAAAAAAGTTTAGATCTTTATTTAGAAAAAACCCTTTTCTATGTGATAAAAATTCTAGAGAAAACCGTAAACTACCTAAATGCAATTTTCCACGAAATATGCAATCAATATGGAAAACATACCTATGTTTAAACCACAAAAAAATGCTTAAACTATAAAAAAGATACATAACCATAGAAAAAACGCATAAACCTTAGATAAGATTTCTATTAAAGATTTTATTTTATGAAAAACTAAGTAAGTGACAAAAGGCAGTTTTCACTAAAAATCTCTAACATGCTTAACTACAAAAATATTATAAATTCAATGTAAAATATATGATCTTATCATAATCTTTTAAGATATGGGATCTGAATATGAAATATGCAATTGTACTAAAAGATGCAATTTTCTATAAAAATGTGCAACAAAAAATGAAAATTTTCTATGAAGTTGCAATTTTTAATGGAAGATGAATTTTCTTTAAAAAACGTAATTTTATGAGATTGTGCCATAATGCAATCTTTCTAAAACATGCAATTAATGCAATTTTTATGCAAATTTCTAAAATATGCAATTTTAGTGAAATATTAAAAAAATAAAGATATGAAATAAAATTTTACTAAAAGTGCAATTTCTAAAATTTTTAATTAAAAAAAGTACAATTCTCCCTAAATGTGCTAAAAATGCAATATGTGACAAACAAATTAAAAATACACATAAATTGCCAACTAGTAGAAATTGACTAAAAAAATTAAGGACCTTCACAAAGAAATAAATGAAATTAGTGTAGATTTTCACTAATTTTATCCGTGCAAAAAAATAAAATACTATAATAAATGAAAACAAAGAAAAACAAATAAATAAAACACAAAACGCCCGATCCTCTATTACAGTGTTGGTCGGGTCAAAAAAAGAAAGGGCTGAGCAGGTCCGATTGTTGGGTCGGGTTGGACTTTGGGCAACAATTTGGGTCACATCTAGATCCTAGTCAAAACCAATAACAGCAACGTAACCTACTATTCATGGGAATGTCCGATGATTGTTTCATGCGAGATTGTTGATGAAACTTTGATTGGGAATGACGCCTTGACTTGTAGTAGTTGTTTTGATGATTTTAGAAATCCAAGGGTAGCAATGGTAGTTGGATGGTGGCATTGCTAGGTGGGTTTGCGTGAGTAATGGATCAGTCGAAGTTTGTTGGTCGGTTTGGTGGTCGTTATCTGTGTCTAGTGTGTGTGCGTAATGGGGACTGTCGTAGTTGGGTGTTGTTGCTGTCGTCCAGTTAGTGTATTGCAGTACTGGTTGTGCAATGCGGTTGCTGTGTGTTGTGAGTGACTATGTATGTGGATTAGGTCTAGGACGGTAGTTGGTAGGCTGTGTTGTTAGGCGATCGAGTCAAGTAGTTGGGTGTTTATTGTGTTCTATGTTGCTATCAGGTTCCTGTAGCGGGATCGAAGGAGGATGGGAGAATGAAGTTGGTTAGGTATGAGTGATGGCGATCGGGTGTGAGATCGGGGTGCTGTGGTGTGTGTTGGCGACAGTGTTGATTGATCTTGCTGTGTATGTTGTTGGCTTTAATTTTTAAATTGGGTTTTACCTCTTTGTTAAGTACTTACAAAAAAACATGATTTTTCTAAATTTAATTTAAGATAAAACCCCAATCCATAAAACCTAATCCGACTTTGATTCATTGTAATTTGACCAAAATTTGTTTGTTTTGCTCTATTAAAATATTGTTTTGGATAGATTTACAAAAAATACACTAATCCAATCAGATATGAGGTTATCCAACCTGATTCTCTTTCACGCCCACTAGATTGGATGAAGAAGGAGAAGGTCATGTGTATAGCACGTGACCATGGACAATGTACAAAAGCGAAAATCTCCATACAGGTGAGATTAAAAACCTGCAAACTAGATTTCCCGTATGACTGACCTAATCAGTTGAGCTGTACCATATTTCTTGATACTTGGTGCCCCAACATTTCTAAAGCTAATGACTTGGGCCGGATCTATATTAAGCTTTTAAGCCCAAATTAAATTTAATCTCTTTCATGGGCCAACACCCTTAAAACAATTCGTTAATCAAGAATATAAATACTAAGGGTTTTTCTACACAATTTTTTAGTTTAATAAATCCCAAGTTTTGTTCTATTAATTTAGTTAAAATATTTTAAAATTCCAATTTCAAATTGAATAAAAGCCCATTTTATGAACTCAAATATTTTAGTGGAATTTTTTAAAATATTTTATAATCAAGCTCACCTTTTTTAAAAACTTTGAATTTATGATGAATGTGGGAGATTTGGTAGGCAAGGTGGTTACAATAGCAATGGTGTGAGGTGATGATGTATGGCGGAGATAGTGATGGTAAGGGCACATGTAGATGGTGGTGTAATGGTACCAGTGTGAGGGTGGTGATAGTGATGCAATGTGATGGCGATGACAGTGTGGTGCTGATGATATTTTTCATCAAACTAAGAGCATACCATTTTTTAATTATATTACCAAACTCATCAATACACTGTAATGATATGAAGTAGACACTTAGTATAATTATTTTATGTGTGTTACAACAAATTTGATTTGACAAGACATGCTATTAGGGCCGGTTAGACTAAAGTCACATGGAAATACTTCTAGGAGTGGGCCCTTATTTCAAGCGGCACACTTTTCACTAGAGAGGGAAATGAAAAAAGAAGAAGAAGCATCTTTTAGATAAGTTCATAAAATGAAATTAAATAATTTGATTGTTAACCTTAGAGAAAAAGTGTTGGGTTGAAAATTGAAGTTTAAAAGTTGTGGGCCAAATTATTCTATTTAGCCCAAAATTGTTACTAATAAACATCTCTTTGTAGCATTTTTTTGATACATTCTTATTACATAAGTTTATTGAGACAAGTAAAACAAAGATGGCTACAATTAATCACTAAATAGTGACACTTTCTTAAAATTGCTACTAATTGTTAGTATCTAATGCATTAAATTGTTATAGGGGAGTTCCATTCAAAAGAGACGATGGATGGCTAGAGATTGAGCTTAGAGAGTTCTTTAATGGTGGTGGAGATGAAGGAGAGATCAAGATGAGTTTAAAGAAGAGAAAGGCTACCATCTCAAAGGAGGTCTCATTAATAAAGGCATTGAAGTGAGGCATAAACACTCAAATTGGAGGGAAAAAGGAACTTCAAATTGGTTGCCTAGAAGGAAGTCCTAAGTGCTATATTCTAGAAAGGCTAATTGCAGTTAAATTTTTCTTTTATATGTTCAATTGGTAGATCTATAGTTGCATTTTGGTATTGTGTAGAAGGGTACTTTCTTTTCCTTTTTCTTTTCCTACAAATTCAACTTTAATGTTATGCTTAACGAAATTTCCATTCTTAAAAAGGGAAAATAAAAATATAATGGTTCCTATATTGGACTTCAAAGCATCTAAAAATAGATATTTGATAGAAATAAAATTCTAAAATGATGATGACCCTTTGATAACACTTACCCATAATCCACTAGAAATCCAACACCGATGATACACTTACTGTAACCTAAATGAAAATTAGTAATGGTTCTTCATGTTATATTGACGTAGCAAGTAGCTTGACAAACATAATATATATAACAAACTAAATTTTTCAATAATTTATAAAATTCAATAATATTCGATTCATGTTCAATAAGGATGCTTGAAGTGGAGATTTTGTTGCAATTTTTATGTAACGACTCCCATACCTTAGAGTTTCACTTATACCAATGAGTATGGGAAGTTCAAATGGGTGGGTATTCACGGTTGGTGATTGTGGAAGTTCAAGGAATAATCATGTATTGGATAAAGTGGAAAATGGCTTAAGCTCTAGAAATCCTCTTCTTACTAATTATAAGAAGAAGGAGAACCTTTAACCAAGGCTAAGGAACAATCCAAGTCACGGATCAAAAAATGGTGGTTGTAAAAATGCCAATAGCCCGAGTGAACATAATTAGAAGGTAAGGGGGTAAGGGGAAAGGGAGACATTTAGGATATGATGGAATAGACATGCAAGTTACTAGTAGAGAGGATTTACTTACACACATCAACTTCCATAGATGTACAGAGGGTTCCATTCACCATCTCAATGATGGAGGAAGGAGAAAAGCAAGTCCTTATCACTGCATGAGAAATGCAAATGGTTCTTCTACAGTAGCTATTCTAACCTTATCGCTAGAGGATGAGAATTAAATATTTCCTACAAAACTATACTACAGATTTTTGGTATCGAATGACTACTTCCATGGTGACATCTGATTTTACGAATACCTTATCATTAGAGATGCAAAGAATACCTTTTAAGGCCTTCACAAGGAATGCTAGAGGAGTTAACTTAGAATGTCGAAGGAAAGCAATTCAAGACTTGAAAAATCATTGTCTTACAAGTTAATCAGCTAATTAGTCAACAACAAGCTAGCTTTATCCCTAGACAAGCAACTAAGGTTAACATTATTCTTTTTCAAGAGGTCCCTCATTCTATAAATAAAAAAATTGAAGAAAGAATTGGACGGTAGTCAAGCATGATTTAGAAAAGGCATATGAACTCTCAATTTTCCATCTTCTTAGACAAAACTAATAGGATCTTACTTAGCTTCTATATAGTATCAGATGTTTTCAATGGATCAATGATAGAGGGTAACCCTTTATCACCCTACTTATTCATCCTAGGTATAGAAATATTAAGCAGAATCATACACACATAGTAGTAAAAGGTAAATAGAAGCTATTGTGGTAAATCCATTGTATCTTTTCTTTGTTGATGATTTGTTACTAATGTGTGAAGTAATAGAAAAATATGCAATGCTGATGATGGATTATGGAGGAATTTGAGAATTTTTTTGGTCAAAAGTTAACTATGAGAAGTCTTGCTTGTTGCTTTTACGGAATATAGCAATAGATGTTAAGACAAGATTGGTATACAACTGAGTTTAAACTTTGGGAAGCACTTAAGCATTCTAGTAAGAGAAAGAGGAAAATTTACTAATGGAGACATGCATTTTATCCTCAAAAAGATGAAGACGAAATTATCTAGGTAGAAGTCAAAACTCTTAAGCATAGCAGGTTAGAATTGTTAGCTATGTCACGCTCCAAAGCGACAAAGTCTTAACAGCTTCGCCGTGTAAACCATCCTAAGATAGAAATTGGCCTTATAACCGCTATCTTAGACCTGATCTACACAAGGCGTCCACGACTAACCCGCTTTGAAGTATACAGTTTGTAATTTAAATAGATCATTTACCTAAGAAAGTGAGAAAATTTATATATATATATACTTTAATTCAGTTATTACACTATTTAAAAATGAAAAATAATTCTAAAATAAAAACTTAGACCTTAAAATATGTGTGTTTATTCTTCAATGTTTTTCCTCACTCCCCAGGATCCAGCAATTGTTAGCTTCAAGGTAGTTGTTTGCCGTTTCTTAGCCAGCACTTGTACGACGTCTATAGGGATGTGAGCAACCACAGCTCAATAAGTTAGGATGGAGGACTTAAAACTATACCATACACACAACAAGGTTTTCAATCACTTATTAGGTGCAACGCATGTGCAAGCAAATGCCATCGCACGACGTTGTCCGGCCCGTCGTGAGATTAGAGAAATTGTGCCCGCTCTAATCCGGGTCACAACCAAACCCAGGCTTGTGTAATGAAGACCTTGCTCCTCCCGCGACTACCTTCGAACCACTGTCTTTACCCTCACCGCGACCTCTTCTCCTATCACTTAGTTCAACTGAGGATAAAGAAGGGACCATTTTTTAAACTTACGCTATCCCTTTCGAAGGGGTCGGTATTTGGCCGGAGAGTCCTAAGTTCCCCGAACGGGTTGCTATACATGTCCGATTATGATTACTGGTCATATATTTGATTAAGTCTAGTTTAGGGTGATCAATCATTTCATACAAATCATACAATACATGCCAGAGCAACAAACAGAATCATAGCATCATCTATAATCAAGCACATGCACATATCCAACTATCGCACATGCACATATCTAACTATCTAACAAGCACAACCAAGCATAATCTCAAACCTCCTAAAATACAACATTGTATTAATTCCAACTTATCTCGACTCCTCACTCACTTACTCGAGGTCTGACTTGCTTAGGCCATCGCCGATCATCCCTATAACACAAACGTGGTTTCAGTTTTCATATAATGATTATAGGTTCATTTTCTCCTATAACGCATATTGTTATGTTTTATTTAGGGTTTAATATACGTAATTATCTAGGTCTTAAGTCTTTTATAATTATTCTAGGTTTAGGGTTAGGTTCGGGTTCAGTTTCCGCATCAATTTCTAAATTAGGTTTTAGTTCGATTTTTAAGTTTTAAATATGCTCGAATTCTAATGTGAAATTAATCACATTAAACTCGAGTATTCAAATATCCTATTGGGTTTTAATTTAGTATTCTAAGCTATTCGGTACACGTTAGTCCTAATTAGGGTATTGGATTTATCTCCAATGTGAGAAAATCTTATTTTTTTATATAATTAGCTAAAATTCAATCTTAATTCAGCTATAATATTGTTCTGATTTTTAGTCTAATATTATCTAAATAACCTTAATTTTTTAGATTTATTAATTTACAATTTCAGATATTACTAATTTCTTATATTAATTACCTAATTTCCTAAATTAACCATACTTAATACTCCAAAGGTTAGGATTAGGGTTCCACATCATAAATTAACATCCCTAAACATCTAATTACTATCTAAATCAGTAATTAATATATTAATCACCTAATTAACCCCAAATTACCCAATTTTTCCATCATTTTAGGTCTAAAAATTAACTTAAAAATTTAGAAAATTAATTTAAAAAAATGGCTTCATAGCATTGTTCTATATCACATGAGCATCCTATAGAAAAAAAATTGAGCTCCAAACTACACTCCTAAGCCTATTTATTTTCCTTTCTAATTATGTTCAGTTTTGTACGATTTCTTAAGGAGCCTATATTTTTAGACATGATTAAACTAAATCACTATTTTTTCCTAAATCTACATACAATAAAACCTCAGAATAACAAATTTCATAATTTTATAAAACTATTTACTATTTTTACAAAATTACACAAGAATCGGGCTAGAAATCGAACTCACCAGTCTGGGTGGCTCCTGCCACCGCCGGCCTCTGTGGCCTTGTCAGCCGGCCTGGGCGCTGCCACCATCGTGTGGTGGTGGTGGCCATCCACTCCCAGCTGCCCGTTGGGTCTGGGTTCTCCTTTGTGGCCCTAACTGCACAGTTTTCCTTTTCTTTTTTTTTTCTTTGGTTTTTCTCTCAATTTTCTCCTCTCCCTAATTTTCTTTGATTTCTAATTGTCCAAATGATCTTCTGAATTTTTCTTGCTATTTATAGAGCTTTAGTGTAATTATTGTACATTAATTAGACATGATTTTGCCAAATTTTCTTGATTTTTGGCTTTTATGTTGTCTAATTTTAATTGGTTAATTTTTATTTTGTGGATTTTGACCTGCCACGACCTGATTTGGATCATTATTGATTTTTCCTGATTTTCTTGATTTTTTATTAATTAATTATGAATTTTCTTTAATTATTTAGTATAATTTTAGCACATTTCGCGTATTTTAAGTAATTACGCGTATTTATATATAGTACACATAAATATTCCTAAATATTATTTAGGTCATTTTATAATTTTTAGTATAAATATAATTTATTTCTAGCGATTCGTTAAGTACCAGAATGCATTTTTCGCATTTTTGATAAATTACAAGTTATATACTTAAAATTTGAAAATTTTGTAGTCTCCTATTTTATTACTTATTTTTTTAAATTCAAATTTACGGGATTGGTTTATTAATATTTCTAGCTTTACTTTATAATTTAGGCTCGATCGAGTCTTTTAACTGATCGAAACCTCGAATTGCTTAGTTGTGGGGCTTACAGGCTACGTCAGCATTAGAAGGGAAGAGACAATTAATTACTACTCATAAGTGATTCTAATGTCAAGGAGATTGGCAAACAAGCTAAAGAAAATCCATAGGAATTTTATCTACATTAGAACATAGGAAAGGAGGAAAATGTATTGGATTAGTTGGTCAAAACTAAAATAACCAAAGAATTGAGGAGACTTAGGACTAATGGACACTCAAAGAAGAAATCAAGCCAATTTCACTAATTAGGTGTAGCAACTCAAAAGGAAAAAGCTAATGTAGACAAATTTGATCAATAAAAAATATCGAATCAATTAGGGGAGGAATAGAAAACAAAAAAGGATTCCAACTGTTTACTGAGTTAGAAAAGGTAGTTGATTAGGTGGAAGATAGAAAAATTCACATTTCCTTAAAGAATAGGAAGAACACGAAATTTTGGACTGATATTTGTATAGGTAAAAAATCAATGAGTAGTTGGCTCTATGGGTTACTACATATGTATGATGATGACCTACTAAAAAGTCAAGTTTGGGACAATATTTCTAGGTAGAAAGAAGACATCATTAGTTATCCCGTGGATGATGTCATTGGTAGTAGATTAGGGAACATTTTTCTAAGTTCAGGTGATGAAGAGGAGTACGTAAAGCGATGGACATTCCAAATAGATGGTGAACTTACAACCAATTATGTGTACCTTTAGTTAGATAAAGAAAGCCAACCACCCAAGGATAGTGAAAATTGGGAGTGGATGTGGAAGCTTCCTACTTATTCGAGTACATGGTTTTTTTTTTTATTTAAAGAATTGTGCAAAATGGGTTGGCAATAAGGAACAATTTATAGAAGAGGGATTTACCTTTTGGTCGACTATGTCGAATTTGCAAAAGAGAAGAAGAGACTGTCTAATATGTGTTTCTCAACTAAAGGTGGAGTAGATAAATATGGAACACATTGGAGATTC
Source organism: Lumnitzera racemosa (assembly GCA_024138005.1). Lineage (NCBI taxonomy): Eukaryota > Viridiplantae > Streptophyta > Magnoliopsida > Myrtales > Combretaceae > Lumnitzera > Lumnitzera racemosa. The sequence goes on from JAMXBC010000003.1 coordinate 2,775,191, forward strand.
AAATAGATAGAAAAGCACATAATTTTGAAGACTCGAGAAGTTTAATGCGAATGCATTGCAAGAGAACTAAAGTAAACTAATAGAGAAATTTTCCCCTCAAATCAAGTTTATATCGTTGATACTCTAAAGGGTATTTGGAGAGACATAAATGAGCTAATATTAAGACAAGGATAGAAGGAAAAGAATTGTATAGACAAGACCCATAAGGAAGCTAATGAGTGGTGGTCTTTTCATAAGAAGGAGAAACTACAATTGAGGATTGCAACTTGAACAAAAATAGGGTAATAACAAAAGTAAGGTAGGTGAAATTAGAGTATGATAGTGTAGTGGTAAAAGTTACACACATTATCACAATTAGGGTTGTATGCAACAACCATTATTAAGGGTAGGTACGATTTGATTTGGTTCGATTTTCCCTCTAAACTAAATCAAACTATAAATTACGATTTGATTTTTTATAACTTTGAATTAAATTGTACGGTTGAAATTAGGAATTTTCTCAAACCACAAAATTTCAGTTTAATCTGGTTTAGTTTACAGATTAAATCATATTTTAATCTAAAAAAATGTATTCATATAATATGTAATCTCATATGAATATTATTAACTTATTTAATAATAATGAGTTATGATATTATATTAAAGGTTGATAAAGTCAATTCAAATGTCTAATAGTAACTAATTTTATTTATAAAAGTAACATATATTACAAATTTTGAATCAACTTATATGTATAATTTATAAATTATCGTAAGAAAAGTTCAATACATATGTATTTTAGTAAATGTAAACTAAAAATTCTTATAAATATTATATTACAACAAAAGAAAATCTTTAATTATAGTTGTAAGTAAAATATTACTATGCTTTTTTACAAACAGTTTGGTTTGGTTTTACAGATTGGTTTGGTTTGTCATTCCAAACCAAACCATAAATTAATGTATTGGTTCAATTTGAATTTTTTTTGAAACAAATCGTAATAAAAACCATATTTTTAGCTTGGTTTAGTTTGGTCAGTTGTCAAACCACTATGGGATTATCTTATGCACTACGCACCAACAAATGCGAGAGCTTTCACTAGTAAAGGCTAAACTTTATGCAATTAAAGAAGGTTTGAAATTGGTGTGACAAGAGGGATATAGGAAAGTGATTGTGTTGTAGACTCATAGTAAGCTTTGGAGTAGATATAGAACACAAGCATTGGCATTGACCTTTGTTGTGTCATGGTATAGGAATGTAAAGCCCTTCTCACCTACTTTGAAAATGTTTTCTCTTTGTAAGGTCACTTGTGAGATGAATGAAGCAATAGATTATCTAGTGAAGAGAGGACTTTAGCTCTTAAGTAGGCTTTTTTTTTTTTTTTGGGTGAGGTGCCACATTTCAATATATTTTTTCTGTTTTTCTCTCTTCTAGTTATGAATTTTTATCTAATATGCCAGACTTTAGAATAAGGGACCATAGTCTCCATGCGCTAGATGTAGGTTAATATTTTTTTGTGTTATCATATATATGACTATGTCAAATAGTAATTTCCTTTAATGAATGAAATAGTAGCTATAAGGGAGGAGATCCGATTACAGTGGTCACATGTGTGCTATGAGAATCTCGCACTATACGTAGCTTCAGAGGATTGACTTTGTAACGACACATAAGGAGAGACTTAGTGAGAAAGAGGCGGGGAAGGAGAGTAGGCAATCTCAAGTAGCTTGAATGCATGTATGACGGTCTGACAACACAACAATATTTCTTTGATCTCTCAAAAAATTCTCCAAAAAGTCCTCAAATGAGGAGGAGCTCTTGGGTGTTTATAGAGTTAAAGGCCATCAGGACATCCATCAGTTCACATTGATAGTCAATAGAAAGACAAATCTTCATGTTAATGGATTTTTTTCATGGGCTTATGTTAAGTCCAGGCCCATGGATAGCTTCCTTGAGTGCATGGGCTTCTTGAGAAAGGTTGAATACAAATGAATTTATCTAATGATCTTTACTGTAAACTTACTGTACCAAATCTTTCTAAATCATCTCATTTCATAAACTTGACATTTTAGATCATGTCACTTAGCCTAAAGAGCTAACCCATATTATCATTAGCCTTAAAACCTATAATCCATTTTTAACCCTTTATATTTTATCTTTTAATCAAAATCTTTCGTATATAGTTGAAGGGGTTTGAGTAATTATCTTAGGCCATGGAAAATTAGATAGCCACTTAATGCATGTGCGTTGTGAAACAACAATGCTATTGCTAAGTGTGTTGAAATAGTTTTTTCCTTTTTTTTTTTACTTCAAAAAAAAAAATCATGGTACAGGAGCCTAACGTTAATGCCGCAATTTTTTATTGACTGTTTCATACTTTAGTGGGTGAATTCACAGTACCATCTATTGCGCGTCGCTTAATGATTACTGGAGTTTTTGCTCCAAAAGCAAATATATGTACACGAAACAGACCTTTTTCAGTAGACAGTTCTCTTTGCCTATCTTGATTTTCTCCATTTAATTATATGAGTTCTTTGTTTCATGTACACATACGTTCATCAAATATTTATCTGCTTCTATCAATCTTCTTCGCATTAAATGACTTCATAATATCTCTTCTAAAATTCCATATTATGTTATCCGTACCATGCAAGAAGTCTGGTGAACTATTTAATATCCTTCTTCCTCTCTTCGTTGTATTATTTCTTTTTCAATACAATTAAATATCGATACATGAATTTTTAAACTACCTTGGGCAGCCCCTCATATGTTAAACATGTGGCCTCATATATTGAGAATTTTTGCTGGTGTTATATGAGAAAAACTTGTTATGCTCTCCGAAGCCCAGCATATACCGTACAAAGGGGTCACATCCCCCATTTCATTCATTGATTATTGAAAAATGAAGTTTAGCCAAATCCTTTTTTTTTTTCCCCAGTGTTTTGGGCTGTTGATCCACATGAACAGCTAAAACTAGCAAAACCAATATTTAAATTTTTTCTAGACTTATGATGAACTCATCATATCTTATTTCTCAGGATCAACCTCATATATTAAAATTCCAACTTCATCAATATTTCGAATTCAAATCTTTTATCTTTATCTTCTTGCGATGGCATATAAACAATCATATACACACGTTCATGCAATTGGATTTTGCTATTCATCTTCGTATTTCATTCATTCAACTCTGACCATCCTTGTTATTTACTGTCAAGAATTCTTCTCTTTTATACCCGTCTTAAATTCAACCCAACAAATCCCGTCATTATTTGCCCTTGTCAACCTTAAATCCAAATCTTCTACGCTTATATTTGAATTCAACATAATAAATCCCGTCTTAATTTATACTAGTCAACCTTAGATCCAAATCTTCAATGCTCATAAAATCCTTACTAAATTTTTAGTCTTTTTATCTCTTTTTTAATTATACCAACTAATAATCCCTACTGCAAGCTCATAATACCAAATCTTTTTACATTATGAACTTAACTATCTAGTCTATCACTTAGTCTAAAGAGCTAACTCATGTTGTTATTAGGCTTAAGACTCATAAATCATTTTTATCCCTCTACATTTTGCCTTTTGACCAAAGTTCTTTGAACAAAGTTTAAGAATTTAGGCATTTATCACAAGCTATGGGAAGCTAAATCACTTAACGTGTGCACACTGTGAAATAGCAACATTGCTGCTAAGTAGACTAAGATAATTTTTTCCTTTCTTTTTTTTCTACAAAAGGAAAAAAAAAATCATAGTAAAGGAGCCTAGCACCAATGCCACAATTTTTTATTAATTATTTCATATTTTAGTACACGTGTTCGCAGCACCATCTAATGCACTGATACTTTAAATTTAGTAGAGAAACTTTTGCTCCAAAGGCAATTATAAGTATATGAAATAGACCTTTTAGACTCTCTTTGCTCGTCTTGATTTTCTTAATTTTATTGTATGAATTCTCTGTTTCATGTACACTTGCCTTCTTCAAATATTTATTCGCTTCTATCGAATTTCTTCGCATTAAACTGGCTTCATAATAGCTGTTCTAAAATCCCATATTATGTCATCGGTACCATGCAAGACGTCTCGTGAACTATTTAATATCCTTCTTCCATATTTCTTTTTCAATACAATTAAATGTCGATACATGAATTTTTAAACTACGTTTGGCAACCCTTCATCTGTTAAACATGTGGCCTCATGTTGAGAATTTTTACTGGTGTTATATCAGAAAAACTCTTCATGCTCTCCAAAGCCCAACATATACCGTACAAAGGGGTCACATCCCTCACTCCATTTATTAATTATTGAAAAATGAAGTGTCGCTGGATCATTTTTTTTTTTCAGAGTTTTTGGCTCGTTGATCCACATGAACACCTAAAAAGTAGCAAAACCAATATTTAAATTTTTTCTAGACTTATGATGATCTCATCATATCTTATTTCTCAATATCAACGTCAAATATTAACATTCCAACTTCATCAATATTCAAATATCTTTTATCTTTATCTTCTTGCGATGGCATATAAACAATCATATATACACATGCATGCAAATGGATGCTGCTATTCATCTTCGTATTTCATTCATTCAACTCTCGCCATCCTTGTAATTTACCCTCAAGAATTCTTCTCTGTCATGTTCGTATTAAATTCAAATTCAACCCAAAAATCCCGTCATTATTTGTCCTTGTCAACCTTAAAACCAAATCTTCAATGCTTAAATTTGAATTCAACACAATAAATCCCGTCTTAATTTATCCTAGTCAACCTTAGATTCAAATCTTCAATGCACATAAAGTCATTACTAATTTTTTGGTCTTTTATCTCCTTTTTAATTATACCTACTAAGTGTAAATACACATTCATCCATTTCGACTTCGGTATTCATCTTCGCATCCCATTCACTCAATTTTGGTCGTCCTTGTAATATACTGTCAAGATCTCTTCCCTTCCATATTACTATTCTTTCTTTCTTTTTTTCTTTTTTTCTTTTTTATTTTTTATCTTAAACTCATTGCTTCCATTTTCATGCACATATCCTAATATTGTAGGTGAAGTCAGCCTCGTCCATCGGAGAAAAGAAATCCAATTCGTACTTCAAAGAAGTCGCACGAGTCAAACTAACAAGGTTCTTACTTTAATTTATTTCTTTCCCTTAATTTATTCTTTTGGTTCTCATGCTTATTTGCTGCACTTTTTTTTTTTTTTTCAGATCTTCATGGGTGATCCGACTCTGGCTCGTCTTCATCGTTATTGAAAAATAGCTGCTCTTCTTTGCTTGCTCGGCCACGAAGTGATCTCAACCAGGTTTGTGAAAACTTGATACCTTTACCTTGCCCATCTTCTTGTTAATTTTCTTTCACGCCGCTGCTTGATTGGACTAAAATGCACCAATTATTCCATTCCATATCCATTCAGTCTTTTAGCCTAGGTTTAAACCTGTATCCATCTCCTTATCTCTACTCGGTCTACATATGTATATGTGCCTTCATGACGTGTACTTTATCATCTAAGAAATTTCGGTATTGAATTTACTTGCTAGTCGATGGGTATGCTTCTCTTTTCTGCCCACGGGTCAATAATTTAATTATGTTAACTTCCGAGCCATTGTGTTCTTCTCATAAGTAGTAGAGCTCCGACTTACCGTTACTGTCAAGCCCTTTCACTTTGTTATTCTTTATCCTTGATTCTTGCTCGGTTATTGATCCATTTAGTTATTCATTTCATTTTGCTTGCCATGTGGCTTCGATAGATAAGAGAAACCGGAGTCGTCCACCGGTCGAAGTGTGACCCATCTGCGACTAGGCTTCAATCGCGACCGGGCTTTCAATAGTAGTAGCCCCTCCAGAATGGCAGTAATTTTTTTTCATTATTTATTCTTTTTTATATATATTTTTTAGTTCATGCTGGAAATATTCCGAAGTCGACCCATGAGGCCCAAATGCTCTTGCATCATTTTACTTTTTAAAATCTATGTAAACCTGTAACTAGCTTGAGACGAAAACATAATGCAAAGCAATGCCTTTTTCCTTTAGCTACTCTTGGTCTTGGCAAGAATCAATATCAAGGTGATGGCTTAAAAAAAAAGAAACCTAACAGCATTCCTTCTATCTTGCTTCATATCTTAACTGCTTATATAAACTTGCACTATAACTTTAAACAATAGGCTACAATCTATTAGAGGCTCATTTAGGATTTTCTCGGAAAAATATCAACCTTTTAAGACAAACGAAATATGTCTTCCCCTAATCTTGATGCTCACTAAGTGACAATAGAAGATCGAAATGGGTTTAGGAGTTTATATATATATACCCTTTCCTTTTCTAAATCAGCTTCTCAACCTTTGACATTACTAGTGGTAAAAAAAATTAATAATGATAAAAAAAAAGCCTTTGACATTATAAATACTGCCCATTTCCTCGTCTTAGGAAACATTAGTACAGTTCTTCCTGCCTCTTACACGATCACCGAAATCAAAACTACTCAAACTTTGCTTTCGTGTAATTCATTTCTGAATGCAATGAAGGCCTTACCGGAAGATTGTACAATTTCAATTCTCTCTCTCACTTCGCCAGCAGATGCATGCAGGTTCTCCATGGTGTCCTCTGCTTTCCAACTAGCTGCTCAATCCGACATCGTTTGAGAAAAATTCTTGCCATCGAATTATCACGATATTGTTTCAAGAATGGTTACTCCGTTGAAATATTCAACCAAAAAGTGGCTCTTTCTACGCCGATGGACTCTCTACTCATTGATCATTTTGTTTCTTATCATCTATAGATATATCTATATTATCAAAGTAAATGATGTTTTAAATAGTTTTTTTAAAATTATATATTAATTTTTTATTTACTGTTATTTAACAAAAAAAAAAAAAAAATTATTAAAATTATAATTAATGAATAAATATATCTATTTACTCTTTTTCTTCTTTTTTTTTATTTTTCTATTAACTTTGTATTTTCTCTCTTTCACTTTTTTATTTTTCCACTTTTTCATATTCTCTTATTAACTACATCTACATCTCTCTCTCTCTTTCTCTTTCCTTTTCTTATTTTGTATTTTTTTACGCACACAATGTGAGTGCATCGGCCACTAATATATACATACATACACACACATATAATTACAAAAAATGAAATCAGGTTTTCAACTACTTTTTTTTTTCACTTTCTATATTTACATTTTTATTTATTTTATCTTTTCACAATTTGTAATCTTCTTCTATTTCAAAAATATTAGTTAGATGTTAAAAATTGGGTATGTGTGGATAAAAAATAATGGGAAACTTTTCCCTTTTAATTTCTTAGTCTGAGTCTTTTTCATTTGAGAGAGAGAGAGAGAGAGAGAGAGAGAGAGAGAGAGAGAGAGAGAGAGAGAGAGAGAGAGAGAGAGAGAGAGAGAGAGAGAGAGAGAGAGAGAGAGAGAGAGAGAGAGAGAGAGAGGTCATGATATGTTAAAAATAATAGATAACTATAAGATAATTATATGTTAAGGATAGATATGAAATTTAATTTAAGTTAATATAAGTCTTTTTTGTAAAACTTGTCAAATGTTAAGGACTTAAATACAGTGACAAGACAAAATTTGAGTAGAAAAAAAATAGAATCACATTAAGTCAGAAATTAATAAAAAAATTAGAAATTATTAATGAATTAACATATTTAAAAAAAAAAGAGAGAAAGTAGGTTACATTTGGGGAAAAAATACATAAAAGTTGGAACTTGATTAAGTTGGAATTAATAAAAAAATTAAAAATTATTAACATATTTAAAAAAAAATTAATAAAATTAACAAAAAAAAAAACAATTCTAAGAGTCGACGAACTAGCCTTTAAACCATCGAGTTAGCTAAACCGGCCCGAAATCGCCCCTTCAAAGGGCCAATCATAGTTCACCCATGTCGAGCTCGTGAACCAATGGCTCTGAGTCAGTTCGAATTGTTGGGTAAGTCTACCTACACACAAAATGCAACAAAAAGAGGTTAAAACATGGTCAATTTTCTTTTTCCCCCCTCCATTTAACTCTCTTAACAAGTTATAATAATTAGACAAACTTTTAGATACTTATTTTGGCCAAAAAGTTTTACATACTTGCTAACTTCATTTTGCAACATAGAGCTTTAGATTAGAGGGGTCCACGGGGAAAATATGCTATATCCTCTCAGCAAAAGAGCTTCCCATAGCATGGAGCAATGACCCCATGTACTGGTGCTGGAAATTCAATCCTGAATCAAGGTTAGAACCCGACTTGAATTACTAAAGCATGGAGACTTTAATTTTTTTTTAACGAATTTATTTCACTATTGAACTTAACACCGTGTAATAAGTTCAAATTCTTAGATCACTATTTACATATCCAATTATGTCCCACATCATTATGGTAAAATTTATCTACAATCACTAAAAAATGATTAATTAACATAATCACTTTTTTTTTTTATTGTGAATGGATCTTATTTACTATAATTCATAGAGTGATTTATGCTAAAAAAGGAATCATTGACAATTTCCCTAAAAGGTTATTAGTAGACGTTAGTTTTATAATAATTTAAGAGGTTTTACTATAATCGGGGCGACCAAGTTATATAATCACTTTTAAATTATTGCACTATATAATCCCCATAATTATGGACTTATATGAATATAAGGGTATAATTGTTATGATTTACTTTTCTTTTACACAAATTTCCTTAAAGATGAAATGACTGTAGATCAAACTTACGTGTAGGAATCTATAGGTTTAAACTTTTGCCTCATTGTTTATATATTTTCGTTATTACACATGACAATGAGGGGTATATCAATTATTTCGTTGTCAATATTTTATCTGGAGTTTATTCATGTACTGTACAACATTTATTTATTTTTCATCATGGCATATTCATTTGCCTAAATAATGCATATTCCTGAAGATTTCAGGAAGTCGTTGAGCTAGTGTCAGCGAATTGGTTAGAAATTGAAGGAAGACTAAGCAATAAAATGCTTTCATCAAATACTTTGTACGGTACATATCTCATCATAAAAATTTCAGAATCTGCTTATGGACATGGCATATTACCATCGGATACATCGGTTGAAATTGGAAGCCAATTATGCACCTATAGATCATATTTATATCGTCATGATAGCAAGAAACACAGTAGTTTCGCAAGATATGATACATGAGTTCCATGTGAAAGAGAGGATGGATGGTTAGAGATCGAGTTTGGAGAGTTCTTCAATGGTGATGAAGATGAAGAAGAGGTCAAAATGAATTTAAAGGAAGTGAAAGGCTACCGTTTAAAAGGAAATCTCATTGTTGAAGGCATTGAAGTGAGGTCTAAGCACTTAAATTGAATGGGAAAAAACGTCAAATTGGTTTCCCTAGAAGGAAGTCGTAGATCCTATATTCTAGAAAGGCTACCTGCTGTTAAGTCTTCTTTAATTTCATTCTTTTATATGTTCAATCGGTAGATCTACAGTTCCATTTTGGTATTGTGTGGAAAGGCACTTTCTTTTCATTTCATTTTTTTTTTTTTTACAAATTCAACTTTAACGTTATGCTTGGTTATTTTAAGGTAGAATAGAGCAGAAATAGAACATCCATTTTTGAAAGGAAAATAAACATATAACGGTTCCTATTTTGTTTATTAGAACTAGAAACATCTAAAAATAGATTGCCAATAGAAATAAAATTACCAAAATGATGACCACCCTTGATAACATCACTACCCCCAAACCACTAGAAGTCCAACATCGTGAATACACCCACCGGAACCTAAATGAAAATTAGTAATGGTTATTTATGTTAATCGATGTATAGACACAATATGTATTAATGTATAACAAACTAAAATTTTTCTTATAAGTTTCAACAATATTCAATCCATGTTTAATGATACGTAGGAAAGCCTATTTAAGGCAATATGTACCTAATAATTATAGAAAGTATATAAAATAAAGATAACTATTGATAGTCTAATGTCTAAGGAATTTACATAAAAGGAAAAACTAGGGATGCATTGAGTAGGTCGTAATAGGGTTCTCGACTTGCCTGATCTAGTAAAAATCTTATAGGGTATTTTTCGATAGGGTTTTGGAAAATGTCTAAAAATTCTATAAGATTTTAGGATGGGTTTTCGATTTTTTAAAAAACCCCATTAGGAAACTTGTTGCCTGGCAATAAGTAACTTAAATATTATATATTATAGAAAATAAAAACTATTTGTTAGAAAATTAGTAAGTTTATGAATTTCATGCTTTTTCTCAAGTATGGACATAATATCATTATGCTTGATTATAATAAATTTAATATAATAAAAGAAAAAGTTGATTCTTTTGGGTTCATCCTATTGTAGAGATGCTATTATATTTTAACATGCAAGTATCAAATTTGTTTTATCTATAGAGTTGATTATTTTATTAATAACCTTTTTTTTTTGTCAACAGGAAAGCATTTTTCCCTCTTATTGTCAGGTGAAACTATATGGATAATAATTGTAAAGATGTTCATTACTATTCTTTTGTTTACATAGTATAAAAACATTTTATTTTTTTTAGGAAAATAATGGGATTTGATCAAATAATAATTTTAGAAGTTTTCTTTACTTGTAACAAGAATGAGAAGCTTGCTATTTATTGAAATAAATTCTGGATAATTTCTAATTTAACAATTTATTGTTGATTCGTAGTATTATTTTGCATTTATAAATTTTCAATGCTTTTCTTTTCATAATATTTGCATTACCTATTTAATTTGTGTAATTGAATTTACATAATTTACCGTTTAGGAGGAGGCAAAAAGGAAAATGAGTTTTCTAATGGGCTTATTGAGCGGGCTTTGGGATAACATTCTCATAACCCTATAGGCTTGGCACCTTAAAGATTTATTCCTATAGACTTTATGAAAAAAGAAAAGATATTGGCTTATAATTTTTTCTTTTCAAAAACCTAATATGTGCTAAAATTAAATCTTATTTCGAAGAAATCTTCGACTAAATTTTAACTACCTAAATGATAACCAATGACTTTGTCCATTGAAGATATTGTATAGGATTTCATAGTGGAAATGAAAGTTCCCCCTAATGGCAGAGCCATAAAACTAGATACTATAGTTTAAATGCAATCAGAAGCAACGGCCAAAATCAGATTTGCTCAGAAGCTTGATCCAAAATCTTGGGTCCAGAATTAAAGTATCACTAGAACTTGTGATTAGAATCTCGACTAGAAACATTAGAAACTCAAATCAGATGCATCGAGGTGGAAGCTTCTCTTCTTGAAGATTAGAAGCTACTTTATTTGACCCTGTTCTGAATTCTTATATTTCCATTGCTTGTGTCGGTTTCCTCCACTTGAAAGCCTAATTCCTCTTAATTGCAGCAACTAAATAGTTGCATCTCTACTAGGATCAAATACAAATCTATAAAACTCAAGAATAAATAAAATATAATATCTCAAACAAATTTGTAATCCCATCTTCCACATGTTCTCTTGCATTCATCGTGAATCTTATCAATCATGCTTGTACCCATCCACCGTTAATGAAACAACCGTAAGAATACATTGTTAAAAAAAAAAAAATCTTTTACCTGCATCGTCAAAACTTATGAAGTTTTATTTATAGAAATTCAAGCTCAATGGAATTCTTGACGAGAAATAATTCAATGGGTAGTATAAGTCGAGTATAATGCACATGTGTTATGTAAATACTAACGACAAGTATGATTTGTACAAATTACATGTAATAATTGATTTAAAAGTTATTTTTTCTTTTATTATACGTATCAATATCTTATTGATATTTACACGTTATGTATATATAATACGTAACGTATAATATTTTCTGAGTGATATTTGTATCCCTCACTATTACTATTACGGAGCTCTTTCCTTTTATATCAAAATCATCTTTAAAATCACATATGTGTTCATTACTTTTTCTTGAACCTTTACTTCCTTTAAATTTTTATACTCTGGTAACCTTCAATGAGGTCTCTAAAGCTCCAACTTCTTCGTTGCCGTCATGAACGTCTTCTCCTTTATTTTTGGTTACTTTATCCTTAAAAACTTCACCCCCAAAGTCTCTAACTACATAATTTAAAGTCCAATCAATCCCAACCTTTTCTGCAGGAATTTGTTTAGCTAAGCTGCTAAACCTCCTTGTGATCTAGAACCTCCACTAGAAGTTATTGAAGAGATAGAAATTTAAAGGTTGAAGAGATAAATTTAAAGGAAGTAGAGGCTGAAGAAATTGTTCCAAGACGGCCTGCATGTGATATTCTTATCCAAGAGATAAAGGGAAAGACCTTAATAGTAGTGGGAGATATAAATATGAATAAGAGCAGGAATTATATGGGCTTGAATTTCTACAAATAAAACTTTCACATGCTCTGACAATGCATTTAACAAGATGTTTCCATAACAAAGTGTTCTTACAATTGTTTTATACATAGTGGATGGGTATGAGTTCGATTGATAAGATTCACGATGAATGGGAAGAGTACATGCAGAAGAGGGGATTACAAATTTATTTGAGTTCTTATATTTCATTTCATCTTGAGTTTTACAAATTTTTATTTGACCCTGGTGCAGATGCGAAACTATTTAAGTTGTTGTTGTTAAGAGGGACCGGGCTTCTCTATAAACTCAAGGTCTAGGTTTTTTTTTTTCAAGTGGAGGAGACTAACACAGGTGATGGAGAAACCAAATCTAGAAGGTCAATATAAAGGAGTCTCTGATCTTCAAGAAGAAAAGCTTCATACTCAATGCTTCTAACTTGAGGTTTTAGTTTTTCTATTCAAGCTTCTGAATATCAGTTCTGTATCTAGACTCGAGAATCTAGATTGAGCATCCGAACACAACTAATTCTATCAAATGCTTCTAACTCCTATTTAATTACAGATTTTGATTCAATGGATATGATTTCACTAGAGAACTTTGGATGTCTTAGGAAATTACGATTTAGATAAAGATTCATTATACGACTTTAGGAAATAAGATTTAATTTTAATTCATAAATATGAGGCTTTGTTTAAAATATTATAAGACAATATCTTTTATTTCTTTATACAGTCTGTAGGAATTTTTTTTTAAGGTGTCAACTCCTTATTTATTTAAACAACGTCAGTAGTTTTTCCTTTTATGTAAATTCCATAGATAATAGATTATCAAGAGGTATCTTTATTTTACGTGCTTTTCATAATTGTTAGGTACTTTATCTTGCCTATAAATAGGCTTTTCTACGTGTTACTGAACATGAATTGAATATTATTCAATCTAGGTTTAGTTTGTTACACATATTGTTTCCATCATGCTACACGTTGTGTAAGTTTATTAGATGGTGTTGGCTTGACTTTCAAAGGCACTCGAGTATACTTTACTCTATTCTTCCTTGTCCGATATGTATAATCTCGACTCAGATATTGTGCATCAACATCAGATTGCCAAGGTATTTTGAGTAATATTTTGCACATATCCAAGTTAACAACATCATAATAAACTGTATCATAGTACTTCTTCGTAGAAAACTGTATTCTACAATGTTCAATTACCTCTACCTTTTCAACTATTGCCTTAATCCATCCTAATGTATAAGGATCGGGATGCTTCTTTATAGGGAGTTTCAATCTATTCACGATGTTTTGTTCGATAATATTCTCATAAATTTCTCTTATCTATGATGATTCTGAGTACCCTCATGTTGATTGTACATCTTCTTTTGAATAATGGGCTTTCATCTTCATTGCTATAGATGTATTGTTGGGGAACAGGTGCAAATTTGTGAATAGGAACTCCACAGGCTATGTCACCCTAGACTACTATTGTCATCTTGCTTCCTATGAATGTTAATTCTTAGAGCATCAAGACATTCTACAATCTCCTCAAAACGTTCTGTAAAATGCTAGAATTTGAGATTAGTCTGTTGCTCCAGATAATGCTTTAGATGTTGCAATGTGATTTTGGTTTTGTTCTCCTACACGGGACTCAAGCCTCTTAAACAGAATCATGAAGACCATAAACATTGCCACTAGTCGACATCTTGGCTTTATTACCATGCAACGTATAGTGTAATAGATACAATATGTTTAATGAACTAATGCTTTCAATAATTTATAAGATTGAATAATATTTAATTTATATTATTTTTTTAGTATAAAAATACAATATTAATCAAGCATAACAGCTAATCAAAAGGTCCATACAATAAAGGAGCAACATCTATCAGTTTGGCTCAACCGAACCAGCTAAGAAACTAGAACTAGTAAGTTCCTTAGTAAGAACAGAAAATAAAAAAGTAGGACAGTTATCAGCGAAAACAACTTTCGCATCCATCTTCATTCCTTTTTTTGCTAAGGTGTTTGCAACTTGATTCTAATCACAACTTACCTTATAGAGGATAATTTCATCAAAGTGAGAAATAAAATTAATACAACTTACCAAAGCCGGGTGGCGTAGATGCATAGTCACATCCGGTCTTTGTATCCAATCGATCGCCATTTAAGAATCTGAATCTATCATAACCTGTCTACGCTCCTTCTCTTTTGCCCAGTCTAAACCTTAAAGGTAGCCTAAATCTCCATCTCTAGTAGGGAAGAATCAACTACCTTCTCATAAGCTCCTCCTAGCACCCTGCCATCTGCATCTCTTGCAACAAAACTAATCCCTCCAACCTTACCTTTTTCCCCTACCACTCCATCACAATTTATTTTTACCACTCCTTGATTTGGTCTGGTCCATGAAATAATACCTTAACCTCTCTTTATTAGCTTATTAGCTTTATGTGTCGTCCACCATTCATTCAAATCTATTCTCACTCGTTGTACTGAATGTTCTTGAGCCCCAAAGTTATTGAAGACCAAACGATTCCTCTCTCCAGATGCCCCAAAGCATGAATAGGACTTATGTATGTCTTGGTGCTCTGACTTCCCTCAAATTCTTCCTTCTCTACTTTATTTGCCTTTCTAACCAATCTTCAATATCATCCTTACTTCGGACTTCGGAACATTATCAATCCTAAAGTATTCCAAACCTTCCTTATTGATACGACATTGGAAAAATAGGTGCTAGATAGATTCCTCCTCTTCCCCACCCATCAGACAAATCTCATCTACATCCATGCCTCTTCTTTGTAGTTAGTCTCTCGTAGGTAAACTAACCATCAAAACCTTCTACAGCAAGATTTAAATGCGTAGGTATGTTAGTGTTTACTAGATCCAATCCCATTTCTTATCATTATTAATCTCCTCTTCTCTTTGTACAATCTTGCATATACAAATTTTATAGAAATTTTCCCATTAATCTCATCTAAAATATTCAATTCATATTAAATAATACATAAAAAGCCTATTTATAAGTACGAAAGTACCTAATAATCATGGAAAGTAAATAAAATAAAGATATTTATAATATGATATTTAAGAATTCACATAAACGGAAAAACAACTAATGCTTGTTAAATAACTATAGACTTGACACCTTGTAGAAACACTAGTTAAGAGCTGTACTATGCTTGAATGAAAAGCTAAATTATATTATAAATTTCTTATTTTTGAAAATAAAAAATGTAAAGACAATTTACATTTCATGTAAAATCTAAAAAATATTCTCCATTAAAATATTCAATTTATTGACTAATGGGACATTATAACACATTATCCATTGATAATGCCATTATATTTAACACTAATTAATGCGGTCCGAGCCTAAGGACAGATAAGGTCGATTGTAGAGGTAAGTCCAAGCTTGCTAAAAGTTTGAATAGAGCAATAGAAAGTAGTGTAGCAACTGGAAAAAGTAAAGTAAACAAACCCATGAATAGCTTCAAGGATATGATACATTAAGAAACTTTTGAGGACTTATGGCATAACTTTATATGTTGCACGAGATGGTTGGGTGAGGTTACTTAGCACCTAAACTTGCTACCTAGATTTACTTAAGGGTTAAAATAAGAGTAAAAAAAGTAAACAAGTAATGTTCACGATAAGAAGAATATTCAGTATATTGATGGTCATGATGATGTGTATTTATACCATAAAAAATAAAGCAATCTACCTAAAATGGAAAAGACTAAAAGAGTATTATTTAAAAGAAGTAATGAATAAGGAATAATAAGAGTACAACTGAAAATACAACAAAATGAGTATCTTATATGGATGATTTTATCATGCGCTTACTTAGACACATGGATCTAGGTGGCTAGATGACTTTTTGGTAGAAGGAGGCAATTTTATATGGTCAGTATGTATTACATTGAGCCGAGGTGTTGAGTAAGGGTGGTAAGTTGGTTGTATTGAGTTAAGTAGATAATTCTTTCGAGGTAAATTCACCTCAGATACTTTTAGCATGGCTCGGGTTTAGGTTAGCTAAGCTGATGGTCGGATGAGCAAGCCAAAGTCCAAGTGCAATTCAAGTCAATAACTGGAGATGAACGACACATTTAGGAGGGTTTGGCTTGATCAGTACATTAGGTTGGCATATTGCAGTAGCTTGGACTTCTTGATGGTGAGTCTTAAAGAAAGAATTCTCTTGGTTATACTTTTTAGCCCTCGAGCTCGAACATGGATCAAGAGTTCGGTGGTTTGATTCTTATCACTAATGGTATGATTTAATTGTTATTCAATGATATCAATTACTATTAATAAATGATTAAATTATCTTATTCATTATTAATAGTGCATTTCAATTATTGTTAGTATAAATTCATACTAATAGTTTAAAATTTACATCAATAGTAAATGGTATCATTGTGTTTGGTATTGATAATATCATTAATAACACATCTTCGCCAAGGCCATTGTAACCTAATGGCATCGCCATTAATCTCCCATTACATATTATATGGGAGGATATGAGTATAAACTTTGTAACATCTTTATAAGGTTATATGTTGATATTAATAGTGGTTGATAAGTTATCTAAGCACTATCACTTGGGGTCACTTAACTCTCATTCTAATGCTTTAAAAGTAACTACTTTGTTTGTTAATCTGGTAGTTAAACTACATGGGGTTCTAAGAATAATAGTTTCTGATAGGGATCTAATATTTGTCAATCGCTTTTAGATTGAATTATTTAAATTTAGTGGTACTAAGTAGGCTTTTAGTAATGCTTATCATCCTCATTTTGATGGGAAAATTATGGTTTTGAACCTCATTATTAGGTAACATTTATGGGCTTATGTTATTGAACATCCAACAAAACGGGTGAAATTTTTACCTTGAGTGGAATATGCTTATAATAGTTCTTTTCATGAAGGGGCTCACACAACTCCTTTTGAAGCAATGTATGGTAGACAACCATCTATAATTTCTACATATATGGAAGGTATTTTTAGTATAGAGGTTGTGGATGTGCAGCTCAGGATTAGAGATGAAATATTGCAGCTATCAAGGGATAATTTATTGAACGCATATCAAAGGATGAAGCTTATTTTGATAAACATTAGTCATAACTATAATTTCAACTTGGAGACATGGTTTATTTGCAACTTTAGCCTTATAAAAAAATCTCTATCTCAATATCTACATCATAAGCTGTTAAAGAGATTTTATAGCCCATTTCAAATGCTTAAGAAATTAGGAGTTATACTTAATGAAGTTGAGTTATCACCTTATAATAAAATACATAATTCCTTTCATATTCAGTATTAAAAAGAGCTTATGGTCCTCAAAACCTTAGTTTGGAATTACCACGAAATTCTATGGCTAATTATCTTATTGTGGTGCCTCTTTCTTTTTCCAGGACTAAAGTAATTATACATGGTAGTAAAAATGTTAGGTAGCTATTAGTTTAATGGAAGGGATTACCTATAGAGGATAGATCTTCGGAGGACTTAGATGTTTTTCAATAGATTTATCCTCTGTACGACATTGAGGGCAAGGCTGATTTTCTAAGAGGGGGGAAAATTGTTATAAAGAATGGAGAAACATATAAATATTGAATAAATTCAAAGATAATATCATGAATTAGAGATAGTATTAAACAATTCAGTGTAGTATTGTAAAATACTAGTATTAGATTGTATCCAATTGTCATAACATTCATAACACAGTAGGAGAGAAAAGTTGTTACAGCAATCATCTCATTTATAAAAAGGAAAAACAAATAATAGAATATGAGAGAAGAAGTTACTTCCCAAAATAGATCTGGAGTAAGAGTTCTTGGTTCATTCAAAGAAGTCATCCTCTTTCCCTTTCCCTTTCCTTTTATTTCATTTCATGCACATTGTACCTTGTATTGTTGGTCGAAATCCATGGAAGTTGGTTCTTGTAAGAGATAAAAAAAAAAAAATTAAGGCTATAAGGGGTGCTGGGCTAGTTTAGCATAGTCATTCCAATACTTAATTCAATAAATATTTAAATATTTAAAGGAGAAGTACTTAAGTAAGTTATATGAACATCAAAAGAGCTCTTACAGAAGGTTATTGCCCCATATTTGTAAACGATTTCTTATTACGGCAATGTTAGGAAGGTTGAATTGTTTATGACATGAGGTAACTTTTGAATTTCACCATGTGCAAAATTTGAAGAGGAGTAGGCAATTATTTAGTTGTAGGTTGATAGTTTTGGAACTATACGTAACCTTTCCTTTGAATTTTAATTCTTAGTTAAAATAGGTTGGGCCTTTCAACCTATTGATCAGTTAAGCTTGGAAAGTCTCCCTAGTTGTTAGATTAGTCGACAACATGGACATCTTTAGTTCTAGCCTTAAGTGAAGTAGTTGCACTTAATGCAGCTCTGAAATGAGGATGAAAATCCACTATCAACAACTTGCAAGAACAAACATAAAGAAATTCATTATAAACCTTAATTTTTTGTATATAAAGGGGGGTAAGAGAGAGAGAGAGAATGCATAGTATTAATACTTTACATTTTCGTTTCCATGTGCAAGTTTGTGGGAAGCCTTCAGGACCTTATTAAGTTTTGTAAGCCCAACATTAAGCTACACATGGATCACATCTTAAATTACTATATTTGAACCATGATGTTAGTTATAGGAAGGTTAGGTTACATTAGGGCTCTAAACCAGATTGAGTCTAAAAGATTTTTTGTACTATGTATATATCTTCTTTTAACCTATGTTTGGAATGAGGGAAGAAATTGGAAAAAGGGAAGTGAGCGGATGGTTAGATTTTTAAGACACTTCATTTGTCAACAACACTCATCTTATGGAACCTCTCTCTAGTGAGAGTTTCTCTCTCATCATTAAGAGTTACTCACTCCTGAGTAGCGTATTGTTTGTTAAGTATACATCATTTTCTCATTCTACTTGTGATTCTTTTCCGTTACACTGCATTCCATAGTAATAACACCATCATTTTCATTGTTTCAATCTTATTTTCTTTTCATTCCTATATTACATCAAAATCACTAAGTATATACAAAAATTCCAAGAAAATTTTAAATCTTCATTGCTACTTTACATCATATTCCGCCTAGTTAAATCCATATACCTTTATTTTTTCTGTTTACTCTATGAATTTAGTATTGGTCTGTATTATGTTACTGAGCTGCATTTGATTGAGATGGGAACTCACTTTTTTTTATCAATTTCTTTATTTGACATATTTGAATTATTCTTGTTAATCTTCCTAGTTTTTTTTTTTTTTTTTATTCTTTTCGTTCTCCATTGTTTTGATTGCTTTCTTCCATAGTCGCTCCATTATATTAAATAGTATTAGTTAGCTCACATTGATAGGTTTTGTTTCTCCTTCACTAATTGTTGTCTTCTCACTATTTCTTACGATTTATCCTGACTCCTAATGTAATGTTGCTATAGTTTCACTATTTTGTAGTTTTTAATTGCATCACTTCTTTATTCATTTTTGTTGAGTAGATCATAGGTTCGTCTTCAAATGGAAAGAAGCCTATGGTATTCCAAGAAACTCGCAGTGAATTAGAAAATGACTTAATTCTGGAAATTATACCTGGTGACGTCGAGAGCAAGAAATGTCTACTGGTTGAAAGAGTCATTTCTAACAAAGCCCTTAATCGAGTTGTTGCAGTTGGTATTTCAAGGAAGGTTTGGGAGCCATGTTGGGAGGTATTTTTCATGCCAACTAGTTTCAATAAACTCTTCGTCTTTTTCAAAGGTGAATACTAAGAAATAGAAGTATACAAATAGATTTTGACTCGTAAGCTAATCCGTTTAACTCACTTTTAAATTGGGTTTAGGTTAGATTTTTTTACCCCGCATAAAAGTGGTTCGTTTTGGTCCAATCCGTTTAACCCACGAGTTCTAGTGGGCTAACTCGTAACGGATTGAATTGGCTCGCTTTTTATTAAAAAAAAAAAAATTGGATTTGACATTGCTTTCGGTTTTGGACGGGATGGCTACACTAGTTCCTCGTCTCTTTTTTCGCTTTTTATCATATGATGCCTTTGCATTCACAACTTATTATTGTCAGTTCCTCGTCTCTTTCCTTCGTTCTTTTCATGTTTTTGGCATACTTGATACAGCCCTAAAATCAGACATTGGGATCAGTAATTGTTAATTGAAAACTGGTATGTGCGTCCAGCCCATCTGAATGATACAGCAAAATTGAAGCCCGTTCGAAAATTCACTTGGACAACGACCATCGCTTCCATATGGCAGCAGCATCTTGTGTAATAACAGCTTACATCTCTTAATTTGATTATGACATAATCCAACAAGACAAGCTAATTAATTTTTAATTTATTAATTCTATTAAAAAGTTAGTGGATTGGCTTGTTTAATCCGTGGGCCAAAGTAAACTAGGTTGGGCCAGTAAAATTTTAGCCCGTTTATAAAATGGGCAAAAATTAATTCACTCATTTGACCCGTGGGTCAAAGTGGGTCAGATCGGGTTAGCTTATTTAATCCATTTGCATATATCTACTAGGAAATCTATCTTACAAGAGGGTCCATAGTTAGTTTTGTGTCACACTTTGTCTACGGATAGGTGGAGGAGTGATTGTATGGTTGCAAGACTTACTCTGTATGAAGTTGTGATTTGGGTTCAAATACATGGTCTCAAGTTGGATCAATTGATGGACAATAATGTTAGAATGATTGGGTCTTTTCTTAGGAAAGTTAGTAGAGTTTTAATATGTGAAGTTTAGTAATAGATTAAGGTGTAGTTTTCTTAGATTTCATGTCAAGATTGACGTTACTTTACGTAAACGTGGTCATTGAGCCAAATTAGCTCGGAATCGCTGTTTCATGGGTCAGCTTTAGGCCGAATCGGGCTTGACCCTTAAGACCATCGACTTGAGTTAGTTCAATTGAATTGGTTCCTAACAGTTTCATTTTTTCTTAAATTTTAATAATAATTTTTATATTTTTCTCATAAACAATTTTTTGTCTTCTTTCCTACTTGTATTATTTTTCCATATTATCGTACCACTTTATGCATATGTATGCATTACATATTTACATATACTAGCACGTAAATGATTCATTATTATCTATGATTCGAATTTCATTTCATTCCAAAATAATTGATTTTGACTATGTGAGGTTAATGTTAGTTTAATATTAAAATATTGAGTAATGGTAAGTAAAGTGAGAAATGTTCCAAAGAATAAAGAATTCTCATTAGAATATTAGAAATTCGGAATACGTAAAAGAAATAATTCCAAAGGATGAAAAATTCTCATTGGAATTTATGTGAAAGAAATAAATTATAACATTACTATTAGCTATAACTTGTGGTGGTATGCTACAAAATGTAGTGCTTTCTCATCTTCCATGATTCCAATTCCACATTCTATTATACAAAAGCCATCTGTATGCATGTGATACTTTATATAAAGTGGGTAAATGATTTGTTTATTTGTTATTTTTTTTTTTAAATTTAGGTGCCCTACATTGAACCAGTAAACCAAATCACGGAGTCAATTGATGGTTCAACCCATTGGTTCAAGAACCAGCTAATCCACTGGTTTTTGAAGGCCAAACTGCCTAGGCTCTTTAGGTTCAGCAGTTCAATTAGCGATTCAAGTCCATCCCATGCCGAGTTAGGCTGGTTTGCGGTTTAGAACTAACCTTTACATAGGTATAAACCTTACCTCTTAAGAAAGATATGTGGACTAATAGGGATGTTGTAGTTAGATATAAGGTCAGTTTCAAATACTAAAAGGCTTAGTGATTTTTACTTCACTTATGGTCAATTAGTACATGTGGCTAAGCATTGTGGCATTAAGGTAAGCTTTAGAAATAATGGCTATGGACCTTGGATGAGAGCTAATGGAGTGAGAAATGGATTTTGGACAATAAGTAAGGTAGAGGTGGAGAGTAATGGGTCATGGAGACAAGTATAGGTTGATTTGGTTGGTAGCCAGTACAACCTTTTAGAAAATTGATACATTAGTTTAGAAATGTCTTTGAATATTAAAACCTTTTACGAAAAATATTGCTTAATATCATGAAAATTGGAATAGGAAAAAGGGTACATGAAATGAAAAAAAAAATTGAAAGGTTTCAATAGAACTTTAGTTCAAACATATTGGGAAAAATTCCCAACTCAATAATGTGTGTGGTAGAGTTGTTGTAGCTAGCTGATCATGTGTAATAGGCATGCTATTTTTGTGTCTATGAGGAAACTCATTAGGAAGAGGCGTAGTAGGAAGAATGAGTAAACTCGATATTTCAAGTGTACGCATGTGACAGCGGATCAAACTTTATGTTCTTGATCGTTCTTGATAAATTGTTTATTTGACCTTTTATGGAGTGATTTTAGTAGAGTTTCAGTGTTTGTCTCAAGCTTGCTAATATTTTGAATGAATCAAATAAGAGAAGAAGTTTTTTATTTATAAAGTTTGGAGGTCAATCTTATTCATTAGATGGTTTAGATGAATGATTGAGATTGAGCCTTGTAATTGAAGCTTATCCTTTCTTCTTGCCTTCATGGGCTTGAGTTTACTTAAGGGTTTATAATAACAAAAGAAATCCCCATTATTATTATAAATAACCCTTGAAGCACATATAAACTCTCATAAGGCATAAAAAAAGCTAGAGGAAGCCTAAATGAGCTCAAATTGGTCTTTTTTTAGTCTATGTTTTTGTGCGTAAGATAACTAACATGGTCGAGAGTAGAAATCCAATCTAGCGATCTATATTATGAGCCTACTAAACTAGATCTTCCTAAGATATTTCTGATCGAGTCAACTTCCTAAGCTTTATTATTAGCCCAAGATAACAGTCTATGGCATTAAATTAGGTAAAAAACCTAATTATCAAAATAACCCTCTACACAACGTAAACTTATCCTTAAAGAATGTGGAATGCAAAATCTATTAGCAAACCAAGCTAGATTATGAGTACCTCACTATGATAAGAATATATCTCGGTTGTAAGTTTACAATTATTTAAGAATAATTGATAATAGAAATCTTAAATACTCCAAACATTATATTTAGAAAAGTATATTTGGAAATGTGAAGCATATAATTCATGATTTTTGTATTTAAAACAAGTACCTATATTTAGGAAGTATTTTCAAAAGAACCCACACTAACATATACATACGTATATATATATTAATATGTTTTGAACTCATAACCTATGCAAATAAAGTACTCTCGCATATCGTATATTGTTATATGCATTATTTATATTACAAATATATATATTGCAAAAGGACTACACTGTTAAATAAGATACATTTTTATTTATTATTGCTATTTTATAATAGTAAATGTTATGTATGTAACCTAATCTATACATATAAGTTAGATATACGTATAATTTGGATAATTTCTTTACTAATTGTATTCTAAGAACAGGCACATATGTGTTTAACTCTACAGTGGTATTACAGTGAAGTGTATTTATTGTTATTTTGCAAATATATATACACACACATATAAATATTTCCTACAACATGCAATTCTATTTTCCATCCTATGTAACCACCGCTTTCAATAGCTTTCATAAATTACCTATATAACTAAGTGTCTGTTCTATTTCATATGTCAATAAATAATATTTTATGTGTAAATTGTACTTTTATATGCGTTTTTATGACATTATAAATGATTGATAAAAGAAACATAGTAAAGTTGAAAATGTTATTTGCAAAATTCAATAAGAAAATCATCAATTTTACGAGTTCCTGAGACAAAATATTATATAATAAACTAATTAAAAAAGTTCTTTGATGAGATATAATATTAGCTACTAATAAAAACATATTCCCTAACCTGTATAATCTCAATTGCTAAATAGAAGGCAAGTGATGCTCTTAAGAACATATGAAATTTTTTTAGAAACCAAAGCTAATTCTTACTAATGTGTTAATGAATAAATAAATATCCTAAATTTTTTAGGGAAACGTTGACTACATCCTACGCCCTACGATGGTAGTTTAAAACCCATAGCAATAGTAATGATAATAACATATTAATATGAAATAATAATGACAATAATGATAGTATGTAAATACTTCTAATGGTAATCATCGTACAAGTATAATAAATATCTTGTGAACTCGGAAAATTTTCGAGCTAGTGTCTAATCGTTAAATAGAAATAGTCCACACTTGATCTCTAAAATTTTCAAAAATCTAGGTAAGTAAATTTATTCCCTTTTTACTCTAGGTCCTATATTAGTAATTCGAAACTTATAGTAATACCAACGATAATTGAGAACTCATAGAAAGGATAAAAACATACGTATACCTAGTACATATTTATATATGTATAATAGTAGTATATAGTTTAAGTAAACTAACAATAATAATAGAATACATAGATTTATTGCAATAAAATATAGGAATAATAATATAATAATAAAACAAAATAAATAAATAAATAACTTGAGCCTACCCATTCAGCTCCTTTTAGTAACCCACCTAGAAAGAGACCAGACCCTTTCCTATTTTCTCTTAACCCTATTAGCCTTTGAGAACCTAAAATCCCACTTACAATCTTATTGGGATCTCTCATGATCTTAGAGTAAATGCAAAATATTTCACTTAAACTAATTAGTCTCATGGTTGTTAAAATAGTAATTCTATCATTTATTTTAACACATAGAATTGGTAAAATCTTATAAAATTTATAAAACTAGTAGAATCATAAACTTATAAAATTTTAAATGAAAGTTTATAATTTTATTTAAAATCTACATATAAATTATTTTACATCTATTTTAACTAAAAAAAATATTATAAAATCATGAACTCATAAAATTATACTTAGTTACCCTTTCTAAATAGCAAGAGTTAAACTTAAAACACCCTTTTGCGCCCCATTTTTCTTCTGATATTTTCCCTCTTATCTCTCATCCCACTACCTTCACCCCGATCAGGTATGAGTGTGTGTGAAACTTAGGTTTTATTCTTGTCTCAGCTCTCAATAGACACTTTATCCCTCAACTTATAGTGTGCAAGTGAAGCTTTGGTTTTGTTTTGTCTTGTCCGCACTATGTCTCCTTACTCTCTCTCTCTTGGCTAACATTGAACAATTAAGAGAGCTATAACTTCCTGCTCAATTTATTTTTCCCTTGTAATTTTCTTTACATCCTTCTTTCTCTTGTCTTGCCGGTTGGAGTTGTCCCTTAGTTTGAGAAAGGAATACAGAGCAGCTTGGAGATAACAAAATGGAGCTTCAGCAAACTCAATGATGGATTTATGACCATCATGATCAAAATAGAGCTCCAATGAGAACCTTAGTGAACGTCACAACTAAGAAATTCTCCTCCTAGCCGAAAACGTCGAGCAACCAACGTAAGTTGCAACCTCTTCATCATGATTTCAACGTATCTATAACTCTTTAGCTTGGAATGCTAACATTCCTCCCTAAATTCGATCTCTGGTCTACACTCTTGAATCGCTTACTGCTCCATTCCCACACAGCTCAGTAGAAATTTGTCTACTAATCTTATGTCAACAATTGTGAATGAACAATGAGAGGTTACATACCAAGTAAATTAAAAAACTTGACAATTATATGCTTTGTTTGGGCCATATATGAATGATTGTTTGATTAATGGAGTAATAGCAAGATAATGAGGCGAGATCTTAGAAGCTTAACAAACTGATAAGGAGTATATCTTAGACATAGAAATGGTGCCTACGATAGTTTGGTTGATTGCAATTCGGTCGATGTTAGCTGAAGGATAAAAGAAATTATAGAAACAGCATGAAAATCCCCTTAAATAGGTTGAACTGTCAAACTAACTAATGTAAAATGTCTAGTAAAAGAGTTTGATTGTAAGCATGCTACATTACTTCTATCTATTGGTGTTTCTTTGATACCCGACAGTGGTCAAGTTCTTGATGATCCTCAACAATCTCGAAGAATTATAGCGAGGCTTCTGTATCTTACTATCATACGCCTAAATATTAGTTTTGTCGTTCACAAATTAAGTCAATTTCTCTCTTGTTCACGTGATAAAAACTTACAATAAGCTTTTCATCTCTTGAAATACCTTAAGGGGACTGCGAACTTCGAACTATTCTATCCTTCCACTAATTCTTTGAATTTGGTTGCATTCTTAGACGTTGACTGGGGCTCATGCATGTTTAATGGGAAGTCACTTATAGCTTATTACTTAATGCTAGGTGACGAAGTCCAAGAAGCAAGCTCCCGCGAGTATATCCACTACGAAGGCTGAATATCATAGCCTAGATGCTATTTTTAAGGAGAATCATTGGGTAACTTACATTCAGAGGGATTTGCATGTTCCTTGTCCACTTCAAATACAACTTCATTGATACAAGTCCTCTTGTTTGATTACTACTAATTCGTGTTTACATGGAAGCACCAAACAGATCGATATCATTTTGTATGTGATTAAAGCTTTGTTACATTCCATCTTCTCCTTAGTTGGTTGATGCATTTACCAAACTTCCTTTACATCAGCAACTTCAGTTTGTTTTATCCAAGTTGGGCCTTTCGTATGGCACCAACTTGAGGGAGGATGTGGATTGTACACATGTCATTTAGTACACATGGCTTCTTATTGTATTTATTTGCTTATAGCTATATTTAGTTCAGTTTAGTTAGTTTACTACTGCAAGAGGTATAGTATAAATAATTTTAATCCGTTAGTTCAGTTATAAACTAATCATTTACACTTTTATTGGGAATCAATACAACTTTCTTCTCTGCAAACTAGAGTTTCGCTTCATGGTTGGAGTTAGAGCTTCCATAAATATTTTTTGAGGTAATCAAGCACCAACATGATAAAAGTGATCTTACAACAATACCTTCCAACTCATTTTATATTCAGACAAAATTTAAAGGAAAATAATCCATAAAAATAACACCAATAGAACCAAAGATAAAATCAAAACTAAATTTACTGCTAATGGCTATAAAAGCATATATATGGAAAATTTACTCAGAGGAAGGACGAGTGTGTTGTGGTAAGGTAAAGGATAGTCGCTAAGAGGGACCAATGAGTAGCCATTGCAGTAATTTCCCACTCAAGGTGTATATGGAGGCTGATCTTTCGATTGTACGACTGCGATGGTTATGGCAATGAATAGAACAAAAGAAACAATTTATCTCTATAAAGTAGCTTAAGGCAAGGTATGTCTCTTCACATGATGAAAATCATTCATTGCACAGAAAAAGAAGAAGAAAAAAACAGAAAATGTGAAACTCAATCAAGAACAACAGTATATATATATTAAAAAGAAATTCCTACGTAGCAATAAGAACCTGGAAGCAAATAATGCAGAACTTCCAATGCTTCAAAATCCCTTCCAAATAATCCATTTGTATCAACACTAAATCAAAATGAAAAAAAAAAAAAGATAAAAATGCAGCAATAACACTTACTGAAAAGTAGGATGTATACATTTTAAAAAAAGAAAAAAGAAAAAAAGAAAAAAATACTGCAGCAATCGCATTGGAGCAGGAGGTAGAAGAGGAATCCAGCCCATCTGGGTAGTGTTGGAAGAGGGAGAATGCGGCATTTGGGGTTGGAGGCTTCTAGTCTTTGGTTTGATTCTAAATTTCTAGCCAATGCCATGACAATACGGATATTTGTTCGAAACTGGAAGGTGAAGCCCTCTACCTTTTCAATGTTTCAACAAAACTGCAAGGTACATGATATGGCTATTTTTTTCGGTAGGAAACCCTATGAAAAAAGCCAAGTGGGAGAGAAAGAGTGAGGAGATTGGAAACGCGAGAGAGAGGAGTGGCAAACTTGGTCAATTATTATAATACCCTCACAATATCTACTCTCCAGTCAATAAGTAGCTTTAGTTTCTGGACAGAATATGAAATATAATAGATAATTTATTTTATTACTCCTAAGACACAAAAAGATGGTTACCAAATCTTTCTCTTACTTAAATAATATAAATATATATACACATATCTAAATATCCCTTGAGCTTACTTCAATTTGTAACCTTCAAGCTCCCAGAGCTTTTTCATTTTTCCCTGAAATGATAACATAATAAATTTCTAGGGACCGTCATGTCGATAGCCAACAAGGAGTCCATTTGTAACTTCATTTTTTCAATCTCACATTTAGTACAATAATTGAGATGCATAGTCCAAAAGATAAAATATCAACATTCCAAAGTTTCCCGATAAATTCCATCATCCTACCTCCTCTACATCACGGAAGACACCTCTCTAATTTAAATTTATGTGTACCTACACATTAATGTTTAGTTTAATCCAATTCTCTTTATGATGTCCACAGTAGATGACATTTCTATAGAACATATTAGTGCTTTTCTTCTTGTGATAAGCCCAAAAATTCATGGACCTTTCTTCTTGAAGTATGCTATAACTATTCTATAGTAGATACCTTAGCCCTCCATCTTACACGCAAGTAACAATGCCACATGTATGCACTCCCATGTGCATCAGAACTTTAATTTTCTTCATTATTCATTTCTATTACTAGTTCTTCTAATATATCCGGAAGCACAATGTTTTAGTACAATTCTTTTTAACATGATAGTTAGCCGCGTTCATGAGGGATTCCACGTTGAGTTCTTAATCTCGGTCTTCAATCGAACTTAATCTAATCAATTGATTTAAGTTTTAGATTGTAATTGGATAAGGTGTATATTATTTTTTTTCCCTTAAACATAAGGAAAGAGTGACATAGGTAGTGGTCGGTTTGCATTGATGGTCAAAGATTCCTTGGGTTTTTGGTATTGAAGTAGTGGTCCAATATATTGGTGATATTGAAGGTTCCTAATCCCCTAATACCATATTTACTTCCCCATATTTCTTAAAAATTAGAATTTGGGATTTCTTTAAGGAAGTTAAAAATCTTAATTCTAAGTAAACAAAAAAAGAAAAAAAGAAAAAAAAAAACCTTACTTGCTCCTTCATCCTCTCAACATACCACACCACCAACTTCGTTCACCGCAATGCACCACCCATCCACTTCCTCCACTAGACTCATACACACCACCACCCCTCTTAACCACCCACCATCACCGTGAATGCACCACACAACCCACCAACCACCACCACCACCATACAAAAAACCACTCAATTACTACCTTTTGGGAGCACTTATCTCCTGTTAATCGAAAGACCGTTGCAAAGCCATACAATAGCTCCAAGACTACATTTGAACTTTTATAAACTCGGGCCTTCCTTGGTCTCCTTCAAGAAATACAATTTATCATTGTGGAGTATTGATCTCTTAAAAAAGTAAGGACCTTGGAAAAAACATACTCAACATACTAAGATGAATTATCTAGGTTCCCGGACATCATTGTGGAGTATTTTATAGAATGACATATGTATAATTATTTATTTTATTTTATTTTTTGCCGATACATATATATAATTATTAAAATCATGAATTAACTATATGATTATATGAATAATATTTTTATAGTTAAAACAGATGTAAAATCGTTTAAGTATTGATTTTTTGTAAAATTATGAATTTTGATGTATAATTTTATAAACTTATAATTTTATCAATTATAGATAATTTTATATCATTTTTCAATTTTAATGACTTGTGTATTCAACCTATACAAATATTGCTTTCAAAGGAACTTCTAGAGCAATCCAATCACCAAACATTACTTAAAATAAACACCCCACACAAAATTATGCTTTCAATGTATCTAGTTTTATGAGAAAATAGAACACAAATTTATAAAAATTCGTTTTACATAGTTTGTTCAGGGCCAATTACACAAAACGAAAACGATTTACAATAAATAATATCGATCTAGTATGAAATCTGGAGGCGTAAACTATGTGAATTTGCTAAACCGCAAACTAAACACAGTTATTAATTAGGGAAACGATAAGTACTCCTTTCGTCTTTATTAAGTCAGATATGTTGTAAATGATAAGTTATGATATGTTTTATGAATAGGAAACTTTTAATAGATGGCGAAGAACAAAGGGGAAAAAAAAAAGAAGGAAAGTTTTCAACCTTTTCGGCATGCGAAACGTGTCAAGTTGTTAAGCTTTATGAAGTTTTTTTTTTTTTTTATTTTCACAGAATAATAATCGTATATTTGTTTATTTTTCCAAATGATATATTTCAAAATGTTAAGATATTATAATAGTGGTCAAGGCCATTCTAATTTAGCAGCATTACTACTAATTTTCCATTAGATATATTAGGGTTTAAATCTTCTCTTCTTAGTAAGAAAAAAAAATAATGAAATATGTAAATAAAAAATAAAAAGAGTAATTCTTTGTTTTTAAAATGAGGATATCACGATTTTTTAAGGATATAATTGGCTGAGTTGTTATAAAGTACTTAATCTATCCAACTTAATAAAAATATTATAAGATAATACCTTATAAGAAGGGTTGGATTTTTGGACATGATTAAAAATATTATAAAATTTAAGATTAGATTTTGGGATTACAAAGAAACCTTATATGAAAACTCGATCAGATAAGAAATAATAAATTATTTATTGACTTTATCTTTTTCTTTTATTTAGAAGATTAATAAAAATATAAAGCATTTCTTTATGAAAAGCTTTTTGAAATATATGAACAATAGCTTAAAAAGTTAAAATAAAAGAGAAAAAATTAGTTTATGTAATCAACATTGGGTGGTTTAAGCATAAGGTTCATAATGATTTGGGGATGTATTTTAGTAAACCTAAGCATGAAATTGAATTGGCCTTGAATCGTCAGTTTATGGACCAATATAAGGTTGAACCAGGCTCGGATAGGTTCACTGGCCCTTAAACTGGTTGTTCATTTTCTTTTTAAAAAAATTCCTTAAATCTTGTTCCCACATTCTCATAAATAATTGTAAATACTTTTTCACTCACTCTCATTGTCTATTTCTTTTTTTCATGAAATGATTGTAACACTTTATATCATTAAAGTAAAGTAAGAGAAGTTGTAAATTTTATTTAATTATAAAATAATTAATTTAAATTGCACGAG
Organism: Lumnitzera racemosa; assembly: GCA_024138005.1. Lineage (NCBI taxonomy): Eukaryota > Viridiplantae > Streptophyta > Magnoliopsida > Myrtales > Combretaceae > Lumnitzera > Lumnitzera racemosa. The sequence goes on from JAMXBC010000003.1 coordinate 2,806,470, forward strand.
CGTGATGTTACTTTAATGTTAAAATATTAAGTAAAGTTAAACAAAGTGAGAGAAGTTGCAATTTGTAAAGGATGAGAATTTCTCATTCAAATCTTAGAATAAATTGTTAATACAAGAAAAACAAAATTACAAAGTAACTATTAACTATAATTAATGATGGTACTTAGTGTATGTTGGGAAAATGAAAATCAGTAGAAGAACACAAATAACATGTGGGGTTATTTTTTTCTTTAATATTAGAGGGACGAAATCGGTCTAAATCGATAGGTAGACTCAATTGGTTCACTAACCCGTTGGTTTGACAGGTTTAGTTAGTCAAATTACTTAGGCCCTTAGGGGTTGATGGTTTGTAGGCCGATTTAGGTTTAGATTCAACCTTTATGTAAGTCTAGATTTTAGTAATAGGTGAAAAAATTCCATAGGTTTTAAGAAACTTAAAACCCTGTAAGACATGTTTCGATAATAAGAGTAAAAACCATAGGGTTTTGGAAAACATTGAATCCTATAAAGGTGAGTTCTAATTTTATAAAACTCATCTAGAACCCCATCTCAGTTGCTTTCCTAAATTTTTTTTTTCATTTATTAGTAGTACACTAGTCCATTTTGTGACTTTTAATCATCATTGTTAGCGTTTGCCTAAAGCTTCCCATTTTCTATAACTTCTTATTGTTAAAAGCAACTGAATGATACAACCTATTGAAATCAATAAGATATTCTAGCATATAAACTTCTCATTAATGAAAATCTAGTGAAAATAATCACTAAGATTTAGATGTGTTTGTCGGGCAGAACTATGATGGAACTGTTGGTTTACCAGCTGACTCTAATCTAAACTGCGACTGGCTTGAGCCAGTTCACTTAACCTTAAACCTTATCACTTTTTTTTTTTCAAAATTAATTTGCATAATTTTTCAATTTTTAAAATTTTTTTCCCATGTTCCCACTAATAGTTCTTCGTATTCTCTCGTATTTGTATTTTCTTTCCTAGATTATTATAACACGTTACACGTACATTTATATTACAAGTACTGCTGTATAAATGATTAGTTGTTATTTTCAGATGAAATTTACTCTGTTCTAAAATAATAGATTTGACCTGTGTGAACTTGATATTAGTACAATATTAAAATATTGAGTGATATTAAGTAAAGCGAGAGAAGTTGTAAAAGATGAATTATTCTCATTGGAATATTGAAATTTTAGAATGCATAAAAGAAATAAATTACAATGTTGCCATTAACTGTAAATTTTAGAGGTAAGTTACAAAATATTGTATCATCGATCGAAGTATAGTTGCTAAGTAGAAACATAAAATAAAATATCATCTGCAAAAATTGTTGCAATAGTTCAATCTTGGAGAAATTAGGAGTAAGGAAAAAATTTTTCAGTTGATTTTGAGATCATCTTGAAGGTGCTTACATATTTGTTAGTTGGAATTAGACCGTCGGAGGTCGGTGTGGATTTTCGGAAAAACTTTTATATGTTGATTAATTTTAAATTAGGAAAAAAAACTAAATATACATGATTATCAATTTAAATATTTTCAAAGAAAAATAATTTTAGTCGGTGATAATTTAAGAAACCTAAAGTTGGATTGCTACTTTTTGGAAAACCATATCATTACGTATTTCTTGGGTAATTACCAAAACAATTTTACTAGGTAACAAAACTTTTTTTGAATGATCAATAAAAATAAAGGGAAGATTTATTAGTAGTTATTAGTTGTCTTCTTATGTTGGTGGTTTGTATTGGGGAATGGTACTTGTAGCTGAGCTTGGGCTTCCATCAAATTTGTTCCAATTGCTGAAGTAGTTACGTTTCTCGTTCGATGTCTCGTATGGTTATTTTCGTTTACAAGCCACCTCGTATTAGTTTGCAAGTGCTTACCTAGATGTTGACAATAAGAAGGAAGGCTCACCAATTGTCAAGGATGGGGCTTGCAGTACTAAATTCTTGTTTAACAATGACCATCGACATAAGAGTGACAAGTACATGATGTGCGATGTGAGCTAGGAATGGATAGTCTCTCGTGTGCCCTTGCCATCACTCTAAGATGTCAAAATCTTTGATGAAAATACTTTTCGAGAACTCGAAATTTATGTTTATATGGTGTTGCAACTCAAAGAATAGGCTCCTAGACCATTGCTACTTCAATTTCCAAGCTAATAATTGCTCACCCATAAATGAGTAGTGAGGTCCTTTGGTAGGTGGCAAAAGAAAGACTAATGATTGGCTACTATACTGACTTTAGTAGTGCGTGAGAAGGTCCTTTATGTTGGTGGTTACTGCGAATACATCGTGCTATGCTTATGAGTTGTACATATCTTAGGAATCTGTTAGATCATTAATATAACTATAATAAGTTTTCAAATATATCAGCAGTACATTAGCTTTATAGTGAGGATCTAAAATAGTTGCAAAAAAATAAATATGGGGAATATCTTTATAATAAGATAACTAATTCAACGTTATATCTTTAATGCAGTCATACAGGTTTGAGTCCTTACAAACCTGAAGTAGGAAGCCAAGTATGCTGATCGCTAATATAACGAACAAGTAGACACTTGGCTTGTACATCTACGAGAGAGTTTTAATCGCATCATGAAAAACTTTGAGAACCTTTAGCAATTGTATACATATATATTCCAGTTGCTATGGTGAATGTCAACCTCACGTATATTGATATAGCTAAGTCACATAGCACTTCATTGTAAGGAATGGTGTTATGCAAGAACTCATATGTTAAGTTTCAGCAGTGTTATATATCTATCTTAAATTTTGGAAGCCTCTTCTTGTATTCTTTACAAAAGCTCATCCACTTTTTATAGAGGGACAACTTCTTTGTTAATATTTTTACCACGTTTTTAATTAGGGCTATACTGTTCTATAAAGCTATAATGCTATCCTTAATACACAAGTTAAGAATATGATAAGAAAAAATATATATGGAAAACATCTCCTCTAGCACCGATTGACAAAGATTTTGCAAATCTACTATGGAAGCCATTTTGACACTTGTATTGTCAAAACCAATGTAAAAGATTTTCTTAATCAAGCTATACTCATTTAGAATTTCTTTAATAATTTCATAAATGTTTTACGCCGTGTGGTGCTTATTAAATACCTTTAAAGCCAACAGTCTTTTATTAAGTTGCCAATATTCTTTATCCAGTGAACAGTTACACCTATGTGAGAATTATTATGGAAATGATCTGCCCATATGTCGGTACAAATGGATACTGTCGTATCAAGTGAAGCAAACTTACCTACAAGCTCTTGCCTACCTTTGTGATAGAGCTCCTACGTAACTTAGCTCAATGTAGTGCAGCTTAGTCGTCGCAAGCTTGGGTTAAACGTCTCTTACTCATATTGATTCTGTCCTTATAATGTAGTCCTGTTGAATGACAGGTGCATGTTGGTGAGATATTAAGAGAGATTGTACTTATGCTTCTCTTGATTGTATCTCATTAGCGCTTATCTAGGCGAACTATCGCCTTGGGTAATTTGTTGTTGCATGCTCTCTATTCCTACCTTCTCAGATTGTTTCAATCCTAGATACTAGTTGAAGGTACTGTATTCCTCTCTTATTCTCCAAGTGTAGCCTGCATTGCAGTAGTTGTAGAACTCTCGCAAGTTTCCTTTCTCATTCATACCTTTACGGTAATGCGTAGTGAAAATACTAGATATACTAGGTTTAGGAGACTTACTTAAGTCCAAAGGCCTCCAATGGTTAAGCGCATGATATGTTGCTCTTCGATCTTAGGAATCATTTCAATTACGTACTCTTCATCTTTGAATATGGTCGTAAGGCAACTTAAGTGTAGAGATTCAAATCCAACGCGTCATGTAGGGATGCTCATGCATGGAAGTTCAAATACAAGAGGTGGTGTATCTTGGTAACTCGTGCATTAATGTTCAAATTTAGGGGATGATATACTTCGGTGGTTGACATTTACCATTACATCATATGCTCTCTCCTAGTTAAGGTTGTATTTGTATTCTGGGTAAGCTGGAATGTTGTCGAACCGTTGTTGTTTGGATGATGTACCTGTTCTTGTGGCCTTATCTTTACCCTTCTCACTTGCTGAGGAACTATGCTTCTTCTTGAAAAAAGCAAGATGCAAGATTCAATCTATGGAGATATTTTTTTTTTTCTTAAGTGGAAGAAAGATTTATAATTTAGGGATAAAAAAAAATTTCAAGTAATAGAAAACCAAAATTATTTATCAAAAAATGGAATTATACTCGTAGTTATTGAAACGAAATATAATATAACAAACAAGAGACAAGAAATAAAGCTTTAGAATTGTCATTTGTAAGAGTAGAATAGTTAAAGCGTTTCAATTTTAGTATTTTAGTAAAAGATTGTTCACTCCATGAACCATTTTATATGCAAATGAAGTGTATTATGCGTGTATCATTTAAAATTTAAAAGTTTTGAAATTTTTTTCGCTCTGAAACTAGGGCGTCTCAATTTTGAAACTTTCTTTTACGTTCATCTGCAAACTGAAATTTGATGTTGGCGCGAAATGTGCTCAACCATTGAAGTTTCATTCTCTTAGTATCCCCATTCACACGATCTGCAATCTGAACTCTAACATTGGCACCGACACCATCTTTATTTATACTTTATATTTCTTTAAATGAGAATCTTACTTTCAAAAGGTTGTGTCATGTGAGTTGAATTATTGGAGTGTAGTGGGAGTGATATTTCAATTTTGAAGCTTTCTTTTACGTTCATCTGCAAATTGAAATTTTATGTCGGCGCGAAATGTGCTCAACCATTGAAGTTTCGTTCTCTTATTCTCCATTCATGTGATTTGCAACGTGAACTCTGACACTAGCACCGGCACCATCTTTATTTTTACTTTATATTTCTTTAAATGAGAATCTTACTTTCAAAAAGTGTGTCGTGTGAGTTGAATTATTGGAGTGAAGTGGGGGTGAGATATAATAATGGGAAATTGGGAATTGGGAAAGATGAAATGGGAGAAGAAAATGATGAGGATGGAGGGCCCAGTAGTGTTGTTTTATTTATTTTTTAATTGGGGTGAGCCTTGAACTGGTGGGTTGAACCCGTTGGTTCAGGCCCGTGCTAACCCCTTGCATGAATTACTCGGATTAGTTATTATAGAAGAATGATCAACGTATGCAAGTGTGTCTATGGTACAAAAATACAAATTTAGTTGTAATGAATAATTAAACAGGAAAGCAAAACAACTGACGATCTTTTAGCAAGTGATTATGCTTTCTGGTTTATACTTCCTTGTTATGTTTGTAGCTCAGAAAAAGATGATCCACGTTCCTTTTTCTAATCAGAATCAGTCAAAGTGGTTTATGGCGTAGCAACATTTGTCTTTTTACGTTAGTATTTTACGGCTCCCCGACAATTGGGCTTAGGTTTCGACGGTCGTTTTATTTTATTTTATCTTGGGCATGTTCTTATAATTTTCTTTCTCCATATTATATTAAGTATATACAATTATATTATTTTATTAAATTAATTATTATTAACACATGTTCTTTGACATCTACCACGCACCGCACCGAAGAAGGCTTGTGGTTGTAATTAATGTTATTACCTCCTACGATTTAATAAATAATATATATTATATGTGCTATATATAGGTGATGTATAAATACATAACATATATAAATCATTGTTAGCAATTAATTTGAAAATTACTTTTATTATATTATCTATATCAATATTTTATTGATATCACGTTTTTTTTTTCGATCTTCCAAGTTAAAATGTTGAATTCAAACCTCCCATCAAGTGGAGCAAAATAAGGAGTTCATATTCTTTTCAATCCTTTGTGCGGGTACGAATCCCATTCCTCTAAATCACCGAGTCACGTATAGTTGTCTACTTTGCCAATAAAAAATAGGATTATTTTATAGTGTAATCATCATACCAGACAAATATATTCCAATCAGCGAGAAGTTGTGGATAATCGGAAAAGAAAACAAACGAAGGGGTGATTTTTTACTTTTAGTAAGGTGATCGTGAATTTTGTTTATGGTTACTTCTTGTTAATTAGAATATAAGTGAATTATTCGTAAATTACTCGGGTTTTATTTAAATTTAACTTTGGTATCAATTGAATTGAATCAAGTTGAAGCTACTCCAGTACCAAATCAAACCAAGCGGTAGTTTTAGAATATCAAATTCATCGAGATTAGGAGCCTAATCAAGCTTAATTAAATTTGATATAACTTTTAATCTATTTTTTATTTTTTAAATATAATTGAGTTCAAGATTATTGATGATATATTCATAAAAAATTTATATTTAATTAAGCTAAGTAAACTGAATTCGTGTTTTCTATATATATTTTTTAGTCGAGTTCTAACTTGAAACTTAAATCTCAATTAAATTTAAGCCAAACTTAAGTCTTAAGTTCTTATATGGAGCCCGTTCTTAAACTCAATACTTTACCGGTTTAAATTAGTTGATTGCATTCCTGGTTCGCAACGCAGAAAAATACAATTTATATTTCATTTTCCATTCAGAATCGATGAAAGCCGTCGTCAATGCTGTAGTAATTAACATTTTCTAGTTTTAACTATGCAGGAGTTTACCTACTATACACCTGATCTATATATAAAAATATTAAACATTAAAGAAAAAGAAATAACGAAGACGAAATATTTGAGAGTTTTGTATTTCTATTGTATATTTTGTGAAGAAATGTATAAAAATAGAGCGTTCTAGATAAATTTTATGAAAATGGTTTAGTGCGTTTTTTATACTAAAGGCCCACTGTATGTGAGTGCCTTATGTTGCCTTCAAATTTTCTTTTTTAAATTAGATTTAATTTATCTAATTAGATAATAAAAATTTTATTTAATCTTTATATAAACTATTATATAGATGTACGCTCCTTAAGCATGTCTTCAATGTTATTACGATGCACAATTGACGCTTTGCATTTGCTAAGTACTTTCAATATGGTAAGTTAGTTGCTTATTTCGCTCTTAAGTTTAATTTACGCTTTACATTCCTTCTAACTAAGTGTACTACCTACGAAAACAATTAACGGAGCAAGTCGGCTTAGATGATTCACTAAACTACCAACTAAACCTATTAAAAGTAAATATAGTATAAATAAAGTATATATACAGTAAACTATCAATATTAAGGAAATAACAATGTAATATGAAACTTCATTTACAAAAACCATTTACACAATGAGTAATAGATGTCGATAATACATAATAATCAAACTAAGTAATACAACTATAGTTATTTACAACTATTTTTTCCTAGATTTAGTTAATTATTTTCCGAAATGAGTTAATAATGATGGTTTGCGAGTAGATGGTCTCTCCAATGGCTGAGACTCAAATGATTGTGGAGGAGTATTGGCGATATATATATGAGGATCTGGAGTAAGTGGTGATGGTGGTAACTGTGTATCTCCTTCCTTTATGTGTAATGTCTAAGGCCATCCTGTATAACGTTTACGAGGAGTTGGTGATGTCGGATGCAGATACATCTACACAAGAGTATCTAGAGTGTTAAATGAGGTATGGTTGGAACTAGAGGTATCAGCAGGTGGTGCATTGTTACTAATCTCACCCAAGTCAATGGAATGGTGAGATCCGAATGCCATAGAATCGTTATTGTATCCCCTACCAAGTGCTTATGCTAATCGATATCCTCTCATGTGAACTTTAGGACTTGCATGCAGTGGAGGAATAGGTATAAGAACTGAATTAGTTGGCTAGTCAAGAAATAATATTAAGCTGTACTCTTCGAGATGGTGAATGCCACCATCGATGATATGATGAGCAGCATTAACATCGTCTGCTAGCCTTGCCTGACGTAGAGTATCCGCCTATAGTTAATGAAACAGTTTATGTTATATTCATACACATTGCTTTGTAAAAAACCATAAGATAAATGGAAAGAAAGCTTACCACCCATCACCGCACCATGATGGGTAATATATCGGCGTGTATGATTCCTATACTAGTCATAGTAAGCTAGATCGATACCTATTGTTCCCTGACTATGAACAACCCATATCTATCAATCTACCTAGGTCGACATGTATCTCTGATGTGCGATCGACCAGTTTACGTCTATCTTAGTTTTAAGGTTGATATGATGTAACTCCTCACTCGTATGAACATTGATCGGTATTGTCTGTAAGTTTCTAAATTGTCATATAACACTGTCGGGGAAATAAATCTCAACAACGTGGAAACATATCTATAGAACCTTAGCCATCCAGATAACTTGAATAGCACTGCAAAACGAGGGTAGGAGATCAATAAAATCATTTGAGTATAGTTCCTACACAACCTACAATGCATTTGCAAAGAAATTGCATTAATAATCGATAAATTTTTAATAAGGATCAACAATAGAAACAAAATTCAATAAGTACATAGCTATTGATTCGTTTGCAAATCAAATACAATTTGATACGCATCCACAACATGCGTAACATGGTGTGTAGTGTCACACCCCGAAGCGGTAGAGTCGTAACAGCCCCCGCCATGTAAACCGCCTTAAGATAGAAGTTGGCCTTACAACCGCTATCTTAGACCTGATCTACACAAGGCGTCCACGACTAACCCGCTTTGAAGTAGACAATTTGTAATTTAAACAAATCATTTAAGAAAGTGAGAAAAGTTATATATAGTCACTATAATTCAGTTATTACATTAATCAGAAATGAAAAGTAAAACATGTTTTGATTCTTTAATGTTTTTCCTCACTCCTCAGGATCCAGCAGTTGCTAGCTTCAGAGTAGTTGTTGCCGCTTCATAGCCAGCACCTGCACGATGTCTATAGGGATGTGAGCAACCACAGCTCAGTAAGTTAGGACGGAGGACTTAAAACTATACCATACATACAACAAGGTTTTCAATCACTTATTAGGTGCAATGCATGTGCAAGCAAATGCCATCGCACGACGTTATCTAGCCCGTCGTGAGATTAGAGAAATTACGCCCGCTCTAATCCGGGTTGAGGAGTTGCCGTTAATGCAACAGCTTACGACCAAACCTAGGCTTGTGTAATGGAGACCTTGCTCCTCCCGCGACTACCTTCGAACCACTGCCTTTACCCTCGCCGCGACCTCCTCTCCTGTCACTTAGTTCGACTGAGGATGAAGAAGGGACCATTTTGCAATCTTGCGCTATCCCTTCCAAAGGGGTCGGTATTTGGTCGGAGAGTCCTAAGTTCCCCTAACGGGTTGCCATGCATGTTCGATTATGATTACTGGTCGTATATTTGATTAAGTCCAATTCAGGGTGATCAATCATTACATACAATTCATACAACATGTGCCAAAGCAACAAACAGAATCATAGCATCACCCAAAATCAAGCACATGCACACATTCAACTATCTAACAAGTACAACCAAGCATAATCTTAAGCCTCTAAAAATACAGCATCGTATTAATCTCAACTTACCTCGACTCCTCGTTCGCTCACTCGAGGTCCGATTTGCTCAGGCCATCGCCGGTTATCCCTATAACACGAACGTGGTTTCAGCTTTTCATATAACTGCTATAGGTTCGTTTTATCCTATAATGCTTATTGTTAGGTTTTGTTTAAGGTTTAATATGCCTAATTATCTAGGTATTAAGTCTTTTACAATTATTCTAGGTTTGGGGTTAGGTTCAGGTTCGGTTTTCGCATCGATTTCTAAACCAGGTTTTTAGTTCGATTTTTAAGTAATGTTTTAGACTCCAACCCTAAAAATCCGTTTCAACCTATAATGTGAAATTAATCACATTACTTCCCAATCTCTTAAATACCATTATTAACTCTAATTAGTATTTTATTCCATCCAGTACACTTAAATCCCTATTTGTGTACTGAATTTACTCCTAATGTGAGAAATTTTTACATTTTTCATATAATTACATAAATCCAAGTTTCCCATCAGATTTATTGTACGTTTTTATTATTAACATAATATCAATTTTTATCATAATATTTCCTATTTATTATATTCTCAATAATTACCTATTATGTATTATTACCTTTTATGTATATATTACACTTCTAATATTTCTATTACTCTATTTATCATCTCTAAACATCATTTATTATTTCAAAATGTATAAATTCATCCTAAATCAGATTTTACTCCAATTTACCCTAATTTATAAAATTATCTTAAATTGTACTATTTTTCCATATTGCCTATTTACTACATAATTAACCTAATAATTACATCTAACACTCTAATTGTTACAAGTATCATACTCCATCAGATTTTAACATCCTAAAACATTTAATTATTCACTAAATCAGAAATTAATTATTTAATTACATAATTAGCCCTAAATTACCCATTTTATGCCTCATTTTAGGGCTTAAAAATTATCTAAAAATTTCAAAAATTAATTTTTGAAAAAGGGCTTCATAGCATTATTCTATATCATTTGAGTAATCTATAGAAAAATTTTGGGCTTGAAACTATACTCCTAAAGTCATTTATTTCTAAACCGAAATGTGCTCGGTTTTGTATGATTTCTTAAGAACCCTATATTACGGAATATGTTTTCATCTAAATAATATTTTTCCTACAAACGACATACAAAAATATCTCAGAATAACAAAATTCATAATTTTATAATTATATTTATTATTTTTACAAAAATTCACAAGATTCGGGCTGGAAATCGGACTCACCGATTTGGGTGGCTCCGGCCACCGCGGGCCACGTGGCATTGTCAGCCGGCCTGGGCGCTGCCACCACCGTGTGGTGGTGGTGGCCGTCCACTTCTAGCTCCTCTTCTGGTGTGGGTTCCTTTTAAAACCCTTAACTGCACAGTTTTTCTTATTTTTTTTATTTTCTGGATTTTCTCTCGAATTTTCGACTCTCCCTAATTTTCTCACTTTCTAAACTGTCCAAATGAGCTCTGTAAATTTTTTCCCTATTTATAGACATTTGCTGTAATTAATATGCATTAATTTGACAAGACTTTGTCCAAATTCCTTAATTTTTGGCTTTTGTGTTGTTCAATTTTTATTGGCTAATTTTTATTTTGCAGCTTTGGACCTGCCACGACTTTATCTTGATTCATCTTATCATCTTCTGATTTTTTCTTATTTTTCCAAAATTATTTTATATTTTTCTTTAATTATTTGCTTAGTTTTCGGCCAATTTTAGTAATTACGCGTATTTTTATCTACACGTAAATACATGTAGGGTACACGTGATCATTCCTAAATATTATTTTGGTCATTCTAAAATTTTTTAGTATACATATAATCTATCTCTAATAATTTATTGGTTATTATATTACACTTTTTGCCTTTTAGGTAATTAGCAGTTATTATGCTTAAAATTTGAAAATTTTATATTCTCCTATTTTGCTATTTATTTTCTTAAATTTAAGTTTACGGGGTCATTTTTACTAATATTTCTCTCAATAGTTTATAATTTGGGTGTGATTGGATCTTTTAGCCGATCACCCTAAACCTTGGGTTCTAAATTCAATCCTACGGTTATTTGGTTGAACTTTGGGGCTTACATGTAGTGTCTTGTGATATAGCTTACCTGGCAGCTAATGGTAGGCTTTCTTGTATGGTAAAGTCGAATCTGGTTCGTGGTGCAATGTAGGGTAAATGATTCCATTCTTATATTTGTAGTAATATAGTGGCGCCTCCGATCTTCTGTGCTTTTGATCGTACAGCCCTACATAACTGATGATACAATCAAGCCAAACAAATCGATCCAAGTCGCGGCATGTAGAAAATACTCTAGCATGGTTAGGAACATCATGTGAATAAGAAACAAAGATTTATCGGCAAATAAAAAACCATCAAATAACTGCAGGATGTAAGCATGGGTGTGTCGACGAATGGTCTCCTTGTTTGCATCTGCAAGAAGTACGTTAAATCTATTTCGTAAACAAGCCAAACTAATATGCCCCCCTCTAGTAGTATTGTCAGTAGGAATGAAGGAAAAATATGGAAATCAAGCTATTTATGTACATGTCTTTTGTGAAATGTATTATAGAAGAACAAAACTCAATATTTGAATCCTCTTCATTCATCTGTAGTAATTAACATTTTTTAGTTTTTTACCATGTAACAATTCACCTACTATACACCCACTCTATATATAAAAATATTAAACATTAAAAGAAAAGAAATAACGAAGATGGAGTATTTGGATCTTCTTAATTGACTTTTTCTCAATTTTTTTTTTTAATTTCACAAATCAATTATTGAAATTATTAAGAATTTTTAAATATTATATAATATCATAGTATTATGATGTTATTGTTTTCTTTTTAATTTCAATTATTAATTATACGTGGTAATGTTTTAAAAAAATTAATTTAATTCTCATGACCAAATATTGGTAAACAGTTCAAAGTTATTAATAATGAAGACCTTCCTTATGTTTGGCCATTCTTAGCGAATAGCAAACGAAATGATGGCAGGAACTTCGAATGAAAGGCATTCAAGCAGGGAATTCGATGTGTTCCTCAACTTCCGAGGGCCAGACAGCCGTCGTACAGTCGTTGATGTTCTCTACGACGCCTTGGTTCGTGCTGGAGTCCGGGTCTTCTATGACGATGAAAGTATCAGGAAAGGAGAAGTCATCGGAAACGAGCTGATGGAAGCGATCACCAACACCAAAATCTACATCACCATTTTCTCCAAGGACTATGCGTCCAGCAGGTGGTGCCTCCGTGAACTTGCCGAAATAATGGAGTTGTGGGAGGCTTCACAGGAGAAGCAGGAGGAGCAGAAGAAAACGATTTTGCCCATCTTCAATGGTGTCGATGTGAGCAAGGACGTCAAGCTTAGATCGGAATTGTACACCACTGCCCTGCAAGATCACAAGGACAAGCTCGGTGAAGATGAGGTAAAACCGTGGGAGAACGCTCTCAAGAAGGCGGCCAAAATCGAGGGATGGGACATAGGTCATCATGGGTAATGTTCTTGTTTATCCCCTCTTTTGAAAAAGTATATTTATCCATTTTATAATTTGAAACTTTATTATCTTTCTCATTTTAGTCTGAATTTCTATCTCTCTCTCTCCCCTTTTAACTTTTTGACAAAAATTGCAAATTAATTTTTCTTATATATTTTATTAAATATGTCTAATGATATTATTTTATCACATAATTACTATATGCCAACTAGAAGTTAGCTCTTGTCAAGGATAGATGTGGATTCCCTTTTGTTAAACTTGAGGGAAAAAAAGAAAAAAATTAAATGTGTCAAACTAAAATACAAATAAATATTGATTACTAAATTTATATATTTTTTCCCTAATTCTTTGTACAGTTTACTTAATTTTCTCTCTCTTTTGCAAAGCCGATCCACTAAGTTAAATGACTTGCATCATTTGAACACTCATGATCCTTATCTCACAGCATATCGAGTTTAACATTAAACTCACTGGTTTAAAAGTTTTTGTTCTTTTTTAATTTTTACCATTAACTTATTTAAAAGTTAAAACTTGTAAATATGTTATATAAAGCAAAAGAAAAGAGGTAAAAAAAGAAAAAAAAAATCATACTTAGGCTAGGGATTTTCATGTAAGAAGCCATAGACAACGAATAGAAAAGGTCAAGTACACAAATAATTGAAGAGTATAAGCCAAAGTTTCTCTTCAATATAATGTTATATGATATTGGGTTTTTTTTTTTGTTGGGGGAGGGGGGGGGGGGGGGGGGGGGGTTGTGGTTGGGGAAGATTGGCTTTGTTTATTTTTTTCCTTTTTTTTTTTTTTCGAACAACATCTTGTTTACCATCTAAACTTTGATACCCTTTTTAATTTTAGACATGAACTCTCGACTTATTAAATTAAACTACTTATCATATGTGTAATATCCATTCGTTCAATGGACACCATTGCACATCCTACTTGGCATAGTACCAATGGCAAATCAACACATGTCAACAAGACGATTGACATAATATTATATAATTATAAAGTAACAATAATTTCAACAAAGCAAATAAAAAAGAAAAAAAACTTTGAAAGATAAAGAAAACATGGCCTCCTTTTTTTCCTTTTTTTTTTTTTGGTTGTATGGCCAAATATAGCTCCTCGTTAAAATATAATTTTTGAACAGGAGTAATTTTTCAGGTAAGAAAAAAATAAGAGTAAGATAATTGTACTTTCTTTCATTTTTTCTAAAATTTTTTCCTTTTTATCTGCTTTATTGAAATTATTATTACTTCAAAATTATAAAAGTTATTTTAATCGTTTTATAGTAACATATGATGCATTACTACTGGTTAAAATGCCAAATAAGATGTGCATTAAATGGTGACATGTTAATTTTGAATAGATAATACACATAAGATTAGGGAGCATAACAGAGGTAGTGATGATGCCTGCTGCAATTTCAATTACTGCTAAAATTTAGCAAGTAGAAAGTTTAGGTTTAAAATTTAATAGGGTTGATAAAATTTGGATAGCAAAGTTGATATTTTCCCTTCTTTTCTTAATTTTGTTTCGGGTCAAATCTTCATACCAACTATATAATATGGCCTGGCTTAAGAATCATATGAAATCAAATGATATAATATGAAGTATTATTTTAGATTAGACTAGATTCATGGTTCTTTCTTCTTATTTTATATTATATTATATATTGTTATGGGTGAGTATATATATTTAGATTAAAGTTATACATAAGTTTGGTATGACTAATTTAATTCTATAATGGTAGTCATTTTTATAATATAAATATTGCTATTCTAATATTTGATTATATTATACTGTTTCACATGATAATGCTATTTATTATTTCAACTCCAATATATAATATTATTTATTTTCGTTATATAATTTTTTATGATTCAATTGTATATATATGTGTATATCTAGATATATTTTATTATATCATATATAGATCATTTGTAGTTATGGTTGCAAATTGCAATTCTGTTTCTGTTTAGGCTAACCGAGGTTACGAAACTCATAGTGGAAAAAGTTTGTGGTATGTTATGGACAAGAAGTGATCCAGAGAAGGTGCCCAATGACTATGTTGCAATTAACAATCCAATGGAAGACGTAATGAGGTTATTAGATTTAGACGCCCACGATGTTCGATTTATCACCATTTATGGCATTGGCGGAGTGGGAAAGACAACTCTTGCGAGACTTGTCCACAAAAAAATTTCTACTGGCTTTGGGGAGAGGGTTGCTTTTCTTTCAGACGTCCGTGAGAAGTCCCGTACAGATGCTGGTGTTGTGGACTTGCAAGAGGATTTAATATCGCAGCTTCTCCGGGTTAGATCGCCACTAAATCTTCGTGAAACTGATGATGGAGTCAACATGATCAAAGGTAGATTACAAGGAAGGAAAGTGCTCATTGCGCTAGATGACTTGGACAAGAATGACCAGCTATTGAAACTAGCCCGTGAACCCTCGTGGTTTGGTGTGGGAAGCAGAATCATTGTAACCACCAGAGATATTGGAATAATGCCTGAAGGTGAAGCTTTTTATCAATACAAAATGGAGGAAATGAAAGGTGACGATCCTCTGAAGCTCTTCAGTAAGAAGGTCTTCAATAGTGATTCACCTCCGAGGGAGTATGACAAGATTTCAAGAGAAGTAGTGGATACAACTGGGGGACTTCCTCTCGCCATTAATGTCGTAGCTTCCTTATTCAAATGTAATGGTAAAGATAAATGGCAAGGCATACTTGAGAAGCTTAAGAAAGTGGTTCATGAGGACATCAGAGAAAAGTTGATGATAAGCTACAAGCAATTGGACTATTACGAGACAGAAATTTTTCTTGATATTGCGTGTCTCTTCATCAACAAAGAAATTGAAGATGCGACTAATTATTGGGAAGCTCAACAACTTTACCCAAAAGGTGGAATCATGGTCCTCAAAAATATGTCTTTGATAGAGATTGTCGATGGAAATAAGCTACGGATGCATGACCTACTTAGAGACCTTGGAAGGAATCTTGTTGATGAGAAAACTAATATTCCTGGAAAACGTAGCAGGTTATGGTCACCGGAGGTAGCTCTAAATGTAGTTCGTCGGAACAAGGTAGACCATGATTTTACCTTATTATATTGTGCAATAACTGGAAACCTCATTTTGCGCTTGTTGATTTCAATTCCTAGGGGACCGAAGAAGTTGTAGCAATCAAACTTGGGAAGCTTGATGCGAAGTGCAGTTTCAATCACAAACAATTTGCAGGGTTAACAAACCTCAAGTTTCTTGAATTAAACGGTGGACACTTAGCTAACGATGACTTCGATGAAGTTTTCTCAGAGTTAAGATGGCTTTCTTGGGAGGATTGTCCAGCTGAATTCGGAGCAACTAACTTGTGTTTTGAAAATTTAGACGTCCTTATGCTTTCGGAGAATCTAATCACTGATGCTTGGGGTGGATGGGACGAAATCAAGGTACGACGTCATGTTCTTTATTAATTTGATTCCGCCCTATTTGTGTTAGGTAATAGTTGTTTTATGAGTTTGAAGCTAATTTGCAGGCAGCGGAAAACTTGAAAGTCCTTAAGTGCATATATTGTCGTTTGCTAACTAAGTCGCCCGACTTCTCTTCGTTCCCAAAATTGGAGAGATTAGTTTTCAAAAATTGCGGGAAGTTGAAAGTGATAGACTCGTCCATTAGCAAGCTGGAGCACCTAACTTACCTGGAAATCACGAATCCGATCATCTATTACACAAGGCCACCCGCTGATGAAGATTTTTCATATTGGCACGAGGAGGGGGAACCTCAAATCATACCCGATTCCATTGGCAATCTAAAGTCACTATCGGTGCTGAAGCTGAAATTCGTGAATCTATCGGAGTTGCCTGCCTCAATTGGAGAGCTTGTGAATCTAAAGTGTCTGTGGTTATGGTGTCCTCAAGTGAAAAAGCTCCCGGATACGGCTGGGAATTTAAAATTGCTAGCTGAGTTGGACATTTCATGCACAGCAATCACCCAGTTACCGGATTCGGTCATAAATCTCGATAGTTTAAAGATCTTTAAATGTGCAGCTTGCAATTACTTAGAAGAGGTTCCAGACAAGATTAAGAGACTAATACCATCCAGCCAATTCGATCCGTATAGCAAAGAGGGAATTGAAATATTAAAAAATAAGTAGCATTGCTTCTCTTCTCGAGGGTTTATCTTATCCTGTAAATGTTACTTTTTATTCTTAGTAAGACTATTTGTAAAGGTATTTTTGTTTATAACTTTGTTCGCATCATATCTATATTACATTTCCTTTTACTTATTTGTGTTTTATTCTCTTACAAATTGTTTGGATTTTTTTCTTAAAAAAAGTATACTTCTAATTCCTAGCATTTGACGACTTTTTTATTTAATGTCTAAATATTTTTTTGCCTTATTCGAGTCTTCAGCATTTTCAAATGTTTACTGAATAGGGCACTATTAATCTTATTATTTTACATACTTTATTTTTTTTATTAAATTATTAAATTATGTTTATTTTATAATAGTATCTTGTAAATTAATCATCGATGCACCAACTAGAAGTTGACCTATATCTCTTCATCAACATTAACACTTATTCATAAACCAATGGTCATGTATTTCAAAATAAATAAATAGTTGGAGTAGCCTAAATATGTAGTAGTTGTTACTGCATATTTGAATCCGTTTGATTGCCTAATAGAATATTGTCCCGATGAATTAATAAAACTTTAATAAAAAATTTTAGATTCATGTATTTTTTTGGATCTCAAATAAATTTGGTATGAAAAAATAGTTCAAAATGAAATGGAATGGGGATTGAAATGAAAAATATTTTCCTGTATTTGGAGTTGGCTATACAATAGAATGGAATGGAATAATATTATTAAATGCTCAAAAATAGAATTATTTCTTGAAAAATGTCTTTTTTTAAATATTAGAAAAGTAATTTTAATTAATTAAGTAAAATGGAATTATAATTTTGAAAAAAAGGTAAAATCGAATTGCCAATTTTTTGAAATTATGATTTCATTTTTAAAATGTACTTTTAAATAGGAAAAATTGGAATGAAAGTTATATCACGATATAATTTCGATCCACTCACGTATAATCTGCTGTCCACTACTTGTTCCGGCCAATGAAAATCTGTCATGTGGAAATCTGACCCCAAACACTAAAAAGCCAAGATTGTGTTAACTGTCCAGTGAATTCCGATGCCAGTTTGCATTAACTGTGAAATGAATTCGTTTGATACTAACCACAAATATTAATGGCGATTGAAATTACATGTTTTTTTTTTTTTCTTTTTTCCAAGATATGGACTGAATATGAATCAAAGATGTACGAGAAAGGGACAATTAATGCAGATTTTACTCTAGCATTGAATCACCACAATTAAATTATTAATAAAAAAATAGCAACAATAACAAAAACAAATTATATAATTCCACTTTTTTTTTCATTTTTCTTTTCAATTTACAACTTATGTATTCCCATCAGAAAAAAAAAAAAAGAACTCAATTATTATGTTTTAAAAGAAATTAATATTGATTTAATTTTTTAAAGTAAAAGATTAATTATTGATAAAGTGGTAAGCCTATAATTCTCTTAATTAGAATATTTACACTAATAAGTATCTTTAGACATTTATATTTAATAGTCAAGAAAGATTGATCATTTTTCCAGATATTTGGAATGATATATTCCCAAGATATTTGGAAACACTAAAGCCTAATCTTTTCCAAGACATGGAATGATGTATTGCCAAGATATGGATTGATAAATGCCAAAAAAAAAAAAAAAATGATACGGTTTGATATTTTCTAAGATATGCAAAAAAAAAGAGAGAGCATAAATAATTAAATCTGGACAATTAATGCATATTGCATAAATGATCCTAGCACTTTCATCTTTTTAACAGAATTTACAAAGTGCAAATAATTTTTATTAACTCATAAATTTTACGCTTCCATTAATTACGCTTCCATTAATTACACTTTATACACTATAAAAAGTTAGTGATATATCATATTAGCAAGTTATTTTTTATTTTCTTCCATTCTTTTCCTGTTACTATTTGCTTTTTATTATATAATAAGTGATAGTATTTTATATATTTGTTTAATAAACTTGAATTTAATTATGAATCTATATCAATTTTTGTAAGTAGATGTTTTTATGGATTAAAGTATATGTTTCAGTTCTAAATAAAAAGATCAAAGAAGCTTTTTTTTTTTTCCATATCTACAATAACAATTATGGTAAGGAATCATCATAAGGAAAAAAAATAAAAATCACGTGATGAATTTTAAACATTGAACAATGGTAAAATTGATATTTTTTGTAAATAAAAATGGTGAGGTCTATGAATAAAATTGCATAGAATCATCGCAGGAAAAGAGAAGGAAAAAAAAAAGATAAAATAGCATTTGTAATGTAGATATTCAAAATTCATCACTTTATTTTTATTTCTTTCCTTTGCTATTGTCTCTTGGATATTTCACTAACTATTCCAAATTTTAATCAATATATTTTAGCCCGAAACAAAATTTATCTATTTTGTGCTATGAAAAAGCATAACAATTAAGTTACTAAATTCTTTCTTTTTAGTTTTTATTGTTTATATATATATATATATATAATTTTCAAGTCCACGGAAACTAAAATTGATATTTCTCCGAACGAAAATCCAATATGTAGAAAACTTAACTTTGTTGAAGAACTTGAAGAGAATAGTGATGATTTAAGTGTTGATCTCATCACCACTAATGATGATGGAGAATTAGGTATCCATACTATCATCGTAGAAAAGGATATACTAAGAGTTGGGAAAGTACTTAGGACCGAGGAAGAAGCATACGATTTTTAAAATCGATATGCTAAAGAGGTCGGATTCAGTATTCGAAGTGTAATACCCCAGAAAAAAAGGGGATATAAAAGAATAAAGTTATAAAAATAGAACAAATGAGTACTAAGTTATAAGTAAAGAGTATTAAGGTTTTAAGTAATGATTTAATGAAGGACAATGTTGGAAATACATAAGTTTCCTAACCTAACCAGTACGTAATATATATTATGTTATTTCTTAGAAACCCGTTTAGACTTTTTTGGCATTAACGGATATAACTCTTCTACTACAAACTCAAGAAACTCTTAAGGTACATCAAGTATTTTATTAAAACTTATTGGTTTTTAGAGGAAAAAATTAGATTGATTTTAAATCTCTCTTGATAGTGTAACTCAAATGAAAAAAGGAATTGTGAGGCTTACACAGTCTTTGGAGACTTCCAATAGTAAATGAAGAGTCAATTATAGAATTTAGGTTTTGATTAAATTTAAATGATACACATTGATATTTAAGAGTTATGCATTGGTCAGTTGTAGGAAAACAAAGAACTCGAAAGAATCATCAAAATTAAGGTAAAGTATCCTTACACCATAGATTTTTCTTATAATGTTTATGTTTAATAAGCTTTTGGGGATGGTTTAGTGGTTAAAGTAATAAAATTATGTTGGTGGAGTAAATATTGATTTTGAATTAAGGAGTTTAGAGATGTGAAATTTGGGATGTATTGTTAATGAGATTTTTGTTGAGGAGTTGGATTGTTTTCAATAATTTAAGGATGTTTTAATCCATGTATTAAGGTGTTGAAGGATAAAATAGGTTTAGAAAGGTTTTAGGCAAAAAAAAAAAAAAAGTTTGAACAGTAAATTATATAACCAAAAGACACAATCGTATCCTTAGTTGTGTCCCTTGCAATAGACAATGCAGGTAGGTGGGCTAGAAAGTTACACGACTATAACTCAATAAGTTACAGGCCAAAAAAATACGATTGTGTTATTGACTGTATCATCGGCTTTACTCCAATAAGTTGAGTTTTTCCTCTTCTTTTTGTTTTATTCCTTTGTTACATCTAAAGTAAACCCTTTTAATGTATTATTAAGTAAATTTAAGGAGATTTAAATGATCTATAAGTGAGTTTTAACTAGGAGAAATCTTTTATGCATATTTAAAGAAGTTTAATGAGTATCTATTGTTTCTAGCATGATTTGTTGGTAATTGATTCCAAATATCTAGGTACATGATACTTGCTTGTTATATGTGAGTGTTAGGATAACAAAAATTAAAATGAATTAAATGTATATCCGATTTATATATATATTTTTTTGTTGCTTGTCTTTGGTTTTTCCTAGGGGTTTGGAGTGGTAGATCCCTAGAGAGCAACCTTAATGATCCTTAGTAGAGTCTTGCGTGGAAATTATCTAGGGTAAATCTAGGTGTTGTAGAGGGGCTCAAAGAGGTACACCCAACGTTAGGTTGTAGAGGAGCCTAAAGAGGTGTGCTTAAATGCTAGGTTGCGATACATTGATGATGTAATCGAGTCGTGAGGATCACTATTGTATGTTTGTGTTATTGACTTAAAAGCTAAGATAAATGAATGAATTGTATGGATTACTCGCTTACATTTCTACGCATGTGAATATGTATTATTTGATCATACGCATGTGGTTGTGTGTTGAGTACTGGGTTTCGGCTCACTTTATTATATTTTTAGATATAGGATCTACAATTGTACTAATTGACTTCAATAACTTATGGAGCTAATTGTTATTGCCTTAGGAATAGGAAGAGTGAGAGGTATGTATGGTATTAAAGAATATCTTAAAAAACTAATTGATAAGATTATTTAGTTTTATGTGGTAACGATAATTGAATGGGCATTAATATTTCTTAATTAGATGTTATTCTAGTATTATTTGAAGACTTAATTGTATAAGATTATGTAGAGACTTTTACGGTATTATTTGGAGTTTTTAGTCGGATGTTACACCTAATATGTTATTAGAGACTAGGAACATGTAGCGGTTTGTTACGTCGTCAATTCTGGGGTATTACACGAAGATGTAAGGTACATAAGAATTCTAAATGTGAATGGATAGATCGTATTTTTTTGTTGCTCATGTTAAGGAATGAGAGAAATGATAAAAGGACTAATGTCAAACATATGATTTGATTGCTTAACACAAATGAAAATATAAAGGCAAAATAATGGCAAGTTTCAAGTGGTAAAATTTGTCTCTACTCATAACATCCTTTGGCTTCTCTTCAAGAGTTTGAATTCCTTACAATAAGCTAAAGCTGACTTGGCTAAAAGTTCTAGAATTGTACCAAAAGCAAACATTGAAATAATATTGAGAAGTGTAGGAGGGCATGAGAAACTTAGATTCATTCTTGAAGATTATAATAATTATTTACAAGCTAAAAAGACCTAAAATATGAGAATCACAAGTGGAGTGTTGCAATATATGAAAAATAAGCAACATGAAGACTTGAATTTTTCTTATACCATACAAGTTGACGTTGATGATCTTATTACAAATATTTTTTTGGCTAATGGTCGAATAAAACCGATTTTGATTATTTCGGTGATGTTGTTGGTTTTGACATGATATACAAAAATTGTAAGGATGGTATACCACTTGCATTATTTATTGGTATAAATCATCATAAACAAAGCATTATTTTCGGTATAGCCATATTATATGATGAGACTATTGATACATTCAAGTGGTTATTTAAAGTTTTTACTAAAGTAATGTCTTAAAAGAAAAAAAAAAAAAAACAATCATCATCGATGAAACTCTTGCAATGGAAAAAGCATTTGAAAAAGTTAGGCTAGAAACTAGACATCGTTTATGTGTATGGCATATCTACCAAAACATCTAATTCATGTGTTTGAAAAATTTAGCACATTTGCTAAAGACTTTATCACACATATATATAAGTACGATATTGAAGAGGATTTCATTAAATCATGGCATGAGATGCTTCAAAAATATAATCCTTATGAAAATACATGGTTATAGAAATAGTTTGAGACACGAGAAAATAGGCACTAGTTTATGATCGAATGACATTTTGTATTGATATGAGTACTACACAAAGAAGTGAAAGTATGAATAATCAGATCAAGAAGTATATTGGCTATGATTTTGATCTTCTACAATTTTTTTAACATCTTGAAAGATTAGTGGATGATAGATATTATGAAAAGCTCAAAGTAGACTTCAAAGCTAGTCAAAGTAGCCTTTTCATGCCAAATAAAGTAAAAATAGTGAAGTATGCTGCAAAAGTCTACACTCCAATAATATTAAAATATTCCATGATGAGTTATGGTAGACATGGGATTGTGGGGTATGTACCATTAAGGATATTAGATTAGTAATTAGATATAAAGTTAAACCTCTAAGAATGTCCCATCACTATATTGTTTATTTTGACTCACATAATATTCAAGTTGATTGTAGTTACAACATATATGAGTTTTTGGGAATTCTATGAGCACGTGCTATAAAAATTTTATCATTTCATAATATTAAGTGAGTGCTTGAAAGGTACATTCTAAAAATATGGATAAAAGATACAAAGGCCAGGTCTATGCTTACATATTATTCACGTGAATTGCATGGTTCAAAGCTAAACATTGGGAAAGGTTATAAGATATTAAGTGGATTATTTGCTCGTTTAGCAGCTAAAGCTTCCTTGACAGATGAATATCTTAATCTGGCAATTGATGGTTATGAGAATATCATGGGAAAAATGGAGGCAAGCATGAAAGGTTTATTGCTTGAAGAGGCCATAAAGAAATTAATTTAGGAAGTAGAGTAAAAGGAATAAAAATGAAACTAAAAGCTAAAGGTAGTACATCTACGAAAAAAGAAAAAGAAAGTGCGTTAGAAAAAGCAACTAAACTAAACGGAAGAGATCAATACATACATTGGTGTGAAAATTAAAAATTTCTTATTATTTTTTCCTATATTGTATCATGTAATTGCATATCTTTCTAATGTTGTTATAAACTTATAATATTGATTTATCTTAATTGCAAAAATCTACTACTAATACTCTTGAGTTAATTACGGATACTCAAAATGAAGTTGCACTAAGATCAAAGATAAACGCGTATAGTAATGTAATATTCTTATCTTTATATTTTATTAGGTCAATTATAAATTTCTTATATTTATCTTTAAATAAAAGATTAAATGTTTTTAATTTTGGGTTTCTTCAACAAATGAAATTAACGTGTCATCTCATCATATTTCAATAAGTTATTTTTCCATAACCAGATTGTTCTTCATATTTATACATATTAACCTTGATTCATATATTTTATTTTTTGTGTGCTCTTCCCTTCAAAATTATAACATTGAAGGAGAACACTGCTTCCTTAGATAACTCCTCCATGGATGTAATTGATCTTAATCAATTACCTTTAACATCATATCCATTAGATGCAAGTTCTTGTTACTATAATAATTTTCATTTTAGAATAGAAAAATTTAACAATAACTTTGCTTTTTATATGTTAAGAGAATTCAAATTTTAGCTCTTGCATAGAAAGAATGAGTGGAGCTAACTCAAATAATACATGAAATATCACATGTAATATGGTATAAATCTTTTTTCCTTTAGAAATAAAGGAATTATCAATCAATCTTTAACTTATTTTAAAAATTTATTTGCATATATAGGTTCAATATAGTAACTAAGATTCGGGGCTCTAAGGTAATGGGATAATGTATAGAAATCAACTTACAAGCTAGATTGAAATTTTACATTTTGGTTCTTTTTTTTTATATATATTTTGGTATCTCTTATTAAGACAAATATATTATTCAAAGACTTAGCTATATTGTTATTTGCTACTTTTTTAAGCATTAGAATGGGAATAACGTTATTATTTTAATAACATTTTCTACTACAAGGTGCGGTAATATTGTAATGAAACAAATATGTTGTTATCTCACTCACTAAATTATATTTAGTCTTAATAGCATAATATTTCACATTAATTGTAAGCCTTGTAGCTCGAAGTTCCGATTCAATATTTAAGATTTAGGGCGATTGAATAAAGTGTCTGATTAAGCCTAAATTATACAATGAAGTTAAAAGTATTAGTAAAAATGACTTTGTAAGTTTGAATTTAGGAAAATAAGTAATAAAATAATAAAACATTATAATATCAAATTATAAGTATATTACCCGTTATTTATTACAAATGCATAGAATGAGTTTCGATAGCTAACGAGTCACTAGAGATAAATTATATATAAACTAAAAATCATAAAATAACATGAGTAATATTTAGGAGTATTTACTTATACTCCATATGCATTTACGTATAGTTAAAAATACACGAAATTACTTAAAATTACATATGCAAGCTATGTAAACCCCGCAAATTTAGCTATTTAAGAGTAGAAGTGAACTCTAATACTAGAAATGACTTGAAGAGTTATTAAAGCTGAGCAAGATAAAAATTTAATAAATCATAAATCTAAATATATTATAAGTAGTAAAAACTTTAGAAATTGATTAAAATCCTAAAACTAACTTAAAATTGAACCCTAAATTGCTCGAAACCCTAAAATTATAAACTTAAATCTATAAAATAGTTAAATATTACTCAGCAGTGATAAAATCATAGTTGAATGTAATTTTTGACTAAATTGCCTATTCGTATAAAATTTTAATGAAATCGCTAGAATAACTTGTAAAAATTATAATTGTAACGGTACCAATTAACATTCTCATAACCCTATAGGTGTGGCACCTTAAAGAAATATTCCTATAGACTTTATGAAAAAAGAAAAGATATTGGCTTATAATTTTTTCTTTTCAAAAACCTAATATGTGCTAAAATTAAATCTTATTTCCAAGAAATCTTCGACTAAATTTTAACTACCTAAATGATAACCAATGACTTTATCCATTGAAGATATTGTATAGGATTTCATAGTGGAAATGAAAGTTCCCCCTAATGGCAGAGCCATAAAACTAGATACTATAGTTTAAATGCAATCAGAAGCAACGGCCAAAATCAGATTTGCTCAGAAGCTTGATCCAAAATCTTGGGTCCAGAATTAAAGTATCACTAGAACTCGTGATTAGAATCTCGACTAGAAACATTAGAAACTCAAATCAGATGCATCGAGGTGGAAGCTTCTCTTCTTGAAGATTAGAAGCTACTTTATTTGACCCTGTTCTGAATTCTTATATTTCCATTGCTTGTGTCGGTTTCCTCCACTTGAAAGCCTAATTCCTCTTAATTGCAGCAACTAAATAGTTGCATCTCTACTAGGATCAAATACAAATCTATAAAACTCAAGAATAAATAAAATATAATAGCTCAAACAAATTTGTAATCCCATCTTCCACATGTTCTCTTGCATTCATCAGATTGCCAAGGTATTTTGAGTAATATTTTGCACATATCCAAGTTAACAACTTCATAATAAATTGTATCATAGTACTTCTTCGTAGAAAACTGTATTCTACAATGTTTAATTACCTCTACCTTTTCAACTATTGCCTTAATCCATCCTAATGTATAAGGATCGGGATGCTTCTTTATAGGTAGTTTCAATCTATTCACGATGTTTTGTTCGATAATATTCTCATAAATTTCTCTTATCTATGATGATTCTGAGTACCCTCATGTTGATTGTACATCTTCTTTTGAATAATGGGCTTTCATCTTCATTGTTATAGATGTATTGTTGGGGAACAGGTGCAAATTTGTGAATAGGAGCTCCACAGGCTATGTCACCCTAGACTACTATTGTCATCTTGCTTCCTATGAATGTTAATTCTTAGAGCATCAAGACATTCTACAATCTCCTCAAAACGTTCTGTAAAATGCTAGAATTTGAGATTAGTCTGTTGCTCCAGATAATGCTTCAGATGTTGCAATGTGATTTTGGTTTTGTTCTCCTACACGGAGACTCAAGCCTCTTAAACAGAATCATGAAGACCATAAACATTGCCCCTAGTCGACATCTTGGCTTTACTACCATGCAACGTATAGTGTAATAGATACAATATGTGTAATGAACTAGTGCTTTCAATAACTTATAAGATTGAATAATATTCAATTTATATTATTTTTTTAGTATAAAAATACAATATTAACCAAGCATAACAGCTAATCAAAAGGTCTATACAATAAAGGAGCAACATCAATCAGTTTGGCTCAACTGAACCAGCTAAGAAACTAGAACTAGTAAGGTCCTTAGTAAGAACAGAAAATAAAAAAGTAGGACAGTTATTGGCGAAAACAACTTTCGCATCCATCTTCATTCCTTTTTTTGCTAAGGTGTTTGCAACTTGATTCTAATCACAACTTACCTTATAGAGGACAATTTCATCAAAGTGAGAAATAAAATTAATACAACTTACCAAAGCCGGGTGGCGTAGATGCATAGTCACATCCGGTCTTTGTATCCAATCGATCGCCATTTGAGAATCTGAATCTATCATAACCTGTCTATGCTCCTTCTCTTTTGCCCAGTCTAAACCTTAAAGATAGCTTAAATCTCCATCTCTAGTAGGGAAGAATCAACTACCTTCTCATAAGCTCCTCCTAGCACCCTACCATCTGCATCTCTTGCAACAAAACTAATCCCTCCAACCTTACCTTTTTTCCCTACCACTCCATCACAATTTATTTTTACCACTCCTTGATTTGGTCTGGTCCATGAAATAATACCTTAACCTCTCTTTATTAGCTTATTAACTTTATGTGTCGTCCACCATTCATTCAAATCTATTCTCACTCGTTGTACTGAATGTTCTTGAGCCCCAAATTTATTAAAGACCAAACGATTCCTCTCTCCAGATGCCCCAAAGCATGAATAGGACTTATGTATGTCTTGGTGCTCTGACTTCCCTCAAATTCTTCCTTCTCCACTTTATTTGCCTTTCTAACCAATCTTCAATATCATCCTTACTTCGGACTTCGGAACATTATCAATCCTAAAGTATTCCAAACCTTCCTTATTGATATGACATTGGAAAAATAGGTGCTAGATAGATTCCTCCTCTTCCTCACCCATCAGACAAATCTCATCTACATCCATGCCTCTTCTTTGTAGTTTGTCTCTCGTAGGTAAACTAACCATCAAAACCTTCTACAGCAAGATTTAAATGCGTAGGTATGTTAGTGTTTACTAGATCCAATCCCATTTCTTATCATTATTAATCTCCTCTTCTCTTTGTACAATCTTGCATATACAAATTTTATAGAAATTTTCCCATTAATCTCATCTAAAATATTCAATTCATATTAAATAATACATAAAAAAGCCTATTTATAAGTAAGAAAGTACCTAATAATCATGGAAAGTAAATAAAATAAAGATATTTATAATATGATATTTAAGAATTCACATAAAAGGAAAAACAACTAATGCTTGTTAAATAACTATAGACTTGACACTTGTAGAAACATTAGTTAAGAGCTGTACTATGCTTGAATGAAAAGCTAAATTATATTATAAATTTCTTATTTTTGAAAATAAAAAATGTAAAGACAATTTACATTTCATGTATCATCTAAAAAATATTCTCCATTAAAATATTCAATTTATTGACTAATGGGACATTATAACAAATTATCCATTGATAATGCCATTATATTTAATACTAATTAATACGGTCCGAGCCTAAGGACAGATAAGGTCGATTGTAGAGGTAAGTCCAAGCTTGCTAAAAGCTTGAATAGAGCAATAGAAAGTAGTGTAGCAATTTGGAAAAGTAAAGTAAACAAACCCATGAATAGCTTCAAGGATATGATACATTAAGAAACTTTTGAGGACTTATGGTATAATTTTATATGTTGCACGAGATGGTTGGGTGAGGTTATTTAGCACCTAAACTTGCTACCTAGATTTACTTAAGGGTTAAAATAAAAGTAAAAAAAGTAAACAAGTAATGTTCACGATAAGAAGAATATTCAGTATATTGATGGTCATGATGATGAGTATTTATACCATAAAAAATAAAGCAACCTACCTAAAATGGAAAAGACTAGAAGAGTATTATTTAAAAGAAGTAATGGATAAGGAATAATAAGATTACAATTAAAAATACGACAAAATGTGTATCTTATATGGATGATTTTATCATGCGCTTGCTTAGACACATGGATCTAGGTGGCTGGATGACTTTTTGGTAGAAGGAGGCAATTTTGTATGGTTAGTATGTATTACATTGAGCCAAGGTGTTGAGTAAGGGTGGTAAGTTGGTTGTATTGAGTTAAGTAGATAATTCTTTCGAGGTAAATTCACCTCAGATACTTTTAGCATGGCTCGGGTTTAGGTTAGCTAAGCTGATGGTCGGATGAGCAAGCCAAAGTCCAAGTGCAATTCAAGTCAATAACTGGAGATGAACGACACATTTAGGAGGGTTTGGCTTGATCAGTACATTAGGTTGGCATATTGCAGTAGCTTGGACTTCTTGATGGTGAGTCTTAAAGAAAGAATTCTCTTGGTTATACTTTTTAGCCCTCGAGCTCGAACATGGATCAAGAGTTCGGTGGTTTGATTCTTATCACTAATGGTATGATTTAATTGTTATTCAATGATATCAATTACTATTAATAAATGATTAAATTATCTTATTCATTATTAATAGTGCATTTCAATTATTGTTAGTATAAATTCATACTAATAGTTTAAAATTTACATCAATAGTAAATGGTATCATTGTGTTTGGTATTGATAATATCATTAATAACACATCTTCGCCAAGGCCATTGTAACCTAATGGCATCGCCATTAATCTCCCATTACATATTATATGGGAGGATATGAGTATAAACTTTGTAACATCTTTATAAGGTTATATGTTGATATTAATAGTGGTTGATAAGTTATCTAAGCACTATCACTTGGGGTCACTTAACTCTCATTCTAATGCTTTAAAAGTAACTACTTTGTTTGTTAATCTGGTAGTTAAACTACATGGGGTTCTAAGAATAATAGTTTCTGATAGGGATCTAATATTTGTCAATCGCTTTTAGATTGAATTATTTAAATTTAGTGGTACTAAGTAGGCTTTTAGTAATGCTTATCATCCTCATTTTGATGGGAAAATTATGGTTTTGAACCTCATTATTAGGTAACATTTATGGGCTTATGTTATTGAACATCCAACAAAACGGGTGAAATTTTTACCTTGAGTGGAATATGCTTATAATAGTTCTTTTCATGAAGGGGCTCACACAACTCCTTTTGAAGCAATGTATGGTAGACAACCATCTATAATTTCTACATATATGGAAGGTATTTTTAGTATAGAGGTTGTGGATGTGCAGCTCAGGATTAGAGATGAAATATTGCAGCTATCAAGGGATAATTTATTGAACGCATATCAAAGGATGAAGCTTATTTTGATAAACATTAGTCATAACTATAATTTCAACTTGGAGACATGGTTTATTTGCAACTTTAGCCTTATAAAAAAATCTCTATCTCAATATCTACATCATAAGCTGTTAAAGAGATTTTATAGCCCATTTCAAATGCTTAAGAAATTAGGAGTTATACTTAATGAAGTTGAGTTATCACCTTATAATAAAATACATAATTCCTTTCATATTCAGTATTAAAAAGAGCTTATGGTCCTCAAAACCTTAGTTTGGAATTACCACGAAATTCTATGGCTAATTATCTTATTGTGGTGCCTCTTTCTTTTTCCAGGACTAAAGTAATTATACATGGTAGTAAAAATGTTAGGTAGCTATTAGTTTAATGGAAGGGATTACCTATAGAGGATAGATCTTCGGAGGACTTAGATGTTTTTCAATAGATTTATCCTCTGTACGACATTGAGGGCAAGGCTGATTTTCTAAGAGGGGGGAAAATTGTTATAAAGAATGGAGAAACATATAAATATTGAATAAATTCAAAGATAATATCATGAATTAGAGATAGTATTAAACAATTCAGTGTAGTATTGTAAAATACTAGTATTAGATTGTATCCAATTGTCATAACATTCATAACACAGTAGGAGAGAAAAGTTGTTACAGCAATCATCTCATTTATAAAAAGGAAAAACAAATAATAGAATATGAGAGAAGAAGTTACTTCCCAAAATAGATCTGGAGTAAGAGTTCTTGGTTCATTCAAAGAAGTCATCCTCTTTCCCTTTCCCTTTCCTTTTATTTCATTTCATGCACATTGTACCTTGTATTGTTGGTCGAAATCCATGGAAGTTGGTTCTTGTAAGAGATAAAAAAAAAAAAAATTAAGGCTATAAGGGGTGCTGGGCTAGTTTAGCATAGTCATTCCAATACTTAATTCAATAAATATTTAAATATTTAAAGGAGAAGTACTTAAGTAAGTTATATGAACATCAAAAGAGCTCTTACAGAAGGTTATTGCCCCATATTTGTAAACGATTTCTTATTACGGCAATGTTAGGAAGGTTGAATTGTTTATGACATGAGGTAACTTTTGAATTTCACCATGTGCAAAATTTGAAGAGGAGTAGGCAATTATTTAGTTGTAGGTTGATAGTTTTGGAACTATACGTAACCTTTCCTTTGAATTTTAATTCTTAGTTAAAATAGGTTGGGCCTTTCAACCTATTGATCAGTTAAGCTTGGAAAGTCTCCCTAGTTGTTAGATTAGTCGACAACATGGACATCTTTAGTTCTAGCCTTAAGTGAAGTAGTTGCACTTAATGCAGCTCTGAAATGAGGATGAAAATCCACTATCAACAACTTGCAAGAACAAACATAAAGAAATTCATTATAAACCTTAATTTTTTGTATATAAAGGGGGGTAAGAGAGAGAGAGAGAATGCATAGTATTAATACTTTACATTTTCGTTTCCATGTGCAAGTTTGTGGGAAGCCTTCAGGACCTTATTAAGTTTTGTAAGCCCAACATTAAGCTACACATGGATCACATCTTAAATTACTATATTTGAACCATGATGTTAGTTATAAGAAGGTTAGGTTACATTAGGGCTCTAAACCAGATTGAGTCTAAAAGATTTTTTGTACTATGTATATATCTTCTTTTAACCTATGTTTGGAATGAGGGAAGAAATTGGAAAAAGGGAAGTGAGCGGATGGTTAGATTTTTAAGACACTTCATTTGTCAACAACACTCATCTTATGGAACCTCTCTCTAGTGAGAGTTTCTCTCTCATCATTAAGAGTTACTCACTCCTGAGTAGCGTATTGTTTGTTAAGTATACATCATTTTCTCATTCTACTTGTGATTCTTTTCTGTTACACTGCATTCCATAGTAATAACACCATCATTTTCATTGTTTCAATCTTATTTTCTTTTCATTCCTATATTACATCAAAATCACTAAGTATATACAAAAATTCCAAGAAAATTTTAAATCTTCATTGCTACTTTACATCATATTCCGCCTAGTTAAATCCATATACCTTTATTTTTTCTGTTTACTCTATGAATTTAGTATTGGTCTGTATTATGTTACTGAGCTGCATTTGATTGAGATGGGAACTCACTTTTTTTTATCAATTTCTTTATTTGACATATTTGAATTATTCTTGTTAATCTTCCTATTTTTTTTTTTTTATTCTTTTCGTTCTCCATTGTTTTGATTGCTTTCTTCCATAGTAGCTCCATTATATTAAATAGTATTAGTTAGCTCACATTGATAGGTTTTGTTTCTCCTTCACTAATTGTTGTCTTCTCACTATTTCTTACGATTTATCCTGACTCCTAATGTAATGTTGCTATAGTTTCACTATTTTGTAGTTTTTAATTGCATCACTTCTTTATTCATTTTTGTTGAGTAGATCATAGGTTCGTCTTCAAATGGAAAGAAGCCTATGGTATTCCAAGAAACTCGCAGTGAATTAGAAAATGACTTAATTCTGGAAATTATACCTGGTGACGTCGAGAGCAAGAAATGTCTACTGGTTGAAAGAGTCATTTCTAACAAAGCCCTTAATCGAGTTGTTGCAGTTGGTATTTCAAGGAAGGTTTGGGAGCCATGTTGGGAGGTATTTTTCATGCCAACTGGTTTCAATAAACTCTTTGTCTTTTTCAAAGGTGAATACTAAGAAATAGAGATATACAAATAGGTTTTGACTCGTAAGCTAATCCGTTTAATTCACCTTTAGATTGGGTTTAGGTTAGTTTTTTTTACCCCGCATAAAAGCAGTTCGTTTTGACCCAATCCGTTTAACCCACGGGTTCTAGTGGGCTAACTCGTAACGGGCTGAATTGGCCCGCTTTTTATTAAAAAAGAAAATTGGATTTGACATTGCTTTCAGTTTTGGACGGGATGGCTACACTAGTTCCTCGTCTCTTTTTTCGCTTTTTATCATATGATGCCTTTGCATTCACAACTTATTATTGTCAGTTCTTTGTCTCTTTCCTTCGTTCTTTTCATGTTTTTGGCATACTTGATACAGCCCTAAAATCAGACGTTGGGATCAGTAATTGTTAATTGAAAACTGGTATGTGCGTCCAGCCCATTTGAATGATACACCAAAATTGAAGCCCGTTCGAAAATTCACTTGGACAACGACCATCGCTTCCATATGGCAGCAGCATCTTGTGTAATAACAGCTTACATCTCTTAATTTGATTATGACATAATCCAAGAAGACAAGCTAATTAATTTTTAATTTATTAATTCTATTAAAAAGCTAGTGGATTGGCTTATTTAACCCGTGGGCCAAAGTAAACTAGGTTGGGCTAGTAAAATTTTAGCCCGTTTATAAAATGGACAAAACTTAATTCACTCATTTGACCCGTGGGTTAAAGTGGGTCAGATCGGGTTAGCTTGTTTAATCCATTTGCATATATCTACTAGGAAATTTATCTTACAAGAGGGTCCATGGTTAGTTTTGTGTCACACTTTGTCTACAGATGGGTAGAGGAGTGATTGTATGGTTGCAAGACTTACTCTGTATGAAGTTGTGATTTGGGTTTAAATACATGGTCTCAAGTTGGATCAATTGATGGACAATAATGTTAGAATGATTGGGTCTTTTCTTAGGAAAGTTAGTAGAGTTTTAATATGTGAAGTTTAGTAATAGATTAAGGTGTAGTTTTCTTAGATTTCATGTCAAGATTGACGTTACTTTACGTAAATGTGGTCATTGAGCCAAAATTAGCTCGGAATCGCTGTTTCATGGGTCAGCTTTAGGCCGAATCGGGCTTGACCCTTAAGACCACCGACTTGAGTTAGTTCAATTGAATTGGCTCCTAACCGTTTTATTTTTTCTTAAATTTTAATAATAATTTTTATATTTTTCTCATAAACAATTTTTCGTCTTCTTTCCTACTTGTATTATTTTTCCATATTATCGTACCACTTTATGCATATGTATGCATTACATATTTACATATACTAGCACGTAAACGATTCATTATATCTATGATTCGAATTTCATTTCATTCCAAAATAATTGATTTTGATTATGTGAGGTTAATGTTAGTTTAATATTAAAATATTGAGTAATGGTAAGTAAAGTGAGAAATGTTCCAAAGAATAAAGAATTCTCATTAGAATATTAGAAATTCGGAATACGTAAAAGAAATAATTCCAAACGATGAAAAATTCTCATTGGAATTTATGTGAAAGAAATAAATTATAACATTACTATTAGCTATAACTTGTGGTGGTATGCTACAAAATTTTTAACTAAAAGAGTAATTATTGATAACGTTGTAAGCCTATAATTTTCTTAATTAGAATATTTACACTAATAAGTATCTTTAGGCATTTATATTTAATAGTCAAGAAAGATTGAGCATTTTTCAAGATATTTGGAACTATATATTCCGAAGATATTTGGAAACACTAAAGCCTAATCTTTTCCAATACATGGAATGATATATTCGCAAGATATGGATTGATAAATGCCAAAAACAAATTGTAAGAATACCAAAAAGAAAAAAAGATATGGTTTGATATTTTCTAAGATATACAAAAAAGAGAGAGCATAAATAATTAAATGTAGACAATTAATGCATATCGCATAAACGATCCTAGTATTTTCACCCACTCTTTTATTTTTTTCTTCTTTTTAACAGAATTTGCAAAGTATAGAAAATTTTTATTAACTCATAAATTTTAAGCTTCCATTAATTGCACTTCATATACCATAAAAGGTTAGTGATATATTATTTTAGTAAGTTATTTTTTATTTTCTTCCATTCTTTTCCTGTTACCATTTGCTTTTTATTATATCATAAATGATGGTATTTTATATATTTGTTTAATAAACTTGAATTTAATTATTAAGCTATATCAATTTTTGTAAGCTGATGTTTTTACAGATTAAAGTATATTTTTTAGTTCTAAATAAAAGATTAAAAAAGCCTGCTTTTTTTTCATATCTACAATAACAATTATGGTAAGGTATCATCACAAGGAAAAAAAATAAAAATCACATGATGAATTTTAAACGTTGAATGATGGTAAAATAGATATTGTTTGTAAATAAAAATCGCGAGGTGTATGAATAAAATTGCATGGAATAATTTTAGGGAAAGAAAAGGAAAAAAAAAAAGATAAAATAGCATTTGTAATGTAAATATTCAAAATTCATCACTTTATTTTTATTTCTTTCCATTGCTATTGTCTCTTGGATATTTTACTAACTATTTCAAATTTTAATTAATATATTTTAGCTCAAAACAAAATTTATCTATTTTGTGCTATGAAAAAGTATAACAATTAGGTTACTAAATTCTTTCTTTTTAGTTTTTAATGTTTATATATATATATATTTAAGTCCATGGAAGTTAAAGATGATATTTCTCTGAACGGAAATCCAACATGTAGAAAACTTAATATTTTATTTATTTATTTTTATTGGTTATAATGTATTATAAGGAACTATAAAAAAAATAAAAATGTTAAGATACTTTCAAAAAGAAATTTAAGAGTTAAATTATCAGTTATTTATAAAATGTTGACATAAAAAAAAAATTTTAATAGTTCTAATATATTATGTAAATTGATAATTGATATATAAATATTAATAAAATTTTAATATATAATAATTAAAAAATATTAATTATACTTTTATATATTAAAATTTTAATAATACTTAATAAGACTTATTTTGAGTTTTTCTCGCTGATGCAACCCACAAGAACGAGTTCCTCGTGATGTTATAGCGACATAGGAAAGTTAAAAAATAGTGGTCTCATGTCATATGGACGTATCACATCATCATAATTGTCTTATACTGTTCTATCTAACCAGTAAAATTGAGGATTTGTGCTTTTGAAACGATGTAGACACCTCATATCAAGTCAAGGTAAAAAAAAAAAAAAAAAACCAGTCGTGAATCGTTAGACTAAGGCCATATTTTTTTCCACGATATTTTCTTCATAAAATATACTTTTGAGTTGAATAATGTGAAGGACTGTTGCACTGGGCATCTATCCCTTTCATTGCTAACTGCAGTCATGAGTATGGTCGGCCATTTAAATAATGCCCTAACAACTGTCTGCATCGGTAGCTAACTTCTTTTTATTTTTTTTATCCCCTAATCCTAAGGATCTTTTTCCTTGGTTTCCACTTTCTAGTCGTAATTTTCCACTTTACACTTTTAGATAATATAACAATAATACATACAGCAGAAGGTATGCTCTACTACTCTAGCTGTCAAGCGAGAATTGGTCCAAGGGTTTCCATTATGTAGCTACCTCAAAATAAGCTAGAAAAAAAAAACCACAATCTCTCACTTTTACTCCATGTTGTCGTATATAGTAAATAGCTGATATTATAATAAAATGATAAAGACTCAATGATATCATAAAAAATTTTAAAATTTTATATAATCCCAGTAATTGATTAGTAGATTAAGTCAAATTAAAGATATAAAAATTAAAAGGATCCATTTTCTAGAAAAATAAATATGTAAATTACCTTAATCACCTTTCTAAATATTTTAAACTACATCAACATCCCACCTTTTTCAAAATCCTACATTTACACCTTTACTTTTGCTTGTTTGGATGCTGATGCAACTAGAACATAAATATGTCATTTACACATCATCGTCATGTCAACATTCTTAATAAATTATATTAAATATAATATATAAATAAACTTAAATATATATTTTAATAAACATTTTCTTAATTTTTTATTTTACTTTTCATTATTTAAGTTTAATAATACATATTTACCATATTTAAATATAATTTACTAATAATTCTGATGTGGCGACAACTAATCTACCTTCTCACCATAATAGCATCGAAGTGGACAAAGTAGGAATGTAAACATAGGGTTTTGAAAAAGTAGAGTGTTGATATAGTTTAGAAAGTTCACAATGATAATCAACCTAACATAACCTTAAATAAATAAAATAGCCGATGAATAGATATAACGACAACGGATCGTGTATAGTAAGTAAATTAGAACGGAACACTTACAGTTACGCATTGTAATTATATTACGGATTTATGATTCCTTTCAATTGATTCTTATGTTCAATAAAATAATAAAGTTTTAATTTATTGGATGCATTTTAGATAGTTCTATTAGCTTATTAGATGGGTTCCAAGCATTGAAAAAGATCTTTAGGGTATGGGATGAGTTTGATTAACTTATGGGGATGGATTCGAGTTTCATAAATAGTGTCACAAAGTAAAAAGAAATTTGTAACCTTTTAGGCATGTATGGTACATAATCAATTTCTTAAGCTATAGAGAGTTTTTTTCTTAATAATCATGTATTTGTTTATTTTCTTATCCTTTTTCATTATTTGTTACAATTCGATATTTAATAATTTCGGATGTCATTGATGTAAACTATGATGAAATTTTCAATAAATAATGTGGAAAATAATTTCCTTATTTATTACTAATATTTCTTTATATTTGTTAATCATCATTACAAGTGTTTGGCCATAACTATCATCTATGTATAAACACATATTGTTAAAGACCCTATTTAATACAACTTATTAAAATTAGTACATAATATTTGATGTATAAAATGAAAAATATAATAAATATAAAAAAATGGAAAATATTTTATTCAGAACCAAAATAGTACTATTGTTAGTAGAATGACCATAATCATGTGTGTTTATGATAAACAAAAGTAAAGGGTTGATAGATTCAACTTTATTAGAATTTATTGATATTTCATTTAGAAGAGGAATATATATAAAATTTTACTTTAATCGTTTTTGTGTTTAATTCCTGCTGAATATAAGATTTAAGTAGATATCAATAAAAAGCCTTAAATCATTAAGATGTGGGACATTGAATTCATTCACATATTTTATAGGGGTTTTTGATTGATTTGATTTGATTTTTATTAAATGTTGTTATCTTTTCTCCATGATATTTTTGCCATGAAATGGGTAAAGGAGTGGATTTTAGATAAGGTTGGGTGTATATCAAGTTAAATAGTCATTTAAAAGTTTACCTCTCAAATAAATATTTTTATCTTAACATTGGCAATTGACATTCATAGTTGCTAGTTTTGGTTTAGGAGAATTATTGTATCTTTCAAGTGTTTGCTTACATTGTAACTATTGTACTTATGACCTAAATCACTATTAGTAAAGTGATGATATATTTCGATGGCTAACTAATGCATGATTTCACTATATGCAAATATTTAGTTAATTAGATTTTTACTTATCAAATTTCTTAAATCATAGTTTATGATAAATATTAATTTTAAAGGAATAAAACTTGAAAAAACTCGAAATGAAAATAAAAGTTTGCATGAAATTAGTCTAAAATTTATTTAATATTGACATGTGAACATGCAATTTAAAAAAAAAAACTTAGGATTCGTATTCTTAATGCCATTGATGTCGATGATTGTGATATAGATATACGTTTGAGTGTTTGAATGCGCGCGTAGTAATTGGCCAAGGGATTGTATTGTCACAATCCTGTACTTGAGAATTATTGAGAACGAGCTTAAAGAACAAACGAGAGAGCGAGGAGAAAAAGAAAATGGGATAAAAGTGAAAAAGGAGAGGATATGACGACGTCCTTTTTGTAAAATACAAATCAAGTACTAAAATATATATAAAAAAAAATGTCCCCTCGACGAGACACGGAGCACTGGCAAGAAACGACGTTTGTTTCATTTATTTATTTACTTTTATCGGTTATAATGTATTATCAGGAACGATACAAAATTATAAAAATTACTAAGATACTCTTAGGAGGAAATTTAAGAGCTATAAAAAAGAATTTTTTTAAATATTGATACGGAAAAAGAATTTAATATGTTCTAATACGTTATGTAGATTGGTGATTGATATATAAATATTAATAGAATTTTAATATATGATAATTAAGAGATGTATTTTATAAAAAAATATTAATTATATTTTTATATATTAATATTTAGTAAGACTTATTTTGAGTTTTTGTCGCTGATGCGGCCCACAAGAACGAGTTACTCGTGTTGGTATACTGATATAGGAAAAGTTTAGAAATACTGGTCTAATGTCGTATGCACGTACCGCATCATTATGATTGTCTTCTACTGTTATTTCTAACCTGTAAAATTCAGCATTTATGGTTTTGACGTGATGTAGACAGCTCATATCGAGTCAAGGTAAAAAAACACGTGGTCGCGAATCGTTGGAGTAAGGCCCTAGTATTTTCCACGATATTTTCTTTATAAAATATACTTTTGAATTGAATAATGTCAATAACTGTTGCACTGGCCATCTAATCCTGCTAACTGGAATGATGATGTGGTCGGCCATTTAAATAACACTCTTAACAACTGTCTGCATCGGTAGCTAACTTCTTTTTATTTTTTTCTCCCCTAATCCTAAGGATCCTTTTCCTTCGTGACGTGGTTTCCACTTTCTAGTCGTAATTTTCCACTTTTACTATTTCAGATAATATAACAATAATACATACAGCACAACGTATGCTCTTCTAGCTGTCAAGCGAGAATTGGTCGAAGGACTTCCATCATGTAGATACGTAAAAATAAGCTAGAAAAAATCCGCAAACTCTCAATTTTTCCCGATTTAATATTTTAAAATATTATCATATTATAATAAAAACTAATAACTCTATGATATTATAAAAATTTTAAAAGTACTATATAATTTGATTTGTAAATTAAAACAAACCAAACAAAAAAAAAAATATATTAAGACATGGATCAATCCAAATAATAAGACAATCCCATCGTACAGGGAATCAACCCCTGTCATCAGCAACCGGTTGGTCGAGCCTCCATTATTTGAATCACGATGTTGAAAATAAAGATGAGAGGCTAATTGTAACACACCTCCATCATTCTCTATCAATAGTTTCTTTTTCTTTTTCAATCTTTTACTCGCGAGGCAGCTCTCGTGGGACAAGTTAGTCAAGAGATAAGGTCTTAGATAAAAATTATCTAGACATGCATGGATCCCATTGTTTTTGTCTTGCTCATGAATGATGACTATATAGAGTGAAAAGAACTCTATTTTTGAAATATGATTGTTAAAATTGCTAATTAAGTCATATATTTATAAGACAACTTTATAGTTTTATTTGATTTTTTTTAATTAAAACGGATATAAAATTATTTATATATAAACTTTTGATATAATTATAGATTTAAATGCATGATATAGAAGTTTACAACTTTACTCTTCTATAGGATTATATCCAAGGCCAGACAATGTTTCTTCAGTAATGTGTAGGGCTCTTTCAACGAAGAACAAAGTTTGTTTAATTTATTTTTTTTAGTTTCAATCGGTTATAATAATGCATTATTGACATATATAAAAAATTATGAAATTTCTACGAAAGAGCTCAAGGATAATATATATAGTAGTTTCTATGTAAATAAATAAAAAGAATTTACAAAAACAAAAAATAAAAAAATTTAACAAAAATAGTTTCAACAATAGAAAGCCATTGGATCGTAACCCGCTTTATCTTTCAACCCTTGGAGGCGGTGGCCTCTCACGGGTGGTGGGAGGTTACCTATAGTCTCCCCATTATAAAAATAAAAAAATAAATCAAAATGATCTTGTTTGAGTGGTGAGCTCACTCATGATTGCCCCATTTAGAAAAAAAAAAAAAAGGAAAATAAGTCAGAATGCAATAAGATCGCAGGACCCAATAACAGTCCAATTAGGTTTTCTCCATATTAATAAATATATATTTATGTTATAGTAACCACGAGTCAAACGACCTGCTTACAAAGTGGATCGCAATCCAACAACTTACCATGGCCGAAATTCAGCCATCTATCCCCTTAGGATGGCCATAACTATTTTCTTTAATTTTCCCTTTTTTCTTTTGTTTCATGTTGCATTGACGTAACGACAAACTAAAGTGTTCAATAATTTATAAATATTCAATTCATATAAAATAATATATAGAAAAGCTTATTTATAGGCAACAACTTACATAATAATTATGAAAGTATATAAAATAAAGATACCTACAGTAGTCAAATATCTAAGGAATTTACATGAACAGTAAAACGACTAATTCTTGTGAAATAAATAAGGACTTGACACCTTAAAGAATTATTCTTGTAAACTCTACGAAGAAAAAAAATATGTTGGGTTATAATATTTTAAACAAAGAAGATTAATATGTATAAATTAAATTAAATCTTATTTGCAAGAAATCTTTAACTAAATGTAAAAAATAAAATTATAAATATTATTTAATTTAATTAGGTTATACACCACCGTAATTCAAAACAAGGGCATGATTTTGTGAGACCCATATCCGGGCATCGAACTGCCATAATGCATTCATAAATTAGATCCAACTCTTTGGTAGTTTACATCCACTTGTGGACCCACCAGTAAAAAGTTTCCTATTTATTTTTGATGGGATAAATCTAAAGAATAAGCAATCCAATAAGTATTTTTGAAAGTGAACTTGAATCGGAAACTAGCAATTTATTCAATTTAGTTGCAGACATTACTTTTGGAATATTTTATCGATTTTTTATGGTAAGAGAATTATTGTATTTTTTGAAGTGTTTAGAGCTTGTGTTGTGACATTTGAATGCTCAAGGATAATCATAAAAATTGCATATTTAATATTCTGATTTTATATTATACTTTTGTGTGTACATTTTTTATACGAAGAGTGTGTCAACTTGGAAAAATATACATGCACGTTAATTAAATGCAAAAGTAAACAAAGCTGTCGGCCCATCTGCATTAGAAAAAAAGAGCCTAATTCAAGTCTTATGCTCCTTCTATGTCGGTCCCAAGCTTCAGTAGATTTTACGACTTCCAAGTGGAAAAGCAATGCCCGGAGCATCAGAACAACGATGGTTGGCCGACACAACCTAATAGGAATCAAGGTCCATGATGTCAACACGATGAAGACACTTGCCCATGCAAATTAAGAGCCCAACATTGAAGCCCATGTTAGCTTTTGATTCCATCATCCGCGGTCATTCCATGAAGCAACAAAAGTTTCATGAAATTCTACGCTTCCCCCGTGAGCAGTATGGAAGTAGTCCTGCCCTTTCAACCATGGGAACAGTCCACGTGCGTTTTGAAACTTCGCAAATGAAGCCCAAGCGTAGACTGAGTCAAGAATCATAATAGATGAGAGAGTCAATTGTAATTATAATATGACGTTTAATAGGAAAGAATAAGAATAATTATTTTTTTTTCCTAAGGGAGGTAATGTCGATTTTTTTTTTTCTTTTGTTTGTATAAATAGATGTCCTGCACTGTTGCAGTATCTTGTAACATACTTCTATTTTTCTTTCATTTCAATTGTTATTGTAATTTTGTTTTCTAGGCTATGTAGAATCTAAGATGCATGAAGAACATTTAGCAATATTGGACAAGATGATTAATTTTTCGTTCCTAATTACTCATTGAATCATGCATTTTGTAATTTTTAGCATTGTAATTATTGTACTTATGAACAAAATCACAATTACTAAAACGATGATATATCTTGGTGGCTAATTAATGCATAATTTCACTAAGTGTAAATATATCAAATTTCTTAAATCATAGTTTATGATAAGCATTAATTTTAAAGGAATAAAACTTGAAAAACTTAAAATAAAGATAAGACTTGGCATGAAAGTGGTTTAAAATTTATCTAATATTGATACGTAAACATGCAATTTAAAAAACAATTAAGATTTTTATTCTTAATGCAATTGATGTTGATACTTGTGATATAGACACATGCTTGCGTGTTTGAATGCACGAGTAATAATACGCCAAGGTATTGTATTGTCATAATCCTATACTTCTGAATTATTGAGAATGAGTTTAAACA
The DNA here is from genome assembly GCA_024138005.1 of Lumnitzera racemosa. Taxonomy (NCBI): domain Eukaryota; kingdom Viridiplantae; phylum Streptophyta; class Magnoliopsida; order Myrtales; family Combretaceae; genus Lumnitzera; species Lumnitzera racemosa. Next base: position 2,849,455 of record JAMXBC010000003.1, read on the forward strand.
ACAAACCACAGAGCGAGGAGAAAAAGAAAATGGGAGAGAAGAGGCAAAGGAGACGATAAGACTGTGTACTTTTCGTAAAATACAAATCAAGTACTAAAATATCAAAGAAAATGTTCCCTGGACGAGACACGGAGCGCTGACAACAAACGATGTTTGTTTTATTTATTTATTTATTTATTTTTATTGATTATCATGTATTATAAAAACTATAAAATATTATAAGAAGAAATTTAATAGTAAAAGGGTGACTTCCTTATAGAAATGAATTTTTTAAAATATTGATAGGAAAAAATGATTTAATAATTTTAATATGTTATATAAATTGATAATTAATACATAAAATATATTTTTAATTATTATATATTAAAATTTTATAATATTACCAACAAAAACAAAATCTTTGATATAGTGATATAGGAAAAGTTTAAAAATAGTGGTCTAATGTCATATCGAGATATCACATCATCACAATTGTCTGGTACTGTGATTCTAAGCAGTAAAATTTAGCAATTTATGGTTTTGAAATGATGTTTCATCTAATTGTTTTGGCTGTGTTAGCAGTAACTTGTATCTAGGAAACTCATATCAAGTCAAGGTTATAAAAAAAAAGGGCCGTCGTGAATAGTTGGAGATCCCTTTCCTTGCTAACTGCAATCATGAAAATGGTGGGCCATTTAAATAATACTCTTAACAACAGTCTACATCGGTAGCTAGCTTCTTTTTATTTTTTTCTCCCCTAATCCTATGGATCCTTTTCCTACGTGATGTGGTTTCCACTTTCTAGTCGTAACTTTCCACTTTACTATTTCGGATAATATTACAATAATACATACAGCACACGGTAGCTACCTAAAAATAAACTAGAAAAAAATCCGCAATCTCTCACTTTTCCGTCGTGTTGTTATATATAATAAATAGCAGATATTACAATAAAAAAATAATAATTCAATGATATTATAAATTTTTATAATTTTAACAATTAATTCATAGATTAAGATAAATTAAATATATAAAAATTAAGAGGATATATTTTTTAAGAAAATAAATATGTAAATTACCTTAATCATCTTTCTAAATTTTTTAAACTACATCAATGTCCCACCTTTTTCAAAATCCTACATTTATTCCTTTACTTTTGCTTATTTAGATGTTGATGCAACTGAAAACATTGATATGTCATCTCCACATCATTATCACGTTAACATTATTAGTAAGTTGTATTAAATATAATATATAAATAAACTTAAATGATAAAAAGTAATATTATAAATTATATTTATAATTCATTATTGTATTACACAGTAATTCTAAATTACAATTATTGATATTGACTCGACGATAAGATATTTCCCAATCGAGTTACAGCGACCACATCCAAGAAGGCGGCTGAATTGGCAATCAAAAAATTAAGGATCCAAACCTCCAAAGAAATCGAATCACCAACGTATGACTCTTGTATGCTACCTCTATCACCCATCATTTACATATCTTTCTTATAACAATTTTTTTAATCTGATTTTCTTATTATATCATAGTTAACTTTCTTTTTATTTTAATCTGAATTTTGAGCTGATTTTTAAAGTCACACAACATGCTAATGGAACCGGTCATTGACTTCATTCTTCGTGGATAATAAACATTTTCTTAATTTTTTATTTCACTTTTCATTATTTAAGTTTAATAATATATATTTACCAAATTTAAATATAATTTACTAATAATTCTGATGTGGCGACAACTAATCTACCTTCTCACCATGATAGCATCGAAGTGGACAAAGTAGGAATGTAAGCATAGGGTTTTGAAAAAATAAAGTGTCGATGTAGTTTAGAAAGTTCACAACGATGATCAATCTAACATAACCTTAAACAAATAAAATAGTCGATGAATAGATATAATGACAATAGATCGTGTATAGTAAGTAAATTAGGACGGAACACTTACAGTTACGCATTGTAATTATATTATGGATTTATGACTCCCTTCAATTGATTCTTATGTTCAATAAAATAATAAAGTATTAATTTATTGGATGCATTTTAGATAATTCTATTAACTTATTAGACGGGGTATGGGATGAGTTTGATTAACTTATGGGGATGGATTCGAGTTTCATAAATAGTGTCACAAAGTAAAAAGAAATTTGTAACCTTGTAGGTATGTATGGTATATAATCAATTTCTTAAGCTATAGAGAGTTTTTTTTCTTAATAATCATGTATTTGTTTATTTTCTTATCCTTTTTCATTATTTGTTACAATTCGATATTTAATAATTTCGGATGTAATTGATGTAAACTATGATGAAATTTTTAATAAATAATGTGGAAAATAATTTCCTTATTTATCACTAATATTTCTTTATATTTGTTAATCATCATTACAAGTGTTTGGCCATAACTATCATCTATATATAAACACATATTGTTAAAGACCCTATTTAATACAACTTATTAAGATTAGTACGTAATATTTGACATATAAAATGAAAATTATAATAAATATAAAAAAATGGAAAACATTTTATTTAGAACCAAAATAGTACTATTGTTAGTAGAATGACCATAATCATGTGTGTTTATGATAAAACAAAAGTAAAGAGTTGACAGATTCAACTTTATTAGAATTTGTTGATATTTCATTTAGAAGAGGAATATATATAGAATTATACTTCTATCTTTTTTGTGCCTTATTCTTATTAAACATAAGATTTAAGTAGATACCAATAAGGTGTAGAAAAGATGAACTAATCAAAGCCTTAAATTATTAAAGGTGTGGGACATTGAATTCATTCACGTATTTTATAGGGCTTCTTGATTGATTTGATTTTTATTTAATATTGGTATATTTTTTCCATGATATTTTTGCCATGAAATAGGTAAAAGGGTACATCTTGGATAATGTTGGGTCTATATCAAGTTAAATAATCATTTAAAAGTTTACCTTTCAAATAAATGTTTTTATCTTAACGTTGGAAATTGACATTCATAGTTGCTGGTTTTGATTTTAGAAGCCAATGAATTAATTAATAACAACACAATAACCATTGAAGTGACATGCCGTAACTGTACAATTAAAATACAACGTGTCCAAATGAAGACTAACTAAACCTATTTAGACATTTGTTTATAAAACCGACTACCAACATGTTTCCCTTCCTTTGCTATTATAGGCTTTGTCTTGTCTCTCTCTAACATGTCTACGAAGGAAAAACATCAAACCAGGAACAGGAAGACCCTTAATTTTATAGTCTTTTCTCCATAAAAGAATGTTCGTGCAGTTTTTAATCTATTCAAAAAAATAAAATAAAAAATAGAGGGTTTACAGATAAATTGTATCACTTCAACTCTCTCTTTCTGCTCACCAGTAGATGCAACCAAGTTCTCTTGGGTGTCTTCAACTTTTCAATCAGATGCTCAATTTGACGTCGTTTGGGAGAAGTTCTTGCCACCTAATTATCACGATATTCTTTCAAGATTGATCATTCCTTTGGAATATTGCGCCAAGAAAGAGCTATTCATGCGTCTATGTGATCCTTTACTCATGGATCATAGAAAAAAGATTCGTGTTTTAATCGTTTCGTAGTTTTGTGAATTCTTCATTTAGCATACTTATGGTAATAATCTTGTTCAATTGAGTTATATATCTCAATTTTTGTGTCTTGTGTCTTTTCTCTTCAGATACTCGTATTTTTTCCCCTAGTCACATAACATGGATATATAAAGTGAAAATGCAAAAAGAAAAAGAAAAAAACACAGGTTGTGTAACCAAAAGAAAAATTGCACTAGCATTTACAGTTGGGGAAAGAAAAAACCAAAAGATCGAATGTTCTTTTCTTTTTCTATAATTAAACCTATTAAAAAAAAGTTTCACATATTTATGTTAGAGAGGTCAACATGAAAAATACGTTATGACATTTTAGCAAAAGAGCATTCCATAACATGGAGCCAAGTTCCACTGTATTGGTGCTGTAAATTTGTTCGCGAATCAAGATTAGAAATTTTGTAAATTGAATGCACCATCAAATTTCTTATAGTTTTTACATACACAATAAGAAAGTTGAGCATATGAACGATAATAAATTACGATTTTATTAATGATCCTTGCAGTTGTGTTAATTTATAGTAAAATTTTCATTTTTAATAAGCACTTATAGCAGGATTTTTTCTCTAGTTGTGCTAGTACATAATATATTAGTAGCAATTTTTTAAATCTACAATGTAAAAGACCACTATAAAATATTTCTTATAGTATTCTTAACATTTCAGACATTAAATCATTGTAATAATGTCCATATTTTGTGGTCTTCATGTGACAAACTTTTGAAAATTTGTAATAATTGGTAAAAGTTTTTGCCACAAGTACATAAAATTTGCTGCTTTAGGTGCCTACTAAAAGAGGAATTATTTCTATGCATTGACAATTTGTCGCAATTATTCATCCTATTTTTCTATTTTCTTTATAGAAGGAAATTTTAAATTTAATTATAGGTGTCGTGATTTCACCTATTTAGATGGAATTCAATCAATCTTCATGCATGAGTAAAATTATTGAATTAGCTAACTAGTGCATAAGATTGATAAAATTTTCGGTTTTGTCAATATATATCCATCTATTTTAAAATTGTTATCGGGAATCTAGTTTAGGAGAAAAATATCGTACAAGATATTTCAATTAAATGGTATGGTATATTGTTTGGTTTTCTATTATCATTTTCCCGAGTTAAACGCATTTTTCAAATTTCTGGAGGTGGTTGAGCTAAGGTCGATGCATTAGTTAGAAACTGAAGGAAAAATAAGTTGTAAAATGCTTCACCAAATACTTTATATGGAGCATACCTAATCATAAATATTTCAAGATGTGCATATGGGCTTGATATGTTACCATTAATTACATCAATTGAGATCGGAAACCGATTGTGCACTTGTAGTGCATATATAAGCCATCAAGGTAGCAAGAAATGTGATGACATGTTTTAAGGAGGTGATGTACGAGTTCCATGTCAAAGAGAGGATGGGTGGCTGGAGATTGAGCTTGGAGAGTTCTTCAATACTGAGGGAGACAAAGAGGAGGTCAAGATGAGTTTGAAAGAGGTGAATGATTACCATTTAAAAGGTGGTCTTATTTTTGAAGGCATAGAAGTGAGACCTAAACCCTTAAACTGAAACCAACAATTAAGTAAAGTCATTGAAAAAGAATTTTATAATTGTTTTATTCCTTTTTTCCTCCCTAGATATGTTGTATTTTTAGGAGGAAGTGGAATTTATCTCTTCCCATCCCAGTGAAAAGGCATTTTAAGCCATAGTTATCTTAACATAATCACTATGGCTACTAATTTTTTTTTTTCTTTTAGATATTCCTAGACGAAGTTCATCATCCCATTGTTTCATCTTATCAAAGCATCTTTGACAAAAAAATGCTAGTTCTTGACTATCATTCAATTGGGGATCATATTGATTTTCTTTCATGACTTTAAATAGGATGATATAACAAGTGAGACTTTAAGCTAACCCATTAATGAGGCATACAATTGATTGATTATTTATCAATTTGAATCTAAAAGGTTTAGTAAATATTACAAATCAAATTAAGAATGTCAACATATAAAGGAATCAACTGACTTACTTGAAATAGGAGGACTAAATTGAATTTTCTCACAAATATATTACTTCCTATGTACATGTCCTCCATCCTTTTGCCATTTACACAAGACTTTCCCAACAATCATGATCTAATTTGATAATCTTTAAACATACTTCATGAGAAGGTAAGTAATAACTTACCAATGCTGCTCTTAAGATATCTCAAATGGATGTGCCGTACTTATGTGGAGGGGTAGTTGATAGGAAAGGCATGTAAGTATAAGTCCACTAGGGTTCATCTGTAGATCGCCTAAGCAAGTACATGAAGAAATTTGGAAGTGCAAGTGTTACGGACCTCCCGAAATGGGCCATTCTTGGGAGGTTCCTCAAGCCCAAAGACGAAAGCCCAAGCCCATTAAAAGCTTCTAGATGATGAAAAGCTCTAGAATGTTCCAGAGAAGTCCAGAATCTTGTATAGTAGTAGGTGGAGGTAGGTGAAGGTAGTAGTTGGGAATCAACTGTAACCATTAGATCGAATTGATCTTAACCATTAGATTGTAACGGCTTTCTGTATATATAGGGGTATTCCCCTCAGATGTAACACACAAGTTATTTGAGTGAATACAGTATACTAGCAGAGTTTCTCTCTCTACTTTCTCTCTCTAATATTGTGAGTGTATTACAGGCTGACTTAGCCTTCCTTAGTGAGGTCAGGAGCGCTAAGTGCTGCACGGGGTCGAGCGACGGAATCCGCGCGTGACAAGTGGTATCAGAGACTGAAAAAGAAGCTGCTTGAGGAGAAAATGTCATCCGGAGGAGACAATAACACTTCAATGGTCGACGAGTTGGCTGACCATGATGATCACCGCGTTACCAGGCAAAGGACTAGGTCCCGAGACTTGCTGAACTCCCTCCTTAATAGGATGGACAGAGCAGAGTTGAGCATCGCTGAAGCGAAGGAACAATTTGATGAATCACAAGGCAACCTTGAAGAGATGGAGGAAGAACTTCAAGGCAAGTTACAAGGAGCATTGAATCAAGCCATTGACGAGCTGAAACAGCGTGATGAGACGATTGAGGGAAAGAATGAAGTACTCCAAGCTCGAGTCACTGCTTTGGAAACTAAGGAGGAAGGTTATGAAGCCAAGATAGATGCTATAATGACGGCCATGCGCCAGGAGATTGAAGAACTTAAGAACTAACTAACAGCATGTCGGATGGTAATGGTAAGTGGAGTGACCATCCAGTCTGCTCATAGGATCGATATCCCCAAGCCCGAACCTTTCAATGGGATACGATCCGCCCGGGAGGTAGACAACTTCCTTTGGGGAATAGAACAATATTTCAATGCTGTAAGAATCTTGGATGACCTCGAAAAGGTACGTACTGCTGCTATGTATTTGAAAGATTCTGCTATGGTATGGTGGCGTAGGAGGGCAAACGAAATCAATACTTGGGCTAGCTTTGTACATGAGATCAAGGGACAGTTCTCTCCCCAAAATGCTGCTAAAGAAGCGAAGGTGAAGTTGCGTCACCTAACTCATAAGGGTGACATCAAGCAATATGTGAAGGAATTCTCAGAACTAATGTTGGAGATCCCAGACCTTAACCAGGATGACGCTCTAGTGATGTTTTTAGATGGTCTGGAACCTTGGGCAAATTTAGAGTTAGATCGAAGGGGAATAGAAGACATCTCTAAGGCCATAGCAGTTGCTGAAGGCCTAACGGAGTTCAAGAAGACAGAGCATAAGATCCCAATAGGAAGGTGGAAAGGGGGAGTTGAGAAGGAAAGGAATGGGAGTTCCTTAAGAGGGAAACCTAAGATGGAAGAGAGGAATAATGATCGAGGAAGGACTCATGAAGGAAAAGATGGGGAACGATGGAAGCCTCGAGAATTGCAGTGCTATTTTTGTAATGGGCCCTATTATGCTAGGGAATGCCCAAAGAAAGATCGGTTGGCAGCAATTATGGCAGATAAAAGCTCCAGTGAAGAGGATGAGGCCAAACTGGGTTCGGTAAGACTACTTAGTGCTATGAAAATGCTGGAGAAGCGAAAGGGGTTGATGTACACTTAGGTAATAGTTGCTGGCAAAAAGTTAAATGCCCTTATTGATACAGGGGCATCTCATCTGTTCATCTCTGATGTAGCAGCAAGTAAGATTGGAATAGAGGTGGAGAAAACCAAGACATGGCTCAAGACAGTAAACTCAAAGGAAGTCCTTACTACTGGAATCGCCAGGGAGATAGAGCTCCATATGGGAGGGTGGAAAGGGAAAGAAACCATCAAAGTAGTACCTATGGATGATTTCGAATTTGTGATTGGGATGGAATTCTTAGATCGTATAGATGCACTTATTGTTCCTTGTGTAGACTGTATATGTATTCTCGAGACCAACTCTCAATGTGTGGTGCTCGTTACAAGGAAAGCTGGTCAAGCCACAAAATTCCTTTCCGCTATGCGACTAGCGAAGGGCTTGAAAGAGGAAGAAGAGATAGGGGATCAAGAGGTAATTCCACATCGAGTGGGGGAGTTGCTAGAATAATTCAAAGACATCATGCCGAGAGAGTTGCCAAAGAAGCTATCATAAAAAAGGGAGGTGGATCATGAGATTGAGCTGAAACCAGGTACAAAGGCCCCTGCTACTGTTCCTTATCGCATACCCCCCAAAAGAATTAGAAGAATTGAGGCGACAATTGAAGGAGTTGTTGGAAGCTGGATTCATCCAACCGTCAAAGGCACCTTTTGGAGTTTCAGTTCTCTTTCGGAAGAAACACAATAGGCCCCTCCAGGTGTGTATTGACTATAGGGCCTTAGATAAGGTCACTAAGAAGAATAAGTACTCCATTCCTTTGGTATCAGACTTATTCGATTGAAGGGGAGAAGCAAGATACTTTTCAAAATTGGAGCTACGACTGAGATATAGAGACGAGTCCAAAAACACTTACATTACAAGGTATGGTGCATCTAAGGTTCCTCGTATGCCATTGGAGCTCATAAACGCCCCAGCTACTTTTTATAGTCTAATGAATAGGGTATTAGCACCATTCTTGGATCATTTTGTTGTGATTTACTTGGATGATATCATGAATTATAGCAAGCCTATAGAAAAGCAACAAGTGCATCTTCATCCAAATTGCTTAGCCTTAAGGGAAAACGAGTCATATGTAAAGCTGGAGAAATGTGCCTTTGCAAAGAAACAAGTGACCCTTTTAAGGCATGTAGTAGGAAAGGGGAAGATCAAAATGGACGAAGAGAAGATACAGGCCATTCGAGAATGGAAAGAAACTACTAAGCCCACTGAATTGAAGTCATTTCTTGGCTTAGTAAGTTATTACAAAAATTTCATAAGTGGATACTCCCGAATGGTTACCTCCTTAACGGATTTACTCAAGAAAGATGTCTTATGGGTATGGAAGGAAGATCGACAGAAGGCATTTGATACCCTGAAGGAAGCAGTCATTAAAGAACAAGTTCTTACACCTTCTAATTTTGGTGAAGTATCTGAAGTATGCATGGATGATGGTGATTATGCCATTGGTGAGGTTTTGATGCAGGAAAACCATCCAATAGCCTTTGAGAATCGAACGTTGAACGATAAAAAGAGGCGACACCCAAGACATGAAAAGGAAAAGTTAGTTGTAGTACATTGCCTTCAAGTTTGGAGGCACCTTGTAAGTACAAGTCATTTGGGCCAGTTTAAGTTATTGGATATCATACAACTCTCTTTCAATCTACAGAAGAAGGAGTTCATTGGACAGAGTCCTTTCGAGATCATCTTGGGAAGGCAACCCCTAACTCCTCATATAGTGGTAATAGGAGATACGGGGTCCAGCCCTCCCGCATATAAATTTGCAAGGGAATGGCGGGAAAATCACGACTTAGCTCGGACATACTTAGGCCGAGCTATCAAGAGAATGAAGAAGATGGCAGACAAGAAGGGGAAGCCGATGGAATATCAGGTAGGTAATCAAGTGCTTATCAAGTTACATTTGATACAATGTACGAAGGGACAATTACATAAAGGTTTAATGAGTCGCTACGAGGGTCCATTCTCAATTGTGAAACGAGTGGGGCGAGTATCTTACAAGTTGGGACTTCCATCTAAACTGAAATTCCACCCAGCTTTCCACATGAGCATTCTAAAACCATTCCACAAAGATGAGGAAGACCCTATAAGAGCTATATCACAAAGGGCCCCAATAAGGATACGGGATTCATTTGACAACGAAGTGGAAGGGATCATAGCTGATAGACATGTGAAGAGACGTGGACAAACTCTCAGACATGAGTATATGGTAAGATGGAAGGGAAGACTAAAGAGTGAGGCCAGGGAGGGCGCCAGTTGAAGCATTGTGGTAATTTAAAAACAAGATTCAACAATTCCACTATGAAGGAGCGACGAGGGCGTCGCCGGATTGAGCGGGGGAGAATGTTACGGACCTCCCAAAATGGGCCATTCTTGGGAGGTTCCTCAAGCCCAAAGACGAAAGCCCAAGCCCATTAAAAGCTTCTAGATGATGAAAAGCTCTAGAATGTTCCAGAGAAGTCCAGAATCTTGTATAGTAGTAGGTGGAGGTAGGTGAAGGTAGTAGTTGGGAATCAACTGTAACCATTAGATCGAATTGATCTTAACCATTAGATTGTAACGGCTTTCTGTATATATAGGGGTATTCCCCTCAGATGTAACACACAAGTTATTTGAGTGAATACAGTATACTAGCAGAGTTTCTCTCTCTACTTTCTCTCTCTAATATTGTGAGTGTATTACAGGCTGACTTAGCCTTCCTTAGTGAGGTCAGGAGCGCTAAGTGCCGCACGGGGTCGAGCGACGGAATCCGCCCGTGACACAAGCACGTGAGGTATCATAAGGCATGTGGACTATCTAAGAACAAGTATGCAAGCATGTAAGCAGATTGCGAGATTTTCCATTTTTGGAAGTTAATGTTGAAATAATAATTAATTAATTTCATTTTAATATTTATATACCATAATTTTTTTTTCTTTGACAACTTCTTTTACCAATACTTTTGAACAAATTGGGGAAAAGGAAAAAAAATTACAAAAATGTATGTAGACACCTCAATTTTGCGGAATTATTTTTATTTGTTAATTAAGCCAGGTTAATAAATAAATAAAAAATAGAAAAATTAAAATAAAATAAAAAAATAAAATTCAAAGAAAAAATGAAAAAAAAAAGAAGAAAGAGAAAAAAAAGAAGAAAATTATGTTAGGTTGAGTCATGAGTCGAGACGAGTCGTGTTGGATTGAGTTGATTGGATCAGGTAGTGAGATGGATATAGGATTCGTCGGCTCTTATAGATATAGGATTTGAGTTTTTTAGAGAGATTAGTTGGGAGTTTTCTTTTGTTTTAGTTCATTGTATGAGTTGAATTTTATGATTATTAGTAAATTTGTAGCTTTATTAAGCAATAACCTTTATTGAATGCGTAGTTTTTTTATTCATTTTTTTATTTCATGATAGTTTCCTTAATAAAAAATAAAATAAAATAAAACAAAGAAAAACAACAAAAAAAAAGTAAGAAAAAAACTTTTGTGTCAACTTGTAAATTTTTGGGGCACGTAATCATGAAAATTAATTATGATAAAGATTATTATGGAACTATCATTTTTTAAAAGGCTTTCCAACATTTTTTAAAAAAGGGTAGAAATTTCAAAAGATATTTTATGATAAAAAACTAGTTTCATGGCAATTTTTTACTTAGTAAATTCCTATTTTAATACCCCATATATACCATATTGTTAGGAACTAGTAAAATAAAAGAATCAAAAAGCAAAAAAAGATTTAACTATCAAATTCCTATTGCAAATTATTTCCCATCTCAAAGTCATCAATCTTATAAACGTCTAAGTTCTCATTTTCATATTTAGTCATTAAGTTGTCACGCTCTTAATAGAGCCTTCGTTATGAGTCATCATCTTTAGTGAGTTTGTCATTGTAAAATAATTTCGGTTTTTCTATATCACCCATGTAATACAATTGTCATCTAATATCCTCAATTGTCGGTTCCAATATTTCCAATTTCTTTTTAGATTCGTTAATGTCAATATTAGGCTATCTATAACATGAAACAAACATTGATTTTTAGTAAAAGTTTCCAAAAAAAAAAGGGAGGGGGTGGGGGAAATTAGATTTTTTTAAGAGAGGGAATGCAATGTTGCTAATAAAAAGGAATTCTTACAGGTTTTGAAAGATTGCTTTTTAAGTGGTTTGGCTTAATCTGAAGCCTGTAATCATTCATTTAAAAAAAAATCAAGATTTCTGAAACTCTTAAACTAAGAATAGCCACAGTAAAAGGGGTTTTGAGCAAGTACAGGAAACAAGTTGAGGCCATAGCTCTTATCTAAGCCCAAAGGCCTATTAACGTACTATCTTAGGCATACGAATCTAAAGAGTTGTAGATTTAAGGGCACTATCAACATGATAACAAGTTTGGAAAAGTTGCCCAAGATAGATTTGAGTGGTCAAGCCCAAGAAGCTTGTTACTGCTAAGGTTTGGAAGAAAGGGTTGTAGTCTTAGAAGAAAAGTTAGTGAAATTAGAAGAAAGGCTCACTAATATGGAAATGGCATTGGGTTATGTGATAAAGCAACTCAGAAACCTATATCCTAATATGAATAGGAAGTTACAACCTAAGCTTGAAGAAGATTCAATGAAAGAGAAATTAAGAGTGAATGTACCGATTGGGAAAGCCCAGAATCAAGATAAGCCCAGAATCAAGATAAGCCCATCCACAACAAGAGGAGGCGATTTATGCAGTTCAAGATTCCAATAGCTTATGTGTTCAAGCAATTGAGAGACATGTAACTATTGATGTGTGAAAACCCAACAAATAAATGCAAGCTGAGAGATCGTGACCCCAACAAATGGTATGACTATCATATAGGCCAAGTGGAGCATACCGCAGAAGAATGTTGGAAACTGAGGCATAAGGTATAAGATTTGATTGATGCTAAGATTATCCAACCAAATTTTCTAGAGACTGATGGGTTGATTAGCAGTAGTGTTCTTTCCCTAAGTTTTGAAGAGACATCGAACAAACAACTTCTAACATCAAGCATTGAAGATCTACTACTATCATCTGACAAAGTGGCTTGCCACTTGAATCAATTGGGTATATCTTCAAAAAATGAATTCAATTGAATGGGCCAAGAAGTGACAAAAAAAAAAAAAATGGGGGCAAGAAGGACAAAAGAATTTTAGTTCTTACATTTTCTCATTTTGGAGCTTGTAATGGATATGAGTTATTGAATAAAGTAGTTTCATGAATATTCTTGTTTTTGTTTGCTATGAAGCTAACTCAATTCAAATAGGGGCATTTAGAATGAGTGAAAATGGATAAAGAAAATGTCAACTTGAAACTTAAAATTTTCTACCTAAAGGAATGATAACACATTACTTGAAAGGCTTAGGATAAAAAGAAGCAACCCGTGTCCCAAACACTAACCTTAGACACATATGAGAAAAGAGTACCACCAATGTGAGTATCAGGCTCATTCCTTAAAGGAAGTCTGTCTTGAACTTGGTAAATGTGTCAAAATGATATTAAGCATTCAGTTCATCATCTTTAAATACAGTTATCCCTTACAAACCTATTGGAACTTTTAGGGGATTTTTCTTAAAATTAGCCTACCAAGAACCACCCCATACTTGGGCAATTAGGATGTTAGGGTCATTAATCTGGAGAAAAGGAGTAGACTAACTTACACTTGCCTTAGTCATGCCAATTTATGAGCAAATATTGTCATAGATAATTCAATTTCTTTAGAATAGAAAAGAATTTCAAACTATATATGCCTTACTCAGGCTCATATACTTATTTAAACACATTAAGCCCATAAATTCTTTCCTAAGCACTTCAAAACTATATACACTTCTCCCAAGCTTATACATCTTGAGCCTACTTCTCAGTGCTTCAAATCCTATTAAGTGAAAACTCAATAATGAAAGGTGACCACTTTCTTCAAAAAAAAAAAAAAAAAAGGAAAAAAAAGGAGGAAAAAGGAAAATGAGAAAGAAAAAAGAAAAGAAGTGAGAAAAAGAGATTGAAGATATTAATAAGGTGATCACTTTCAAAGAATAGATAAATTACCAAAATAGCTTGAAGTTCAAATTGGTGACGGTATCTAAAATCTAAACACTTTAAATTCCTAAGCCAAAAAACAAAGCCCTCGTTTTATGATCCTACTCACTATACCAGCCTTAATGAAACTCTTTTGACTAAAGAAAAACAAATTATCTTAAGCAAAGTTTGCTCATGAAATTGGGGCAAGCCTATGTTTAGTTTCTCCTAGGTTCTTGCCTTGTAAATCTGGGATAGATTATATATAATTTCTTTTAAAATTGGTTAAGTATATTGATATTCATTTACATAAACCACTGATTAAAAGCCTTACATTGCAAACCTAGAAAAGACCTATTGATTTACTAGACTATATTACTTACAAGATAAGCCACAATTTTTGGAATTGAAGCTAAGAGTAAAAACAGACCTATGAGAGTACAAGGAAGTCTAGTTTGACTAAATATTTCAAGTAATGATATCTATCCCTTTAGTGGAAAACGAAAGAGTTGAGTACTATTACAAGTTAGAAATCAATGCTTCTAAAAAAAGTTCGAAGATCATAAATTATGCTTTAGGAAATGAGATTGAAAGAATGAGTGATCAACTGGCAAGGGGCAAGCCAACCCTTTATTAGTGATCTTTAAGAGTTTTTGAAACTTTTTTATTTGTTAACAGCACAATTTTTTATCAGAGAGTGTTTTTTTTTTTTAAAAAAAAAAGAAAGAACTTTTCAAAAGAGAAATGAAACTTTTCAAATTATTAACAGAGATTTCTTAAAATTTTCAAGGAATTATCAAAATCCCTCAAACTCAAGTCATAAATTAATTTGTCAAAACTCATGAAAGTTTTCCATCCTTCTTAGATTGCTTGCTTAATGGAATGTCGTCCAGTCTTTTGCTAAGATTGCTTGCTCAAAGGAGCTCTATCCTACCTATTCTTTAGTTGGATCGCTTACTCATAGGAGCGTTGTCTTTGCTATTCCTTTTAGGATCGCATGCTGAAAGGAGCTTTGTCTTATCTTTTGAAGTATCTCTTGCTTTAAGGAGTACTGTCGAGTCATTTAAAAGATCGCTTGTTTATGAGAGCGCTGTCTCATTTTGCCTTCAATAGGATGTCATCTTATTTTGTCTTTGAAAGATTTATCCTTTCGAGCAAAACGAATCTCGAAGAGATCTATCATCTTCGGATTAACCTAAATGAATCTTGAAGAGATCTATCATCTTCAAATTATTCAACAGATCAAAAGAAATCTCGAAGAGATCTAGTTTCTTTAGATTATTCACTAACTTAAAACAAATCTTGAAGAGATCTATCCTCTTCAGATTATCAACCAAACTAAAACAAAACTAGTGTTTGAAATCTTTGGATCACTTAACCAAATCAAATCTTAAAGAGATCTATCTTTTTTGGATTATTTACCAAATCAAGAGAAATCTTGAAGATATCTATTATTTTCGGATTATTCACCAAATCAAGAGAAATGTTGAAGGGATCTATCCTCTTCAAATTATTCATCAAGTTAAAGTTTTTTGAAATCCCGAAGAGATCTATTCTCTTCGGATTAACCAAATCAAAAAGAAATCTTGAAGATCTATCCACTTCAGATTAAACCAAAAGGAATCTTGAAGAAATCTATCTTCTTCAAATTATCACCAAAGGAAGTTTTTTGAAATCCTGAAGAGATATATCTTCTTTGGATTCTTGACTAAGTCAAAACGAATCTTGAAGAGATCTATCATCTTTAGATCACCAAAATAAAACAAGAGATCTTGAAGAGATCTATCTTCTTCGGATCATTAAAGTAAAATCAATTTTTGAAATCTTAAAGAGATTTATTCTCTTTAGATCGTTCATTAAAACCAGTTTTTTGAAATCTCGAAGAAATTTATCTTCTTCGGATTGTTAACCGAAGCAAGTTTTTTGTAAATCTCAAAGAGATTTATCCTCTTTGGGTCATCCACCAGTCAAAATGAATCTTAAAGAGCTCTATCCTTTTCGGGTCACGAAAGTGAAATAAATTTTTTATGAGATTTATCCTCTTCGTATCACAAAAACAACAAAAAATCTTAAAGAGATCTATCTTCTTCGGATTAACCAAAACAAAACTCGAAGAGATCTATCTTCTTTAGATCAACTAAGTAAAACCTTGAAGAGATCTATAATCTTTAGATTAACCAAATCGGGTCTGGTAAAAATGGATATCTCTTTTGTTTTTATAGCAAAGTTCTAATCGAACTTTATTGTAAAGAAGGGCAGTTGTACACACCTCATTTTTGTCAAATTATTTTTATTTGTTAATTAAGATAGGTTAATAAATAAATGAAAAAAATAGAAAAAATAAAATAAAATAAAAAAAGAAAATTCAAAGAAAAAATGAAAAAAAAAGAAGAAATATAAAAAAAGGAAAAAAAGAAAATTAAGTTAGGTTAAGTCATGAGTCGAGACAATTCATGTTGGATTGAGTTGATTGGATTAGGTAATGAGATGGGTTGAATTAATTTGTCTAATTTAAGGGCTTAAAATCAAGAATTCATTGGGCTATATTTAATTAGATTGGGTTAGGTCAGGAAAGAAAAGCCCGAGCTAACTAGGTTTTTTAGAAGTTAGGGTAAATCATGGAAGAATCACAATGAAATCTTCTGTATCTTCGATACGAAAGATCTAATTTCAAGCTTATAAATAACACGTTGACCAAGGATTCAAGGATGTTTTCTTTTTTAATCATACATACCTAGAATACCACACACACCCCATGCAATTCCATTCGCTGCCATACGCCACCACCCATATTACATGCACTACCTATTCATCGTCGCACATTACTATAACCACCACTGCACACACAACTGACGTATCGCTGCCCCTAGTCATTGGTGCGCCATAACTATTACCTATGACCACCCATTGCATTGCCCAACGTCGCCTATTGCATCGCCCAATGCCGCCTAGGTCACCGCCCACTATTGCCTAAACTTTCGCCCAGATCGTTGCCCTCGTTCGCCCATGCATTCGCTTGTGTGTTGCTTGTGCTCTCGCTTGAGTATACACCTAATGATTGCCCTCGCTTGCCTAGTGATCGCCCGCTGTTGATTGTGTCTCACCCAGCATATGCTCGCTATCGCCTAATGTACACCTTTGTTCGCCCATTACATGCCCAAGCCTTGCCCACCATCGCTTTGTGTATGCCCAGCTACGCCTATTGTTGCCCAGCTGTCGCCCATGCTTACCTAACACTGACGACATTTGACCCAGGTTTTTGGGTTATTATTTATTTTCTTGTAACTTTTTTTAGTTAAGTTAGATCTTTTTTTGAAAAGTCATTTCTTAATAATAAAAATATATTTTTGGCACTTAGGTTTTTTTTTTTTTGGAGAAATAAAAAAAAAATTTAACTTGAGTTTTTTCAAAAAGATAGTTAGTTAGGATTTTTGTTTAATTTAGAAAAATTAAAAAATTTCAGGTTTTTTTTTTTATTCAAATAATAAATTTATAAAAAAAATGTAAACTTAGCTCAATTTCAAAATAAAAATAAACCAGCCACTAAAAATTTTATAAAAAGAGAACTACGGCCGATTTGATTTTGACTAGCGAGTATATAGGCACCTTCAGGGTAATCGAATAAAAAAAAATTTCCCTTTTTTCTTAGAAATTCGTAATAAAAAAATAATAATAAATCATTTTAGTCATCTTTCATATATTTAGGTACATTTTTAGTATTTTAAAAAATTTATAAAAAAGTCTATCAATTTTTCTTAAATTTTCATATGCTGACTTAGTCTTAATATGTTAGCCCCCAAACCTAGTTTTTCTAGTTCAATTTTCTAAAAATCAAATTTTCTTAGAAAATCTATAGATCAGTGGTCAAATTAGAGCTTTCCCACCCGAAAATTCTAATTTTATTCTTTACCAGTTGAACTGGTTGACGACTCCAATTTTTAATTTTTTTTAAAAAATGTTTTCTTAGTTTAATATTGAGTAATTTATATTAAGTGGATTGAGCTTAATATAGGTTAAATTAAGGAAATTGAAATAAGGCTTAACAATGTGGCATCTAGAAAAATTATCCCAAAGATACTGCATTTGAAATAGCCTCTTAAGAGGTGATTTCTTTGGCCATAAATCTATGTCAACCCTTTTCCTCACTCATTTGCATGCGATCAATTCTTCAAAAACTCTCTCTCTCTTTTCAACTATTCGAGAAAACCCTCCATCAAATTAGCAATTGAGGTCTGTTTTTTTATAAATTAATCATAGAATCGAAGTAATTGCATGGTGTAGGTCGATATTGTGGGAATTTTTTGTGAAACAAGGAGACAATTGGTGTGCTATTATCACTTTCTCTCTTTAGACATCAAAATAGTAAAATGTACGATTTTTACTCGTTTTGATTCGTTTTAAGCATATGTTTTTTGAAGAATAGCGTTATGACTTGATGTATGATGGTATATTGTTGTAAATTGATAGTTTATGGGATAAGTGTGCACGTTTGTATGTGATATGTTAGTTTAAATTTTACTACAAAAATGTATAATTTTTAGTTATTTTGATTCGTTTTAAGCATATGTTTTTCGAAAAAATAGTATTATGACTTGATATATAATGGTATATTGTTATATATTGGTAATTTTATAGTCATTTAAAAAAATTATACTAATTATTATAAATTATAATGCATATATAATGATGTTACTAATAAATTAGTTATAAATTATACCCATTAGCTTCTATAATATTAGTTATGAAAAGAAATTAATGGTACAACAAATAATATAAATATTATTATTTACTAATATTTTGTATAATAAGACCCATTAGCTTTCATAATATTAGCTGTGAAAAGAAATTAGTGTCTGTTAACATAAGGTAATAGTTGTATATGCGCATGTTGCAGTTTATGCAGTTGATGTGGTAAACAGGTGTACAATGGATAATATAAGGCTGGTTTGTTATGTTGATAGAAATATTATGGAAGGAAAGGATGGAGTATGGTATGATAGGCGTCCAAAAACAGTAGTCAAAGTTTCATTTGGGCCCACGTGTGACCAGGTAGTTGGAATGATATGTAATTGGTTTTGAGTTGATACGACAATATACCAGATCGAGCTTATTCATAAGTGCTCCTTCATAGGCAGGATTAAGGATATGTTCTATGCCACCCCTATCAGCGATGATTACAATGTCCAATAGTTGATGGCTTCCTTAATAGGGTGCAGTGGAGTTAACGGTTTTGTGGAAATATATATTGAAATTCATGAAGTTAACTCACTACCGATAAACCTCGTTGCAGTTGAAGATGATGTTGGATGGCATAGCGATGATGTTAGACTACAAGTTGAAACTGGAGTGTTCGAATCCAGAGCGATCCCACCAAGGAATGTATTGAGCACCAGTCGTGTGTCCAGTGACCTTAATGTCTTGATCACCAATGAGTCAAATAGAGATATTGATGTGGAGAATGAATTGGCATTCGTAGAGATTGATGAAGATTCTGATGATATAGGTTGTAATGCAAACGTTGGCTTGAGTGAATGTTAGTTGTAGGAAGTGGAAGAAGCATAAGGGTCACATGGACGGAATGATTAGAGGCATGGGTTATTAACATCTGTGGATGCAGTCAAGATGTTGAAACCTGTACCTTTCTAAATGTCAAGTATAGGGGATGGACTGGTGGCTAATGATAGTATAAGTGATAGTAAATGGAGCTTCAGTGATGAATTGAAGGTGGCATGTGGTTTGAGAGTAAAAAATATTTACAGACAGCTGTGCGGCTTTATCATATTATGAACCACCATGACTTCATCATAAAGGTGTCTAAACCGATGTTATGGTCTATCAGATGCGTTGATTGGGAAAAGGGCTATAGGTAGAGACTCTAAGCTTGTAAGAAGCAACATGTAGGATACTTTGTGATAACTAGGTTCATAGGTTCACATATATGTCTCAATCCTACAATTAGACTGGACCACTTGAAATTAGACTCAAACATGTTATCCTACTTTCTGATTAAGGATGTTCAACAGTCACCAAGTGTTAAGGTAAGACACTTATAGGCGACTATTTGCAAGCAATACGGTTATACTATCCACATTAAGAGAATTAGGGAAGCGAAGTGCAAAGCGATTGAATAGGTTTATGATAAGTAAGAAGAATCGTATACAATGTTCCCACATCTACTAAATGTGATTCGAGAGGCTAATCTCAGTAGTATGGTAGAGTAGAAATGGTAAAATAATGATATTGCTAAGCATGTGTTCTTCAATAGAGTCTTTTAGGCATTCAGACTGTGTATTGAGGCGTTTATACATTGTAGGCCTGTAGTTATGATTGATGGAACATTCCTGTATGAAAAGTACAAGCATAAATTACTGATTGTGACAGGAGTTGATGCTTAGAATCACATAATCCCACTTAGTTTTTCCTTAGTTGATGAAGAATGTTTTGATAGCTGGAGTTGGTTCATAACGTGTGTGCTCACGCATGTTATAAGAGATTGTACTGATATATGTTTGATTGCGGATCATCATGTTAGTATCCAATTTGCAGTACAGGACGAGAATGTAGTATGGCAAAGGAGTTGGCCTTAGTTGTAGTGTATTCAACATGTCGTTAGTAACTTTAATACTCAGGTTAAGAACAAAGATTGCAAAGAGATGATAAAGAAGGCTACTTACCAATTGCAACTTCAAAAGTTTCACACCTACTATGACGAGGCCAAGACTATGAGCCCTATACTAGAGTTTACTTTAGAGGCCTACATCCTAAAATGTGGATGCACATGTCATAAGAAGACATATTATTTAGGCAGCATCAAGTAGATGGTCTCATCTAGGAGATTATTAGGGTCTACCTAGGCGACCTAGCTCCACCCGGTTCAAATGTCGATGAAGATGACTCCCTACCGGATGAGCTGCAGAGAGGTAAAGGTTATGGGGTACGTAGTCGTTGTTGAGTTAAGAGCTGAGGATGTAGACAGCTTGACAAAGAGATTCGCGACGATGCTTTTCCTCTACACTTCTTGCCACCAGCATCTCTTGAACCACCTGGATTTGAGTTTTGTAGGCCATTCCTAAAGGAGAGCTTTGGTGATCTTATGTATCACACCCCTACCGTCGGAGAGGACTCTATTAGTTAGTTTCATAACACCCCCAGCACCATTGAGGAGGTTGATTAGAGATACTCAATAACATATGGGCGAGGGATCGTTTTCGGGTGCTTATAGCCATGACGATGAATAGATCACACAGTTGGATGTGGCTTAAATGATTTAGCCACAAGATAATGTAGAACCTCAAGATACTTGGCTACTGCCTCGACAACTATGCCAATTTTATTAGCTTTGTATATGTCACTTTTGATTTACTTTATTTATTTTTTAAATATTATTTAACTATTTCGACAGTTTATTTACATTTCATTCAATAGTTTTCTTTCTTCATAATTTAAAGTTATTTACACTTTTCAATATAAATTCAAAATGCGTATCTGTGTAGTACGGAACTTGGACAAAACCGAACTTCTTAAAAATAAATAATCGAATATAATTTCACTGATTGACTAAAAAAAATAATTATCTGCTAAACATTACGTTTCGAATATGTTTTCAACTAAAATTGTGCACGGGCTCCACTAAATTTAAGGTATTGTGGTTTTCAATTGCAATTGTATATAGGCTTGATTAAATTTACAGCGGAGGGATAGACAAAAATATAAGATGTGAGTGTAGTGAAATAATTTATACTGAAATCGGCTATTGAGTGGATGTGTAAAATTTGACTGAAATCATTTCTTTAAGAAGAGATTTCAAGTGTGGTATTTCGAAGATTATTTTCTCAAATGCCACATTTTTGTAATATTTTTTTCCTTTTCCCAAACAAATTGCATACTTAAATTTATTTTATAATGAAAAAACTTTAATATTATTGATATAACTTTTTATAATAAATTCCACATTAGCTTTGTAATAAATAATACAATGCACGGTTTTTAATTATCTAGAAAAGGCGGAAGATAGATGGAAATCAACTTCCTCTTGGTCCTATTAGGCTATTAGACGAGCTAAAGCTAAGGGACTTTATAACGATGCTTGACAGATCAATTGGTAGAGGAGAAACTCATTTTCATTGATATGTTTAAGCTAAATTTTTGAGGTTTTGGAAGTTCTCTACCGATTATTCATCGAGTTGTGAACTCAGGAGATGACCAGGTAGAAGTTCGTGAAGGCAACATTAAGAAGATAGCTGCTGGAATTACAGACAGCGTTTGGATGCCTTCTTAGGAAACATCCGAGCATCAATATGTGATCAAAGAGCAACTTGGAGAAACAGGACGCACCATTGAGACAACTGATTATGGAAAGTAATCGGTAGTGAAACTCATATGACCGTCCTGACGCTAGGTGCCCTGCCGTTCAGAAGCCTGTAGCGAATTCTTGAACAAAATCGAATTTCATCTTAACATCAGGACGCTAACTCTACTACCATCCTTAATGCCACGAAGCAGAGACGCAATTCTATGCAAATTTTTAGTTTATTTCCAATTTTGTCCTTGTTTAACCCTGATGACATTGTATTCACGAGTATCAGGCGATTATCGGAATCGTTTGAGAGTCTCCTGTGTTTAAAGGCATTCAAATGTAATCATTATCAATTAGGACTGGTTCCAGACAAGATGAAGAGACTAATAGCATCACTCCAGTTTGATCCGATGAACAGGGAGTGAATTGAAACCTCAAAATAAGTAGCTTAGAATTATAGTTATCATTGGTGCATTCACTTATGAAGCACTCAACACTTGGCTAGCATTGCTTCTCTTCTCGTAGTGTTAATTGTCTCCCATAATGTTCCTTTTTCTTTCGCTCTCCCTACTTTGCACTTGTATTTTTCTTGAACGGAAATGAGATTACCTAGCAAGACTATTCGCAAACTGGAATTGATACGTTTGAAGTTTATAACTTTGTCAACATCATATCTTTCATATTTTGCTATTTATTGGTTTTTTTTTTTGGCCCGATATTTTCTTATTCTTTATCTGAATTTTATTTGTATTTTATTCTTATTTGAAATGTACCCCACCCCCCCCCTCTCATTGCTTTGTTTTGTATGTGCCATATCTATTTTTTATTCGTGTATATTTGTGTCTAAGTAGTTACATTGTGATTGTTTTATTTGTGTTTAATTCATATTATTGAATACTTCAATTTGAAAAGTTGGGGTGTTTTCTCATTAATCAGACACTCCTTTAATTGACATACGTTAAAATTACAATTTATTCTTTAGCATGATTTTTTCTACACTGTATCTTAATACTTGGCCTCTATCGATTACTATTGTGGGCATGATCAAATTAAGAGCCATGCGCCTTATGCTATGATAGTAAACAAAATCGTTATTTTTGGGAACCATTTTCATCTAAATGCAAACAAAATGTATGTTATTTAATGTAAAATGAGGATTTTAACTTACCCTTGGGCTCAAAGTCTCTAGCAAAGTCCTTTTCAACCTTTTTTTTTTTTTTTTGCGCAAACTAATGGATAATTTAGAACCATTCTACCCATTTGATCTTCACTTACCCTTTTTTGCCAAATCCAGTAGGTTGATGACTTTAACTAGACTAAGGGTTGGCTCAAACTATTCTAGAACTACGAGCCAAAGGCTTCATTCTAGTTGAACTGGCATTGGTTTGGTTAGAGTCGATTCATAAGCTCGTGAACTAGGTATTTTTATTTTTATTTTTTTTTATGTTTTAAAAAATTCATACAGTGCAAGATTTTAAATGACAAAGTTTGAAAAAAAAAATAAAAGACACATATTACAACATTTAAATAATACACTGTAGCATTAAGACTCAGATTATTTTCCAACATTTCACACATTACAACATTTAAATAACATATTACAACATTGAAACACCCTTAATGTTCCAACATATCACACATTTCAATGTTGAAAATTAAAATACACATTAGGAAGAGCGAAGATTTAGAAGACAACCCAATATCTTAAATCTCAATATACAATATTCCAACATTACTTTTTTGTTTTCTACATTTCTTGTTGTTTCATTTCCCAAAAAATTTTGCTTACGAATCTATAATACTCTTTAAATACTAGATAACAAAGCTCTAATCAAAGAAACCATTGGGTGCAGTGGCTTAGAGTTTATCGAAACTCTAAAATTAAGCATATTTAGGTTAAGTCAATCTCAGGATGGGTGATCTCTCAGAACTTGCTACACTAAGAAACAAAGCCATAAGGCCTCTAACGGTAAAGCGGACAACACCTTAATAGGAAAAGTTCCATTCAGGTCATTAAAGGAGGTACCAAGCAATCCACTAGTTAGAAGAGTAGAGTCCTAACTTTGTGGTTGTCCTAAACCTTTGTAATAAAACTGATGAAGACATCAGTTTTATAAGGAGAGTAGATTGTGATACTTCTTAATTATTGGAACTCCAAAGTTAAATATGCTAAAGTTAGGTAAATCTCAAGATTGGTGACCTCTTAGGAAGCTATTACACTAAGGGACTAAATTGTATGATGTTTAATGCTAAAACGGACAATACCACAGTGGGAGGAATTTTGGTTGAGTCCTTATAAAACCTGTGCTTAATAGGGTGATGCAGTATCATGTGCTTTTTTATTTGTTTTTTATCCCATAGGTAGGGGTCGAACTTAGGCTCTTGGTGTTGACTTTACGTGAAAACGTCTCCATCTTCATTTACAATTTTATTGAAACGTACAATGCCTCGGATTGCTTCATTCTCCAGCTTGTTAAACCCATACATTATTTAGTGGCATTTCTTAGACTTCAACTTCATCCTTGTCCTCATTTATGGTGACATCTTTGTCATTGGACATGATTTCATCTTGTGTGTAATCCTTTACATCTATCTCATTAGGTTTCACTTTATCTTCTTTTATGATGAATATGAAATAGAAGTATGCAAAAAATGGTCCATTTTTTCATAACTAAGGAGAATAAATTCTACAATGAATAATATCTATCTTCAATTAATGGAGCTCAATGTTTCAAAGGAGAGAAAGTAGGAGTTTGAGATGAGTAAAGTTAGTTAATAGGAATTTATTCATAGAGTAGTTTCCAACACATCTTACAATGACTCCATTTGTCAATCTTTGTTATCGATTTTCTCTCTCTCTTTCTCTTTCGTACATACACATTCTTCTTTACATTAGTTTTCTTTTCTATAAAAAGTGATTTTTTCTACCCTCTAGTGAACAAATTGTGAATATACAAACAAAAAAAATCAACAAGTTTGTATTTGTAATATTTCATGTATTTACACCAATGATATTATACGTGCTTGAAATTGTAAGAAAAACCAATAAATTCGTTGCAAATATCATTAACAGAAAAATACATTATATGTAAAAATGGATACCTTAAGAAATTAAATTACAAAAATTACACATGTTATAAAATTGGAATTTCTTACAACTAAAGAGAGAAAAGAGAATCCCCATACATAAGTTTTACTAAAATCTTTCCATGCCATTAGTAACGACCTTTTAGTTAGGTGAGGATTTTTTTTCTTCCAATTTTTAGGTTACCTTGCAAAAGTAGATGTCTACATATCCGCTAACCGAAATCTGACCGCCATAGTTTGCTACTGTTAAGCCTAAAATTCAGTTTTCTGTCTTTCTTAACTTAGTTTAAACTAAAACCTATGCCTATTTTATTTAAACCCTCAACAAAAGTTAAGAAAAACTAGTTCCTTTCAGTACTAGTTTTTGAAAACTAGAGTTGCCACTAGATGAAACTGGGAAAAAATAAGTAAATTAGAACTAATTAGGCGAATTGGTCCTAATTTAGCTATTAACCCATGTTTTGAAACATTTTGAAAAAGTTTTGAAGAAACCAAAGATAATCGATTTTTATTAAAACCTGAAAGTTATCATGTTTAAATATTAAATTAGACCTTAACTTTTTTAAAATACCCCTTAAACGTAAAGGATACTAATTTTTCATTATATGTTTTTTATTCTTATTTTACAAAAAAAAAAAAAAATTTCTTCAAATAAAAGTTTTATTATTTACTTACATCAATTACTAGGTATTTCATTTAAAGGAAAACCCTAAATGAAAAGACTCTAATCTTATTAATGTATATAAAAAAATTATTTACTAAAATGCTTAAACCTCGTACAGGGATCCTTTTAGACTACCCTCTATAGGCTGCATCTTTCTATTGAGTAGCCAATCATAAGCAAATTTATGGGAAAACCTTTGTTGAATCAAAAAGGGGTCCATTGATTTTTTTTTTAATTTATTTTAAAAACATAATTTGCTAATTTTTTAAAGAAATTTATTGGTTTTCTAAAAGGAAGCGCATTTTTTTAGAAAGAAAGCCAAAAAAAAAATTACCTAAAATGTCCAAATTGCCTAAGCTTTGGAAAAACAAAATATTCATCTATTTGTTTGATTTTATTTTTAGTTTACATTTTTATATTTTTTATTTATATATTTTTTAAAAGTTTACTACTTTTATTTAGATGTTCAAAGAAATTTATTCCCCAAAAAAATTCAAAAAGTACTCAAAGCTCTATTTTTTTAAGAATGTAAATTTTTTCTAAAAGCATTTTCTTATATTTTTATTTTTGTTATTTTTTTAATTTTTTTTAACAAATTGGTCTTTTTAGTCCCAAGGATAGTAGTTAACCCATAACAACCCTAAGGACTAGAATGCTCTTAGTCCTAAGTTATCCTTTATTTTATATATTATTTTTTATTTAATTTATAATTAATTTATTTTTTTGTTTGGGCCTAACTTATCCTTAGGAGGTGGTTGCTCTATAACACTTAGGAATTACACATGCCCCATACTACTTATTAATCTAATGAAAGTAAAATATATAAATAAATAACTCAAGAAAAGGAAGAACTTGGTCAAATGGGTTTAACAAGCATGTCAATCGAGGGTGAATCTCGATTAAGAGCAAATTGGGTCAAATCTTAGACCAGGTTGCACTTAAGGAAGAAGAAGTGATAGCTTAGGTTGATTTCAGACACTTCGCTTACCAAAATAAGTGAGTGAAGACACTTTCTTGAGGTTCTTATGGTTAACAAGTCCAATAGTGATGATGCCTGATCGATGTTAACCAAGCGCACTTAATCAAGCTATAGTATATGTTAAAATAATCATGAGTTTGAGTGTTGAACGTATAGGGAACCATCTATGTAAGAACTTAAGTTACTAGCATTTTACTTTACCCTAAGATATCTAATTATCTAACTTAACAATAAGGGGATAATTGTAATTAAACAGGCGGGTTGAACAAAGAACAATAAACAAAATAAGAACAATAAAGTAAACTACCCTAAATTAGCTAAAACTAATTAAAGCAATCAAACATGAATCAATTAAGAGAAATAAACATAATCTTTAGTAAATTATTGTTATCTACTTTATAATTCTATGCAATTGTTCAATCTCATTTCTTCTTTGGACCGTAGAGATGCCTAATCCTAGTCCTATGGAATTCAAATTTTGAATTGGTCGAGCTCACGTCCCTAGTCTCTTCTTAATGTTGAAACCCATTTTACTTGAATCGCTTCTAAATAGAGCGTCACAAGATTGCATTAAGAACTTGGATCCTGCCATTAGGTTGGCCACTCTTGGTTATCCAAATCTGTAGAAATTCAATACCTAATCTCTTAATATACTCAATCCCTTTTAATGACACTAGTTCATTCAACTACAAGGCTTGCGTTTTTATAGTAAACTCATAAATCTAGCAACTCGGGTAAATACTAATTGACGATAATATAAACAACGTAATTAGATTATTAAAGAACAAAATCATAGATAGAATAATAAATTGTTGCAAAAAAACTGGATTTCAATAACAATTTACCAAGAATATCTAGAAGAATAACATAATTAAATGAAAAGAAGAAGTAAATTGAGAGAACCCCAATATAATTCTAGCTTACAATTTTCTCCAAGGGGTTTTCTCTAAAAACCTAAACTTAAGAGTTTACGTATAGAGAGTAAGGCTAGGTTTATAAAGAGAACTTAACAAAAATAGAAGATTCACTCGTTATAAGATCCTACGGTCGGGCTAGATATACGGCTATGGAGTGTAGACGTATGCTTGCTCTCAGTGTGAAATCTTGAAAACTTGATGAAATTGCAAGACGTAAGGAACATGGGTAGGGACTACAGCCTTGGCCCTCAACTGTAGTCTTCATTGAGCCTTGTTCTTTGCTTAATTTTTGTTCGCTTCACTCAGTGATCAATGATTGTGTCTAAATTAAGCTCAAAATGAGATAAAAGCGTTTAAACTTCATAAAATGCTTAAAAAGTCCTTGAAAATTATAAATAAACAAATTAAGTTAAAAAAAATAAAAAATTGACTAAATTAATACAAAAAATAATGCAAATTAACCATAGAAAATATATACTAAATTCATGTTATCAATGCCTTCTCCTTAAACGGTAGTTTCAAGGTGATCGAGTGGTGGCCAGCTTAGTTGGAGAGAGAAAGAACTCGTGGAGTTCTATTGACAGCCACTCGACATAAGCTAAAGGTGTTTGCCTAGGTTTTCAAAAATGATGAAGCTCGTGGTGAGCTTAGTTTTACTCGAAAATCGTAAGATGGTGGCTTTTAGAGAGAGAATCACACAAAAGAGAGAAAATAGATGGGTAAGGTCCTATAGCTATCCTCGAATGATTCTTGATGTCTAAACTTGCTTAGCAAGGTCTTATTTATAGGTTTAAAACCTGAATTGAAGATGGGAAGCTTGGATTTTACATGTCCAGACGGGCTAAGATTTGACCATGCATATCTTCTATTGAAGGTTCTTTTGAGAAATTTTTGCTAATTGATTAATGCTTAGATGCAACATGCACATGAGGTTGCCATTTCTCCACATGGAAGCTTTGAATCTTGCTTGAGATAGCAATATTTGCAAGCTTAGTTGAGACACATTTCCAAGCATCCCTTAGTTTTTCAACTTAGACTTGGACTAGTATATAAATGTATTTAGATGATTTCTTATGCTTGATTTGAAGTGTGTCACATTGTAATTGTAAAAACGTAATGATTCTGGTTATTTTTTGCAAAAAAAAAATAAAATGATGAACAATTACCTAAACCATGCCTAAGCTAATTCATTGAATTGGTTAACTCGACCCAACCCAACCCTTCCTAAATCTAAATTTAACCTTCTTAAATAACCATAATTTTCTTAATTCATAATCGATGGTTAGTATTAAATAGATTTGAATTTAACAATAATTAGATTATAGAAAATAAAACAAAAATTAGGCTCAACAACTTTTATACTTTTATTTTATGAAGAAAGGGAATGACACATTTGAAATTATTGCCCAAAATTACTTATTTCATAGACTTTATCACATGAAAAGCAAAATGGATATTAATTGAGTGAGCCATTGATCAGTGGAAAGGGGTATGAGTGAGTTGGCTTGATGTGTGTAGTAGTAGGATATACATTTTTCTTAAGATATATTATAATAATAATAGCACCATATGGATTGCTACGTCAATATGCAATTAATATTACTTAAACGTTAATAATTAATATATAATAACAATACAAGTAGAAAAATAATTAATAGTAAAAGATAATGCTATATAGGCATTTATCAATTTAATATTAATAATTAATATATAATAACAATAATATTAAAAAAAAATACCACGTAGGCATAAAAGGTGCCATGTGGATGTCACATAGGCATGTCAATGCCACATAGACACCAACATAGATTTCATAACCCATGTGTCATGTTGTACTTTGTTCATACATTTATTTGTGTACAAGGTCATAAAGGGGGTTAGACTAAGTTGTATAGTTAACCATATAGAGTTCCATAAGTAGTAAATTAACCACTTGAAAGTTTGGATAGTTAATTGCAATTTTAGGCAAAATTAGGATAGCAAATACATTAACCTCATTGTATTATACTTTCAATTTTGTAGATCTAAAGTTCCATTGTGGTATTTGTATGGAAGGCAATTTTTTTTCCAATTAAGAATGCATATTTAAATGCATTGTCCACAAATTCAACTTTAGCACAAACTCTTTTGTAACATAGAATAGAATAGGAATGGAATTGTTATTCATAAATAAATACATAATAATTACTCAAAAGTATATAAAATAGAATTGTGTTAAAAATAAATTTATTAAAACAATGCCCTTGATAACACTCAACCCCCATCCGCAACAATCCAATAACTACAATACACCTACCGCAACTTGACCACCTATTGCAAATGAAAATTGATAATTGTTGATAAGTGATCTTAGTTAAGGGCTCCTAAGGCTAAGTCGACTCACTTGAAGGCTAGATTGGGCTATTTTGACCTAAAACGACCTGTTTGGTCGATGTGAATATTGTTTAATTTAATTATGTCACATACCACCATACTTAAAGATACATGTACGATTAGCTGAGACCTATAGCTGGAGATCGAATCACCATGATGCATTCATAAAAGATACGATCCTTTGGTGGCTCATATCTACCCGTGGACCCGCCCATGTTGAATGAAAAGATTTCCACTTTGATAAACTAAAGATTAAACAATCGAATAAGTAATTTTGAAAATGAACTTGAATTTGCAAACAACATTTTATTCAATTTACTTGCTAGATAGTACTCTTGGAATGTTTGATCTATTTTTGAAAGTCGAGTTTTGTTCCAAGAGAATTATTGTATTTTTTCAAGTGTTTAGAGCTTATGTTGTGTCATTCGAGTGCCCATTGATAACTATAAGAGTGACATACTTCATTTGATTTTATACTATACTCATGTATATTATATATATATATATATATGCACTAGTAGATGTGGCAATGGTGCTACGTTTGCAAAAAGTTTAGAAAATATTTATTCATGTTAGATTAAAACATAAATTAATTAATAAATTTTGGAAATATACGCATGGTTATTGAAAAGAAAAAGAAAAAGAAAAGGAACTATACTTAATCAATGAATTAAATGAGCATGATAATTTATTTATTCTACAATTTCATGTGAATGTAAATACTACTTTCAAGAATATTAATTAGCTTACCACATACCACAATTTTGTTGTATCCATGCATGGTTATTAAAAATAAAAGAAACTATACTTGACTTGATGAGCATGATAATTTATTTATTCTACAATTTCATGTGAGTGTAAAATTACTAATTTCAAGAATATTAATTAACTTACCACCTACCACAATTTTGTTGTACCTTATACCATTATTTACAATAACCCTAGTTCATAAATTACACTATACATAAGATAATTTTCTTCAAAATGTCGAGAGATGCAATTTATGAGAGAGACTCGTAATGACAAAAATTTCCGTTGTTAGTTCACACTAATACACCAAATTAAAAGGAAGAGAAATGGATAAACTCAGTAATACATAAGGATGTTGTCTTTCAAATTCTTTACTTTAATGTTTCTTGTAGATTCTTTGCCTATTATCAAAATTATAAGTCTTATAAATCTATGCCTTCCCATAGAGAGTTCAACAACACATTTTGGTTATATACTCCCTTCATCTCCACCCTATAAACCATATAAATGTCACCATTTAGCGAAACTCCATATTTAATCATGGTAACAAAAAACCAAAACCAACAACCTAATTATGAAACAGTTATTAATAAGATGTATCCTTTAAAATGGAAACTCCAAATTTTAATCAAGTTGGATCTTTAGTAGAATTTGAACCACAACCTTTCATGTAATGATTCATTATCAGAAACATTTCTTAAATAATAATATTAAGGATAGATTAACCAAAAAAATGAATCTTTCTTTTTCTTTATAATAATCTCACCTAAATAATGCAATTTGGGCCTATTACTATACGCAATAAACACACTTATGTTGTTTATACAATTCATATCAAATTTCATAGGGAAACCATTCGATTGACATGTCAATCGAGTCTCCACCACATTTCAAAATCTAGACTCAAATTGTAAGTATTTGTATTAAATTCAAGGTTGAATATAATCATCTTCAACTTGACTTGGTTCTTTTATAATAAACAAACACAAAACACAATAACTTTGTTTTCATGGGAACTTTGATGAAGTAACCTACAAAACAAGTGAAAAATCAAAAACCAAATTCCAAAATAAAAAAAGCACTAAAATCGATTTTGTTTTTTTTTTTCTTTCTAAAAAGATTATGTTCTAATTGTTTTTTGACAAAATGTAATTCATGAAGGACCTCTCCATAAGGGTCTCAAATAAAGTGCAGAGGTTCTTAAGGAGGAGAGATTTTTAAAGTGTTGATGTGGTACCTTAAAAATCTTGTAGAGGTCCTCACAATAAGATTCTCTAAGATGTATGTGGCACATATTCTCATGTTAAGTATCCCTTTACCCTTTGTATTTGCATTGCACCATGTGGTACTCATAAAGATTGAGGTATCAATATTGGTACCAATTGCACGGTGTGATGTGTAGTTTTTTCCTTTCCTTTCTTTTCTTTTTTCTTTTTAATAAACCTTGTGTTCAATGAGATGGGGCTATTTTGGCCAATATCATCTAACAATCTACTATTGGAATATTTTACACCTAAAATATTATATTTTGCATAATAATAAATAAATCAAAATTATAATGTGAAATATTAATAAAAAAGTTTTACTTAATTTAACATTTATTTTAAACATATTTTATTTATTATTTAAAAAGTAATAATAGTTTGAGACTCATAAAAACATATAAATTTTGATAAATAACTTTAGTTAAATATCTTTTTATAAAGTGAAGAATTACTTATAAGTACTAGTTATTCAAAATGTTGATATGATAGGTGAAATAACTTTTTTAATCAATCCTTTATAAATACACCCTGAGACGCTGTGTTACATATAGGGTGCTAGGCAACTACATCCACCCCAAGCACAAAGGAGATCCTCTTTCTATTTGCTTCTTAGCAAATAGCAAACAAATTAATGGCAGACGTGGAAGGAGCTTTGGTTACACAGCCATCAAGCAGGGAGTTTGACGTGTTCCTTAACTTCCGAGGATCCGACAGCCGTCATACAGTCGTTGATGTTCTGTATGCTGCACTGGATCGCGCTGGGATCCGGGTGTTCCATAACGATGAAAGCATCAGGCAAGGGGAAGTCATTGGAGAGGAGCTGAGGGAAGCCATCGCCAACTCCAAAATCTACATCCCCATTTTCTCCAAGGATTATGCATCCAGCAGGTGGTGCCTCCGTGAACTAGCAAAAATAATGGAGTGCTGGGAAGCTTCTCAGGAACAGGAGGGTGAGAAGAAAACGATTTTACCCATCTTCTATGAGGTGGATGCAAGTACAGATCTCAAGCTTAAACCGGGAGGGTACGCTACTGCCCTACAAGAGCACAGGAACATGCTCGGTGAAGATGTGGTAAAGCCGTGGGAGAACGCTCTCCGAAAGGCGGCAGAAATGAAGGGATGGGACGTACGTAGTCACGGGTAATCTCCATGCTTCTTTCACCTATTTAATTGATCTTCGCCCCTAGGAGTCAAATTTTAGGTGGAAGGAATCAAATCATCAGCTGTTTTTTCTTTTCTATTTGAATTCCTATAACATTATTAGTTTTCTGAAACTTTTGGCGGGAGAAGCGCATTTTATTAAACTGTTTAATAAATAATATTCGATAGTATCATTTTTATCAATTAATTTTATGCACAAATCAAAAAGTTAACACATGTCAATGCTCAGTGCACTTTTCTTTTTTAAATAGTTGAATAAATGATAAATTTATAATTTTCTCTAATGTTTTACATTTGATCTGGCCTTAATTATTTATGTTTTGATAGCGAAGGTATGGGAATAAGAGATGTTTGTTTTAGTTTATCCTTTGGGCATACCAAACAATAAAGTGCAATTAATTTCTTTTTTTATCAATTTTTTTTTATCAAAAATCAATAAATTTAAGCTTATAAAGCCTGTTATACTTTTACTTTTAAAAGTCCGTCATTTATATTAGCTACCAATTTCGAATGTTAATATAAAAATATCATTATACTAAGAAATCATATTTCATTGTATATTGTCTGTTTTTACTATAAAATATTATAACCTTAAAATATCATTAGTTCTATCTATTATGAAATTTAATGTTAATTCTATTGTTATATGAAGTTATTTATATTTATATGATAAAATATCATACTTTTATTGTGAACAGTAATTGAATATATAATTCTTATTCATTTTTCATATTGAAATATAATATTACGTAGAGTATATCATATTATACTAGTTATCTTTGATATACAATATTATACCAATATTAAATTATTGATATTTAATAGTAAATAGAAGTTACAATGGTATGATTGTATCTGGTTACTTGTATATTTAAATATCATAGTTATACACGTTACTATTAAAATATAATACTGGTATAACATGTTATGTTATATATCAATAAATTCTATATAATAAATGATTATATTATACATTATTTATGCTCTTAGAATGGTACTATAATTTGAATTTTATCTTATTTATATTCAATGTGACATAATAATTTTGATTACATTTGTTTAATTGAAGCTATATAATAAATATTCATAATTGTTTTATCAATAATGATTTAAATAATGATATAAAACTTAATAATATTATAGTATGTTATATCTTGTTATGTAAAGGAATCATTATATTAAATTATATTTTATTATATGAATATATAGGTTATAATATATTTTTTTAAATTTATTAATTTTTAATATATTATAATGGAACTTATGTGTAATAATACGAATAGTAAGTCATTAATATCTAAATGTACTTCTTATAAGTCAATGTTTTAATATTATTTATTCTTTCAGCTCTAATATAATATTATTTCTAGTATATATCACTTATGTTATTTAATTAATATATATGTACATGTGTTTTATTAATATAAATTATTTGTACTTATTATATTCATAATTTTTATATAATCTTCATAAACAAAACATCTATGATTGGATGTTTTTAACTTTTATTTTTTATGGTAGTAAGGTATAATAACTTTTAGGGAAAATTACATTTTTAATCCTAAAACTTTGCCTTTTTTTTTTTTCTAATTAAGTCTTCAAACTTTTATTTTTTTATTTCAATCCTCAAAATTTCCAAAAGTTAGCAAATAAAGTCCTCCATTAGTAAACCGTTAGTGTTTCCATTCATAAAAGACTCCTTTGCAAACTTTTTTTTTTTATGACTTAAATATAAAAAATAAAAGTTCAAGGACTCAGTTAAAAAAAGTGAAAAGATTTAAGGATTAAGTAAAGAGTGTAATTTTTCCCTATTCCTTTTTAGGATCTATAGAGTTTTTGTTTTCATTTACAACCTATACCTATATATATATATATATTTATTTATTCTTTCATGATAGGGTTTTTAACAACATTTATAATGCATAACAATGAAGATCCTAGTTTTATTCATTTCTAAGAACTTAAGTCTTGAAATGGAGGGAAAAAATGAAAAAGTAAAATCCTAAAATGATAAGTTAGGAAAAAAAATTGATAATTTCAATGTACTTTTTTTACTTTAATTGATAGATACTTCAAATGATCAATAATCCGATTTGGTATTTTTAGTAAAATATAATTGCATTTAATTTTATATTTTTTTCAAATTTACATATATCAATTTTTTTTTACCAATTACATTATATATTACAACAATTTATGAGAGAAGGGATTCAAATCTGGTTCATTTCTTTGGAATATTAGTATTAGTTAAGTAATAGTACGACTTATTTGATACTTATTCTAGTTATTAAATCAAATTAAAACAGTGAACACAACTAATTGTCATATTTAATTTAATGACTAATGTAAAATTAGTTAGTATAATATTATACATTTGTAAATTGGAAAATATAAATAATGATTATATTTAAGATAAGATATTTTTTTTTATCGATACTTTATCTAATAAGACAGTTAGTTGCTTTGGATTCATTAAGTTGTGATCTATGTTTTTTCCTAGAAAAATTAATAAAGGATGAAAAAGAAAAAATGGAAAATTAAACTTTAGTCTTCAAACTTTGCCACTTTTTTTAATTGAGTTATCAAACTTCTACTTTTTTCTAATTATTAAATTATAAAAATTAAAAAAAGGAAAATGACATAACTTATTTGATACTTATTCTAATTATTAAACTTAATAAAAAATGGTGAGCACAACTAATTATCATATTTTATTTAATGATACTATGTAAAATTAGTTAGTATATTGTTATATATTTGAAAATTGAAAAAATATAAATAATTTATTTACTAATATTTTATCTAGTAAGAAAATTAATAGTTCTAATTCATTAAGTTCTGACCTATTTTTTTGCTAAAAAAATCAATAAAGGATAGAAAAATAGAAAATTATACTTTGATCCTTAAACTTACCATTTTTTTTTCTAATTGAGTCTTTAAATTTTTTTTTTTTTCTTCTAAATTCTGAAACTTTTCAAAACTTTATAAAAGAGTTTTTCGTCAATGGAAAAACTAACAATTGACTAATGGGATATTTTTTTTTCCAAACTTTTAGAAAGTTTGATGATTGAAATAGATAAAAGTTCAATAACATAGTTAACTAATTGGTAAAATTTAAGGATTAAAAAATGTAATTTTCTTAAACTTTTAAATAACATGCAGTAACCGTTGTTCGACCTGTAGTAAAAGGTGAGTGCATATGCCACCCATTTGCTCGTAATAATGTGGATAGCTAGCTCTTCCTTTTCTTACAATGCAAGTGAAGGCTGCAATTTTGCTCTTGTTTAGGCTAATTGAGCTGCAGAATCTCATCGTGGACGAAGTTTGTCGTAAGCTGGAATCTGAAGAAACTAGAGGTCGTCAAATATAAATATTGTGATGGTTTATTGGATGAGCTTCCAGAGAATATTAAGAGATTAATACCATCGCCCCAGTTCATCTTACCATTTTTGGTGGTTTCTCAATAGTCGACCTGCACTGCTTCATTTCTCGTACGGTTTAATGTCTCCCTCAGTGTCTTCTCGTTCCTACTCTGTACTAGTATTTTTGTTACTGGAAATAAGTTTACTTGGCAAGACTATTTGTAACTGTGGTGCATTTTGATCCATCTGAAGTTAATTTGTAACTTTGTCCACATCTTTAATTATCGGTATTTTGTTTTATCTTTACATAAATTGTTTGGATCTTTTTTTATTTTTAACTTTTTTTTGTTCACGTTGAGATCTATTTGGATTTCGTTGCTCTTAAATTGGAAAGGTACAGCACTGCCCTACAAAAGCACAGGGACGACCTTGGTGAAGACGAGGAAAAGCCATGGGAGATCACCCTCCAGAAAGCCCCGCCCACAATGTATACGGATTCCAGTGATGTTCCACAAGACAATGGACTTGTATAAATCTAAAAGCATAATTATTTAATATTTACTTTTCTTTTAGAAAAACCATCTTTCTAGCCAAACTTAGGGCTGAAAATAAGTCAAGGGCTTAAACTCAGCTTGGTTTGAGATCAACTAGGTTTGAAATTGATTAGTAAACGAGTAGATCTAGAGTTCCAGTTCAAGTTTACAAGCCGACTCATTTAAGCTACTTTTCAAATATCATATGTATTATATATTATTAAAATCTAAAAGCTAATATATATATAATATATATACATATTTATTATATTATAGTAGACTATATATAGAAATATATAAGTACTCTGTATTTCTTTTTACTATTTGATATTTTGCATAGTTGTTATTTAGTTTAGTTTAGTTACCATTTTAGTTTAGTTTGTTTATTTTGTTAGGACGAATTTTACACTTATGTATACTATAAATAAACCACCGTACTTCTATCATTAATTGAGTTGAGTTTTATCAATTTTACTCTCTCTTTCGTCCATACATTTTCTTCTCACTTCGTCTATCTTCTGATACATTCTCGAAGCAATTTGAACAACTTAATTAGCATTAGGGTTGGACTACGACTTCTCACATGGTATTAAAGCAAAGGATGAGGTAATATCTACGTCTAATTACTTTGAATCATGAGTTCTTTGGTAGAATCGGTTGGAACTACTATTGTAGATTCATTGATCTCTAATCTATTGTTTTTATCCAATTTTAACAATCTAAACATGGTGATCGGAACTTTATTTTTTAATGAAAACAATTTCCTTGGCTAGAATTGGTCCATTAAGCTAAGGCTTAGGGCAAAATTGAAATTAAGGTTTATAGATGGATTAATAAGAAAACCTAGCGATGATTCTTCAGATCTTGTTCAATGGTTACGATGTGATTACATGGTTCGATGTTTGCTATTAAATTCCATGAGTACTAAGATATCTTAGAATTTTATCTACGTATCTTCTGCTAAACAATTGTGGGACTAAATAGTTGAACAATACAGAATTGCAAATGGTCCTTTAGTATTCAAGTTACAATATGATATATGCAACCTCAAGTAGAATGATCAGAGTATTAGTGCTTATTATAATAAGCTTAAGAAGTGCTGGGATAAATTATAGCAGGTTTGGCCATATCCTCATTGTATTTGTAGCTATATGGATGCTTGTTCTTGTAATCTGCGTAATAAATTGGTTGATATGGAATCACAAACTCAATTGATTCAATTTCTTATAGGTCTCAATGAAGTGTATGATAGTATAAGTAATCAAATCTTATCTATGGAGCCAATGCCATCTATGAGTAAAGCCTTTTATTTTGTCTAGTAGGTTGAGAAACAGATGCAAGTTTCATCTATTATATTTGGTGAATCTAATGCTTTTGCTTTTATTACATGGAGTAAAGTTATAGGGACTAGTAGTGAGAGGAAAAGGTTTAAAAATAAGGTGACTTGTAGGCATTGTAAGGTTGATGGTCATTCTATTGAAAATTGTTTTCAGTTGATAGGATATCTTGAGTGGTTTAAAGGGAAGCGTATTACCAAGGGTAAAGTTACAAATGCTAATGTTGTGTTTTCTAACTTGAATTGTTTCATTCTTGACTAAGTCATGGTTCTATGTCTAAGCTAGAGCATATTGAAGCTTGTAAACAGTTTCGTTCACAAAGTTTTTCTTATGATGTATGCTTAGAGGAAAAATTTTATAGTTCCCCTTTAATAAATCTATTCACACTTCTCAAGTTGTTTTTAAGCTTTTACGCATGTATATTTGGGGACCTTATAGAGTTGCTTCTCTTACGAGTGAGCGTTATTTTCTCACAATTGTTGATGATTGTACTTGATCCACATGGACTTTTCTTCTACAAACAAAAGGTCAAGTGTCTTCTGTTCTTTCTCGGTTTCTTACTTATAGACAAAATCACTTTTTAGCAACTCCTAAGTTCGTACGCAGTGATAATGGCTCTGAATTTCTATCTGGCCAATGTCTGTTTATCTTTTCTAAGTTAAGAATTCTTCATCAAAAAACTACCATTTATACTCTCCAACAAAATGGGTGAGTTGAAAGAAAGCATCGTCATCTATTAGACACTACTCAAACTTTGTCTTTACATGCTAATCTGCCTAAAAGAATTTGGAGCGAATGTATTTTTATTGCTACCTATTTGATAAATAGGATGCCTATAGCAATTTTAGGTTAGAAGTCACCATTTGAAAAGTTATTTGGTTAGAGTCCTTCTTATGATCATTTACGAGTCATGGGTTGTTTGTGCTTTGTAGCCATACATCCTGTTCCAATGGATAAGTTTGAGTTAAGAGCTCTAAAATGTGTTTTTCTTGGCTATGTGTTTGGCTAAAAAGGGTATAGAGTATATGACAATACTTGTTTCTAAAGAAGTTGTCTTCTTTGAAACACACTTCCCTTTCAAGCACTCTCCATTGTCTTCTTTAGATGCTAATGCTTCCTCTTGTTTGTCCAATTTTCGTTCCCCCTTGACACTTGAATTTCTTTCTCCTGTGTCTTTAGACACTTTACCATATACGCCTTCTCATGATCGGTCTTCCACTGATCTTGATACTACATTCTCTTTTGATCAGTCTTCTATTAACCAGTCTTCTTCACTTTCTCCTATAGAATAGTCACATGACCAACATGGACGTTCGACTAGAATTAAACAGACTCCACAGTGGTTGAAAGACTTTGTCCGCTCAGTTCATACTCCTACTGATTTGCCTACTTCAGTACCACCCAATACTACTTCATTTCCCTATCCCTTATTTACCATATCTTCTTTTAGACTTACCCTATTGAATTTGTGGCATCTCTTACTAAGGTTTTTGTTATTCAAGAGCTTAATAATTACTTAGAAGCTTCTAAACAAAAGGAGTAGCAAAC
Organism: Lumnitzera racemosa; assembly: GCA_024138005.1. Lineage (NCBI taxonomy): Eukaryota > Viridiplantae > Streptophyta > Magnoliopsida > Myrtales > Combretaceae > Lumnitzera > Lumnitzera racemosa. Next base: position 2,889,388 of record JAMXBC010000003.1, read on the forward strand.
AACTATGCAAGATGAGCGATAACTCGGATTTTAAACATATTTCATATGGTCATTTTATATTATTTTCCTCACATTTTTGGTTTTCTCTAAAGAAATTGATACTTAATTGAGTAAAATTTTGATTTCTAGGCTTGAACACGTTTTAGGATCGAAAACGAAGAAAAGGAATCAAATTTCACTCAAATCGGAGTTCAAATGAAGAAGTTATGAAATTTTAAAGTTGTGTAGAAAATTTTGCCTTAGTACAGAAAGTTACACGACCTGGGGACACGGCTATGTCCCAGGCTGTATCTGGTGATGAAAACAGAATCCTTGTAATACACATATAAAAGGATATCTTAGGGCTTAAAAGAGGGGGAGACATTACAGAAACGAGGAAACACAAGAGAAGAGAAAGAGACTTAAGGAGAACATCAAGAAAGAGGCGGAAACAACATCAACTTCAAGATTAGAGAGATTGTTCATCAATCAAGAGGGGTTTTCCATGTTTTATTCAATGCTTTTGATGAAACTTATTTTTAGATTCAGTATAATAGCTTAGAATTCGAGTATTTAGGATTATGGAACCTAGGGTTTCATGTGATTCTTAGATTGATTTAGAAATTTCAATAAAGTTTCTATTTTTACATGATTCAATTATGTCGTTTAATTATTGATTGATATTTCTAGAATATCAATATATGACATTATGCATGATGATTGAAAAATTGCATGTGTAATTAGATCTTTACATAATTGAAGAGGATTACATGTATACTTAGAGATAAGATACATGTTTCTTCCGGAAAGTTAATTAATTGTGTGGGAATTCATTATACATTAATGCAATTCTAAATTATATTACTAAGTGAAGAGATTCCAGTAAATAATTTAGGATTAGGGTTAATATGCTTGAGAAAGGTATTAACTTTAGTTGTGAATCCCTCCAGTCAAGAAAAATAGAAACCGAATTGAATATATTTTAAGTGATCACATGATTAACTCTAGGGGAAATAATTCCTAAATACGTTATTACTTTCTTGAAGTTGTTCTTAGTTTTATTGCTTTTTTCAATTGCTTAATTAAGTCTTTTAATTAAAGTAGTTTGTTAATTTTAGTATTTTTAATTAATTCAAACTTTCATAATTTTCCGGTTAGATAATAAAGTTAAGGTTAATATTAGTACTCGAAGTCTCTGAGGGATCGACTCGGACTCACATCCGCTATATTAAAACTGATAGGTGCACTTGCCTGATATCAATGAGCTTGCTGCTTTAGAAAGTAATGAAACATAGGAATTGACCACTTTGCTTAAGGGTAAGAAAGCTATTGGATTCAAGTGGGTTTATAAAATCAAATATTGACTTAATGGGACGATTGAAAGGTATAAGGCTCGTCTTATAGCAAAGGGTTTTACTCAAGTAGAAGGCCAAAACTTTCATGACACTTTCTCTCTAGTGGCACGAATGGGTATGGTTTGGATTTTGTTAGCTTTGGCTGTTGCATCTTCTTGGCCTCTTTTTTAAGTTGATGTAAATAATTCTTTCTTGCATGTCCATTTAGATAAGGATATTTATATGATTCCTCCCTTTAGATATGATAAAGCTTCCTCTCATCAAGTGTGCAAGATAAAGAAGTCGTTGTACTGATTAAAACAAGCCTCTTGGCAGTAGAATTTGGAAATTTCCAGTTTTCTTATTTATTTGGGTTTTTCTCAATCCTCTCATGATGTATCTTTGTTTTCTTATCATTCTTACAATGGTTGTGTTTTCATTCTTTTATATGTCGATGATATGCTTTTCGTAGTGTCAAATGCTACCTTTATTACTTATGTCAAGAGTAGTCTTGATGAGAAATTTACCATAAAAGATCTTGGTTATGCTCGTTTCTTCCTTGGTCTTGAACTATGTCGCATAAATCAAGGACTTCTTCTTAATCAGCATAAATTCCTCATGGATGACTTACATGATGCTGGTCTTTTGGGAGTAAAACTAACTAGTGTTCCCATGTAGTCACGTCTATCTCTTGACAACATTACTGGTGCTCTCTGGTCTAATGCTTCTTTTTGCTGTAGGATTGTTGGTCGTCTATTGTATGCTTCTTTAACTACGCTTGATATCTCTTATGCTGTTAATCAGCTGAGTCAATTTCTTGTTCGACCACGCAAGCCTCATTTGGATGCTCTATGCTCTATTATACTTATTATGTTATCTTAGGGGAACTATTGGTTATGGTCTTTTCTATTTAGCCTATAACACTTTGCTCTTAAAGGGTATTGTTGATTTTGATTGGGGCTTTAGCTCTATGGATAGACACTCTCTATTAGGCTATTGTATGATGCTTGGTGGTGCCATGGTTACTTAGAAAACTAAAAAATGACCTACTGTCACTACATCTACTATTAAGGTAGAATATAGAAGCTTGGGTATTGCTACCAAAGAGTTGTTATAGGTTTCATGTATTCTCTATGATTTTGGTTTCTCAATGAAATTTCTTGTTTCTTTAGTTTGTGATAATAAGTTTGCCTTACAAATAGCTTATAATCCTTGTTTTCATGCATGTACTAAGCCTATTGATGTTAAAGCTCATTTTATTTGTGATCGTGTTACATCTGCTTACTTGCAACTTGAATATATTCCTTTTTCCATACAAATTGCTGATGTTTTTATCAAGGCTTTACTTATCTCTTAGTTGCAAAAGTTATGTTTCAAGTTAGGTATATGGGAAGCTCCAACTTGATGGGGGGCTGTAGAAATATATAAGTACTCTGTATTTATTTTTACTGTTTGATATTTTGTATAGTTACTGTTCAGTTTAGTTTAGTTAGCATTTTAGTTTAGTTTGTTTATTCTGTTAGGACCAATTTTACACTTACATGTACTATAAATAGACCACTGTACTTCTATCATTAATTCAATTGAGTTTTATCAATCTTACTCTCTTTTATCCATACATTTTCTTCTCACTTTATCTACCTTCTGCATACATTCTCGAAGCAATTTGGATAACTTAATTGGCATTAGAGTTGGACTACGACTTCCTACACTATATAATATATAATTTAATCCTTATTTACAATTTGTTAATCTATTTATTTATATATTTCTTTATTTTATATACTTAGACTTGTGACTAAACTTGGGCTCAACTTGCTTTAAGCTTGGCATGACCTAAGCTCGTTTAGTAAACAAACAGAGCTCAAATTAAAGATAAAATTTGTTTATTTAAATAAGTCAAGCTTAACAAACCTTAAATCTGAACCTTCAGAAGTTTAGCTTGGTGCGTTTGCAGCCTTAGTCAAACCAGTAAATATTATAAAGTGGAATCTATTAAGTTTAAACTTTACCACATTATTCATATATTTCCATTCTTGTACACGACAATGGGCTTTAATTGTTTTAGCCAATTTATTTCATTCTCAATTTTTATTTGGTGTATATTCATCTACCATAAAACATTCATTTCTTTTTCATATCGGCACATTCATTTGCCTAAATAATGCGAATTGCTTTAGATTTCAAGTCGTTGAGCTAGTGTTAGTAAATTGGTTAGAAATTGAAGAAAAACTAAGTAATAAAATGCTTTCGCCAAATACTCTGTACGGTACATTATCCATTATAAAAATTTCAGAATCTGCTTATGGACTTGGCATATTAGCATCAAATACATTCGTTGAGATTGGAATTCAATTATACACCTATAAAAACATATTTATATTCTCACCATATCAAAAAATACAAGGATGTAATGTACAAGTTCCATACCAAAGAGATAGACGATGGATGATGCAAGGTTGACAAATTTCATGATTTTACCTAATATTAGCAGAGGATCTATGAAATCAAAATATAAAAATATCAGTTTTTATAACTTATGTAAAATAGTTCTAAAAAACAATAGATATACTTATTATTATTATTATTAAAAACTTGAAATAGATGATAAAGATGAAGAAATTAATTATTTTTTTCATGAATAATTCTTAATATATAATTTAACATATATGATTGCAATAGAGAAGTTGTATTGATTTACAAAGTTAATGCAGTGAATATTATGATAACATTTATTAAAAACTTTTGGACCAAACGGTTGAAATGGGTTTATTAGTATTTGTTGGTATGGCTATTAGCAACTATTGGCTCAAGGCATTACATTCATAAACTACAAAAATTGAATAATAAAAAACATTCATTATTAATGACGATGATGATAATAGTAACAATAATAATAATCGTAATAAATCCATTAAACCATGTTAATTCCATAAAACTAGTTTAGTCTATAGCAAATGAAAGTGCAACACAAAGATTAACAAGAAACATCATTGTGATCAATAACAAAAGAAAAATAACTCAATTGATATTTATGAGTGATTTTGTCTTCTAATCCATTATTTGTAATTTCTTAAACCTCTATGGCTTGGGGATTTCTAGATTTGTAGCGATGAAAAGGAAAAGAAAAATAAACTGTAATGTGTATACTTCTGTATGGGTCTCTAAATTTTTTTATATTTTTTCATGTTCACTCGGGGGCAAATGATTATTCCATTCCCCATTTGTTCCATATAAAATTACTATTATGATGTTTACTTGACTTTTTATACCAAATAACTATTCTCAATGAATTAGTTATTCAATGTTTTATGCAATAGTAATTCATTTGGAATAGTCATTTTGTGTACAAAATTTACTTGAACACCGTAATAATAATTTTATACAAAATAAAGAGAAAATAGAATAATGGCTCATTTACTGTCTTTACCATAAATATGCTTTTTTAAAGTTGTGTTGAGTCCGTATAGTTATGAAAAGTGGAAAAGATAGGGATTTTAACGATATATTGAGCAATTTATTTTCTTATTCTTGTCTTATTTGTATTCATTAATGTGGCACCTAAATAAAATAATAAAGTATTTATTGATAGGATATTTTGGATATAGTTCCCTTAAACACATGCCAACCTATCTAAACTATGGGCTAACCTAATTGGGCCTGTTGCTCAACTAAAGTGTAATGATATAAAATTACTAGATGAGAAAGCTTGGCTCCATACCCATATCAACTACCGAAAGTTTAGTAAGTCAATGACATTCTATCAAGTAGCAAAGGCAAGACCAATGAAGCTTTCACCATAGATAGCAACTAGTTTATAAGGAGGCAAATGCTATCGAAGTGCTTAAGTAAGAAGAGAGCATTGTGAACAAACAAGAAGGAGTCTTTGTCTAAGTAATGAATTTGCGAGTGTTCCTTTTTTCTTAATAGAAACTCTCACTCCATAGGCCTTTGCTAGCACCTAGCCTAGCCATCTTACTAGCTAGCCTCGGTACCTACCCATCTTACTAGCCAGCTTCGACCTGCCTAACGTTAAAGTTTCTTAATGGCTATTAGATTAGAGGATAAGGCTCCAAGGTTCAGTCAACTGCCATAAGCCCATAGACTCGAAGTACATCGTACTCTACACTCTTATTACCTAGGTCATGCGAACATGCTAAGATGTTGCTCGTACTCCCTAAATTCTTGGCGGCTCTCCTCTATAAATACTCATAAGCATCCCAATGGTAATATACCTAGACTCTTTGTGCACTCATACTGTGTTTGAGTTCTCTGCATCCTTGCACCTTCCATACATAGCTTACTGATTTAAGTATCGAAGTGATCACATCGGACAACACCTCAGTGCCCTTTATAGTGCTTTATTTTGTAAGTTCATTACTTTAATGAGAATACCAAACCCAATTCACTTTACTGACCAAATTCTATTGAGAATATTTGGCACTATCTATGAGAAACAAACCCATGACCACATGGTTAAAGACCTTTCAAAGACTTCTTTCGGTCGGTCTATAAAAGTAAGCTTAAGACCCTAACCAAATTCTAGGAAAAGTTTTAGAAGTACATAGACTTTGAAGACAACATTCGTGTTAGGTGTAAAGCCAACCTAAAGAGGTTTAGAGGAAAAAAATAAGGATAAAGGGTCTATTAAAGACCATCTTAGCGGCAATCTCATTAGCTCCTTTTGATTATGTGAGGAAGGCATAGATTGGATTGCTTGCACCTTTACTAGATATGCATCAATGCCTTTACGATGGACCACAAATCTAAAAAATTTCCCAAAAACTACTCCAAAGACTCATTTCAAGGGATTCATTCAAAGCTCATATATTTGACATTGTTTGAATACCATCTTTAGATGAATTAAGTGGTTAGGTACCCTCTTGGACTTGACAAATGTATCATTTACGTAATCTTCCATGAAATCATGCATCATATTGTAGAATATAACGGTAATGGCTCATTGATAAGTGGCACTTATATTATTCAATCTGAAAGGCATTAAAGTATAGTGGAAGTTTCCTACAAGTGTCTGGAAGGTATGGCATTTAACATCTTTAGTAGCCATCTTGATCTAATTATAACCATTGAAGCCATCCATAAATGAAAATAGCTCATGTCTTACTATTCCATCAACTAATGTATCAATATTTGGAAGTGGGAATTCATCCTTTGAGTGTACCTTATTAAGATCCCAGAAATCTATACATATACATATCTGGCCATTTTTCTATTTTACTAGGACAACTTTTATAAGCCAAGTAAGATGCTCAATAGGCTTAATGAAACCAGCTTGAAGTAGCTTTTCTATCTCTTCTTTGATTTGCATTTCCACCTCATGTTGGAAAACTCGCTATCCTTACTTTATAGGTTTGACCCTCAGTACGATGTTTAGTCTATGCACTACTAAGTTAGGGTTTAGCCCTGGCATCTCCTTATATGCCCAAGTGAATACATCTCTATACTCCTTATGTAGCATGACATGGGGGACTTTTATCACTTGTGGTAATCCTTTACTTACAAAGATTGGCTTTGACGACTCTCCAAGTGGTGCTAAGTCTGATTCTTCAACTTCGTTAGCTTGGGGCTTAATTTGATCTTACATTGCTGGGTTTAGGTTGGGGAGGTGCTAGGGTTCTTAAATTAGTATGTAGTTTAAAGTAGATAGGTAAACTTCTTCAAACCTCCGAGACCGTCATAAGCGGTATACCCTCCACCCATTTACTCTAACAAAGCTTTCAATCTCCTTAGCTTACTTTCTCTTCTTCTTTCCCTTATGAGAACCACGCATCCTTCTTTTCTTCTGTTGACCCTGCTAAACTTCCTCCCATGTAGGCAGCAGCATATTAGACGATTTCACGATGGTTGTTTTTCCTTCCTCGGCATATTTATTAGAATGAGCTAACTTTGTGAAATATGATTTATTATGCTCGAAAGGGTTTTTTATAGCTAGGATAAACACATCCTTTCCCTTTTAGTGGCCTTTAATGCATTGATGCAATGTAGATGGTATCAAATTGTGATCCTATAGCCATTTTCTACCAATAAGTAGGTGGTAAGGTATGAGCGTATTGATCACATGGAAAGTAGTAGAGCCTTGAATTGGTCCAATTTTTAGATCTATAATAACATATCCAACTGTGTTTGTTGATGAGTCATTGAAACCATCTATTGACATGGATTGCTTTACCAAGTGTCATATGTCAATCTTAATCACCTTAAATGTGAACATAAACATAATATTAAGGAAGGAACCATTATCAATAAATGTCCTTCTAATCTAATAACCATTGAGCATGGGAAATTATGGTTCGGACTCTTTATATGCATATTTGCATTGGTAAACAAGATTACATTCTTAAGTGCATATGCCATCCTCTTCACAAGTTATGTAACATTGCACTCTAAGTATTGTCCTCTAAGGATTTGCATAAGTGCATTCGCTACTATAAGTCGTACCTTCTCGTCAAACCTTAACAATTCAAAGAAGTTTCAAAAATTAGGAGTCTTTAAAAGTGCTACCACAATACAGGAGTAGTCATCTTCCGTATCCTCATTCGATTTCCCTATATCTTGTTGTACTTCAATAGGTAGCATGTTAGTCACATCTATTGCTGTATGGTCATAAGTAATATCATGCATAACACCATGCTTGTTATTGTGAGTTGGTAATGGATTATTCTTAACTTTGTTATTCTCAATGATGAGCTCTCCATTTGTGACCCTTTCATTGAATATCCTTTTTAACATCTAGCAATCCTTCATAGGATGACCCACAATGTTGTCCAACCTACCAAATTTTAGGTCATTCTTCTCTTTTACAGTAGGCAAATGTTCAACCCTTAGGACTTTATATTTCCGTCTTGTAACCATTGGTTAAGCATGGCATATACCTTACCCATTGGGCATGGGAATGACAATGTTAGTACAAAGTTTTAGACTTCTCAACTTTTGGTTTCTTACCTTGATTAGAGCTTTCACCATAGGCTGAGCTTAAGGACGAAGCATGCTTATTAAACTTTAAACTCCCTTCTTTTTGTCATGTGATAGAGTTATTAGTCCTCTAATCTTTTTTTACCAGTGTAGCGAATGAGAACAAGGAGAGATTCTCTAAATGTATGACATACTTTATGAACATTCCTTGAATACATATCTTTACCAACTCCTTTTCATCACATACGTCCTAAATATCTAAGGAGCGCTCATTAAAGCAGTCAATGTACTCCATCAAATCTTTTCTAGGTATTTGTAAAATATGTCCGATGTCAATTAGAGTAACTTGCTTTTAAATGGAAAAGAAATTTTCCAGAAACATTTTATATAAGCTCCCTCATGAATCTGTCGATCTAAGGGGAAGGGTGATATACCATGTGTATGCATTCTCTCTAAGGGACTTCAAAAAGTCTTTTAACTTCTAATCATCATTTAGCTTGTAGATAGTCAAAGTCTTTATGAATTTCGTAAGATGTTCTTTAGTATTCCCTTTCTTACCATTGAATAATGAAAACTTAGGACTAACATAGTCCTTGGGATATGATTTAGTAGTGATGCATTGATTGTATGGGAGTTTGAGATCGAATACTCCTCTAGTGGACTTCACCTATATCTCTTTATGTAATGGTGCAAACCTTCTTTAGTGACGAACAAGCCTTTTGAGGTAAATGTTACAGCTTCTACAGGTAAAGCAAGGGTAAGATTAAGGTAGCTTGCAAACCCACCAGTTCCAATAGGCGGAATTACATCTTGAATTGATGCGTCTCTCACTTCAGGAGTAGGGTACAACATTGGCAAAAGCAAAGGACTTAGTATAGGAACTTATCCATTACTCCTATGAGTAGTGTCTTCATTAAGAATAAGGGGATTAGGTAGTTACATAACGTAAGGGGTATGTTGTTATGTAGCTATAGCAAGGTTTGAAAGAGTTATGCCTTTCTACGTAACAGCAATGATAGCTACGCCAGGCATAAGTTGGGTAAGAATAAACTAGGTAAGCAATGTCATAAATTGATCTATCTTCCATGTGTTTTCTTGAAATGTGCACATCATTTGCGCATTGTCAGGAAAAATTTCTTGCGAGTTGTTGCCTCAACCAGCATCTTGTAGCAGTAGCATGTTTCTCTTAGTAACTTCATGATTACCTTGTTGACCTTAAGTAGTACTGTTCATAGGATCAGCTATCCTCTTCCTTATGTGCATCATAATCGCGTTGTCAACTCATTCTATCCCTAATGGAGTTGCTAAATGTAGAGGAGGGGATTTACTTGTAGTGGTCACGTATATACTGCGTGAATCTTGCAATAATGACACATGACACATTGTAATGACACATAAGGAGAGACTTAATGAGAAAGAGGAAGGGAAAAGGAGTAGGCTATCTCAAGAGTTCGAATGTACGTGTGATAGCTTGACTTCACAGGAATGTTTCTCTAATCTCTCTAAAAATCCTCTAAAAAGTCCTTAAATGAGGAGTTAGGCCATTCAGGATGTCATTAGATTAGGTTGATGATCAACGATTGAGATGAGTCGTTATGTTAATGGATTTCTTCATGGGCTTACGTTAAGTTTAGTCCTATGGATAGCCTCCTTGAGTGTGTGGGCTTCTTGAGAAAGGTCGAACATAGATAAACTTGTTCAATGATCCCTACTCTAAATCTATGATGCCAAATCTCTCTAAGTCATCCTATTTCGTGGACTTGACTCTTCGAGCCCCTATCACTTAGTGCAAAGAGCTAACTTACGTTATTATTGGGCTTAAGACGCATAAACCATTTTTAGCCCTCTCAATGAGCTTACAAAAAAGAAAAAAATCATGTTCAATAATACATTGGAAAGCTTATTTATCGGCAATACAGTCACTATGAATCATGGAAAATACATAAAATAAAGAAGCCTATGGTAATCTAATATTTGAGGAACTTGCATAAAAGATAAAGTGACTAATGCTTGTTAAATAAATATGGACTTGACACCTTAAAGAAATATTACTGTAGACTAAATAAAAAAGGAAAAAATGTTGACTTATAATATTTTAAAGAAAGCAGCATAATATGTATAAATTAAAATCAAATTTTATTTTCATGAAATCTTTAACTAGATTGTAGACACTTCATTTTTGCCATCATGTAGTTTTAGAAGCTTTTAAATAGGGAAAAAAGGTCTTAATTCAAGAAATATATAAATAATTATTAAAATTAGAAAAAATATAAAATAAAAAAAATAGAAATTAAAAATGTATTTAAAAAAGGAAATACAAAAATTCAAAAGTATCTAAAATTTAAAAAAAAAAAAAGAGAGAGAGAGAAGAATATATTTTTTTTTCAATTAATTAGGACTTTAGGAAATGATAGAATAAATTTTAAAATTTTAGAAATAATAAGAGCTTAGGCGCTTGTCATAGTATCTGGATTGCTTTTATAAAGTAATAGTTTGTTTAGGATAAGTTAAGGCCTAAGCTAAGTTCAAAATTCAAATCTAGCTCAAACCAACTTAAGTCTTATATTTAATTTATTTGCTTAAAAGAATAAAGTATAGGCCAATGGCCTAATGGATTATCACTTACACTTTAATAGAGGAGACTTGGTTTCAAATATTAGGAGAAGTGCTAGGTGCTTTTGTTTCTTTTTCTCATTAGATACATGTCAGCCAGTAATTGGCTAACATTCTTCTCTTTTCCTCCCTTTCTTATACTTTCCCTTCCTTTCTCGTATGGAATCAACTTGGGGTACTGACTTTATGGTGATTTTTTGTCCATCTTTCTCTGTGATTTCACCAATTGCATGGAGTACTTTGAATCCAACACAAGAACTCTTCTAGATTTAGACATTGAAAATGCTTTTTTTTTTTTCCTTCGATTTCTTTTCCATGATTTAAGCTCCATTTTTTGACTGTCAAAGCCTTTAATGGACATTTTAAGCAAGAAACAAACTTTAGGAATTCATTTCGTACATAAAATTAGATCATTCCCATTGAGTTCAAATCAAAATCCAACCTAAACCCATTCATCATGATCTTCAGAATTAATGGGTTAATCAACTTGTCAAACAAAAACAACCTTTAAATAGTATAAGTGAGACTACAATCTTTGATTCTTGACATGAGCTCTCATTGATTCGCATCAAAACACACTCCATACATACTCATGAGCTCTTTCTCTCTCTATAAACCCTAGTTCGCGGCATCTCTCTCTCTCTAGCTTATTGCTCTCGTACAATGGTTGTCAAACGAAACCACCATTGCAGAAAAACTCCCTATGATCTTAGCTCTTTATTCTTACCTCACTAAACCCTTACCGTGATTCTAATCTCCACTTCAGTTTGAAACCCCAACCACCATTGGAAACCTAACCACCGACTACGCTTACTTGAAACCAAACACTCTATACGACTCACCACATCCAGCAACCTAAGTCCCAACCATCCTTCATGCGTAACAACTACCCTACATGATAACCCATATTACGACAGTCGACACCAACTCCTACAACCACCCAAACCACTACCTATGACCACCATACCATCACTAAAGCCTATTACTAATCAAAAGCTCAAGAAAGTGTTGATCCTCGCTTGAAAAAGTGCTCGAAAGCCATTGAGAGGTGTCAGTTTGGCCACTTCATTCATCTCCCCTCCAATGACTTGACTCAATCACCGACCTAACAGTTTGACTTGAATCTAGCTTCATGACCTGAGTTCAAAGACTGACTCGTGTACCTAACTCTTGACCTACGAACGTGCTTCCTTATAAATCTTTTTTTTTTCCTCTTTTCTTAATTGTAATAAAAACCAGAAAAAAGAAGAACGAAAAAAAAAGAAAAAATCCAAAGAAAAAAAAAGAGGTAGGGAAGCTTAGCTTTTTTTTTTTTTACCTTTTTTTTTTCTATCAAAACATAACCAATAAATAAATAAAAATAGTAAAAGTAAATAATAAAAAAGTTGAAAAATGTTTTATCACTTAGAAAATAGTTTTTTCAACAAAAATAAATTAAGATCAACACTTTTCAAAAAGAGGACACTTTAGAACTTTCAAAAATAAGGGAAAAAAAATTTAAGACCTACCCTAGAATTTTTCAAAATAAAATAAAATGGCTAAGGGATGTAAACTCGGTCAATTTTTCAAAATTAAAGTGAATTCACACATTAAATTTTATGAAACAAACTATGAAAGTTTGATCCTAAATTGTGGATACATAGACACTTGTATGTAATTACGGGGCGACTTAAAATATGGAATTATTTTTTTTTCTAGTTGTAAATGCTTAGTTCTTTTATTTATTTATCCTTTTTAAGTAGACACGATTTATTATTTTCTTTACTTGTAAAATAAAAATGGTAATTTCAAATTATAAGGGTATATTGAAAAGTATATTTAAATTCGAAAAGTTAAAAGTGGTACATGTTAGGATTTAAAAGGTGAGCCCTCAAACTCAAATATTTGGTTTTATAAACAAAAACCATTTTTTTTTTTCAAAAACCAATTTTCCAGTAGATTAGTGGCTACATTAAATCGATTCCCCCAAAGGATTTAACCTAACTCATTCTTTTTCTTGACTTTTGTCGGGTAGTGATTCCAAGTTTTCAAAATTATAGAAGACTAAGTTTTTCTTAATTCTTAGCCAAAGGTTAATATCAAATGGGTTAGGTTTTAATACTAATTAGGTTAAGGAAAATAAATAAAATTCGAAAAAAAATCAGGCTCTATAGCTTAGTGACTCCACTAAGGACATTAAGAGGGCTAGCTATTTAAAAACCTTTTGAAACTAAATTTCCCTTTCAAAATATGTCATGACCCTATAAGAAGCCTAGTAGGATTGCCTAAATTTTTCATATCACATGTATACCCATGATACGAAAATCGTATTGTAAGTAGGAGATTATAACTTTAATTAGTTAATCACTAGAGTCTCCGATTTTTAATTCGTTAACTTATTGTGATATACAAATAACTATAGATATCTTATATTCTACAGTTCCTTAAAATTGCAGAGAATTGGTATCACCTATCAAATGATATGATCAGGTAGTAAAGATCTAAAATTTAAACTTACCGAAGTTATAAAATCTAAGTATAAGAATAGTAATTACATGTAATATTTCAAATCAACTAAACAATCTATCTTCAGATTCTACCTTTTAAGACATCTCAACATTGGTACTCAACGCTTGGCTCTTAATCCATGCCTAGTTATCTATTAACCTACTAAGGAAAACTATGAGAGAGTAAGTTACATGAGCTTAGTGAGATATTTCTCATATTATACTAATAAGCAAGTTATCAGACAATTAATTAATAGATAAATGAATGCATGAATAATTAGTATGCCAAACAATATATGTAGTTTACCAATGCTACATACAACATTGGATTTAACACCTTCCAAGATAATGGTTAGAGATTTATTGATTCCAATTACAATCGAATTCTAACATCTAGGTTTTTAATTATAAATTGAAATTCCATATTTCGTAAAATATATTTCCATTTCCAAAAATCCAATAACTTAGTCTTATGCCTTGTAACGGTGATCTCTAGACTTGACTCTCAGTTACCCATGGTTAACGTCTCTAGTGCTAGGTAAACTCGTGAGCCAAGGATAGAGTCTTGTTATATAAATACTCTTACATTGTACTAATCAAATCATAAACGATTCCTATCCCTATAAGGCCCTTCATTACCATCAACATAAGGTGATAGCTAGAATAGTAAATGCAATGTTCGTACGTATGCGTAATCCTTTTATTTAATTATGTCATATAAGATTCAATCAAATTATTATGTGATCAATCAATATCAACAAATCATCCAATTATGCAGCAATAAATCAAGCAACTGGTTATTTAGCTATTATGTTTTACAACATTTTACATGACACATAACCAATATTTAAGCACATGCATAACCTAAACTCCTAAGTATCAAGTTATTAATATTTAATTTGGGTACACTAACTATAAGCACAAAATAAGTACAGAGTCATTGGGAGTGTTACGACCCGAAGTCACAAAGTCGCAACAGTCCTACCGTGTAAACCATTCTATGATAGTAACTGGTCTCATAGTGCCTACTATAGACATGATCTACAGGAGGCGTCGACGACTCTTCACTTTGAAGTAAACAGTCCGATTAAATGTTTAACTACAATTATGGTAAATATCACAAATTTTGAATAAACATATATAATTATATGTAAAGTTCACAGAACATCCCAGAAAATTCCACATAACACAACGGTTCACTAGTTTACATAATAACTATCAGTCTTTCATCCTTAACTATAAAGGACACTCCAACTACACATTACTACTAAATAAATTGATCCTCACACCTCTAGCTTCAAAAGGACTAATCTCTGGATAATTGTAAGGCAGCATAATACTTGAAATGTTCAGAAATCAGGACCTGCAAAAAGATCTATAAGGGTATGAGTAACTACAGCTCAGTAAGTTGAATTGGAGACTCATGAATGCATACACGTACAAACAAGATCATCAAGCAATTATTTTCATGCAATGAAACAATCAAGTGTCATCGCACAACGTAGTTCGGTCCATTGTGAAATCAGAGAAATTTCACCCGCTCTAATCCGGATTGAGGAGTTTCCATGTTATGCAGCAGCTTATAACCAAACCCAGGCTTGTGTAATGGAGACCTTGCTTCTCCTGCGACTACCTTCGAACCATTGTCTTCACCCTTGCCGCGACCTCCTCTCTTGTCACTTAGTTCAACTAAGGATGAAGAAGAGACCATTATACAATCTTGCACTATCCCTTTCAAAAGGGTCGGTATTTGGTTGGAGAATTCTAATGATCCCCTAATGGGTTGCAATGCATGACATTTTAGGTCATTAGAGTCGAATAAGATTAAATTTCACTTAGGGTTTTCAAACAATTCACACCAATTCAATTATAACATAAAATCAATCATACCACAATTTCAGCATGAATTTAGATACATTAAACACATGCGTAAACTACTTACAATCACAACCATATACAATTCTAAGTCTCCGAGTGCCATAAAAATAGTACTCTATTATGATAAGTAATAACCCAACTTACTTAGAATTTCTTAATCGCCCAATCACTTAGTTGCAAGCTGACTTGTCTCTAGGTATCTTATAATACAAATAGGTTTTTTTAGTACTTATACTTTAAGGATTCATATTCTAAGTTATAATTTAACTCATTTTTCCATGTATACCTAATATGTACTAATAATTCTTTCTATTCTATTTCGGGGTTCGGATCCTAAATTAGATTTTAGTTTTGATTTCAAAGTATTAAATATGCTCGAATCCTAATGTGAAATTAATCACATTAAGCTCGAGTATTCTAATATCCTATTGGGTCTTAATTTAGTATTCTAAACTATTTGGTATCGGATTTATTCTCGATATGAGAAAATCTTACATTTTTATTAAATTTTCAATTCCTCATATTCTTAATTTTCTACAATTACTATATAATTTCCTAAATTAAACTCTAAAGGCTAGGATTAGGTTTCCACATTAGAGATTAACATCCCTAAACATCTAATTACTATCTAAATCAGTAATTAGTGTCTTAATCACCTAATTAACCTAAAATTACCCAATTTTTCCATTATCTTAGGGCTAAAAATTAACTTAAAAATTTCAAAAATTAATTTAAAAAAATGGATTCATAGCACTGTTCTATATCACATAAGCATTCTATAGAAAAAAAATTGAGCTCTAAACTACACTTCTAAGGCTATTTATTTCTAGTTCTAATCATGCTCGGTTTTGCTTAATTTGTTAAGAACCCTATTTTTTTAGACATAATTAAACTAAATCACTATTTTTCCTTAAATCTACATACAATAAAACCTCAGAATAACAAGTTTCATAATTTTCTAGGCAAAATAACTAATTTTACGAAATTATGCAAAACTGGAGTGGGATGGTGGTGGTGGATCGGTCCCAAATGATAGTGGTAGCTCGGTCCTAAGTGGTGGTGAGGTGTGGGTTTGGCTCACTAGCTCTAACTACACAGATTTCTTTTCTTTTTTTTTTTCTAGTTTTTCTCTTGAATTTTCGAAGCTCTCTATTTTTCTCTAATTCCTAACTGTCCAAAGGAGTTCTATGAATTTTTTTCTTATTTATAGAGCTTAGTGGTAATTAATATACATTAAATTAGATAAGACATTGTCCAAATCCCTTAATTTTTGGCTTTTGTGTTGCTTGATTCTAATTGGCTAATTTTTCTTTTTCTACTCCTAACTTTACATGACCAGATATTCATCATTCTTTATTCATCTAATTTTTTTACAATTAATTAATAATTTTCTTTAATTATTTACTAAGTTTTTGGCTAATTTAAGTAATTTCGCATATTTTTGTCTATACGTAAATACATGTGAGGTACATGTGAACATTCCTAATTATTATTTAGGTTATTCTATAATTTTTAGTATACATATAATTATTAACGTGTCATCTCATCATATTTCAATAAGTTATTTTTCCATAACCAGACTGTTCTTCATATTTCTACATATTAATCTTGATTCATATATTTTATTTTTTGTGTGCTCTTCCCTTCAAAATTATAACATTGAAGGAGAACACTGCTTCCTTAGATAACTCCTCCATGGATGTAATTGATCTTAATCAATTACCTTTAACATCATATCCATTAGATCCAAGTTCTTGTTACTATAATAATTTTCATTTTAGAATAGAAAAATTTGACAATAACTTTGCTTTTTATATGTTAAGGGAATTCAAATTTTAGCTCTTGCATAGAAAGAATGAGTGGAGCTAACTCAAATAATACATGAAATATCACATGTAATATGGTATAAATCTTTTTTTCCTTTAGAAATAAAGGAATTATCAATCAATCTTTAACTTATTTTAAGAATTTATTTGCATATATAGGTTCAATATAGTAACCAAGATTCGAGGCTCTAAGGTAATGGGATAATGTATAGAAATCAACTTACAAGCTAGATTGAAATTTTACATTTTGGTTCTTTTTTTTATATATATTTTGGTATTTCTTATAAAGACAAATATATTATTCAAAGACTTAGCTATATTGTTATTTGCTACTTTTTTTTTGCATTAGAATGGGAATAACGTTATTATTTTAATAACATTTTCTACTACAAGGTGCAATAGTATTGTAATGAAACCAATATGTTGTTATCTCACTCACTAAATTATATTTAGTCTTAATAGCATAATATTGCACATTAATTGTAAGCCTTGTAGCTCGAAGTTCGGATTCAATATTTAAGATTTAGGGCGATTGAAGTGTCTGATTAAGCCTAAATTATACAATAAAGTTAGAAGTATTAGTAAAAATGACTTTATAAGTTTGAATTTAGGAAAATAAGTAATAAAATAATAAAACATTATAATATTAAATTATAAGTATATTACCCGTTATTTATTACAAATGCATAAAATGAGTTTCGATAGCTAACGAGTCACTAGAGATAAATTATATACAAACTAAAAATCATAGAATAACATGAGTAATATTTAGGAGTATTTACTTGT
This sequence comes from Lumnitzera racemosa, assembly GCA_024138005.1. NCBI lineage: Eukaryota > Viridiplantae > Streptophyta > Magnoliopsida > Myrtales > Combretaceae > Lumnitzera > Lumnitzera racemosa. The sequence goes on from JAMXBC010000003.1 coordinate 2,907,223, forward strand.
ACTCCATATGCATTTACGTATAGTTAAAAATACGCGAAATTATTTAAAATGTTTAAAATATACTAAAATAATGCCAAATAATTAAAGAAAATTACTAAAAAATCAGAAAAGTGTAGATTTATCTAGAGTTAAGTCATAACAAGATAGCGATTAAGAAGCAAAAAATTAACTAATCACAGTAAGGTAAATAGAAAGCAAAATTTGAAGAGGATAAGGCCATGTGTCAACTAAAAATAAATTGGGAGAGATAAATCATAGTGGCCCTATAAATACCCAAACCTCAATTGAAGCTCATTTGGTCTATTTGGAGTCTAATAAAAATAAAGGGAACTCAAAAATAGAGGATTAGGGTTTTTTTTTTTCAAAAAATTAGAAAAAAAAATCTATATAATTAACCGCCACCACCACCACACCCTATGACCACCGTCTAAGGCCACTAACACTCTTAGGACTACCATTGCTGGTCAGAAGTCCATCAGGTATGTGAGTCCTATTTCAACCCGATTTTGTTTAGTTTCATAAAAATAATAAATATACTTCAAAAATTATGAAATTTAGTATTATGAGGTTTTTATATATGTAGATTTAGGAAAAAAATTATTTTAATGAATTTATGTCTGGAAATATACTGTTATTAAGAAATCTCACAAACTTGAGTTTTGTTTGATTTAGAAATAAATGACCTTAGGAGTTTAGTTTTAAGCTAAAAATTTTTATGTAGACTATTTAGAGGATGTAGAATAGTGCTATGAAAATATTTTTCAAAATTGGACTTTCGAAATTTTTAGGTCTTAAAATGATGTATAAAATAGGTAAGTTTGGGCTAACTAAGTAATTAAATGGATAATTATTGATTTAGTGTATAATTAGGTGTTTTTGGATGTTGATTTTTGATTTGGTATGATAATTGTAGCATTTGGATTATTAGATGTAATTATTTGGTGTAATATGTAGTGAATATGTGAACAATTAATAATATGTAAAATTGGAATTATAATAAATATAAAAATTAGGTTAAAATGGATAATAATAATAATAATAATAATAATAATAATAATAAATTTGGTAGAAAACTTAAATTTAGATAATTATATGAAAAATGTAAACTTTTCTTACATTGGGAGAAAATTTAGTATATAAATGAGGATTAGGGTGTACCTAATCCTATTTTAGAATTATCCAACTTGAGTCATGAGAATACAAATTTTTTCTTCAATTAAAGAAGAATAAATGAAGTATTAAATAAGCATAGTCTAATTAATTTGATACTTTTATGGATCTCTATTTGAGATTCTAAAAAAAAAAAATCCTAATATTGAGATCAGATAAAACAAGGTGATAACTACTTAATGGGAAATGTCTTGAATAAACCCAATGAGTGACTAATAATCCTATTATAGAGAAAAAAGTAGCTATTCCATAAAAAAAAAAAAAAACCTCGATATTGATATGGATAAGGGGGTGGCCAGTTCGAGTCTGTATAGCCCTAATACTAGTATAAATTCTAAGTAATATTAAATTAGAATTAATAGCCATGTGCTTTAATCCTCTGAGCTACAAGCCTTGCCCCGTTTCTATTGGATTTGTTCCTAAGAGTACCTTAAAAAAAAGGGGAACATGACGTATACAATACTTGAATTCTCAGTGTAGATGTTACATAGTTGGTTCTCATCCTTCAGAGACTCATTTTTCTTCGTCAAAGATTACAATTCTTAGGCAACTTGTCTTTGCTCAATGGATTCAAAACACCCATGCTTGAGCACCTAGTGCAGTGGCCCTTGGTGTAATAACAAGCACAAGTTTGACTTGGGCAAGTGGTGATTTATTGAAATGGAAATCGAGTGTTTTGTAGTTCCAAAATGCTAAATCTCATCTCAATCATCATTTGTTAGGACTCTTCCGTGTAAGTTCTTTGGCTTGGACTGATATTGGTAAACGACCCAAAGCAATTCGATTATAATTCAATTCATGACTATCACACTTTGAAGCGGTAGAGTCGTAATAGCTTAGCCGTATAAATCATTCTAAGATAGAAGTTGACCTTACAACAGCTATCCTAAACCTGATCTATACAAGGCATCCATGACTAACCCACTTTGAAGTAAATAGTTTGTAATTTAAATAAATCATTTACCTAAGAAAGTGAGAAAATACATATATACACTATAATTCAGTTATTACAATTAACGTTTACAATGTTTTATCGTAATATATTTCCTAGTTATTACATTATTCAGAAATGAAAAATTCTAAAATAAAAGCTTAGACCTTAAAAATATGTGTTTATTCTTCAAATATTTTTCCTTACTCCCTAATATCCAGTAGGTGATAACTTCAGAGTAGTTGTAAGCCGTTTCTTAGCTAGCACCTACATGATATCAATTGGGATGTGAGCAACCACAGCTCAGTAAGTTAGGATGGAGGACTTAAAACTACACTACAGATATAAACAAGGTTAGCAACTAAATCATTTGGTGCAATGCATGTTTAAGTAAATGTCATCGCACGACGTTGTTCGGTCCGTCGTGAGATTAGAGAAATTGCACCCGTTCTGATCTGGGTTGAGGAGTTGTCGTTAATGCAACAGCTCATGACCAAACCCAGGCTTATGCAATGGAGACACCACTCCTCCCACGACTACCTTTGAACCATTGACTTTACCCTTGCCGCAACCTCCTTACCTGTTACTTAGTTCGACTAAGGATGGAGAAGGGAGTCATTATGCCATCCGACGCTATCCCTTTCGAAGGGGTTGATATTTAGCCGGAGAATCCTAGGTTTCCCCTAATGGGTTGTTATGTAGGGTCAACTTATGTTTACAAGTCATATCTTTGTTAAGTTTAGATTAGGGTGATCAATCATTTCATACAATACAAGCCAGAATAACAAACAGAATCATAACATCACTCATAATCAAGCACACGCACACAACCAACTAACTAACAAGTACAGCTAAGTATAATCCCAAGCCTCTAAAATACAGCATCGTATTAATCCCAACTTACCTAGACTCTTCGCTCACTCACTCAAGGTCTAACTCGCTTAGGCCATCGCCGATCATCCCTATAACACAAACGTGGTTTCGATTTTTCATATAACTATTATAAGTTGGTTTTATCCTATAACGCTTATTATTATCTTTTGTTTAGGGTTTAATATACCTAATTATCTAGGTTTTAAGTCTTTTACCATTCTTCTTGAATCGTGTTAAGTTTTGTTTCAATTTTCGCATCGATTTCTAAACTAGGTTTTTAACTTAATTTTTTGTTAAAGATTTATATATATACCCTAAGAAATCATTCCGACCCATAATGTGAAATTAATTGCATTATCTTCGGATATCCTAAATATTATTTTTAGTCTCTAACTAGTATTCTAGTTCGTATGGTACACTCAGATCCTAGTTTAATCACCGAATTCACTCCTATTATTAAAAAATATCTTACATTTTTCATATAATTACTCTAATTTAAGTTTCCTATCAGATTTGTTGTATATTTCTATTATTATCATAATATTAATTTTTATTTTAATATCTTCTATTTATTATATTTCTAATAATTATGTATTATGTACTATTATTTATTATGTACATAATACACATCTAATATTTTTATCACTCTAATTACCATCTCCTAACATGAATTATCATTTCAAAATGTCTAAATTCATCCTAAATTAGATTTTACACCTAATCACCTTAAATTACCAAATTAACTTAAAAGGTACTATTTTTCCCTATTACTTATTTATTACATAATTAGCCTAATAATTACATCTAACACCTTAAATGCTACAAGTATCATACTTCATCAGATTTTAACATCCTAAAACATATAATTATTCACTAAATCAGTAATTAACTATTTAATTACTTAATTAACCCTAAATTACCCATTTTATGCCTCATTTTAAGGCCTAAAAATTATCTAAAAACTTCAAAAAATAATTTTTGAAAACGGGCTTCATAACACTATCCTATATCATTTAAGTAGTCTACACAAAAATTTTGGGCTCAAAACTACACTCCTGAGGTCATTTATTTTTAAACTGAAACATACTCAGTTTTGTATGATTTCTTAAGGACCATATATCACAGGACGCATTTTAATCAAAATAATATTTTCCATAAAAAATAAATACAAAAATATTTCAGAATAAAAAAATTCATAATTTTCTAAGAATATTTACTATTTTTACCAAATTACATAAAATCGGGCTGAAAATCGAACTCACCGATTTAGATGGCTCCGACCACCATCGGTGGCCATGGGTGTGCTGGCCTACCTAGGCACTGCCACCACTATGTTGTGGTGATGTCTGTCCAGTCTCAACTGCTCATTGGGTTTGGGTTCTCCTCTAACGCCTTAATTGCATAGATTTGAGTAATTTTTTTCTAATTAATTCAAACACTTACTATTTCGACCCTTTTTATTTTTCTCACTCTCCAAATAGAACAAATGAGCTTTTGAAATTTTCTTGCTATTTATAGAGTATTAGGGAAATTATTGTGCATTAATTAGACAAAACAATTGCCTTATCTCTTCTTTTTTTCACTTTTTATTTGTTGCATTTTAATTGGTTGATTTCCTCCTTTAATTTTCAGATTGCCACGCCCCACTTCTAGACTTTTCCTCATTTTTCTATATTTTTTCTTGATTTTTTCTTAATTAATTATCAATTTTATTTAATTATTTAATATTATTTTAACACATTTCGCATATTTTAAGTAATTATGCATATTTCTACCTACATGCAAATTGATAAATAGTACAAATAAATTTTCTTAAATATTATTTAGTTTATTCTATGATTTTTAGTATGCATATAATTTATTTTTTGTAATTCATTAATTATTGGATTGCATTTTACATATTTTTAACAAATAACGAGTTATGTACTTAAAATTTTGAAATTTTATATTCTTTTATTTTATTACTTATTTCTTAAATTCGAACTTACAGGATCATTTTTACTAATATTTTTAACTTTACTTATATTTTTGGCTCAATTGGATCTTTCAATCGATTGGAACCCTAAGTAATTGGTTGTGGGGCTTATAGTGATAATGATAAGTGGAAAGTTCATATCCTTTAGTCATTGATAACTACATCCATTTCATTAGGGATTGATGATCTTTTAACGATATCTCTTTCTCCTTTCTAATCAGATTTTCGATTCTCATAAAAAAGTGGCTTTTTCTTCCATTTTTTGAATGAGTTTTGTTAATTTTCTTTTTATTTATATCTATAATAAAAAAAACCATCTATACTGTAATAAACAAAATCCATAGCCATAAACCCCCAATTACTGGATCTAATCCTCTACGTAAAGTATGAAATTATGCATATTTTGACCAATTCAAGGTGCAAAATGGGGTTGCTCCCTTAGCAAAACTAAGATAAAGTTGAGCCAAAAGATCTCGATTCATGATAAATTCATGAGGCAATTTCATTCTTTTGACTAATTGGAGAAGATTTTGCAAATTGATAAAGCCAAGTGGTTAAATTTTCCATCACTATGGAAAACCGCTTTGATCTCCTATTAAAAAAATTCCCAATTCCTTAGCTGTTCATAATCTAAAAACTATTCTAAATGGTGGTCATAATTTCTTTGAATATGTCCTTATAAAAGATTAGGCCGAGTGTAGTTGAATTACAATTCAATTAAGAGTAAGAGAATGAATGGGAATTACTAGATTACAAAATATCCATTACTTTTAGGATCACCTAATCCTACCAATATGTAAGGTAGTGGAATCAAACTGATTCTTAATGTGGTACAGGTTGGAATATTGGTTAGGGACTAAAAGTGATACTTAGGATACTCGAGCATAATGTGATTTATTTCATATTATGGTTCGAAATGTATATTTTGGATTTACATATAATACTCATAGTTGAAACTGATTTTGAATCCAAATCGAATTGGAAATTGATTCCAAAACTAACTTAGAATGATTAGTAGTAAACAATAACATATATATATATCTATGTATAGAATAACCTAAAGTTTATATATAACATAAGGATATAAATATTAAAAGAATATTTATATTATAAGACACGTAGAGATAAGTTGACTTGTAGCAGGTTTAGTAAGCAAACCAAGGATTCTAAATGAGTTAGGTTCATTACTTTATTGTATTTTAGAGTACTATTTTAAAGTACATGAAGGCTTAGGATTGTATCTGATTGTATTTGTAGGTAGTTATATATGCATGTACTTGTGTATCTAATTTCGTATTGAGAATTTGTATTATGTTTTGGTGATGTTTGTGATCTGAATGGTGTAAGATTGTTTGATCACCCTAAACCAAATTTAATTATAATGGATCTAAATACCCTAATTAAACATGCATCGCAATCTTTTAGAAGATTATTAGGATTTTCCAACCAAGCACTGATACCTTCAAAAAATATAGCTCTAAATAGCATAACAATCTTTTCTCCATCCTTAGCCGAACTAAGTGACAGAGCAAAAGGTCGCGATAAGGATGAAGGCAATGATTCAAAGGATAGTCATGGGAGGAGTAGTGTCTCCATTGTGCAAACCTGAGTTTGGTTCTAAGTTGTCGCATACACATGAAAACTCCTCAACTCAGATTAGAGCGAGTGAAATTACTTTGATTTTACAATAGATTGGACTACGTTATGTGATGGCATTTGCTTGTTGCATTACGTATAATTAATTTTTTGAAAATCCTGTTTGTGTTTGTTATGCATTTATAAGTTTTTAACCTAACTTACTAAGCTGTTGGTTGCTTATACCCTTATAGATTGTCTTACAAGTTCTGACTAATATGCCATGGTATAATTATCCCGGGGTTAATTTCTTTTTGAAGCTATAGGGGAGTGAGAATCAATCAGCTGTAAGATTGAGTTCTTTAATGTCTTGTTAGTACTTTTAGGTTTATGAATTGAAATTGTGATATGTTAGTTAACATACTACCGTAGCATGTATAATTTTCCTCGGATTATCAAATAATATAAATGTAAGTATGTATATATGTAAAACTTAAGATTCTAGCTTTTTATGTGAATTCTAACATAAATTTTAATTGAATCTTTACTTCAAGGCGAAAAGTCGTGGATAGTTTGTGTAAATCATATCTACGATAGAAATTGTGAGGTTAGTTATTATTATATGTTGGTTTATACAGCGGGACTGTTGTAACTCTACAGCTTCAAAGCGTAACATTAATGCCATTAAGCATTGTGGATCATAAGAGTTAATAGATAATAGCAATTTGCTTTAGCCCTTCCTCAGTTGCCATGTGGCACATTCTTATAATTCAAATTTTAGATCTGTATTGAAGATTATAAAATTAAAGAAGATGAAACTAAACCTATCATTTTTTATTTGACTTTTAAAGTATTTCATAAATAATATTTTATATGTGCTTTGATATATATACATATATATTTTTAGCTAATTGTTATATGTCTCGATAAAATGCCCTATAATCTATGATTAAAACCAAATAATTATCAAATTACAATATCTCAAATCAAATTAATGAAGATATAATCTATACAATTCATGAGAACATAAATGATACATTTAAAAAATAAAGTATTAATTTTATGTAATAATTCTCGTATGTTTAGATGAAGCAAGAACTTAATTAAAACTATAATTTTTAAATTAAAGCCAAAAACAAATTTGAAAAAATGAACCAAATTTTATCTATCTAATTTAAAAATCGGTGTATATACTATTAAATTATAATAATTTTGACTATTAAATATAAATATCTAAAGACACTTATTAGTGCAAATATTCTAATTAAAAGAATTATAGGCTTATTACTTTCTTAATGATTATTATTTCACATAAAAAATTGAATTAGTATTAATTGTTTTTAAAACGTTATATGTGAGATTTTTTTTCTTGATGGGTCGTAAGTTGTAAATTGAAAAGAAAATCTGAAAAAAAAGGGAAATTATATAAATTTTTTTTTTGTTATTATTGCTTTTTTAATCAATAATTTAATTGTAATCGTCCTAATGCTGAAGTAAAGTATATATTAATTGTCTCTTTCTTGTACAAATTCATATCTTGGAAAAGAAATAAAATTGTGAGATTTCAATTGCCATTAATATTTGCCATCAATTTTAATTTAAAAAATTTAGATTTTAATAAATTTTAAACTATGTTATAATTGTAAATTATAATTTAAAAATTTTGGATTTTAATAAATCAAATATGAAAAGTTCTTTCTTATTAATAAAAAAGGAAAATTATTTTATAAATTTTTCTTAGAAGGAAAACATTAATCCATTTTTAAATTTGCCTACTATAACTAAAATATCTTGAAGTTTCAAATTTTAACAAAATATTCCCTTTAAATAACAAATGATAAGATGGATAAAGGATAAAGGAAATCAACCAATCATGATAAATTTAGGTAAAAAATAATGGTATGGCAATTGAGACTAATATGACAACTAAATGTTGCAAGTTTAGTGAAGACCTGGCTTTATTGGAAAGTATAAGCTAATTATAAATTGCATTAACTATAAACTGTAGGAAATTACAAAATTAAGTTGGACATTGTGAAAACCAGGGTAGGAGACAATTTATTAGGCGGAAGGCCGATGCCCTCAGGGGCCTCCCTGTGTCCATCCCTGCCCCTATGGATTTTTTCTTCATGAGTACCTATTAAGGCCATTTTTCCTTAAAAAAATGTTTTGAAAAATAATTGAAGTTATCAATTAGTGAAAATTGGTAAAAAATTAAATTAGAGTTTTCGGATTAAAAAACTTTAATTCAAACACTAGTTTGCGGATTATATTTAAAAAAATAATTTTCAAAAAATTTAATTAGAAAAATGGACTCGGAGGCGAATAAGATTTTATTTTTAGAATTTTTCTAAAAATATGAAAATATGCAAAGGATGTGAAAATATATAAAAATGAATTTTTTTATTATAAAATTTCCCTAAAAATGAAAAGAAAAAAAAAATATTTTACAAATTCTATGGTTGCCTCAGAGGTACCTACTATAAGACCTATAATCACGTATTCGGGGTTTGGTTCGTAGAATTTAAAGCGATCAAGTTAATCGTCAGATCTAGCCTAAATTTTACGATGAAACCAGGAATATTAATAAAAGTGATCTTGTAAGTTTGAATTTAGGAAATAAGTAATAAAATGATTAATTAATATAATATTGAATTTTATGAAAATTTTCCGTTATTTATCGGAAACGCTTAAAACAAGTTTTGATAACTAACGAATCACTAAAGATAAATTATATGCATACTGAAAATCATAAAATAATTTAAATAATATTTAGGATTATTTATTTGTACTATATATGAATTTACATATAGGTAGAAATACGTGTAATTACTTGAAATATGCTAAAATAATGTTAATTAATTAAAAAATTTGTAAATAAATAAGGAAAAATCATGAAAAATATGGAAAAATGAAAAAAATGTCCAGAAAGTGGTTGTGACAACTTGGAAATAGGAGACTTAAAATTAACCAATCAAAATTTAATAAATAGAAAGTGAAAAAGGATAAGATAAGGCAATTGTCTAATCAATTTAATACACTATAATTTCCTTAGAGATCTATAAATACCCAAAAAATTTTAGAAACTCATTTGGACAATTAGAAGGGTAGAAAAAATAGAGAGGGTTTAAAAAATAGAGTTAGGGTTTGTTTTAAAAAATTACAAAGAAATCTGTGCAGTTAGAGCTTATAAGAAGATCCCCAACCAGACGACTATCTAAGAGTGGATTGCCACCACTACCACCCCACATTGGTGGCAGTACCTGGACCGGCCAATAAGGCTACGATGGCCGGAGCTGCCTATGATGGTGAGTCTAATTTCCCTTCCAATTTTAGTTATTTTATTAAAAATATTAAATAGTTTTAGAAAATTATGAAATTTTGTATTTTAAGATTTTTAAGTATGTAGAATTAGCAAAAAAAAAAAAAAAGTTTGATTATTTTGTGTTTATAATTATACTGTCCTTCAGAAACCGTGCAAATCTGAGCTCTGTTCGGGTTAGAAATAAATGATCTCAAGAGTGTAGTTTTAAGCTTAAAATTTTTATGTAAAGTAGTTAGAACATTTAAAACATTTTTAGGGAAGCCCTTTTTTAAAAATGAATTTTTTTAATTTTTTAGATAATTTTTAGGCCTTAAAATTATGCACAAAATGGGTAATTTGGGGTTAATTAAGTAATTAAATGAGTAATTATTGATTTAGTGAGTAATTATATGTTTTGGGATGTTGAAATTTTATGAAATATGATATTTATAGTATTTAGGGTGTTAGATGTAATTATTAGTGTATTATATAGTAAATATGTAATAGGTAAAAATGATGAATTTTAAGTTAAATTGATAATTTAGGATAATTAGAGGTAAATTCTGATTTGGGAGGAATTTAGATATCTTAAGATGTTAGGAGATGATATTTAAAGTGACAGAATTAGTAGATGTGTATATAATGTGCATATTAGGCAATAATATATAATATGTAAATAAAATAAATTAATGAGTAAGAAAATACTAGGCTAAAATTCATATTATAATAATAAAAGAAATATATAATAAATCTAGTAGAAAACTTAAATTTAGGTATTTATATGAAATGTATAAAATTTTCTCACATTGAAAATAAATTTGGTACACTAATAAAGGTTTAAGTGTACCGAATAGAACAGAATACTGATTTAGGATTATAAGTGATAATTAGGATACTTGGGCCTAATGTGACGACTTTTACATTTATGTTCGGATCACATTTTTAGGATTTATATATAATACTCGTGATTAGAACTGATTTAAAAGCCTGAGCCGGAATCAGATCTTAAATCAATGTTTCATAAATTGCCTTTTTCTAAAAGTTTTGCTTCTTCTACTTTCATTTTTGAATTGCTTCATGTGGATATATGGGGACTATATCATGTAGCATCATTATGTCAAGCAAAATACATTCTAACCATTATGGATTATTTTTCACGAGCTACATGGACTTACTTAATGCAGTTCAAGGATCACAAATGTTCATTGCTTGACCAATACTTTAAATACATTCAAAACCATTTTTTTTTTCTATTCCAAAATATATACAAATTGATAATGGGGAAAAATTCCTATCTCACAACTATCAATCTTTGTTTCATAACCTTGGAATATACATAAACAGACTATACTATATACACCTCAGCAAAGTGGAAGAGTTGAGAGAAAACACTGTCATTTGATAGAAACTTCATGAGCCCCTAGAATCCATGCTAACCTGCCAAAATATTTCTAGGGAGAGTGTGTTCTTACTGCCACTTATTTGATTAATTGAATGCCATTGTCTACACTTAATTGGAAGACACCTTATGAAATGCTTTTCAACAAACCACCCACATATGATCATTTGAGAATGATGGGTTGCTTATGATTCATTGCCAATCTTTCACCAACTTAGGAAAAGTTTGATCCAAGAGGCTTGCATTGTGTATTTTTGGGTTATGGATAAGGTAAAAAAGGGTATTGATAACTCTAATTTTAAACATATTTCATATGGTGATTTTATAGTATTTCCCTTATATTTTTTGGTTTTCTTTAAAGAAATTGATACTTAATTGAGTAAAATGTTGATTTCAGGGTTTAAACGCGTTCTAGACTCGAAAAAGAAAAAAAGGACGTTTCACTTAATTCCAAGTTCAAACGAAGAAGTTATGAATTTTTGAAGTTGTGCAAAAAATTTGCCTAAGTGCAGAAAGTTACACGACTTGGGGACACGGTCGTGTCCCAGGCCATGTCGGATGACGAAAACAAAATCTTTTTGATACACTATAAAAAGATATATTAGAGTTTCAAAAGAAAAAGGATGAGACATTACAGAAACAAGAGACACAAGAGACGAGAGGAGATTTGAGAAGAACATTAATCAAGAAGCAAGAACGACATCGATTTCAAGATTAGAGAGATTGTTCATCAAATCAAGAGGGGTTTTTATGTTTTATTTTATATTTTTGATGAATTATGATAGCTTAGAATTAGAGTATTTAGGATTATGGAACCTAGGGTTTCATGTAACCCTTGGATTGAATTATAATTTCAATAAAGTTTCTACCTTTTCTTGATTCAATTATGTCATTAATTATGGATTGATAATTCTAGAGTGTCAATATATGATATTATGCATGTTAATTGAGAAATTGCATGTGTAATTAGATCTAGGCATAATTGAAGAGAATTACATGTATACTTAGAGATAAGATACATGTTTTTTCCGGAAAGTTAATTGTTTGCATGGGAATTCATTATACGCTAATGCAATTCTAAATTATATTACTAAGTGAAGAGATTCCGGTAAATAATTTAGGATTAGGGTTAATATGCTTGAAAAAGATATTAGCTTTAATTGTGAATCCCTCCGGTCAAGAATAATAGAAATTGAATTGGATATATTTTAAAAAGGTTACATGTTAAACACTAGGGGAAATAATTCCTAAATATATTATTGCATACTTGAAGTCGTTCGTAATTTATTGCATACTTGAAGTCGTTCGTAATTTATTGCTTCCTAATTTGCGTAATTAAGTCTCATAAGTAGTTTAGTTGTTAATTTCAGTATTTTTAATTCATTCAATTTATAACAAAATCTTTCGGTTAGATAATAAAGATAAAGTTAATATTAGTACTCAAAATCTCTGAGGAATCGACTCGGACTCACATTCGCTATATTAAAACTAATAGGTGCACTTGCCTCATATCAAGTTTTTAGCGCCGCTGCTGTGGATTTTCGATATTAAGAACACTAGTTGCTTTATTACTTTAACCATTTTTTTTTCTTTTGTTTTCATTGTTTATTTTCATTACTTAGAGCTGCAATTGATTCTATATTTCTTATCCTTGCAGTGCATGACTCGATGTAACTCGGAAGATTTGGTAGAACTTGATCCTGAAATTGAGAGAACTTCCCTTCAAAATTTGAAATCACGACCTAGACAAAGTGTGGCGACCATTGACGATGAGTTAATTGTTGAAATCAAGGAAGACGGTGAAGAGACTAACACTCAATTCATCGAATAGGAAGATCCACCACACATGGCGAACAACGGGAATGAAGTAAATCGGACCATGTCCGATTATTCAAGGCCTACACTTATTGGAGCCGACTCTAGCATCGCAAGGCCAACCGTCGCGGCTAACAACTTCTAAATTGCACCTAACATTATATAGATGGTGCAACAATATGTTCAGTTTGACTGTCTCCAAGATGAAGATCCCAATGCCCACATCTCTAGCTTTCTAGAGATTTGTGATACTTTTAAAATCAATGGAGCCACGGATGATGCCATCCAACTGCGGCTATTCCCTTTCTCCTTAAAGGGTAGAGCAAAACAATGGTTGAACTCTCTACCACGAAATTCAATCACAACCTAGAATGAATTGGTAGAGAAATTTTTGGAGAAATATTTCCCACCTGCAAAGACCGCTAAACTTCGGAATGATATTTCATGTTTTGCTCAATTGGAAGCGGAGACACTATATGATACTTGGGAGCGATTCAAGGACTTGCTCAGGAGGTGCTCACATCATGGCCTCCCACTATGGATGCAGATTCAGACCTTTTACAATGGTCTCAATTTATCCACTAGACAGATAATTGATGCATCCACAGGAGGTACTTTGAACACAAAAACACCTGAGCAAGCACAAAACCTGATTGAAGGAATAGCGATGAACAATTATCAGTGGGAAAGCACTAGAGCCAAACAAAAGGCTATGGGAATTTATGATGTGGACTTAACCACTGCTTTGGCAGCCAAGGTAGACTTATTAAGTAAAAAGATTGATGCACTCTCAGTTGGGCCTCAACAAGTGCAATCGGATGTAAGTGATTTTGGTATGCAGGGGTATGGAGCACAAGAACAACTGGAATAGGTGGATTATCTAGGAAATCCACCTAAGCAACAAAATAACCCCTACAGCAACACTTACAATCCAAGATGGAGGAATCACCCCAATTTCTCATGGGGAAACCAAAACCAAGGCCAGCAGAAGACCAACTTTGCCCCACCTGGATTTGAAAGACCATTCCTATCTCTTCTCCCTTAAGAAAAGAAGCCCAGTGTAGAAGAACTTATCACAAAATATATTCAAGGCAATGAAGCTCGCTTATCCAACATTAAATCATCGTTGAGAAATCAAGAGGCTTCCAATCGCAATCTTGAGAATCAAATTGGTCAACTTGCAAAAATGATCTCTGAGAGGCAGCAAGGGACACTCCCAGGGAATACCGAAGTCAATCCTAGGGAACATGTTAATGCAGTGACCTTGAGAAGTGATAGAAAACTGCAAGTGGAGAAGATGGATGGTGGGGAAGTAGTTGAGAAAAAAGTGGAAGTCAACCGTAAGGAAGATGTAAAGCCACTAAAATAAAAAGAAAGTATGGAATCACCGAAAGTGAAGGAGTACAAGCCTCCTATCCCTTACCCGCAGCGCCTTAAGCAAAGTTACACTGATCAGAATAAGGAATTCGGTAAATTGATTGATGTTTTCAAACAATTACACATTAACTTACCTCTTGTCATCTTGCAGATGCCAAAGTATGCGAAATTTTTAAAAGATCTTCTATTGAGCAAGAGGAAGTTGGAGGAGCTTACAACCGTCACATTGAACGAGGAATGCTCGGCACTTCTCCAGAAAAAGCTGCCACAAAAATTAAATGATCCAGGGAGTTTTACTATTCCTTATATGGTTGGAAATTTGTTGGTAGATAATGCTTTGGCAGACTTAGGAGCTAGTATAAATTTGATGTCGTATAAATTGTTCAAAAAGGAGAACCTAAATTAATGCGCATGAGCCTTCAATTAGCCGATAGGTCTATCACATACCCTAGAGGCATCATAGAGGATGTTTTAGTACAAGTAGACAAATTCATCTTTCCAGTGGATTTTTTTATACTTGATATAGATGAAGATATTGAGGTGCCAAATTCACCTGGATGAAGAATCATGAATTAGAAGACGTATCCCGTCGAGCTAGCGACGTTAACTAAAGCGCTTCTTGGGAGGCAACCCATGTCTAACTTTATTTATACTTTATTTCTTTAAGTTTTCTTCATTTTATTTTCTGTTTTATCTAACTTTGCTTCGCTTTGTAGATTTTCTTTCAATTTTTCATCATAGTTCTTTCCTCTTTTAGCTTTATTTTTGCTTTTTCTCTTTTGTTTTATTATTTCTAAATTTGCTTTATCTTTAAATTTAATTTTTTTTTTTAAAAAAAAGTTACACGGGCAAGGGATACGGTCGTGTCCCAGCCCGTATCCATCTAGGCCTTTAACACTGTCCACCTACAGAAAGTTACACAGGCAAGGGACACGGTCGTGTCCCCAGCCCGTGTCCATCCAGGCCTTTAACACTGTCTACCCACAGAAAGTTACACGGGCAAGAGACACGGTCGTGTCCCCAGCCCATGTCCGCCCAGTTATACTCCGAGCAAACAGAAAGTTATACGGGCGTAGGACATGGTCGTATCCCCAGCCCGTGTGCGCCCAGCAATATCACCAGTCCACAGAGAGTTACACAAGCGTGGGACACGGTCGTGTCCCCAGCCCGTGTGCGCCCAGAATTCCCACCTGCAAACAGAGAGTTACATGGGCATGGGATATTGTCGTGTCCCAGCCCATGTCTGTCCAGTTTTCACACACGGGAACAGTAAGTTACACGGGCATGGGACACGGTCGTGTCCCTAGCCCGTGTCTGTCCATACTCCACACGACACACACAGATTGTTACACGGGCAAGGGACACGGTCGTGTCCCAGCCCGTGTCGACCCAAATAACACGATTTTCATATACGACCGGTTTATTTAAATCACACACCCTCTTACACTCTCACAATCACACATTTCTCTCTTATACTCTATCTCATTCTCCCTCTTCTCTCCAAAATCCTTGCATTGTGCATCTTGATCCAAGTAAGTTTTTCCTCCGTAATTTTCCTTTCTTTTCCTTATGATTCAGCAATTGGGTTATGTGCATTCTTACTCTTGTGCATTTTTTTTTTTTTTGTTTCCATTTGGCCTGCCTATTTCTTTTGATTATTTATAAATGCCATGCATCATTGCTTTGAGTTTGTTAATTTTCTACGCCATAATGCTGCCTCATCTTGTTCGGTTTCATTGTGTTCTCTCAATTTCAAATATTATTGGTTCATTTGCTTGTCATTATTCATTCATGCTAGTTAGGGTTAGCAATGGGAGATAATATGTTTGGGTCATTTAGCGTCTTTTTTATGTATGGACGCCTGTTTTTCTTCGTTAATTGTTGTGTAGTGGAATTCGTTGGACGTGTTTGTCATGCATTTCTTTTCCACCACCTCGTTTTCTAGCTGCACTCCATATGTTTGATGAAATGCCCCAATGAGCATTCCTTTCACAATTTTCCCATTGTTATTCCTGTTTTTCTGTTTGCCTCAAACTATGTACGATATGGATGTCCGTGTTTGATTTGGCTTGTTGCCTCTTTTCAGGTATCCAAATGGCTAATCGATCTAAGCTTTCCATTCGCCGGAAATCCAAATTTGCGGCATCCTCTTCGTCACAATCGGTGCAATTATTGAACCATTGGCGACTCTTCCTCCTCTGGAGCACCCAATGCTCCAATTCAAGGAGGACTACCAAGTATAACGCTACCAATTGCTTCAGTCTAAGCCATTTAGCGAGACCCTTCGGTTGGATTGGGATGTTCTCGCTCAACTAGAGCTCACCACCGAAATGAAGGAGCTCTTGGATGGTACCGTTTGGGAGCGCCTATTATCCTTTGAAGCTCCAGTTTATAAAGAGCCGACCCTGGAGTTTTTGTGCACTTATAAGCTGGATAAAGACAGTGCTACTCACATGGGCCCAAACCACAAATTACACTTCACCTTGAGTGGCCATCCATTCCAAATGTCCATCGCTCAACTGGGCCGATATCTTGGTTTATATGCAAAACGATATACACGGACGGAAGAATTCCAAAGTCTCTCATGTCATTTTCCTCGTGGCGTCACGGCAGGGTCTTTTTGGAATGAGATCACGGTTGGCGATGCTTATGATCCAGCCAGGAGTAAGGCCTCTCAATTAGTCCGGCCTGAATATCGGGTTCTTCACTGGCTCTTCTCCCATACATTAACTGGCCGGGGCCTTAGCACCGGGGTGGTGTCTAACAAGGATTGCCTCTATCTCTACAGTGTCATCCATAAGCACCCCATCAATCTAGCTATTGAAATTGCTAAACTCTTCAACCATCAAGCCACCACTACTCGAAAGAAAGGGCATATTTGCTGTGGCCCTTATATTACACTACTAGTGCAGGTTATGAGGACTAAGGTTGTTGATTGGCCCTCGCTTACTTTCATTAGCCAAGTCACTCCTATGCGCCTAAATTCCTTTCGCCTCATGAACCTCCTACCATCAAGACGTCAAGGTCGACGCTCTCGCAGCAGCACATCTCGGGGCCAAACGTCTTCAGCCAACTTAGATGATAAATTTGATTTATTACTGTCTGAGGTTTGTTATATACGAGAGAGTATGGATAAACTTCATCTCCGATAGGACCGAATGGAAGAATTTCTTAAAATGAAAGCGTCGGCTACTGATGAAGAGGAAAGTGCGGAAAAGGACGAGGAGGATGAGAGTAGTGAGGAAGAGGAGGATGAGGAGGTTGGAGAGAGTGATGAGGATGAGGAGGATGACGAGGAGGGTGATGATGATAATGATGCTACTATGGCTGAGGCATCATCTGATGAGGAGGCTGAAGAAACGGATTCTGATCACTCTTCTTAGTTCCAAATTTTTTGTGTTGTCTTTTATTGATCAAGACTTGTGAACTCCGATATGAATAATGATGATGCTTCTTCATTTTGCGCTTCTGTTCGACTGGTAGGGAAGTATTAGTTTCTTTTAATTACATATGTTTCTTTTTCCCTATGTTGTTTTTTTCGTGCTGCTCTGATTTTTTGTGGTACATTGGGGACAATGTACATTATTAAGTGTGGGGAAGGGATATATATGAATTTATTACAGTTTAGGAGACCAATTATTCACATTTGACTCAATTAATTTTTAAGTTAACTTGCAATAGGTGATTAATTGGTATTAAGCCAAATTAACTGTTTCATCTTGATTATTATTGATCTTATTATACTTTACTAGAATTGATTAGTCAAATTTTTGGAAGGCAAAGTTACGAGTTATTTAGCTTAGGATTTTAAAACTTGAGATTAGAGCAACATCACTAGTTGAGAGTTAGTCATGGCTATTTTTAAATTTACTTTTATGTATACCCTTCTCTTAGAAATTTTTAAGAGTCCAATAATTTTTAGCAAACAAACAAATGAAATTCTTCTTTTGAGAAACCCCTGAAAAATCACAATGATTGGAGGTCAAAAGTAATAACAAGTGTAGGAATAGAAAAAATTGGTAAGGATTCATCTTGGTCCGTCAGAAGAGCGAGATTGAGTCCCAATGCCAATTCAAATGAAAAAAATGAAAAAATTGATATGGATCGGCCTTGGTCCGTCAGAAGAGCAAGGTTCTTTCCCGCTATCAATAAAAGGAATAAGTTGGTATGGATTGGTCTTGGTCCGTCAGAAGAGCGAGATTCTTTCCTGCTACCAACGCAATTGTACTTAAATAAGGTTAATTTAAAATGACCTCTCAACAAAAGCATGAACTAGGGGGATGATCAGAGAATGAGTGGATGTAAAATGTGTTTGTTTTAGATTATGGTGTTTGGTGAGATGAAAAAGAGAATTGTATACACTTTAGTTGAATGGACAAAATTTTTATAACTCTTTCTTGGTTGGCGAGATGTTAAATCTAATTTTTAGTTTAAGAATCCTTGGTTAAATGTCTTGAGTAAATTTTGATTTTTATAAATTAACTAGTGAACTCTAGTATTAAGTATTGTTGGAGCATTCGAATATGGTCAGATGAAATTGGTTGACTTTATTATTGCAAGTTGATTGAGAATGATTTTCTTACCTTTCTTCGGGTCAAGTGCATTCGTTCACAGGTTTCCTAAATAGTGATAAATTTTTTATTAAGTGTTTCTTGTCCTGAAAGTTTTTTTTTGATTTATTTGCTTGAGGAGAAGCAAATGCTCAAGTGTGGGGAAATTTGATAACTCTAATTTTAAACATATTTCATATGATGATTTTATAGTATTTCCCTTACATTTTTTGGTTTTCTTTAAAGAAATTGATACTTAATTGAGTAAAATGTTGATTTCAGGATTTAAACGCGTTCTAGGCTCGAAAACGAAAAAAAAGAATCAAGTTTCACTCAATTCCGAGTTCAAACGAAGAAGTTATGAATTTTTGAAGTTGTGTAGAAAATTTTCCTAAGTGTAGAAAGTTACACGACCTGGGGAAATAATAGAAATTGAATTGGATATATTTTAAAAAGGTTACATGTTAAACACTAGGGGAAATAATTCCTAAATACATTATTGCATACTTGAAGTCGTTCGTAATTTATTGCTTCCTAATTTGCGTAATTAAGTCTCATAAGTAGTTTAGTTGTTAATTTCAGTATTTTTAATTCATTCAATTTATAACAAAATCTTTCGGTTAGATAATAAAGCTAAAGTTAATATTAGTACTCAAAATCTCTGAGGGATCGACTCGGACTCACATCCGTTATATTAAAACTGATAGGTGCACTTGCCTCATATCAGGTATAAAGTGTATGGTGTCTTGAATAGAAAAGTCCTCGTGAGTAGAGATGTTTACTTCTTTGAAAATATATTCCCTTTTAAGCATAATACCTCATCAAGAGAGTCCTTACCAAATTGTTCTTCTTCTATTCACAATCAAACACTTTCTTATGTGCCATCGGATACACTAATTCCATCACATGCTATTCCTTCAAATCTTAACACTTAAACTATCAATCAATGAACTCTTGTTCGTGTTCCTGAATCTTCTTCCCGAGCTGATACTGATAATTCTGAATTGCGAAGGTCTAATAGACTTAGAAAAAGTCCTAGTTGGCTACAACATTTTGTTCATATAATTCAAAATTCTTTATTTTCAGATCTTGCTACATTTAGTTCCTTTTCTGATCAGGCTACTGCATCTACTGATTCTTTGCCTTATCTTTTATTTGATTCAAATTCCAATGCTAACTACCCATCATATTATGTTACTTCTTTAGCAAATGTGTTAACTACACAAAAGCCATATATTTACAAACAAGCTGTTAAATCTAAAGAATGGATAGAAGCTATTAACCAAGAGTTGATGGCTTTTGAATTGAATGATACGTGATACGTTTTCACCAGTTGCCAAACTTAGTACAATAAAAGTATTACTTGTAGTTATAGTTGCCCAATGTTAGCCTCTTCATCAAATAGACATTAATAATGATTTTCTACATGAAGGTTATACCAAAGCTTTATTAAGGTAAGTATGTAAGCTTAAATAGTCTCTCTATGGTCTTAAGCAGGTGTCCAGGCAATGGAATATAGAAACTTCTAATTTCCTTGTTGCCAATAGGTTTATTTAGTCGGTACATAACTATTCTCTGTTTACTAAGTAATGTACTAATGGTTTTGTTGTAGTACTCCTATACGTTGATGACATGATTATAACCAAAACGAATGAAATACTTATCCATTAGTTGAAAGAAAGTTTGCATAATAAGTTCACCATAAAGTATCTTGGCTTAGCATGTTACTTTCTTGGATTAGAGTTGTGTCGCACTTCTTTATTGTCTTCTTAACCAAAGAAAGGTTATTCTCAACGTTTTGTTGGATGCTAGGTTTTTTGGTGTTAGACCTATTAAATTTCCTTTTCCTATGGGGATGAAATTATCACGTAATAGTAGAGAGCTATTAAATGACCTTACTTTCTATTAAAAGTTGATAAGAAAATTATCTTATATAACAATTACTAGATCGAATATTAGTTATGCAGTACATCATCTCAGTAAGTTTTTATCTAGTCCAAGAACTAAACATTTGAAAGCTCTCTTTCATATACTTAAATACCTTAAAGGCACTTATTCTTTAGGGTTGTTTTATCCTTTTGTTAATCAATTACAACTTCATACCTTTTGTTGCTTGGAAAACTAAGAAATAGGTCACTGTGTCTACTTCTATTACTGAAGCTAAATATAAGAGCTTGGCTACTACTACTAAAGAAGTGCTTTAGACTACTTACATATTATGAGACTTGCAAATTCCTATTCATCCTCCAATTCATTTGTTTTGTAGCAATGGATCTACTTTACTTATTGAGGCCAATCCATGTTTGCATTTTCGTCCTAAACAAATTGATATTGACGTCCATTTTATCCAACATCATATCAATCTAGAGTCCTATAAGTTTAGTATGTTCCTTCTTCAGGTCAATTAGTAAACCTTTATACTAAAGTTTTAGGTTATCAACAACATATTTTTTTATGTTCTAAGTTGGGTCTTCAAGAGACTCCAACTTGAAGGGGGGATGAAGAATTTTATATTTTTCATTAGTTTTATTTCTATACAAAAATCCTTTAAGTTAATTTTTCTAGATAGTTTTGGTAAGCTGGTTGGTTAGTTAGCTATTAAACAAATTGTATAAATACTCTAACTTTACGTCTTTTATCAATACGCAATATTAAGAGAATTCCTTTATGTTTCTACTGATGAGTTTCATCTTCTTCTTCTCGGAGCAATAGTAAGTTCTTCTCGAGTAATTTTGTCAATTTGTAAATCTTACATAGCAAGAGCAATTTTATATTAGAGAGATTTAGGATAAAAGAATATCATTTTTTCTATAGCAATGTTTTTAGTATGTATTTAGGCTTAATGAGTGGAGACTGGTTTCTCCAAGATAAATTTAGTTTTATAATAATGCCAAAACCAAAAACTCAAAACTTTGCATAACAATCCTCTATACCTTGCCATATTATATCATCATCGCTTATTCTCAAGTTAAAATCTTTCACTTTTTTATCAAAACTGACAACACTACTTCTAAAATCAATAGTACAACAATCATAATATATCATTTTCACTTACATTAACTACTCATAACCACAATAACCTTCCATTTTCCAAACAAGAATACTTCCTTATTCATATATCTCTTTCTTTACATTTCCAGCAAAAAATTGCAAACTTTCTAACTAAATCAATGATCAAAACAAATGCTTAAATGCTAAACTCATTTTTTGGCCTTCTTTTGCTAATATTAGTTCACTTTGTGTTCATTTTTTATAGTCTTCTTTTATCCTTATAACTTACACCTATCATGGCTAGTGAAAAAGAATGAATGGTAACAAAAAATCAAATGACAAGGAAAAATATGTGGTTACAATAGAAGATGGAAATTGGAGATTAATTGAGAATAAAATAAGAAAACAAAATATGTATATATGTATATAACAAATAAAATAGAAGAAAAAACAATAAATATTAAGAATAAGATTGAGGAAAAAACATGAATTAAAAAGAAAATCGGGATGTAAGAAGATGAAGGAAGATAACAGGTCAATTCCATAAATCCCATCACCTCAACATCAACTTACTAACACATCTTCAAACATAAATTGCAATACAATGCTATAACTATACATTGAAAATCACCATCAGTCGATTCACATGGTTCATACACAAGATTAATCAACCTAAACATCTAAACATCGTTCAAATATTTGAGTATGTTATAAACATTAGAAAATAACCAAGTGTTTTAGGAAAGAAAAAATAACTAACTTGTCAGCAAGCATTACACACTTACCTTGAGAGAGAGGATGTTGAATTGAAGGTATTGGCTGCCTTAAGCTAGCAATAAAGGCTATCGAGCGTGATGCTAAAGCCACATCACTAGAGTTGGTTGGTTTAAAAGTGGGGTTAGAGTAGCAAGTCTAAGAGTTGTAGGGAAGGGTTTTAGAGATGGAAAATGTCATCTTTAAAATGGAGAGTATGGAGGTCCTTAGTGATACAGCTGCAAAGAAGGCTGTCGTCGATTATCAGGAGATGGATAAGTAGAAGGACGAGTTAAAGGACTTGTCCATTGAATATACTCACTTCATGAGGAGAGAGGTGCTCTCCCATTATCCAGACCTCGACTTGAGTTTCCTAAGTTTTTTTGATTCCCCGACTTTTAGGGAGAAGAGGGAGGCCACTAAGTGGTTGGCGAAGTTACGCCTTCTACTGTTGGGGCTAGGCAAGATGCTTCTACATCCACTTTTGCCCCAACAGCTTGGCAAGATTTTACCCTTGAGGGTGCTCCTCAGGATGATCAAGGTCGGGATGATTCTCTTACCAACCCTAGTCAGCAACCTTTAACCTTTGCTTTAGCCCAAAGCCATCTTCCTTAGGGGTTAGTGATGGATAAGCACTCCAAGCAGATTAAAGCCTTAGATTTTTTAAAGCCTCCTTGGGATTTTTGAGGATTTTGAAGAACTTAGTACATCTATCCATACTCTTCGAGATGAACTTGCTTAGTATGGCCACCATGCAGGTAAGCTTTTATATGTCTTGAACTGAGGTAGGAGTCTTTATCTTCCTGATTGCATGTATCTTTTTAGGGTTGGCCTTAATACCTCTTCAGGTGACCAAGAAGCTTAGGAATTGTCACAAACCAACGTTGAAGACATACTTCTAAGGGTTTAGCGTCATATCATATCTTCTCATCTAGTCAAAAGCTTCCTAAAGGTCTTTGACATGATTGTCCAGCTCCTTGCTCTTGACAATCATGTCATAAACATACACTTTCATGTTGTGCCCGATTTGGGGCTTGAATAATGTTGTCACCATGTGCTGGTAAGTTACTACGGCATTATCGAGGTTGAAGGGCATGACAGTATAACAATATATGCTGAAGTCGGTGATGAAAGAGGTATGGACTTCAACCTTCGAGTCCAACTTTATTTGGTTGTAACTCAAGAAGGCATCCATGAAGCTCCTTAGGGTATGTCCTGAAGTGGAGTTGACTAGCTAGTTGATTCTAGGTAGAGGGAAGCAGTCCTTAAGGCAAGCTTTGTTGAGGTTGGTATAATTGACATACGTATGCCACTCCCCAAATTTCTTCTTGATTAACACCATATTTGCTAACTAGGTAGGGTACTTCTCATTTTTTACGAAGCTAGCCTTCGGTAGCTTATGTACTTCTTCCTCAATTGTAGCTCGCTTCTTAGGGGCAAAATGTCTCAATTTTTGCTTGATAGGCCGCACGGTAGGATCAATGTTAAGGCTATGGGTAACTAGGTTAGGTATGATCCTAAGCATATCAAATGCCAACCAAGCAAACCTATTTGAGTTGGCTTGTAAGAAGGTAATTATCTTGTTCTTCACTTTGGTAAGAGTTTTAGTTTCGACCTTGGTGGTCTAGTTTGTAGAAGTGCCAATCTGAACCTCCCCCATTTGTTCGCTTGGCTCACCTCTCTCAACCGACTTCTCTTGTGGGCCAATCTCCAAAGCGAAGACACTGTTAGCTCTAGCGACCCTTACATAGAGCTTTCGGGAAAGCTTATAATCACACCTGCATATTTCCACCTGGTTGAGGTTGAGAATTTGACCTTTAGGTAAAGGGAGGATGTGATCATCCCAAATGCATTCAAACTTAGTCTTCTTAAGAGAGTGTTGCAAGGGGAGAGAAGTCGGTCACTGTTGAGCCTAGTTTTTTTCCTCTCGATTTTTTTTAATTAGTTTTCTTTAAACCGATCAGTATCAAATCTTACCCGTTTAATATTAACCCTTGACTAGATTTTAAGAAAATCGATTTTTATTTTAAAAATGTATTGGAGTTGTCACCTGACTGGAGTCGGGAAAAAACAATTAAGTTATGTTATAACCAATTTGGTAGATTGATTATAACTTAGTTACTAGTCTATTGATTAAACCAATTTTATAAAAAACAGTTTTAGAAACTAGAGATCTAGATCCGAGGATTGAGTTTTTTAAACTCTTACGAGTACCATTAACTTTCCAATTTTAATCTTAATCTTAAAAATCACTTTTCAATTCTATGAAATAGAACTCCGTTAGTTAACCAAATTGGTTAACTTGAGTAACCTAAACTAAAAAAAAAAAGAAGAAAAATAGGGTCTTTTTTTTTTTTATTTTTTACTATTGTCCTATAATTGCTTATGTACTTACTATTTAGGATTAGATGTACGTAGTTTTTTGTTAAAAACATTAGTGGGTTGAATTGATTTTTGTTTTGAAAAAAAGACTAGATTTACATTTTTAATCCAATTTAGTTTATTTAGGGAAATTTAAAAAAAGGTCATAAATTAGAAATTTTATTATATTTTTGGAAAATTCTAAATAAAATCCTAATTTAGAATGGGACCATTTATTTTTATTTATTTTTGGAAAAAAAAAAAACAATTTTTCTAAGTATCTAAACAATTTTTTATTTACTAACATATTAATTTATTTTTATTTATATTATCTTATTTATTTACTACTTATTCTATTTTATCTATCCCTATTAAACTGAAAAGAAAAATAGACTACTCTTTTCCTTTTTTTTTTCTTTTCTTCCTTTTTTCTTTTTCTTTACATTACCATTTACATTTACATAAATAAAAAAAAAATGACAACAATCAATTTAAACAATAGGAGGGATCGAACCAGGGGGGATGCATGCGGGTCAGTTGATTTGGATACTGGACTTGGGTTGATTTGGATAGGTTGGGTACTGGATTCGGGTTAGATTTGAGTTCTTCTTCAATAGCAACACTGTGGTTGGTTTAGGGTGATTTGGATATTGAATCGAAGTGGTGAAAATGTTTTATGTGTTTTAGATTACGGGGTGGGGGTACGTTCAATGCCATAGCGTTTGGGAGTCGCTTGGGTAACAATCGGAGATGAACGGTGGTGATGGTTTTGGGGAACTTCGAGGGTGTCTGTTGGGTGTGAGAGGGGAGTGTGGTGTGGGGTTTTGGGATGTGGAGAGTGTAGCTGCATGCAAGTGTTTATCTAAAGAGCAATGGAAGTAGATGGTCTTAAGTTGGGCAGCTGTGGTGGTTAGGGTTTCGGCTTGAGGCTTTGGTTGAAGGTAGTAGAAGTGTGGCAGGGCTCGTAGCTAGTGGCGTTAGAGAGCTCATGCTGTAGGGATGATGTGGTGGTAACATGTTTGCTTAGAAGTGATCGAAGAGGGGTGATTATAGAGAGAGAGTCGCAACTAGAGAGGGAAAATGATCGAAAATGAGAGAGAAAGAATCAGTGAGCGATTCTAATTAATGTTAAGTGATCGTATCTATTAGGGAGTGTCCAATTTATAGTGATTCTAGTTGGCACAAGCTCAGAAAGTTCTTTAATCACAAATTGGGCATGAATGCATAATTCAAAACTTGATTTTTTTTTTTCGATTTTGGGAGTTAAATTGATTACTCAAATGAACGACTTTAACCATATTTTTGGATTCAATATAAAGATGACTATGCATAGTACAATATTGATAAAAAAAAAGAAAAACCATATTTACATGTCAAAATCACTCAAGAAATTGCGCCAAAGTAAGTGGTGTGGGCTAGTTTTTAGCTGACATAGCGTTGACGTAACGCCACATAAGCCACATCATCCAGTTACGGTGTACTACATGTCCTCATGTGATACGTAGTAGTTGACATGGTAATGGGAGTTGACATAGTATGCCATGTGGCACTACATCAACCATGACCCAATTTGATGGTGCCATGTATCAGGGTACATGGCACAATGAACCTTTGATACATGGCAATCCTATTTGTAATGTGCCTTCTAAAAAAAAAGAAAAAGGCCTTTTATGCCTTTGTCAAGATTCGAACTCCTAATCTCATGCTCAAACCTAATGCCATGCTTATATGTTTATTTGTTAAGCCGTTGGCCTATGCCTTATCCAAATTACACATCTAGACTAAGTTAGTTTAGGCTAAATTCAAATCTAAAACTAAGTCTAACGGTCTTTTCCATAAATTAACAAAATCTAATCTATTAAACTACTTAAAAAATTTATTATTTTCTAAAATTATTATTTTTTCAATTTTTAATTACTTTTCAATTTTTGTAAATTTTTCCATTTTTTTTTGTAAATTTCTTATTTTTTGATATTTTTCTAAACTTCTTATTTTTTTAGATTTTCTTTAATTTTCTATATTTTTGTGTTTTTCTTGATTTAGGACCCCCTATCCTATTGAAATAAAACAAAATAAAGGGAACAAAAATTGGGTATCTATAATCATGACGAACTCCACTAGTCATCGTATTATGTGGTCATCATCACTAAGCTTCATATTAAGAGTAATGATCCTCTTAGCTTCGATGGTACTACCATTGAAGCCGATGAGGTTATGGTGATATAGCTTCATCTTAACTAGTGGCTTAGTCTTCATCTTTTTGTATGTATGGAGGAAGAGGATGTCGACAGAGTTGTTGGTGTCTACCATTATCTTGAGGACCTCGAAATTAGCGATCATTGCCCCTATGACCAAGACGTCTTGGTGGGGGGTATCCACTCCCTCCAAATCTTTATTAGAGAAAGATAGTGAAGTGTTTAGATTTTGTCTCTTCTCTCTCGTAGTAGCATCTTGAATGAGGCATTAATTGCACTATTAGTGCTTGGCTGACTCCTAAGGTGTGCCCCCGCCAACGATTATATTGATGATGTCATTAGGGGTACTGTCATTGCAGTAGTCATCGTTTTTCTTAGCTCAAGCACCTTAAGTTTGCTGGCTCCAAGGTGTTAGGTCCTAGTCATCATCTGAATGGTCATCGTTCCTCTGATGGGCCATGTATTCGCTAAAGAAACCCTACTGAATGGCATACTTGATTGCATTCTTTAACTGGAAGCATTCGTTAGTGGTATGGTCGTCGTTGCCATCAAATTGGTAGTATTTGTCAAAGTTCCGATAGTTGGGGCTCCCCTTCATCCTAGGGGGTCTTTGCATCAAGTTCTAATGCTTCACATCGGAATAAACTTAGGTAATAGGTCTATTGAGAAGGGTGTATTGCATGTAGATAGGGAGTCGCACTTAGCTCGGTGCTTCTTCTTACACAAGCTCTCCCCATTTGATCTGCTTGACGCCTTGCCGTTGAGACGATCCTTAATGGATAACCTATCCTTATCTTGCTTTCTTCCTAACCACTCTCATTTAGCATTGTGCCTAGTGTGGATCTTGTCCTCTTAGTCCATGTATATATAGGCCTTGTTCTAGAAATTGGCTAAGGTCTTGGGCTTGCTCTTCATAAGTGATCGGAAGAAATCTCTTAAAGATCTAAGACATAGATAGCAACTCCATCATCCAGCTGAGGGATTTCAACCATGACATTGTTGAACTAGGCTATGAATTTGTGTAGAGTTCCCCCTTTAATCTACCTGATTAGGTATAAGGATAATGTGTCCTTGGATGGAGGCTTGTTAGCCTTAAAGTGAAGGTTAACCTTCCGCGCTAGCTGATCAAAGGAGCTAATTGAATTGTCAAGTAGGTGGTTGAACCACATCTAAGCTACTTTCCTCGAGTACTCAAGAAAGCTTTACACATTATGGCATTCTCATGACCATGGAGGTTTTATAAGGGTACGGAAGTGGAGAAGGTGACCATTAGGGTCACCTTTACCATCATATTGGTCCAAGGACAAAAGTTTACTATTAAGGGGCAACACTTTGTCTTGGACGCCTCTAGTAAAGGGGGTCTTCTTACTAGTGACCAGCCCAGTGTCACAAGTAGCCATGCTCCCCTACTGCTCGAAGAACCTCCATACTATTGTGCAAAGCTAATTCACATCAGCGTCGTCTACCGGATGAGCTTGGCACGCTGTTGAGTGCTCTAGTACTCCTTAGGAGTCGGCTACTTACTCATTGCTAGCTAGGGGTTGGCTTTAGGTGGCTGTAAACCTAGCTAGGTGTTGTTGCACTAGGGGATTTGGTTGCTGATCCCTACCATTTTGTGGTTGCTACTAGTGGTTATTCTGCCAGGTGCAAGCATCAAAAGCTTTAAGGGTGTGGGTTTGTGTGCTGCGCCTCTTAACTTCATTAAGGCGGGCATGGAACAACCTGTTTTGAGAAGCAAATTCCTTAATTAGGAGCTCCAAGTGCTCAAGGTGTGCTTCCAATGTTTCCTCTAGAAAGGGCTGGTTCTCAGCGAGTTAGTTGTTCGCCAGCTAGCAATTATTGGTGTTGCTAACGCGGGACATGGTGATCAAAGGTGGTGTTTAGAATAAGTATGTAGTGTTTTCAATTGGTTTGTGTAGGAAGTAGGATTAGAACTTCCTATAGATGGCGCTAAATGTTATCTCAAGATATTTGTTAG
Organism: Lumnitzera racemosa; assembly: GCA_024138005.1. NCBI lineage: Eukaryota > Viridiplantae > Streptophyta > Magnoliopsida > Myrtales > Combretaceae > Lumnitzera > Lumnitzera racemosa. The sequence goes on from JAMXBC010000003.1 coordinate 2,936,470, forward strand.
TAGAAATTGGGCTCTATGCATTTAGTAAGCCTATATGAGAGAACATTGTAAGGGGATGCTAAGGTGTTGTCCTACATGGCCACTTCGATGCTTAAGTCAGTAAATTGCTTTGGAGAGTAAGGAATGCTTGGGAGCAATAAACAGGGTTAAGTACATAAAGTATCAAGCAGTTTACCGTTAGGTGATGACTTAATTTTATAGCAAAGCAGTTCTGGGAGTTAGAGAGCGGTTAGTGGACAAAGCTTCTTCCATAAGTATTGGAGAGTAGGCTTGTAGTGTCCGATATATCCCACATATGCCGAAGGTGATTGTTAACTTGATCTTTTATCCTTATCTGGTATCTTCTAACTATTAGAGAGCCTTTTTAGTTAGTCGAGCCAAGCCCTAGGCTTGGGCCTATGGCTATGAGCCTTAAACTGTGAGGCACGTCAAATTTAGATGGGCCTAAGGGTCCATATTCAAAGATCCCTATCAACATTAAGAAAAGGAAAAAAGTTGTAATTAAAGTAACTGCTCTTGCCTCTATTTAGTTTATTGCAAGGTGCAACTATATGATAGAGGAGGTAGCAAGGGATATAGGCTTGGCCTTTATTTTCTTGTCCCTTTAATACAAGCTTTTGATTTTTTTTGGGCCATCCTATACAAGACTAAATAATGCCTTATAAATGTTGGAGATAATTTTTTGGACTGGAGCCTTGGGCCTAACACAAGAGCATGAATTATGATAATTGAGGGCAAGTATCACTAACCTTACGTATGAATATTATTTGATCTAATTAAGTCATGCACCACTAACCTTACATATGTATACACATACACATATATTTTGCCAGAACCTAGTACTTGATTTTTAATTAAAAAATTATCTATATTTGCTATCCCAACTTGTTAAATCTCCATCTAGTTAAAAAAATGCCTCATTAAATCTTAGTCTTTTGGTTACATGGTTTTCACAAATTTGTTAGGTAATTTCCTAATTTAATTATTCTAAGATTACTTAAGTTGTATTTTTCTAACATTCAAAAAGGAAAAGTTAGCTTGTTATATATTTACAAGTTGGCAAAAATAAAGGTATAGTTGGGTTTCAATAGTTTACTACTTTTAAAATTGGATACCGATATAGTAGTTTTCATTTTTATTTATTTATTTATTTTAAACTAGGTAGTAAATGACTGTTTGATTAAGTTTACTAACAATTAGTTTTCTTCAACTGTAATATTTGAAAATGTGGTTGGATAAAATTTTTAAATAATCATCCACTTGACTCGAGCCATGTCGGATTGTGGTCTGGATCTGAAACAACGCCGATCGAAGATACACGGACTAGATTCTCACCTTGTGAGCCACTCATATGCTAGGACTGCAAGACAAGCATCAATTAAAATAATAAGACCAACCCATCGTACAGGAATCAACTCATCATGTCATCACCAGCACGCTAGTCAAGCCTCCATTATTGAATTATTAATATTGAAAATTTTCCTCTAACTTCCTGTTAAATTCTATATTTTTATTACAATCAAAATCCAAACAAGCCAGCGTGAGTCAACTTGACGAAGTATGGCCTCAACCTGGGACTCCATGAAGGAAAGCAAATTGACAATAAAGATGAGATCTATTTACCATTTTATACCTTTTTATTTGTCCTAGTCCTTCATTCGATCCCTGTTTATTTGTCCTGTTTATCTTTCCATTTTCATACATCTCAAATTGGTTGAGGGTGTGGAGAAGGGTCTTGGCTCGGTAATTCGTTGACTTGGCTCAAAACCATAGGGGTAGGTTTTGGCCTGTTATTGGATCTGTTGGTCCAAGCGAGTTTATACGAGTCAAAGCTATCGATCCAAGTCATGTAAAAAAAAAAAAAACTTGTATTATACGTTTTTTCTTTGTTCTATTTTATGTATTCAATATTTAGATTAGATTAATTTTTTTTACGAGGAAAAAACTTTAATTGGCATTTTTTCAAATTTAGGAGTTAGTGATATGGGTTATATTTTGGAAATTGAAAGTGCTGAAATAAATGCTAGTTTGTACTATAGGACTTTTTTTTTTTTAAAAAAAAAAGAAAAATTCAAATGGCTAATTATGTAAACGTGATGGATTTTTTCAAATATAAAAATTGACTAACAAAGTAAAGTTAAAAAAAAATTATATTAGAATTATGATATTTTGATTCTATCTAATGGATACGTAGGCAATTACTAATGCAACGTGATAAAAAAAATTTCATTTTGCACGTCGTTTGAAATATATAGGCGCATGCTCATTACATCTCACATACAATGCAATTTAACAATGTATGTTACAATACCAATATATGACGTAATATTGTACAAATATTAACTATCAAATGAAAGGTTTTTTTTTTTCATATTTTAAATTTAAATGGGTCAATAGGAAAATTTATTATATAGAGATCCCCCGAAAAAATGACACCCCTCGAGAGAGGTAGGCAAAAAGGAAAGAAAAAAATTTGAAAAGAAAAGAAAGAAAAAGAAAAAGAAAAGGTTCATGAGCTGAACCGACCCATGACTTGACAAGCCTTCTTGAATTGGCTTAGAATCGGCCTTAATCGAGTTGGTATCAATTCAAGGGTCCACAGGCCGATGACCCAATGGGTTCGGGCCAAGTTTGACTTGAGCTTCTGTCTAGGTGTTGGAGATTGAATTCATTAATATACTTTATAGGGATTACTAATCTTGACAATGATTTTTGAATAAAGTGTTATCTTCTTCCATGATATTTCCTTCATAATATGAATGATTGTTGCGCTAATCATTTTCATGAGAAGTTCAAAACCTTAGGTTAGCTCTATAGAAAACAATATTTGCAACTTACACTTAGTCTTGGTCTACCATAATGATAAATGTTTTTTATAATTTTTTTATAATTTTTAATGTAATAATATATTGATTGCTTTAGTGACCATGACTTGGTCATTTCCTTTCCAATATCATATTTCCTTTGGATTGGCAATTTGCCATTGAAAACAATAGCACTAAAAATACATTTGCAATGATAATTTTATTCTTCTAATACGAAGAAATCTTTTCTTTTGCGACATGGTTTCTTGTCAAAATTTTTGGATTCTCAATAAAAGAGAGAGTGAGGAAAAAAAAAATAGAATATCAATAAAAAAGTTATGTTGTTGTCAATAAGTTGGATAGATCATTAATACATTAAAAGAATTTATAAATATGATAGGTTATAATTTTGAAATTGGATCTAAAATAGCTCTTTGGTAATAAGAGAAAGAAGATCAGCACATATCAAACAATTTTTAAATTTAGCTATTACAACTAAAGTATCTTAAGCATTAAAATCACAAGATATGGGAAAAAAAAAGAGAAGAAATTAGTTCTAATTGAAGCTACTTAAATGCTGCACTCCAAATGATGAAGGAGGAAGCAGGTTATGGGCTTGGCCTTTATTTTCTTGTCCATTCAATATAGGCTTTTGATATTTTTTGGGCCATCCTATAGAGGATTAAATAATGCCTTATAAACATGGAAGACAAATTTTTAGGTTAGAGTTTGGTTCGGTTATGCTTTTCCATAAAATGCGAGCATCAATCATGATACTTTAGGACATGTATCACCAACCTTACACATTAATATAAACAAAATATTTTAGAAACATTAATGGCTATATATACACACACATACATGCACACACACATACACACAAATATATATTTTGCTAGAAATTACTAAATGATTTTTAATAAAAAAAATCCATCAATATTTGTTGTCCTATGTTGTTAAGTCCTCCCTCTATTTAAAAAATGCCACATTAAATATTATCTTTTGCCTACGGGCTTTTCACAAATTTGTTAGACCATTCTTTTGATTTAATTATTTTGAGCCTCCTTAGGTTGGATTTTTCTAACATCCTAAAAAGAAAAGTTGGCCCGTTATAAATTTACAAGTTTGTAAAACTAAAGGTATAATTGGGTTTCGGTAGTTTACTTTTTAAATTGAATATTGATATAGTAGTTCCCATTTTTGATTTTATTTGTTCATTTATTTACTTTAAACTAGGTAGCAAATGATTGTTAGATTAAGTCAAAATCTCATAATTTAGTTATAGATTCCTCCTTGTTACTAACAATGAGTTTTCTTCAATTGTAATGGACTTGAAAATCATGACTATTGTAAAAATTGTTGTCTTCACCATCCTTCAAAATAGGTAATTCATGAATCTCTTCCCCAGATTCCTTCACATCTAAGAGGTCGATTGATATGTCCTTAATATACAGAAACAAGTTTGCCCTTCGATCATAAGGATAGAGATAAGTAACTTTTCACTAAACTATAAAATCTCTTATGCGTCCGTTCTCCAAGATGATCAACTTCGTTTTGTGTTACCCTACAACATTTATAATAAAATGTGCATCCCTTCACCACAAGTTCAATTGGCTTCATTATGTTGTTTGCAACATTTTGATGCAATGCTATTTACTTTAGGACTTTAGGTTACTCAAAAATGAGAGAGAGGATCAGAGTTCATGTTTCAATTTTTTTTTTTTCTAATATTAGTTTTGGGGAAATCATGCTTGAATCAAGGATTAACTTTTGTAGAGTTTAGGAATTGAGATATTCAAGCTGATTACTCCTAAAGAATATTTAGAAAAAAAATGGTAAATAAATTGCTACAAACTTTACTAACCATAACTGGATCATAAAAAAATAAAAGTTAGATGGAGGGTAAATGCTAAAATAATTCCTACAAATCATACTCTTATTTTGTGTTTGATTGGCTGATTGTGGTAGTCATTTCTTTGCTTCTAAGGTGTAAGGTCTCTTCTATGTGTTCTTTGTGCAACTTGATAAAATGTCTCTCAACATATACGGTTGATACGTGTTCTAGAGTGCTAGACTTATGATAACTATACCTTAAAGCTTTATCCGTATAATTATTGGCTCGACCCTTCGACAGATGCCAATATATACCTTATATTTTGGAGAGAAGTTTTAATAGTGATAACACAACACCTTGATGGATTAGTAATCTATAAATATTAATAAGGTTTTAATGTGTGAAAATACAAATAATAGTTTTTTAAAAATTATGTATTATTATTGATACTCATATGCTATCAATTTAAACTCATAGCATATAATTATCATTGAATCTTTCTCTATATTGCCTATTAAACAGGATTGGCATTTTACTGGTGGGAAAAGGAGGGGAAAAAAAAGGACAAGATTCGCATGCATGTAGATGTTTTAACGGGAAAAATGTCGTCGAATAAAATAATTGAATATTCCTCCGCTTGATCGGAGCCATATCGGATTGTGGACTGGATTTGGATCAATGCTAATGGAGGGAGGATAGAACGGACTAGCTTCTCAACTTGTGAGCTACTCGTGCTACTGCTAGCGTTGCAATGGGACAAGACAAGTATCAGTTAAAATAATAAGACTAACCCATCGTACAAGGATTGCTCAATGTCATCACCAACACACTGTTCAAGTCTCTATTATTGAATCATTGATATTGAATACTTCCCTCAAATCTCCTGTCCGTTCTATATTTTTATTATAATCAAAATCCAATTTATTAAATGTGTCTCAACTTGACAATAATGATGAGAGGGTAGTTGTAACTCACATCTACATGCCATTTTATCCCATTTTATTTGTCTTTTTTATCTTTCCATGTTCATGCATCTCAAATCGTATAATGAATTCATTCCCATATTTTATTGGAATTACTTACGTTGGTATTGACTTTTGGGTAAGATATTATCTTCTTCCACCATATTTCCCTTATAATATGAATGATTGTCATGCTAATCATTTTCACATGGAGTTCAAGACATTGGGTTAGCTCCATAAGAAATGGTATATATAACTTGCACTTAGTCTTGGTCTAAGACAGAGATACATATTCATTTTTTTTTATAATATAATAATATATTGATGACTTTAGCGATCACGATTTAATTATTTCTTTTCCAATATCATATTTCCTTTGAGTTCGTAATTTGCTATTAAAAACACTAGCATTGAAAATGTATTTGCAATGGTAGTATTCTTCCTCATTTTTTCCTCTAACCAAAAGATAATTTTCCTTTGCAATATGTTTTTTTTTTTTTTTGGAAATTTCGGATTCTCAATTAAAAAAATGAAAAAAAAAAGAATGATAGAATATCAATAAATAAATTAATTTGTTGCCAACAAGTTGGGTAGATTATTAATATCATTAAAATAATTTATAAATATGATAGGTTACAAATTTGAAATTGGATTTGGAACAACTCTTTCTTTTGATTAATAAGAAAAAGAAGATTGGCACATAACAAACAATTTTTAAATTTAGCTACTACAACTAAGGCATCTGAATCCTTTAAATCTCAATAAAAATCCCTTTCCTCTAATGTTGCTACGATAATAAATTACAAGATATATATAAAAGAAAAAAACTTCTCATTCGAGCTACTTAAATGCTACACTCTGCATGGAAACTCCATGAACACGGCAAATTGACAATAAAAATTATCAATATTGTAAGTCACATCCACTTGCATTTTTATCCCTTTTTATTTCCTTCATTTGTCTTTTTATCTTCCTTTTTCATGCATCTCGAGTTACCTTTTATCCCTACCATTCTCTATCATTTTCTTTCTCTCTCTCTCTCTCTTTTTTAATCTTTTACTCTCTTACGACAACTCTCTAGAACAACTTAATCTTGGTATAAGGATTTAGATTGTATTAAATTTTTTTTTTGAAAATATTGCATGTTTACCATCAAAATTAATAAATAATACATAATTATAATTTGTATAAAAAATATTATCAAAATATCAATGCTAATATTATCAACGCTATGTTACATATTGAAAATGCAACATTAGCATTTGTATATATGTTGATGTGACATAGCATGAGTATTTTGGTAATTTTTTTTATTAAATTGTAATTGTGAATTTTTTTTTAAGTCAGTACACATGTGTTGTACCTCTTCTTATGACCTCTCTCCTTGGATGAAATTTGGTACTAAAATAAGCGTTAATTCTTTGTAAAGGATTTGCTCTTTACTCTGTTTTCTTCTATTCCTTTCTTTATTCCTTTCCCTTGTCTACCATTTCCATTTGATTTTGGTCAAATCATCCCTCTCTAAGAAAGTAAACTTTCTTTTCAATTTTATAAAGTTAGACTAATTTATTATTATTTGTGCAACTATTTATGTCATAAAATTATTAAATTTACTTATTTATATTGTTTACACAACATTACTTACTCAAGTAAACAATATACTTATCTATGGGCACATGTTTTAATGGTTAAGACCTTACCGTAAAGCATTCGAGCAAGTTCAAATATTATAGGGAGTAGGATAAGAAAAGATTATCTAGACGTACATAGATCTCACTGCCTTTGACTTGCTCATGAATAATTATTGCATGGAGCAAAAAGATTATATGAACATTACAATTTTATGATTTTTTAAAAGTTAAAACTATTGTGAAATTGTTTAGATATAAACTCTTACTGAAATTATGAATTTAGATGTATGATTTTAAAGGCTTACAATTTTACTATTTCGTACAATTTTATTGATTTTATACACTTCAATTTTAAATAAAATCATGAGGTTAAGAAAAATTTTTATTTATTTATATATATATTTTGAATGAAATTTCTAACATAATCTAATCACATGATAATAGGATACTTCAACTTCTAAGTTTGATGTTCTAACATTCTAAAGGAGAAAAAGAAAATTAAAGAAGGTTTGCTTTCGAGATTAGAAGAGATAGTGTTATATGGGTATGTGGAGGACATAACCAAATACTGGTCAAAATTCATGCAATGCCAAAAACAGCTTAAAGCAATACAAAATTTGCAATGTGTTACACAATTGATGCTTAAGATGCCTAAATGCATAAATTTTTTCTGATGTTGCACCAAAGATTATTTAAAAGCAACACTATAACAATTGTTACTACAAGAACTTTGATGCAACATTGTGGTAACAAATATATCATATTGCTAATAATTGTTTAAATAAAGGCAACAATTTATACAAATTGTTACCTTATCTTATTAAGTTTTGGCAACTATTGTTAAAGCCATTACTTATATTTGTGGAATGTGCAACTACTATAAAAAGAAAAAAATCATTATTTTATCAATATGATCAATTTAAGATGTCATAAATTTAAATTAAGATGAACTAAACTATAACATAAATGGAAATTTTCTTTAAATAATTTCTTAAACTAATATTTATTGGTATATTATATCCAATGAGAAAGTTTTTAACCAAAGAACAATGAAACTTATTAATGTACTAAGATAACTTCAAATCTTCATTTATTCAACAATATTTTAAAATTAAACTAAAACTAATATATCACTCCATAGATTTTGGCAAAAATTATGGCTAAGATTTAACTAATTTATACAATAATAAATTATATAGAGACGATTTATAATGAGATATTTTGTAAATAACTTATGTTTAGTGATAAAATTCAAACATATAAAAAAAGATATGAAAAATGTTAAAAATGACGATTATATCCATTTTTTATCAATATTTTTAATACATATACTTTCGAAAACCTCTTTCTTTTGATATACTTGCAACATCTATAATGTTTTCACTTTTCAATATCAAAATCTCTTTTTTTTTTCTTTTAATTTTTTTTATCTTAAAGACAAATCTATGTAAGAAGAAAAAATAGTTATAGTATAATCATAATCTTTACATTATTTGATACAATTTATGTAGCTTTTCTTCACTTCTAACTTTTGACTAATTGAAGTTTTTGCCATTTATAATATTTTGTTTTATCATATACAACTTTTCATTATTATATGCTTTCACTATTCAAAATTTTTTTCTATTAAAAAAAAACTTGTATTTAAGAGACATGTCCATTATAGAAAAAAATTATTTGTATGAGTTTCGAATTTTACATGACTTAATTATAAATATTACAATCACACTAAATGAAATTGTATTCTTATCCTTTAAAGAATTGCAATTCTTTATATAAGTTAACACATCATATAAGTATGAAATAAATAAGCAACGTGTGATATATATTTATATAAATAAATAATAGTATTGGTACCATATTTATAACAACCTATGAACGTACATTAGAAAGAATTTAATAAGTATTATATGCCACATATAATACAAGTAGAGTATAAATATCAATGTGCAAATCTCAAGTAGTAATTAATTTGAAAACCACCTATTTTATTATTATATGTACCAATATCTTATTGGTAGTTATACGTTACATACAAATTACATGTGGCATATAATATCTAGTGAATTTTTTTTTTCATTAAAATGTTAATAGGGAATGTTTTTAAGTAATTATATTATTTTTACTACTATTTTAAAAACCTTAAAAAATCAATGCAATCAATTTAATGTTAAGATTTATACTTAAAATGACTTCATACTAATTTTTTATATAAAATATTACGCACTAATTTAGAGAGATTTTGATTCACATAACATGAGTCTATCTTTTTGATGAAATAGGTTTGTTTTATCCAATCATATCTAAAAGAAATTGTAGTTGTTGAAAAAGATAAGTATAAGCAAATTCTAAATATTGCACCTTCATAATTCAAATTCACAATAATATCACCAGAAAGTATAAAAAAAGGAATAATTATGTATAGTTGAAATTTTACATTAGATAAAATAATAAAAATAGAAAGTGATTTTCTCTTGTAAATTGAATCCAAAGAATTAGATTTTAGATATACGTAAAAATACAAGCAAAGATTTATGTTAAAAATATCTTAGATGCATTAACAACTTTGTAACAAACAAAAACAATAATATCTATAAATGTTTGACAATAAGTTTGAAAAGATAATCTACAAAAATAATATTTTTAAACTATAATTTAAAACAAAAATCTATTCAAATTATCTAAAATGAAAATTTTAAATGATAATTCTTTTTTTCAATATTGATACTTTATTTACTAGTTAAAAGCAAACTATGATTTTATAAACCTTAATAAAGAGAGAGCCAATAGTTTCTACTGACATTCTCTTTATATGTTTATAGTTTTCTATATCAATCTTCAACTTACAGTATATAAAGTATTGATTTTGAAAAACTCGGTTTAAATTATGGATAAGAGTTGAATTTCTAAACTAACCTCAAGTTTAACATACATCAAAAGAATTAAATTTTCTAGATTTTGCTTTTTCTAATTTGGCTATTGGGAATGAAATCTCCTGTCCTTTTTTAAGGTGTAAGAATAGTAATTGGTTAAAGAGAAAGATTGTTCTAGAACATTTAATTTTGAATGGTTTTGATACAACATATATTGAATGAATTTTTCATAGGAAAGATATATTATCATCAAAGGATGAATGCAATGATATTGATAGAGAAGTAAAGGATGCTTTTGATGATATGGAAGGACTAATCCATGATACTTTTTGACTTAATGAATCTAACCATGAAGTTTCTAATGGGCCTGATGCTATTGCTATAAAGTTCTTTAATTTACTTAAGGAAGCTAATGGAGAGCTATATCCTGGATGTGAGAAATTCTCAAAACTTTCTTTCACCATTCGATTCTATCTTATAAAATGTCTTCATAGAATGAGTAATGCTTATTTTAATGCTTTAATGAAAGAGTTACGGAAAGCATTTCCATAAGCAAAGCTTCTCGAGTCTTTCAACTATGCTAAGAACATGATTAAGGATATTGGGCTTAATTATAAAAAAATCCATGCTTGTCCTAATAATTGCATGCTTTATTAGAAGGGGGATGAGAATAGAGAGTCTTGTCGAATATGTAGAACATCTCTTTGGAAAGAAAGTTGTACTGCAAGCGCAAGTGATAGTAGCAATGGTTCTTTGGGTAAGAAATCTAAGATTCTAAGTAGGGTTCTAAGGTACTTTCCATTAATTCCAAGATTGCAAAGATCGTTCATGTCTTTAAAGACAGCTGATTTAATGAGATGGCATAAGAATTGGAGGATTGATGATGGAAATCTAAGACATCTAGCTAATGGTGAAACTTAGAAAGATTTTGACTTCACTTATCATGAGTTTGCTATAGATTCTCACAATGTGAGACTCATTTTGACTTCTGATGGTTTTAATTCTTTTAAAACCATGAGTATTTGTCATAGCATACGACTAGTTGTCTTAATGACATACAATTTACCTCCATGGATGTGCATGTAGTTTGAGTATTTTATGTTGTCGCTATTCATACCTAGAGCCCAATCCCCTAAGAACAATATTGACATATATTTGAGGCCTTTATTTGAAGACTTAGAAGAGTTATGGTTTTTGGAGTTTCCACATATGATGCAGTAAGTAATCAAATATTTAAATTGCATACTGCACTATTATGGACGATAAGTGACTTTCTTGGTTATGTAATGTTGTCTAGGTAGAGTATAAAGGGGAAACTTACATGTCCATGTTGCAATTATGATATGTGGTATCAGTATCTACGCTATAGTAGAAAAGGGTGTTATATGGGACACCATAGATTTCTAGATCTTAATCATCCATGGTGTAAGAATAAGAATTCTTTTGATTGAATCATTGAGTATAAAACTGTACTAGAACCTCTATTAAGAACAGTGGCATTCTACGATGTACATGATTTTCCTAATAGTTTTGGGAAGAAACAAAATGTGGTAAGATATGATGGACCATGGAGAAAAAAATCTATATATTTTTAGTTGCCTTATTGGGAACACAATCAAATACATCATAATCTGGATGTGATGCATATAGAAAAAAAAAAAATTTGTGATAGCATTTTATGTACATTACTTGATGTTCTAGGAAAGACTAAAGATCATGCAAATGCTTGTCTAGATTTACTTAATATGAGCATAAGAAAGAAGTTACAACTGAAGGCATGTGATAGCTTACAAAAAAACTAAGTTTGCAGTGTCTTCAAAAAGGTGAAGCTTCCTAATGGGTTAGTATCAAACATCTCAAGGTGTGTTAATCTCAAGGAGTCTAAAATATTCAGATATAAAAGCATGATGCATAGTGAAAAACATAAAATAGTGGAGTTACTATATTTGCTTTAACATCAAGTTATGCAAGTTCAAGGGATCAAAATCCAATTGTTACTAATGTGACTTATTATGGTATAATTGAGGAGATAGTACAACTTGATTATTATGGGAGTTTCAAAACCATCTTATTTAAATGTGCTTGGTTTAAAGTTGAATAAGATGATTATGGAATGATACGAGTTAATTTTGAGAGATGACTTTACAAAGATGATCCTTTCGTCATGGCTTCTCAAGTGTAACAAGCATTTTATGTACTAGACCTTATAAATGAAAATGGCACTTTGTCATGATGGTTCCTAGAAACTTGTTTTTGGCTTCTGAAGATTCTATTTCCATGGGCAATGATGATGATTCAAGCAATATCTATCATGACTCTAAGAAGGTTTAGTAGTATTACTTAAAATTTTCATATTATGTGTATATCTATTATATGAAAACTACCTTGTAAGTTAAAAATTGCAAAACTCTAAATAGTTAATTACTAAGGTTTTCGATTTTTAATTAATTAACTTACTATAAAATATGAATGACTGTGGATATCCGATATTTCACAATTTACCAGAACCGTAAAGAATCATTATCCCTTACTAAATGCTAAGATAAGGTAATATAGCTTAATAATTTACAAGAATTATTATATTATATAAATATTTTATACATCAATGGTTTTTGTATCAACTATATACATTTTTATCAACTTTAGTATTATCAAACCTATTTGGTTTGTACTCTGCTCTCATGATTTTCCCTAATCCCAACGTAAAGGTACCTATAAAATAAATTATAGGGGAATGAGTAAATCATGGCTCAGTAAGTTTATTAATCACCAATACCATTTAAGCAAGTTATCAACATTATTAACACATATGCAAGCTATGTAAACCCCGCAAATTTAGCTATTTAAGAGTAGAAGTGAACCCTAATACTAGAAATGACTTGAAGAGTTATTAAAGCTGAGCAAGATAAAAATTTAATAAATCATAAATCTAAATATATTATAAGTAGTAAAAACTTTAGAAATTGATTAAAATCCTAAAACTAACTTAAACACCATTAATCAAAATTGAACCCTAAATTGCTCGAAACCCTAAAATTATAAACTTAAATCTATAAAATAGTTAAATATTACTCAGCAGTGATAAAATCATAGTTGAATGTAATTTTTGACTAAATTGCCTATTCGTATAAAATTTTAACGAAATCGCTATAATAACTTGTAAAAATTATAATTGTAACGGTACCAATTAAATTGATAAAATTTCACGAAAATTTGAAAATTAATTTACGAGGAGAATCGTTATAATTTATATGATTCGAAAAATTACATATATTTGTTAATAATTTTCATGTTCCTCCTCTTTAATTTCCAATTTATCTCTTTTCCTTCTTTCCATTTTTCTTGCTTGCCATGTCCTACACAATGAAGAAAAAAAATCAGCATGTAGCAGCTCACGTGAGATAAATTAAGAGACAAGTGTTGCAATTAAAAAGGGCAAAGCAAATACAATTGGATTATGTTATCTTTCCCTCATCAATGCTAATTCAATTAGGACTTATATAAGATATATATATATATTTACTCCAGCTGAAAGAAAACACTTTGGACGTGAAATTGAAGCAACAAAAATATTCGGAAATTTTTTTAAAACAAAACCGAAAACTGGAACCAAAATCGTGAGAGAAAAAGGGAGAAAGAAAGAAGAAAAAGAAGAAGGAAAAGAAGAAGAAAAGAAGAAAGAAAAGAAAAAGAGAAATTAAATAAATAGGTAAGTAATTATTTTAGTAGTATAGATGTATAATATGTAGTATATACATTTATAGATATAGTATTTATTTTTCTACATATAACATTACTAATACATGTATATTTGCATAAATATATAAATTGAATAATACATGCATGTATTAGGCTATGCATGTATACATGTATATACATAAGTATATTATATGGAAAGAGTATGTATTATGTATATTTTTTTAGAATACATATAATTAGTATTAAGTATTTTTATTAAATAAACTATAGTATATATATATGTATGTACCGTAAACCATATATATACATATACACCTATATAATTATTTTTGTATATATATATGTATAGTCATATAGTATATATGTAGCGGTGTATTTTTATTAATATGTATATAAGACATATATATATAATATAGAATATATATATTACGGTAAACCGCATATATTATAGAATATATGTATAACATATAATAAATACTATGTAAATATATATATACTGAATATATAATAAAGAATAGGTATTTGTAAATTATTTATATATATATCTAAGTATTCGGAATTACATAAGTATATTTATAAGTATAAACACAAATGTATGAATATATATATGTACATAAGAGTATGTTTATTTTCATAAAATAAGTATATACATACATATAGCGTATAACCTATATTATGTATATGTAGTATACCGAAAATATATATAGATATATATATATGTATGTATAAATCGTGAAGTACATAAATAATACAAAAATGAGAAATAACAAAAAAATAATAATAAAGGCAATAATAATAATAATAATCATAATAAAGTTAAAAATCTCAAAAATAGAAAAATACATTCAAAATAATAAAAATATCAAATATATGATTTAAATAATTATTAAATCATAAATATGTTAAGAAAAAGCGAAAATCAATATTTTATAATTTTTAAACTTAAACAACAATTTTTGTGACATTTTTATATCACAATTTACGCTATGAGTCACAACGTCTAAAACGGACCTCGTTACGAGAAAATACGCTCGAAAACGATCAAAATGGACTATAAGTTCATAATGATCCGAGCTAAAATGAAAAAGTTATTGCGATTCGATAAAAACTCAAATCGATGATTTCACGTAAGTCAATAACCGATTTAAGTAAACAATACGATTTAGCATGCTGGTTTAGGTATTTAAATCCCTAAAGTTATTACCTTTCATAGTTTTCTAATGTTAGGTGATCCTGAGATCGAGATCGATTTTCCTTTGGACTATTACAATCCCTGACATCATTTATGACCAAGTGAGTACTCTCGATAACTCTATACTTGTTTTATGGTTGTAGTTAGTGCACACGAATTAAATATTAATAACTTGATGTATGGGTTTTCAAGTTATGCATGTGACTGATATTGCTTGATTACTATGCAAAATACTGTTAAATGTGATTATATAATTGATTGTTGCATTATTTGAATGATTTGTTGATATTGTTTGATCACCTCAGAAATTGACTTAATCATATTCAACTCAACAAAAATTAAATGGTTCATGCATAAAGCACGAACATTGCATATAATGTTCTGACTGTCACCTTACGCGGTTGGTAATGAGGGGCCTTGGAGGGATGGATTCCCACATGATTTGATTAGTACAGTGTAAGAGCATTGGTACAATAAGACCCTACCCTTGGCTCGCGAGTTCTATTGGCGTCAGAGACGCTAATCGTGGGTAGCTGGGGGTCGTGTCTAGAAACCATTGCTGTAGGGTATTAGCGTGGACTACATGAGCCCGTTCACCGCTAGACCTAGTTATTTGTATATTATTGACTGATGGAAGTAGAAACCTGTTCTATGAAACAAGGAATTCCTATATAATGATATGAGGGTAAAAACCCAAGTGCTAGAACCAGTTGTGATTGGTGCCCATGTATCTCCAACCCTTACTTCGAAGGGCGTTAAATTTCGATGTTATATGCAGTACCAGTCAACTGCATATATATTGTTTGGCATACTGCTTGTTCATGCATTCATATGTTCGATAATAAACTGTTTGATAACTTGTTTGTTGGTATAGTATGAGGGTTAACTCACTAAACTCTTGTAGCTTACCCTTCAATAGTTTTCTCTTGCAGGTTGCTAAATGATCGGGCATGGGTTAAGAACTGAGAGTTGAGTGCCAACGTCGAGATGCATAGAAGTTAGACTCTGAGGACATATTGTATGGTTCATTTGAATTATTATATACTACATTTAAATTTTGTGACTTTAGTAAGTTTGAGTTTTAGAACTTTACTACATAATCTTATTGTTTGGTAGGGGATACCGATTCTCTACGGTTCTGTTGGACTGTGGCTTATTGGATATCTATAGTCACATATATGTAGTCGTAAGCTAATTAAATAAATAAATAAAAGCTTTAGTGACTAATTGTTTAGAATTTTGCAATCTCTGACTTGCGATAAGATTTTCAAATCATAATCATGGGTGCACACATGATATGAAAATTTTAGACAATCTTACTAAGCCCCCTTTAGGGTCATGACGAGCTACTCATATACGAAATGAATACAAGTAATATATCCATAAGAGTTTGGAACTATGAAAGGTGTAAATTTATAACGTCTGCATATCGATTTTTCCTCCATACTTACCTACATAGAGCACTTCACCTTAACCGCATGAAGCTACCTGGGGGCAACGTTCCACTAGAAGTTACTTAACTATTACCTTATTCCGAGAATCAACAATTAATATAGATGGATCCTAACTAAAGCTATCTACTAAACATATCTAAGACCCCTCGGGCACATAGAGCGAGTCCTCTCGCAATCAATTGGATATACAATACTAGCTTTGCCTTAACAATTAAAATATCATTCATTTACACTATGAGCCTTTACAGAAATCATACAAAATATATTTAAGATTGAAAAAGCGTTTTCCAAAAATACTTTTCTAAAAAATCTACAAAGCTAACACTTTTCATCAATATACCAATTGGGTTACAAACATGTGGCAAGTATAACTAATTATTTTAGTCAAACAGTTATATTTACTAATTTAAGAAAGTGATCACACGGGTGGTAGCACACAAAAAAAAACAGTCTTTCATCAAACAATTAGTAACAACCAACAAGCAGTATATAAACATCAAATAATAGGCAAATAGCAGATCATAAGAACTCGTTCACTTGAGTTAATGGTTACTCTTCAATCCTTTGGGATTTCCAGTTCTTAATAATTGAAAACCTAAATTTCTATCATTATTTGTTTAAATTTCCCACTGTAGACTAAATATGGTATAGACATAATTTAACTTAAATCTTTTATCTATTTTTCTCAATTTGGCTTAAAATTTTAGTCATGTATAACTTTTTATTTTAACTTTAATTTTATGAACTTATAGTCAATTTTCATTATTTTCAAACATAGTTTTGCGCAATAAGGTTCATTTTGGACGTTAAAACCTGTATTTTCTATTATGATGTAAAAATATTACGAAATTCATTATTTTGACTTAAATAATTATAAAATATTATTTTAAACTTTTCTTGGTATATTTTATGGTTTAATAAATTAATAAACTTTATATTTTGTAATTTTTTTACTTTTGAGTTTATTTAATTATGTATTTTGTTATTTTTGAAGATTAATACCTATTTAATTCATTTTTTACTATTCGAATAATTTTTTAATTAATTAATTAATTTTTTATTATTTTTAATTACGAATTTATTTATATTTAATAAATGTTGATGTGGCAGCAAAGGAAATTGCTATGTATCATTTCTAAATATTTGTACATTTTCAATATTTTTCCTATTTTTCATTTTTACGTAATATTTATATAATAATGTTTATTATTCTGTGTTATTAAATTTTGCAAATTAAGTATTTTCCACTTTCTTTAAATCTCACGGCATACATACATACTTATATGTATATACATCATCTTAACTTTTTTTTTAATTTAATATTATAGTATATTATATATATAATATTAAGTATACCCGTATACTCATATATATACATACTATACCCTTAACATATATATTTTATATGTATAAATATAGTATGTAATTAATTTCCCTCAACTTATTTATACGTATATACTTATGTAATAAAAAAGTTTGACCCTAAATATATTACATATGCTATATGTATATACATATATACACGATAACTATATTTATTTACATATTATACTTATGTTTTATATTTTATACATACATACATATACGGCTATGTCCATACACATATATATATTTATTTAAAATACTTAATATTTATCATATACGGATATGTACATATATATACATATATAACCACATCTATATATATATAATGAAAATATAAAATATAAATACTATTGTATACACACACACACATATATATGTATCGAACATATACCATATTATACACATACTATACTACATTAGTATTTTTGTGCTTTATGCATACATAAATATATATATATTTTCGATGACAAGTTTGTACATATACTCATATGCTAAAAATACTTAATATACATATATTATATACACATACATATATATATGTACATACACACAAATCCTTTCATGCTACATATTGTATAATCAAATATAACATGTATGTATACATGAATATATCTATGTATTTATATACCTATGAGTACATGTACATGGCACCAAATTTTTTCATAAAATCTAATACATGTACATAGAGTTTTCTTTGCAAATAACAATATAATACCCATAAATTTACTATATACTCCTATAATACACTTGAAATTTCATAAAATACACATACATAAAAGAATATATCTAAATGATTATTACAAAATAAATATAATATACATACTACTTATCTATTTCTCTCAATAATTTGATGAGTAATGGATTCAAAAGCTGCTTCTTCTTCTTCTTCATTATTGAAATAACTTGATGGAAAATCCCAAAGTGGAAGAGAAAGACAAAAGGAGTTTTGTTTTTTCTCTCTTTTTATTTTATTTTTCTTTTTTGGTTTAAGAATAGTCTTTGTGTTTTGAAGTGAAATAAATAAAAAGAGTGTTTGCTTCTAGTGGCGTGAAGCAACTAGTTGAAAAGAGAGAGAGAAGTAAGGTGAATAAAAGAAAAAGAAAAGGAAAAATCAAGGTAGTTTTAATGTGATTTGACAAGAGTGTTATCCAATACTTTTGTTTTGTCTAAATAATTAGCACATGTTTAAAACAAGCCACATAAGTGTCCACCAAATGTATTCTGGAAGATTTTAACGTGGCAAGAAGAAAAGAATTAGAGGAGGAAAAAATCAAAAAAGGAAAAGAAGAAACAAGGAAAAATAGAAAAATCAGAATTTTCTAAACATAAAAATTATAAATTTAATAATTATGAAATAATATTGAAATTTTATAAAATTTATTAATTAAATTGTTACTCGTTACATTTATAATATTTAAGAGTTATCTTAACGTATTTGTTAATAATTTTACATGATTATGCATATTGGTTGATAATCGTTTTCTATTAGGTTTTTAATACTTTTAAGGTATAATTATTCACTTTATAAACTTGGTTTATAGTTTTAGAGTTTTTGTTAAGTCCGAGTTTAATTTCAAGTATTTATAAATACATAAAGTTTTGTTTTTTTTTTTTTACGCAATTAAAGTTTCAATGAAAATTTTAAAGTTTTTATTTGTTATAATATATTTAAATTTATAATTTAATAAAATTTCTATCTTACTTGGTCTTAATAACTCAAGAAGTTGTCTACAATACTAGAGTTTAATTTTACTCTTAAATAGTTAAATTCGTGGGATTTACAATATCGGGATAGACCAAATATTAGAACTTGAAGATGATTTTGATTTGTCAAGAGAAAAGGTTGAAGATGTGACTAATAAGCCATTGAATGGTGATGATGATGATATAAAAGATGAAGAAGAATGAGGACGTGGATTAAATATCAATGATAGTAATTTAGCTTATATGGAGTAGTCTAAATTGATTTTATTTTAGCTATTTTAATAACTCTTAACATTTTTTATATGATTTTTAATGTTTTACTCGTTTCATATTATATCTTTTTAGATATTTTATTTAATTAAGGTGGCGTTATTGGATTTTATTTTTTAAATCGTATGTTATAGTTTTATTACCATAGAGTACATAGTATTACTTGCATATTGCTGTTATACATGCTTTGATATATATATTTCATTAGATTAATTTGGTCTTCTATAGAGTTACATAAGGCCCTAAAAGGAATGGTAAACCAACCCATTTTACAATTGGTACATATTTTATTGTGCTGATATTGAAAAACAAAGAAGAAAAGGGATCACGTAATTTTTTAAAATTATATGTATTTTTGATATGTCCCTACCTTATATATGAGAATTTATTGTTAAATTTTTTAGTAAGTTTCTTTATATGTTTGTATAATGCTTTCTTTTTGGTATTGTTGTATTATTTAAGGGGAATAAGGAATGTGATGTAATAATAAATTTAGCAAATTAACATTTTAATATTTTTAATTTTAAAAGAAATAATTATGAAAATTTTCTTTTTAATTTGTTATCTAATTTCATAAGTTATAGTTTTATATACATTTAGAATAAATATTCAACTTTTAGCTTTATGACTATCTTGTACTTTCTTAAATATCACCATGCAATTAATTTTGCAATTGCAAATTATTATAAAAATCATATTGGTTCAATTATATAGTAGTACTATAACATTATATTTGTAACATTATATGTATATAATATTATATGTTCATGTACATAACGTGTCAAATGTGTATATTTTATGTGTAATTTAAATATATACATGATATACATACATACATACATACATACATACATATTAATTGCTAACTATTATATATTAACCAAGCTTAGGTTGCTCAAATCGAGTCGTGCTGAAACATAGTTTGACTCATTTGTAACTGTACCATGGATAGAAAAATTTTAGTAGACAATATTGGAGGATTTTAAATTTAAACACATTCTAAGAGATTTACACTAGAATCTTTAAGGTATTTATTCAACTTTATTTAAGATATATACAAATGCATATTTATAGGAGATTGTTAACATATCTATGAGATATCTTCTCATTATTCAAATATAAATTTGAATTTATTGTTTAAGCAAAAGATACACTTTACATTTTTTGAAGTTGCTTTCAAATTTCAAAATGAAACTTAAGATCATTCTACTAATGTAGGGTCTTGGATAAGTATAACATATGTATAATATATTGTAGATATATTATATGTTAAGTGACATGAAGCTTATATTAAATTATATCAAATATTACATATTGTGTGTACGTAAATATTTTGTCAGCATATCATGTAATCAAATATTTATTTGACTGTGATTCCTTTGAAAAACCTTATCTTTAAAATAAAAATAAAATAGAAAGAAAAAACCCTAAAACCGACATTATTGTAGCCAAATATCTCCATAGTGTCGAAAATTCACTTGTGAGTCAATGAATATGAGAAGCAAATAAGCAACTTTCTTATTCAAAAATTTTTTAAATATCCAATTTATGATAAAAGACAATTAGTGAATAAAATTAAAAGAAAATAAAATAAAATAACCTAAATTATTTAGCTCTAATAATATCACATTAGATGAGATTCCCCAAAAATAGTCATTATGGGCTATTCCACTATCCTATTCTTTTATACTTCTACATTCACAGTTCAAGCTTTTCATCTTCTACAAGATGATCCTCTACCTTCCATGTAGTAAGATTTATGTTTTCTTTTTTTCTTTTTTCTCTATGTAAAATAGTAATTTGTTTGTAAACCTTCCAAGCTTTTCAATTTCTTTATCTCAAGCTTTTGCTCCAAGCCTTTTCTCATTTTGCCTCAGCAATGATTAGGGTTAGAATAGTTTTTGTTATGTTTCTTTTTCCTTTTTCTTTAATAAACTCAATGAGTCCATATTTAGCAAATTTTACTTTTTTTTTTGTTTGAAAATTTCCTTATAGCGAACCTACTTTAAAGAAGCCATTGCTATCAAGAGGTAATTTTCCTAATCTTGTATATACCTTCCAGCCTCTATTACATTTGGCTTTCTATTCTTATCTCATTAGCTATTTGTGACCATTGTTTAGAGATTTTTATCTGCTTTCTACTTATGATATATGTTCTTTTGTAAATTAATTGAGATGAAACTAGAGTTTGCATATTCATGTGTTTTTTTCTCCCTTTAATTGACATTCACAAATTACTTTAATCTATGTAGATTTTACATTAACAAGCCCATTGATAAATATCTAATAAGGACATATCTTAAATTCACAACATTGTGTAATCTATGAATATGAAAGATTATAAAACCCATCTTAATTAATATTCCTTTGAGATACATGGTATGGTAACCCATTGTTACTGCATTTATACAAACTTCACCTAAATTAACTTAGTGAATTATTGTACAATGTGTAGAATCATTCATCCTTAAGCAATAAAACAATTGACAATTTCTAGTGTTCCAAAATTTTTTTAGGCACTACAATGTCATTTATCTAGCTTTATTTGTTCAAATTAAAACATAAGATATTAAGTTTGAAGTGAAATTAAATTTGAAATAAGCTTACATTGTGAAGTGTGAGTAAACTTTTAACTTATATATTCATGTCAACACATGAGAACTCTTAGCATATCACTCAACCAAGTGGTGATAAGGTAACCAACCTTATGGATTATATATTTTGTTGTTTGCTTTTAATTTATAATTTTTTAATAGATGAACTTTTTTTATAGAGAGAAAAGAAACCCAATTTCTTGTAGCAAAAATGAAGCTACAAATGAAAGAAAAAAAATCTACAATAAAGGAGAAACAAGATATGATTGGTAATTCTACAATAAAGTTGATACATAGAAGTCCCTTAGAGAAGATTAGTCCTATGAAAAGAACACATTCAATCTATGAGACAGTAACATCTTCTAATAAGAGACAATTGTTTGAGAGATCAAAGTAGGCATTATAAGGTTATCAACCCACATTGTATTCAAGAAAAGTGGTAGTGAAGCAATATCCTGAAAAGAATGGAAAATCAACACAAAATACAACATTAGAAGAAAGTGATGAAGATTAGGATCTCGAAGATGAGGAAGATAATTATGATATTGAATTTGAAAGTAATGCAAGTGAGAGTGAAGATCTAGAAGTGATGTTAAATCAAGAAGAATATGAAAGTGAAAGTGAGGCTACTAATGAAGTCCAAGTTTCAAATAGAGGTAAAAGTTTGTAATTGTAATTTTACTTACCTATACAAATATTATGCATACTTACGCTTTATGAGTACTCTATAATAATTTGTTTAAATGTATAATTACATATTTGTTTAGATTCTTAGAAGAAAAATATGAGAGGGCCTTCGACATGTAAACATATCCATTCTTGTGGACTTGATGAACAAGACACTATAACCATTAATGACAATGGGTAGCCAGTTGGGAATAACAAGACATGCAATGAATTTAGTTGCTTCTTTGGCTCTATAGCCCGTAATCCAACATTTGTTTCACTTATGATGGAAAATTAGGCTAAATTTTCACAAAAACAAAAGGATAAATTATGTAAATATGTGAATGTATGTCAAAATTTGTACTTTTCATATTTACTTAAATTGATTATAGACTTAGTAATTCATTATATGTTGGTTGCAAGACAAGTACATAGTGTCGGATGGTGCTAAGAAATGGGTGTTAAATACCATTGCATTGTCATGGAGAGTATACAAATCAAGACTGAAGAAGACATTTCTCACCAATTACTAGAGTTTTGTAGAAAGAGTACAAAATCAACTTAAAAATATCCCCTTAGCCCACTTCACAACATCGCTTCGATATTGGGAGAAGAAAGATGTTAAGGTATGATCTACATATATATTTGAATATGATAGCTTAGTTACAAAACACTTTGTTTTGAACTTTTTAAAAATTTTAGGAAATGAGCAGAAAGAACCAGGAGAATCGAAAGAAGCTAAGAAATGCACATAGAGTTGGTCCAAAAAGCTTTGCATGGATTAGAGAGGAATTGGTAAGCTTTTTATGTACAAGCAATGAGTCTATAATAAATTGTATGCTTCAAAAATTATATGCATAGAAGAATAGTATCCTTTTGTCAATTTACTAATTAGAGGCATTAGATTGTTTGACTTGTTGGTCAATTGATTTTGGTCTACCAAATGACCTCACACCAAGTGCCTTTTTCTTTTTTATTTGAAGAAGGTGATATTGACATGGAATTCACCAATTAAACCTAAAGTAAAGTATTGTTTTTGTAACTCTTGATGTACCGTCTCACACGATAGGGCTTTTGAAATAATGCATAGAATGTTATGTCTGTATTATTAAAGATTATGCCTAGATAATTTAAGTTGTCTGTAGAGGAATTTTTATTTGTTCTATTTTTAGACTATGGGTTTTTCATTATCAATTTATGGTTTTTCTCGTCGATATCCACATTTTCTCTAAATAGTGATAATTATTGAATTTTAATCCTTGTTCTAGTATGTTGCTACATTGTTTCCCAACATCTTGTTTGAGTATTATTCTTCAAGTTTTACATCATTTTAATACCATTGTTATTCTTGTGAACTTATTCAATTCCCATTTCATAAGATCGTAATATATACATAGACAAAAAAAAAAAATGTTTTAGTCTTCATTCCATGTCATCATTGGCCACATCACATTTTAATAAATTCATACTCATTCAATTTCATTGTCACATTCTACGAGTTGTATTAATAATGTTCCTTTCATAAAATGTTAACATTAGAGTAATCCATTTGATTTGTCTCGCTGCAAGTAATTGTTTTTGTTATTAGCATCAAATTTTTTTATTTAATTCCCCATTTTTTATTCATAGTTCTTAAAAAATAAAAAGAATGAAAATATCTAAGTTTAGTTTTTACATTTGTGTTGCAAGTTTTTTGTCTGTACCATTTCATATCATAGGAGCAATTGTTCATTAATTGTCCTTATGTTTATGTCAATATTGTTAGTTTAAAAAAAGGGAGGGCCGCTAGTTTTTATTTGTCATCATTGAGCACATTATCATTATCATGTTAAGTACTTAAAAAAAAAAAGGTTGTTTTAATTATCTTAATTTAAGTTTATTGATATTACATATTTTTGCATTTTAGTTTTTAATTGTTATTAATAGCGAAGAGATAATTTATATGCTAGTTTTATCTTGTCTTGATATGTAGATGGGTAATAAGGGGAGTAAAGAGAAGCCATCAAGCATTGAGATGTTCCTTGAGACTCAGAGATCAAGAGGAGTAGAACTTAATGAAGACACTACTGAAAAAATTGTAAGTAAAAATTTCGTGATAGATTTAATTTTTACTAATGAAGATAAAAATTATAAGTAAAAATTTTATGATAGATTTAATTTTTACCATTGAAGATAGAGAAAATAAAAAAAAAGAAGATATTAATGTTAAATTGCCTCATTTTTAAATTTTGGTTATAGATAATTTGCCTTTTTTAAGAAAAAAATTGTGTAATGAATTATACATATTTTAGTTAGTTGATGGAAAATACACTAATTTTTTTTTTTAATTTAGTCACCACTTCAAGAATACAATTCAAAGCCCAAGAAAATCCTGAGCATGAGAAAGGGTTCATTGAAGTGATGGGTAAGTAACGAGCAGCACGAATGCATTTTCATGGGAGGGGTGTTACGCATAAAAGCTTAAAAGAAGTGGCAATATGTGTTAGCAAAAAAAATCCACTAAGAGATGATATTGATGTGATGAAGGAAGTAGAAGGACTTGGTAGAATGATACATATGCTTAGATCAACTTTTACTCTTATATTGGAGACTAATCTAAATTTGGTTGTTCCACAAGAATGGTACGACCTTTTACACTCTACCATTCTACAAAAGGGCTCCAAAAGTATAGAAAATCATGAACCCCATTAGGTGCTTATGAGCTTCATGATAACAAATTGCTTATGTCCCTAATGAACTAGTAATGAAATTAATTATTCACCTTTATGTATTACTTTCTTTGAGAGGTATTTAATGATAGTTTATATTTTTCTTTTTTGCAAGAAGATTTCCAAGATAGAGAAATTAATGAAGAGAAGATCGTTAATTAAAGATTGCTCAGCTATAGATTTTCCATTGTTTTTTGTTATTTCAATTTTAAATGTCCAAACTGTACTTTTTGTTTATTTTATTTTAGAGGAACCTTATTAACTTTTCATTTGTTGTAATTGATTTTTACTAATATGACTAACCTTCTCTACCTTACTAAATGCAATAATCTACTAACTTAATTCACAAGGATAATGTAGAGAAAATTTTGAAAAGAAAAGAAATAAATTGCTTCCGTAATTATAAATTGCATCGATAAAATATTGTTGCTTATAGTATAAAAATTGATGCTTATAATAACGGAGCTATATTACATATAATATATATAAATTGATGCAGAAAGAATAATTTTTGTTACATATAGTCGTGATGAGCTGTTGCTAATTTTCAATTTGGAGAATTCAACAATAGTAGTCCTCACTTTCTTATAATCCTCATATTGATAGTAGTCAAACATATGCTCTACCTTCTCTTCCTAATCTAGATACTCGTCAGCATTCTCAGATCTATTGAAACTTGGAATCCAAAGCTTCACACGGTCGAATACTCTAGGGACTCGTATACGCTCCTCTTCAAAATACTCTTCTTTCTTCTCATCAAGCTCTCTTAGGTTTATCTTTTGCCTTACTCATCTACCAACTACTCATTTGCCAACTCCTTTACCTCGAACTGGTTGAGTTAGGTTTTAACCTCTAATAGTTTGAGTAGTTTATGGAGTATTTTACGTAGTCTTAGTGGGTCGGCATGACAGTGTATGAATAGTTCAAGTCAGATCTACTAAGAGGTTAGCTACCTTATTAAGGCTCTCGTTAGTGCTTTTAGGAATTTCTTGAGATTGTCATCCATGGTACACAACTCTATTATCATCACTACACTAACATTCATACTTGGGTTTGTTATTTTTCCTCATATATTCAAAATTCAAACAAACACTTTAGAAAGTTAATAGCTAATAATACACCGGTTAAATGAACACAATAACTAACTTTGTTTTACATACGTAAAAATAGAGCTCAACAAAACTTCAAGAAGAACTAGCTATAGTTCACATAAAACCTTTGCTCTGATACCAAGATGTTGCAAACCATGACTAAGAACATACAAGGCTAGTCACTGAATGGGTCCAAGCTTGTAGAAAGCTCGAAAAGGATTAATGGGGAAAGGTACAAAAGGGTGAAAATGAAGAATGGAAACAGTAAGCAAAAACTCACAAATAGCTCCAGAGGATATGATGCACTTGTGGAACTTCCGATGACTTACAGCACAATTCGATATGATGCATAAATTGGTTCAGTGAGGTTACTTGCCATCTAACCTTACTTAAGGGAAAGGATAAGAGTAATGCCAAGAGTAAACAAACAGTGTTTATGCAAGGAAGAAAGTACTTAAGTGTATTGAAGGTAATTTGATCTATTACAACTATAAGTATAAGTGTATTTATATTCGTTAGTTAGGGCAACTTATCCAAAATGGAAAAGACAATAAGGACATTTTCTAAAAAAGCAATGTACACGATACAAAAAGGTAAAAATGAATATATAAGGAAAACAATCATTGGTGCTACAGATTCTACATATGATACTTTACACGTGGCGATGCTGCATTGGCGAGATTGTTAGGAGATGTAGATAAAAAGTAAGGATAGATGGGCTTATTTGAGCAGGGATAGCTTAGTCAGTTTGGTCTCTCTCTTTCTCTTGGCTTCTCGGTAAGGAAGATGCCAAGTAATTGGTCGGTTTAGTGCTGGAGAGTAATTATCAACTCAGCATACCATAGAACAATTAGCGGTCATATGGTACGGCATTAAAGATGACTTGGTACCGAAGTACTAGGCCTCAGTAGAGGTTGGTTGGAATAGAAGGATTCGTTGTGTTAG
The DNA here is from genome assembly GCA_024138005.1 of Lumnitzera racemosa. NCBI lineage: Eukaryota > Viridiplantae > Streptophyta > Magnoliopsida > Myrtales > Combretaceae > Lumnitzera > Lumnitzera racemosa. Next base: position 2,964,262 of record JAMXBC010000003.1, read on the forward strand.
CCTTTCTAGTCTTTGGGCTCGGCTGCGAGTAAGAGGTTCGGTAACTTGATTCCCATCACATCCTATATGAATTAATGTGAACTTTTAGACATGGGATGTGTTGGGGTGCTATGTACTTGGACAAATGAGCAAGGAATTGCAACTCTAATACAAAGGAGGCTAGATGAGGGATGGTGTAATCAAGAATGGAAAAACTTATATCCTGATTTAAGGATATTTCATCCTCCAAAATGGCTTAGTGATCATAATCCATTACTATTGAATACATATCTTAGTCAAATAACATAGAAATATGAGAAAACATTTAGGTTTCAACCTATGTGGTCTCTAGATAGCTGATGCATGGAGTTGGTAAAAGAAGTTTGGCAAATGTAACATTGTGATGTTCTTAGTATTGTTAAAATACTGCCAAAATATTTAAGAGAATGGGACTAAAAAATATTTGGAAATATTTTTTACAAGAAGAAGAGAGTATTGAGAAGGTTACATGGAATTGAAGTTGCATTAGCTACAAACCCAAGCAACCATCTCTTCATGATGAAGAATCACTTAAAAAATGAGCTTAATGATTTATTGGTGAAGAAAGAATGGCGATGGAACATGAAAGCAAGAACAGAATGGCTTAAAGATGAGGAGAGAAACACAGCCTACTGTCATGCTATAGTGCAAAAGAAAAGAACAAAGAATAAAATATTGGGCATTCAAATAGGAGAGTGGAAATTTGAACAAGAAATATTCAAAGCCATTGAAAACTACTTTGGTAAAATCTACCAATCCCAAAAGTTGTGTTGTCAGAGAAGGAGATAAATTATTTGGAAGTTTACCAAACTTTAAGTCAGATGAATGCATGGAAAGCAATAGGAATTGATGGCTTTCATGTTTTCTTCTATAAAAAATGTTGGGATTTCTTAGGGTATCATTTAGTGAAACTTGTTAAAAAATGTTTTGAAGATGGAAAATTGCCTCAGGAGTCGAAAAAAACATCAATATGCTTAGGTCCAAAGAGTGATTGAGCATCTACTCCAAGGGACTACAAACCGATCAGTTTGTGTATAGTAATGTATAGATTAGTCATGAAAATACTTTTCAATGGGATAAAACCTATGTTGGAGGGCTTGATACACCCAACCCAAGCTAGCTTTATCAATGGGTGCAAGGTAGTAGACAACATCATCTTAGTTACTGAAGTTCTAAATGGATATAGTAAAAAGTCCCTGAAACGAGATTAGATGATATTAAAAATGATTTAGAAAAAGCCTTTGATACAATAGAATGGGACTTCCTGTATTGGGTCTTAGTTAGCATGAATTTTTCTAACTTTTGGATTAAGCTAATCATGTCATGTGTAAGCTCAGTTACCACTCAGAATTTAATTAATGGATGCTAAACATCTCCCATCACTGCAAGTAGAGGTATTTGGCAGGGGGAATTAGTGTCCCCTTATCTCTTTATCTTGGGAATGGAAATTTTAAGCAAGGTCATTAAGCAGCAAGCTCAAAGAGACAAATGTGAAGGTTACAAAATAAGGGGCAGTAAATTGACTATCCCTCATATCTTATTTGCCGATGATGTACTATTTCTAGTAGAGCAAATCAACAAAATGCTAAAGTTGTAAAAGATGTGTTATGCCAATTCTCATATTTGACTAGGCTAAGGATAAATTATTAGAAATCATAGTATACTTTTCTAGAAACACTAGTCAAGAGCCTAAGGAGTAGATTAGTGAAATTTTGCAAATGAGAAAGGTAAATTCCTTTGAAAAATACCTTGGCTATCCATTATATGAAGGGAAAGGGCCAAATAGTGAGCAACTAAATATAATAGTGGAAAAAGCTCAAGCTAAATTATTTGGGTGGAAAGCAAAGCAATTGAGCATGGCAGGAAGACTTGTCCTAATTAAATCAGTCCTTGAGTCACTGCCAACCTACTATATGCACATTGCTAAGCTTCCAAAGGCAATTATACATAAATTGGAGCTGATAATTGGGAACTTTCTATGGAATGGAGTTAATGAGACAAGCACAGCACACTGGATTAGTAGGGAGCAGCTAGTTAAACTGAAAGAGCAAGGGGGTCTTAGGCTTATTGACATGCGCAAGAGAAATGAAGTATTCTCCCTAAGGAGATACTGGGAATTTAAAAATAAAAAAGTGTTATGGGTTGAGCTAATAAAAGCAAAACACAGAAAAATTAGAATTGAAGATAGGATAACAAAAGTATCCTATGCTTCACATTTTGCAAAAGAGCTCTATAATAGCCAAGAATGGTGGAGAAAAAATGCAAAGATGCGTGCTGGAAATGTAAGAAAGATTGATTTCTGGAAGGATGTCCAGTGTGGAAGTAAGCTATTAAGAAATCAGATTCAGGGCCCCATACGTTAGAGTGCGGAAAGCCTAACTTTAGAAGAAGTTTGGAAAAATCCTTATTGCTGAGATGAGGAAAAAATTGGCTTTCATGTTTCAAAATTGATTTTAGTTGTTGCTGGGCCTATTGCGTTAAGCAACGAAGAGTATGTTAGCTTTATATTGAAAGGTAGAAGGAGTGAGGTTAAGTTAGCTAACAGATATAAACAGATCGTTGAGAAACATAAAGAGGGAAATCAAAACTGGATGTGGCTGTGGAAAGCAATATTTCCACCAAAAATAAAGCTACATCTATGGAAAATAATGCATAATTGTTTGCTAACAGCTGAAAATCTAAGGGCAAGGAAAATTTTGGAAACAGCCAGGTGCTCTAGGTGCGGTAACAGTTGTAAGGGTATAAAGCTTGCGTTTTATGAATGCTCGTACTTAAAACCACTTATTATAAAACTTGAGGCAAATAGATTAAATGATGATGAGATAAGTGGGAATATCAAATTATGGATAAAATGTAATATGTATATTAAAAGAAAGAAGTAAGCTTATCTAGGCTATCAAGAGCTTTTCTTTTTGCTGTCCTGCTGTGGTATGCATGGTTCTGCAGAAATCAAGCACTCCATAATCTTGAACCTGTTGAAGACAACATAGATCAGGTGGTTAGAAAACTCAGGTATGAATATTGGGCGGCTTTGAGGGGTAAAAAAAAAAGAAATATGTTCATATTTTAAATCTTTGCAGGGCAAGGTTTTACTTGATCCAAGGTGGAAGGTGCAAGCAGTCCCGCATGAAATCAATCAAGTAGCAGACGCTATGGCAGATCAAGCAAGGGCTATTGAACAACCTTTTGCTGTGTTTGACAAGGCCCCAATTGCGGGTGTTTTTGACTTACTAGAAAAGGATGTACGGGGGTATGGTTTTCTTAGGATTTCGAGGGTTTATAAGGGGGCTGTCTCCTTTTTGTCTTCTGATTAGACTTGGAGAGAGCCATGCGAAAGGCTCAGTGACTGTATTTATGTGTATGTTTTATTTTAATGTATGAATATAAACCTTAGATTTTACCTGAAAAAAGAATTTACTGTGTCTTGATCGGATCAAACTGGACCGAAGGAATTATTCTCTTCATCTTGTCTGGAACCTGTCCTAATTGATAATGATTACATTTGAATACCTTTAAACTCAGGAGATTCTCAAAAGATTCTGGTAACCGTCTGACACTTGTGAATGCAATGTCATAGGGTTAAATTGGAAATAAACTGAAAATTTGCATAGAATTGCTTCTCTACTTCGTGGCTTCAAGGATGGTAATAGAGTTAGCGTCCTGGTGTTAAGATGAAATTCGATTCTGTTCAAGAATTCACTATAGGCCTCCGGACAGTACGGCACCTAGCGTGAGGACTGTCGTATGAGTTTTGCTATCTGATCACTTTCCATCATTGGTTGTCCAATCCTGACGGTACGCTCTATTTCTCCAAGTTGCTCTTTGATCACATATTGACGCCCGGACATTAGCCAAGAAGGCATTCAGACGCTGTCTGCAATTCCAGCCGCTATCTTCTTCATGTTGCCTTCGCCAACTTCTACCTAGTCATCTTCTGAGTCTAACAATTCGATGAATCATCAGTAGAGAACTTCCAAAACCTGAAAAAAGTGACATAAACATATCAACAATCATGAGCTCCTCCTCTACCAATTGATATGTCAAGTATCTTAGTAATAAATTTTGAAGTCCTTTTGCTCTAGCTTGCCTGATAGGACCAATAGGAAGTTGATTTCCACCATTTCAGGGGATGAACTCATACAAGATCTCCCGGTCAGTTCAAGGATCACCAATCTTCTGCCTTTGCTAAAGTAAAGATAATTAAATACCACACATGGTATTATTTATTACAAAGCTAATATGGAAATTGTTATAAAAAAATTATATCAATAATATTAAAGCTTTTCATTAGAAAATAAATTTAGTATGCAATTTGTTTAGAAAATTGGTAAAAGAAGTTATCAAAGAAAAAAAATTATGGTATATAAATGTTAAAATGAAATTAATTAATTATTATTTCAACATTAACTTCAAAAAATGGAAAGGTTCGTTGTCTGCTTACATGCTTGCATACTTGTGCTTGGATAGTCCACATGCCTTATCATGTTTTATCATGTAGCATTGGTAAAGTATTACTTGCCTTCTCATGAAGAATGTTCAAAGATTATCAAATTAGATTATATTTGTCAAGAAAGTCTTGTGTAAGTGGCAAAGGATGGAGGATAAGTACATCGGAAGTAACATGTTTATGAGAAAATTCAATTTAGTCCCCCTATTTCATGTAAGTTAGTTAATTCCTTTATATGCTGATATTCTTAATTTGATTTATACTGATTACTAAGTTGTTTAGATTCAAATTTATAAATAATCAATCAATTTTATGCCTTATTAATGCTATTCAGTAAGGCTACTCCAAGAGTATGTGGCCGACCAAAATAATACAAATAACCTTGACGACAGCTAAGATAGGGCACCTTATAGGCAATGGATCAAAGATGCTTGAGAATAGTAGAATGATGATCATCACAACAACCAGCCTTCAAATGGTGTCACCAACATAATCATTAGCGGGCTATACTCAAGCAGTTGGTCGAGCCATAGTAGCTTGGCTAATACCTTGTTTAAGGTGCTAGCTATGAAGGAGAAGAGATAGAGGAGAAACACCTTGATCTTCTTCTCCAATGAAGACCTAGAGGGAGTTGACAACCTCTACCAAGATGCCATTGTGACTGGGGTAAAAATTGCTAACTTTAAGGTGTTTAAGATCATGGTGAATATCGATAGCTCCACTGATATCCTCTTTAAGCTTACATACGACCGAATAAGGAGGAAGCTACCTTTTAAGATGGAGCCATTCCGCCACGACCTGATTGGCTTCAATTGGGGAATAGTCCGAGCTATGGGTGATGACTCTTATTGGGGAATCGTTTGAGCCATGGGTGATGACTCTAATTTTAGATACACTTTATATGGTGACTTTATAGCACTTCCCTTGAAATTTTTTCTTATTTTTAAAGAAAGCGATGCTTAATCAAGTAAAATTTTGATTTCAAGGTTTAAATGCTTTCTCAGATTGAAAACAAAGAAAATAAATCAAGTTTCACTCAATTCGAAGGTCGAATGAAGAAGTTTATGAAGTTTTGAAGCGTTGAAGCAAGACATGACCGTATCTAACCAGGAGCTCATTATTAAGAGAAAACAAGGTTGATGGTTAGAAAGTTACACAACCTAAGGATATAACTGTATCCCAGGTTATGTCTGCCTAATAGAAGAAAATTGCAATTTTTGGTCAATGAGTTACATGACCTGGGGACATAATTGTATCTCTGGTTATGTTTACTCTGGAACCAATTTTAGTGCCTAAAGTCAATGAGTTACATGACCACTAGGACATAGCCATGTCTTAGGTCATCTTTGGTGTCAAAAAAGGTAATTTCCTATTTTATTTCTTGTTTTTGTTACAACTTGCTTCCAAATTCATCATGATAGCTTAAAATTCTTGTATTTAAGATTATGGAACCTAGGGTTAACATGTGACTATTGAATTGATTATTGATCTTCAATAAAGTTTCTACCTTTCGTGATTCAATTAGGTATTTACATTGTTAATTGATATTTCTCGAATATCAATTCATGATATTATACATGATGATTGAGAAATCACATGTGTATTGACATAATTGGAGAGATTTACATGTATACTTAGAGATAAGGTGCATAATTTTTCTGGAAAGTTATTATCTTTGCATGGGAATTCATTGTACATTAATGCAATCTTAGATTATTCTACTAAGTGAAGAGATTCCAGTAAATAATTTAAGGTTAAGGTTAATATGTTGGAAAAAGGTGTTAACTTTAATTGTAAATTCCTTTAGTTAAGAATAATAGAGGTGAAATTAGATAGATTTTTAGGTAATCACATGTTGACTCTAGGGAAAACAAATCCTAATATGATATTAGACCTCTTGAATTAGTTCTTAATTTTAACGCTTTCCAATTGTTTAGTTAAGTCTCATAATTAGTTAATTCATTTTAGTTATTTAAATCCATTCAAACTTATCTTAATTTTCTAGTTAAGTAATAGAGCTAAGGTTAGTATTAGTACTTGAGATCTCTAAATGATCGACTTGGACTTACATCTACTATATTAGAATTTGATAGGTACATTTTCCTCATATCAACAAGCATCATCATGTTTGACATAGAGTTCGGTGATGATGATAATATCGCCTAACGACTTGTAGAGTTCATAATGGTTAACTACCCACCACCCTACAACACTTTACTAGGACAACTAAGTTTGAGCAACTTTGGAGTCATCATGTTGTCCCTTTACTTGAAGGCCAAATTCCTAACCCCTATCGGTGCGGGAATTTGCAGATGTAATCAGAAGCTCTCTAAAGAATGTGAAGGTTGCCTGAGCTAATGGTGTCTTCACTTTAGAGACAGGTCCACAAGAGAAGCCAACTGAGAGAGGCGAGTCAAGTGAGAAGACTGAAAAGGTCTAGATTGGCACCAACCTCAACCAAGCCACTAAAATCGGGGTCGAGATGCCTCTCAAGGTGAAGGAGCTGATAATTGACCTCCTGCAAGCTAACTTAGACAAGTTTGCTTGGTCTGCATCAAACATGCCTGGAATCTCGACCAACCTACCAACCTATAGCCTCAACATCAATAGCAATGTCTGGCTTATCAAGTAAAAGAAAAGACACTTCGCTCCAAAATGACAGGATATAAACAACCTCTTATAGCATATGCTATAATTAGATTTTTTTCCATATCAAGTTAATGAGAATTTTTGAGTTTTCCTTCTCCATTGTCAAGAACTTATCCTTTAAAACTCATATCAACTTTTAAGAAAGGTTGTGCAATGAGCGACCCTATTATTTAAACTAGTAAGTCACATCCGCTGAGTTGTAGGCCATTAAGAGCTTGAATGGTACGTCACATCCCCATGAACCTCATGGATTTGCTTACTCTTTTATTTTCCTTCTATGTTTCTCTCCAACCAAGACCCATACTTATCCTTTCTCTAGTAACTATCCTTAGAAGACCAATCCATGCTATGATAAACCCCCTTTTGAAGCTTGCATCTTGGTTTTTATATCACATTTGACTGCCAGTTTTGTTGCTTTAACTAACAACTAGAGTTTATGGAATGCATCACTTATTAGTGGAAAAAAAAAAGTTGTTCGTTAGTAAACTAATTCTCGATTTACATATCATTTTTTTGGTGGAGTTTTGTTTACCCAGTGAAATTAGCAAGAGCACTTCAATATTATGTTCTAATCATTACTTGGTTAGTCACTTATTATAGTCTTCTTCAAAACTTGAAAATCCTTTTCTCCCCCTTTTATCCCCTCCTTTAGAGAATTAGGACTTCAAAGTTGAAGTTGTTGACAACACCACAAGAATATATTCCTCCAAAGGATAATAACTTCCTCTAAAGGGCCTAGGTGGCCAACAAATATTTGTACTATATCATTGAACCTAACCTCAAAGCTATGTCCTCTATTCCTTATCCTTAACCTATCTTCTTAACCGTAATATAAAAGAGGTGGCTAAAACCAAATGACTTCTATGACCACTAAGATTGTAACATTCCCCTTCATCTAATTTGCCATAGGATCTTCCTAGTACCTCTTCTATACTTAAGCACAGTTATACTAGTAAAGCTAAATTGAATAAACCATTGAGTACTAATCAAGTGTATACCGTACTAACAAGTAGATGCACCTAATTAAGTTATAATATAGATCAAAATGAATATGAGTCCAAGTGTTGATCCTACAGGATACCAGCGCGTGAGAACTTAATTACTAACAATTTTCCTAAAATATCCAATTATGTAGCTTTACAATATAGAGATTTTTATGATTAAATAGGAAAGATGAATAGTGAGTGATGGGATAAGAACAACAAAATAAATAAGAAAAAATTACCTAAAATAAATAAACATAAATTAATTAAAATAAGGAAGACATGATTCTTAGTGAATCATTATTTATTTACCCTTTAGTTCTATGCAACCTTTCAATCTAAATTATTATATGGATCGTAGAGGTTCCTAATCCTATTCCTGTGGAAATCAAATTCAAAATTAGTTAGACTTGCATTTCCAGCTAATTCCTAACCTTAAGATCTTCTATCCACTCATCGCTATTGAATAAAGCATTCCAAGATCACATGAAGCACCTAGATCTTGCAATTAGGTTTTCCTAATTCGGAAATATCCAATACCTAATCTCTTAGAGCATTAAAAATCTTCAAATTACATTTGTCTGTTTACTGCAAGCCTCACAACTGTATAACAAACTCGATATCAAATTAGTAACTGTATTAAATACTAAATGAAGATAATATATTCCATGTAATTAGATCATTAAAAAATAATATCATAGATAGAAGGAAGAATGTTGAAAAGATAACTAGATTTCAATAACATTCATTAAGAATGATTTGAAAGAAGAACAACATAATAAAAGGAAAAGTAAATAGATTAAGAGACCCCTAACAATAATTTTAAAATACAATTATACTAAAGGGGAATCTTTTTAAAAACTCTAGCCTAAAGATCTATTTATAAGGAGCACGACTAGGTTTACAAAGAGCAACTTGACAAAATAAAAGATTCAATGAATGTTACATGTCCAAAAATAGAAGATGTACTATAAAAGTGAAGATTCACTTGTCATATAGCGGCTGTGCCCTAGGTAGATAGTTGTAGTTGTTGGCCATGTACTTATTCCTTAAGCAAAAACTTCAAATTTGATAAAATTGCTTGATGAAGGGACTATAGATGAGGACTACGGCCATGGTGTGGCCGTGGTCATCTCTGAACACCAATTTTTGCTTTGTTTCTAGCTCCTTTACTTGTGATTTTAATGCATATTCCTTATTTATGGGTATGGTCCTTTACAAAGCTTTAAAATTCATTCAAAACATCTTCAACTCTTCCAAAAATGGGTAGAAAATCATCAACCCCTCCAAATCAATCAAATGAAGCCTCTAACTACTCTAAAAATTGCTTAAAAACCTTTCAAAATTCATAAAATGCTATGCAAGTCTCCAAAAATGAAATTTAAATAAATTAAGCTCAAAATAATATAAAATTCACTAAATTAAAGTTTAAAATAATATAAAATAACCATAGAAAATATATGCTAAATTAGAGCTATCAAGTACCAGTGGTTGACATAATGTTAGACTAATATGATTACGAAAACCTATAGAGACATGGTGGCAACCAATATACCTAATGCATATGCTTGAAGTTACAAGTTAGGTGAGGTAGAAGATGAAACAGAAGATCACATTCCAAACAAAAAATGACTCAAATTCTACTCTTAAGCAACTTCCAAAAGGTACCAAAGAATTAAATGAAGAAGAAACTTTATGAAACCCATGGAAACGTGCATCATTAAAGTCTTTAGCCGATCCATGGATATCCTTTATTGTTACAAAAAATGAACCAACTTTGGAACTTACAAGGGTTCTTCCAATTAATTACCTTAGGATACAACTTCTATACAGTTAACTTCTAAGATACAATTGATCACAAGTTTGTTATTAAAAATGAACCATGGTTCACTGTTGGTCATTTTCTAACCATTCACAGATGGGAAACAAATTCTAAAGTATGGGTAAGAACTCCTAAACTCCTTTTGGAATAACATGTACCCTTGGTCTTGAAAAAAAATTGGAGAAGTAATAAGCCTAATCCTCAAATATGATGCAATCACATTTATTACAAAAATGAGTAGATTTGCTAGACTTTGTATCCAAGTCAATTTCACTAAACCACTCATTTGCACATTAATAATTGGAAATTGTTCCTATCAAATTCAATATAAAGGAATATTCTCACTTTGTTTCAATTGTGAAATTATTGGACACAAAACAATCCACTTTATCCCACCAAATAAGAATTAACAAGGAATTAAGCCAGTTTAAGCTTTTGAATAACCTACAAAATAAACTATTAGAGAGTAAGCTACATCTTGCTTTGTGAGATATTTCTCATGTTACACCTTTGAAGTAATAACAAGAAAGTTATTTATTAACCATATAAGTGCAAGATAAGCATAGAACATATACAATCATCCAAAAATTATAGATGGCATAGATTTGATGCTCTCTATTGCTTGGGTTGGGAAATAAATTCATTACACATTAGCTCTAGTATCTAATAGCCTCGGCCACTAATTCACAAAATGATCATAATTGAGGTTTTCTTGACAAGTATTGTGTTGTAAAAATTACTATATTACCATTAAGAATCTAACTTATAAAGCTCCTTTGTAATACATGTAATCTCTCTGCTATAAAAATTAATTATACATTACGTTACATCTCTTTCACTATTTTTTTTTTTTTTTGCTTAAAAGCCTTTTAATTTCATTATAAGTGAGTAAATTTTCAATAAAGACATTATTATAACATAGGAAGAAAAAGCTTGCCAAAAGAATATATTTCCTACTTAGATTTTAATTTTCCATAGTTGCTAATCCTAGTGAATAATTAAGAAGGGAGGTTGAATTAATTGCTACTAAATTTTAAGAAATCCCAATGTTTATTCCTTGATGTTCAAGGTTAATTATTTTTATTAAACGTTTTCTTAATTCTTGATGTATAAAAAATATTAACAAACTTAGATTAGAGATTTACGTGCAAAAACCAACTTAACACTCAGTAATAAGATATTTCAAATAGGTTATATATTTAATTAACTCTATGTACTTCTAACCTTAAACTCAATCATGTGTCTATGCTTCTAATAAAATGTGTAATGCACAAATGCTCAAGCATCAAGCAATACATTACATAAACAATAAATAAATTGCAAATAAATAAAAGAGTGTAGGAATTAAAAAATTAAGCAAGTATATATAATGGTATTGCCTTGTGCGTTAGTCCACTCTTCTTGCTTCCAACCAATATTACGATTATCAACATTATACTTTCTAATATTTGAAGAACACTTCATATAGAGGTCAATAGATCCAACAATCCTATCTTCGCTCTATGTCGAAAGTTTAAAGAATCTCCCTCCTAAGTGAGTAAGTGTTAGAGGCAGGCAGAAGAGATTGACAAAAATACCTAGTAAATATAGAGACTATTACATGGATCAATAGAGTTGTTACAATTACGACAAAAATAACAAGTAGTAGTTTGTATTAACTAAGAGTGGATGTAGACAGTTGATAAATTGTACACAACAATTAAAGACTGTATAAATAGTAGAAAAGAAAGTAATAAAGGCATCCAAGAAGTTACAAGCACACTTTGTGCAATGAGATTAGCCATCTCTAACTGTGTTATTCCATCTTTCCTTCATTCCTTGCAAACACAATCAAGAAATACAATTGTTAGCAAACCTTAATTGAAAGTAAGAGAGAGAAATAGGAGAGAGAAAGGGTTAGAGAATACTGACATTTAGGGTTTTAGAAATGAATACTTAAGAGAGTAAGAGTTTTATCTTTAAAGGAAGTGGGTTGGTCCTTTTATTTTATGGAAGGTAGAACAATAGGTGAGAGAAGGTTTGGGTTATGGTAAGGTAGGAGTGATCGATAGAGTTAGGATGGTGACTAAAATGGAACAAGAGAAAGATTGGTGGCTTTTTTACATTATTTGAAATGACACTACCAATAAATCGACACATTCCTTATCAATCGATTAGTAAGAGGAGAAAACTTAATAGAATACTCTCATTGTTCTTTTCTTGCTACTAACCAATCAATAAGACCATTAACAATCAATAGATAGAGTTAGAATTTGCGATTGCTAAAATTATACCAACATGAAGTAATGGAAAGTAATTAGACTAAATGTATCGTGTATACTAATCAAGATGAATGCTAAGAACCTTTGGCTCAAAAATTGAACTACCTTGGTAAGAGTATCATGAAAGAGGTGTAAATTTGATCATCTTTACTTGTAGTTTTATTTAGTTTATCCATTTTACTTCACCCTTTTTTCCATATGAAATTATGTACACTCAACAATCTTCATCTTCTATAATGCTAATGTAGTTAGGGATGCTTTGGAGTCTTACATGGTATAAAAAATATATTAGTTAATAAATTAATAAAATAATTATGATAGTTGCAAAGAAGTTAATGTCTTATTCTTACTTAAATGATGACTATTATGTAGAAGAATCTATATTATATATATAGAGAGAGAGTGAGTGAGAGAGAAAGAGAGATAGCTTTTTTACTTAATTATTTACTATTTCTGAAGTAATCGAATACATGTGCAACATCCCTTAATTATGATAGATTGTGGTTCAAATAAGAATTCCATCAAGGACTAATCTAATCAATATAAGCGAAATGTCCAAAGAGCTAGAAATGCCATTGACTAGATCATTATAGGACAATTGAACTCAATGTAACCCTATAAGGTTTTGGGATGGATTCTAGAAAGAGGTTCAAAATCTTATAGAGTTATGAATTGGGTTCTGGAACTTACAAGAAAACCCTATGAAAGAAGCTAAATAAGGTAAAGAAAAAAATAATATATATTCGATGTCTACTTTTTATTGTGCTATAATTAATGTCCATTTGGTGAATGTTACAAACCTCTATTTTTTTCTTTCTTCTATTAAACACGTTGATTATCCTAACAATAGCCTTATATAGATTAGATGGGTTACAATTATTCACATCTTAGAAGGTATATAACTTTTTATTTTTCGATATTTTTGGTGAAGATAAAATTTATAAATCTCTATTGTTTAATAATCCACATATCTATACTTGTTATCTGGTGGAATGTCTAACATAAATGCCGGTATTGGATCTAGATTTATAACTACATATGATTATAAGTTCAATTGACAATTTTGAGATTGTGCTTCTTTAGTTTTTGCATCAAATTTTCTTTTTCGAAGCAACTATTTTTTTTTAAATACCTCTTAGGTACACATTCTATATCATTTATAAGAGTATTTATCTAAAAAAATATATGTTATGTTATGATATATGTATTTTCTTTAAGTTGTATTTGTTACTTTGTATAAACTCAACCAAATTCATTAGATTTCTGATTAGAAAAATTGAATTTGTTGCATGGTAGGTTGGGTTGGGTTATCAATGGATTCAAAAAACCCTAATTAGGTGGGCTATAGGAGCAGTGTAAAAGCCCATTAGTATTCTAGGGCAGGTTTTAAGAAGCCTTACAAGGTATGGATCAGAATTCAGGTTTTATAAAAACCTTTGCAAACTTGCTCCAATGGCATACCTAAAGGAAAGCATATGGTTAATTCAAAAAATACTCAATTTTCCAATTGAAGTATTATTTTATTAAAATAAGATGATAAAAGATAGATAGAGATGTGGATAAAAAGAAAAATAAACGATACTGTACCGTTAAGATAGACATAGCACATAAAAACTCTAGACAGTTTAAATAGGATTGAATAAGACCAATACCAATCTGAAGACTTTATATAAAAATGAGATACTTCGGAATCTCGATCAAATTGTCTAGAAATTGGAGGACAATGGGTTGGTGAATTGGATGTCAAGCTATTGAATTTGAAATTAGAAATTTTGGAATCAGAAATTTAAGTCATCAGGGGTGTTGATACTTAGTTTTTGTTCATCTGACACTCGGTCTTTTGTCTGCCAAGAAGCCGTGTAACCAACTCTCTCGGCATTTGCACCGCATAGATGATATACAATATTTATGCCGAGTATAAAAAGCGCTCTTGGTTTGAATTTAAGTCTAGCGTGAATTGTTATTATAAGCATAGTTATATTACATAACTGTTTAGTATTTCTACATATAAGGGGAGATATCAAGTTAAGAAGTTTTCACGCGTTTTAACAGTTATCCTGGTAATTACCTTGAACACTACAACCATTTAAAAAGAGTGCTTTGAAAACATGATAAAAGTGAAAACCATATCTCAAGAAAAAAGCAAAAAAGTTGAGCTCTTAGTCTTCCTCTTCAGCTACTTTTTAAGCGTTCTTCCAATAAAAACAGCATAAATTCCCTGAATACTAGATAACTAGGTGAAAGATTACATCCATCATTGTTGTCATTGGTCTCTTCAAACAACATAGGTATTCAAGGTCTACCTCTAAAAAGAACATAATGCAAGTGAAGATCCTGAGTTCAGCAATCCCAATAGAGGCGGAGTCCTCTAAGAATCAACTTGAATTACTCTAGAGCTCCTTCCTTATCAACTAATAGAAAAGGTATAGCACCTGAATATAGCCAAAATCTATTACAACCTTAGAGGGCCATTGTTGAGAAGTTAGTCCCAATATGGCTCGAATCATTGTTAGGAAAAATTGAAACATAACTCTATGTCTCTTTTCTTCTTGCGTTTCTTTGAAGCTTCCTGGCACTCCACTAAATTTGCTAGTTCACGGAGGCGCCACCAGCTGGACGCATAGTCCTTGAAGAAAATGGGGATTTAGATGTTGGAGTTGGTGGTGGCTTCCATCAGCTCTCCTTCAATAACTTCCCCTTGCCTGATACTTTCATCGACAAAGAAGACCCGGTCCAGCACGAACCAAGGCATCATATAATAACATCAACCACTGTACGACGGCTGTCTGGTCCTTGGAAGTTGAGGAACACCTCCACGGTATTCCACTTGTTGTTGCTCCTGCACTTGAAGTGCGGGCCTCGTCTGCCATCATTTGTTCGCTATTTTCTAGGAACGACCAAACCGAAGGAAGGCCTTCATTGTTCAAAAAGTTTGATAAGAAGCCACGTCACAAAAGAAAAGGATCGTCAGGATTAGTGTCTTAATAAAATCGCAAATTGCGCAAAGCAATCGTGATAATGGAAAAGAAATGATCAAGTCATGATCACTAAACTCATTAATAATAATAAGAATAATAATAATAATTGTTATTATTATATATAAAACCAAATGTTTTGAGCTTCATAAGGAAATTATCAACGCAACAGTCCTTTGTATCATTCAACTCAAAATATATCTTGTCAAGGAAATATCATTGGAAAAAGATAACTGCTGTAACAAAAAATAAAAAATAAAAATAAATAAAAAATAATCAAAGCCAAGGTCAGTAACCCCCGTTAAATATGGGAATGAATTCAATGTCCTACAACCTCAATAAATTTGAAATATATATATATATATATATATATATAATCTAAATTTTGAATACTTCAAATCTTTCAGAATTTTAAAAAAGAAAAAAGAAAGAAAAGAGCTTACTTCATGTATGAAAAATTAAAAATTGAAACTTAAATTTAATAATATAGCGTAAATTCTAATAGTAATGTAAAATATAAATAATGATTCACTGAGTCTATGTTTTCTATTGCATAGTAACACTAATTTTAAAACCAAGCTCAAAATCATATAGAATCTTACAAAATTGTTCAAGATCAAATTGATACTGCCTACTAGCATTTCTAAATGGTTTTCTTATTCATAAAATATATCGTAACTTAATGTTTAGCTTCTTAAGTTCACATAGTTTATACATAGAGATCTTATACCAACTGACATTATTTATTATAACCATTTGATCCCTTTAATCAGCCCTTAATTGTGACTTTTCAAAATTAATTTTTATATTTTTGGTTTTATTTACTTGATAAAACTAGACACAAGGGCTTTGCCAAAAATAGCCTAAGGCATCAACAAAATTAGTTGCTTTTACCTCTAAATTTGTTACCTAAAACTTTAGGTAAAAAAATTTCCACCATTGTTGTAAGTGCCCATTGCTTAAAAAAAAAAAAAGGTAACGAGTTGGTTAAAAGCATAAGATTAATACATTAACACAACGAAATTTTAAACTAAAAGCAACCTATTATATTGGTAAAGCAACGCCTTAATTGGACAAAGGTAACAATATTGAAAATTGGCAACGACTCATCATAACTATATGTAACAAAAATTATTCTTTTTGCATCAATTTATATATAGCATACGTAATATAGCTCCATTATTATAAGCATCAGTTTTTATATTATAAGTAACAATATTTTATCGATGAAATTTATAATTATGGAAGCAATTTATTTCTTTTCTTTTCAAAATTTTCTCTACATTATCCTTGTGAATTAAGTTAGTAGATTATTGCTTTTAGTAAGGTAGAGAAGGTAAGTCATATTAGTAAAAATCAATTACAACAAATGAAAAGTTAATAGTTACATATCCTTAAAAAGGTTCCTCTAAAATAAAATAAACAAAAAGTACAATTTGGACATTTAAAATTAAAATAACAAAAAAAAATGGAAAAACTATAGTTGAGCAATCTTTGATTAACAATCTTCGTCTACATTATTTTAGAGGAACCTTTTTAAGGATATGTAAAGTACAATTTGGACATTTAAAATTAAAATAACAAAAAACAATAGAAAATCTATAGTTGAGCAATCTTTGATTAACGATCTTTGTCTACATTAATTTCTCTATCTTGGAAATCCTCTTGCAAAAAAGAAAAATATAAACAATCATTGAATACCTCAAGAAAGCAATACATAAAGGTGAATAATTAATTTCATTACTAGTTTATTAGGGACATAAGCAATTTGTTATCATGAAGCTTATAAGCACCTAATGGGGTTTATGATTTTCTATATTTTTGGAGCCTTTCTGTTTAATGGTAAGGTGCAAAAGGTCATACCATTCTTGTGGAACAACCAAATTTCGATTACTCTCCAATAGAAGAGTAAAAGTTGATATAAGCATATGTATCATCCTATCAAGTTCTTCTACTTTCTTCATCACATCAATATCATCTCTTAGTGGATTTTTTTTGCTGACACATATTGCCTCTTCTTTTAAGCTTTTATGTGTAACGCCCCACCCATGAAAATGCATCTATGCTACTCATTACTCGCTCATCACTTCAATGAACCCTTTCTCATGCTCAGGATTTTCTTGGGCTTTCAATTGTATTTCTTGAAATAATGACTAAATTAAAAAAAATAGTGTATTTTCCATTAGCGAACTAAAATATGTATAATTCACTACACAATTTTTTTTTAAAAAAAGAAAATTATTTGTAACCAAAATTTCAAAAAGAAGCAATTTAACAATAAGATCTTTTTTATTTTCTCTATCTTCAATGGTAAAATTGAATCTATCACGAAATTTTAACTTACAATTTTTTCCGTAGTGTCTTCATCAAGTTTTACTCCTCCTCTTAATCTTTGAGTCTCAAGGAACATCTTAATGCTTGATAGCTCCTCTTTACTCTCCTTATTAGCCATCTACATATCAAGACAAGATAAAACTAGCATATAAATTATCTCTTCACTATTAATAACGATTAAAAACTAAAATGAAAATAATATGTAATATCAATAAACTCAAATTAAGCTAATTAAAACAAACTCTTTTTTTTTAATTACTCAACATGATAATGATAATGTGTTGAATGATGACCAATAAAAACTAGCAGCGCTCCCTTTTTTTTTTAACTAACAATACTGACATCAATATAATGACAATTAATGAACAATCGCTCCTATGATATGAAATGGTGCAAATAAAAAACTTGCAACACAAATGTAAAAACTAAACTTAGATGTTTTCTTTCTTTTTCTTTTTTAAGAACTATGAATAAAAAATGGGAAATTAAATAAAAAAAATTTGATGCTAATAACAAAAACAATTACTTGCAACGGGACAAATCAAATGGATTACTCTAATGTTAACATTTTACGAAAGGAACAATACTATTACACCATGTAGAATGTGACAATGAAATTGAATGAGTATGAATTTATTAAAATGTGATGTGGCCAGTGATTACAAGAAATGAAGACTAAGACATTTTTTTTTTTTGTCTATGTATATATTACAAACTTATGAAATAAGAATTGAATAAGTTCACTATAGGTGTTAAAATGATGTAAAACTGGAAGAATAATACTTGAATAAGATGTTGGTAAACAATGTAGAAACACACGAGAACAAGGATTAAAATTCAATAATTATCACTATCTAGAGAAAATGTGGATACTGACAAGAAAAACCATAAATTGATAATGAAAAATCCACAGTCTAAAAATTCCTCTACAAAAAACTAAAATTATCTAGGCATAATCTTTAATAATACAGGCGTACATTCTATGCATTATTTCAAAAGCCCTATCGTATGAGATGATGCATCAAGAGTTACAAAAACAATACTTTACCTTAGGTTGAATCGGTGAATTCCATGTCAATACCACCTTCTTCTTATAATAAAAAAGAAAAAGGCACTTAGCGTGAGATTATTTGGTAGACCAAAATCAATTGACCAACAAGCCAAATAATCCAAAGCCTCTAATTAGTAAATTGACAAAAGGATACTATTCTTCTATGCATATAATCTTTAAAGCATACGATTTATTATAGACTCATTGCTCATACATAAAAAGCTTACCAATTCCTCTTTAATCCATGCAAAGCTTTTTAGACCAACTTTATGTGCATTTCTTAGCTTCTTTTGATTCCCCTTGTTGTTTCTACTTATGTCCTAAAATTTTTAAAATATTCAAAACAAATTTTTTTTGTAACTGAGCTATCATATTCAAATACATACGTAGATCATACCTTGAAGTCTTTCTTCTCCCAATATCGAAGCAATGTAGTGAAGTGGGCTAAGGGGATGTTTTTAGGTTGATTTTGTACTCTTTCAGCAAAACTCATGTAATTGGTGAGAAACTTCTTCTTCAGTCTTGATTTATATGCTCTCCATGACAATGCAATGGTATTTAACACCCATTTCTTAACACCATCTGACATTGTGTACTTGTCGGGCAACCAACATATAATGAATTACAAAGTTTATAATCAATTTAAGTAAATATAAATAGTACAAATTTTGACATACATTCACATATTTCCACAATTTATCCTTTTGTTTTTTTGTGGAAATTTAGCCTAATTTTCCATCATAAGTGGAACAAATGCTAGATTACGAGCTATAGACCCAAAGAAGCAACTAAATGCATTGCATGTCTTGTCATTCCCAATTGGCTACCCATTGTCATTAATGGTCATAATGTCTCGTTCATCAAGTCCTCGAGCATGGATATGTTTGCATGTCGAAGGCCTTCTCGTATTAATCTTTGAAGAATTTGAACAAATTTGTAATTATACATTTAAATAAATTATTATAGACAACTCATAAAGTGTAAGTGTGCATAATATTTGTATAGGTAAATAAAATTACAATTACAAACTTTTACCTCCATTTGCAACTTGGACTTCATTAGTAGCCTCGCTTTCACTTTCATATTCTTCCTAATTTAACATCACTTCCAAATCTTCACTCTCACTTGCATTACTTTCAAATTCAATATCATAATTATCTTCCTCATCTTCAGGATCCCAATCTTCATTGCTTTCTTCTAACGTTCTATTTTGTATTGATTTTCCATTCTTTTCATGAAATTGCTTTACTACCACTTTTCTTAAATATGATGTGGGTTGATAATCTTGTAATGCCTTCTTTAATCTCTCGAAAAATTGTCTCTTATTAGGAGTTGTTACTGTCTCATAGATTGAATGTGTTCTTTTAATGGGACTAGTCTTCTCTAAGAGACTTCTATGTATCAACTTCACCATAGAATTACCAGTCATATCTTATTTCTCCTTTATTTGTAGATTTGTTTGCTTTCATTTGTGGCTTCATTTTTGTCACAAGAAATTTGGTTTCTTTTCTCTCTATAAAAAAAGCGCATCTATTAAAAAATTATAAATTACAAGCAAACAACAAAATATATAATCCATAAGGTTAGTCACCTTATCGCCACTTAGTGGAGTGATATGCCAAGAGTTCTCATGTGTTGACATGATTTGTCTAAATATATAAGCTAAAAGTTCACTCACACTTCACGATGTAAGCTTATTTTAAATTTGATTTCGTTTCAAACTAATATCTTATGTTTTAATTTGGACAAATAAAGCTAGATAAATGACGTTGTAGTACCTAAAAAAATTTTAGAACACTAGAAATCATCAATTGTTTTATTGCTTAAGGATGAATGATTCTACACGTACAATAATTCACTAAGTTATTTAGGTGAAGTTTGCATAAATGCAATAACAATAGGTTACCATACCATGTATCTCAAAGTAATATTAACTAAGATGGGTTTTATAATCTTTCATATTCATGGATTACATAATGCTATGAATTTAAGGTATGTCCTTGTTAGGTATTTATCAATGGGCTTGTTGATGTAAAATCCACATAGATTAAAGTAATTTGTGAATGTCAATTAAAGGGAGAAAAAACATATCAATATGTAAACTCTATTTTCATCTCAATGAATTTACAAAAGAACATATATCGCAAGTAAAAAGCAAATAAAAATCTCTAAACAATGGTGCTAATGAGATAAAGAATAGAAAGCAAAACGTCAAAGAGGCTGGAAAGATGTACATAAGATTAGGAAAATTACCTTCTTGATAGCAATAGCTTCTTTAAAGCAAGTTCGCTACAAGGAAATTTTCAAAAAAAAAAAAAGTAAGTAAAATTTGTTAAATATGGACTCGTTGCATTTATTAAAGAAAAAACTCTTGTAACCCTAACCGTTGCTGAGGTAAAACAAGAAAAGGCTTCAAGCAAAAGCTTGAGATAAAGAAAATGAAAAGTAGGTTTGCAAACAAATTACTATTGTACGTAGAGGAAAACAAAAAAAGAAAATAGAAATCTTACTGCATAGTAGGTGGTGGATCATCTTGAAGAAGATGAAAAGCTTGAATTGTGACTGTAGAAGTACAAAAGAATAGGATAGTGGAATAGCCCGTAATGACTATTTTTTGGGGATCTCATCTAATGTGATATTATTGGAGCTAAACAGTTTTAGGTTATTTTATTTTATTTTCTTTTAATTTTATTCATCAATTGTCTTTTATCATAAATAAGATATCTATAAATCTTTTTAATAAGAAAGTTGCTTATTTACTTCTCATATTCATTGACTCACCAATGAATTTTTGATATTATGGAGATATTTGGCCACAATGATATCGGCATCAAGGTTTTTCCTTTCTATTTTATTTTTATTTTAAAGATAAGGTTTTTCAAATGAACTACAGTGAAATAAATATTTGATTACATGATATGCTGACAGAATATTTATGTACACACAATATGTAATATTTGATATAATTTAATATAAGCTTCATGTCACTTAACATATAATATATCTACAATATATTATACATATGTTATACTTATCTAAGACCTTACATTAGTAGAATGATCTTAAGTTTCATTTTGAAATTTAAAAGCAACTTAGAAAAATGTAGAGTGTATCTTTTGCTTGAATAACAAATTCAAATTTATATTTGAATAACAAGAAGATATCTCGTTGATATGTTAATGATCTCCTATAAATATGCATTTGTATGTATCTTAAATGAAGTTGAATAAATATCTTAAAGATTTTAGCCTAAAACTTTTAGAATTTGTTTAAATTTAAAATCCTCCAATATTGTCTACTAAAATTTTTCTATCTATGGTACAATTACAAATGAGTCAAATTATGTTTGAGCATGACTCGATTTAAGCTACCCAAGCCTGGTTAATATATAATAGTTAGCATAATATGTATATATGTATGTATATCATGTATATATTTAAATTGCACATATCAAATATATACATTTGACATGTTATATATATGAACATATAATATTATATACATATAGTGTTACAAATATACTGTTATAGTACTACTATATAATTAAACCAATATGATTTTTATAATAATTTGCAACTGCAAAATTAATTATATGGTGATTGTAGGTACCTAATTTTTGTCCCTTTGAAATCCTAATTTTTATTTTTACAAAAAGGGTCTTAATTCAAAAAAATAAAAAAAAATTAATAAAAGATAATAAAAATTAACAAATAATGAAAATACAAAAAAAAAAGAAAAGGAAAAATCATAAAGATTTCGTAGATTTATAGGAAGTAATTTATATTAGGAATAATTAGTTTTAGTGTTAGTTTTAATTTTAGTTAGTTAAAAATTTGCTTTTAGGGAATCAGATAGTTTAAATATAATTTAATGGTAATAAATGTCAAGATACGGGTTAACGGCCTAATGAATAAGCAATGGAGTATTTGGGTGGATTTAGTTGGAGGTCACGGGTTCGAGTCTCAGTAGGCACCTTTGTCTTTATTTTTCTGTCTTTCTAGAAGCAAGATTTAAAATTGTATTCATATCTAATCTAATCAAATCATATGAATATTAGTTAAATCAGATATGAATTAAATTTGAATCTAATTTAATTAACGAATCAGATATAATTACATATGATATGATATGATTTGGTTAGACTATGCCCACATGCCGACCCTCTAACTGAAATAACAGCAGTGTAGTGGACGGTAGTGAAGACAGCAGCATGGCGGACATCAAAGAATCGTCATGTCTCCACGCTTAACAAACCAACACCAACACTTCATCGAACAGCCCAAGTCAAGTTCGGTTTTGATCATTTTATTTTATTTATTTATTTGTCTCTTTATTTATCATTATAATTCCATTAGTTATTTAGTTAAGTTTATGACATGATAGGTAAATAGATATATGTGTATGTATTTATATGCTTAGGTATATTTTTAGCATTATGACTTTAGGATTTTCTCACTTAGATAAATTTATTTTGTAAATAAACAAAATAAAAACCCCGTTAAAAAAATAGACTTTTAGAGAGTTTTTATAAATAAAATAAAGACTTAGTGAATTAGGGCTCTTTTAGAGTTTTCTTTGAAAAACTAAATTGATAATAACGTAAATTCGGTCAGTTTTTAAAATTAAAATCAATCAACACATTAAAGATTTTTTGAAAGAACTACGATCGTCTGACCCCGACTAGCAAGTACGTAGGCACTTTCAAGGCGACGATAAAATATGTAGAATCTTAAGTTTTTTTTTTCTTTTGATTTTATTTATTTTTCAAATATTATAATTAGAAAAAATAATCTTAATTTCGGCAAATAAATAGTGGTACCTGTTAGGGTTTAATAGGTTAGCCCTCGAATTCGAAACCCTCTTGCTCTTCATTCAAAATTGAAATAAAAAACCGGTAGCCATATCGTAATTAATCCACCCAATTGATTACGGTTTCTTTTTCTTTTCCCGACTTCGGTCGGGTGGCGACTCTAAAAATGATTTTCAATAAAAAAACCGGAATTTCTCAATTTTTTTAGTCGATGATTAATATTAAATGGGTTAGGGTATAGTATTAATCAGGAAATGGAAAAATTAATTTTAAATAATAGAAAATTGAAAAATCAGGCTCGACAGTAACACTATAGGAAAGTACAAAATAGTCATAAAGCTAAAAGTTTAATATTTATTCTAAATGTATATAAAACTATAACTTATGAAATTAGATAAAAAATTAAAAATAAAATTTTCATAATTATTTCTATTAAAATTAAAAATATTAAAATGTTAATTTGCTAAATGTATTATTACATCACATTCCCTATTCCCCTTAGATAATACAATAGTGCTAAAATGAAAGCATTATACAAACATATAAAGAAACTTACTAAAAAAAATAGCAATAAATTCTCAAATATAAGGTAAGGCCATATAAAAAATACATATAATTTAAAAAATTATGTGATCCTTTATTTATTTATTTTTCAATATCAGCACAATAAAAGATATACCAATTATAAAACGGGTTAGTTTACCATTCCTTTTAGGGCCTTATGTAACTTTATAGAATACCAAATTAATCTAATGAAACATATATTAAAGCATGTATAACAACAATATGCAAGTAATATTATGTAGTCTATATTAATAAAACTATGACATACGATTAAAAAAAAATCCAATAATGCCACCATAATTAAATAAAATATCTAAAAAGATATAATATGAAACGAGTAAAACATTAAAAATCATTTAACAAATGTTATGAGTTATTAAAATAGCTAAAATAAAATCAATTTAGACTACTCAATATAAGCCAAATTACTATCATTGATATTTACACTACGTCCTCATTCTTCTTCATTATCTTTTATATCATCATCATCTTCTTCTTCATGGTCTTCTTTTTCCTTGTTTCCATACGTATGAACACGTAGTTCATTCAATGGTTTGCCAATAGTCACATCTTCAACGCCTTCTCTTAACAAATCAAAATCATCTTCAAGTCCTAATATTTGGTCTATCCTGATATTATAAACCCTGTGAATTTAGCTATTTAAGAATAGACAACTTCTTGAGTCATTAAGATCGAGTAAGATAGAAATTTTATTAAATTATAAATTTGAATATATTATAAGTAACAAAAACTCTAAGATTTTGTTCGAAATTTTAATCGCATATCGAAAAAAAAAAAACCTTATGTATCCGTAAATACCTGAAATTGAACTCGAACTTGACAAAAACTTTAAAACTATAAACCAAAGTTTATAAAGTGAATAATTATACCCTAAAAGTATTAAAAACCCTAATAGAATACCATTATTGACCAATATGCATAATCGCTTGAAATTGTTAACAAACATATTGAAATAACTCTTAAATATTATAAATGTAATGGGTTGCAATTTAATTAATAAATTTTATAAAATTTCAATATTATTTCACAATTGTTAAATTTATAATTTTTATGCTTAGAAAATTCTGATTTTTCTATTTTTTCCTTTTTCCTTTTTCCTTTTTCCTTCTTTCTTTTCTTTCCTTCTCTAATTCTTTTCTTCTTGCTACATTGAAATGTTCCAGAATACATTTCGTGGACACTTATGTGGCTTGTTTTAAACATGTGCTAATTATTTAGACAAAACAAAAGTATTGGATAATACTCCTGTCAAATCACATTAAAACTACCATGATTTTTCCTTTTCTTTTTCTTTTATTCACCTTACTTCTCTCTCTTTTCCCTTGGTTGCTTCACGCCACTAGAAGCAAACACTCTTTTTATTTGCTTCACTTCCAAACACAAAGACTATTCCTAAACTGAAGAAGGAAAAAAAAATACTAGAAAAAGAAAACTCCTTTTGTCTTTCTCTTCCACTTTGGGATTTTCCATCAAGTTATTTCAATAATCAAGAAGAAGAAGAAGCTTTCCAATCCATTACTCATTAAATTATTGAGAGAAATAGATAAGTAGTATGTATATTATATTTATTTTGTTATAATCATTTAGATGTATTCTTTTATGTACATGTATTTTATGGAATTTCGTATGGATTATAGGAGCATATAGTAAATTTATGGGTATTCTATTGTTATTTGCAAAGAAAACTCTATGTACATGTATTGGATTTTATAAAAAAAAATTGGTATTATAACATGTACATATACTCTTGGTGTATAAATACATAGATATATTCATGTGCACATACATGTTATATTTGATTTACAATATGTAGCATAAAAGGATTTATTTGTATGTACATATATATGTATGCATATACAATATATGTATATTAAGTATTTTTAGTATGTCGAGTTTGATTTTTCGATTTCTTTTATTTAAAATTGATTTCTCATTTCTTGATTAATACTAAACCCTAACTTATTTAATATTAATCCTCGACTAAAGAAATTGAGAAATTCCAATTTTTTATTAAAAAAAATTTTTGGAGTCGCTACCCGATCGAAGTGGGGAAAAGAAAAAGAAACGGTAACCAATTGGGTGGATTGATTACGATTTGGCTACTGGTCTTTGATTTCAATTTTAAATGAAGAACCAGAAAGTTCTGAATTTGGGGACTAACTTATTAAACCCTTAACGAATACCACTATTTATTTTCCGAAATTAGGATTATTCTTCTAATTATAATATTTAAAATAAATTAATAAAAAATAAAAATAAAAAAGAACCTAAGTTTCTACATATTTTATCGTCGCCCCAAAGGTACCTACGTACCTGCTAGCCGGGATCAGACGATCGTAGTTCTTTCAAAAAATCTTTAATGTGTTGATTTATTTTAATTTTGAAATCTGTCCAAGTTTACGTTTTAATTTATTCAGTCTATTTTAAAAAAAACCTAAAGGGTCCTAACTCCTGAGTGTTGTTATTTAAAAAAAATGCTCTAAAAATCCTATTTTTAAAAGATCCTTTTATTAATTTTTTATTTAAAGAAAAATAATTTCTATATGATAAATCCTTAAGTAAAACCAAATCTAAAAAGATAATTAATTTTAACAACCACTAAACTAATATATATATAACTATCTAACAAAACAAAATAATTCCATATAACATACTTTATATAAAAACCAATACTAAAACTCCTAAAGTCATATCATATATTATGTTAACTAAAAAAAAAATTCTTAATTACCCCTAAACTATTACATATATACATTATACTCATATAACTATTACTAAATAACCATTCACATAAATCACTATCTAATCTATATAATAGAGAAAACTATTGTTAACATATACATACACATACATGTATATACAATGCTAAATATCTAAATACAGGACAAAATACTAATATAGTATAATATAATAATAATAACAATAATAATAATAATAATAATAATAATAATAATAATAATAATAATAATAATAATAATAATAATAAAAATCTGAAGAAACCGAACCTGACGTCGAGGACTAGTCATCATGTTAGCGCTGATCGTGAAGTTGTGAATCAATCACCGCCCGTGTTCATGCGACGGAGACTAGTCGTGGACGTGAAGCTGAACGTATAATACCGCGAACTATGCTGCATGTTGTCGTATTGGAACGTGGATAGCGAATGGTCTATACAGCGGCTTGTATTAGACATTGGAGTTTCAATTGGACTGCATTGGCATGAAGGAAGTTAGCACATGCGATGAAGACGTGGACTAAGATAGCATCCGAGGCACCGTCGGTTGGGAATTGTTGCGTGGCAGGGGTATTGACCAGCGAGTATCAGGCGAAGGTAAAGAAATCGATAGTACGTCGTTCAGAATTCGATTGTTCAGCGAGGGTGAAGAAATTAATAGCACGTAATGAAGCGTAGCGTTCAGTCAGGCAGTGACTGTCATGGACAGCAACATAGTGTTCGTGGACGATTGGTCGGCAGTGACTGTGCGTGGACAGCAGCGTTTCTTTAAGTTAACGTTTATTGGAGCATTGATCGTCGGGCTAGAGATTGATACTAAAGCTGCTGCTGTTATGGAGTCGTGGCCTGCTGTTTGCTGCTGTTGTGTGGCTGCTGTTCTGCTGCTACTGCTGTGTGGCTGTTATTTTGCTGCTTTGGCTGCAACTGCTGTTTCTATTTCTATTTCTCTCTTTTTAAAAAAAAATTGCAGGCTGTTCTTTGGCTGTAACTGCTGTTTCTATTTCGCTGCTGCTGCAGGCGTATTGATGTTTATATAATCTCAATCATATCATATCATATCTTATGTAATTATATCTGATTCATTAATTAAATTAGATTCAAATCTGATTTAACTAATATTCATATGATTTGATTAGATAATAAAGACATAGGTGCTTACTGAGACTCGAACCCGTGATCTCCAACTAAATCCACCCAAATACTCCGTTACTTATCCGTTAGGTTATTAGTCTATGTCTTAATATTCATTACCATAAATTATATTTAAGCTATCTGATTCCCTAAAATAAAATTTTTAACTAAACTAAAATTAAAACTAACACTAAAACTAATTATTCCTAATATAAATTACTTCCTAAAAATCTACGAAATTTTTATAACTTTTCCTTTTCTTTATTTTTTTTGGTATTTTCATTATTTGTTAATATCTTTTATTATTTTCATCTCTTTTTTTGAATTATGACTTTTTTTTTGTAAAAATAAAAATTATGGGAAAAAATTAGGTGTCTACAGCTGCCCCTCTTTGTGGTGAAGTTTGAGCAAAACTTTACCATAAAGACAAAAGAGACACCTTTTTTGCCTCAAGACGACTCTATTCTAAGGAATGGGAAGTGCCTTTGTGAATTAGCAAAAATCTCTAAAAAAGAATAACGAGAATCTTGGTCGTGCCCTGATGAGATGACTAACCAAGGCGATCAAAGTGCCCCTTGAGCTGGCTAAGACCTAAAGACAATGAAGAAGACTCGGATCATGCCCTCAATGAATTGACTCTCCAAGGCGGTCAAAGCGCCCCATGAGCTGGCTAAGACCTAAAGATAATGAAGAAGACTTGGATTGTGCCCTTAATGAGCTGACTCTCCAAGGCGGTCAAAGGGCCCCATGAGTTGGCTAAGACCTAAAAATTTTGAAGGAAAACTTGGATCGTGCCCTTAATGAGCTGACTCTCCAAGGCGATCAAAGCGCCTCATGAGCTGGTTAAGACCTAAAATATTTAAAGGAAAACTTGGATCGTGCCCTTAATGAACTGACTCACCAAGATGGTCAAAGTGTCCTATGAGCTGGCTAAGACCTAAAGATAATGAAGAAGACTTAGATCGTGCCCTCAATGAGCTGACTCTCCAAGGCGGTCAAAGCGCCCCATGAGTTGGCTAAGACCTAAGGATAATGAAGGAAAACTTAGATCGTGCCCTTAATAAGCTAACTCTCCAAGGCGGTCAAAGCGCCCCATGAGCTGGCTAAGACCTAAAAATATGAAAAAACTTGGATCATGCCCTTAATGAGCTGACTTTCCAAGGCGGTCAAAGCGCCTCATGAGCTGGCTAAGACCTAAAAAATTTGAAGGAAAACTTGGATCGTGCCCTTAATGAGCTGACTCTCCAAGGCGGTCAAAGCGCCCCATGAGCTAGCTAAGACTTAAAAAATTTGAAGGAAAACTTGGATCATGCTCTTAATGAGTTGACTCTCCAAGGCGGTCAAAGCGCCCCATGAGCTGGCTAAGACCTAAAGATAATGAAGAAGACTTAGATTGTGTCCTTAATAAGCTGACTCTCCAAGGTGGTCAAAGTGCCCCATGAGCTGGCTAAGACCTAAAAATTTTAAAGGAAAACTTGGATCGTGCCCTTAATGAGCTGACTCTCCAAGGCGGTCAAAGCGCCCCATGAGCTGGCTAAGACCTAAAAAATTTGAAGGAAAACTTGGATCGTGCCTTTAATGAGTTGACTCTCCAAGGCGGTCAAAGTACCCCATGAGCTGGCTAAGACCTAAAAAATTTAAAGGAAAACTTGGATCGTGCCTTTAATGAGCTGACTCTTCAAGGCGGTCAAAGCGCCCCATGAGCTGGCTAAGACTTAAAAAATTTGAAGGAAAACTTGGATCGTGCCCTTAATGAGCTTACTCTCTAAGGCGGTCAAAGTGCCCCATGAGCTGGCTAAGACCTAAAAAATTTGAAGGAAATCTTGCTGAGCAACATTTTATGAGTTGAGTGACTGGGAGCCTGTAAAACTCCGAATTGGGACTGTTTTAGGAATCAGCCAGAAACTTAAGAAACTTAAGGTTGGGACTATGCTCTATGAACTAGCTAAATCCTTAAATAAGAATATGAGTCGAAGCAACGCTCCATAAGCTGATCGAAGCGCTAAATCCCTTGAAGAAATTGTGAGTTGGATGATTGGAAGTTGAAGAAACTCTGGATTAAGATTACGCTCTACGAGTTGGCTAGCTCCCTACGAGATTATAAATTGGGACTATGTTTTGGGAGCCAGCTGGAAGCTTAAGAAACTTTAGATTAGGACTGTGCTTTATGAACTAGCTAGATCCCTAAATGAAAATATGAACCGGATAGTGCTCCATAAGTTGACTGAAGTGCTAAGGAATATGTGGATAGGAACAGTACACTATGAGCTGGCTATATCCTTGAGAAAACAGATAAAAGGTAAGCACCCTTCGGATTCGCTTAAGCTCTATTGAGTGTTGAAAGTAAATTGAGGAACATAGCCAACTTGAAAAAAAACTCTTGATTTGAGAATTTTACAAATGAGGGATTTGGTGAAAACTATTTATAACATGAATTGAAAATTTGGCCACCATGGACTGGAAAATGAATGGAAAAACTTATAACAAGCCTCCACTTTCTCTCTCTCCTTTTCATTTATTTTTATTTTTTTTTCTTTTCCCTTGAAAGTTTGCTAACGGATACAAATTCCTATTTAAAAGGTAAACGCTATAATCCTGTAAGGTATCTCATATCCACCCTAATTTGTAACCTAGACAATGAGTTTTTAGGATAGGCCTTAGACATTCATTTCATAAAAAAAAAGTAACTTACAATTAATTTAGTCAAAGAGGACTTCCTTACGCACTTTTGGTTTAGACGTCACTCTTGACTACTATTCCAAAAATTACAGTCCTATTCGCAAGTGATATGCTTTGATCGATCTGCAGGTTTTTTTGTGTTCAGTATTGTAAATTTGGCTTTTGGTCAGATGGTTTCAAAAGAAGTTAATTAAGAGGGCTTATTTTAAAAAAAATGCTTTCATCCAACCCAGGGGGTACAAGTCAAGAACCCTTAGGAATGAACTAGATGTGCGCTTGCCCCAGTTTCAAAGACAATTTTTATCTTAGATAAATTATTTTTCAAAATTAGAAGAGCTTTGAGTAAGGAGGTATTGTAGGTGGGAAGGTCTTGTGTTTGAGAATTGAGTGGGTAGAAAGGGTTTATATTCGTGATTTGGAGTGTGATTTTGCATTGAATATGGAGTTTTTGGTTTGCGGTTGAAGACATGATCTTGAATGAATATAAGGTTTTGTGTTTTTGGTTGGGAATGCAATTCAAGACCTTTTTTTTTTAGAGGAACTTAGGCCTTCTTTGATTGGGGATTTGCTCAAGCCAGATATTTGGGTATTTCTTCATTTTCCTTTTTCTTAGTTTTTTTTTCTTTTTCTTTTCTTTTTTTCCTTCTTTTTTTTTTTTCTTTTTTTTTATATATTTTTTTAATTTCGTTTCATTTCTTTCTTTTCTCTCCCCAAAAATAACTATCTCTTTTGTCAAGTTTTTGTTTTTGGATGAATCAAGGTCCTAAATCCATGGGTATAGGTTCAGAGTGCATTGGCTTAGGTAAAGTATATGTGGCCTTTGGGGTATTTGGAAAAAATGTTAGCTCCTCTTTAAAGGGAACAATTTATCGAAAACAAAAATTATCCTTGAATTGTTATTACTGGAGTAAGCACAAATCAGTTTTATCCTTCTCTCCTAATTAATTACCCTAACCTCCGAATTGCCCCACTGTGGGGATGGTTCTTGACAGGGTTTAAGTTTGAAATGAACTCCAGATCAGTCCAACGAGGTTATCAAAGGATAATTGTGTTTGGGATTTGAAAATGAATACCTAACTTCATTTCGATATGCATATCAAATTCAAAATGGACCTCCTTTAAGGAATGAGTCTAAAATATCTTCACAATGATGTCTCTTAACTCTCAAAGTGTTTAAGGGTTAGTGTATAGGATATAGCCTACTTCTTTTCATTCAAAACCTTTTAAAAGTGAGTTACCAATTCCTTACGTAGGGATTAATTGACCTTAGGGTATTGACCTTACTCCCCAATTCCTTGGAACATGCCCTAGTTGTGAAATTTCAAAGACTAAATGCCCCATGCCCCAGACTTATAGGTCTTAAAGCACTTAAACTTCCAAATGTAACTTTAGGTTAGGTTCTTTAGAGTTCGAATGGGCTGGAACTAACAACTTTTGAAGTAGATGGGACTAGTGAATTGCCCTTTTTGTTTGTACCGAGGATCAAGCTTAGGATAGTGTTTATTAGCTTTATGCTTTGGTTCGGTTCATGGTTGGACTTGATGGCTCAGGGGCATTAAGTTGGTTGAATCATCTTGATGGGCTAAGGTTCGGGTTTGGTTGGTTATTTTCTCGGGCCAAGTGGGTCTGTTTAGGTTAGCTGCCTTAATGGGCCAAGTAATTGTGTTTGTCCCGAACCCTATAAGGATTTATAACCGTTAGCAAATTTCTTTTTTTTTTCCTTTTTCTTTCCTTTCCTTCTTTTTTTTTTCTTTTCTCTTTCTTTGGTTTTTTTTTTTTTTGAAAGATAGAGAGGACAAGTTAGGGCTTTTGTGCTACAAAGACCGAGTGGTGGAATTGTGAATGGAGGGTTGCTTTACTAGTATTTTATATACAGACCTAGAACAACATTATTGAGGGTCTATTTACAAATGAGGAATTCTGAAGAAAAAAAAAAGACTAAACAAAGAAAATATCTAAATCTTATTTATTCCAAATGAAAAAGGCTATCTGCAAAATGTTGAATTTACCTAAAAGAATGAATTCTTCTGATTGGTAGAATACTAGGCACAATGACAACTACCTATTATTTTACTGGTTTGATTCTTTTCTTTTTGTTTTCTTTATTTATTTTTATTTTTTGTCTTCTATTTACTCCGTGAGGGTTGGGCTCAATTGATGTGGGCCCAAAGTAATAGATTTGAGCCCTAATAGATGTACTAAAGCCCTTACTATAGTAATATTTATAGGGCTCTTCTATAGAGGCAAGATGAGCCCAATCTTGTTCCTAATGAATTTTTACTTATTTGGGCTAAAAAGTTATATCCATATCTAGAGTATCTTTTAAGGCCAATGAAGTGGGTATATGTGGATTTGTTTAGACGCCCTTTGACTCGATCTAGCCGTGACTATTAAAAATCAAAATTAAAATTACAATTACAATGTAATCTAAACTTTACATAAAATTATTACAAATTATGTACAAGAAAAAATTACAATTACAACTTCACAACTGCCTTTATCCATTTAGGTTGACCACATCATTGGTTCTTATAAATTTTTTGAAAGAAGAAAAATGTTTTCATGTGATGCAACGGGTAGGTTCTAAAGATCCTTAAGTTTTGCAACCACTACGTTTTTCAAAGCAATGATTCTGTGGTCGCATTTGAACTTGAGTGGAGTAGCCTGATCAACCCCAGAAGGTGGTTACCCCACATCATCTGAAGCTTACACAATGGCCCTCGACTTAAGGTCCTAAGACGGCCTGGTTCTGACCGTGTCTAACATGCATTTATGATATAGAAAATAAAATAAAATAAAATAAATAAAAGTAAAAAAAAAAACCCTAAAATTCCCCCTTAACTAAACTGCCACAACAAAAAAATGTTAGTAAAACAAATAGAATAAACAAATACATATAATAACATACCTAAGTTCTTTTTATTATTTTTATTATTTCATTTTTTTTATAAAAATAATCCTATCTTCGACAACTTCTAGTGGCTAGCCCTCTACCGGTCCCCAGTGGAGTCGCCAAACTGTCGAGTCTGATTTTTCGATTTCTTTTATTTAAAATTAATTTCTCATTTTTTGATTAATACTAAACCCTAACCCATTTAATATTAATCATCGACTAAAGAAATTGAGAAATTCTAGTTTTTTATTAAAAATCATTTTTGGAGTCGCCACCCAACCGAAGTCGGGAAAAAAAAAAAGAAACCGTAACCATAACCAATTGGGTGGATTGATTACGATTTGGCTACTGGTCTTTGATTTCAATTTTAAATGAAGAACCAGAAGGTTTTGAATTCGGGGGCTAACCTATTAAACCCTTAACGAATACCACTATTTATTTGCCGAAATTAAGATTATTCTTCTAATTATAATATTTAAAATAAATTAATAAAAAAATAAAAATAAAAAAGAACCTAAGTTTCTACATATTTTATCGTCGCTCCGAAGGTACCTAGGTATCCGCTAGCTGAGATCAGACGATCGTAGTTCTTTCAAAAAATCTTTAATGTGTTGATTTATTTTAATTTTGAAATCCGTCCAAGTTTATGTTTTAATTTATTCAGTCTATTTAAAAAAAAAAAAACCTAAAGGGTCATAACTTCTGAGTGTTGTTATTTAAAAAAAATGCTCTAAAAATCCTATTTTTAAAAGATCCTTTTATTAATTTTTTATTTAAGAAAAACAATTTCTATATGATAAATCCTTAAGTAAAGCCAAATCTAAAAAGATAATTAATTTTAACAACCACTAAACTAATATATATAACTATCTAACAAAACAAAATAATTCCATATAACACACTTTATATAAAAACCAATACTAAAACTCCTAAAGTCTTATCATATATTATGTTAACTAAAAAAAAAATCTTAATTACCTCTAAACTAATACATATATACATTTATACTCATATAACTATTACTAAATAACCATTCACATAAATCACTATCTAATCTATATAATAGAGAAAACTATTGTTAACATATACATACACATACATGTATATACAATGCTAAATATCTAAAGACAGGACAAAATACTAATATAGTATAATATAATAATAATAACAATAATGATAATAATAATAATAAAAATAAAAATCTAAAGAAACCGAACCTGACGTCAAGGACTAGTCGTCGTGTTGGCGGTGAAGCCGAACGTAGAATACCGCGAACTATGCTACGTGTTATCGTACGGGAACATGGATAACGAATGGTCTGTACAGCGGCTTGTATTAGACATTGGAGTTTCAATTTTTTAAATTGTATTGCTGCTCTAGGCGTGTGTAGGTTGGACAGCAGGCTGTTCTTTGGCTGCAGTTGCTGTTTCTGTTTCTCTTTTTTTTTTTTTTATTAATTCTGTTGCTGACATAGGTGCTTACTGAGACTCGAACCGTGACCTCCAATTAAATCCACCCAAATACTCCGTTACTTATCCGTTAGGCTGTTGGTCTGTATCTTAACATTCATTACCATTAAATTATATTTAAACTATTCGATTCCCTAAAATAAAATTAAAACTAACACTAAAACTAATTATTCATAATATAAATTACTTCCTAAAAATCTATGAAATTTTTATAACTTTTCCTTTTCTTATTTTTTTTTTGGTATTTTCATTATTTGTTAATATCTTTTATTATTTTTATCTCTTTTTTGAATTAAGACCCTTTTTTGTAAAAATAAAAATTATGGGAAAAAATTAGGTGTCTACATAGTATATGGGTATATGTACAAGCTTGTCACTGAAAAAATATATATAAATTTATGTATGTATAAAGTTCAAAAATACTAATATAGTATAGTATATGTATAATATGGTATATGTTTGGTACATATATATATGTGTATACAATAGTATTTATATTTTGTATATTCATTATTTATATATATATAAGTGGTTGTATATGTATATATATATGTACATATTTGTATATGATAAATATTAAGTATTTTCAATAAATATATATATATGTATAGACATAGCCGTATATGTATGTATGTATAAAGTATATACATATAGCATATGTAATATATTTAGGGTTATATTATTTAATTATATAAGTATATACATATAAATAAGTTGAGGGAAATTAATTATATACATATATGTATACATATTAAATACGTATGTTAAGGGTATAGTATGTATATATATGAGTATACGGGTATACTAAATATTATATGTATAACATATTATAATACTAAATTAAAAAAATAAGATAAGATGATGTGTATATATATATAAGTATGTATGCATGCCGTGAGATTTAAAGAAAGTGGAAAATACTTGATTTTCAAAATTTAATAACATAGAACAATAAACATAATTATATAAATATTATGTAAAAAGAAAAAAATAGGAAAAATATTGAAAATGTACAAATATTCGGAAATGGCATGTAGTAATTTCTTTTGTTGCCATGTCAACATTTATTAAATATAAATAAATTCGTAATTAAAAATAATAATAAAATAATTAATTAATTTTAAATTGATTAAAATAGTAAAAAATGAATTAAATAGGTATTAATCTTCAAAAATAACAAAATATGTAAATTATAATTAAATAAACTTAAAAGTAAGAAAATTACAAAATATAAATTTTAGATATTTGTTAAACCATAAAATATACCAAGAAAAGCTTAAAATAATATTTTAAGTCAAAATAATGAATTTCATAATATTTTTACATCATAATGGAAAATGTTAGTTACAACATCCAAAACAAACCCCATTACGCAAAAATACATTTGAAAATAATGAAAATTGACTATAAGTTCATAAAAATCAAAATTAAAATGAAAAAGTTATACATGATTGAAAATTTAAGCAAAAACGAGAAAAATAGATAAAAGATTTAAGTTAAATTATGTTTATACCATATTTAGGCTGTAGTGAGAAATTTTGGCAAATAGTAATAGATATTTAGTTAATTAGCGAACCTAGTTTCTAAAATACTTATAAGTTTTTCTTATCTTTTAGATACCTACTTATCAAGAACTAGAAATCCCAAAGGATTAAAGAGTGAGCGTTAACCTAGGTGAGGGAGTTCTTAGGATCTACTATCTACTTGTTGTTTGACATTTATATGCTGCTTGTTGGTTGTAATTGATTGTTTGTTAAAAGATTGATTATTTTGTGTACTATCATTTGTATGATCATTTTCTTAAATTGGTAAATATAACTGTTTGACTAAAATAACTACTTATACATGTTGTATGTCTGTGACTCAACTGGTATACTGATGGAGAGCGCTAGCTTTATAGATTTTTAAGAAAAGTATTTTTAGAAAAAGTTTTTCCAATCTTAAATATATTTTGTATGATTTCTGTAAGGACTCATAGTGTTCGTGAATGATATTTTTATTGTTAAGGCAAAGCTAGTATTGCATCTCCAATTGATTGTGAAAGGACTCGCCTTGTGTGCTCGAGGGGCCTTGGATATGTTTGGTGGATGGCCCTAGTTGGGATCCATCCATATTGATTGTTGATTCTCAGACTAGGGCAATAGTTGAGTAATGTCTGATATAATGTTGCCCCTAGGCAGCCTCATGCGGTTAAGGTAAAGTGCTCTATGTAAGTAAGTATGGAGGAAAAATCGACGTGCAAACAGCGTAAATCTACACCTTCTATAGTTCAGAACTCTTATGGATGTGTTGCTTTCATTCATCACGTATGCATTCATTTTGTATGGAGATAGCTTGCATGTGTGTTAATAATGTTGATAACTTACTTAAACGATACTAGTGATAAACAAACTTACTGAGCTATGGTTTACTTATTCCCCTATAGTTTCTTTTGCTGGTACCTTTAAGTTGGGATCAAGGAAAATCATGAGCAGAGTACAAGTTGGAAATAGGTTTGATAATACTAAAGTTAATAGAAATGTATATAGTTGATACAGAAACCATTGATGTAGAAAATATTTATGTAATATAGTATTTCTTGTAAATTACTAAGCTGTATTACCTTATCTTAGCATTTGGTAGAGGATATCGATTCTCTATGGTTTTGGTAAATTGTGGAATATTGGATATCTACAGTAATTCATATTTTATAGTAAGTTAATTAATTAAAAATCGAAAACCTTAGTGATTAACTGTTTAAAGTCTTGTAATCTTTAACTTGCAACGTGGTTTTCATATCATGGGTACATACATAATATGAAAATTTTAAGTAATCCTACTGAGCCTCCTTGGGGTCATGACAGATATTGCTTGAATCATCATCATTACCCATAGAAATAGAATCTTCAAAAGCCAAAAAGAAGTTTCTGGGAACCATCATGACAAAGTGCCAGTTTGCATTTACAGGGTCTAGTACATAAAATGCTTGTTGTACTTGAGAAGTCATGATGAAAGGATCATCTTGGTAAAGTAATCTCTCAAAATTAACTTGTATCAATCCATAATCATCTTGTTTAACTTTAAACCAGGCACATTTAAATAAGATGATTTTGAAACTCCCATAATAATCAAGTTGTATTATCTCCTCAATTGCACCATAATAAGTCACATTAGTAACAATTGGATTTTGATCCCTTGAACTTACATAACTCGATGTTAAAGCAGATATAGTGACTCCACTATTTTATGTTTTGCATTATGCATCATGCTTTCAAGTGTGAAATCTATATCCATTAATGATATGACCAGAAAGAATGTGCAATATTACTTGAACCTCTTGCTAAGTCTTTGATATAATCATCAACACTATCATCATCTTTGACACAAGTCTCAAACTAACTAGCAAAATCATTTTTATGAGATAATGCAATTTGACATTTATGCGTTTTGCTTCCACACTAGTTAGATACTATATTTTGATGCTTATTGTATTGAAATATTTGATGTAAAAAAAAAAAGTTAGAGTCATCAAATTAAATATGAACATAAGATTTAACATTTGAAGTATATTAACTTACTTGATGAATGCTTAAACTCCATCACAATTAAACAAGATGTAGCAATGAACTGCATTTAAAGATGTTTCATCTACTGATATTACTTTTCCTTTCTTATTTTTGTTGCCCTATATTGGATGACCTACTAAAGGAAATATTGGATGCCTTTCCTCTTTCGATGTGCTAGTGGATTTACAATTCCTTAGAACCCTATTAAACCTAGTAGAATAGCTATCGTGCAAATGCCTTGAGCAAAACGTTAAGCATACTTCTACTACGTATCCTTCAGTACTAGATCCCTTTGGATGGCTTCTATATGTTGGAACATATGATTTTAATTTACACAAGTATCATTTTACTTGGTACATCCAATGATAGTGTACTGGCCTACCAAGTAATGCTTCTTTTGGTAAATGGATTGGTAAATGAACAATTATATTAAAGAAACTTGGTGGGAAAATTCTCTCAAGTTGACAAAGTATTTTTGCGATTTCAGATTGCAAACAATGAACATGTTCTAATTTGATAACCCTACTACATAAGCATTTGAAAAAAGATCCCAACCTAATTAAAGCAATTGCTACGTGTTTTGGTACTATCCTCTTGACTGCAACTTGAAGATAATGCAAGATGAAATGTGCATCATGACTTTTATATCCGAATATTTTAGTTTCCTTGAGATTAATACACCTTGAGATGTTTGATATTGACCCATTAGGAAGCTTCACCTTTTTTAAGAGACTGCAAAATACATTCTTCTCTTTCTTAGTCATCGAAAAGCATGCCATAGCAAACTTAGTTTTTGGTAAGCTATCACATGCCTTTGAATGTAACTTCTTTCTAATGCCCATATTAAGTAAATATAGATGAGCATTTGCATGATCTTTAATCTTTCCTAGAATATCAAATAACGTACATAAAATGCTATCACAAATATTTTTTTCTATATGCATCACATCTAGATTATGATGTACTTAATTGTGTTCCCAATAAGGCAACTAAAAAAATATAGATTTTTTTCTCTACGGTCCATCATGCCTTACCACGTTTTGTTTCTTCCCAAAACTATTAGGAAAATCATGTACATCATAGAATGTTGTTGTTCTTGATAGAGGTTCTAGTGTAGCTCTATACTTCTTATCCTTATGCCATGGATGATTAAGATCTAGAAATCTACAGTGTCCCTTATAACACCCTTTTCTACCATAACATAGGCACCAATACCATATATTGTAATTGTAAGATGGACATGCAAGTTTCCCCTTTGTACTCTACGCAGACAACATTACATAGCCAAGAAAGTCACTTATCGTCCATAATAGTGCAACATACAATTTCAACATTTGATTACTTACTGCATCATATGTGGAAACTCTAAAAACCACAACTCTTTTAACTCTTCAATTAAGGGCCTCAAATATATGTCAATATTGTTCCCAGGGGATTAGGGTCTAGGTATGAGTAGCGACAACATAAAATACTCAGACTTCATGCACACCCATAGAGGTAAATTGTATGTCATTAAGACAATTGGCCGTGTGCTATGAGAAATAGTCATGGTTCTAAAAAAATTAAAACCATCAAAAGTCAAAGCAAGCCTCACATTGTGAGAATCTATAGCAAACTCATGATAAGTGGAGTCAAAATCTTTCCAAGTTTCACCATTAGCTAGATCTCTTAGACTTCCATCATTAATCCTCCAATTCTTATGCCATCTTATTAAATCAACCGTCTTTGAAGACATGAACTATCTTTGAAATCTTGGAATTAATGGAAAGTGCCTTAGAACCTTACCTAGAATCTTAGATTTCTTACCCAAAGAACCATTGCTACTATCACTTACACTTGCAACACAACTTTCTTTCCAACGAGATGTACCACATATCCGATAAGACTCTCTATTCTCATCCTCCTTCCAATAGAGCATGCAATCATTAGGACAAGCATGGATTTTTTTATAATCAAGCCCAATATCCTTAATCATGTTCTTAGCATGGTTGAAAGATTCGAGAAGCTTTGCTTGTGGAAATGCTTCTCATAACTCTTTCATTAAAGCATTAAAACAAGCATTACTTATCCCATGAAGATATTTTACAAGGTAGAATTGAATAGTGAAAGAAAATTTTGAGAATTTCTCGCATTTAAGATATAACTCTTCAGTAGCTTCCTTAAGTAAATTAGAGAACCTTCTAGCATTAGCATTAGGCCCATTAGAAACTTCATGGTTAGATTCATTAACTCTAGAAGTATCATGGATTAGTCCTTCCATATCATCAAAAGCATCCTTTGCTTCTCTATCAATACCTTTGCTTCTCTATCAATATCATTGCTTTCATCCTCTGATGATAATAAATCTTTCCCATGAAAAATCCATTCAATATATGTTGTATCAAAACCTTTCAAAATTAAATGTTTTAGAACAATTTTTCTCTCTAACAAATT
The DNA here is from genome assembly GCA_024138005.1 of Lumnitzera racemosa. Classification (NCBI taxonomy): domain Eukaryota; kingdom Viridiplantae; phylum Streptophyta; class Magnoliopsida; order Myrtales; family Combretaceae; genus Lumnitzera; species Lumnitzera racemosa. Next base: position 3,005,081 of record JAMXBC010000003.1, read on the forward strand.
ATTATTCTTACACCTTAAACAAGGACAGGGGATTTCATTCCCTATAGCTGAATTAGAAAAATCAAAGTCTAGAAAATCTCTAATTCCTTTGATGTATGTTGAACTTGAGGTTGGTTTAGAAATCCAACTCTTATTGATAATTTAAATTGAGTTTTTAAAATCAACACTATATATACTGCAAGTTAAAGATTGATATAGAAAACTATAAACGTATAAAGAGAATGTTAATAGAAACTATTGGCTTTCTCTTTGTTAAGGTTTATAAACTCATAGTTTGCATAAATAAAGTATTAATAATGAAAAAAAAATATCATTTTAGATAATTTGAATAGATTTTCATTTTAAATTATAGTTTAAAAATATTATCTTTTCGAACTTGTTGTCAAGCATTTATAGATATTATTGTTTTTGTTTGTTATAAAATTGTTAATGCATCTAAGATATTTCTAACATAAATCTTTGCTTGTATTTTTATGTATATCTAAAATCTAACTCTTTGGATTCAATTTATGAGAGAAAATCACTTTCTATTTTTATTTTTTTATCTAATGTAATATTTCAACTATACATAATTATTCCTTTTTATATACTTTGTGATGATGATTATTGTGAATTTGAATTATGGAGATGCAATATATGGAATGTACTTATACTTATCTTTTTCAAGAACTACAATTTCTTTTAGATGTGATTGGATAAAACAAACCTATTTCATCAAAAAGATAGACTCATGATATGTGAATCAAAATCTCTTTAAATTAGTGTGTAATATTTTATATAAAAAATTAGTATGAAGTCATTTTAAGTATAAATCTTACCATTAAATTGATTACACTGATTCTTTTAAAGTTTTTACAATAGTAGGAAAAATAATATAATTACTTAAAAACATTCCCTATTGATATTTTAATGAAAAAAAAATTCACTAGATATTATACACCACATGTAATTTGTATGTAACGTATAACTACCAATAAAATATTGATATATATAATAATAAAATGGGTAGTTTTCAAATTAATTACTAGATATTTGCATACGTCATATATGATAATATCTTATTGATATTTATACTCTACTTGTATTGCATGTAGCATATAATACTTGTTGAATTCTTTCTAATGTACATTCATAGGTTGTTATAAATATGGTACCAATACTATTATTTAAATATATAAATATATATTATATGTTGGTTATTCATTTCATACTTATATGATGTGTTAACTTATATAAAGAATTGCAATTTTTTAAAGGATAAGAATGCAATTTCATTTAGTATGGTTGTACTATTTCTAATTAAGTCATGTACAATTAGAAACCCATAAAAATAGTTTTTTTTTTTTCCGTAATGAACATGTCTCTTAAATAAGTTTTTTTTTTAATAGAAAAAACATTTGAATGGCGAAAACATATAATAATGAAAAATTGTATATGATAAAACAAAATATTATAAATGGCAAAAACTTCAATTAGTAAAAAGTTAGAAGTGATGAAAAGCTACATAAATTGTATCAAATCATGTAAAGATTATGATTATGCTATAACTATTTTTTTTTTCTTACATAGATTTATATCTCTAAGATAAAAAATTAAAAGAAAAAAAAAAGAGATTTTGATATTGAAAAGTGAAAACATTATAGATGTTGTAAGTATATCAAAAGATAGAGGTTTTCGAAAGTATATATATTAAAGATATTGATAAATACTGATTATAATCGTCATTTTCAACATTTTTCATATCTTTCTTTATATGTTTGAATTTATTACTAAACATAAGTTATTCACAAAATATCTCATTATAAAATCGGCTCTATACAATTTATTATTGTATAAATTAGTTAAATCTTAGCCATAATTTTTGCCAAAATCTATGGAGTGATATATTAGTTTTAGTTTAATTGTAAAATATTGTTAAGTAAATGAAGATTTGAAGTTATCTTAATACATCAATAAGTTTCATTCTTCTTTTGTTAAAAACTTTCTTATTAGATATAATATGCCAATAAATATTAGTTTAGGAAATTATTTAAAGAAAATTTCCATTTATGTTATAGTTTAGTTCATCTTAATTATAAATTTATGACATCTTAAATTGATCATATTGATAAAATAACAAAATTTTTTCTTTTTATAGTAGTTACACATTCTACTAATATAAGTAATGGCTTTAACAATCGTTGCCAAAACTTAATGAGATAAGATAACAATTTGTATAAATTGTTGCCTTTATTCAAATAATTATTAGCAACATGATATATTTGTTACCACAATGTTGCATCAAAGTTCTTGTAGTAACAATTGTTATAGTATTGCTTTAAAGTATTGCTTTTAAACAACCTTTGGTGCAACATCAGAAAAAATTGATGCATTTAGGCATCTTAAGCATCAATTGATTAACATGTTGCAAATTTTGTGTTGCTTTAGGTTGTTTTTGGCATAGCATGAATTTTGACTAGTATTTGGTTATGTCCTCTACATAACCATATAACACTATCTCTTCTGGTCTCGAAAGCAAACCTTCTTTAATTTCCTTTTTCTCTTTTAGAATGTTAGAACATCAAACTTAGAAGTTGAAGTATCATATTATCATGTGATTAGATTATGCTAGAAATTTCATTCAAAAAAATATATAAATAAATAAAAAGTTTTCTTAACCTCATGATTTTATTTAAAATTGAAGTGTATAAAATCGATAGAATCGCATGAAGTAGAAAAATTGTAAGCCTCTAAAATCATACATCTAAATTCATAATTTCAATAAGAGTTTACATCTAAACAATTTCACAACAGTTTTTACTTTAGAAAATTCATAAAATTATAAATTCATACAATCTTTTTGCTCCATGCAATAATTATTCACAAGCAAGTCAAAGGCAATAAGATCCATGCACATCTAGATAATCTTTTCTTATCCCACTCCCTATAATATTTGAACTTGCTTGAATGCTCTAAGTTAAGGTCTTAACCATTAAAACATGTGCCCATGGATAAGTATATTGTTTACTTAAGTAAGTAATGTTGTGCAGACAATATAAATAAGTAAATTTAATAATTTCATGACATAAATGGTTGCACAAATAATAATAAATTAGTCCAATTTCATAAAATTGAAAAGCAAGTTTACTTTCTCAAAGAGGGATGATTTGACCAAAATCAAATGGAAATAGTAGACAAGGGAAAGGAAAAAAAGAAAAGAAAAGAAGAAAAAAGAGTAAAGAGCATATCCTTTACAAAGGAATGATACTTATTTTAGTACCAAATTTCATCCAATAAGAGAGGTCATAAAAAGATTTAGGTGCAACACATATCTATTGACTTTAAAAAAAATTCATAATTACAAATTAATAAAATAAAATCACCAAAATACCCATGCTATATCGCATTAACATATATACAAATGCTAATGTTGTATCTTCAAGATGTAACATAGCATTGGTGTTTTGGTAATATTTTTTATACAAATTGTAATTATGTATTATTTATTAATTTTTATGGTAAATGTGCAATTTTCTCAAAATTTTTTTTAATATAATCTAAATCCTTGTATCAGTATTAAGTTGTTCTAGAGAGTTGTTGTAAGAGAGTAAAAGATTAAAAAAAGAAAAAGAAAAAGAAAATGATAGAGAATGGTAGGGATAAAACGTAATTTGAGATGCATGAAAAAGGAAAGATAAAAACACAAAATGAAGGAAATAAAAAAGGATAAAATTGCAAGTGGATGTGACTTACAATATTGATGATTTTTATTGTCAATTTGCCTTCGTTCAGATTTTCCATGCAGAGTGTAGCATTTAAGTAGCTCGAATCAGAAGTTTTTTTCTTTTATATATATATCTTGTAATTTATTATCGTAGCAACATTAGAGGAAAGGATTTTTATTGAGATTTAAAGGATTCAGATGCCTTAGTTGTAGTAGCTAAATTTAAAAATTGTTTGTTATGTGCCAATTTTCTTTTTCTTATTAATAAAAAGAAAGAGTTGTTCTAGATCCAATTTCAAATTTGTAACCTATCATATTTATAAATTATTTTAATGATATTAATAATCTACCTAACTTGTTGGCAACAAATTAATTTATTTATTGATACTCTATCATTCTTTTTTTTTTTCATTTTTTAAATTGAGAATCTGAAATTTCCACCAAAAAAAACCGTATCACAAAGGAAAATTATCTTTTGGGTTAGAGGAAAAAATAATAGAGGAAGAATACTATCATTGCAAATACATTTTTAGTGCTAGTGTTTCTAATAGCAAATTGCGAACTCAAAGGAAATATGATATTGGAAAAGAAATAATTAAATTGCGATTGCTAAAGTCATCAATATATTATTATTTTAGGATTTTCCCTCCATCTAACTTATCAACAGTATATGTTGAGAGATATTTTATCAAGTTGCACTAAGAACACATAGAAGAGACCTTACAACTTAGAAGCAAAGAAATGACTACCACAATCAAACACAAAATAAGAGTATGATTTGTAGGAATTATTTTAGCATTTACCCTCCATCTAACTTTTATTTCTTTATGATCCAGTTATGGTTAGTAAAGTTTGAAGCAATTTATTTACCATTTTTTCCCTAAATATCCTTTAGGACTAATCAACTTGAATATCTCAATTCCCAAACTCTACAAAAGTTAATCCTTGGTTCAAGCATAATTTCCCCAAAACTAATATTAGAAAAAAAAATTGAAACATGAACTCTGATCTTCTCTCTCTTTTTTGAGTAACCTAAAGTCCTAAAGTAAATAGAGCATGGAGAAGGGATGCACATTCCATCAAAATGTTGCAAACAACATAATGAAGCCAATTGAACTTGCGGTGAAGGGATGTATGTTTTATTACAAATGTTGTAGGGCAACACAAAACAAAGTTGATCAGATTGGTGGAGAACGGACGCATAAGAGATTTTATAGTTTAGTGAAAAGTTACTTATCTTTATCCCTATGATAGGAGGGCATACTTGTTTCTGTATAGTAAGGACATATCAATCGACTTCTTAGATGTGAAGGAATCTAGGGAAGAGATTCATGACTTACCTATTTTGAAGGATGGTGAAGACTGCAATTTTTAAAATAGTCATGATTTTCAACTCCATTACAATTGAAGAAAACTCATTATTAGTAACAACGAGGAATCTAAAACTAAATTATGAGATCTTGACTTAATCTAACAATCATTTGCTACCTAGCTTAAAGTAAATAAATAAATAAATGAACAAATAAAACAAAAAATGGGAACTACTATATCAATATTTAATTTAAAAAGTAAACTACTAAAACCTAATTATACCTTTAGTTTTACAAACTTGTAAATTTATAACGGGCCAACTTTTCTTTTTAGGATGTTAGAAAAATACAACCTAAGTAGGCTCAAAATAATTAAATCAAAGGAATGGTCTAACAAATTTGTGAAAAGCTTGTAAGCAAAAGATAAGATTTAATGTGGCACTTTTTAAATAGAGGGAGGACTTAACAACATACAACAACAAATGTTGATAGATTTTTTTTATTAAAAATCATTTAGTAAGTTTTAGCAAAATATATATATGTGTGTGTGCGCACGCGCATGTATGCGTGTGTGTATATATAGCCATTAATGCTTTCAAAATATTTTGTTTATATTAATGTGTAAGGTTGGTGATACGTGTCCTAAAGTATCATGATTGATGTTCGTGTTTTATAGAAAAGCATAGCCAAACTAGACTCTAGCCTAAAAATTTTCCTTTAACATTTATAAGGCATTATTCAATCCTTTATAGGATGGCCTAAAAATATCAAAAGCCTCTATTGAATGGACAAGAAAATAAAGGCCAAACCCATAACCTGCTACCTCCTTCATCATTTGGAGTGCAACATTTAAGTATCTTCGATTAGAACTTATTTCTTTTCCTTCTTTTTTTTTTTTCCCATATCTTGTGATTTCAAGGCTTAAGATACTTTAGTTACAGTAGCTAATTTTAAAAATTGTTTGTTATGTGCAAATCTTCTTTCTCTTATTAACAAAGAGCTGTTTTAGATCCAATTTCAAAATTATAACCTATTATATTTATAAATTCTTTTAATGATATTAATGATCTATCTAACTTATTAACAACAAAATAACTTTTTTTATTAATATTCTATCTTTTTATTCTCTCTCTCTCTCTCTTTTATTAAGAGTCTGAAAATTTTGACAAAAAACCATGTCACAAAAGAAAAGATTTCTTTGTATTAGAGGAATAAAACTATCATTGCAAATGTCTTTTCGATGCTATTGTTTTCAATAGCAAATTGCCAATCCAAAGGAAATATGATATTGGAAAAGAAATGACCAAGTCATGGTCACTAAAGTAATCAATATATTATTACATTATATATATAATAATAAAAAAAAGTATCATTATTATAGACCAAGACTAAGTGTAAGTTGCAAATATTGTTTCATATGGAGCTAACCTAATGTTTTGAACTCCTCATGAAAATGATTAGCGCAACTATCATTCATATTATGAAGGAAATATCATCGAAGAAGATAACACTTTATCAAAAAATCATTATCAAGATTAGTAATCCCTATAAAGTATATTAATGAATTCAATCTCCAACACCTAGACCTAGGCTTGGGTTGAACTTAGCCCAGACCCATTGGGTCATCAGCCTATGGACCCTTGAATTGGTACCAGCCCAACTAAGGCCGGTTCTAGGCTGATTTAAGAAGGCCCATTGAGTCATGGGTTGGTTTAGCTCATGAACCATTTTTTTTTCTTTTTCTTTCTTTTCTTTTCAATTTTTTTTTTCTTTCTTTTTTTCCTACCTCTCTTGAGGGGTATCATTTTTTTCGGGGGATCTCTATATAATAAATTTTGCGTATTAACCCATTTAAATTTAAAATATGAAAAAAAAAACTTTCAATTGATAGTTAATATTTGTACAATATTACGTCACATATTGGTATTGTAACATACATTGTTAAATTGCGTTGTACATGAAATGTAATGAGAATGTGCCTATTATATTTCAAACGACATGCAAAATTAAACTTTTTTTATCACATTGCATTAGTAGTTGCCTACTTATCCGTTCAACAAAATCTATCCATCATAATTCTATTATAATTTTTATTTTTTTTAACTTTAGTTTGTTGGTTAGTTTTAATATTTGAGAAAACCCATCACGTTTACATGATTAGCCATTTCAATTTTTCTTTTTTTTTTTAAAGTCCTATAGTACAAACTAGCATTTATTCCAGCACTTTCAATTTACAAAATATAACTTATATCTGTAACTTCGAAATTTGAAAAAATGCCAATTAAGATTTTTTTCTCATAAAAAAATTAATTTAGTCTAAGTATCGAATATGTAAAATAGAAAAAAAAAAGAAAAACCCATCAAACAAGCCTTTTTTCTTTTTTTACATGACTCGGGCTTTGACCAGTATAGACCCACTTAGAACAATGGGTCCAATAACGAGCCAGACCCTACCCCTATGGTTTTGGGTTGGGTCAACGAACTGCCAAGCCAGTTTTAGTTCGATTGCCTAGCCAAACTCGACCCTTCTCTAAGTCTACCCATACCCTTAACAAATTTGAGATGTATGAAAATGGAAAGATAATAAGCACAAATAAATAGGGATCAAATGAAGGACTAAGACAAATAAAAAGGTACAAATTGGTAAATAGATATGAGTTACTACTATCCTCTCATCTTTATTGTCAATTTGCTTTCCTTCATGGAGTTCTAGGTTGAGGCTATACTTCCTCAAGTTGACTCACGCTGCCTTGTTTGGATTTGGATTGTAATAAAAATATAGAATTTAACAGGAAGTTAGAGGAAAATTTTCAATATTAATAATTCAATAATGGAGGCTCGACCAACGTGTTGGCGATGACATGACGAGTTGATTCTTGTACGATGGGTTGGTCTTATTATTTTAATTAATGCTTATCTTGTCCCATTACAGTCTTAGCATATACCTGGGTAAGGGTCAGTTTCGAACCATGAATAGAGCTCGGCTCGTAGTGATCAAGCTAAACCGCCAGGCTTTAAGGGCTTAGGTGGTTCGCCTAGGTGGTTCGCTTAGGTGGAACTACCTAAACTGGTAGGTCGTGAACCATTGGGCCAAACCGTTATTGAACCAACGGGTTGACCCAGGTGGTTCACCCCTTAAAAAAAAAAAAGAAAAAGAAAGAGAAAAAAAAAAGGCCACTAAGTCGGAAAAAATAATTGAATAATATCTAGTAAGTCATTGTAAATCAAAGCTACTTTATTAGTAATGTGAAGGATAATTTTTAAAAAAATAATATTATTAAACTAATGATAGATGATTAATCATAAGTTAATTATGTGTTAATGATAGATAGAAAATTCAATTTCAGTTAATATAGGTCCTTTTTGTAAAACTTATCAAATGTTAAGGACTTGAATATAAAAAAAAAAAAGTTTAAATCACATTAATTCGAAAATTAATAAAAAATTAGAAATTATTAATGAATTAGTACACTTAAAAAAAAAGAAACGATATCACATTATAGAAATTATTAATGTATTTAAAAAATGAAATTAATAAAATTAATAGAAAAAACTAACTATTAAAAAAAAAACTGATTCAAGGGTTTCAAACTAGCCCTTGAACTGTTGAGCCTAATAAACCGGCTTAGAGCTGCTAACTCACGGGCCGATCATGGTTCATTGTGTCACCAACTCGTAAACCGGCGGTTTAGGGCCAGTTCCACCTGGCGCCCAACTTTATCCTAACATATGAGTGGCTCATAAGATGAGAATTTAGTCCATGTATCTTCCATCGGCTTTGTTTTAGATCCAGTCCACAATCCGACATGGCTCGACTCAAGTGGATGATTATTTAAAAATTTTATCCAACCACATTTTCATATATTACAATTGAAGAAAACTAATTGTTAGTAAACTTAATCTAACAATCATTTACTACTTAGTTTAAAATAAGTAAATAAAAATGAAAACTGCTATATCAATATCCAATTTTTAAAGTAGTACACTATTGAAACCCAACTATACCTTTAATTTTGCCAACTTGTAAATATATAATAAGCTAACTTTTCCTTTTTAGATGTTATAAAATATAGCTTAAGTAATCTTAGAATAATTAAATTAGGAAATTGCCTAACAAATTTGTGAAAACCATGTAACCAAAAGACTAAGATTTAATGAGGCATTTTTTTAACTAAATGGAGATTTAACAACTTGAGATAGCAAATATAGATAATTTTTTAATTAAAAATCAAGTACTAAGTTCTAGCAAAATATATGTGTATGTGTATACATGTATAAGGTTAATGGTGCATGACTTAATTAGATCAAATAAAATTCACATGTAAGGTTGGTGATACTTGTCCTAAATTATCATATTTCATGCTCTTGTGTTAAGCCCAACACTCCAGCCCAAAAATTTATATCCAACATTTACAAGGTATTCTTTAGTCCTGTATAGAATGGCCCAAAAAAAAAATCAAAGGCTTGTATTAAATGGACAAGAAAATAAAGGCTAAGCCTATATCCCTACTACCTCCTCCATCATATAGCTACACCTTGCAATAAACTAAATAGAGGTAAGAGCAATTGCTTTAATTAGAACTTTTTTCCTTTTCTTAGTGTTGATAGGGCTCTTTGAATATGGATCCTTTAGGCCCGTCTAAATCTGATGCACATCACAATTTAAGGCTTGTAGCCTTAGGCCTAAGCCTAGGGCCTAGCTCGACTAGCTAAAAAGGTTCTCTAATGGCTAGAAGACACTGGATAAGGATAAAAGATCAAGTTAACAACCACCTTTGCCAAATGTAGGATACGTCGAACACTACAAGCCTACTCTCTAATACTTATGGAAGAAGCTCTATCCACTAATTGTCTCTAACTACTAGAACCACTCTACTATAAATACTAGGTTATTACTTAATGGTAAACTACTTGATATTTTGTGCACTTAAGCCTTTTTATTGCTCCTAAGCATTCTTTACTCTCCAAAGCATTTTACTGATTTAAGCATCAGAGTGGCCATGTCGGACAACACCCTGGTGTCCCCTCACAATGTTCTCTTGTATAGGCTTACCAAATGCATGAAGCCCAATTTCTACCAACAAATATCTTAAGACAACATTTGGCATCGTCTATAGGAAGTTCTAATCCCACTTCCTACACAAACCAATTGAAAACACTACTCACCTATTCCAAACACCACCTTTAATCACCATGTCTTATGCTAGCAACACCAATAATTGCTAGCTTGCGAACAACTAACCTGCTGAGAACTAGCCTTTTCCAAACAAAACACTAAAAGAGTGCCTCGAGCGCTTAGAGCTCTTAATTGAGGAATTTGCTTCTTAAAATAGGTTGTTTTGTACTCGCCTCAATGAAGTTAAGAGGTGCAGTGCATAAACCTACCCCTCCAAAGCTTTTAATGCTTACACCAAGCAGAACAACCACTAGTAGCAACCGCAAAATGGCAGGGATCAACAACCAGATCCCCTAGTGCAACAACACTCGTCTAGGTTTATAGCCACCTAAGGCCAACCCTTAGTCGGCAATGAACAAGTGGCTGACTCCTAAGGAGTATTAGAGCATTCAATAACATGTTAAGCTCATCCGGTAGATGATGCCGATGTCAATGAGCTTCGCGCAATAGTGAGGAGGTTTTCCAAGCAGTAGGGAAGCATAGCTACTCATGACGCTGGGCTGGTCGTTAGCAAGAAGACCCCCTTTACTAGAGGCGTCCAAGATGAAGTGTTTCCCTTTAATAGTAAACTTCTCTCCATAGACCAATATGGTAGTATAAGTGACCCTAATGGTCACCCTCTCTACTTCCGTACCCTTATAAAACCTCTGTGGTCATGAGGATGCCATAATGTGTAAAGCTTTCTCAAACACTCTAAGGAAAGCAGCTCGAATGTGGTTCAACCACCTAGTTGACAATTCCATCAACTCCTTTGATGAGTTGGTGTAAAAGGTTAACCTTCACTTCAAGGCTAACAAGCCTCCGTCCAAGGATAAATTATCCTTATACCTGATCATGTAGAGCGAAGGGGAAACTCTGTTCGAATTCATAGCCTAGTTCAACAATGCCGTGGTTGAAATCCCTCAGCTAGATGAAGGAGTTGTTGTCTATGCCGCTTACCTTAGCATTAGACCTTCAAGAGATTTCTTTCGATAACTTATGAAGTACAAGCCTAAGACCCTGGCCGATTTCTAGAACAAAGCCTAGAAATATATGGACCAAGAGGACAACCTCTACACCAAACGCAATGTCGAACGAAAGAGGTCAGGTAGAAAGTAGGACAAGGATAGGTTGTCCATGAAGGATCGCCTCAATAGCAAGGCGTCGAGCAGATCACAAGGGGAGAGTTCATTTAAGAAGAAGCATTGAACCGAATATGACCCCTTATTTACACATAGTTTACCCTTTTCAATAGACTCATTACCCAAGTCTATTTTGAAGTGAAGCATAGGAACTGTAAAGATCCCATAAGATGAAGAGGAACCCCAGCTGTCATAACTTTGACAAATATTACGAGTTCCATGGCAACCATGGCCACACCACTAACGAATGTTTCCAGCTAGAGAATGTAATGAAGTATGCCATTCAGCGGGGCTTCTTTAACGAATTCATGACCTAGCTAAGGAATGACGACCGTTCAGATGATGACGAGGACACGACACCTTAGAGGCAGCAAACTTAGGGTGCCCAAGTTGATCAAAACAATGACCGTTTCAATGACCGTACCTCTAATGGCGTCATTAATATAATCATTAAGGGGCTACACCTTAGGAGCCAGTTGAGCACTAGTAGTGCAGTTAATGCCTTATTCGAGGTGCTGACTATGAGGGAGAAGAGATAGAAGCTAGAAACTTCACTCTCTTTCTCTAATAAAGATTTGGAGGGAGTGGACACCCCACACCCCCCCGCCCACCAAGACGTCCTAGTCATAGGGGTGAGGATCGTTAATTTTGAGGTCCTAAAGATTATGGTGGACATTAGCAACTCTATCGACATCCTCTACCTCCATAAATACAACAAGATGAAGACTAAGCTGTACCATCATAACCTCATAGGCTTCAATGGTAGTACCATCTGAGCTAAGAGGATCATCACTCTTGATATGGAGCTTGGCGACGACAACCATATAATACAACGACCAGTGAAGTTCGTCGTGATTGTAGACACCCAATTTTTACCTCCTTTATTTTGTTTTATTTCAATAGGATAAGGGGTCCTAAATTAAGAAAAACAAAAAAAATATAGAAAATAAAAAAAATTTAGAAAAAAAAAAAGAAGTTTAGAAAAATATTTAAAAAATAGGAAAATAAGGAAAAGCACAAAAAAAAAAAAGAAATTTAGAAAAAATGAAAAAAAAGGAAAAATTTAGAAAAATTGAAAAGTCATTAAAAATAGAAAAAATAAGAAATTTAGAAAATAATAAAATAGTTTAAATAGTTTAATAGAATAGATTTTTTAATTTAAGGAAATGACAGTTGGATCTAGTCTTAGATTTGAATTTAACCTAAGCTAACTTAGCTTATATGTGTAATTTGGATAAGACATAAGCTAACGGCCTAATGGATAAACACATGAGCATGGCATCGGGTTTGAGCATGAGGTTAAGAGTTTGAATCACAACAAAGGTATAGAAAGCCTTTTTCTTTTTTATTTTCAAAGGGCACATTACAAACAGGATTGCCATGTGTCAAGGGTTTATTGTGCCATGTGCCTTGATACATGGCACCATCGAATTGGGTCATGGTTGACGTGGTGCTACGTGGCATGCCATGTCAGCTCCCATTACCATATTAACTGCCATGTATCACATAAGGACACATGGTGTACCATGATTGGATGACGTAGCTGATGTGGCATTATGTTAGCACTATGTCAGCCACTTTCTCTCCCTTTCCCTGTTTTTTTTCCTTAATTTCCTCCTCTTTCTTGACCAAAAACTAGCCCACACCCCTTACTTTGGCTCAATTTCTTACATGATTTTGACATGTGAATGGATTTTTTTTTATCAATATTGTACTTTGTATAGCTGTATTTATATTGAATCCAAAAACATGGTTAAATTCGTTCATTTAAGTAATTAATTTAACTCCCAAAATCGAAAAAAAAAACCTCAAGTTTCAAAATTATGCATTCATGCCCAATTCGCCATTAAAGGACTTTCTGAGCTTGTGCCAATTGGAATCACTATAAATTAGACTCTCCCTAATAGATACGATCACTCAGCATTTATCATAATCGCTTACATATACTTTCTCTCTCATTTGCAATCATTTTCTCTATATAGTCGTAACTCTCTCTCTACAATTCACCCCTCTTTGATCACTTCTGAGCAAACATGTGACCACCACATCATCCCCACAGCACGAGCTCTCTAATGCCACTAACGACAAGCCCCACCGTACTTCCACTGCCTTCAACCAAAGCCTCAAGTCGAAACCCTAACCACTGCGGTTGCCCAACTTAAGACCACTAACTTCCACTGCTCCTTGGACAAACACCCACATACGGTTGCACTCTTCGCATCCTAAAACCCTATACCACACTCCCCTCTCATACCCAGTAACCACCCTTAAAGTTCCCCAAAACCACCACCACTACTCATCTCTAATGGCTACCCAAGCGGCTCCTAAACATAATGACACTAAACTTACCCGCCGAATCTAAAACACATAAAAACCTTTCCACCACTTCGATTCGATAACCAAATCACCTTAAACCAACCACGGTGCTGCTATTGAAGAAGAACTCAAATCTAACCTGAATCAAGTACTTAACCCGTTTGAACCGACCTTAGTCCAATGCCTGAACTGATCGACTTACATACATCCCCTTTGGTTCGATCCCTCTTACAGTTTAAATTGATTGTTGTCATTTTGTTTATTTATTTATGTAAATGTAAATGGTAATGTAAACAAAAAAACAAGAAACAAAACAAAAGAAGGAAGAAAAGAAAATTAAAAAAAGGAAAATAGTAGTCTATTTTTCTTTTCTTTTTTTAGTTTAATAGGGATAGATAAAATAGAATAAGTAGTAAATAAACAAGATAATATAAATAAAAATAAATAAATATGTTAGTGAATAAAAAATCGTTTTGATACTAAAAAAATTAGTTTTTTTCCAAAAATAAATAAAAATAAATGGACCCTTTCCAAATTAGGATTTTATTTAAAATTTTCCAAAAATAAAATAAAATTTCTGATTTATGACCATTTTTTAAATTTCGCTAAATAAACCAAATTAGGTTAAAAACGTAAGTCCGGTCTTTTTTTCAAAACTAAAATCAATTCAACCCACTAATGTTTTTAGCAAAAAAACTACATATATTTGATCCCAAATAGTGGGTACATAAGCACCTATAGGGAAACAATAAAAAATTAAAAAAAGACATATTTTTCCCTTTTTTTTTTTAGTTTAGGTTACTTAAGTTAACCAATTTGGTTAAATAATGGAGTTCTGTTTTAGATTTTTAAGATTAAGATTAAGATTAAAATTGGAAAGTTAATAATACCCGTAAGGGTTTAAAAAACTTAATCCCTGGATCTAAATCTCTAGTTTCTAAAACTGTTTTTTTACAAAATTGGTTTAATCAATAGACTAGTAGTTAAGCTATAATCAATATACTTAATCAACTATAACTTAACTCTTTTTTCTTGACTCCGATCGGGCGGTGACTCCAATACATTTTCAAAATAAAAATCGGTTTTCTTTAAACCCTAGTCGAGGGTCTATATTAAACAGGTAGGGTTTAATACTGATTGATTTAAAGAAAATCTAATTAAAAAAACCAAGAGGAAAAAATCTAAGCTTGATAGTGATTGACTGCCTCTCCCCCTACAACGTTCTCTTAGGAAGACTAAGTTTGAATACGTTTAGGGTGATCACATCTTCTCTTCACCTAAAAGCCAAATTCCCAACCTCGACCAGGGTGGAAATATGCAGGTGTGATTATAAGCTTTCCCGAAAGCTCTATGTGAGGGTTATTAAAGCCGATAACGTCTTCACTTTGGAGATTGGCCTATAAGAGAAGTTGGTTGAAAGAGGCGAGCCAAGTGAACAAACGGAGGAATTTCAAATCAGTACATCTCCAAACCAGACCACCAAGGTTAGGACTGAAACTCTTACCAAAGTGAAGAATGAGATAATTACCCTCCTACGAGCTAACTCAGATAGGTTTGCTTGGTCAACATCTGATATGCATGGGATCACACCCGACCTAGCTCCCATAGCCTTAACATCGATCCCACCATGTAGCTTATTAAGCAAAAAAAGAGACATTTTTCCCCAAGAGGCGAGCTACAATTGAGGAAGAAGTATAAAAGCTACTGAAGGCTAGCTTCGCAAAGGAAGAGAAGTTCCTTACCTGGCTAGCAAATATGGTGCTAATCAAGAAGAAGTTCAGGAAGTGGTATATATGTGTCAATTATACCAACCTCAACAAAGCTTGCCTAAAGGACTGCTTCCCTCTACCTAAAATCGACTAGCTGGTCAACTCCATTTCAAGACATGCCTTACTAAGCTTCATGGATGCCTTCTTGAGTTACAACCAAATAAAGATGAACCTGAAGGTTGAAGTCTATACGTCCTTTGTCACCAACTTCAGCACGTACTGTTATACTATCATGCCCTTCAGCCTTAAGAATGCCATAGCAACTTACCAGCACGTGGTGACGACATTATTCGAGCCTAAGATCGGGCATAACATGGAAGTGTATGTTTATGACATGACTGTTAAGAGCAAGGAGCCAGACAACCATGTTAAGGACCTCTAAGAAGCTTTCCACTAGATGAGAAGATATGATATGAAGCTAAACCCCCCAAAGTATGCCTTTAAGGTCAGTTTGTGACAATTCATAGGCTTCTTAGTCACCTAAAGAGGTATTAAGGCCAACCTTAAAAAGATACACGTAATCAAGGAGATGAAGCCCCTTACCTCGATTCGAGACATACAAAAGCTTATCGGTATGGTGGTCGTACTAAGTAGGTTTGTCTCGAAGAGCATGGATAGATGTGCTAAGTTCTTTGAAATCCTCAAAAATCCTAAGGAAGCTTTGAAAAATCTAAGGCTTTAATCTACTTGGAGTGTTGATCCGCCATCAACCCCTGAGGAGGCTGGCTTTGGGTTAAAGCAAAGGCTGAAGGTTGCTAACTAGGGTTGGCAGGAGAATCACCCTAACCTTAATCATCTTGAGGAGCACCTTCATGGGTGACCTCTTGCTAAGCTATTAGGGCAAAAGTAGATGTAGAAACGTCTTGCTTGGCCCCAACAATAGAAAAGGGCAACTTTACTGGCCACTTGAGCAACCTCCCTCTTCCGTACTTGGGCCTCCCTTTTCTCCCTAAAAGTGGGGTAATCTAGAAAACTCAGGAAACTTAAGTCAAGGTATGGATAATGGGAGAGCACCTCTCTCCTTGTGAAGTGAGCAGATTTTGTGGACAAGTCCTCTAGCTTGCCCATCCAATTGTCCATCTCGCGATAATCAGTGACAGCCTTCTTTGTAGTGGCGTCACTAAGGACCTCCCTACTCTCCATTTTGGAGATGACATTTTCCATCACCAAAACCCTTCCCTACAACTCCTAGACTTACTACTCCAGCCCTACTTTCAAACCAGCCAGCTCTAATGACTTGGCCTTGGTACTGTCGCACTTGGTAGCCTTTATCGCTAACTTAATCTGTAACTTGGTGACCGATACCTTCAATTCAACGTCTTCTCTCTCAAGGTAAATGCTTGTTGATAAGTTGGTTCTTTTTTCTTTCCAAAAACACTTGGTTGTTTTCTAATGTTCATAACATACTCAAATATTTGAACGATGTTTAGATGTTTGGGTTGATTAATCTTATGTACGAACCATGTGAATCGAGTGATAGTGATTTTCAATGTGTAGTTATAGCATTGTATTGCAATTTATCTTTGAAGATGTGTTGGTAAGTTGATGTTAAGGTGATGGGATTTGTGGAATTGACCTGTTATCTTCCTTCATATATTTCCATCCCAATTTTCGTTTTTATTCATGTTTTTTTTCTTGATCCTATTCTTAATGTTTCTTATTTTGTCTTCTATTTTATTTGATATATACATATATATGTATTTTGTTTTCCTATTTTATTCTCAATTAATCTCTAACTTCCATCTTCTATTGTGACCACATATTTTTCCTTATCATTTGATTTTTTTGTTACCATTCATTGTTTTTCACTTTCCATGATAGACATAAGCTACAGGGATAAAAGAGGACTATAAAAAATGAACACAAAGTGAAATAATATCAACAAAAGAAGGCCAAAAAATGAGTTTAGGATTTAAACATTTGTTTTTATCCTTGATTGAGTTGGAAAGTTTGCAACTTTTGTTGGAAATGTAAAGAAAGAGATATATGAATAAGTAAGTATTCTTGTTTTGAAAAAATGGAAGTTTATTGTGGTTATAGGTAGTTAATGTAAGTGAAAATGATATATTATGGTTGTTGTACTATTGATTTTAGAAGTCATGTTGTAAGTTTTGGTAAAAAAGTGAAAGATTTTGACTTGAGAATAAGCAATGATGATATAATATGCAAGGTATGGAAGATTGTTACGTAGAGTTTTAAGATTCTAGTTTTGGCATTATTGTAAATATAAATTTATCTTGGAGAAACCAGTCTCTATTCATTAAGCCCAAATATATACTAGAAACATTGCTATAGAAAAAATGATATTCTTTTATCCTAAATCTCTCTAATATAAAATTGCTCTTGCTATGTAAGATTTACATATTGACAAAAGTGAACAAGAAGAACTTACTATTGCTCTGAGAAGAAGAAGATGAAATTCATTAGCAGAAACATAAAGGAATTCTCTAAATATTGCATATTGATGGAAGACGTAAAGTTAAAGTATTTATATAATTTGTTTAATAGCAAACTAATGAACTAACTAACCAGCTTACCAAAACTATCTAGAAGAATTAACTTAAAGGATATTTGTACAAAAATAAAACTAATGAAAAATATAAAAGTCTTCATTCCTCGCTCAAGTTGGAGTCTCTTGAAGACCAAACTTGGAACGCAAAAAAAAAAAAAATGTTGTTGATAACCCAAAGCTTTAGTACAAAGGTCTACTAATTGGCTTGAAGAAGGAACATACTAAACTTATAGGACTCCAAATTGATATGATGTTAGATAAAATAAACATCAATATCAATATGTTTAGTACAAGAATGCAAACATGGATTGGTCTTAATAAGTAAAGTGGATTTGTTGCTACAAAACAAAGGAACTAGAAGATGAATAGGAATTTGTAAGTCTCGTAATATGTAAGTAGTCCAAAGCACTTCTTTAGTAGTAGTGGCCAAGTTCTTATATTTAGCTTCAGCAGTGGAAGTGGATACAGTGGCCTGTTTCTTAGTTTTCTAAGCAACATGAGAAGATCCCAGCATGATACAATACCTTGAAACTGACTTCCCATCATCTAAGTTTACTGCCTAATTCAAATAAAAAAAGGCATGAAGTTGTAACTGATTAGCAAAAGGATAAAACAACCCTAAAGAATAAGTGCCTTGAAGGTATTTGAGTATATGAAAGAGAGCTTTCAAATGTTTAGTTCTTGGACTAGATAAAAACTTACTAAGATGATGTACTATATAACTAATATCCGGTCTAGTAATTGTAATATAAGATAATCTGCCAATCAACTTTTGATAGAAAGTAGGATCATCTAATAACTCTCCACTGTTACATGATAATTTCATCCCTGTAGGAAAAGGAAATTTAACAGGTCTAGCACCAAAAAATCTAGCATCCAACAAAACGTTGAGAATAAACTTTCTTTGGTTAAGAAGACAATAAAGAAGTATAGCACAACTCCAATCCAAGAAAGTAACATGTTAAGCCAAGATCCTTTACAGTGAACTTATTATGCAAACTTTCTTTCAACTGATGGATAAGTACTTCATTCATTCTGGTTAGAATCATGTCATCAACATATAGGAGTACTACAACAAAATCATCAGTACACTGCTTAGGAAACAGAGAATAGTCATGCACCGACTGAATAAAACCATTGGCAACAAGGAAATTAGAAGTTTCTATATTCCATTACCTAGACACTTGCTTAAGACCATAGAGAGACTGTTTAAGCTTGCATACTTACCCAAGTAAAGCTTTGGTATAACCTTCATATAGAAAAGCACTATTAACGTCTATCTGATGAAGAAGCCAACATTGGGCAACTATAACTGCAAGTAATACTATCATTGTACTAAGTTTAGCAACTAGTGAAAACATATCATGTATCATTCAATTCAAGAGTCATCAACTCTTAGTTCATAGCTTCTATCCATTCTTAAGATTTAATAGCTTTTTGTAATTATATGGCTCTTATGTAGTTAACATATTTGCTAAAGAAGTAACATAATTTGATGGGTAGTTAGCAAAGGAATTTGAATCAAATAAAGGGATAAGGCAAAGAATTATTAAATGTAGTAGCCTAATTAGAAAAGGAAGTAAATGTAGCATGATCAGAAAAAGAAGAATTTTGAACTGTATGAACAAAATGTTGTAGCTAACTAAGACTTTTTCTAAGTCGATTAGACCCTCACAATTCAGAATGGTCAGTATCAACTAGGGAAGAAGATTCAGGAACAAGAACAGGAGTTCATTGATTAATAGTTTAAGTGTTAGGATTTGAAGGAATAGTGTATGATGGAATTA
This sequence comes from Lumnitzera racemosa, assembly GCA_024138005.1. Classification (NCBI taxonomy): domain Eukaryota; kingdom Viridiplantae; phylum Streptophyta; class Magnoliopsida; order Myrtales; family Combretaceae; genus Lumnitzera; species Lumnitzera racemosa. Next base: position 3,024,775 of record JAMXBC010000003.1, read on the forward strand.
ATGTATCCAATGGCATATAAGGAAGTGTTTGATTGTGAACAGAAGAAGAATAATCTGGTAAGGACTCTCTTGATGAGGTATTATGCTTAAAAGGGAATATATTTTCAAAGAACTAAACATCTCTATTCATGAGGACTTTTCTATTCAAGAAATCATATACCTTATACCCTTTTTGACCTTGTCCATAACCTAAAAATACACAATGCAAGCCTCTTGGATCAAACTTATCTTTGGTTGGTGAAAGATTGGCAATGAAACACAAGCAACCCATCATTGTTAAATGATCATATGTAGGTGGTTTGTTAAAAAGAATTTCATAAGGTGTCTTCCAATTAAGTGTGGACAATGGCATTCGGTTAATCAAATAAGTGGTAGTAAGAACACACTCTCCCTAAAAAGATTTTGGCAAGTTAACATGGATTCTATCAAATGATAGTGTTTTCTCTTAACTCTTCCATTTTGTTGAGGTATATATGTTATAGTGTGTCTATGTATTTTCCAAGGTTATGAAACAATGATTAATAGTTGTGAGATAAGAATTCTTTCCCATTATCAGTTTGTATATATTTTGGAATGGAAAAAAAAATGGTTTTGAAAGTATTTAAAAAATTGGTCATGCAATGAACATGTGTGATCCTTGAACTGTATTAAGTAAGTCCATGTAGCTCGTGAAAAATCCTCGACATTGGTTAGAATGTATTTAGCTCCACATAATGATGCTACATGATATAGTCCCCATATATCCACATGAAGCAATTCAAAAATGAAAGTAGAAGAAGCAAAGCTTTTGGAAAAAGGCAATTTATGAAACTTTGATTCAAGCCAAGTATTACAAAAGAAATCATCAAGAATCATTTCTTGATAAGAAGACAAGTGTTTAAGGCTAAAGATAGAAGAATGTCCTAGTCTTTGATGAAATAAGCTAAAATTATGTTTATTACAAGAATTTGCACATGGAAAAGATTGTTTGCTATTGTCAACTAGACTAGTTAAACAATTGTTGAAATTAACATTGAGAACATATAGACCATTTTTTGATCTTCTTGTAGTAACCAAAGAACTAGTTGTCTAGTCCTAAAATGTATACGATAAAGGATCAAATACAGCTAGTAAAGAAAGTTGGGAAGCAAGTTTATGAATTGATGAAAGATTGTGTGTGAATTAAGGAACTAACAACACATTATGTAAGGTTAATTTGGAATTAAGATGCATAGATCTTATAGCATTAGATTGAAGAAATCTACCATCATGCAATATAGGTGAAATTGGTTTATGTAATTGATGTACATCATGTAATATTTGTGAGAATGGGGTCATATGATCGATGCACCTATGTCTACTACCCAATGAGCCATATGATTAATAATAGTTGAAAAACAAAAAGAAGGATAAGATATACCTGCTCTTTAGACTACATTGGCCATTACTGTAGTCGAATCCTGATTCTCTTTCATGATTTTTAGCATCTCTTGATAAAGTGATTGCAAAACCTATTTATCAACACCAAATGTTTTAGAACATGTATTTAATGACAAATATTCATCAAGAGGTAAGTCCATCATTGATTTGCAACTGCCTTCATTAGCATAATATGAAACGAGGACATAGTCTTCCCTTTCAGCATTAATTTCTTACCCTTATACCAATCCGGATATCCTATTAGTTGAAAAGAAGATTCAACAATGTGTCCTTAAGCTTTGCAATGTTTATACACCAAATTCTTCCTACTATTATCTTTCTTGTCAAAATTTGCCTTACTTAAAGCATTTTACTTGTTAGCATAAAAGGCACTTACTCAGCTTCAGTAGAATTCAACCCTGTTACTTGTCGCTATTTTTCTACCTGCTGAACTAAGTAAAAAGCTCGGTTCACTATAGGTAATGACTCCATTGAGAGTAATTGATTTCGTACCCCTTCATAAGCTTCATTTAAACCCATTAAGAATTGTATCAACCTTATATGGGATTCATATTAAAAAATTCTTATTTGTTCTCTATCTTTTATGTGTGTAATGCTTGCTAATAAGTTGGTTCTTTTTTATTCCCTAAAACACTTGGTTGTTTTCTAATTTTCATAACATACTCAAATATTTGAACCATGTTTGACTGTTTGGGTTAATTAATCTTGTGTACAAACCATGTGAATCGAGTGATGGTGATTTTCAATGTGTAATTATAGCATTGTATTGCAATTTACGTTTGAAGATGTGTTGGTAAGTTGATGTTGAGGTGATGGGATTTGTGGAATTGACCTGTTATCTTCCTTCATATATTTCCATCCCAATTTTCATTTTTATTCATTTTTTTTTCCTGATCATATTCTTAATATTTCTTATTTTTTCTTCTATTTTATTTGATATATACATATATTGTTTTCCTATTTTATTCTCAATTAATCTCTAACTTCCATCTTCTATTGTGACCACATATTTTACCTTGTCATTTGATTTTTTGTTACCATTCATTGTTTTTCATTGGCCACGATAGACATAAGCTACAGGGATAAAAGAGGACTATAAAAAATGAACACAAAGTGAACTAATATCAACAAAAGAAGGCCAAAAAATGAGTTTAGCATTTAAGCATTTGTTTTTATTGCTGATTGAGTTGGAAAGTTTGCAACTTTTGTTGGAAATGTAGAGAAAGAGATATATGAATAAGTAAGTATTCTTGTTTTGGAAAATGGAAGGTTATTGTGGTTATAAGTAATTAATGTAAGTGAAAATGATATAGTATGGTTGTTGTACTATTAGTAATGTTGTAAGTTTTGGTAAAAAAGTGAAAGATTTTGACTTGAGAATAAGCAATGATGATATAATATGGCAAGGTATGGAGGATTGTTACATAGAGTTTTGAGTTTCTAGTCTTGCATTATTGTAAATATAAATTTATCTAGGAGAAACCAGTCTCTATTCATTGGGTTTCCTTGCCTAAATATACATTAGAAACATTGCTATAGAAAAAAAATTATACGAGCATTTTATTACCCTTTTAATATTAATTACTTCATGGTATTCAAAGTTATTTTACGAGATTAATGAATTTCAATGCATCAGTAGGATCGTATATGTCCATTGAAGAATACTTATTGGGTAATATTTGTGTTCAACCTCAGAATACTACACATTTTTCAAATCAATGTACACTAGCTGTTTCAAGACTATTGCTGTAGTAATTTTTATTTGGATGTCGTATATGCCTGGTTTCATTAGGTTTTTTCATCTCTTCTTTTGGTTTGTATATTTGCAATCACTATAAGTCTAGAAGCCTGTGAATTTGTTTACTTAATCCTTTGGGCAAGAGCCATAAACTGAGAAAGACAAATTGGAATTAAATTGGCTTTTCCATTTTTGGATGAACTTGGTATGTGTTGGTCTAATTCTTGTTTTCAATTGGTGAAGGTTGGTTTTCACTAATTTTGGATGGGACATTTTTCTAGATTTGTTCGATTTGGTTATTGAAGTAATTAACACTTTATCTCAACCTACACAATGGTTATGTGAATTTCATGGTGATAAGATCTTGAATTTGTTTTCCTTCTGTTGTCATTTTATAAGAAGGATGACCTTATCATTTTATAAGAAGGATTATAGTTGAATAAACTGATGTATTGTAATTGATTGTAATGCCTATCGATATGATATAAAGTAAAGGGAATATATTTTTTAGTAGAATTTATGAATTTTCCTTAAATAATTTCATATGATATAAGTTATGTTAATCTTATGATATTATAATACTATTTTAATATTTAAACTTAAGTTTCATTATTTAATTAAATGGTTATGATGCAAATGTACATATATATAGTGTGATTCTTATATTTCATGATATGATGCTTTTATTCCCTTTTTCTCTCTGTTTTGCACTACACAAGAACAATATAAGTTATTAACATTATTAACATGGTTATATGTTATTTGGTTTCTTATCCTTTTTCTAGAGAAGAGTGAAACATCATGAGCCTAAACACTTGAAATTTGGTGATATCAGAAATCGTAAGTATTATATACATTTTTTTAAAATATATTTACATCCCTTCTCATTTTTTTATATTAAAAATACACTTAAAAGATTCTATCTTGTGCTTGATAATGTATAGGCTCGAATTAAGGAGGTACAATCTCAATAATTAGACTAGGAAAAATGAAGTCATGAGTAAAGGTATGTAAAAGGGTGAAATAGGTCAATTCGGTTTGGACTGTAGATTAAATGAGCCAGGTCATTTTTGCTCGCTTTTAAACGAAGCCAAATTTTGGTTGGTCCAACCTAGCCCATGCGGGCTGTCGAGTTAAATAGGCTAACCTATTAGCTCAGCCCATTTAACTTACTTTAATGGTTGGTGGTTAAATAAGTCAAGTTAGCACGTTTAGCCCATTTAATCCATTAACAATAAATTTTACTATTTTTTCATTTAATCCATTCCCTTTTTATGAATTCGTTCTGATCTTTTTAGGTTATTTTTATTAGGCATATTGTTTCTATTTTGTTTATACTTTTTAGGAATTGATTTTTGATGTTAGAACAAAATCAACATAAGCAATCCTTATTTCTTATGTTTTCATTTTCTTCTACTTCAATTTATGTTGTTTCTAATAAAAATGATGCAATGTGATTTTTCTACATTAACTTATGTTGTTGGATTTGAGATTTTCACATGAAAAGGCTTGTAGATGAAGAAGCGAGCAATAATTCCAACTTGTTTTCTTAATTGAAGGCATTTTTACAACTTTAGTCATGGTATATTACTTACTGAAAGCTCTTTAAGTACATGCAATATCTTCAAAAGTCATCAAAAGTTCAAATAATCCACCAAATAAAACAAAATCACTTCTAAGAAAAGGGCAAAAATTTCTTAAGTCCAAATGCATCAAGTATTCATAAACTCCAACATTAATCATCGTTAACAACTAAATTGGAATCTCCCATTGATAATGTTGTTTCAAGTCTTTTTTCACCTTCATCTACAATTTAAAAAATAACACATAATTAGATGCAAAGAATAAAAGGTTAAAATCAGAAATAAAGACATATGTTATTAATATGAAAAAATTACCTTCCCAATTAAATCCTTATAGCAATTACTAGTATAAACTAAATTGGAATCAGTGTTAAGATCTCTCAAACAACTGCATGTTTGCTACAAAATACATACGTATTGTTTATTATTGTTGCTGCTGCTATCGTGATGTTTACAATTGCCCTTACCGTCCGTATTGAGACTTCATAGAGTTGGGAATGTTGGTAAGATGATCGATGAGAGTAACGAAGGAGATGAGAGAGATAGGGTGAGAGAGAGAGTAAGCAACTTTGGGTTAGGGTTTGTTTTGTTTGGAAAATACGAAGAAAAGAAAAGAGAAGACAAAGACTTAAAGAGGATTTAGAGGCTAGTAGCAATCATGGTCAGACTTAACTTTGTTTAATTTCTATTTCATTTTTTTAAATCGCGAGCCAACTCGGCTAATCATAAGTTAGCTTGCTTAGCCTGTAAGTTAAATGGGCTAAGCCAAAATGACTCGCTTTTATACGAGTTGCAAAAGTGCAACCCAAACCCGCTTTTTTAGCTAGTTAAATGGGTTGACAAGTAAGCCAAAACCCACTTACATAGGTCTAGTCATGAAGCGATTGATGCATTTTGTGAAAGTGATTTATAAAAGCTAGTGGAAGAGAAGATAAAAAGAAAAAAGAAGAAAAATGGAAATAAAATTGTAATGAAGAATGGAACAAGAAACTAAAATGATAAGATATCATGTCAAGGCCTATATTTGTTTGAAATGTTTACATCTTATTGGAACTTAGTTATTTTGATTGCTAATTTATGTATTATGAGAACTTTGAAATTTATAAACTTTGTATGTTAAATGCAAATTATGATTTGCAAATATCATTGATGTTACTTTGTGATATAATCATTACAATGTCTATAGATTTTCTATTTCTAAAATTCGAATTGTTACATATAAGAAAAACCGTTGCCTTCTATTTTAGAGATTGTTTCCTTTATTGAAGAAATAGTTGCTTATTAAAGGTGCAAATTGTTGCTTTTACCTAATAATTTGTTATCATAACTTTGTATGAACTGTTACTTTTATCATAAACGGTTGCATCTTATTCTTGTTAAACCATTACTTTTATGGTTATAACCATTGTCAAATATTATTGCATAATTGTTCCATTATCATTCACAATTATTGCCTATTCCAAAGGATAAATCATGACAAGCCATTACATATTTACATAAAAATTGTTGCAATAACTTCACACAAATCGTTGCTTTTTCATTTTAGAACTGTTGCTGCCTATTAAAAAATTGAAACCATTACCTTAACCGAGCAAAAATTGCTTCTACTATTGTAGGAACCATTGCCTTATATCAAGGCAATAATAGTCACATGTAATGGACATGAATTCGTTGTCTTAGAGTAAAGGCAACAATTTTAAGTTTATTGGTTATAGTTTGGTGTTGTTGTTGAAAGCGTGACATGTTATAGTATTCTGATGTTAACTTTACGATGTTAACATCTTACCATATTTGCATCTATGAAACCCTCAAGCACAATTTATTGCTACCAAACTGTAGACATAGTTTCGTAGCGCCTTTGATATTTTTGAGAATTCATTTTACTACAGTCTAATATTCCTTACTTGGATTAGAGAAATAGCAACTAACAGTACAACTACGTCAGCAAATCTGGTTGTGCATGTACCATAGCATACGGAAGATTACTAACTATCTATGATTAGGATGCCTTCTTCATTTCTTCTCTTACCTCACTTGTAGGAGATTGCTTTGTACTATGTTTGAAGTAACTTGTAAGTAGTGAACTCATTGGCTTCATATTGATCATGTCAAATTTGTTTAATACCTTCTCTATCTATCTCTTTTATAATAACCACAACTTTTGACTTTTCCTATCATATATGATTCTCATTTCAAGAATTTGTTACATTAGTCTCAGGACTTTCATAGCAAAAGACTTGCTTAACTCCACTTTCATATTTGAATCTACTTGGCATCATAGTTGATAATTAACGTATCATCCACATATAATATGAAGATGATGAACTTACCATGAGGCAATTGCTTCGCAAATACACAATGGTCTAATGCAGTCCTAATTCAGCCATGAATGAATCAAATTTCTTATACCATTGTCTTTAAGCTTACGTTAGCCTATATAGGCTCTTCTTTAATCTACAAACAAGATATTGATTCTCTTTGATGTAGAACCTCTTAGGCTACTCCATTTATATTTCTTCATTTAGATCTCCATGAAGAAAAATAGTCTTGACATCTATTTGTTCAACATCCAGATTCAAATTGGCAGCTAGTGCAAGTATAGAAGACATTTTTACTACTGGTGAGAAAATTTCATCAAAATCAATTCTCTTTTTCTTGTTGAATCCTTTCACAACTAACCTTACCTTATATCTAAGCTATAAGCTATTATTTTTAGTCTTAAGTCTATGGACCTACTCATTCTTCAATGATCATTTGCCCTTAGGCAATTCTACCAAATCATAGGTATGGTTATAATTTGAGGATTTCATCTCTTTTTGCATGACTTTTCACCAATCCTACTTTTGTTTGTGTAACATGGCTTCCTAATAACATTTTGGCTCTCCCCAATCCATTAGAATCACATACTCATCTAAAGTATGTCTTGTTGAAGGTCCTTGCTTTTTAGTAGACCTTCTTAATGCTATTGACACTTTAGGTTCTATTGGTTCTAATAAAGTTGAATTTCCATCACTCTAATGACTGTCTTGAGCTTGAGTATCATTGGTTGATTACCATAAATTTTAGGTATGGGAATTAGATCCAAATTATGAGGATACTCATTTAAAAATTTTGTCTTCTTAAGGTTTTGTACATCTGAGATAATTTGATCTTCACAAATACCACATCTTTACTTTTGATCACCTTCCTCTCTATTCAATCCCATAATCCATAACTAAACTCTTCATGTGTATAACCTAAGAAAATACATTGCTTTATATTAGCATCATGTTTGTCACTCTCATTTTTAAGGGATAATAACTAAATAGACCACCAATTTACCTTTCTTAGCAACACCATTCATTAAGGGTACAACACATAAGATGAGGGATCATGCATGGGGTAATGTACGGTCCTACTTGTCTTACATATTATACCTTCAATAGAGGGTGTTGTTAAAAATAGGTAGGCCAATGGTCTACATAATTTATTCCTCATCTTTAGGGATATGATATAACTAAATAGTCTATGATCATGATAAATATATTTCCTTATCCAAACTCTCTTTAGGAAATCACCATCTGTAGGATAAGAAGTTGAAAGGTTAATCAAATCAACCTAAATCCTTAATGCTTCAGCTTAAAATGAGTTTGGCAAGTTTGTATGAGAAAGCATGCATTTGACTCTCTCATTGATATTTCTATTCATTCTTCCAGCTATACCATTATGTTACGGGGTTTTCAAAACACTTTTCTCTAACCTTATGCCATTGGTAATACAATAGGATTCAAATAGATATCTATATTTACCAACATTATCTACTCGAATACATTTGAATTTTCTTCTAGTTTCTTGTTCCACATGAAATTTCTTGAAAACCTCCAAAACTTGGCTTTTTGTTTTAAGTGGAAATGCCGCCCTACCACTTTCTCTTTATTCAAAAGCTTACCTACAACATCTAGACCATATATTAAGCTGTCCATATACATCCTTCAACTTTTCTACTCGTGTACTATTATGCATAATATTTCTTTTCTTCTTTCTTAGTTTACCCCTTGAATATTCCTTGTAATCAATTTTTAGCATTGTATCTTTTTTACTAAATTTGTGTAACCTCGTAGTTGCCTTAAATGAGTGATATATATATATATATCTATTGATGTAATGGCTGCACATCAAGCCATCAATTATAAAATTCCTATTATCTTCCTTGCACTTATGTTTCTCTAGCAAACTAAGTTCAAGTTTTCTTTTGTAGCTTCTTCTTGTGTGAGAGCTAGTAGCAAGAAAACTTACGCATAGCCTGTACCTAATATTGAGTAACCCTAACTTCGTGTGTACAATTGGTGCTTAATATTGGAGTGTTTGTATATGAGACCTACTCAAACATCAACTATATTATTTACTTTTCTAACTGTCTTAAGGTTAAGGCCTACCCCTTTTCGGTTCTTATGATAAGCTTGCATGTGTTTATCTACATTTGAGACCCCTGTCATCTCTATGCACTAGAGATTGAAGTTTTTAATAGATTCACAACTATATATATGTATATATATATATATATCAAATATCCATAAAATGAAATGTTCATGAATTGTTTTTATTCAATTTAATGTTGGTCTAATAATCTCTTTGGATAATTTCCATATGTATTTTTTCTAGGTACCTATATGTTTGTGTGAATTTTTTTTTATAAATTTGTATATTTCTAATATAATTCAAGGATTTGATAGTGTGGTATAAATTACATTAGAATACCCTAAATCACATATAAAATACAAATAAGATAAAGAAATCAATTTTAGAATGATAACTACGTATATTTATTGGTTTTTTTTTATGAGATTTTATTTCATAAAGAGATTTTCGTTAATTTTTTATTTTTCATAGACGTATAGTGGATGCAATGTCTACTAATATATGATTTAACACCAAAACAACAAATATTAGTTAGTACCTGTCGCTATAGATAAACTCAATTATCGTATTTTCATTTTTTTTTATTAGCAGGATAGAAAATTGGCTTTCAAGACACAATCCTATGTGAATACATGTTATTAGATTAAGACTTCCTTCGTTAAGACGTGTGATGATGCTGTGTTGTGTCTTTCCTTAGAAAGCCCTTAGCAGTTGGCATCTTCCTCATTGTTGCATATTTCTATGAATATAACAACTGACTAATCCATAGTCATACTTGATCTCCATTTACCTTAACGACAATCAGGTTCAGAGAAAAGCCAAACATTATTGCTCATCTTCTTTACCTTTGAGGGGGGAGGGCATAATTGTAAAGATGGTCTTTAAATTTGTCAATGTCCAATCTCAAAGAATATTCTCTTAACTTTACTACACTTGGTTTCTCTTACGTCTCCATTAATTACTCTATGATTATATACTGTAAAACTTGGTAAAAAATAAAAAAAAGGTTATCTAATAATAATAATAAATTTTAAAAATAAAAAATAATGAAATAAATATAATAATATAATAAAGGCTTGTATACTTGATATGGTATGTAAATAGGCTTTAAGTACTAAGGAGAAACTTGCCCAAGAGAAATGTCCAAACTTATACTTTTTCCCCTACGTTATTTTTTCCTCCTCCATTATTTTGTATAGTTTCTTTTGGGGTACCCTATTAGAAAACTTAAAGGAGAACTTTCAAGAACACTTATAGGTATGGATTTAAGGAGTTAGAAGGTAAAAATCAAAGCAAAAAATGGGTTTTTGCAAAGGAATACTCGAATTTGGGTAAGTTGCAACTTAATCTTTGAAGAAATTCGGATTTGAAGGCTAGGGTATAAGAAAACTGACGAATCTTCAAGAAAACGTAAGGATACAATAATATTAAGTAAGCCCTTCCTTATCTAACATAGAAATTCGTTTTTTTAGGAGATATCATAAAAACCATAAAAATTTCCGTTTTTGCTACTTCACACGTTTATAATTCGAGTTTAAGGTGTTTTTTTTATCAAGAATTACATGTAAGTATTGTTATTGCCCCTTTTCTTTGAAGAACTCTTGGTTTTGTGGTTTTGGTATGGGTTTAGCAAAAGCAGTTGATGAGATAGATGAGAATGATGGTGATGTGGTTGTGGAATAGATTACATGTTGGTAGTGTCGTGAAGTGGTGTTAGGATGTGCAGTGTGTATGTGTGTGTTGTACGGTTGCGTATGAGTTTTTTTGTGCAATCGAGTGGTATGTATATATTCTGGGATGTTGAAAAGTGTATAGAAGGAATATGAAAAGATATATGGAGTGCGTTTTGGAAACTCAAACGTTGAGTTAAAGGGTTGAATAAAAGCAAAAGAGTATTAAGTTGAGTTAAAGATTAATGAATTGAGTTTTGAATCTGGAATTGTACTTATGACCAGGTGCTGCTGGGAGTTGCATAATGCCAGAACTTGTTGAGATAAGAGTACCAAGTATGAGATACATGTTTGTTGGTTATGTGTGCTAGATTAATATACATTAACCGGATTTAAATGAAACTTGGACTTAATTATATGTTACTTATGCTTGGCTTCGACTACCTACTGGTAGGGTCTAGTGGTGTTAGTGAGGCACCTAGTGATCTTTACGCAACGCTGTCCTCGATGGAGTCCCATACTGAAAGGACCTAAGTAGATATAGGATGGTTCTGGCATTCGGGTGATTGGAGAGGACCTAACACCAATACTTATGTAGTATTTATTTATTATGTATATAGGGGTCATGGGTTATCTTAAGTCTCAGGATGCTGAGACTGTGTTATTTACGGACTTGAATGATAAGATTTAAAGCTAGTTGTTTGTTGCATTTATGTTGATACTCATTTGTATGCATGGCTCGTTACATGTATGTTCATGTACATGTGTATGGTATACTTTACTAGGCGTTAGCTCATCTTTTAGGGAATTGTTGTTTTTTCAGTTGCATGTTCAAGGTGTGAAGTTTTGGTGGTTATTTTATAGATGTGAGTTGTGATTTTCTGTATTATGATGAGGAGGGTGATCTTTATTATTATGGTGATGCAGCCGAAACAATTTAGTTTAGTTTTTAGGAGTCAACTATTGAGGATCGTATGCTATTGTTTCCTATTATATATATTTAGAGACTATTGATTGTTTAGAGTCGCATGTGACTCCTTTAGTTGATGTTATTAGGTTGTCACTCGTTGGAGCTGCGAGACTCTTGGTTGTTTATCTCAAGGTTATATTATATTCAGGTTCATTTACTATTGTGATTTATGGAAATTAAGTGGTCGACATTCTACTTTAATTCAGATTTGAGGCTATTAATTTGTGAGTCGGTAGATTTCATGTAATTAGTTTGTGGATCTTAGTTAGGTTGTAGGTTCCTAGATGCCTAACGTGTCAGTAGAAGCTAGGGATATGTGGTGGGCTATAACGTTTTAGGTGTTGGGGTGTTATATATATGTACCTACACCAAGACAATAGAGAAAAAATGTGAGTTTACCCCTTGTTAACAAAGTATTTCTTAAAAAAAGGTTTCATCTAAACTAATTACAAAAAACATTATTGTAAAATTGCATTTTGTAAATGTAGTTTAGTTATTGTCAAATTTTACAAATAAATCACATTCAAAGATTGTGAGTTATGTAAGGATAGCTTAAAAATTGCATGTTGATCATGCGATTTGCATTTCTTTGGATTTATCTCCCCAAACAGTCAAGAAGTGTTGTGGGAAGAAATAGCATTCTCGTCCTACGATTTACAAATCACAACATCAACTCTCTATTTTAACCTCGATTTTCTCATCATGTTTAGCATCACTTGAATTGCATTTAATAGAAGCTTTTATAAATCACATCCTTAAGATGCGAGTTATGTGAAAATCACACTTGCTTTTTATATAGTTGCAAACTAATATGAATATGCGATTTTGAAACAATATTTAGGGAATTAATTTGATTATGACCTTTTTTTAAGAAATAATTTGTCAATAAGGGGTACACTTATGAGACCTCAGTCTTCAACTAACTATTAAGGACTTAAAATCATAAATATGAAGCTTTCTAAATATGACTTAAGAAGTGAGGAAATAAGGTGTTCATGAGTATTATGAGACACTGAATATTACAATGTAATGTGATCGTAGTTGTTTTGAATCTATACATTTAGGGTTTTCAATAAATATTCTTAAAATCGAATAAATTTTTAATATAGGGTTACAAAAGTTAAAAGAAAAGTTTTAAAAAAGTTTATTTGGAAAAATAAAGTATATAAAATATTTAATATTACAAAAGCATAATTTAATGATATTGTTTATTATTATAAAAAATGAAACTATAAATAATTTGATTGTAGTTGTTTGAAATCAATACACTTAAGGTTTTCGAAAAATATTCTAGAAATAGAATAAATTTTTAATATAGGGCCATAAAAGTTAAAAGAAGAGTCTTAGAAAAGTTTATTTGGCAAAATAAAGTATAGAAAATATTTGATATTATAACAGCGTGGTTTAATGGTATTGTTTATTATTATCGGAAATGCATGATTTGAATTTCAATAATTAACAAGCCTCTAGGGATAAATTATTTAGATATGAAAATAAATAAAAATATACTGAATAATATTTAGAAAATATGTATACATGCTAAATATACTTAGTTATAACTAGTATATGATATATGTACCCATAATTAATTAAAACCATAACAAATAAATGATAAATTAATTTAATCACAAGAAGTTAATAGGAAAAAACAATAAAGTAATTGGGGACATCTTCATTTGGAAATGGTACCCTCTTCAAGTTTAACTTGAGAATTTGTTAAATAAATGACACATAGTTTAAATTTTGAAAAGAGGAAAACATAAGGCATTACACTTGTCTTATTAAAAGAGAAATTTCCACAGACTAAGACTCCCTTATAAATTCACAAAACTAGCTTCACTTATAAGTTTAGGTAGTTTGCATCCCTAGAAAATTCAGAGTGGAGAAAGAAAAGAGAAAAAATAGATTTTAGGAAAAATTTACAAAACATATTATAAATTTAAGTATAATGAGAATGGGGGTATACACGTGACTTGACATGTAACCATCACTAGACTCAAGTGAAGCACCACCTGAATAGTAATTTCGACAACCCATCTTAGCCGAACAGTAACTGGTAGTTGGTGTGATGGTGCTTTCATTTTCTAGACCCATTTTCAATTACTTATTAGAAATATCAAACTTTGTCTAAAAATTATGAAACATGGTATTCTTAGGTATTTTTGAAATATGGGTTCCTTAAGAATCTATGCCTAAAAATGAGTTTTACATTAATTTTTTTAAGAATGTGTTTTCTATCCTAATTTTTATATACAAGCTCTTGAAAAGGTCTACTTTGATTCTATGTAAAAAGTTTCAAAAAATTTACAAGCTAATTTTTAGTAACCTTAGCTTAATTGCAATAATTTGCTAGGATTACTAAAAGTGGAAGTTCTACTAAGTGATTTGATGGGCAATAGTTATAATATAACTATAGTTAAGCTTTAGGATAATGAATTAGTTTGATGGAGTATAGAAATAGGAGAGTTAATAATGGAGTCAGTTGATTTAATGATTTAAGAAATGTTTTGTGCAGGTCAAAATATGAGTCAGAACTCTAAGTAAGTGAAAATGTGAAAAAATTCGATACTTTGAAACTTCATCAAAAGTTGACTCAGAAAGTCGGTTGATTCTATCTGCATATATGTGACTAAAACAATTTCCTATTACTTCTACATACGTGTAATCGTATAAGATAATTTATGTAATATGCCGATGTTAATATAACTAATGGACACTAAATAAGTGCTTTATTGAAGCACTATTACTTTGGAAACTAGAATGATATAATAACATGTGGAATATAATACTACGTAATTAGCAGCTAAGTGGTTAGGAACTATATTGAAAAGTATGCTAGAAGAACCCTATGTGGAGAAAGTAAGTCAGAAACTGAGTCAAGAAGTATCTTAGACCAAAGTTGTATTAAAAAGAATAACTCTGAGACCTGAACCCTAAGGGTAAATAAGTTTGTAATCTTGCTTATATTCAATGCATTAGTGATACGAATATTGTATACAATTTGTTTAGGTGAAGAAGATGAGGAAGAGTCTTGGAGACAAGATGTAGGAGTTTGGGGATTTCACTAAGAAGCCTTAGTAAATGGATATTTATGTGCTTCAAGTAGATTTATGTCTACTTAGATGACTTACTAACTTTCTTGGTTATGATTACTAGGTTGAGTTGTGTACAAGTGTGATATATAAATTTATTAGTTATGGAATGATATTTGAGCTCTTTTGTAAATTATGTATGATGAATCATACTTGGTTGATGACTTTAGTGACTTCAAATGTGTTTTTTCTAGGTTATAATTGTTGGTTGAGATCTATATTAATTTGGACAAGAAGTTAAGTGCAAACTACTAAGTTTGCCTTCTAAGGTGTTCACTTAAGTGAACCTGATACCGATGTTTTAGAGATAGAAACATAATGAAAGGTAGAATAATCTTAGCTAATAAATAGATGAGTAAGTTCGATTGGTATTTACTTGGTAATTGCTTGATCATTCTTGGGATGCAGTCATTGCATTTATGACATAGCATGAAAAGGACCTATGAGTTAAGTTTGCTAAAATTAGGATTTCACTTGGCAAAGTTTTATTTTGAAAACCAGAATTATATTAGGCAAACAATTTAGATTCTAAAAGCTTCGTTTTGTAAAGTAAACAGTTTGGTTTATAAAAATTGGTTTTTGAGCATATAGAAATTACATGGCTTCCGCTTCGTTAAGTTCTTTTCTAAGTTCTTGGATGTAGTATCTAGATGCTTTTGAGCTAAGACCCAAGAACTCCCATTGTCTTAGGTAGCATCTCATGAGCTGAAAGTTTGAGGGCTAAAATTCAAGACACAGATCAAATGGAGTGGTGAATTTAATAACCAAGCAGCGTAAGCCATGAGACAAGTTGAATTGAGCACACTAGGAGCAAATTCAGCAGTTACCGGATTTAACATGCAACTGATGACGGTAACTCAAACAACTCAGTGCAGCATGCGCAACTTCAACTCAATTCCAAACCAACCGTGCACCAAGCTTTACATGCCACGAGCAGCAACTAGATACAAGCAAGGAGTGGACCTCATTTCTAGTTCATTTAGCTGTAACTGGAACAATTCTCCTTCGTTAATGACAGCTGAACTGAGCTCTAAGCACCAAACTGAACACCTGAGCTTTTCCTTGCAAACTCTACAACCAGACGGAGCACCAAACCGAGGACTTAAACCAAGCAAAGCGATCTTCCAACTTGCAGCAACTCAAAGACAACCAAAGTGCAGATGTCCGACCAATATCCAAGAAGAACAGCAGCTTCCGGCAAGCTCCCCAACCGAGCCGCTATGGACAGCAGCTGCACTCCAAAAACAAAATATACAGCGGTCGCTCCACTCAAATGACAGCTGCAGCAATTTCACGGCATTCAACATGACGAACAGCATCTTATTTGATAAAGTGCAGCAGCTTCAACCTCCAAACAATCCGAGTACCTCAAGTGGCTGACATGATTTGAATTCTCCTCAAGTGACTGAGCTGCAACGGAAAACAGCATTAATAGGCCTTGAAATTTTGTCTATAAGTTGACATGATATTCATTTTTATTATTTAGTTCAGTTTGCAAAACTTCAGTGTCATAAATTTTTATTCGCAGGCTGTGAAGAGCTTAACAAGTGCTGAAGTTTTGAACAGCAATCACCACATTTAAGCTGCCAGTTTTAGCAGCTATAAGGCGGAGAGCTCCACAACAGCAACACGAACAACACACTTGAGCTATCAGCAGCAACCGCAACAGCTTCCTAAATGGGGCTCTTTAGTTTCCTTTTTCGGCTGCGAGCCAACTCCTAGCGACCTTAACCAAGCATGCCAAGCAGCTCACTGCTCACAACAACAGCAGCCGCTGCAACTGAAGCCAGACCAACTGAGAGCCCTGAAGAACCAATAACTCCACTCGCATTGTGCAGCTCACTGTTGCAACCAATAGGACAATTCACGCAATTAACAACAGCAGCAGCCGCAATCCAAACCCAATCAGCCCTTGTACTATCCAACTTCGCTGAGCAACTCCAATTATTCGACCAAAGTTTGATGCTCCACACTTCCACAGCAGCCTCTTGAATGGAAGATAGAGCAGACCAAGCATTCTCCACATGAATAGAAATTGAACAACTTGCGATGACCAAGCCGAGCGCCTAATTGGCGCTCCAACACGCCACATCAAGCACCAACCGAACAGCAGCTCCAGCCCAAACTCTGCAGCATGTCATAAAACAAGCTCTTCAACAGCATGGTGCTCTAAACAGCAGCAGTACGCTTTATGAAACAGCAGCCGTACGCCAAGGAGCATGCCAAACTGAGTGCTCGATTGGTGTTTCAACACACCAACTAGCAAACCCTAAGATCGAAAGCAAGTTCACCAGTAGCTGTCCATTTCCGAGCAACCAAGTTATGTTGAGCAGCAGCCGCACTTTGCAATTCCACTTCATGAAAAGCAGAGCACCAACCGATGCACCCTGCAGCAGCCCGCGCAAAGCCAAAACAGCAGCCGTGGAATTGATATTTGAGCAATCAAGTAGCTACGGCCGAAATCTAAGCTCTAGTTCGTTTGATCTAAGCAACTCCAGCCAGGTTGAGTGACTAAATGGTGCTCCAACCTGCAGCAGAAACCAACGGAATTTCAAGCAACAACACGGACAGCCGCATGTCGAGCTCCTTTTTGCGCAACGGCCGATTCAAGCACGGATAACTAACAGAGCATTAGCAGCCCATGGCAGTTGTCCTGTTGGGTTGAAAATGAACAAAAAAAATTATAAAAATAAAAGGTAAAAAATAGCAGCTGCGGACAATTGACCCCTTTTGCATCAGAGGACAGGTGGATAAATTTAAAAAAAAAAAGAGGAAAAATCGATTCTGGGCCGAAAGTAGGGAGGATCTGTTCTTCTAATTCCTATTTTAGGCCCACATGACATGAAAGCAGCCGACAAGGGAGGATATAAACAGGGAATATTCAAAAGAGGAGAGTAGAGAAGAATAGTCGAAGACAGTAGCATAGTAGAATGAAGTTTATAAGGAGAAATTTTATCTTTTTTATTTAATTTTATAATTTTTTTTTATTTCAAGGTATTAAATTCTTTTATTCTAATACACTAGAGGATATTCCAAGTTTTAAATATATCAAAATATGTCGATTTTGTATTGGAAGTCGAATTCAAATATATCCATTGAGGTATTTCTTTTTTCTTGTTATTTCAATTGTTCTATATTTTAATTTATTTGGATATTGTAATGTGATGTTGTGCTTAATATATATTAATGTTTTATTAATGATTTAATGAATTATTACTTGAATAACTCGATTTGATGTTGATTATTGATTAATCGGTGATTTAATTATTATGTTTATCATTTAGTTAATTAGTACTTGGCCATCACTTTTTAATTAGATAAAGTTAGAGAAAATTTAGGAGAGTTCCAAGTACCTATCGTGAATATAGTTTGAATTTATAAAAAAACTTGTCATGAGATGTGCAGGTTTTACTAAATTCATGAACTTATACACTTAATATGGTTAAAAATATGGTTTAGATGAAAATATGGGTCGGGTCATGGGAACGTACTAAAACCATATTTATAACTAAAATAGTGATTGTAATGTAAGTAAATCATTATTTACCAAATAATTATTAATAAATCGCCTTAAATTGACGGGATAATGTATGTTATAATTAGAATTTTACTACTTCAAGAGGTATGTGAGTTCTAATAAATTTAGTTAAATCCTGTTTAATTAATTTCAAACATCAATTCAAGGCATTGCATTAATTCAAATGAGAATAGATTTACAAATCTCAGTTTGATTTTTTTTTTTTTTTGCATCTCTTGGACTCGGGATCTTCATAGTATAATTAGGACATTCCCCTTAGTGTTCACTTTATTAATTAGTTTTTGCCCCATTTTGATTCAACTCTCAATAGCTTAATTTAATGAAAAACTCGATTGGTTTAGTACTTAATATCTAGCTCCCTATAAAGTATGACATTGACTCATTGTTCATATTACTTTCATAATCCAATTCACTTGTTGGTTCTCACTCGCATCAAGTTTAGTTTTTGGTGCCAAAAAATATACGTCAATTATTATAAGTGTAAAAATATATATACATACATTTTTTTATTTTTCATTTTTTATTATTTATTTATTTATTTTTGGATTGTGTGCTAAGCTATAGTTTAGGGTTGTATGGCTATTGGAGTATTGATGAGATGATGGATTTTATGAGACTTGTTGTAGTAATGAGTTGAGTTAATAGTTTGTTTCTATGTGTTGGTTACATTTAGTGCTTGTGTTGGTTGCATATGATTTGCTTCCATGTTAATCCTGATGCATATTGTGTAAAAATGATAATTGACCCAAGCTATTGTTGACATTTGCTTCATAGACACCAAAATTTTTCAAAAAGTTTGGAACTTTAGTTGTATTTCTCATAAAAGGCAAATTTTGACCTAATTTTTTATTTGGATTTTGAGGCCTTATTCAACTTGATCATAAGTTGGACACTCTTCACTTCTTCATAGTTATGTCATGAAATCATTTTTTTTATTTATTTACACTTTGTCTAGATTAAGATTTGATAACTTAGGATTAAGGCAATGTCCTTTGTTAGGGATTAAGGTTTTACATTTTTAAGCTGACTAGTATGTATACATATTCTTTAAAGTTCCAATAGTTCGATATGATTATGTAAATTATGCAAAATTTGAGTTTTCCTTGAATGTTTCTTCCTAAATATTAAAAAAAAAAACTAAAGTTAGGGATAAAATAAGCCTTAACAAAATGATCAATCAAATAAAGAAAAAAAAAATGTAAGGCAAAAAGAGAGTACAAGTGAACATTTGGATTGCTTAATAAGCGCATGACATATCTCCTTAAATGAATAATTCTTGGAAGGGTTCATGAGCCCTTAGTGTTAAACTTGTGTAAAAAGCTCCCTAATGTAAATGAATTAAATAGGAGATGCATGTGTACTTAAAAGAAAAAAAGAAAAACTAGGAAGAGCAAAGGAAGAGTTCGTAGTTTTGTATAATTTACTTAGTGGTATCACGCTTGTGATATGGATTAGAAGTATATACATACATATCTAGATACAAAATGTGAGTATCTCTTTCTTAGTTGATAGATGTTCAACTTGATCCTTAGCAAGAGAATCTCAATTTAAACAAGGTGATCTAACTCGATTGAGCAATTGATTAATAACTTAAGTCTATTGATAGTGATTTATGTACACATTAATTGATTGGGTAGTAAAGGGTGAGAAATAATTGCTCGAGCTTGAGTTATAGTAAACAAAATGCATCTAGTTCTATTGAGCTTCATGGTGTTGGTGCCATTACGAAGTGAATGTTGATAATGGTTGAGTGTGTTTTCTTTCCTCATAGGAGCTTGGTTATGAATTTGACAAAAAGATTTGCTTGAGAACAAGCAAGTTCTAAAGTTGGGGGTCGGTTGTAAGTATGTATTTTATGTACCTTTTTCATGTTAAAAATCAAACAACATTTATGTAATTTACAGTGTTTTATTGAAATAGTTATATAACAATAACAAATTACATACTTGATGAGTCAACACAATAAAATATTGAAAAATCATTAAAATTAGTGTCTAGATTATTTAAATTGTGCTTATATATTTTTCATCTTGAAAACATATATTTTAATGCTTATAATTTTATACTTGAGATAGAAAAAATGTAGAGAATTGAAAAATATACATACCAATTATTACAAATATAAAAATACAACAAAAGAGGAAATGCCAATCAAGCTTGCATGGATACGTCAAAATCAATCAATCACGTGAAGACCGACATAGCAAATGGAATTTCATTTTTAAGCATTCCATGTTTTGGAGGAAATCGAGGGATTTGAATTTCTATAAGAACTACCTAAGCATAGAGACACAAAATCCCATTCTTTAAATTATACCAATGTTTAGAAAAAGAAAGGGATAAGGGCTAATCGTAGCCCTACAACACCAAATCACTCCCCACAAATTGCAGTGGAAAAATGAAAAAGAAGGCTTACAGTAGGCCCCCTCCATTGAATCACTCCTTTCTTTCATTTTCATTTGCAATGGATGCTTTAGATGAATCAAACGAAGGGCCCACCATATACCAACAATGCAAGATCACTCCTTATCCTCTATCATTTGCAATTTACGCTTAGAAGAGGTAAATATATATTCCCTTTTCAAGCAAAACATAGACCCTAATTTTTTCACTTTCGACATTCGCAACACCGGATAGCAGTTTAATAGTAGATTTATGGATTTTATTTTTTAACACAATAGTTTCTATTTTTTTTTTTTTTTTTGAACTTTCACCAAGGATTCCAACCTCAAAGCAACTAGGAAACTTCATTTGTACATGAATTAGAATACGCGATCTCTAAGACAAGGTTTTTCTGTTTCTTTTCTTCACTCCATGTTACATATGTTATTGAAACTTGTTCTTATTAAGTTTTACTAATATCATGAATTGATTTGTGTTAGAGTATTTAGTTGGTGTTTTGTGCTATTAGTTTATATGCTTGTAGTTGTAGATATCTAATTTTTGCCCTTTTGTAATCTTAATTTTTTATTTTTACAAAAAAAGGTCCTAATTAAAAAATAAAAATAATGAACAAAAAAATTTTAAATTAATAAAAGATAAAAAAAATAATAAAAATTAACAAATGATGAAAATACCAAAAAAAAAATAAGAAAATGAAAATTTATAAAAATTTCGTAACTTATATTAGGAACAAATAGTTTTAGTTTAGTTAAAAAAATTTATTTTAGGAAATCAAATAGTTTAAATATAATTTAATAGTATTAAATGTTAAGGTAAAATTCAACGACATCCAGCATCATCCATATAACACGAACACAAGCCAAAAACCTTTAATCCTGACAACCAATTCACGATAGCCGAAAGTTTGACAATTCCCTTGACATCCCAATCCCCCGACACAATCCATTATTTGATGAAGCTACACCACACGACTATAAATTCCAATAGCACCACGCCACTGGGCTCCACAACGCCAGCAGTCATCTCAGTTTCCCAACCAAATTCCACTGTCCCTGATCACAATCCTAATGTACAATCTACAAAGACCATGTAATCTAACCAAAAGCTCGCCTAACAAAGCTCCACGTCGTCTACTCCGTAGATCCAAAGCTAAATGTCCAATGAAGCCATCTCTTTCGTCAGAACAACAGTGCTCTTAACTCACTTGCGACAACACAAAGCCCACTACTTCACCACAAACCACATACTATTACTGATCGTCACTGTTCATACAAATAGAAAATCCAGGTACTTTCTTACAGTTTTGATTCCTTTTATTTGTTTGTTCATATTGCCGTTATTATTTAGATTTTTAGTTTTAGGTGATTTTTATTGTTTTATGTGAATAGTTGTGACCTAAAGCATCTTAGTTTTATTGATTATGTAAGTTGAGGATTAATTAGATTATATTAGTTTAATTGAAGGTTTATTTAATAAGTAGTGATATGTTTTAGTATTAGTTATTATATAAGGGTATCATATGGATTTTTTTTTGTAAAATATATATATATATATATTAGTTTAAGAGTCGTTAAGATCAATTTTACTATATATATATTATTATGTTTTATCAGTTAAAATAGTATATAATATATGCATATGTTAGCATAAGAGTTTTAGTGATAGATCTTATATAAATGTATTATATGGAATTATATTATTTTTGGTAAATAGCTATATGTATATTAGTTTAGGGATTATTATGATTGGACATTTATTTTTTAGATTTGGTTTTACTTAAGGATTTGTTACATAGAAAGTTATTTTTTTTCTTTTAAATGAAACTAATAAAAGACCTTTTTAAAAAAATTGGATTGTTAAACCATTTTTTTTAAATAAAAAAAAAATACTCAAGAGTTAGGGCCCTTTAGATTTTATTTGAATAAACTAATTTGGTAACAACGTAAACTCGATCGGTTTTTAAAATTAAAGTCAATCAACACACCAAAGATTTTTAGAAAAAACTACGATCGTCTAATCCCGGCTAGTGGGTACGTAAGCACCTTTGGGGCAACGATAAAATATGTAGAAACTTAGGTTCTTTTTTCTTTTGATTTTATTTATTTATTTATTTATTAAATATTATAATTAGAAGAATAATCCTAATTTCAGTAAATAAATAGCAGTACCCGTTAAGGGTTTAATAAGTTAGCTCCCGATTCGGAACCCTCTGGTTCTTCATTAAAATTGAAATCAAAGACCGGTAGTCAAATCGCAATTAATCCACCCAATTTGTTATGGTTTCTCTTTCTTTTCCCGACTTCGGTCGGATGGCGACTCCAAAAATTATTTTTAATAAAAAACTAGAATTTCTCAATTTCTTTAATCAATGATTAATATTAAACGGGTTAGGGTTTAGTATTAATTGGAAATGAGGAAATTAATTTTAAATAAAAGAAATAAAAAAATCAGGCTCAACAGTAGTCTAGTCATTGGTTCCAATTTCATCGAGCATATATTTTGAAATATTTTTGGATTACATGTTAAATTAAGATTGTGTTTGGAAAGATCATTTCTAGTCGCATTTCGAGAATGGCTAATTCGTATCAAGGGTAAAGCTTTAAATTGATTAAGGGTTTAAGAACAAAATGCTTAGCATATGTAAGTGTTACAGACCTCTCAAAATGGGCCATTCTCAAGAGGTTTCTAAAGCCCAAGATTGAAGCCCAAGCTTACTAAAAGTTCTAGAAGATGAAAAGTCCAAGAAGGTTCCAAAGATGTCTTGAATCTTGTATAGCAGTAGGTAGGATAGGTGAATGTGGTAGTTGGGAATCAATTATAATTGTTAGATCGAATTAATCTTAACCGTTTATTTGTAAAGGTTTTTTGTATATATAGGGGTATTCTCCTTAGTTGTAAGGTATCAGTCATTTTGAGTGAATACAATTTATAATCAGAGTTTCTCTCTAAACCTTGTAAGTGTACTACAGACTAACTTACCTTCCTTAGTATGATTAGGAATGCTAATTGCTGTACGAGATTGAGTGAGAAGTAGACAACTTCTTGTGGGGAGTGGAACAATACTTTAACACTATGGGATTCTTAGATGATGCTGGAAAGATACGTATTGTTGCCATATATTTGAAAGACTTTACTATGATATGGTGGCATCAGAGGGCAGCTAATATCAACACATGGGATAGCCTTATATAAGAGCTGAAGGGTCAATTCTCCCCTCAAAATGCTGTTAAGAAAACAAAGGTAAAATTTCATCACGTAACTCGTAAGGGTGACATAAAGCAATATGTGAAGGAATTCTTAAAGTTGATGTCGGAGATCCTCAACCTCAACCAAGAAGATGCTTTAGTAATGTTTATGGATGGCTTAAAGCCCTATGCTAAATTAGAACTAGAGCGAAGGGGAATGGAAGACATCTTTAAGACTATAGTGGTTGCTAAAGACCTAATGGAATTCTGGAAGACAGATCCTAAGACCCTAGGGGGAAGATGGAAAAGGGAGAAGAGTGGGAGCTCTTCCAAGGGGAAATCCAAGGTAGAGGAAAAGGATAGCGACCGGGGAAAAGCTCGTAAAGGGAGAGATGGTAATCTCATGAATTAAAATGTTATTTTTGCAATGGTCCCCATTATGCCTGAGAGTGCTTAAAGAAAGAGAGATTGGCGGCATTAGTAGCAAGCTAGAGTTTGGATGAAGGGCATGATGTCAGTTTGACTACTCAGTACCATGAAGTCTCAAGTTGACGAGAAAAGAAAAAGATTGATGTATACTAAAGTATTAGTAGTAGGTAAGAAACTTAATGCCCTCGTAGACATGGGAGCATCCCATCTTTTCATTTCCGATATGGCAGTAAGGAAGTTAGGGCTGAAAGTAGGGAGACCAGAACATAGCTCAAAATAGTTAACTCAAAAGAAGTTCCTACTATTAGAGTAACCAAAGGGATAAAGCTCTATGTTAGGGGTTGGTAGGGAAAATAAACTGTTGAAGTAATGCCAATGGATGATTTTGAGTTTGTGATTAGGATGGATTTTCTAAATCTCATTGACGTACTTATCGTACCTTAAGATAATTGCATTTGTGTACTTGATTACAACTTACAATGTGTAGTTCCCATCATAAGAAAGATAGGCGAAGCCACCAAATTCCCATCAACTATGCAATTGGTAAAGGGCCTCAAGAAAAATAAAGTTACTTATTTGGTAGCCTTAAGAGTCAAGGAAGAGACTATTGGTTAGGAAGGCATTCCACCTCAAGTGGGGGAGATATTGGAAGAATTTAGGGATATAATACCACTAATGTTGCCCAAGAAGTTATCGGCAAGAAGAGAAGTAGACCATGTGATAGAATTAGAGCCTGGAGCCAAGTTACCCACTACCGTCCCGTATAAGATATTACCTCTAGAATTAGAAGAGTTAAGGCTACAACTAACGGAATTGGTAAAAGTAGGTTTCATTAGGCCTTCGAAGGCACCTTTTGGAGCTCTTGTACTCTTTTAAAAGAAACAAGATGGGTCACTTCAAATGTGCATTGATTATTGAGCCCTGAATAAGGTCACTATAAAGAATAAGTATCTATTCTACTGGTATCAGACTTATTCAACAGGTTAGAGGAAGCTAAATACTTCTCCAAATTAGATCTATAGTCGGGATATCACCAAGTGAGGATTGCAGAAGGAGACGAACCTAAGACCACTTGTGTTATAAGGTATGGTGCTTTTGAATTCATGGTAATGCTGTTTGACCTTACCAATGCCCTGACTACATTTTGTATGCTTATGAATCAAGTTTTAGCTTCCTTTCTTAATCAATTTATAGTAGTATATTTTGATGATATCATGATTTATATTAAAATGATGAAGGAACACATAGAACACCTTCGCTTGGCATTCTTAGCCTTGAGAAGGAATGATCTATATGTGAATTTAGAAAAATGTGCTTTTGTGCAAGAAGATGTGACATTCCTTTGTCACATAGTAAGGCGATGAAAGATTAAAATGGACAAAGGAAGGGTGCAAGCCATCTAGGATTGGAAGGAGCCCACCAAGCTTACTGAGTTGAGATCCTTCCTTGGTTTAGTGAATTACTATAGAAGATTCATTAGGGGCTACTTAAGGATAGCAAGCTCATTGATAGACTTACTAAAAAAGAATATCCCTTAGGTTTGGAGTACAAATAACAATAGGCTTTTGAGGCATTGAAGATGGCAATCACAAAGGAGTAGGTCCTTCTCCTTCGTAACTTTAGCAAACCCTTTGAGGTTTGTATGAATACTAGTGATTTTACTATTAGAGGGGTTTTAATGCAAGAAGGACATCCTGTAGAATTTGAAAGCCGAAAGTTGAACGACATGAAGAGGCAATATCTAGTACATGAAAAGGAGATGATGGCAATAGTGTACTATCTTGGAGTTTGGAGGCACTACTTGTTAGGGAAGAAGTTTGTGGTCAAAACTAACAACATGGCCATTAGCTATTTCTAGACTCAAAAGAAGCTCTCTCCTAAGCAAGCTTAATGGTAGGTTTTCTTGTCAAATTTGATTTTGACCTTGAGCACAAGCCATGTAAGACTAACTTTGTGGTGGACGCTTTGAGCCATAGGGTTAAGTTGGTAGCCATCAGTAAACCAGAAAGCAACTTTATTAACAAAATTCAAGAGGGGATGGAGATTGATAAGCTAGCTAAAGCCCTATTTATCCAATGTTAAAACGGGAAAACGAGGAGATTTTGGTAAGAGAATGGACCAGTATACATAAAGGGACATCGGATTTACATGCCCCACTCCTTGAACCTAAGAAGGGAGATCTTTAGAAAGTGTCATGATTCTAAATGGGTCAGTCATCTAAGAATACACTGTACATAAGCCTTAGTAGATGAGAAGTACTTTTGGCCACATATGAGGGAAGATATTGAAAGCTATGTCCACACTTATCTTGTATACCAACAAGACAAAGTGGAACATAAGGCAACTTTGGGGCTACTAGAGCCTCTTCCCATTCCTGAACAGCTATGGGAAAGTATTTCCATAGACTTCATTATAAGTTTGCCCTGATTAGAAGGGTATGGTAAAATTATGATTGTGGTTGATAGGTTCTCAAAGAATGTAACCTTTATTCCAGCGACAAAGGAATGCCCGGTAAATGAGATGCCGAATTATTCTTGAGACATACTGTAAAGTATTGGAGCTTACCAAAAAACCTTGTGAGTGATTAAGATAGGCGATTCATAGGAAAATTTTGGATGGAATTGTTCAAACTTCTAGGATCTAAGTTAAACTTTTCAACTAGTTTGCATCCTCAGATGGACAGCCAGACAGAATAAGTTAATGCCTTGGTGGAACTATACTTAAGGCATTTTATAGGAGCTAACCAATGCAATTGGGCCAAGTTGTGCACAATTCTCGTTTAACCTACAGAAGAATGAGTCTATGGGTCAAAGTCCTTTTAAGATTGTCCTAAGAAGATAACCCTTAACTCTTAATATGGTAACAATGGGATATATAGGATCCAACCTTCCCGCATACAAATTTGCAAAGGAATGGCAAGAAAATCATGACTTAGCTCGGACATACCTAGATCGAGCCATCAAGAGAATGAAGAAGATGTAGATAAGAAGCGTTAGTCGATAGAATATCAAGTGGGCGACTAAGTGCTTGTTAAGTTATATTTGATACAACGTACGAGCGGTCAATTACATAAAGGTTTGATGAGGCACTACGAAGGCCCATTCCCAATTGTGAAACAAGTAGAGCGAGTGTATTACAAATTAATACTTCCCTCTAGATTGAAATTCCACTAGGTTTTCTACATGAGCATGCTAAAACCATTCTACAAGGATGAGGAAGACCTAATTAATCTTAGTATCACAAAGGGCCCTAATAGGAGTATAGGATTCATGTGACAAAGAAGTTGAAGAGATTGTAGCTGATAAACATGTAAGATGATGTGGATAAACTCTTAGACATGAATATATGTTCATTTGGAAGGAAAGATAACAAGATTCAAAAGTTTCATGATGAAGGAACGACGAGGGTGTTGCTAGATTGAGCAGGGGAGAATGTTACGAACCTCCTAAAATAGGCCATTTTCAAGAGGTTCTTAAAGCCTAAAACTGAAGCCCAAGCCCATTAGAAGTTCTACAAAATGAAAAGTTTTAGAAGGTTTTAGAGATGTCCAGAATCTTGTGAGTAATAGGTAAGATAGGTGAATATGATAGTTAGAAATCCATTATAACCGTTAGATAAAATTAATCTTAACCATTCATTTGTAAAGACCTTTTGTATATATAGGGGTATTCTCCTCAGTTGTAAGGTATTAGTCATTTTGGGTGAATACAATTTGCAATCAAAGTTTCTCTCTTTACTTTTTCTCTCTAAACCTTATAAGTGTATTATAGGCTGACTTAGCCTTCCTTAGTGTAGTCAGGAATGCTAAGTGCCACACGGGATTGAGTGAGGGAATCCACCTGTAACACAAGCATGATATAAGCTAATAGTGTACTTAACTCCAATTAATATTTTGATAAATTTGTTCTTGATAGAATTTAATTTAAGCGTTGGAAATCCCATTTAGTTAAAGTAGTTTATTTTGGTTTCTAGAAAATAAAAATTGAATCTTTTTATTAAATCACTTAGCTTTAGATAGTTTTATCATAGCTAAGAAGTACTATTTCCTATGGAATATGACTTTAACTCATTGACTACACTACTTGCATGACCTAGTACGCTTGTTGGTTTTTACTCGCTTTAATTTGATTTTATAAAACCATGCAGCTATTGTTCATTTTCAAATGTAAGTTAAAGCGAGTCAAACTTACACTAATGAGTTTTGTGATGGAAATGATATGTTGCTTGATGATTGTGCTGTGATATTATATGTATTATTATCAGTTTATCAACTCTCACTTAGTTTACAACAAGCTGAGGAGATGAGTTACGTTATCCTCAAGTTAGGAAAGGAGTTAGATGGGAATGTTCACTATGAGAGTAAGAAGACTTTAGTATGATTAAGAGGCACATCTTTTTTTTAAGAGGCAAAAAGTCATAAACTTGGATTTAAGCTCTAGAAAGGAGCTCCATAGGAAGACTATTAAGTTATAT
The DNA here is from genome assembly GCA_024138005.1 of Lumnitzera racemosa. Lineage (NCBI taxonomy): Eukaryota > Viridiplantae > Streptophyta > Magnoliopsida > Myrtales > Combretaceae > Lumnitzera > Lumnitzera racemosa. The sequence goes on from JAMXBC010000003.1 coordinate 3,053,673, forward strand.
TATAAATGTCTCGACATGAGATTATAGAAGTGATGCATAGATTTTCTTATGAAACTATATTATATAAAGATATCTTCATGGTAACATGTAATGTATAAAATTGTATAGTTATGATGCTTAAAGTTTGGCTGACACATGTAAAGACTTTTGCTACAATGCTATTGTGTGCATAAAGGTGATTTGAAATTACATATTAGATATTATCTCTAACTCAGAGATGATAGTAATCAGCTATTTTTAGGTATTAAAAGTTAAATAAATCCCTAAAAGATAGTGCATTACAAAACTCACCAGGTTATCCGATATAGACATCCGTGTTATTGCTTCGGCTTCCCATCTCTTGACCGTCCCATATAGCAATCATTAATACTACGGGCTATGATTATTTCATTTTCCACACTAGGCACTTTTTCTGTGTGTCAAATGAGACTATTAAGGTATTGGTTGCAGGCACCATTACCGCCTCATTAATTTTCTTTTATTTTAGCCAAGTTACGGTGGAACTTTTAAAAATTTTGTCAATTAATGGCTAAATATGTGAGAGCATCACAAACAGGAATAAATATGGCTGTCTGGAGTTGAATTGACCCTATGTATTAAGATGGTGGTTACATGTCTCATGAAATAAGAGCCCATTTAATTTTTTTTTTTTAATTTTAAGAGGATGCCATTTTCAATGTTGTAATTTTTATACCCTTTATTATACTATATAGTTTTTACCTTTGAAGTAATAAATTTTTTATAAGATTAATAATGCTTTAAAATATTAACAAAATTATAACTGTCCATTCATTTCCCTTTTTTCTAATTTTGCACAAATTTTTACTCTTTTTTAATCAAATTTTCCATGTTTATAAGTCATATAAATAATATATATTTCTATACAAATAATTTTTGTAGATTTTCTTATGCACGTATCACGGATCCGCCAAGTACACAATCGAAAGTCAAGCCTTAGAATCAAGAGGCCGATCCCAGGTAGAAATGCGTTACCCATGCCCATCAAATATGACGTCCTTTATTTTCTTTTAATGGTCCTTTTCTCCAAATAGTGAATGAAATGAAGGCTTCTTCCCATTTTCCACCATTTTATCAAATTAGTCGAAGTAATTTTGAGATAATATGAAAACCGCGAGAAATTTATGTCCATTTTACACTTGAAGTTTATAACTACTGAAAGTCATAGCAAATCAAATTTTTATACATTTAATTCTATGTATAAAATTTAAAGTTGCTAATTGCTAAATGCTGTTTTTCCAACATTTGTAAAAGGACGATGTGATACTTGAAAAGATACCAGCGTAATAATTAGAAATGAGGTACAGATTTTGACGATCAGAAATTCAATTATAGGCCATTTTGTAATTTAAGAGTTTGATAGAAAATTAAAATTAAAAATCCAAAATTTAAATGATGATTTTAGCATTGTCTCGTTTATTCTGAGATTGATTAGCATTTTGTGCATTAGAAACAATTGCATTTCTTATTTAGGGATATATAGTCCATGATGTTGTTGGACCTTAGTATTCCTAATTTAAAAAAAAAAAAAAAGTCGCTGCAGTTCTTTTTTTTTTTTTTTTTGAGAAAAAAATAGAAAAAGAAAAAGAAAGAAAAGGAAAAAGGTAATCCCCATCATGTCAAATTAACAAGCCAAGAGAAATTGCTAAAGAAAATCTCATTTGACTTCCAACGGCTAAAATTATAGACAGACTCATTTACCTATAAGAAAAAGAAATGGAGGATGAAGATTAGGAAATTAAACTTGTAAGGATAGGGTTTGCAGTTAAATCTGCGACAATTAGGCGTCAAGGCTTCCTTCGATGAGACCACTGTATGGTAATTCTCCGAATTTTCCAAGAAGTCCCTTGGCACCTTCATGCTTAATCATCAGCCTCGAGAAAAAAAGCTAAACACTTTTACTCATCTTCTTCGCCATAGAATCTGTTGGGAGCATAAAGATTAAAAGATCTAATCGCGAACATGGTGTTCAACTTTCGCACCATCGATCTCACAGAAGATCCCGTTGACTTTGGTGAATTTGCTTCCTCTACATCTCCATCAAGTTCATCATCTGATTGTACATGTACCTGCACCAAGACCATAGTTACCAGTGTCATTGCTCCTGCTTCCCATCTCTTGATCGTCCCAGCGATCAATAAGGCCCTCTGTGAAAGGCCAAACAACCCTCTCGACATTTCGGGTGTCATTTCAAAATCCAATATTAGAAGCTTTACTTAGGAACTACAAGTAGCTACGTCCAACTTCAGTGATATCTTCCTCGTGGACAGAGGTGGATTTGGAAAGGTGTACCAAGGACTCTTACCTGATGCGTCTTTTGTGGCCATAAAAAGACTAGATCAATCTTCTTGTCAGAGATCGAAAGAATTCCAGACACAAGTTGTCATAGGCAGCACGCTCAGGCACCAAAATCCGGTTGCTGCAATTGGCTTCTGTGTGTCAAAAAAGCCTGAAGAAAAATTGCTAGTGTACCCTTTCAAAGTCAATGGGGAACTAAGTTCCCGTTTAAGAAAACATCAATCACAACCGCCCCTCGATTGGCCAACCAGGAAAAGAATTCTGCTTGGCGCAGCACGAGGACTTCTGTACTTGCATAATAACCGGATGATCCACTGCGACGTTAAACCCTCAATCATCTTTATGGATGAGAGCCTGGAGGCCTGTGTCGGAGATTTCGGTTTAGCTATGGCTTTGGATAAAAAGGAAGAACAAGCCCCGTCCACAGTCTCGGAATTGCAAAACCATGATGTCCTTAGATTTGCTACGGAAAGGGAACTGGCGACAAACAGTTCCACGAATTATTACTATATTAGTTGTATCGTGGGCACACTTGCATACATGGCTCCGGAAATCGTGAGGGATAGGAAATGGACGGTGAAATTCGATGTTTACAGTTTTGGGGTAAAAATTTATGGAAGACCGAAAAATATTACGGGATTACAGGTCAAAAACCGACTGATTTATGGAAGATTGAAGAATATGGGGTATATGGTTGGATGCGAAGCTGTTTCCCAACTTGCTAGGCAATTGTACGGAGGATGATGTGCAGAAAACCATCCAACTCCGTTTAGCACGCAAGCTGTTCTTCCCACAGATACGCCAGAGAATTCTTCAAGTAGTTCAAGTTCTTGAAGGTGCTGACTTGAAGGATATAGGAATAGATACGGACTACTTAATGATGGCTGAACGAGACAAAGAGGAGCGACAAATTTGGGTTATGAACAACTCCTTTATGGGAACAAATACATATCACATAATGATGACTGAACAAGAACAAGAAGCAGAGCGCCAAATTTGGGTTAATCACGATTTCTATTCTCTTCTCCGTTTAGAGGAGCTATCTAGTATCAGATAATTAACTTCCAAATACTTCAAACTTCTATAAATAAAGATTATTTTGTCTTCTTATTATGTTTAGCTAAATAATATATAGAAGGAAGATAAAAAAGATTGATGATAGCCTTATGAATAGTGGATTTTACTCTGTCAAATATTCTGTTAGGTAATTGTAATAATGCTGGTCCTATTTGGCAACGATTGATATATTTTTGCAAGTTCACATGTGAGAATTAGAAATAAACAACAGATTTGAAAGCCGGAAATTATTTATAACCTTAACATTTAGAATTTTCCTATATTATTGATTTAATATCTTTTATTTTAAACATACACATTATAAGTGCATCTATGACTATGTAACTTTTAACATGATAGCTTATAAGCTCTCCCATACAAATTATTATATCCAGTGCCAAAGTAGAAAATAATCGATGAGCTGGAGTTTCTGGACTCGTTGAAAGAAACTATTTTGTCAAAAAACCATATTTTGTTGAATATTATATTTAATAATGGATAGAAATAAAACACTGATCAACCAAAGCCGACAACGAGCAAAAACAAAAAAAAAAAAAAAAAAAAAAAAGAAAAAAAAGAAAGAAAACCGAAGCTGACAAACTTTGAATATGAAATAATAATATTCGGGTTTAATTTATATTATACCCCTCATTTATTACTCCTAGTTGACCTTTGAGCCCAAATTATTGATTTGTAAAAAATATGGTACTTTGTGATCCATTGGTGATCGATTACGCTGATACAGTAATGCGAATATATAAAAGTCGGATTCTTATCATGTTGCATCCATGGGACCATGGTGGACGCCCATAAAGTAAAGCTATTATCCGGTGATAAAATTACATTTATTTTCCTTCAGTTAATTCTACGTTTCCCGAATTCGGTTATCTACAATTCGAGTCTGTTACAATTAAAAACATGATTATATAAATAAAACATATTATCATCAAGATTATGATAATCTAATAATATGAATATTGATTTTCAAATAGAATAAATCATGTTAAAATTCTTTATTTTCCAAATCATAATGTAGTTGATAAAAAAAAAAACAAAAATGGAACCACTTACATTTGAATTTCTCATCCTCAATATAGTTGAAAGAAAAAACAACATAGATAAAAAAACATGATTATGATACAAGTAAACATAAATATATTATAAACTAATCATCTGTAATTTATATCCAACTTTTACGTATCTTTTAAGATTGATATGAACTCAATTTAGATTAAAACATGAACCTGATCGACGAGCACGAATTATAATCCCATATATGAAATCATAAACAAATCGACATAAGTTAAGATACTCCCTACCATTTGGGTCTGATTTCGAACATTTATTTTTTTATCAGATTGAGACCAGTTCTTTGCCGAAAACGCATCGCAAATGGTAACGAGTAAAGGAACTTCATGAACCAAATTTAAACTACAGGTTCATCCTTTGAATTTCAATGAATTATGTTATGTGATCATTTGTGGCCCAGCCCAACCGTCGGCCAGCTTTAGATCAAAGCCCATGATGATTGTTTAATGGAGTTGATTTAAGTTGATTTACCCACCTAAAAGCAATTTGGTAGAATACTCGATGTTGTATCCACTAGATGGTCGCATTAGACTTAGGGATGACGAAAGCATCAAATTGAAATTGAATTTTAAATTTATTTTTTCCTTAATTTTGGTTTGGTCCATCCTGGATAATTTCTAGCATGTTGCAATTAATATGTAAGTTACCGGGTCTTGTTTAGCCTAGTCCACTACCGGCTTAAAAGCAAAGCCCAAGATTATTTTTATCACTATTGAAACTTTGTTTTATTATGAAAAAAAAAAATACAAATAACCTCTTAAATTTTGCTCTTACTATGGTTGTATCCTCTAAACTTACAAAAGGTACTTTATCAATGACTTTTACTCGAATCAATTGGCATGCATAATTTTTCTAATCATGAAAACATCTTTTTAAACTTATCAAAGTGTATTTTAGTATTTTATAATATATCTATATCGAAGTCAAAGTTCATAAGGTTATTTACCATTTTCCCTTTTTTATTTTATGGTGAAGTTTAAAGTTATTAATGCGATACCTAATTGGACTATTCCTTATCAAACTTACTTTCTCATATTACCTCATTTTCATATTATACTTTCCAATAAATAAGCATTTGCCATGACATCCATGTAAAGATGACATAAATAATTATTTGATAAGTAAAAGATTATTAATATAAAATATATGGTAGCTTTGAACTTAAGACCTAATAACAAGTAAGGGTTTAGTTGAATATTATATGTAGACCCTTCAAACCTTTGATAAACAATTTAAAAAAAAAAAAAGAAAACCCAAAAATTTTGGTAAATGTCTTATATTGTGCTATTTATTACCTCAAAGCAACGTAAAGATATATTTAACTATACATTAGTTACTACTTATCACCTAGAACAGAAGGCCAAATTAAAGCAATGAGCAAGCCTTGGAAATTTTCTTAAGGTATATGACCATAGGAAACGGACTCAATTCTTTGGTTGAATGTTGGTAAGGCACATACCATTACTTTTGAAATACTATACAGGTACCTAAACTTAAAACACCCTACTCCCATTCTTTCTCCTCTTCACCTACTGATGGCCCCTACTCCTAGGATAAGATTAGAGATATTATTCAATTTAAGAAATTTGAAATTTAGCGTCTTAGAAAACAAAACAAAGAATTTTTATTTGGTTTTGGTGTTTATAGAGCAATTAAAATAAAGGATACACATGATTGATGTAATTGGATGCTATGCATCAACTCGAGAATTATACTAGTTAATTAATTACGAGATTGATATGACTAAATTTATTAAACTTTTGCAAAGGTTGATTATTACCATATGAGTATGATTCACAATATCTAATAACTAAGGAGGAAGTCCACCATAAACTAAGAATTAGATTAAAAACATGATCTTTGAAGCACGACTAATATTTAATTATGGAAAATTTGAAATTAAGGATCTCAGATGATGAAAGAAAAGATTTTTATTTGTTTTTTGGTGCTTGTGAAGCAATTTAAATATAGGATGTGAATGATTGGTGGAATTAGATGTTATACCCTAACCTAAGAATCAAACATTTTATTTATTTTGCTAAGGATAAGTTTATTTAACTAAAATCATTTGGTGAGTGAGAATTCCAGTCTATACACAACAAGTTCAATAACTAGGATGAGAGTCTAACAACTCAATAGTTTTAGCTCATTCGAATTGTTACCACTCAATTTGCACATGCATTCAGTTCGTGTTTAAAAAAAGAAAAACAAGAAGAAGAGAAGAAAGTCTAAGAATCAAACTTGTTAATTAATTACAATATTAATTGACCTAAAATCAACAAGTAATCTTTTTTTTAGACAACCAAGAACTTTATTGAATGAAAGAAATGAGCTAAATCAAAAGTTAGGTGGTCTACAATGCATAGCAAAAAAAAAAATAGCAACTAAAAGAGATGGGAAACCGCTATCTCTATAGATCTTACTCTTCTATTTCTACCTTGATATGTAACCTAGTCGGTATAGTTATTACCTTTTCTAAAAATAAAATTAAACGAGCAAAAAAAAGAAAAAAATAATTTCTACTATTAATGATGTCCTACACCAATGGCTGAACTCTCTAAGAAGCTTCATTAATATCATGAGGACTTGCAATAAATGAAGCATAATCCGATTTAAGTTGTATATATGGCCAATTGTGAGATTTAGCAAAAAGATGAGCTTCCTTATATTTAGTGCTTTAGTTGATTCCACATCCATGATAGCTACTTGTTGGCAACAGCAAAAATACATTTTGATGCACTATTCCATACCACAAAACTAATTTTAGCCACATTCCCCAGTTATACATTTCAAACTCCAAATTCGCCTGTAATTCCTATTCGTTTACATTCCTTGGTAGAAACATCTCTTGTCATTCCATTCATAGGCAGCAGCTTTTATTCTCTCAATGAGTGAGCCAACAATGGGGTTATGTTTATACACCCAACACTCATTCTGATGCTTCCAAATATACCAAATAATTGTGCAAACCTTCATCAAATCTTCTTTCCATTAGGGGCTAAGCGACATGAGTGATTTAACAAAACTCATGAACTAATCTTCAAACCTTGCTAATGAAAAATCTTTAATTTAAACTCTAAGGACTTCATAGCAAATGACCTTTTTCCATGCACATTTTACAAACAAATGCCACGATACACCTCTAACATCACCAATCACACCACAACCACAAGCAATAATCTAATTTCAACCCATTATAACCAAATCTACCAAAAAGAATTAGGTCTTATTGTAATTCCTTAGATAGCTTATCACAACCGTAGCTCAGTTACCAAAATATGATGTGTCCTAATCCATGATAGGGTTAAAGACAATATCTTTGAAGCACGACTATGAGAAATCTAAAATTCAGGATCTTAGATGATGAAAGAAATGATTTTTATCAATTAAATTATAAGATATGAATGATTGGTGGAATTGGTTATTATGCACCAATGCAAGAATCAAACTAGTTAATTAATTATGAGACTATTATAATACATAATCTGTAACTAGTTTGAAGGGGTTGATTATTATGACAGCAATATGACTTACGATACTCAATAATCAAGAAAGAAGTTTGCCACAATATGAGAATTAGATTAATAAGAACAATTTTGAAAGAAATTAAACTGTTTTATCAATAGATATTATCATGTTATTCAATACTAAAATGAGAAAAAAAAATCTCGATCTTTATCTAAAAGTTTGGATCATTATTTTTGGAAAAATAATTCCTTAACTCTCAGCTCTAATAGCTTTAGATTATCTAAAAAGAGCCTTGACCTTATTTGATAAACTTTGAATAAAACTCCTATTGACTGTAAATGCTCTAGACCTTTTATAGTTACTTTTCATCCAATTTCTTCTTCTCCCAACCCAATATCTTCCTAGCTTCACTCTATCCGTTCTTGGACCTTAAAGTCCTTTCTTGGGAAGTTGAACTCGTCACTTACCCTACATCCTTGGAGACTCAAGAAATGAAACTATGGATATTATGTCAATTAATAGAGATAATGTTGTTTGACTGTTGATGTTTTATTTGAAGAGTACAAAGAAAGAATGAGGTAATTGGCAAACTAGGAGAGACATGATGGCATTTTTCAAATTTGGAGGTTAAATGATGGTGAAATTGCAACCCCATAAACAAGTAGGACCATACAAGAGAATTGATAAAACATTCCAAATTATATATAACTTAGAATTGCTTGTATGGTATTTGTACATCACACCTTCTACATCTCTCAATTGAATAAGTTTTTAGGGTCATACATCATCTTAGATTGGAAAATGGTGAAAAGCGACCTAGCAATTGAAACATTAGTGTTATATAGTGGAAAGATGGACACTTAGTCAATGCTAAATGGGAATTATGCTTGGAATTAACTCTAAAATTTTTTAATCTATCCTTGTGGATAAAAGGAAATAGAATTAGGTGTATGCATTTGTATGTTGATGACATATACAAATTACATATGTTAATATTTATAAAATTTTTAATTTTGTTTAGTGGATATTTCAATTGATTCATTATAAGTACCATATTGTCATGAAACAAAAATAAAGTCAAGGAGAAAAAAAAAAAAGCATTATTCTCCCTAAGCTTTACATTTAAGCCTAGAACTTTGCATTCAATGTAATTGCTAAATTTACATTCTTCTTGTATTCAAATTTCATAACCAAATCCGACGAAACTATCGTTCATGCTTTGTAATCCTTTTTAGTGACGTAGTGAAAAGCTTAATAAGCTAACAATATATTAAAGCAATTTGTATTATTGTAGGAAAAAAAAATAAAAATATAACCACTATATAATCTCTTAACTCTAGGAATAAACAAAGAAAATGAATAAATCTATATCTTAAGAAACAAGGAAATGAAGTGAGATAAGATAATCTTTCCTAAACGGCAATGATACTCTGATTCATATAATAAGAAAATTTGACTTTCTAAAATACTCAAATGGAGTAGAGTTTGATTTATACTAAAGTAGACTCAAATAAGTCTTTATTGGCATGCTATGGGCTTTGTAATTCTCTATACGTGAAAAGTTATGATATCTCTAGTTTGATTGATATAAATAAAAACTAACAACAAGAAGTGTTAGCTAATAAGAGTTTACTTAGTGTTAGTTTGTTACTTCTTGTATTTTTTATTTCTCACACATGTATATAAGTAGTTGTAGCTAGTATATATTGACATGTATAGGTTAATTTGCACACATTAACAGAAATAACCAATTCAATTTTCCAAATTCTTCATTTCGTACTCTTTCCCTCTTTCTCTCTTTCTCCCTCTTCACTTTCTCTCATTCTTCATTTGTTTTGCAATTTCTTTGGTTCTACTACTGAACTAGTTTTTTTAGTGTTAGAAAAAGTTCATCATGGCATATAGGGATAAATAGTTTTTTTAGTGTATGTACTTAAGGGATAAATAAGACAAATGACAAAAAGGAATAATAGTACAATGTTAGAAAAAGTGATGAATAGGTGGCAGCTCGTCAATAGGTCCGTACTAGGGAATATTTAGGTATGGCAACTGAGCTAGCTTCATCGTGTGGTGGCTATCGATAGGCAATGTTAGGAGTTACCGAGATGAATAAGAGATGTTACTGTATAGTAGGTCAAAAGAGAAAGATCCGGCATATAGGGGCCTCGTCCTTGGCCTCAGCACTAGGCAGGTCAGCTTCAACACATTAAGGCCTAGGTGGTTTGAGCAGGGCTTGATGTATGTAGGCATTAACCTTGATACTCAACAAGTCAGCTTCAGCAAATGAAGGGTTGGTAACAGCACAAAGATTAAAACAAAGCAGGGTGTATCCAAGCTGAGTACTCAAGGAGTTCACCCACCATTCTTCTATGTATTGTATCTCATCCTTGGCAGGTTGATGAGAGAGAATCCTTCTAGCAAAAGACTGAAGGTCTTGGAGGCATACTCAAGTAAGAGAGCTAGAGGTCAGTAGTCTATTAGTTCCCCGGGATTGTTGAAGATTTGCCCTCAAATCTTGGTCTTCCTCTTCGTCTAGTACATAGGGCATTGGATCAACATCATTGAAAGTAAGGGACACATCGTATCCTTCAAGCAGCTTAAGCTTATATGCATTGTCATTAATGCACCTAAGGATCCTATAAGACCCATTTGACCTAGGGGATAGCTTATTCGTCCTTTTTCCAGGGAAACACTCTTTAATGAGGTGGATCTAGACAAGGTCTCTAGGATTGTAAACGACTTGCCTCCTTCTTCAGCTTCCTTATTCTTTTTGTCGAGCCATAGTTTTGGCCAGTTATTTAGCAACCATCTGATGTAATTTGTTGAACTCTTCGGCGTGCTGCAGGTCCAATTAACTTTCTCCTTAGGTGGTCAGGTTGATAATTGATAACTCTGATTTTAAACATATTTCATATGGTGATTTTATAGTATTTCCCTTATATTTTTTGGTTTTCTTTAAAGAAATTAATACTTAATTAAGTAAAATGTTGATTTCAGGGTTTAAACGCGTTCTAGGCTCGAAAACGAAGAAAAGGAATCAAGTTTCACTCAATTCCGAGTTCAAACGAAGAAGTTATAAAGTTTTGAAGTTGTGCAGAAAATTTGCCTAAGTGCAGAAAGTTACACGACCTGGGGACACGGCCATGTCCCAGGCCGTGTCGGGTGACGAAAACAGAATCTTTGAAATACACATATAAAAGAATATCTTAGGGTTTCAAACGAGAGGAGACATTACAGAAACAAGAGACACAAGAGACAAAAGGAGATTGGAGAAGAACATTAATCAAGAAGCGAGAACGACATCGATTTCAAGATTAGAGAGATTGTTCATCAAATCAAGAGGGTTTTTATGCTTTATTTTATGTTTTTGATGAAACTCGTTTTTAGATTCGTTATGATAGCTTAGAATTCGAGTATTTAGGATTATGGAACCTAGGGTTTCATGTAACCCTTGGATTGAATTATAATTTCAATAAAGTTTCTATCTTTTCTTGATTCAATTATGTTCTTTAATTATGGATTGATAATTCTAGAGTGTCAATATATGATATTATGCATGTTGATTGAGAAATTGCATGTGTAATTAGATCTAGGCATAATTGAAGAGAATTACATGTATACTTAGAGATAAGATACATATTTCTTCCGGAAAGTTGATTATTTGTGTGGGAATTCATTACACGTTAATGCAATTCTAAATTATATTACTAAGTGAAGAGATTTTGGTAAATAATTTAGGATTAGGGTTAATATGCTTGAGAAAGATATTAGCTTTAATTGTGAATCCCTCCGGTCAAGAATAATAGAAATTGAATTGGATATATTTAAAAAAAGGTTACATGTTAAACATTAGGGGAAATAATTCCTAAATACATTATTGCATACTTGAAGTCGTTCGTAGTTTATTGCTTCCTAATTTGCGTAATTAATTCTCATAAGTAGTTTAATTGTTAATTTTAGTATTTTTAATTCATTCAATTTATCACAATTTTTTGGTTAGATAATAAAGCTAAAGTTAATATTAGTACTCAAAATCTCTGAGAGATCGACTCGGACTCACATCCGCTATATTAAAACTGATAGGTGCGCTTGCCTCATATCAATAACCATATTCAAGGGTAAGTTCAAGTTAAGTTCATAAACGACCTCAAATGGTGACCTTCCTATCAAGCTGTAAGTTGAGCGATTGTAAGAAAACTCAATAACGAGTAGGCATAGATCCTAATCATGTAAATTCTTCCCAACAGTAGCTTTTAGGAGGTTACTGACTACTATTTACAACTTCAATTTGGTCATTTGTTTGCAGGTAGCAAGAAGTACTAAACATAAGCTTAGTATCAAGGTTTTTCTATAGGGTTCTCTAAAAAAGCTCATGAACTTTGAGTTACGATCGGACACAATAGTTTTTGGTACTCCATGTAGCCATTTGATCTCATGCAAAAAGAGGTTAGCAATAGATAAAGCATAATTGGTTTTATGGCAAGAGATGAAGTGACTCATCTTACGAAACTAATCGATTACCACCATAACAGAGTCGTGTCTTCTTAGAGTTTAGGGTAGGCTAAGTATGAATTCTATGCTTAGATCAATCCATAGCCATTTAGGTATAGATAGAGGTGTATACTCTCCATACGGCTCATTTCTTCCCTTAGTATGTTTACACACCTCACACCTCTCAAGAATTAGGCATACATCCTTCATCATCTTAGGCCAATAGAAATGTTCCCTTAGCATCTCAACTATTCTCCTTTCTCTAAAGTAGCCGACTAAACCTCTAACATGAGCTTCTTAGATGAGTAACTCTCTAGTCGAACCATTCGACACACAAACTTATTTGCCCTTCATCAAAAACCCTTAACTCAAATAGAACCCATCCACAACTCCTTCAACATTGTATTTTTCCGCTAAGGGCCCAAAATATGGATCGTGCTTATATTAATTAAGTGGGGTGCTAAATCTAAGCATCTTGGCTTACAATGTTGTAATGAGGACATGTTGACGAGAAAGAATGCAAGCCATAGTATTGTTGCTTCCCTTCTTATACCGGATGATGTAGCAAAAAGACTCAAGGAATTTAACCCATTTAGCATGACGTTAAGAAATTTTTTGTTGCCCTTGGAGATACTTAAGAGATTCATAATTAGTTTAGATGATGAATTCTTTTGGTAGTAAGTAGTGCTGCCAGTTTTGCAGTGTTCGGATAAGAGCAAAGAACTCCTTGTCATATGCCGAGTAATTTAAGGCAACTCCATTGAGTTTCTTGCTGAAAAAGGTGATTGGTTAGCGGTCTTGCATAAGAACAACACCAATGCTGACTCCTGATGTGTCACATTATGCTTCAAAAACTTTCTCAAAATCTGATAGGACAAGTACTAGGGATAATGTCAACTTAGACTTTGTCTCATCAATGCTTTTTTTAGCTTTCTTGGACTACTTGAACTTACATTTTTTCTTGGTTAGCTCGATTAGTGGAGCAGTTATGGAATCGAAGTTTCAAATGAATCTTCAATAAAACGAGGCTAAACCATAGACAGTCCTCACTTAGATAGCACTAGTTAGCATCGGCCACTTAAGAATAGCTTGGACTTTCTTGTCATCAACTCAAACCCCTCCCTCCGAAACAACATATTCAAGGAATACAACCTCGCTTTGGTAAAACATACATTTCTTAAATTGTCTAATAACTTCTTAACACGGAGAATATCAAACACGGATCTTAAATGTCTAACATGAGAAATAAGGTTAATACTGTAGACTAAAATGTCATCGAAGTACACCACAATGCATTTACCAACCAATGTTTTTAAAACATGATTCATGAGTCACATAAAAGTACTCGGTACGTTTGTCAAACCAAACGACATCACCATCCACTCAAATAGACTTATCCCTTATTTTGAAGGTCGTCTTTCATTCATCTCCAACTTTCATTCGTATTTGATGATAGCTACTCTTCAGGTCAATCTTTAAAAAGATGCGGGCACCATACAACTTATCAAGCATATCATCCAATTACAAGATCGAATATTGGTATTTAATAGTAATTTTGTTGATTGCTCTCTATTAATGCACATTCTCCAGGAGCCATCCTTCTTCAACACTAGGATAGTTAGCACAGAACACGAGCTCATGCTTTCTCGGACATATCCACGATCAATCAACTCATCTATTTGTTTCTTCGGCTCAACTACTTGTTTAAGATTAAGCCTATAAGCAGGTTGGTTCGGAAGAATAGCTCCGGGCTAAAGATCAATGCAATGCTCAATTTCTCTTATCGGTGGTAAACCACTCGGCATCTCGATAAGAAAGAAGTCGACATACTCTTGGTGCAATATTTACACCTTAGCAGGTAAGCCTCCAGCTTCTCTCAATTCTAGAAGCTTCCTTACTAATAAGAGCACACACTCTTCTACCTTGATATCACAAGAAAACTATACTAAGGAAATCACTAGGGACTTCCACTTCAGTGATCGGGTAATCTTCTCTTGTGACTCTTGCACTTCTTTGGGGCGCATTGAGGTCAATATAACCTTCTTCCCATCCTTTTAGAACATATAGGTGTTCTTATACCTATTGTGCAATACTCTTAAATCAAACAGCTAGGGTTGGCCTAGTAATATGTGTGAAGCGCACATGAGTAGGACGTCGCATAACACCTTATCCTTATATATGTCTCTAATAGTAATGGGCACTCTAACTTGCTCGACAAGAGGTAAGCATCCCTTCTAATTCAACCAATGAATCTTGTATGGCTTACGGTACGAATGGGTCGATAACTTTAAAGCCTTGACTACTCCTTGTGCTACGATATGGTACAACTTCCTCCATGAATGATTAATGCGCAAAGCTCACCATTCACTCAGCAATTCATATGGAAGAGGTTCTCCCTCTTCTCATTTTCTTCGAAGATAAAAGTAATGAGAGATCTCTGAATGACAAAACAATACTTAGTCCCTAATTCAAATGGGGTTACTGCATCAGTATCTTCCAAAAATCCTTCTAGCACTTGGTTGACTCCCTCTTCATCTTCTCCTTTACCAACATTCTCCACTTCAAACTTAAGCTTGTCTCTTTTGATGGTCATGATACGTCGATTCGGACATTGACTAGAAATGTATCCATACGCAAGATATTTGAAACACTTAATCTCTTAAGTCTTCTTCCCAGAGCTCTGACCTTGGTCCCTTCGAACCTCAAGCTCCTTGGTCTTACCCTTGCCTCGACCATCATTTAGTTGGCTTGGCACCTGTCTTCGGTGGTCCATGTAAGAACTATTTAGAGTTTAGTCATTTCCAAGTCGGCTCAACATACCACTTCAGGTCGGCAATCCTAGTCGGCTGATTAACATTAGGCTAGTCTAGCTTCACCTCTATAACTATACTACATGGCCAATCTCATTTCTAAGTTTAGAAATGAATCATACTATAGTTCAATTCTCTAGTTCATCAACATCATATCGGATCATTAGTAATTGGAATTCTTGGATGTACTCGTCTATTGATTTATTGTCTTGCCTTAAGTCTTGAAGTCATCGGAATGTATCTTATACGTAATATTCTAAAATAAACCTACTTCTTAGAACTCTTATCATTTCATTCTACGTTTGGATCTTACGTCAGGCTCTCTAGCATGTATTTTGCAACTTTTTCCACCATATTGCTGCATATTCAGAAAACTTTAGTGCAACTACTCTAATATGAACGACATCCTTATATTCATAAAAGTTAAATATCTTTTCAATCTTCTCCTCCTAATCTAATTAGTCATTAGCATTACTAGATCTATTAAAGCTTAGAATCTACACCTTGAGATGCTTGGGTCCTTTAGGAGATCTTAGGTCCTTTGGGAGATCTCAGCTCACGCTCCCCAATTCCATCGTATTACTCCTCCTCATTATACTCTTCAACTTCATCCAACTATAGCCTTCTTCTAGTAACTCTGTCAGCATGTCGAGGTAAAGCTTAGTTCATGTTAATTGGTTCTAGTGCTCGTTGCTCACCCATCTGTCTCCTCGGCCTATCTCTCATTTCTCAACAACTCTTTCTTATGGCCTAGTCTCTATGACTGTTTGTACAGAAAAAGCTAGACTGGCCACAATAATAGCAAGGTCTTCTATCTGTTCATTGGTAGTTCATGGGGTTTGTTGGTTAATGCGACCATGACTATGAGCATCACTCTTAACATCATTAATCTCTCCTTAAACACTAGGATTTGACATTCTCAATACAAAGCTTCAAAAAACACTCCTCACATAAAAAATTCCCACATACACTTAGAAAATATAAATCAAATAGTAAACTGTAAACTTGCTACATTCTTCTAATGGAAAGCAAAGTATAACAGAATAGCACATTAGCAAGAACTACTTCTATACAGCTTTTAGTTGCAACCTCAAGCCTTAATACTACGATTATATGATGTATCTAGAAGCTCAGTAATCACTAGAACCTACCATAGAGAAAGAAAACCAAATGGGTCTTTTGTAATAACGAAGAAAATGAAGTAAAGAAACTAAGAAGCATAATAGCTTACGTAAAGTTACTTGGTGGATGTGACTCACCAATGAACACAACACGACTCAACACTTCGCTTGATATGATGTATAAGCTAATGTTAAGATTCACATGCTACTAATCTCATGCTACTAATCTCAAGCTATTCAACAAGATTAGATAAGAGTATAAGAAAAATGTACTTAGAGAGGAATATCTCACATGAATAAGTATATTCAATATCTGAGAGGAATATAAGATATTCTAGCTATAGTGAAAAGGGACTATTTATAGTAAGTTTTTAGGATAACATTACAAATAAGGAAAATTACAAAAAGAATAAAGAAGAAAGGGATTCTTAGTATGTATGTAAGGGGTAAATAGGACAAACGATGAAAAGGAAAAATAGTACAATGTCAGAAAAAGTGATGGACAGGTGGTAACTCGCCAATGGGTCCGTATTAGGGAATATTTAGGGACAATAGCTTAGCTAGTTTCTTGGTATAGTGGATGTAGATGGGCAATATCAGGAGTTGCCAAGATGAATAAGAGATGCCATTGTATAGTAAGTCAAAAGAGAAGGATTCGGCATGTAGGTATCTCGGCTTCGGCACTCAGTAGGTCCGCCTTAGCACACGAAGGTCCAGGTGGTTTAAGTAGGGCTCAATGTGTGTGGGCATAAGCCTCGACACTTGGTAGGTCGGCTTCAGCAAATGAGGGGTTGACAACAGCACAAAGATTGAAATAGAGCAAGGTATATCCAAGTTAAGTACTTAAGGAGTTCTCCTACCGTTCCTTTGTGTACTTTGTCTCCTCCTTGGCAAGCTGACGAAATAGAATCCTTCTAGCTAGAGATTGAAGGCCTTGGTAGCGCGTACATATAAGAAGGCTAAAGGTCGATATTTCGTTAGAATCAGTGTAATAGTTTGATTGTGGTACATATATTATGTTCCATATAATCTTCAATTGCATCAACTGTACTTCATATGAATTCAGTGAAGGAGATTTGGGATAAACTCAAGATTCGATTCTTACAACCAAATGATATATGAATAAGTCAATTGTATCATCTTCTCAATACAATTGTGCAAGGAAATAGGTTAGTTGATGACTACTTTATTGAATGGGAAGAGTTAAGAAATTACCGACCTTTGCTGCATTGTGATTACGAATCTTGTAGTCAAACTTGTTTTGAGAAATTTGTTGAGATAGCACAAAAAGACTATGTATAAGTTTCTTAACATCTTAAATGAAAGTTTTTCTATACTGAGGTCACAAATTCTAATATTAAAGACTTTTCCAAGCTTAGATGAAGCCTATAATCTAGTTATAGGAGATGAGTTTCAAAGATCTAATAGGCCTTGATAGCTAGTTGATATTTCATCCATGGTTAGTCAAAAGAAGAATATACAGAGGTCATTTGCTGAGCAGAAGATGAAGAAAGAATTGTTTTGTAGCTATTATTGAAAGAAAGGGTATCTAAAAGAGAAGTGTTATGGGTTGATTGGCTTCCCTTCGCATTTTAAGTTCAATAAGCCAAGGATATCAAGAGTAAATCAAGTGGTGGATGCGATATTAAGAGGTTGCTAATGAGACAAAGCTTGATTCAAGCTTATAGAAGGACTATAGAAGGATTCATCTTCTATAATTAATTGATTTAAGTTCTAACTACTCAAATCTATCAAAAAACTAAGAAGAAATGGCTCTAATCGGAGCTTTATGATCTTGAGCAAGTCTTATAATGGCTGCCATCGACAAGGTGGATGATGGTGGGTGCTATTTAGGTAGGTGATGACGGGTGTTGTGTTGGGTAGGTGATGGCGAGTGCTATATTGGGTGGGTAACAATAGCGGTGTTGTGTTTTGGTGTAAATGAGTGGTGATAGTGGCTGCTTTGTTAGGTGAGTGATGGTGGGTGTTGTGTTGTATTATGTCTTGGGGTGGGTGATGATGGGTGTTGTAGTAGAGAAAGGAAAAGGGTATTAAACATCTTTCTTTATTAGTAATGGTTATTTAGAGGCTAGGGGCATGAATCACAATTAATTATTTTTAAGTAATGAGCATCATTGAGAAATGGACATTACATTAGTTAAAAATCAACTAAACATGGCAATGAAGAATAATAAGGAAATGGTCATTCCATTCATTCCAAGTGAAAATGCAGTAAGTAACTTACTAAAAAGACCAAAACACTTAAAACCCTTTTCTCTTCTAATTTTATTTCGTACACTAATAAGAATTAAAATGGGAAGACTTATAAAGCAAGTGGTAATATTTAAGTTTATTTCTTATTGTTATTTTTGTAGGAGAAGGCAAAATTCATGTAGCAAAAGCAATACAAAGAAGTTGATGGAGAATATAACTTTCTCCATGTTGACTTTGACTTAACAATCGTATTTTAAGATATCAATTAAGATGTTTTTTTTTTCCATCTAATGTAGTTAAAATGTATATAAATATAGATGTATTTGAAAGATATCAAATAAATATATAAATAAACTTTTGTTCTTTCATACTTGCTTTAGGAAATAAAAAATAGGAACTAGTAGTATGGAAATAGGAAAAATTGTTAGATCTTATGAAAGTTTTTATTTTTAATATATATTATTGGGGTGTTCTACAGTAATGCTAGACAATATAAACCATTGATTGAAATTGTTTTAATCTAAACCGGTTGCCTAAACAACAAGTTATTGTCATTTATGAATAAAAAATAGAAAGACCAATTATTAAATAATATTAAACAATAAAAGAAAAAAGCAAACGAAATAGAATAATCAAAACTAAAATATAAACCATTTTTATAATCCTACTCTCTTAAAGTATGAAGAAGTCATTTTGTGTTCATCAACAACATTAAAATACAATTCTTCATCTAGGTATGTTTTCTCATTCCATTTCTTTCTTACTCCATGAAGTTTTGTTTTTTTTTTTTTTTTTTTTGATTTAGGGTTTTAGATATTTGATTTAACCATCGACTGTACTTCTATGTTTATCATGAAAAGTTTTTATATAATCTAGTTATTATGAAGAATCGCAACCCTAATCATCCTACGTTGTTGCAGCATTTGTCCAAAAAGATTGAGAGAGATTAGGGTTTCTACATTTTAGGAAAAAACTGCATCTTTCACATTATCTGTCGACAGTAGCAAATTACTATCGATAGTAGCAAATTACTATTGACAGTTAGTAGGGGAGGGAAATTGTAACTTTGAATTCCTATTGATAGTTTAATAATAGTGCCAACAGGAAATCAAAGTTACATTTTCCCTCCTTACTAACTACTAATAGTAATCTACTACTATCAATGGGAAAAAAAATTTTTATGTATTAACATTACATTGTCAAGAGTTATATGAACCTATCAATAGTTAATGAGAATATAAAAGCTTTAACTTAGTTACTATCGACAAATGAAATTATTTGTCAACAAATAAAATTAGGGGAGCTCCTGTGTCTCATTTACTGTCAATAGTGTTTGCTAATATGTTAAAAAATAGATGGATTTTGTCTACAATTTTTTATTTTCTTTTGACAGTTATATTGCTGCACATAACCATCTAACTTTCATAATTCTATTAAAATGCAATTTTATGAAATTTGTATAGGTTTGTAATTTTGTAGGGGAAGTAAGATGAAGTGGGCGATGACATCATACATGCATTACTTATATGGCTTGAGATCTCCATTTTTTTTTCTTTCAATTGTATTGTTTATACTTTTATTAGTATTGGAATGTCATGATTTTGCTTCCTTAGTTTATCCTTACATAGGCGAGACGAAAGTAAGCAGCTAAAGGTAGATGCATATTTAGTTAAGGGGGAGGTTAGTAATAATTTTGATTTATACATTTTTGTAGGCTTAAGATAGTTTTAGGTTACTCTTATATGATTATATTTGTCTTTTTTTTTAGATGTTTGCAAAAAGAGTTGAAAAGTGGCTTGCTCTTCCTTCTAAAGAAAAGAGGGAATACAAAAAATGGCAAATTGATAGCTTAAAAGAGTATCAAAGTGAGAAGGAAGAATCTAAGAGTGCTATGCATTCGGCAAGATTACATAGGTATTCAAAATTATTAACTTGTGATTTTGTTATCATTTTTAATACTTATTTTGAGTCAAAAGTATTCATGCTTTAACCACACCGTCAATATAAAACTATCACTGTCAATAGTATTCAACTCTGGGAAATTATTCAAGTTGACCTTATAATCCAGATAAAAAACTAACTATCGATAGTGTTCATGCTTCAACCACACTCTTAACATATCTATGTCACTGTCGACAATCTCCAACTTTTAGAAATTATTTCAGTTGCATGTATTATCAATAGAAATACATCACTGTCAATAGCTATGTTATGTATTATATGTGATATAATTTTACTATAAGGGAACATTTATAACCAAAATGGAGTGTTATTTTACCATAGTAGAGCATGAACTGTCGATGGTGGATTTGTTACTGTCAATAGTAACGTCTATAGATGGCAAAAAAAAAAAAAAACTTGACTAATTGGGATACTATCTATAGTGTGGTTCAAATGTAAGCCATTTTGTAACTTTAGACCTCCATAAAAAATTAAAATTAAGAAAACCCAAATTTAAATAACTAATTTTAGCATTGTCTCATTTATGCATTTGACATTTAGACTACTAATATCGAATATATATATATATATATAAAAGAAATATTTCTCATGTTGAATTAACACACCGAGAGAAATAGCTACACAAAATCTCACATAACTCTCAATCGCAAAAATTATAGATACACTCGTAAAAGGAGCGTACAAAAGAAATGGGGAACGGAAGATGAAGAAAAAGAAATTAAATTAGTCAGGAATGGATAGGTAGGTATATTCGGAAAAACAGAAGCAACTTTTAAAATTAAAATGAGCTATAGCTTTTGCAGTAAAAATGGCAACAATCAAGTGGCTCGTTCTAATTCCTTAGTTAATGCATCAGGAGACACACACGACACGAGTCAATCAAGGCTTTACTTCGATGGGACGACGTATGGTAAGTAATTCTCCGAATTTTCCTAGAAGTCCCTTGGTACCTACCCACATGTTGGCTGTTCCAAATTTCTACAAATATCACCACCGAGAAATCCACAGTCATGCTTGATCTCGACTTAATTACTATTAACGAGCAATTGAAGAAAAAGCTAAATATTCTTACTCATCTTCTTTTGCCACTGATGAATTCGTCTGATTCGTCGTGTTACCATAGAATCTGTTGGGAGCATAATGATGAAAAGATTTAATTGCGAAGATGGTGTTCAACTTTCGTACCATCGATTTCACAGAATATCCCATTGACTTTGCTGCACTTGCTTCCCCTACATCTCCGTCAACATCATCATCCGATTGTACATGTACCCGCATCAATACCATCGTCACCCGTGCCGTCCCAGCGATCAGTAAGGCCCACGGTGAAAGGCCAAGCAACCCCTTTGACATTTCGAATGTCATTTCAAAATCCAATCTCAGAAGCTTTACCCTTAAGGAACTACAAGCTGCTACGTGGAACTTCAGTGATAAGTTCGTCATGGCAAGGGTGGATTCGGGACGGTGTACAAAGGGCTCTTACCTGATGGCTCTTTTGTGGCCATAAAAAGACTATCAATCTTCAAGGCAGGGATCGAAAGAATTCCAAGCAGAAGTTGACATAGGCAGCAAAGTCAGGCACCGAAATTTGGCTGCAACAATCAGCTTCTGTGTGCCAAGAAGGCCTGTAGAATGTATCCTTGTATACCCTTTCAAAGTCAATGGAGATCTTTGTTCTAGTTAAGATAAACTTCAATCACAACCGCCCCTCGATTGGGCAACCACGAAAAGAATTTTGCTTGGAGCAGCACGAGGACTTCTGTACTTGCATAATAACCGGATAATCCACCGCGACATTAAACCCTCAAACATCCTTATGGATGAGAACCTGAAGGCCTGTATCGGAGATTTCGGTTTAGCTATGGCTTTGGATAAAAAGGAAGAACAAGTTCCATCCACAGTCTCGGAATTGCAAAACCTTAGATTTGCTACGGAAAGGAACTGGCCACAAACGGTTCCACGTATTATTACTATATTATGGGTCAAAAACCAACTATTTATGGAAGATTGAAAAAGATTACGGGATACATGATAGGATGCGAAGCTGTTTGAAAGAAAACAAGATGGACAAACTTCTTGATCCCGACTTGCTAGGCAATTGTATGGAGGATGATATAAAGAAAACTATTCAACTCGGTTTAGCACGCACGCTGATCTTCCCAGAGAAACGCCCGAGAATGCTTCAAGTGGTTCAAGTTTTTGAAGGTGCTGACTTGAAGGATATAGGAACAAGTACAGACTACATAGTGATGGCTGAACGAGAACAAGAAGCAGAGTGACGAATTTCGGTTACTAAGGACTCCTTTAGAGGAATAGATACAGATCGCATAGTGGTGACTGAACAAGAACAAGAAGTAGAGCGACAAACTTGGATTAATAACGGTTCCTGCTCTCTTCTCCGTTCAGAGGAGCTATTTGGTCCCAGATAATTAACTTTTAAATACTTCAAATCATAATTATTAAAATCACGAGTTAAAAATATTGTATAAGTTTATAATTTTATAATATTTTTTTTATTTAAAACAAATATAAAATTGTTTATATTAAAATTTTTAGTAAAATTATGAACTTTTATATATAATTTTGTATAATTCTATACGATTCTATATATTTAAATGAATAGTAGAATCGTGATTTTAATAACCATGTTTCGATCCTCTATAAATAAAGATTATTTTGTCTTTTTATTATTTTGTTATCTGTACTCTATCTTTTATGTGTGTAATGCTTGCTGATAAGTTGGTTCTTTTTTCTTCCCCAAAACACTTGGTTGTTTTCTAATTTTCACAACATACTCAAATATTTGAACGATGTTTAGATGTTTGGGTTGATTAATCTTGTATATGAACCATGTGAATCGAAAGATGGTGTTTTTTAGTGTATAGTTACAACATTGTATTGCAATTTATGTTTGAAGATGCGTTAATAAGTTGATGTTGAGGTAATGGGATTTTTGGAATTGACCTGTTATCTTCCTTCATCTTCTTCCATCCCGATTTTTTTTTATTCATGTTTTTTCCTTGATCCTATTCTTAATATTTCTTATATTTTCTTCTATTTTATTTGTTGTATACATACATATATATATCTATATCTTGTTTTCCTATTTTGTTCTCAACTATCTCCATCTTCTGTCTTCTATTGTGATCACATATTTTTCCTAATCATTTGATTTTTTGTTACCATTCATTGTTTTTCACTGGCCATGATAGACATAAGCTACAAGGATAAAAGAGGACTATAAAAAATGAACACAAAGTGAACTAATATCAGCAAAAAAAAAAAAAAAAAAAAGCCAAAAAATGAGTTTAGCATATAAGTATTTGTTTTTATCCCTGATTCAGTTGGAAAGTTTGCAACTTTCGTTGGAAATGTAGTGAAAGAGATATATGAATGAGGAAGTATTCTTGTTTTGGAAATGGATGGTTATTGTGGTTGTAAGTAGTTAATGTAAGAGAAAATGATATATTATGGTTGTACAATTGATTTTAGAAGTAACGTTGTAAGTTTTTGTAAAAAGTGAAAGATTTTGACTTAGAGAATAAGCAATGATGATATAATATGGCAAGGTA
The DNA here is from genome assembly GCA_024138005.1 of Lumnitzera racemosa. NCBI lineage: Eukaryota > Viridiplantae > Streptophyta > Magnoliopsida > Myrtales > Combretaceae > Lumnitzera > Lumnitzera racemosa. The sequence continues at coordinate 3,077,772 of JAMXBC010000003.1, forward strand.
TAGAGGATTGTTATGCAGAGTTTTGAGTTTCTAGTTTTGGCATTGTTATAAATCTATATTTATCTTGGAGAAACCAGTCTCCATTCATTTAGCCTAAATATACACTAGAAACATTGCTATAGGAAAAAATGATGTTCTTTTATCCCAAAACTCTCTATATAAAACTGCTCTTGCTATGTAAGATTTACACATTGCCATCATGAAGAGTTTGTTGGCATATAGAGAAGCACCAGTCAAATGTGTATGTCTATTCAGTAGGTTTTTCATTTTGCTCAATGATGCTTGTCATGATCTTATGGATTTTGCTGTACATTTCTGGTTTGTCTTTGGTTCATTTGTTGATACACTGCTATGTGCTTACTATCCTATGGTCTTTGAATTGTTTTATGATATTAGCTAAATTATTGAGATTCAGGTTGAATTTAAGCATCATTTCTATCAACAAGTTATACTGCCTTCAACTTGTATGTGCATCGTGAGATTCTTCATCTCTTGCTTTCTCTCGTCGTCTAACTTTTAGTTGGGATCGCTCTTAAATATTTCTGTTAGACGATATGTTGGGCTCAAGAGAAGTAGAAATTAAGCTATTATGAGGAAAATTGATTGATGACATCTAGTAATCTTGATAATGACATTATTAAACTCCCGGCTTTTATAGCCACTTGCCCTACCTATGTGCCGCTGCTACACCTTATAGGATAAGCTCTACAACTTGGGACTGCCACTTGCTTACCTCCTTCATGTTATGTTGCTTAAAAAAGTTTGAAAATGGTATAGACTTTCAAGTATTGACCTTTTTCATCTAGTTCTTCTTTTGTCTGTCTTTTGTTGTTGTGCACTTGTAATTAAGCTCAATAATAAAGGGAACTATTTTTTGCTCTGTTTACATAATGTCATGGCCAAATGTAATAAAACTGGAAGTAGCTTTCTAGCAACATCTTAACTTGAATATTGCATTTAACTAAGAAAATTAGTTGATTTTGTTTCCTATTCTTATTTATTCAGTTCCTTATAATATCAACCGCTATAAAGTAAGAAGACTACAATTGGGTTGGTTGACAGTTAAAGCACAATTTTTGGTTCAATATATTCTTTTAGAAGTTGGAAATGATTTGGGTTATCTTACATCTAACATCTATATTTGAGGGCATTAGATTTAATCCAGTAGTGACTTTCAAATTTAAGTGTCTAAGGTATTATTGATTAATTCATGCAAATTTATATTGTATATGCTATGTTTGTTACTACCTCGATGTCTAATGACATGAAAAGGTAATGCTTGCGGTTGGATTTTACATGTACGTAAAAGATGATCATGCATACATTATATGATCATTTTATTACCCTTTTAATATTAATTGCTTCATGGTATTCAAAGTTATTTTATGAGATCAATGAATTTCAGTGCACTAGTAGGATCATATATGTCCTCTGAAGAATACTTATTGGGTAATATTTGTGTTCAATCTTAGAATACTAAGCATTTTTCAAATCAATGTACATCAGCTGTTTCAAGACTATTGCTGCAATAATTTTTATCTAGATGCCATATATACTTGGTTTCATTAGGTTTTTTCACCTCTTCTTCTGTATGTTTGCGATCACTACAAGTCTAGAAGGCTGTGAATTTTGTTTACTTAATCCTTTGGGCAAGAGCTATAAACTTAGAAGGACAAATTGGGATGAAATTGGCTTTTTCATTTTTGGATGAAATTGGTATGTGTTGGTTTAATTCTTGCTTTCAATTGGTGAGGGCTCGTTTCCACTAGTTCTCGTAGGGATGTTTTTCTAGATTTGTTGGATTTAGTTTATTGAAGTAATTAACACTTTATGTCGACCTACACAATGGTTATGTGAATTTCATGGTGATAAGATCTTGAATTTGTTTTCCGTTTGCAGTCATTTTATAAGAATGACCTTATCGTTTTATGAGAAGGGTTATAGTTGAATAAACTAATATATTGTAATTGATTGTAATGCTTATCGATATGTTCTAAAGTAAAGGGAATGTATTTTAAAGTAGAATATATGAATTTTCCTTGAAGAATTTCATATGAAATTGATATAAGTTATGTTGATCTTATGATATTATAATACTATTTTAATATTTAAACTTAAGTTCCATTATTTAATTAAATGGTTATGATGCAAATGTAATAGATAGTGTGATTCTTAGATTTCTTCATTGATGCTTTCATTCCCTTTTTTTCTCTATTTTGCACTACAAAGGAACCATATAAGTTATTAATATTATTAACATGGTCATATATTATATATTTTCTTATCCTTTTTCTAGAGAAGAGTGAAATATCATGAGCCTAAATACTCGAAATTTCATGATATAAAAAATCGTAAGTATTATGTACAATTTTTTAGAATATATTTACATCCCTTCTCATTGTTTTATATTAAAAATATACTTAAAAAAATTCTATCTTATGCTTGATAATGTATAGGCTCAAATTAAGGAGGTACATTCTCAACAATAGGTCTAAGACAAATGAAGTCATGAGTAGAGATGTAAACGAGTTAAATAGGCCACTCCAGATTTAGTTTTTTTTATTGACCGGGCTGGATCATTTTAGCCCACTTTTAAACTAAGCCAAATTTTAGCTAGCCTAATTGCGGGTTAGCGAGTTAAACAAACTAACCCATTAGCTCAACTCATTTAACCTACTTTATTGAGTTGGTAGGTTAAACAAGTCAAGTCAGCCTGTTTAATCCATTAACAATAAATTTTACTATTTTTTGTTTAATCCATCCCCTTTTTATGAATTCATTCTAATCTTTTCTATTTTGTTTACACTTTTGAGGGATTGATATTTGATGTGAGAACAAAATCAACATAAGCAATCCTTATTTCTTACATTTTCATTTTTTTTTTATATGGGCTAAAAAAGTGCAACCCAAACTCGCTTTTTTTAGCTAATTAAACAAGTTGACCGGCAAGCTAAAACCCATTGACACAACTTTAGTCATGACACGACTGATGCATTTTGTGAAAGTGATCTATAAAAGCTAGTGGAAGGGAAGATAAAAAGAAAAAGAAGAAAAATGGAAATAGTAACAAAGAATGGAACAAGAAACTAAAATGATGAGATATCATGTCAACACCTATATTTGTTTGAACATTTTACATCTTATTGGAACTTTGTTATTTTGATTGCTAATTTATGTATTATGAGAACTTTGAAATTTATAAACTTTGTATGTTAAATGCAAATTATGATTTGCAAATATTATTGATGTTACCTTTGTGGTAAAATCATTACAATGTGTATAGATTTTCTATTTCTAAAATTCAAAATGTTATATAAGAAAAACCATTGCCTTTTATTTTAGAGATCGTTGCCTTTATTGAAGAAACAATTGCTTATTAAAGGTGCAAACTATTGCCTTTACATAATTATTTGTTATCAAACTTTGTATGAACTATTACTTTTATCATAAACAATTGCATCTTATGACAAACCGTTACATATTTACATAAAAATTGTTGCAACAAATTCACACAAACCACTACTTTTTCATTTTGGAACTATTGTTGCCTTTTTAAAAATTGAAACCATTGTCTTAATTGAGCAACAATTGCTTCTACTATTGTAGGAACTATTGCCTTATATCATGGAAATAATAGTCAAATGTAGTGGACATGAAATCATTGTCTTAAAGTAAAGGCAACAATTTTAAGTTTATTGGTTATAGTTTGATGCTATTGTTGAAAGCATAAAATGTTGTAGTATTCAAATGTTGACTTTCTATTGTTAACATCATGCCACATCTACATCTATGAAACCCTCAAGCACAATTTATTGCCACCAAATCATAGATATAATTTGGTAGCTCCATTGTCTCATTTGATTACAGTCTAATGTTTCTTACTCGGATTAGAGAAATAGCAATTAACAATGCAACTGCATGACCAAATCTGGTTATGCACATATCACAGCATACATAAGACTACTAACTATTGATGATTACGACAACTTCTTCATTTCTTCTCTTACTATCTCTCTAGTAGGAGATTGCTTGGTACAAAGTTCGAAGTGACTTGTAAGTAGTGAACTTATTGGCTTCATATTGCTTATGTTAAATCTCTCTAATAACTTCTCTATGTATCTCTCTTGTAATAGCCATAACTTCTGACTTTTCCTATCACATATGATTCTCATACCAAGAATTTGTTTTATTGGTCCTAAGTCTTTCATAGCAAAAGACTTACTTAACTCCACTTTCAAATTTGAATCTACTTGGCATCATGGTCGATAATTAACATATCATCCACATATAGTATGAGGATGATGAACTCACCATAAGGCAATTGCTTTACAAATATACAATGGTCTATTGCAGTCCTCATTCAACTATCAATGAATCAAATTTCTTGTACCATTTTCGTTGAGCTTATGTTAGCCTATATAGGCTCTTCTTTAATCTATAAACAAGATGTTCCTTCTCTTTGATGTAGAACTGCCCAAGTTGCTCCATGTATATTTCTTTATTTAGATCTCCTTGAAGACAAATAGTCTTGACATCTATTTATGCAACCTCTAAAGTTAAATTGGTAGCTAGTGTAAGTATAACTTGAATAGAAGAAATTTTTATTACGAGTGAGAAAATTTCATCAAAATCAATATTGTTTTTCTAATTGAATCCTTTCACAACTAACCTTGCCTTGTATCCAGGCTGTTCAATCTTAAGTCCATGGATCTACTCATTGTTCAATGATCATTTGCCCTTGGGCAATTCTACCAAATTGTAGGCATGGTTATTATTTGAGGATTTCATCTCTTTTTGCATGACTTTTCACCATTCTTACTTTATTTGTATAACATGGCTTCCTAATAATATTTTGGCTCTCCCCTATCCATTAGAATCACATATTCATCTAAAGTATGTCTTGTGGAAGGTCTTCACTCTTTAGTAAACCTTCTCAACGTCATCAACACTTTAGGTTCCGTTGGTTTTAATAGAGCTGAATTTCCATCACTCTAATGTTTGTCTTAAGCTTAAGTATCATTTGGTTGATTACCATAAATTTTAGGTGTGGTAATTGATCTAAATTACAAGGATACTCATTTAAAAATTTTGTCTTCCTAAGCTTTTGCACTTCTGAGATAGTTTAATCCTCTACAAAATTACAAATACCACATCTATGCTTTTGATCACCTTCCTCTCTATTTGATTCCATAATCTATAACTAAACTCTTCATGTGTATTGTAAGCCCTATAAAATCAGTTGTCTGAACTCTAATTTAAGTCCAAGTATCCTATAAATTGATAAGGATAGTAACGATAAAATTTTATGAAATTTAATAAATCGAATATAATATCAATAATAAAAATCTTAGAAATTGATCAAAACCTAATCCAATCTACAATTACCTAAAATCAAACCCGAACTTAATCGAAACCCTAAAACTATAACTTTAAGTTTATAAAATAATTAAATATCACCCAACAGTGATATAGTCGTAGTCAATTATAATTATCGACTAAATCGTATAATCGTGTGAAACTTTTAACGAAAACGTTAAAATAACTCATAAAAATTATAATTGTAACGGATACCAATTAAATTGATAAATTTTCATAAAATTCCAAAATTAATTTATAATTATTATTTTTTGTGATTTTTATGTTTAGAAAAATTACATATAATTATTTCTAATTTCTTTTTTCTTCTATTTTCTTTCCTTTCTTTTTCCTTCTTTTCTTTTCCTCTTCTATTTTTTTTCCTTTTCTCTACGTGAATTACAGCTGCAAATTCAGCTGCCCATGTGATTTTCTTTTCTTGTAAATGTGTCAAACAATTAAGGGAAAAAGAACAAAATAATAAAGTAAATGTCATATCCTAATTAATTCCTAATCTAAATGGATGATCATCTTGTATTTATTTTTATTTATTTTTTTAATTCTATTGAAGATTCAAACCAAATCTGGAAGAAGAAAAAAAAATAAAAACCAAACCGAACACATAAAGAGAAAAAGGAAAAGAAGAAGAAAAAGAAAACAAAAAGAATAAAACAAAGAAGAAGAAGAAGAAGAAGAAGAAAATATCATTTCAATTAACTCAAAATTAGGTAAGTATATGTTTAATTTATTTGTACATATGTATATTATATAATATGTGCATATATATACTAAATATTTTGTTACATGTACATATATGTATACATGAGTAGATAAATATATATGTGTATTTCTTTCAATTGTGTATAAATATATGTATGGGGACATGTATATATATATATTATTATGTAAAACATACAGTTTATGTATATATATGTATGTATAAATAAGAATACATATAGTATATATTTAGTATTTTTACTATTTAGGTATTAATATACATTTATGTATACGTGAATATATAGGAGTATGCATGTACATAGTATTTATGTTAATATATGATGTAAAGTCTAAGTATATGTATATGATATATATATATATACATGTATTCCATATTATTATATTTATGTACACATGTAATCTATTTTATATATGTATATGTATGTATATATATATGTGGCGTAAATATATGTGCATGAATATATAAACATAGTATTTATTATATATATATGTACAAGAATAATAGTAAGCATATATATGTATATTTATATCTAGTATTTTGATTTTACAAGAATTTATATATATATATATTTATACATGTATTTGGGCTGGACGTTGTATATATGTACTATAATATTTGTATTATATATATATAATATATTTAGTACAACCGTATAAGTGTATATGTATATAAAATACAAATATATCTATATTATACTTATGCATATAGTATATAGTATATAATTAAAGTCAAAATAATTTCTTACATAAAGTATAGTGCATGTTAAATAGTATATATAATATATGAAAATATTAATTTACTAAATAAAATAAGTTAATAAATATGTATATATATATAAGAGTACCGTAAATTAGGAAAAGAAGTTAATAATTAATTAAATTAGAAAAAAAAATCAAATATAGTAATAAATATTTATATATATCGTAAAATACAAGAAAAATAATAATAATAAAATTGAATTGATAATTCTAAAATCTCAAAAATAGGTAAAAATAAGTAATTAGAGTAAAATAAGCTTAAAATAAAAGAAAAATTCAAGTATATGATTTAAATAATTATTAAATCGTAAATATACTATGAAAAAACTTAAATTAATATTTTATAACTTTTAAAATTAAAATAATAAATTTTATGGTATTTTTATATCACTGTTCAAATTGTGAGTTACAACGTCTAAAACGGATCTTGTTATAAGAAAATATGCTAAAAAAATGATCAAAATGGACTATAAGTTCATCACGATCCAAGCTAAAATGAAAAAGTTATACGCAATTCGATAAAAAGCTCAAATCGACGATTTCGTGTAACTAAGTTAAGCAAATAGTGCAAATTACAATACTAGTTTAGCTTTAAATTCCCAAACTTACAATTTTCTATATTCTTTATTCTTAAGTAATCTCAACCTTGACTCATGGCTGAGTAAGTTTTTCCTAATGATTCCATACTTACTTGTGTTTGTAATTAGTAAATATAAATTATGATTAATAATTGAATGTTGTATGGGATTGGGTAATACTTGTGTATGATAAATATTTGTTAATGATAAATTTACTTTGAAGTACGATAACGTATTGATTGTTGCATGGCTAGGAACTGATTATCGGTGACCTTGTTGATCATTGAATAATAAGACTTAATTTTACTCAACTTGAAAGAGCTAACTCAAAGCACGCATAATCATACACTATATAACTAATTCCCACTATCATATTACATGAAGATAGTGAGAGGCCATACATAAGTTGATTATTTGATTGATATAGATTTCATACGGTGCACACGTACAATATGATCTTACCTTGACCCGCGAGATCACTAGGCATTGGAAGCGCTAACCGCCTGACTAAAGGTCAAGTCTAGAGGCTTCTATTTAGGAGTAAATGAGGACTGTATGAACCTACTCACAATTATACGTAGAACTCAATTTTGATTAAAACTGATAATGGATATACCATTACATTTTAAATACGAAACGTGAAGTTTCGTTATGAGATAAGTTCTAGTATGATACCTAGATTTGACTATGCTGACGTATCTCCAACCGTGACTTCGAAAGGCGTTAAATCTAAGTTGCATGCAATACCTGGTCATTTGCATGTATTTGTTGGCATACTAATTGACATGCATTCATTTAATTAAATTTAATTGATGTATAACTTGATTGCTGTATGGTTAAGGGGATTACCTCACTAAGCTAGTTAGCTTATACACTTGTAGTTTACTTTCACAGGCCGAAATGTTCGTGGAGTCGGGCCGCCACATGCCCGAGGTTAGTTATACATCAAGGGGTTAATGTGAGAATAAGATATGATCGGAATTCACTTATGATAGTGTATTTAGATTATGAATTTTATTATATAATGAAATAATATCTGTTTGAGTTAAGAAGTTAAGAAGTATTATAAACTTCTTATTTGTAAATTTCTATATAAATAGATTGTGTTTTATATTTATTTAGCTTGTTATTATTATCATGAAATGATATTGCTTATATTTGCGCAATTCTTAATTGTTAGTTATAGTTGTAGCCTCGTGTATCACATAAAGAGTTATCAATTATAAAGGAAATCACTCTACAGTCCTTTGTACAATATACAACGATTGCTACTACTAACCTCCTTGAGTCGTGACATGTATAACTTAAGAAAACGCATTGCTTCATAACGAGACATCGAGTACTAAATCTTAATATGATCATAGTTGCTTTGAATCTATACACTTAGGGTTTTCAAAAAATATTCTCCAAATCAAATAAATTTTTAATATAAGATCGCAAAAGTTAAAAGAAAGGTCTTAAAAAGTTTATTTGGAAAAATAAAGTATATAAAATATTTAATATTACAAAAGTGTAGTTTAATGATATTGTTTATTATTATAAAAAATGCAACGATAACGTCATGTGATCATAATTACTCAGAATCAATACACTTAATGTTTTTGAAAAATATTCTCAAAATTGAATAAATTTTTAATATAGGGCCATCAAAGTTGAAAGAAGCATCTTAGAAAAGTTTATTTAGTAAAATAAAGTATATAAAATATTTGATATTATAAAAGCGTAATTTAACGGTATTGTTTATTACTATCAGAAACGCATGATTTGAGTTTTGATAATTAACAAATCCTTAGGGATAATTTTTTTAGATATGAAAGTAAATAAAAATATACCGAAAAATATTTAGGAAATATGTATACATGCTAAATATACTTGGTTATAACTAGTATATGATATATGCACCCATAATTAATTAAAACCATAACAAATAAATAATATATTAATTTAATTACATGAAGTTAATAGGAAAAATTAATAAAGTAATGGGAGATATCTTCATTTGGAAATGGTACCATCTTGCAAGTTTAACTTGAGAGTTTGTTAAATAAATGACACATAGTTTAAAGTTTGACAAGAGGAAAACATAAGGCATTACATTTGTCTTATTAAAAGGGTAATTTCCATGGACTAAGACTCCCATATAAATTCATGGAACCAGCTTCACTTACAAGTTTAGGTAGTTTGCATGTCTAGAAAATTCAAAGTAGAGAAAGAAAAGAGCAAAAAGAGATTTTAGGAAAATCTTACTAAATGTAGTGTAAATTCAAGTATAAGTAAGAATGGTGGTACACATGTGACCATCACTAGACCTAAGTGGAGCACCACCTAAATAATGGTTCCAACAACCCATCTGAGCTGGACAATAACTAGAAGTTAGTGTGATGGTGAGTTTCATTTTCGACCGATTTTCAATTACTCATTAGAAAGATCAAACTTTGTCTAAAAATTATGAAACATGGTATTCTTAGGTATTTTTGCATGTATAATCCAAATCTTAACTAGATTTTCAAATTAAAAGTTGAAATATGGGTTCCTTAAGAAATCATGCCTAAAAATGAGTTTTACATTAAATTTTTTAAAAATGTGGTTTTTATCGTATTTTTTATATATAAGCTCTTCAAAGGGTTTACTTTGATTTTGTGTAAAAAGTTTCAAAAATTGACAAGCTAATTTTTAGTAGCCTTGGCTTAATTACAATAATTTGCTAGGATTACAAAAAGTAGAAGTTCTACTAAGCAATTTGATTTGCAATTATTATAATATAACTATAGTTAAACTTTGGGATGCTGAATTAGTTTAGTAAAGTGTGTAAATAGGGGATTTGATAATGGAGTCAATTGATTTGATGATTTGAGGAGTATTTTATGCAGGTCAAAATTTGAGTCAAAATGTGCATTAGAACTCCAAGTAAGTGAAAATGAGAAATACTTTGATACTTAGAAACTCGGTTAGAAGTTGACTCAAAAAGTCGGCTGATTCTATTTGCATATGTGTGATTTGAAACAATTTCCCATAACTTCTACATACATGTAATTGTATAAGATAATTTACATGATATGCTAATGTTAATATAACTATCAAACATTAAATAAGTGATTTATTGAAGCACTATTACTTTGGAAACTAGAATGATATAATAACATATGGAATATAATACTACGTATGCAGCAGCTAAGTGGTTAGGAACTATATCAAAAAGTGCGCTGGAAGAAACCTATATAGAGAAAGTAAGTCAGAAACTAACTCAGGAAGTATCTTAAACCAAAGTTGTATTAAAAAGAATAACTCTGAGACTTATACCCTAAGGCTAAATAAGTTTGTAATATTGCTTATATTTGATGCATAAGTGACACGAGTATCGTACACAATTTATTTAAGTGAAGAGGATGAGGAAAAGTCTTAGAGATAAGATGTAGGAGTTTGGGGATTTCACTAAGTAGCCTTAGTAAATAGATATTTGTGTGCTTCAAATAGATTTATATCTACTTAGATGACTTAGTAATTTGCTTGGTTATGATTGCTAGGTTGAGTTGTGTGCAAGTGTGATATGTAGATGTATGAGTTATGGAATGATATTTGAGCTCTTTTGTAAATGATGTATGATGAATCATACTTGGTTGATGATTTTGGTGACTTTGAATGTGTTTTTGCTTGGTTATAATTATTGGTTGAAATCTATATTAAATTGGATAAGAAGCTAGATACTGACTACTAAGTCTGCCTCCTAAGGTGTTCACTTAAGTGAATCCAATACTAATATTTTAGAGATAGAAACATAAATGAAAGGTAAAATAAGCTTAGCTAATAAATAAATGAGTAAATTTGCTTGGTATTTACTTAGTAATCGCTTGATCACCCTTAGGATGTGGTCATTGTGTTTATGGCATTGTATGAAAAGGACCAACGGGTTAAGTTTTCTGAAATTGGGATTTCACTTGGTAAAGTTTTATTTTGAAAACCAGAGTTATATTATGCAAACAATTTGGATTCTAAAGCTTAGTTTTGTAAAGTAAACAGCTTGGTTTATAAAAATTGGTTTTTCAGCATATAGAAATTGCATGGCTTCCACTTGGTTAAGTTATTTTCTAGGTTCTTGGATGTAGTATCTAGATACTCGAGAGTATCAACTAATCGCATGAGCTTGGGCTTGGGCTGGGGCTAGGGTTAATGTTAGGGCTAGGGCTCGGGCTAAGCTAGAATATCGGTGTTGTCACGAACTGAGGACGGCCTAGTCGTGGCAGACGCCGTATACTGCATGAAGAACCCCTGATTGGTTACCCTTCCAATCAAAAACTCTTCACACAATATACAAGGCTCTACAACTACTAGTTCCAAAGTACATCCAGATTCACATGATATCATCACACAACATATTGATATAAAAGTTAAGCTCAAAAGCTTATATTACACAGTATTTAAGTGTGTCTAAGTTCATAATAATAAGGTAAACATAAGTTAAACATAAGTACATGAGGAATAGTCTACATAAACTATTTTCCTCTCATCACACAGGATACTTCGCTCTTGCCCAAGTCCCCAGGCTAACCTGTGGCATCCCTCGTCCTGTCTCTACGAATAAGCTATCCTGCAACAAAAGTCTAAAGGGGTGTAAGCCTAAGCTTAGTGAGCAAAACCCTCAGCCACACCACAAGCAAGTTATAAATACATTATATTCAAGCATATGAATGAATGATCAACCAGAATGCCAAACAATACGTATAATTAACTAGTTCATATACGTAACTCAGATTTAACGCCCTCTGAAGTCAGGGTTGGAGTATACACGGCACCAATCAGATCCGGGTATTATACTAGAACTTACTTTACTACGGAACCCCACGTTCCGTACTTATATCAAATAATTCTTTTAATTTCAGAAAACCCAAGTTCTAGTATAATTGTGAGTGGGCCCCCGCAGTCCACACTCACCCCTAAACGGAGGCCTCTAGACTCGACCCTTAGCCAGGCGGTTGGCGCCTCCAACGCCTAGTGTTCCCGCGGGCCAGGGTAAGGTCATTTTGTACGAGTGCACCGTACATAACCAAATAAATGAATAATATCAACCCCCGAATGGCCTCTCTTTACCTCCGTGTGATGTGACGGCCGGAATAGTATCCATGCTATGCATGTTAATGCATGTCTCAATTTCTTTTTATAGGCCGAGTATAATTAGGTTCAAATTATGCTATGACCATCCAATTGTGCACACAATCATTTTCTATACTACCATGCAACAAACATAGCATTATCATTATTTAAGATAAGTTCACAATTCAAGACATACCAACATACACAGGCATTTTTCCCAATCCCCACACAATCATCAATTATCAATAATATTTAGGTCCACTATCTACAATCACAAGACAAGCATGGAATCATTGGGTAAATACTCACTCGGCCATGGTGATTTGCCCTAATCGTAGTAGTCGATTGGGAGGTCCTCACGCTCCTCAGAGTCACCTGATCATTATGATTTGATAAGACTAGTAAGTAACTAATTTAACTAATACTTCTAAACATTTAATTACCTAATCTACTTAGACTATTATCAACTTTTACCCGGTTAGACTTTATTATTAATCGTATGTAACTTTTTCGTTTCATTTCTGATATTTATGAATTTATAGTCATTTTTCATCGTTTTCGGACGTATATTCATACGGTAATGTTTGTTTTGGACGTTAAGACCCCTATTTTATATTATGAACTAATTTTATAGAAATTTTTAGCTATAATACTTAAGTATTGCTATTACTTATATTTATAACCTTTATTCCCTAAATTCTTATAATTAAGGGATTTACTTTGTCATTACTAATTCATGTATTGATTTAGGTATAATCTAGTTTACAAAGTGTATTATGATTTACTAATTTTAGTATCTAATTATCTACATTTTCTTATTTTTCTCATTTTCTAAACTTATGCTTATGTCATTGCTTACATCATCTTTCCTTTATGCCTTCATATGCTTATGTCATCTTTTCTTTATGTCCTCATATGCCTATGTCATCATCTACCTCATCATTTGATTACATAAGCATTACATCATGCTTATGTCACATGTACATGTCTTATGTACATTTATTTCTTATTTTATACTTATGTCTTATACTTATACTTATGTATATATACCTTATACTTATACTTATGTACATATACCTTATACATACATATACTTATACATCTACATATACTTATACCATATTTATACATGTATTTCTACTCATATACCTATACGGTTGAATACGTATTTTTATACTAAAATTTCGTATGTCAAATTTTCTCTTAAGAAAATTCTCTCAATTTTCATCCTTTTGCATTTCTATGTATGTAGTTAATATAGTATATGTATATATAGTTAGATATGGTCTTAAATTAGGTTATGTACATGATACATACTTATGTACAAAGGTTCATACACTTGTATTCCTTTGGTATTTCTTTATGTATACACATCTAAGAGTACATATACATGTATTCCTTCCATTTCCTTCATGATCCATCACTTTCTACACTTAAAGATGGAGACTTTGTTTTCTTCTCTTCAAGACTTCACTAAACACTTAACTACTTACCTAATCTACCTAATTAACTAACTAATGAATAACATAAAATAACATAAAACAAGTTAAGAACATACCTTTAATTGTGTTGAAGTTTAAGGGGACAAAAGAAAAAGGATGAAAGTGAAAGAAGAAGGAGAGCTCACGGCATGAAATGGGGACTTTTGTTTTTGTTTCTTTTGTTTTGTTTCCAATTATGAAGACAACAAATGGAGAAGTCTAGAAGGATGAAAAGTGGACGGCAACAAATTGCAAAGAGGAGAAAAGAAAAAATCAAAAGGAAAAGAAAAGAAAATCATCATTAAGAACTAAGATATTTTCCTTATCTCTTAAGACTTTTGACTTTTCAAAATGTTGACTTTAGTCAACATTTGTTGACTTGGTCAACCCTTTGACTTTGGTCAACATGCCTTACTTTAGTCAACATTCCTTAAGTAAGTTTAATTTTGTGCACATAATGTGGTAATTAAGGGAAATTAGAGGAAAAATGAAGGAAATGAGGGGAAATGAGATATTTGATGAATTGATTTGTAAGCATTGTTAATGAGATCTTACTTTAGGTCTTTATAGCCTATATATCTCATTTGATAAACTACTTTGAATAACAAATGCAAAAAGTACCAATTTAAGTGTTAAGGTTCACTACATAAACATAATCTTCAACTATTACCCTAACTCTAAGTAAAACTATCTTAATCACTTACTTAAAATGTGAATATAATCTATGACTCATTATCTTAACTTCTAATGGATTACCTAAGGATTCAAAGCATATAAGTATGAATAAGGGTGATCTCTAACCCTTTACTAGTGAATTGGACAAAAGGATAAGCATTATATTTTCAATTAGGGTTTTAGGGTATATCATGATGGATTGGTGTACATATGTCCTTAATGGAATCATTTTTAAGGTTTTTATCGCTTTCGAATTGAATCTTTAGCTTTTAGAAACATTTAGGGTCGAAAAATTCTTTACGCGATTAATTAAGTCTTTTAGGGTTTTCACTTTAATTAGTCTTGTCGACTCCTAAATTGTCTACTATAGTTGAATCTATTTCAAAACCTAGATCGAAACTTTCAAGGGTTTACAGGTGTCCATGTATATCATGTACATTAGCATGGCATGCATATGTTACATCTACATTGCTTAGTTGGATGATAAGTATGCAAAATTGCACATTTATCCCCAATTATAACACACATATTCATGCATTCATATGCATTTTTATCATGAATTTTGCTCAAAATCAATTAAATGCATGTATTTGGATCTATTGTGCAAAGATTTAGAAAAAGGATTGAAATTTAACCTCAAAGAGTTTGTCTAAAGTATTGGTATTCTTTGGTACAAATAATGCATAATCGTGTTCAAGTTTAGTTTCAACATTAGACATGATGAGTGCTTCATTTGTCTCCTCAAGTGACTGAGCTGCTATGGATAACATCATTAATCGGCCTTGAAATTTTGTCTATAAGCTGACATGATATTCATTTTTATTATTTAGTTGAGTTTGCAAAACTTCAGTGTCAGAAATTTTTATGTGCAGTCTGTGAAGAGCTTAACAAGTGCTGAAGTTTTGAACGGCAATCACTACATTTAAGTCGTAAGTTTTAGCAGCTATAAGGCCGAGAGCTCCACAACAGCAACACGAACAACTCACTTGAGCTATCAACAGCAACCGCACCAGCTTCCTAAATGGCGCTCTTTGGTTTCCATTTTCAGCCACGAGCCAACTTTTAGCGACCTCAACCAAGCACGCCAAGCAGCTCACTGCTCACAACAACAGCAGCCGCTGCAACTGGAGCCAGACCAACTGAGAGCCCTGAAGAACCAACAACTCCACTCGCATTGTCCAGCTCACCGTTGGAAATTATAGTAGGGACAGCTGCAACTAATCAGGACAATTCACGCAATTAAAAACAGCAGCAGCCGCAATCCAAACCCGATCAGCCCTTGCTATCCAACTTCACTGAGCAACTCCAATTATTTGACCAAAGTTTGATGCTCCACACTTCCACAGCAGCCTCTTGAATTGAAGACAGAGCAGACCAAATATTTTCTGCATGAATAGAAATTGAACAACCCGTGATGACCAAATTGAACACCTAATTGGCGCTCCAACACACTACAGTAAGGACCAACCGAACAACAGCTGCGTCCCAAACTCTGCAGTATGTCATACAACAAGCGCTTCAACAGCACGATGCTCCAAAAAGCAGCAGTACGCTCAATGAAACAGCAGCCACACACTGAGGAGCATGCCAAACCGAGTGCTCGATTGGTGTTTCAACACACCAACTAGCAAACCCTAAGGTCGAAAGCAAGTTCACCAGTAGCTGTCCATTTCCGAGCAACCAAGCTATGTTGAGCAGCAGCGGCACTTTGCAATTCCACTTCATGAGCAGCAGAGCACCAACCGATGCACCCTGCAGCAGCCCGCGCAAAGCCAAAACAGCAGCCGTGGAATTGATATTTGAGCAATCAAGTAGCTACGGCCGAAATCTAAGCTCTAGTTCGTTTGATCTAAGCAACTCCAGCGAGGTTGAGTGACTAAATGGTGCTCCAACCTGCAGCAGAAACCAACGGAATTTCAAGCAACAACACGGACAGCAGCATGTCGAGCTCCTTTTTGCGTGACGGCCAAATCCAAGCACAGGTAACTAACAGAGCATTCGCAGCTCATGTCCGCTGTCCTGTTAGGTTGAGAATGAACGCAAAAAAAAAAAAAAAAAAAACAAAATATATATATATATAAATAAAAAATAGCTGCTGGCCCACGTGGGGACAATTGACCTCTTTTGCATTAGAGGACAGGTGGATAAATTTAAAAAAAAATGGAAAATTGATTGACGGCCGAAAGTAGAGAGGATCGGTTCTTCTAATTCCTATTTGAGGCACACATGACATTGGAGTAAAGGAAAGACCTAGCCCTTTCCGACTTCGTGGGGGAAAGTAGTCGACAAGAGAGGATATAAACAGAGAATATTCAAAAGAGGAGATAGTCGAAGAGAGCAGAGTGGAGAAGAATAGTCGAAGACAGTAGCTTAGAGTTTTTTATTTTTTTTTTCATATATAAGGAGAAACTTTACTTTCTTATTTAATTTTATGATGTTTTCTTTAATTTCAAAGCATTAAATCACTTTGTTCTAGTGTACTAGAGGGTATCTTAAGTTCTAAATGTATCGAAATATGCTAATTTTATATTAGGAGTTGAATTTGAATAAGGTATTTTTTCTTTCTTATTATTTCAATTATTCTATATCTTAATTTATTTGAGTATTGTGATAAGATATTGTGCTTAATATATATTAGGTTTGCATTAATAATTTAATGAATTATTGTTTCAATGACTCGATTCAATGTTGATTATTGGGTAACTGGTGATTTAATTATTATGTTCTTCATCTAGTTAATTAGTGCTTGACCATCACTTTTTAGTTAGATAGAGTTAGGATATATGAAAGGGTTTCGATAACTTGTCGTGAATATAGTTTGAATTTATGAATAGACTTGTTATAGAGATATGTAGGTTTTAAGTAAATTTACAAGCTCGTGTACTTAATGTGGTTGAAAATATGGTTTCGATCATAGAGACATGCCTAAACCATATTTTTAATTAGAGTAATGATTTTGGTATGAGCAAATCACTATTTACTCGATAATTATAGGTAAATGGCCTTGAATTGCTTTGACAGGACAATTTATACTATAATTGGAATTTTGTTACTTCAGGAGATGAACGAGTTCTAGTAAGTTTAATTAAATCTTGTTTAATCAATTTTAAATATCAATTCAAAGCATTCCATTAATTTAAATGAGAATAGATTTGCAAACCCCATTTTGATTTATTTATTTATTTTGCATCTCTTAGACTTGGGATCCTCATAATATAGTTAAAACATTTAATTTAGTGTTTACTTTATTAATTAGTTTTTGCTCCATTTTGATTCAACTTTCAATTGCTTTGTTTAAGGAAAAACTCAATTGGTTTAGTACTAATATCTAACTCCCTATGGAATATGAACTTGATTTACCATTTATACTATTTCCATGATCCAATTCACTTATTGGTTCTCACTCACATCAAGTCTAGTTTTTGGCATTGAAAAATATATATGACAATTATTACAAGTGTAAAAAAATATATAAATACCATTTTTATTTATTTATTGGATTATGTGCTAAGCTATAGTTTAGGGTTGTATTGGCTATGGAGCATTGATGAGATGGTGGATTTTGTAAGACTTGTAGTAATGTTGAGCTGAGTTGACCATTTGTTTCTATGTGTTGGTCACATTTAGTGCTTATGTTGGTTGCATATGATTTGCTTACATGTTAATCCTCATCCATATTGTGTGAAAATGACAATTGCTCTAAGCTATTGTTGATATTTGCTTCATAGACATAAAAAATTTTCAAAAACTTTGGAACTTTAGTTCTATTTCTCTTAAAAAAGAGAAATTTTTTACCCAATTTTTTTTTTTTCAATTTTAGGGCCTTATTCAACTTGATCATAACTTGGACACTCCTCACTTCTTTAAAGTTATGTCATGAAATCGTTGCTTTATATATTTATGCTCTCTCTAGATTAAGATTTGACAACTCAAGATTAAGGTAATGTTCTTGGTTAAGGATTAGGTATTTGCATTTCTAAGCCGACTAGTATGTATGCACATTCTATAAAGTTCCAATAGTTCGATATGATCATGTAAATTATGCAAAATTTGAGGTTTTCTCGAATGTTTCTTCCCAAATATTAACAGAACTAAAGTTGGGGACAAAATAAGCCTTAAACAAATGATCAATCAAATATAAAGAAAAAAAAAAGGAAAAACGAAAGTATAAGTGAATATCTAAGGTGCCTAATAAGCATATGGTGCATCTCCTTGAATGAATAATTCTTGAAAGGGTTCGTGAGTCCCTAGTGTCCAACTTGTGTAAAAAGCTCCTTAATGTAAATTAATTAAATAGGGGATGCATGTGTATTTAAAACAAAAAAAAAAAAAAAGGAAGAAGGAAAAACCGGGAAGAGGAAAGGAAGAGTTCATAGTTTTGGATCATTTACTTTGTGGTATCATGCTTGTGACATGGTTAAGAGTATATACATGCATATCTAGTGTACAAAATGTGAGTATCTCTTTCTTAGTTAATGGATGTTCAACTTGATCCTTAATAAGAGAATCTTGTTTTTAACTCGATTGAGTAATTGATTAATATTTAAGTCTACTGATAATGATTTATGTACATATTGATTGATTAGGTGGTAAAGGGTAATAAATAGTTGCTTGAGCTTAAGTTGTAGCAAAGAAAATGCATCTAGTTCTATTAAGTTTCATAGTGTTGGTGCCATTACGAAGTGAATGTTGATAATGGTTGAGTATGTTTTCTTTCCTCATAGGAGCTTAGTTTTGAATTTGATAAATAGATTTGCTTGAGGACAAGCAAGTTCTAAAGTTGAGCGTACGTTGATAAGTGTATATTTTACATACTTTTCCCATATTAAAAATTGGATAACATTTGTGTAATTTATAGTGCTTTTATTGAAATAGTTATACAATAATAATAAATTACACACTCAATGAGTTAACACAATAAAAATTGAAAAATCATCAAAATTAGTGTCTAGATTACACACTCAATGAGTTAACACATTTCAATGCTTGTATTTTTATACTTGTGATAAGAAAAATGTACAAAACCAAAAAATATACATGCCAATCATTCACATGAAGACCAACATAGTAAATGGAATTTCATTTTCAAGCATTCCATGTCTAAGAGGAAATCAAGGGATTTGAATTTCTATAAGAAGTACCTAAACATGGAGATATGAAATCCCATTCTTTGAATTATACTAATGCCTAAAAAAGGAAACAGATAAGGGCTCATTGTAGCCCCACAACACCAAACCACTCCTCACAAATTGCAATGCAAGATGATGTTAGGGAAATGAAAATGAAGGCTCACCGTTGGCCCCCTCCATTGAATCACTCCCTTCTTTCATTTTCATGTACAATGGACGCTTTGGATGAATCAAATGAAGGGCATACCATACAACAACAACGCAAGATTACTCCTTATCCTCTATCATTTGCAATTTACACTTAGAAGAGAGCAATATATATTTCCTTTTCAAGCAAAACAAAAACCTTAATTTTTTTTCACTTTTGGCGGTCACAACACCGAATAGCAATTTAATAGTAGATATAAGGCTTTTATTTTCGAACACAATAGTTTCTATTTTTTAACTTCTTTCAAAGATTCCAACCCAAGAGCAAGTGGACAACTTCATTTGTACATGGATTTGGATACGTGATCTCTAAGACAAGGTTTTTTGTTTCTTGTCTTCATTCCATATTATGTATGTTATTGAAACTTGATCTTGTTAAGCTTTACTAATATTATGAATTTATCTGTGTTGATGTATTTAGTTGGTGTTTTGTGCTATTAGTTATTGGTTCTGATTATACCAAGCATGTATTTTGAAATATTTTTGGATTACATGTTAAGTTGGGATTATGTTTGTGAAGATCATTTCTAGTTACATTTCTAGAATGGCTAATTTGGATTAAGGGTAAAGCTTTAATTTGATTAGGTGTTTAGGAACAAATTACTTAGCATATGCAACCATACTGTAAGCTAATAGTGTACTTAACTCCAATCAAGATTCCAATAAATTGGTTTTTGATAGAATTTAATTTAGGTATTGGAAATCCCATTTAATTAGAGTAGTTTATTTTGGTTTCTAGAAAATAAAAATTGAATCTTTTTATTAAATCACTTAGCTTTAGACAGTTCTATCATGGTTGAGAAGTATCATTCCCTATGGAATATGACTTTGACTCATTGACTATACTGGTTGCACGACCCATATGCTTGTTGGTTTTTACTAATTTTAATTTGATTTTATAAAATCATGTATTTATTGTTCATTTTCAAGCGTAAGTTAAAGCGATTAAGTTTGGACTAATGAGTTTTATGATGGAAATGATAGGTTGCTTAGTGATTGTGTTGTGATATTATATGTATGGTTGTCGGTTTATCTATTCTCACTCAATTTATAACAAGTTGAAGAGATAAGTTATCTTATCCTTAGGTTAGAAAAGGAGTTAGATGGGAACTTGTACCATGAGAGTAAGAAGACTTTAGTATGATTAAGAGGTTAATCTTTTATTAAGAGGCAAAATGTCATAAACTTGGAGTTAAGCTCTAGAAAGGAGCTCTTTAGGAAAAGTCATAAATATATCTCAACAATAACATGTACTATATAAAAGTTATATAGTTGTGATGTTCAAAGTTTGACTCATGCATATAGAGTTTTGCTATAGTGCTATTGTGTGAATAAAGATGATTTGAAATTAGATATTATATGAAGTGTATGATAAGTGGATTACAGGTTCTATATTATCTCTATCTAAGGAATAGTAGTAATGAGCCATTTTCAAGTACTAACACTTAAATAAATAGCTAAAAGGTGGTGTATTACAAAACTCACCTATTTCTCCAATATAGTCATCCATGTTATTTATTTAGCTTCTCATCTCTTGACCGTCCCATAAAGTCGAGCCTTAGGTATAGGAGGTCGATCCCAGATAGAAATGCGTTACCGATGCCCATGAAATATGATGGTCCTTTCTTCTCTTTTAATGGTCTTTTTCTCCGAATGGTGAATGAAATGAAGGCTTCTTGCCCATTTTCCACCATTTTATCAAATTATTCAAAGTAATTTTGAGATAATATGAAAACTACAAGAAATTTGCGTCCATTTTACGCTTAAAGTTTATAACTACTGACAGTCATATCAAATCAAAGTTTTATACATTTAATTATATGTATAAAATTTAAAGTTGCTAATTGCTAAATGTTGTTTCTTCAACATTTGTAAAAGGATGGTGTGAGCTTGAAGAGTTACAAGCTAAATAATTAGAAATAAGCTATAATTTTTTTTACCATTTTGTAATTTAAGAGCTTGATAGAAAATTAAAATTAAAAAATCAATAATGTTGTTGGGCCTCGGTATTCCAAATAATAATAAAAAAAAAGTAGCTGCAGTTTTTTTTGAGAAAAAATAGAAAAGAAAACAAAGAAAAGGAAAAAGGTAATCCCCATCATGTCAAATTAACAAGCCAAGAGAAATTGCTAAAGAAAATCTCGTTTGACTTCCAACCGCAAAAGTTATAGACAGGCTCATTTATGTATAAGAAAAAAGAAATGGAGGATGAAGATAAGGAAATTAAACTAGTAAGGATAGGTTTAGCAGTTAAATCTGCGACAATTAGGCGGCTTATTCTAACTTGTTAGTTGGTGCATCAAGAGACACGCGTCAAGGCTTCCTTCGATGAGACCACGTATAGTAATTCTCCAAATTTTCCTAGAAGTCACTTGGCACCTTCATGCATGTTGGCTGCTGCAAATTTCTACGAATCTCACCACCAAGAAATCCATAGTAATGCTCAACCATCAGCCTTGGGAAAAAAGCTCAACACTTTTACTCATCTTCTTCGCCATAGAATCTGTTGGGAGCATAAAGATTAAAAGATCTAATTGCGAAGATGGTGTTCAATTTTCGCACCATGGATCTCATAGAAGATCCCGTTGACTTTGGTGAATTTGCTTCCTCCACATCTCCATCAAGCTCATCATCTGATTG
Organism: Lumnitzera racemosa; assembly: GCA_024138005.1. Classification (NCBI taxonomy): domain Eukaryota; kingdom Viridiplantae; phylum Streptophyta; class Magnoliopsida; order Myrtales; family Combretaceae; genus Lumnitzera; species Lumnitzera racemosa. The sequence continues at coordinate 3,100,422 of JAMXBC010000003.1, forward strand.
TACATGTACCTGCACCAAGACCATAGCTATCCGTGTTATTGCTCCTGCTTCCCATCTCTTGGCCGTCCCAGCGATCAATAAGGCCCACCGTGAAGGGGCAAGCGACCCCCTCGACATTTTGGGCGTCATTTCAAAATCCAATCTTAGAAGCTTTACTCTTAAGGAATTACAAGTAGCTACGCACAACTTCAGTGATAAGTTCGTCGTTGGCGGAGGTGTATTCGGAAAGGTGTACAAAGGGCTCTTACATGATGGCTCTTTTGTGGCCATAAAAAGATTAGATCAATCTTCACATCAGGGATCGGAAGAATTCCAGGCAGAAGTTGACATTGGCAGCACAATCAGGCACCGAAATGTGGTTGCTGCAATTGGCTTCTGTGTGTCAAAAAAGCCTGAAGAAAAATTGCTTGTGTACCCTTTCAAAGTCAATGGGGAACTAAGTTCTCGTTTAAGAAAACATCAATCACAACCGCCCCTCGATTGGCCAACCAGGAAAAGAATTCTGCTTGGAGCAGCACGAGAACTTCTGTACTTGCACAATAACCGGATAATCCACCGCGACATTAAACCCTCAAACATCCTTATGGATGAGAACCTGGAGGCCGGTATCGGAGATTTCGGTTTAGCTAGGGCTTTGGATAAAAGGGGAGAACAAGTCCCATCCACAGTCCCGGGATTGCAAAACCATGATGTCCTTAGATTTGCTACGGAAAGCGAACTGGCGACAAACAGTTCCACGTATTATTACTATACTTGTCGTGTCGTGGGTACACATGGATACATGGCTCCGGAATTCTCGATGCATGGGAAATGCTCGGTGAAGATGGATGTTTACAGTTTTGGGATAACAATTTTTGAAGCCATTACAGGTCAAAAATCAACTGAAAAAGGTTACGGGGTATCTGATTGGGTGCGAAGCTGTTTGATTATTTTGTCTTCTTATTATGTTTGGCTAAATAATATATAGAAGTAGGATAGAAAAGATCGATGATAGCATTGTGAATAGTGGATTTTACTTTCTCAAATATTTTGTTGAGTAATTGTAATGATGCCGGTCCTATTTGGCAACGATTGGTATATTTTTGCAGGTTCACATTTGAGAATTAGTAAGTAAACGATAGATTTGAAAGCTGGAAATTACTTATAACCTTAACATCTAGAATTTCTCTATATTATTTATTTAATATCTTTTATTTTAAAGATACAAATCATAAGTGCATATATTACTATACAACTTTATCATGATAACTTATATGCTCTCCCATACAAATTATTATATGCATTGCCAAAGTAGAGAATAATCGATGAGGTAGAGTTTTTGGACTCACTGAAGGAACACTATTTTGTCAAAAGATCATAGTTTATTGAATATTATATTTAATTATAGATAGAAGTAAAACACTGATCAACCAAAGCTGACAATGGGCAGAAAAAAAAAAAAAAAAAAGAAAAGAAAACCGAAGCTGACAAACTTTGAATATGAAATAATAATATTCGGGTTTAATTTATATTATACCCCTCATTTATTATTCCTAATTGACTTTTCAGCCCAGATTATTGGATTTAAAAAATGTGGTACTTTATGATCCAATGGTCATCGATTACGCTGATACGGTAATGCGAATATATAAAAGTAGGATTCTTATCACGTTGCATCATGGGACCATGGTGGATAGCCATAAAGTAAAGCTGTTCTCCGGTGATAAAATTACATTTATTTCCCTTCAATTCATTCTACGTTTCCCAAATTCGATTATCCACAATTTGAGTCCGTTTATGATTAGAAACATAATTATACAAATAAAACATATTATTATCGAGATCATGATAATCTAATAATATGAATATCGATTTCCAAGTAGAATGAATCACATTCGAATTCCTTATTCTCCAAATCACAATGTAGTTGACAAAAAAAAGAAAGAAAATAACATGAATATTGATCTTTAAATGGAATGAATCACCTTGAATTTCCCATTCTACAAATCATAATATAGTTGGGGGAAAAAAAAAACAATACGATACATGAGATAAAAAAACACGATTATAATATGAGCAAACAGGAATATAGTATCAACTAATTATTTCTAATCTATGTCTAATTTTTATGTATCTTTAAGATTGATATGTGTTGACAATAATGCTTTAAGTTTTATGAATTCAGAACATATTCTTCTCTCATATTGGAGGTAATATATACATATAGATATTCTTGGAAAAGAAGAAAAAAATCCTATTCTAGGAAAATACTATACAAACTTTCTATAATTACTTCATACAAAATAGCTACTATTTTGCATAGTCAACAACTCCTATATAGAAACAACTCACGTCTACACTCCCACTCAAGTTGGAGTATAAATGTCCACCATGCCTAACTTACCAATCACACCATGAAATGCCTTCTTTGAAACTACTTTTGTAAGAATATTAGCAAGCTGTTCTTTAGACTTTACAAAAGGAAATTGGATAATTTTTTTATATAACTTCTCTTTGATGAAGTGCCTATCAACTTCAACATGTTTAGTGCGATCATGCTGTACAGGATTTTATGCAATCTCAATGGAAGCCTTATTATCACAATAAAGATTCATAGGCCTTATATTCTTAATCCCCAAACCTGATAGAACACGTTTAATCCACAGTAACTTAGAAATTCCATGTACCATTCCTTAAAACTCAGCTTTTGCACTTGACCTTACAACAACCTTTTGGTTTTTACTTTTCTAGGTTACAAGATTTCCTTCCACAAAAGTAAAATAGCCTGATGTAGATTTTCTAGTTGTTTGATCACCTTCCCAGTCCACATCCATACGTCCTTCAATGTTAGAAACATTATCCTTTGAGAAGAACAAACTTTTTCCTAGGTAAGCCTTTAAGTATCTCAAAATTTATTACACTACATTCATGTGTTCTTCACTCGGCTGTAATCTTCACTCGACTGATGTATGAATTAATCAACAACACTTATTGCATAAGCTATATCTAGCCTAGTGTAGGATATGTAAATTAACCTTCCTACCAGTCGTTGGTAGCACCCTTTATCTATTGGGACTTAATTAGGAAAAATTCCAGGCTTATGATTTATTTCCATAGGAGTTTTGGCTGGTTTACATGCTAGCATTCTAGTTTCAATCAAAAGGTCAAGTACGTATTTTCTTTGAGAAAGAGCAATTCCTTGTTTTGTCCTTACTACTTTGATACCTAGAAAGTATTTAAGGTGTCCTAAGTACTTCATTTCAAATTTAGTAGCCAAGTAATCTTGTAGAAGCTTCATTTCTTCATAATCATCTCCAGTCAGAACCATATCATCTACATACACAATTAAAGTTGTCACTTTCCCTTCTTTGTGTTTAAAGAAGAAAGTATGATATGCACCACTTTATTTATAACCAAAAGTTTTCATTGCCATAGAGAACATCCTAAACCAGGCTCTAAGTGACTACTTAAGCCCATATAATGATTTTTTCAGCTTGCAAACTTGATCTCTTTTTGATCAATCAAGTTATACACTTAACGACAACTCCATTCATACCTCTTCCTTTAGCTCCACATTGAGGAAGGCATTCTTAACATCAAATTGTTTTCAAGGCCAATCCTGATTTGTGGCTATAGAGATAAGAATGTGAACTGTATGTAAGTTAGCTACTGGTGCAAAGGTCTCTTGCTAATCCACATCATATTTTTGTGTATAACCCTTTGCAACTAGCCTCGCTTTATACCTGTCAATGCTTCCATCAACCTTGAGTTTCACAATGTAAACCCATCTACATCTGATTGCTTTCTTTGCTTCAGGAAGTAAAGTGAGTTCCTATGTAGAGTTCTTTTGCAGAGCTTCCATCTCTTCATTCATTGCCTTAATCCATCTTGGATCATCTAAAGCTTTATGCACATTACTAGGAATAGACACACTAGATAATTAATTAATAGCAAGTGCATATATTTTAGACAATTTTTTAGTAGAAACATAATTATTGATAGGGTATTTGATATTGGCTTTGAAATTAGGTTCATATTGTTTCTTTGGAACACCTTTGTTCAATCTTTATAGGTAACTCAAAACTGAATTTTCAAGAGAAACAAGAAACTCATCAGTAGAATTATTAGATATTGGCTTGAGGTTACTCGAGAGTTATCGTTTTGGATATTCTGAATAGACTCTTCAGTTAATGATGTTAAAGTAGGAAATTTTGTACTATCAGGTTGTTCTTCTCCATGGTGGTTATTGTCCTCATTGTTACTTACATTCATCCCTTGACAACTAATTTTTTCCAATTCTAAGAAGTTAACTTTTTAATCCAGCTTTGTGTATTCTTCTATATTTCTTTTCATGCCTTGCAACATGTTCCCTTCGCCACCATTCTCCCCTTAAAGGGAAGATGTAGAAGCTCCCCTTGAGTAAAAGGGTTTTGATTCTTAGAAAGAAACATTGAAGGATATATGCAACTTGTGAGTGCGAGGGTCATAACACCTGTACCCTTTTTGAAACTCTAAATAACCCACAAAAACACACTTTTTCACACATAGATCAAGTTTAGTTCTCAAGGTTTTAGGGATATGAACATATACTATGCACCTATATACTCGAGGTTCAAGGTTTGGAAGGTGAGGAATGGAAAGTAAAGATTGCATTTTTTATAGAGGTATTTGAAAATTCAAAACTTGATATTGGGAGTGATTAATGAGATGGACAATAGATTTTACAGCCTTGCCCCAATAAAATTGTGGCATGTTCATCCCAAAGAGAGAAGTACAAACTACTTCTAATATTTGTTTATTCCTTCTTTAAACTAAGCCATTTTGTTGTGGAGTATAGGTACAAGAGTTCTAATGGCAAATTCCATACTAACTCAAAAAATTCACAAGAGATGCATCCATAAACTCTATAGCATTATCCGTTTGCTAAACCTAGATTCATTTCTGACATTGAGTACCTACCATGTTATAAAAATCCTGAAAAGCTTTACAAACATCATTTTTTTTTTTTTTTTTGTGAAGCAATGATATCTAAGTTGTACGTATGCATTCATCAATAAATGTAACAAAATATCTAGCTTTAGATAATGAAGGAATTTTTGCAAGTCCCCATACATTTGAATATATAACTGCAAATGGCTCAAAACTTTTATTTAACTAAGTAAATAAGGAACACGATGGCTATTTGCCAATTCACAAATATTACAATAAAAATCTAAATGACTTAAGTTTGAAAAAAAGATGAGGTTGTAATTTCCTAAGATATCTAAAAGAAAGATGACCCAATTGTCGGTGACATCAGATAGTTGTTCTGTTGTGTTCTTGACTACTAGTTTGATGTGCTTAACTAAACTTTTGTCCTCCATTCTCTATTAACTACAAGTAATACAATTTTCCTTGTTTAACACCATAACCAAGAGTCTTCCTGATCAAAATATCCTGAAAAACATAGAATGAAGACCAAAAAGTTATAGTACAATTAAGGGTAGAAGTAATTTGTCCAATCAACAACAGATTATTTTCAAGAGATGGCACAACTAAAACAAAATTTAATGTAAGAGTATTAGACAAAGTGACAGGTCCTTGCCTAACAACAGGACAAGTAATACCATTAGCCGTTGAAATAACTGATTAAGGAGAAGGAAGAATATACTGTAATTGACTAAAGTCTCTTATCATATGATTAGATGCACCTATATCAATAATCCTTGTATTATTCATAGAAATTTTAGAAAGAGCATTTGCCTTACCTACAATACCTGAATGAGCAATATTTGTCATAGGTAATGATTTTTCCTCATCATTGTGTTCCACTTCATTTGCATTTGTCACCATAACCTTTCCAACAGCCTTCTTTCATGGTTTTTTAGAAAAATCTCACCAATCATAATAACTAATGAGCGCATAACAGCGTTGCTTTGAGTATCCTAATTCACCACAATGATCATATATAAGATTATTAGACTTTCCAGTAGATTGCTTTCTACGATTCTTGCCAAGACCAAATGATGATCCTTGCCAAGACCAAATGATGATCCTTGTCAAGTTTAAGTAACCACCATAGCTGAATGTTCATGAATTAAGTGAGGGCCTCCCATCATTTGTCTTTGTTGATATTCCCTCCTTACAAATGCATATGTGCTTTCCAAATCCAGTTTTGGATCTTTGCATAAAGTTTCTCCCTAACCTAATCAAATTCAGAATTGAGTCCACTTAGAAAAATATGTACTCAAAGTCTAGCCATTATCGAATGTAACTGGACTACTCCTTCAGCAGTTCCTTCTTGAGAAATTGACCTATGATCAATTTCCTAAAAAATAGCAACAAGTTCATTATAATATGTAGATAATGGCTTACCATCTTGTCTGATAGAAACAAGATTTTTTATTTAATTCAAAAAGATGATTCTCATCAAATCCATCATAGAAAGTTTTTGATACAACCTCTCATATTTCTTTGGTTATTGGGAGACAAATAAATCATTACATTAGCGATGGACTCATCGACTCAATAAGCCAACTTTTCACCCTTTGATTTTCGATGACCCATGTCCCAAAATTAAGGTCTTTAGGTATAAGTTTTGTTGCTGCTCTAGTGTGATATCCAGCCTTGTTACGTGCTCCAATACGCATCTCCATAAGTTGGGACCATAATGAATAATTAGTTTCATCGAGAATGATACTTGTAGGAAAGGTAGAATCGTCCTATTGGATAATAATTAGTATGTTATTTGTTGTTACTGGAACAAGAGATCCTTATTGTTCCATTTTTTTTCGAGTACAAGTTTTAAGGAATAAAAATTTTAGAGCAATTTGATTAATTTTAGCATTGCTCTAATACCATATTAACATTAATGCTTTAGGTTGATAAATTCAAAATATATTCTTCTCTCATATTAGAGGTAATATATACATACAAATATTCTTAGAAAAGAATAAAAGAATCCTATTTTAGAAAAATACTATGCAATTTTCCTATAATTACTCCCTATAAAATAGCTGCTATTTTATATAGTCAACGACTCTCATATAGAAACAAATCAAGTCTACAATATAAGCTTAATTTAGATTATTAAAACACATACGTGGTTGACCAATACAAATTATAACCTTATGTATGAAATCATAAACAAATTGATATATCTTAAGATACTCTACGATTTGAGTTTGATTTCGAACATTTATTTCTTTATTGGATTGAGACTGGTTATTCGTCGAAAGTGCATCGCAAACAGAAATGAGTAAAGTAATTTCATGAACCAAATTTAAACTATAGGTTCATCCTTTGAATTTCAATGAATTATGTTATGTGATCATCTATGCCCAACCAATCGTAGGCCAACTTTAGAGTAAAGCCCATGATGATTGTTTAATGGACCCCTTAAAAGCAATTTGGTACAATACTCAATCTCGTATCCACTATATGGTCACATTGGGTTTAGGGATGACAAAAGAATCAAATCGAAATAGAATTTCAAATTCTTTTTTTCCTTAATTTTGGTTTGGTCCATCCAGGATAACTTTTAGCATGTTACAATTAAGATATAAGTTATTGGGTCTTGTTTAGCCCAGCCCACTCCTTGACTAACTTTAAAAAAAAAAAGAGCCCAGGATTATTTTTATCACTATTGAAACTTTAGGTTCTCCTAAAAATATAAATAACCTCTTAAATTTTGCTCTTACTGTAGTTGTATCCTTTGAACTTACAAAAGTTACTTGATCAACGACTTTCATTCAAATTAATTGGCATGCAATAATAATCTTTCTAATCATGAAAACACTTTTTTAAACTTATGAAAATGTATTTGAGCATTTCATGATATATTCATACCAAAGTCAAAGTTCATGAGGTTATTTACCATTTTTCCTTTTTTATTTATGGTTAAAGTTTAAAGTTATTAATGCTATACCTAATTCAACCATTCCTCATCAAACTTACTTTCTCTTATTCCCTCAGTTTCATATTATACTTTTACCTTGTAAAGATGACATAAATAATAAATTTGATAAGTAAAAGATTATTAATGTAAAATATACGATAGCTTTGAACTTGAGACCTAATAACAAGTAAAGGTTTAATTGAATATTATATGTAGACTCATCAAACATTTGATAAACAATTTAAAAAAAAAAAAACAAAAATTCCAACAAAATGTTTTATATTGTGCTATATATTACCTCAAAGTAACATAAAGATATATGTAATTACACATTGGTTACTGCTTGTCACTAAAACAGAAGACCAAATTGAAGTAATTAGCAAGCCTTGGAAATTTTCTTAAGGTATATGACCATAGGAAATGGACTCAATTCTTTGGCTAAATGTTAGCAAGGCACATACCACTACTTTCAAAATATTATATAGGTACCTAAACTTGAAACACCCTACTCCCATTCTTTCTCCTCTTAACCTACTGATGCACCCCCTCCTCCACACCACCACCACCCCCCGCCGAGGTTAGGATTAGAGATATGATCTTTAAAGCACAACTACTATTCAGTTATGAGAAACTTAAATTTAGTGTCTTAGAAAATCAAACAAAGAATTTTTATTTGGTTTTCATGTTTATAAAGCAATTAAAATAAAGGATACAAATGATTGATGTAGTTAGATGCTATTCATCAACTCAAAAATTATATTAGTTAATTAATTACGAGATTGATATGACTAAATCTATTAAAATTTTGTAAGGGTTGATTATTACCATATGAGTATGATTCACAATATCCAATAATTAAGGAGGAAGTCTACCATAAACTAAGAATTACATTAAAAACTTTTTAATTAGTTTTTTAGTGCTTATTGAGCAATTTAAATGTAAGATGTGAATGATTAGTGGAATTAGATGTTATGTACCAACTTTAGAATCAAACATTTTATTTATTTATTTTGTTGCTAAGGATAAATTTATTCAACTAATATCATTTGGTAAAGGAGAATTCCAGTTTACACACAAGTTCAATAACTGGGATGGGAATCTGACAACTCAATAGTTGTAGCTCATCCAAATTGTTACCACTCAATTCGCACATGCATTTAGTTCGTGTTTAATAAAAGAAAAACAATAGGAAGAGAAGAAAGTCTTTAAGAATCAAACTTTTCAATTAATTATGATATTAATATGATCCAAAATCAATAAGTAATCCTTTTTTTTCACACAACTAAGAATTTTATTGAATGAAAGAAATGAGCCAAATTAAAAGTCAGGCAATCTACAATGCGTAGCAAAAAAAAATAAGAGAAACTAAAAGAGATGGGAAATCGCTATCTCTAGGGATTTTACTTTGCTATTTCTTCCTTGATATGTAACCTAGTCGATACAAGTATTACCTTTTCTAAAAATAAAATTAAAAACAAAATAAAAAAGGAATTTCTAAGATTAATGATGTCTAACACCAATGGCTTAGCTCTCTAAGAGGTTCTATTAATATCATGAAGACTTGCAATAAATGAAGCATAATTTGATTTAAGCATTTGTGAGATTTAGCAAAAAGATGAGCTTCCTTATATCTAGTGCTTTAGTCAATTCTACATCTAAGACAGCTACTTGCTTGGCAATAGGAAAAATACATTTCAGTTCACTATTCCACACTACAAAACTAATTCTAGCCACATTCCCCAGTAATACATTTCAAACTTCGAATTCCCAATAATTCTTGTCTGTTCACATTCCCTAGTAGAAGACATCTCCTGTTATTCCATTTATAGGTAGTAGCTTTTATTCTCCCAATGACCAAGCTAATGGTGGGGTTGTGTTTATTTACCCAGTACTCATTTTGACGTTCCCAAATGTACTAAATAATCTCACAAACCTTCATCAAATCTTCTTTCCACTTTGAACTAGACAACACAAATGATTTAACTAAACTCATGAACCAATCTTCAAACCTTGCTGATGAAAAAACTTCAATTGAAACTCTAAGAGCTTCATAGCAAATGACCTTTGTCCATGCACAATTTACAAACAAATGCCACAATACACCTCTAAAATCACCAATCACACCAAACCATAAGCAAATAATCTAATTTCAACCCGCTATAACCAAATCTATCAAGAAGAATTAGGTTTTACCATAATTTCTCAAATAATGTATCACAATTGTAGCTCCGATACCAAAATATGATGTTTCCTAATCCATGATAAGATTAAAGACATGATCTTTGAAGCACAATTGAGAAATCTAAAATTTTAGGGTCTTAGATGATGAAAGAAAGGATTTTTTATTCCATTTTGATGTTTTTGGAGAAATTAAATTACAAGATATGAATGATTGCTGGAATTGGTTATTATGCACCAATGCAAGAATTAAACTAGTTAATTAATTATGAGATTGTTATAATTCATAATCTGAAACTAGTTTGAAGGGGTTACTTGTTATGATAACAATATGACTTATGATATTCAATAATCAAGAAAGAAGTTTGCCACAATACAAGAATTAGATTGATACAAACAATTTTGCAAGAGATTGAACTACTTTATCAAGAGATATTATCATGTTATTCAATACTTATATAAAAAATAAAAGCTCAATCTTTATCTAAAAGTTTGGATCATTACTTTTAGAAAAATAATTCCTCAACTCTCGATTTTGAATACTTTGGATTATCTAGAAAGAGCTTGGACCTTTTTTGATAAACTCTAAACGGAGCTCCCCTTGACTGTAAATGCTCCAAACCTTTTACAGATACTTTTCATCTAATTTCTTCTTCTCCTAACCCCATAGCTTCCTAGCTTCACTTCTATCCATTCTTGGACCTTAAAGTCCTTTCTTGGGACCTTGAACTTATCCCTTACCCTACATCCTTAGAGATTTAAGAAATGTAGCTATGGACATTATGTCAGTTAATAAAGAAAATGTTGTTTAACTACTAATGTTTCATTTGAAGAGTACAAAAGAAAGAATAAGGAAGTTGGCAACCTAAGAGAGAAATGATGGCATTTTTCAGATTGGAGATTAAATGATGGTGAAATTGCAACCCTTAAATAAGCAGGACCATACAAGAGAATGATAAAGCATGACAAATTATATATAACTTAGAATTGCCCGTATCGTATTTGTACATCATACCTTCCTTGTCTCCCAATTAAATAAGTCTTTAGGGTCATATACAATCTTGGACTAGAAAATGGTGAAAAGCGATTGGGCAACTAAAACATTAGTGTTGTACAATAGAAAGATAGACACTTAGTCAATGCTACATTGGAATCCCACTTGGAATTAACTCTAAAATTTCTTAATCTATCCTTGTGGACAAAAGGAAATAGAATTAGGAGTATGCATTTGTATGGTAATGACATATACAAATTACATATGTTAGTAGTTATCAAGTCTTTCATTTTGTTTAGTAGATATTTCAATTGAGTCATAATAAGTACCATATTGTCATGAAACAAAAGGAAAGTTAAAAGGAAAAAAAAAAAGCACTATTCTTCCCAAGCTTTACATTCAAGCCTAGATCCCCGCATTCAATGGCCCTTGGTGCAATAGCAAGCATAAGGTTTTTTTTTTTTTATTGAGGCTAGGGTCTTACTTCTTGCTTTTTAAAATTGAAATTATTTTCATGGTGAACCCTGTTAGCTATCAATCGCTTATCCCGTGTGAAGCTTAAACTCCTAAGTTAGTTGCTAAAGCTAGTAATTATTAAATTTACATTCTGCTTGTATTCAAATTTCATAACCAAATCCTATGAAACTATTGTCCATGCTCTATAATCCTTTTTAGTGACATAGTTAGAAGCATGATAAACTCACAATTTATGGAACAATTTGTATTGTTGTGGAAAAAAAATTTTCAAAATATGATCATCCTAAGGTATTTATGATCCCTTAACCTTAGACATAAATAAAAAAAGTGAATAAATTTGTATCCTACGAAATAAGGAAAAGAAATAAGAAAAAATAAACTTTCTTAAACAACAAAGTTGAAAAACTACATTAACAACTCAAGAGGGGGGGTGAATTGAGTTCAATGCCCAAATTTTAATTTAATACAAATTTTTTTATTTAAGCAACTAAATTAATACAAGATTGAAACAATAAAGCAACAATGAGTATAATCAAGATAATAATAAAATAATAATAAGTGCGGAAAATAAAAAAGATAGGGATAAAGAAAATCAAGCCCGGATTTAACGTAGAGTTCAAACCACCACCTACTCTCCACGGATATGCAATGCCTCCAATCAAGAATTTCACACCACTTTATTAATTTCTCAATCCAAGCTCTAAGAGCTATACATACACAAACTTGATTATACAAGTTTCATACTCACAAGTCACCCAATCTTGATTTTACAAGATTCTCAGTCACAATAACTCTCAAAACAAACTTAATCTCAAGTATAGTGCACTTTCTCAAAGTTCTTGTAAGTATAAATCACTTAGCACTATACTAGGGTTTTACAAATGATTTAGCAAATTAAGTGCACAAGACAAAGGGTAAGTGAAAAAAAGGAATAATTGTAAATTTTTAGCTCTATTTCATGTCCTTTAACTACCCAACAATTTGAATGTATAGCCTCTTAAGAAAATCCAACCATTGGTCCACTTCTCTTTTCATTTAATGCTCTATAACAACCCTTTTCTATATGGACCAGCCAGACGGTTCATTCAAATAGGGTCATCATTCAGACAGTCTTCAGGTCACTAGTTGCATGGTCCAACATAGGTCACTAACCTGCAACAACTAACAAGATAGTCTAGGGACAACCAGTCGTAGAATCTATCACCTGCCCTGATCTGCAATAACCAACCGAACAATTCAAAGACAACCAGCCATACAGTCTATCACCTGCCACTGATTTACATCAACTAGTCGAACGGTTCATACCAAAAAAACTGAGTAACATACACTAAGATGCAACAAATAGTTCTATTCCCTTTTACTTCTTTTAAGAATTTCAAACTTAATTTAATCAAGTTATATGATATCATGCAAAACATAGTGTTATAAAGATAATTCAAGTCATTTATCAAATTAACCATGTTTTTATAAAATTCGCAAAGAGGTTCATAATCAATGATTAATTTAACATAACTTGCATTATTTTGTTCTCATCAAAATCACACACAAAAGCCTATTGGTTCAACAAAAGTGACTCTAATTTACATGATATCTTGTTATGATTAAGTAATGACTTCCTAAAATATTTAAATAGCATAGCATTTGGTCTATGCTAAAGTAGACTCAAATAAATTTTTATTGATATGCTATAAGATATGTAATTTTTCATATGCAAAGAGTTATGACTTCTCAAATTCGACTTATTTAGATAAAAAGTAACAACAAAAAGCTTGAGCTTTTGAGCTCTATTGGTTCTAACCAATGATGCTACTGAGCATCCTTGGACTCACTTTTAGATGGGATTGACTAGCTTCTGACTTCCTCCATCCCTTTTTTTGGTGATCTAATTGGTTAATAACTTACAATTCTAATTCATCTACATTAGTGTCCTCATCAATTAATTGATAATTCAGGGATGAAGTTCTCTATTCTCAAATGGTTTTCCTTTCTAAATTCCTACTATGCATTAGTTGGATAACAAGAAGAAATGATTTAATAGTACTAATATGTCAATACATTGATGAATGACATGTATGTACTAGTAACATTTAAACACGTGATAATGAAGGTACGTACCTTTTGAAAAATAACCAATAATACTTTTATGTGTTAAAATTTTATTAATATTTACATACTATTTATCAATTTATGCAATGTATTAGTACTATTCAAACTTTTCTCCTTAATAAGGGATATCAATAATAGATCTCTATCTTATATTTCTTTTCTTTTATTTAATTTTGTAAACACAACTATTATGATACGTCCTCCTTAAGGGAAAATATTCAAAAAGAGTAGTATCTAAAGATTTTACTACAAACTATATAATATATGTTAAATGACTAAAATAAAACATTGATTACAAGAGTTGATGCTTTTATCGGATATTATATAGGATTATCTAATTTTTATGGATTGGAGCCCCTAATAGAACTTTCCATCGTATAATATGAAATATTATATAGCGAATACAATTAAAACATATTGGGATTCGATACTATAAGAACTATATAATTGGTTTAGTCATCTAGAGTAGAAAAAGTTTGTTCCACTAATGATGAGAACCACAATGAGATTCTAAAACTAAATGTAAATAAGTAATCTAAGATGAAGATACAATGGCAAGAATTTTATGTGTGAAGTGTAGTTTATTGAGAACAATTATGTGTCTATAGACAATGGAACAAATACAAATATTACTTGACAAAACTAGGTATTTGTATTTGATTTGCTACTTGAAAATATAAAATGAGTCATCAAAGACTATCATTTCTTATGATTTAAGACATACATCATTGCATGTTGCATCGATTATCAACAAATTGTGTTTGTGGAACAAACAATGCTATATAGTCAATGTATGTATATCTAGTTAGTGATTAAAATGCATGATTGATCTAATTTTTCTAAAGTTATACTATATCTCCCTCTTATTAGTACAGTTTCCTAACTAGCCGGTATGTTTACCTTGGGAGAAATAATTGTAGAGATCAGTGTTTGTAAAATTAACTAGAAATTACATAGTATATGGTGACTGATTAAAATGAAACACTAATTGATTACAAGAGTTGATATATTTGTCAAGTGTTATACGAATCATTATCATATGTTTATAGATTCAAACCCCCAATAAAACTTCCATCGTGGGGTGGTGATCTTAAAACTAAAGTAATAAATTATATTCTCAGAAAAGAAGAAGAAGAAGAGACATAAAAAGTGGTAAAGCAAAAAAATATAGGAGTAAGGTTTCCAGGACCAGCTATCAAAAAGTAACATTTATTCCATTTTGAATTCCTTACCAAAAATATCTTCTTGACACTTTGTCAAGAAATGATAAACAAAAGAAAGAATATGAAAGAAGACGTATATAAAGTATATATCATCATCATCCATATCATATGTCGGATATTTATGAATGTCTCCCGACCAAGGCCATAATAACTTGCTTCCTACTTGTGTTTATATTGCTTACAGTATATATCATCTCAAGAGAAAAGTTACCATATAATTTTCAAAGTGTAATGTCATGCCATGCCTTTGCATGTAAGTGATCAAAGCTCCATCATGTCTCCTAACTTGTATGCACTTTTATGATCTACCTTAATAAGTCACAAGTCAATAAAAGGAGATTAGATTGGTGTTTATTTATCAGTCATTGAAATTTTTAACATATTAATAGTAATGAATCTTTTTTTTTTCATTTTTAATAAAGAGGTCTGCCATCTTTACTCTTGATAATCACAACTATTATCATGGAAAAAAAGTAGTTCTTTTTTTTTTTTTAATGAAGACACTTAACATAGGTTACAAGGTAAGATTTTAATATATCATAATTTTCTTTAGAGATTAATTCAAATCCTAATAAAAAAGATTCCAAAGATTCCTTCACTCGTCCATCTGATTTTCTACTTCATCGACCTTAAGCAATCAATCTTAATTATCTTAATTCTCCTTAAAATGAAAATGAAAATGAACCTATTTTAGAGATCTTCATACCAAGCATGAATTGACGGATTTAATTTCATTCCTTTGCATTCATTGTAATCTTTACCTACAATCCTTTCGATTCTTAATATATTTGCTAACAAAAGCAATATTTAGAATTAAGTGATCAAATGGAGCCTTGTATGAAACCTTAAGACATAAAACCTATAGTATACAATAGATTTGAGGTAATTCATGTGAAATAAAAAATCTTACTCAATATATTGATGGCTTGTTTCTTTTATAGGTCTCTAAGCCCAAGGCTTATCCACAAGACATGCTTAGTACCAAAAGAAGATAAGGAAGAATAGTTGACCAGTGGTTCGACAACTACGATTCTTAGATCTTGTAGGATTTACACTCCAAGACAATAAAGCTTACAGAGGGCTAGGTCGTGGATGACAGCTAATGGCAGTTTACCCCTTTACCTTATAAGTACCCTCAAGCATCTATAGTTATTGGGGATTGCAACCTAACTAAAACTTTAAATTCTCTTTATTGTTAGTGCTACATTCTTACTATACTCTTGCTGACTTGAACATTAGAGTAACTATTGTCGAGCCTGATTTTTTCGATTTCTTTTATTTTTTCAAAAATTAATTTCTCATTTTCCGATTAATGCTAAACCCTAACCCATTTAATATTAATCTTCGACTAAAAAAATTGAGAAATTCTCCTTTTTTATTGAAAATAATTTTTGGAGTCTCCACCCGACCGAAGTCGAGAAAAGAAAAAAAAACCGTAATAAATTGGGTGGATTGATTACGATTTAGCTACCGGTCTTTGATTTCAATTTTAACAAAACCAGAGGGTTCCGAATTCGGGGGTTAACCTATCAAACCCTAACAGGTACCACTATTTATTTACCGAAATTAGGATTATTTTTCAAATTATAATATTTAAAATAAATAAATAAATAAAATCAAAAGAAAAAAAAAAGAACCTAAGTTTTTACGTACCCGCTAGCCGGGATCAGACGATCGTAGTTCTTTCAAAAAATCTTTAGTGTGTTGGTTTATTTTAATTTTGAAAACCGACCGAGTTTACGTTTTAATTTATTCAGTTTATTTTAAAAAATCTAAAGGGTCCTAACACTTGAGTGCTGTTATTTTATAAAAAAAAATGTTCTAACAATCATATTTTTAAAAGGACCTTTTATTAATTTTTATTTAAAGAAAAACAACTTTCTATGTGATAAATCCTTAAGTAAAGCCGAATCTAAAATGATAACTAATTCTAACAACCACTAAACTAATATATATATATATATAACTATCTACCAAAATAAAATAATTACATATAATATATTTATATAAGAACTAATACCCAAACTCCTAAAGTCATATTATATATTATGTTAACTAAGAAAATATAATAATGTGTATATACATAAATAAAAAAATAATCTTAACGACCCCTAAAGTAATACATATATACATTTATACTCATATAACCATTATTAAATAATCATTCACATAGATCATTATCTAATCTATATAATAGAGAAAACTAATGTTAAAAGAAATGCCCCATACTAACATATACATACACATACATGTATATACAATGCTAAATATCTAAAGACAGGATAAAATACTAATATAGTATAATATAATAATAATAATGATGATAATAATAATAATAATAAAAATCTAAAGAAATCGAACCTGACGTTGAGGATTAGTCGTCGTGTTGGCGCTGATCGTGAAGTTGTGGCTCAATTACTGCCCGTATTCATGCGACAGAGATTGGTCATGGACGTAAAGCCGAACGTATAATACCACGAACTATGCAACGTGCTGTCGTATGGGAATCTAAATTAGTTGATATGAGTTGGGCATACGTGGACAACAGCGTCAGTGTGCAGTTATGTGTGAGACTGTGATCGTGTTTAGGCAATGACTGTAATCGCGGGCAGTAACGTTCGTAGACTGCAGTTCGGTGTTGTAGATGACTGGACGTGGGCAGCAGGGTTCGTGGACGATCAGTCGGTAGCGACTGTGTATGGACAGCAATGCGGTGTGAATGTGTCTGTTGATTGTGAATTGCTGTGCGGACTGGTGATGGGTTCGAAGTGTAGAGCTGCTACTTGGGTGTTACTACAGTTGGTAACGTATCGGTTGTGTTCGTTAATTATTGGTGAAGTATGTTAGGTAGTCTGTCGGAGTATGGGCTGCTGTTGTTTCTAATTTCTGTAGGGAATTTTTTTCTGTTCTCCTTCGTTCTGCTGTGTAAAATGCTTATATATTCTAAACCAAATCGTATCGTATTATATCATTAGAAAAATAAAGATATAGGTGCCTGCTAAGACTCAAACCCATGACCTCCAATTATATCTACCCAAATACTCCACTACTTATCCGTTAGGCTGTTAGTCTGTGTCTTGACATTTATTACAATTAAATTATATTTAAACTATCTGAATCCCTAAAATAAAATTTTCAACTAAACTAAAACGAAAACTAACACTAAAACTAATTATTCCTAATATAAATTGCTTCCTAAAAATCTATGAAATCTTTATAATTTTTTCTTTTCTTATTTTTTTGGTATTTTCATTATTTGTTAGTTTTTATTATCTTTTTGAATTAGGACCCTTTTTTTGGTAAAAAATAAAAATTAAAAATTAAGACTATGGAGGGGCAAAAATTAGGTGTCTACAACTGCCCCTCTTTGTGGTAAAGTTTGAGTAAAACTTTGCCACAAAAACAAAAAAGACACCGTTTTTGTCTCAGGACAATTCTATCCTAAGGAACGTTAAGTCACTTGACAAGGGTTAGTTTGAAACGAAGAATAACGAGGGATAACGCCTTTGTGAGTTGGCAAAAATCTCTAAAAAGAATAATGAGAACTTGGTCGTGCCCTGATGAGCTGACTAACCAAGGCGGTCAAAGTACCCCATGAGCTGTCTAAGACCTAAAGATGAAGAAAACTTGGTTGTGCCCTTAATGAGCTGACTAACCAAGGTGGCTAAGACCTAAAAATATTTGAAGAAAACTTAGTCATACCCTTAATGAGCTGACTAACCAAAGCAATCAAAGCACCCCATGAGCTGGCTAAGACCTAAAAATATTTGAAGAAAGCTTGGTCGTGCACTTAATGAGCTGATTAACCAAGGCGGTCAAAGCGCCCCATGAGCTGGCTAAGACCTCAAAATATTTGAAGAAAACTTGGTCGTGCCCTTAATAATTGACTAACCAAAGCGGTCAAAGTGCCCCACAAGCTGGCTAAGACCTAAAGATTTGAAGAAAACTTGGTAGTGCCCTAATGAGCTGACTAACCAAGGCGATCAAAGCGCCTCATGATAAGTTCGATAATGGAGTTGAGCTATGTGGTGCCTTTTAGTTAAAGATAAGGCAGTATTGTACTCTATAACTTCACAAATTGGAGGAGAAACTGAAGAAGAATAGGAATTGATGTAAAAATTGATTAATGACTAAGTTAAAGATGCATATGTATTCCTCAGTGTAATAAATAAAATACCCATGTCACCATATGAACATGAATGAGGGTTCTTAAGCTTAAAATCGAAAAAAAAAAAAAAAAGAACTACTTAGGTTATAGGGTGCACAAACTTAGGAATATTAATTGTACAACATCAAAAATATGTTTCATGTGTCTATCTCGTATCTTCTAAAAGTAATTGTTAAGAAATTATGTAAGTAGAAACTTATAAAGTTGACTTTAATAAATTCTTTACTAGTAGTATTATCTTTTCATACCAATATAGTTCTTGAAACTTTTTTGTTAAATTCAATATTGCATACTCCATATGGTTTATAAAAATCGATTCTCCTCAGATGATTAAATTACAAAGTTATTTACATCTACTATTTTGAAAAATTACACTACAGGTTTAAATCAATCAAGTATGGGATTAGATGCCTCAAAGCGATGAAGTTGCGACTGCCTTGTGTAAACTATACCTACTTTAGCGGCCAAGGTGGTAAGCTTTTTACTTAGGTTGGTTTATATAGTAGGACTATTACGACTCTTTAGTTTGGGCCATGACACTATATCCTTGGGTTGGCTGGAAGTTTCCAAATCCAAGCCCATTTCTTCCCTATTCTATTGTACCTCATCTTCATTGCACATCTTTATGTATGCTAATTTGGAAGACAATTCTCCATCTACCTCGTATGGCCATCAATAAATATCTTTAAGGTTGTCTTTGGCCTCCAAAAATATATTACCCAATTTTTTCCTTGTTTCTTCATCTAAGGGATAGCCAACGATGTCTTCATTCTATCCATTTTCATTACCCCATTCTTGGTTAACTAAAATAGTATCATCAAATTTGTTTAAAGGTTCATATATCCATTTACTCACTTTTTCTTTGCTAACCTAAACATCTGTTTGGAATTTCGTACTTTTTCCATTCCTTAATCAAACATGAACCTAGTTTTCCACCTATTAGTAGCTTTGGTCAGCTCTTGAAAGAATTGAGAGCCTCTTCTCACTCTCTTACTTCCCTAACTAGTTTTGTACCTTTGGTTTATAAGATTAATCTAGAGTAATTTTTTCCTTTTCAAATGCCATGCCAATTTAGCAAAATTTTCTTGATTTCACTTTCAAATATCTAGCATTCCAAGTCCCCCTCTATCTTTAGGGTACCTTAATTTTGACCAGCTAATCCAATGCAACTTCCTGACTTCTTGAGCTAATCCCCTGATGAAATCACGATGGATCTTCTTACCTTTACCTAAAAATCCTTTAGATATTGGGATGACTTATGCATAGTAATTTACAATACTCTCTAAGCTGGTTATTGTTAATAATTTCCTTCCTCCCATGCTTAACAATTGTGCCTTCCTACTCGATAATTTCTTCCTTAACTTTTCCAAGACAAAATTTAAGTTTGCATTGTTTAACTTCCTTTCCTCCTTCGTTAGTATGCCTAAATACTTCCCAAAGTCTACATTTAGTCTAATCCCTAAAATAAGAGAGATTTTTTATTTCATCTTTACACCCATATTTCTAGAAAAGAGAATATAGGATTTAGTACAATATAACTTTCTAATTGGATAAATTACAAAAAGATTTAATGACTTCCGTCATTTAGTTGGTGTTTTCCTTAGATGCTTCTCCCATTAGGAGTAAATCACCTGCAAAGAACAGACGTAAGAGGTCAATATTCATCCTTGGTAATTTTGGCGGTCAATAAGTTAGCTCAAACACTTTAGGATGTATCATTTGACTCAACATTTTCATGTAAGAATGAATAAATACGAAGATAACAAGTCACCTTATCTCAATCTTTGTTTGAAGTGAAAAGGTTTAATCATTGCTCTATTGAATAAGATATGATATTAGATATTGCTCAAACATGAGCCGATAAGGATTATCCCATGCTCTAAGAAGTTCAAAATCCTTATCACATTATTAATGAAGTCCCATTCCATTAGGTGGTATGCCTTCTAGAGGTCCAATTTGATCACCATTCCTCTCCTTCTCCATTTTGTCTCCCCAATAAATGAAGAAAGTCTTGAAAAACAATGATGTTATCATTAGAAGAATGGCCAAGGATAAAACTTGCTTGTTTTGGGCTTATTAAATCATTTAATAATCGTAGGAGCCTATGTACTAGGCATTTGCTTACAACTTTGTATACAGTTGTACAAAGGCCGATCGACCTAATGTCCTTTACCTTATTTTCTTCAATTATTTTCTATATGAGAACAACAAGAGTCTTCTTCAATTCTTTAGGTATCTTCCTACTTCTCAAGATATCCCTTATTGTATCACAAACAATCCTCCCTACTGTCTCCCAGCAAGCTTTGAAAATTTTCGCATGTAAGCTACTTATGCTAAGAATTTTGTTACTTCCAATACACTACAGGGTGTGTTTTATCTCTTCACTTGACCAATGCTGCATGAAGGCCTTCTTTTCTTCTTCAAAGAGCTCTCTTTGCCCACTATACTAACACTAGCTTCGTCTTCTTATAACTATTCTTTCTGAACAAGTCATTAAAGAAACTAATAAAAATTCTTTAACTTCAGTCTCATTGTTCATCCAATTTCCCATAAAATTAAAAAGACCACAAATTATGTTTCTTTCTCCATTGATGATCTAGTTTAACTAGGCTTTGATTGTCCATAAAGCTTCCTCTTGTTTCTTAATCCATTTTAGCTCATCATATGTGCACTTTCTCTATAAATAAGTTGTTGGCTCAAATGAGTCATAATAGCTAGTCTCACCTTTTCAATTTGCTCAACAATTCTCCTCCTTTTAACTGATAAGATGCTAAACAATTCTTTATTCCAACCACATTGTTTGGAATCGAAAGGGTTATGTTGCATATAAAAGAAAGTATATCCATAAAATTAGTCATCACAATTAAAGTCATTATCCTGTGCCATCAATTATTAGTGTAAAGCTGTTGAAAGTGATCAATGGTCATCCTCCATCAACACAAATGGAAGGTTGTGTGCAGCATAGCCATTTGCATCTCCCATGCTGTTAATAACATTGATAATTCCTATTCTTCCTTCACTAATATAATAAATGACACTCTCTGAACCCTACTGGGATGTCTTGGTTCAACAGGAGCTTCATGGCTACAATTTTGCATGTCTATTCTAAAACATCTAGAATGTCCCCTTCCCCTAATGCAAGCAAGTTTGCTATGAACATTGGCATATTGACTATTAGTGTACTTTGCATAGCAATCCTTATTATTCTCTACCCTTGGTAGTATAACCACCCTTTCCGTATGATAGGTTGGAATAGGGTCTCCTATACTCTCTCTCTTTTCTAGTTATAATAATAGAGTTGATTTTAAATTTTGAGTATTGTATTGTAAGTGGTTCTATCCACTTCATTAGTGTGGAATAGATGATAATAGATGTTTAAGGGTATGTATTAAAAAGTTAATAA
Source organism: Lumnitzera racemosa (assembly GCA_024138005.1). NCBI lineage: Eukaryota > Viridiplantae > Streptophyta > Magnoliopsida > Myrtales > Combretaceae > Lumnitzera > Lumnitzera racemosa. The sequence continues at coordinate 3,122,826 of JAMXBC010000003.1, forward strand.
TGGAAAGATTTTTCCTTATGGAAAAAAAATTGAAAGAATTTTTCATATTTTTGTACATTTACTTTTTCATAAAATCTATAGTTGATCATGAAATCTCAATTTTTTTTATCTTATATATAATAAAAGCAATAACATGAGATCAAGAAAATTTACTACAAAGAGGGACATAGAAATTAAATAAATGCTCACATTTGATTTTTTTCATTAAGATGCTATGTGTTAATACATATGACATGACAATAAACATTAAGTAATGTGTAATGAGGGTATTTTTTTCACTAGTATTATCAAACTCGAGTTAATTCACTCAGTCCAACCTAGTTCAACTTGACTCTTTCATAAAACCAATTCGAGTCACCCTTTTAATCCTCATTGATAGTAGCCTCAATTCAATAATTAGACTTAACCAATCTAACTCGGTTCTAATAAGAATCCACTCGATTTTTTCGAGTCAAAATATACTATTTTTTCTTGTATTTTCTAGAAAATACACCAACTTACTAAAAAAATAAATATAGATAAAAGAAAAATAAAAAGTAAATAGTGCAAAGCTCTCAAATTTTAATTTCTAAAAAAGTAGGTAAGTTTTATAAATTTATAAATAAATATGAATTATATTATAATATTTTTATTATTCTCAGTTCGACCCTTAGACCCTTCAACCCTTTTGACCCTTGACCTTTGACCTCTTCTCATTTTTGAGTTAATCATTTGGTCCGAATTTGATAATATTGGCTTTAATCACCACTTGACTTTAGTTTTGTTTTTTCCTTTTCAATTTCACACAATTATTTTTTCATTATACATACTTAATTGAATTTTAACTAGTAAATATAACCACCTTTATTGAATTTCAATTATTTCGTGGGTATATTTTGACTAATTTGGAGTAGTAAAAGACTCTTCGGTACAACTACTATACTCACTTTTGAGTTCAATAAATCATTACAATATATAGTGAATAAGGTTTATCAACACTAAAAATGAAACTGTCGGTAGTAAAAATTAAACTATCTATATTATTTTGTAGAAGTTGTATAGTTCTCATGAAAGTCATTGACAACTTCTTTTTACTATTAATAGATTTTATTTACTGTAAATCAAAATAATTTATTGTAACTTAACAATAATGATACCATATGGTATTTTTTAAGTGACTATATTATAGAATTTTTGTAATATGTCAAAGAAAAGGACATATCGACATTTATAATGGGTGCAACTAGGAAAAGGAAAACAATAGTTGAATTTAATTACTATGTACTTAGTAATGTTAAATTTAGTGTGATATGAAGCAATCTTAAAGTTTGAGTATGATATTGTAAAAGGGAAAACATGAAGGGTGATAAGCGTGTATTGTCACGAATCTTACATTTGTGTGTAAATTGTAAATTACATTGAATTAATATTAAAAAAATTAAGAATTTACGCATACGATGGACCAGTGAAATGGCGAAGAAGGATAAATATTAGAGATGTTTAGACATTTTATCTCGATAATATATTGCCTTTGTAAAGCGTGTTTTTATATATTAATAATATGCAGATTTTGCTATGACCTCTATAGTTTGATGATATAAAAGTTGATCTCCTAATTAGATTTACTCAAATTCGCTCTCTTGTTGTATTAAAAAAGATGAAAATAAAAAAAGAAAAAGAAAAAGGAAAAAGAAAGGGAAAAAAAAAACAAAAAAAACTGTGCGGACGCAGAAGATACAAACAATTTGTAAGAAGGCAAACCTAGCTAGATGGCCCAATATGCTCCAGGGCCAAATAAAGCAATAGAAGGCCCATATATCATGCAAAGAAAGCCTAAAAAGCCCATTAAGTTTATGCCGACGGAGGAAAGAAATATCACGTCCAATCAACGTGAAATTGCAAGCAAATGACATCCAGCATATGGAGATTTTTATATTTTGGGACTAAAGTTGGAGAGATTGCTGATATTTATTTTTTATGTGGTCTTTGCTATTGAATTCATTTCTTCAGGCCGAGACAATCACATAAATTAAGGACTCAGCCGCTCATGTCGCGATGAAACATCGGCAGAAGATGGGCTTCAATTTTCCGGGATTTGGGGACGCCGTAGGGCACATATAAGATAGGCACGTGCAAAGCAACGTAAAACAGTGATGAAAGAATGGAAGAGAGACACGTGAAGGACCCCAAATACTTTACCTCCATTTCAATTTTTTAGTAAAGAATGATCGGCCAAAAGTATGAAGGACCCCAAATACTTCACCTCCATTTCAATTTTTTAGTAAAGAATGATCGGCCAAAAGTAGTATGTTTTCCTCATCCCTCACAATTTAACACGTAATGTTTAAATACTAACAAAATTTTAATATATATAATATAAAAAAAACCCGGATAACAGTTATCCAAAAACTACATATTGCATTATTATACATATAAAAATTTCATTAATACTTAATACATTATATAAATTGGCTGTTAGTGTATAGTACAAAAATTAATTTTTGGTTTTTTATTTTTTACGTATCTAATAAAAAAAATGAAATATATGCTTATTTCAAACTTATAGTAAAACATACTATATTTCCCATATCTATATAATTTATAATGACTTATTTCTAAAATCATAGAAAAATGAAAAAATGGAAAAATCATCAAATGTTGTAAAGAAAGTGGGCTTATTAGAAATTGTGAAGAGAAAGGAATAAGAGAGTAGAAGGGAGAGAAAAAGGGAGAGAAAAAAGTGGAAGATACTTTGAAAAAGTGGGAGAGAGAGAAATTAGGTGTAGGGACGATAAAAAGAAAAGGAAAAAAGAAAGTGTTCAAAATATATTGTATATTAATGAATTGATAAATATAGCTATTTTTATACTCTTAATAATTTAGTTTAGTATTGGTTTTACTATTATATATTATTAGATTAAGCATTAAATTGTAATTTAAGGAAATAGCAATTACTTAAAGCCTTTCAAACTTTAATAATATATATATATATTATACACATCACGTATAATATCAAATATACCTTTTCACCATCATTAGTCTTGTACATGGAAGAGAGAGCAGTCTAAATATAATTTATTCTACAATTGTTTATGACATACATTTTCTATTTTGGCAAGTCGGTTACCATTAGACCCACTTTGTATCCTCTTCTTAGGGTTGGTAATTTGACATTTGATCCACCAATTTAAATATGATAGACACAATTATAAATGGATTCATGTAAGTAAACTTAATAAATTAATAAACAGATTAGATCCATTTGGACCTTGTTGATAGTTGATTCTTGGTATGGTTTTGAAGGTACTTATAATGCGGTTACTCTGATACTAAAATTAGATACAAAAAAGAAAAAATATATATAAAGTATAAAAAGTGAGAGATAAAATTCCTCTTCTTATAGTGATGATTTTCTATTTATACACAAGTGACAAAGCTACTTTAAGAAGAAGATAATCCCCACAAGATCCTCTTGTTGACTTCGAATATTGTATCGGAGATCTTGGGGATAGGCTTCTAACGATAGTTGAATTTCATTATCTAGACAAGCTATTCCTACCAATATTTCATTCAAGCTTTTGGGTTAAGCTTAACCAATATGTACCTAAGGGCCCAAACGCTAAGGTTTAAAGGAATAAGTTGAAGATAGGAACTTGGATGAGGTTTCCAAGAGGTTGGTTGAGCTTTAGAGAGCTTAGTTCAAGCTTAGTTCAAGCTTTGGCATAGTTGTCCAAGGTTAAAGACTTACTATAAGAACTAGCGAGGCTAGCTATGCTTTAAGGAGCTTAACATGGACTTTAATTAAGTTAGTTTAGGCTCAAGAGGCTCGGCCAATGGTTCAAAAAAGTTAGTTTGCCTATAGATTTTGCACCTTATCGTTGTAATATTATGAGTTAGTTGGTCTATGGATGAAGTGTGATGGTACAAATTTGTTATTGAGAAAGCCAATAAGTAAATTATGAGTCTTAATATGGTGTTTCAATCCAATGATAAAACAACTAATAAAAAATTAAAGTTACAATATGAACATCCTTCATTAAGTAATAATTTTTTATGTTGAAGAAAAAAAAATTATCAAAATTAAGGTAAATTGTAAATAAACCCACTACACTTATTTTATGTTTACTTAAACCCCCTATGTTTCAATTTTTTTTTTTTTTGGGGGGATAAAGACCCTATCTTTCAAACTATTTTTTTAAATCCCAAATTTTTAAAAGATGTGCTTTGAAACCCTATATTACTATTTTTCGTTAGATAGAATAATCAAATAAACGCTAAAAGACCTTTTTATCATTTTTAGAAGGACAAAATGACTAAGTATAGGATAAAAAAAATATTTAGCTTAAAGTTCAAATAAAAAATAATTATTAAAACAGGTAATTCTTAAGTATATATAGATTAACAGTTGACTACAAATGTATATACTTATGCCTTAACAAATTTATCCTTATTTATCACTGCATGAAATCCATCCAAGACTTGTATTTGGATAAATTACAGTTCCCAAGAATACATTAATTTTAGAAACAAATAGATGTTTCTCGTTGCATCACTGTAGCATTAGCTCTTTTACTTGTCATTTGTGTTTGCACGATTTTGTTGCACAGTAATTCCATCATGTCCTTAATAACAATCGATGTAAAAGTGAAGTATTAAATTCCAGAAGTAGACGAAATCATGCTAAAGGATAGATAGCCGTGTTAACATGTCATATGATTAATGAGAAAATACTCAAATTCCTCAACCGAAGTATTTATCAGAACAAAAAGTATAAAAGTACAAGACACGCGCGTGCATATATATATATATATATATATATATATATATATATGTTTTACCACATAACGTACCCGCCTTACATGTTCGATAAATAAAAAGAATTTTGGACCCAATAATATAGAATGCTTATAATATATAAAATTATAATAAATTTTCCACATTAAAAAACCTTACTACAGCAATAAATATTGACAAAATAAAAAGTGTATTGAATTTTTATAATAATAGCAACATTAAACAATTAAAATAATGAACAAATAAAAAAATAGTAAAGATGGGTTCAAACTTTTTTTATGACTACCATACAAGTATATTTAATGGTTAAAATTATAAAATATCATATTAATAGTTATAGACAGTTAAAATTGTTATTTTACTTTATATAATAAATATATGTGAATTAAACCAACTAACCAAAGCTGCATTGGCTATATAAAGAAGCAAATAAATCATGTATCAAAATTTTCATAAAAATGCAGTTTTTCTTCATATTTTATTTATAATTTATGGAAGAAAGAGTAGATGTTTGTAGATAATTGCTCCAAATAACTTCGCCCTTCAAATAATTTCCTTCTATCTAACTACTTTAAATTAGTGTCATCAAATTTTTTTTGTTTATTTATCAGGTCGCCATTATATGTTTAGGTATATATAAGATACCAAAATTTAACATTAGAGAAAATAAAGCAAACACAATATTTATTATGACACAAAAACATACAAGTAAATCATAGATATAACACATAAAATACATGGCAATCATAATAGAACTCAATGAAACCAAAAATCCAAACAATTTATGAAAAATAAAATAAAATAAAATACAAATAAAGTAAAGATCAAACGTGGACAAAGTACATATCAGTGTACAAGTGCAGAGTAGTAATAAAAAGTTATTACGGGAGTTGGCTACACTGCGAGAAGAGAAACAATGCAATAATCACAACTTGAAGTTCCAGCGCCAGGGTTTCTTACATTCTAAGAATTCAATTCCCGCTTCGCTAGACGGATCAAACTGGGGCGATGGAATTAGCCTCTTAATCTTGTCTGGAACCTCTACTAGCTGAAGACAATCTTCACATCTGAAAACCTTTAAGTTCTCGAGATGAGAAATACTTGCGGGTAAATGGGTGATCGCTGTGAATGAAATGTCCAACTCAACTAGCGACTTTGAACGTCCAACCCAATCCGGAAGCTCTTTCATCTGTGGACACCATAAGCACAAATACCTTAGATTCAGAAGCTCTACTTTTTCGTCAGGCAACGTCAACAAACGTACGAATTTCAACTTCAGCACCGATAGTGATCTTAGACGGCTCATGCCACGAAGGGACATCCTCGCACGTTTGCACCTCGCGATTTCCAGGTAAGTTAGATGCTCCAGCTGGAAAATGGAAAAAGTTATATATCCCAACCTATCGCAATCTTTGAAAACCAATCTCTCCAATCGTGGAAATGCAGAGAAGTTGGGGCACCGCTCTAGGCCTCGGCATTTTGTGCATTTAAGAACTTTCAATTTTCTCGCTGCCTACAAATTGACTCGAACTCATAAGTGACTATTATGTGAGGCAAGCAGGGAAAAATCAAATTGAAGAAAATAACACTATACCTTGATTTCACGCCATCCACCCCAATCATTAGTGATCCAATTATTCGAAAGCATAAGGACTTCTAAGTTTTCAAAACATAAGTTAGTTGCTTGAAATTCATTTGGACAATGTTCCCAAGAAAACCACCTCAACTCTGAGAAAACTTTATAAAAATCCTCATTTTCGAAGTCTCCCCAACTTAATTCGAGGAACTTGAGGTTTGCCATCCCTGAAAATTGTTTGTGATTGAACTTTCGAGAAAAAACATTCCCAAGATTGAGTGCGACCACGTCTTTAGTTCCCTAGGAATTGAAATTAGCAAGCAGATAAAATGAGATTTCTAATTTATTGCTCAAAAAAACAAGGCAAAATCATGGTTTACCTGCTCCTCACGTACTACATTAAGGGCTACCTCCGGTGACCACAACCTGCTATACTTTCCATGAGCATCAGTTTTCTCATCTTCTACAAGACTCCTTCCAAATTCTTTGAGTACATCATGCATCCTTAACTTATTTCCGTCACCAATCTCTATCAAAGACAAATCTCTAAGGACCATGATTCCATATATTGGGTTAAGTCCTTGTGCTTCCCAATAATAAGTTACGTCTTCGATTTCCTTATTGATAAAGAGACATGCAATATCAAGGAGAATTTCTTTCTCACTGTAGTCCAAGTGCCTATAGCATATCATAAGCTTTTCTTTGACACCCATGTGGACCTCTTTCTTGAGATTCTCTAGTATACTTTCCCATTCATCCTTACTTCTGTAGCTGAATAAGAGACCTGTGACATTAATAACTAGGGGAAGCCTTACAATTGTTTTTACTACTCCTCTCGACATCTCATCAAACTCCTGTGGGGGAGAATCACTTTTGAAGACCAGTCTACTAAAGACCTTTAGACCATCATCAGGTCTCATTTTCTGCATTTTGTATCGATAAAAACCTTTATCCTCGGGAATTACTCCAATGTTCCTTGTGGTTACGATGATTCTGCTTCCCCTACCGAACCATGATGGTTGGTTGGCTAGTTTCGATAGTTGGTCACTATCGTCTAGGTCATCTAGCACAATAAGTACTTTCTCGTCCTTAAAATTGTTTTTGATAACGTTGACCCCTTCGTAAGCGTCAAATATAGGATATAAATTCTTCTGTTGAAGTAATAATAAGTCGTTTTGCAAGCTCACAATACCAGCTGTACGAGACTTCTCGTTGACATTTGGAAAAAAGGCAACAGTCTGTCGAAAGCCAGAAGAAATTTTATTGAAAACAAGCCTCGCAAGAGTCGTCTTTCCCACGCCCCCAATTCCATATATAGCGATAATTCGAACATCGTCGGCGTGTAGATCTAATAGCTTCATGACGTCTTCCATTTTATTGTCAATTCCAACATAGTCTTTGGCCATATCCTTCGGATCACTTATTCTCCATAACTTAACACAAACTTCTTCCACCATCAGCTTCGAAAGCTCAGATAGCCTAAACAGAAAACGAAACTACAACCCTCTGATTATTTATTCTTTTGCCAAGATGAAGCGGTAGTTTATCAGGTTTATTTTTTATGACATCTCCCTTCCCATTTGATGAACAAATCATTAGTTTACGAGCGCATGGATGGTATATCCACTCCCTTCGTTATCCGTGGAACAGTGGAATTAGCCAAGATCTCTAAAAGTTAGAATATCAGAACACGTGCTTCATTTTTCTTTTTTCTTTTTTTAAGAAAATGGACGTATTTAAAGAAATTTTTACGGGACTCGACCTCTTCCCAAAACTTGAAATATATTTACTCATTAGAGGAAAAAAAAAAAAAGAGTCAAAAACTCTAATAAGATGAAGTTGAAGATTAAATTTACGCTTTTTCCCGAAGTTTAATTCTCAAGGGCAACATCAATTACTAGGTGAAGCAAATACGAAAATTACCCATGTTTGCGTATGTCCCATCCCTTGATTTTGCCAGCCTTCTGGAGTGCGACCTCCCACGGCTTTACCACGTCTTCACAGAGCTTGTCCTTGTGATTTTGTAGGTTAATGGTATACACTTCTGATTTAAGCATGACATCTCTTACATCAACATCATAGAGGATGGATAAGATCGTTTTCTTCTCCTCCTCTAGTTTCTGTGAATCTTCCCAGCACTCCATTATTTTTGACAGTTCAAGGAGGCACCTCCTGCTTGACGCGTAGTCCCTCGAGAAAACGAGGATGTAGATTTTGGAGTTGGAGATGGCTTCCATCAGCTCTGGTTGGACGACTTCCTCCCCTCGCCCGATACTTTCATCCTCATAGAAGACACAGACTCCAGCACGAACCAAGGCACGATAGATAACGTCAACGACTGTATAACAGCTGTCAGGTCCTCGGAAGTTGAGGAATACATCGTAGTCCCTACTTGTAGGTCTTCTACTAGTTGCTGTTCCTGTACTCGAAGATCCTGCCTTCTTTTCATGAACCTCTTTCTTACGCTTGTCAAGTGTACCTCCCCATGCATTTTTATCGCATCTGAACAAGGGAGCTATGACATTAATATTTAGAGGAAGTGCCCCGGTCGTACTTACTAGGTCTCTTGAAATCTCATCATACTCCTCTGGGGGCAAGTCACTTCCGAAGACCCGTCTACTAAAGAGCTTCAGAGCGTCATCAGGCTCCATTTCCTGCATTTCATACCGATAAAATCCTTCACCTTCAGGCATTATTCCAATATTTCTTGTCGTTACAATGATTCTGCTTCCTTTACCAAACCAGGAGCGGTCGCCTCCTAGTTGGGATAGCTGCTCACTATTGTCCAGGTCATCTAGGACAATAAGCGCTTTCTTGTCCTTCAAGCTTTCTTGGATCATGATGACCCCTTGGTCAGCGTCATTAAAATCAAAAGACTTGACCTGCAAAAGCTGTGATATCAAGTCCTTTTGCAAGTTGACTATATGAGCTTTACAGAACTTCTCACGGACATCTGAAAGAAAGGCAATTCCCTGTTGAAAGTCGGGAGCGATTTTTTGAAAAACAAGCCTCGCAAGAGTCGTCTTTCCCACGCCAGCAATGCCATAAATGGCGACAAAACGAACATCGTGGGCATCTAGAACTAGTAACTTCATGATGTATTCCATTGGATCGTCCATTCCAACATAGTCATGTGACACCTTCTCCAAATCATTTCTTGTCCATAACTTACAACAAACTTCTTCCACCATGAGATGCGTGAGCTTAGCTATTCTGAAATAAATAAATAAATTTGCAGTTGCGAACATCTGAAAACTTGCATTGCGGAAAACGAACTGCTAGTACTACTTGTTTATCGTCTTTCTAGATTAAACAGCAGTTACCGCCGGTACCCCAAAAGTTAAAATACCGACTTCATCTTTTTATTAGAAATCCAATGTTAAGAATAGAAATCTTTATCGGATTTGATTGGAGTCTTTTCTTGCAAAATTTGAAAAACCATAACAATCGAATGAAAAAAAATGGAAAGAACTGAGAGCCCAAATAAGATAAACTTTGAAGAGTAAACTTATGCTTTTTAGAAAATCAACTCCCAGGGTCAAGATCGAGTACTAGATGAAACAAATATGAACATTACCCATGCTCACGTATATCTAGTCCCTTGATTTGGGCGGCCATACGGAGGGCGTTCTCCCACGGCTTTACGACACCTTCACCTAACACGCCCTTGTGCTTTTGCAGGTCAGTGGTGTACACTTCTGATTTAAGCATGACATCTGCACCTACTTCGACGTCATAGAAGATGGGTAAAATCATTTTCTTCTCCCCCTCCTGCATCTGAGAAGCATGCCAGCGCTCCATTATTTCTGCTAATTCACAAAGGCACCACTTGCTAGACGCATAGTCCTTGGAGAAAATGGGGATGTAGATTCTGGAGTTGGCAATGACTTCCAACAGCTCTCCTTCGATGACTTCCCCTTGCCTGATGCTTTCGTCGTCGTAGAAGACCCGGACTCCAGCACGATCCAACGCATAATAGATAGCATCAACGACTGTAGAACCGGTGTCGAGTCCTCGGAAGTTGAGGAACACGTCGAAGTCCCTGCTGGAATTTAATCTACTAGTTGTCTCTCCTGTACTCAAATTTCCTGTCTCCTCTGCCATCGTCTCGTTCGCTATTTGGTAAGAACGCCTAAACAGGAGGAAGGTGGATGTAATGTTTCTGAATTCTGACCAATTTTTGGCTGTGGTTGTGGCTTCGCTACATATAAAGCCATGTCCTTTTCATTCTTTTTCTTCTTATTTATTTATTTTGCTAAATATTTACTTTTATGTTTAATATGTTTATAGGAGTTGGTGTACAGTGGAAAAAAAATTATTAATAGGTTTATTCAGTAGAACATGCCTTATTGGCGTATGTGTCTTCAGTAATTGCAAATACCGAATGAAAAGAGAATAATATATTGAAAAAAGAAATGACGGAGTCACGATCACTGCAGCGATCAGCATAGAATAATTACGTCGTTAATTAATGTAATTCAGAGTTAATAGGGCTCTTTAAATATAACCCCTCATGTTCATTAGGATCTGATGAGTCCTGTTGTCTAAAGCTTACTTCCGTGGATTTATGCTCTGGGCTTAGATTGATCAAGTCCAAAAAATCTTGCAATAACTAAAATGTATAAGATAAAAATAAGATATTAAGTCAACAATTACCTTCAAAATAAGTGAAATACATTAGATACTACAACTCCACTCTCTCATACTTACAAGAAAATATCTCTCCTCATTACCTGTCCTCTAACTGCCAACGTCACTCTACTATAAATACCAATACACTATTTAGTAATAAATCTCTCTATACTTTACATATGAAGCTTACCTATTACTCAAAAATACCCTCTATTCTCCAAATATACACTGCTGACTTAAGTATCGAAATAGCAACACCAAACAACCTGTCGCTCTCACAATGTCTTGTTTTACAGGCTTACTACCTGTAGAGCCCAATTACTATCGAGAAAAAACCTAAGACGACATTTCACGCCATCTGTAAGAAAGTGAATTCCTACACCAAAAACCTCAAACACACTAAACACATACCCTACAACCAATTTCCAAACATTATGTCACGATACAATGGATAGGAGAATCATTAGTTGGTAAAAAACCAACCCGTAGGTAACCAGCCTCTCCTAAAGACTATAATGGAGGAGCGCTTGGGTAAAACAACCCCCCTGCGACAGCAGCAGAATGGCAATGATCAGTAACCCAATCTACCCTTACATCAACAGCCAGCGAGGTCTGTAGCCATCTATGATCGAACTCTAGCTGGAAATGAATAAGAAGTCGATTTGCAAGGAGTACAAGCTCACTCAGTACGTCCAACTCACCTGATAGATAATGCCGACTTTAACAAGCTCCACACCATGGTAAGGAGGTTCTCCGAGTAGTAAGGGAGCAAAGCCGCTAACAATATTAGGTTAGTTGCCAGCAATAAAACCCCCTTTACACGGTTGATTCTGACAATCACCTTCTATACTTCCACACCCTCGTGAACCTACATGGTCATTAAGATGTAGTAATGTGTAAGGCCTTCACAAGAACCTTAAAGAAGGCAAATTAGATATGGTTTAACCACCTCCCCGATAATTCTATTGACTCCTTTGATGAGCTAGCGCGAAGATTCAATCTCTACTTCAAGGCTAGTAAGCCTCCATCCATGGACACATCGTCCTTGTACCTCATAAATTAAGATAAAGGCAACTCCTTATGCGACTATGTGGCCCAGTTCAACAACACCGTAGTCGAGATCCCTTAATTGGACGAGAGAGTCATTATCCATCCTTCGGGAGACTTCTTCTGATTGCTTACGAAGAGTAAGCCGAAGACCCTAGCCGACTTTCAAAATAAAGCCTAAAGGTACATCAACTAGGAAGATAACATTCGAGCTAAGCACGATGCCAATAGAGAGAGGTCAAGTGGAAAGCAAAACGAAGAAAAATTGTCTATATAAGATTGCCTTAGTAGTAGGCTACCAAGCATATTAGAGGGGGGGAGCTTTAGGAAGAAGAAGAGCCAGGCTAAGCACGACCAGCTCCCCCCTCTTATTTACACGCAACATACGCCCCTAAATAGACCCATTGCTCAAATTCTGAATCCGAAGTGAAGCATCGAAATTTGCTCTAGAAGCTACAGAAAATGCGAGGAAACCCCAATTGTTGAAATTCTAACAAGTACTGTCAATTCCACAATAATCACAACCATACCACCAAAGAGTGCTTCCAGTTGAAGAACGCCATAAATATGTCATTTAGCACAGCTTCTTCAATAAATATATAGCCTATCCAAGGAACAACAACCATTCCGATAATGAATATGATAAGGCATCCTAGAGGTGACAGAACAAGAACGCCCACACCGCGCAAAATAATGACCGTCGTAGCAACCGCACTCCCAACGACGTCATTAACATAATCATGGGGGAGCTGTAGGTAAAGAGCTAACCAAGCACTAGCAACTCAGTTAACACCTCATCAGAGGTGTTAGCCATGAAGGAGGAGAGATAAAAATTGGGCACTTCCATTTCCTTATCTGATGAAGACCTTAAAGGGGTCAATATACCCCATCAAGATGCCTTGGTGATAGGGGCAAGGATCTTAAATTTAGAGGTCATAAAAATTGTGGTGGACACTAGCATTTCTATTGATATACTTTTCCTTCGTACTTACGAAAGGATGAGAAAGAAGCTACTAGTAAAAATAAAGTTGTACCACCATAATCTGATCAACTTCAATGGAAACACGGTCTAAGTTAAGGGGATTATCACATTAGACATGAAACTTAGCGATGACAACTACGTAGCACGACAACTGATAGAATTCATCATGATTAACTGCCCTTCTTCCTACAATGTGCTCTTGGGAAGACCAAGCCTAAATGCATTCAAAGTAATCACACCCCTCCTTCATTTGAAGGCCAAATTTCCAACCCCAATCGAGTGGCAGTATGTAAGTGTGATCAAAAGTTCTCATGAGAGCTGTACATCAGGGCTGTTAAAGGAAATGGCATCTTTGCCCCAAAAATAGGCTTAAAGGAGAAGCCGGCTAAGAGGGGCGAGCTGGGGAGAAAACAGAAGAAGTTCAGATTTATCCCTCACCGAGTAGACCATGAGAGATAGGATTGAGACCTTACCCAAAGTGAATGATGAAATCGTAGTTTGCCTGCATACAAACTCAGACAAGTTCGCTTAGTCAATGTCAAACATCCTAGAATCTCGCCCACCTAGTAACCTATAACCTCAATATAGACACTATGGTACGACCTATCAAGCAGAAAAAGAGGCATTTCACTCCAAAGAGGCAGGCCACATTCGAGGAGGAAGTAAAGAAGCTACTTAAGGTCAACTTCGTGAGGGACGAAAAATACCTAACTTGGCTAGCGAACATGGTACTGGTCAAGAAAAAGAGTAGGAAGTGGTAAATGTGTGTTAATTACGTTGACCTCAATAAAGCCTACCCTAAAGAATACTTTCCCCTCCTGAAGATCAATCAACTCATTGATTCCACTTTGAGACACACCCTGTTGAGCTCCTTCTTAAGGTATAATGAAATAAAAATGGACTCAAAGGATGAAGTCTATATCTCCTTCGTCACCGATTATAGTAAATATTGCTACACTATGATGACATTCGGTCTAAAAAATGCCAAGGCCACATACCAAGGAATGGTGACAAAACTGTTTAATCCCTAAATCAAGCGCAATATAGAGGTGTACGTTAATGACATGATTGTCAAGCCAAAAGCCAAATGATCATGTCAAGGACCTCTAAAAAGCCTTTGACCGAATGTACATGTACGACATGAAGCTGAACCCTCATAAGTGTGTCTTCGGCATTGGATCTGGCAAGTTCTTTAGCTTTCTGGTAACATAAAGAAGTATGGAGGCTAACCCCAAGCAGATTACTACCATCAGGGGAATGAAGACTATGACCTCAGTCTAAGACATATAAAAGCTCATCGGTATGGTAGCTACATTAAGCAATTCATTTAGAAGAGTGCTAACAGATTCACTAAGTTCTTTAAAATCCTGAAAAATCCGAAGGGCTTTGAATGGACTCTAGAGTGCACGCTACCTTTCAGTAGCTCTAAGACTTCCTCACACACCCACCGATCCTGTTCAAGCCTGTCCATGAAGAGGACCTTTTTTTGTACTTGGTTGTAAGAGACCGGTCGCTCTCCTTTGTGCTGGTTAGAGCAGAGGGAAGGGAACACAGGCCCGTATACTACGTCAGCCATATACTCCACAACCTAAGATTAGGTACACCCAGGCAGAAAAGTTTACCCTAGCCATCGTTATTACAGCATGACAGTTAAGGCCTTACTTTCAAGTGCACCAAATAATCGTACTCATAGATCAACCGCTACGTACCATGTTATAGAAGCCTGATGCGTCTAGACGAATAATGAAGTGTGATGGAATTAAGCGTGTAAAGAATCTAGTATCAGCCACGAATGACCTATAAAGTACAAGTGCTGGCCAACTTTATGGTAAAATATACAGGAGAGGAGAAAGCACCATTAGGCAATGACAAACCGGTGTAAACTCTCCACGTCAACGGGTCATCCACCTCAGGGGGTACAGGTGCAAGTCTCATTCTGACCAGTTCGTACAAGGTTACGATCTGCTATGCCCTTAAGTTTGAATTCGATTCCAACAACAACAAATCCAAATACAAAGCCTTTATCATCATTCTTAAGTTAGCCAAGGAGATTAGCGCCAAGCATTTATGGATCTTCTCAGACTCCATGCTCATTGTCCAGTAAGTTCAAGACAAATATGAGACCAAGGACGACACTATGGCTAGGTACCTTAAGAAGGTGAAAATCCTTCTAACTGAATTCTCTTCATGGGACATAAGATCCCTCGACCCAAGAATTAAGCAATAGATTGCTATCCAAGCTCGCCTTTACCGATATACAAAAGCCCAAAGTAAATGATAGCAAAATCTTCATATAATACTTGCTAGAAAATAGCATAACTCCGAGCTAAGCTGAAGTTCTGGAACTCACCTCAGCAACACCAGAGCTAAGCTAGATGGATCCTTTCTAGAGTTATTTAGAGTAGGGCACACTCTTAGATGACAGATGACAAGAGAGAGGTAAAGAAGCTCCAGTATCACACCACTAACTATACATTAGTCAATGACTCTTATATCATAGGAGAGTCAGCCTTCTCCTACTCCGGTACCTCCGAGAAGGTAGAGGGTTACGCATCATGGAAGAGGATATGCCGAAGCATGCAGCAATCATATTCATTCCTAAGCCCTTTAGGGTACTACGACTCGAGTATTATTGGCCTACCATTAGGCAAGATGCAAAAGCCACAGCCTAAAAATGTCTACAGTACCATAAGCACGAACCAGTCAGTCATGTACCTACACCAACCTCCAACCCCTAATAAGCCTATGGTCGTTTGCACAATAGGGTATAGACATTCTCAGTGCCTCCCCAAAAGCTTTGAGAGGATAGTAGTACATAATTGTCACCATCGAATACTTCACAAAGTGGGTGAAAGCCAAAGAGATGGAAAGGATCACGGAGAGAAGAGTTGAATTTTTCATCAGAAACAACATTCTCTCTCGATTTGAGGTACCTTATGCTCTCATTATTGTCAACGGGGACAATTTGGTAACCTCAAGTTTAGGGAGTTCTGTGTTAAGCATTACATCACCCTACACTTCACCTCGGTTGCCCATCCCAATCAAACAGATAAGTCAAGACAACTAATCGAATTATCTTGGATAGCCTAAAGAAACGTATAGACCGATCTCAAGGTACTTACACTAGTGAACTACCCAATATCTTGTAAGGGTATAAGACCGCTCATCGTACCTCTACAGGCAAGACCCCCTTTCACTTAGCATTCGGATCAAAAGCAATCCTCCTCATTGAACTTATGCTTCCTAATATCTGAACTCAAATTTTCAACGCCACCCTCAATGAGTCACTATTGCAAGCCAGCGTCGATACTATTAAGGAAATTAAAGACCTTGCTATTGCTCGAGTAACCACATACTAACATCAGGCCGCCTAGTACTATAACCAGAAGGTCAAACACAAGGAGTTCAAGGTCGGCAACCTCATGTACCAAAAGTTAGAAGCCACGGGTTTACGAGAAGGGCAGGGCAAGCTGGCCCTCAATTGGGATGACCCGATCAGAGTTAAGGAAAGATTAGGTAATGGAGCGTACAGACTGCAAAGACTAGATGGGGAGCTCATCCTATGCACATAGAACATCAATAATCTTTAGCTTTATTTCGATTAGCACATTGTTGTGTACATCTTTCCAGAATAATGAAATAAAAAAGTTGCTTCACAATTAGTTGTTTACCTCTCCCTCCCTCTCTCTTTCCTTCTTTCTATTGCCATCCTAACTCTTGAAAGGGAAAACGGATTGCTTACCAGGCAGGTCAAAATGCCACCAACCTAACCCCCTTAAGTAACCTTAGCGAAGGGAAACACCCCTTACATAGAGGAACTCCCATCTTTTAGGCAAGTTAGAACGCCGCTGATTTGACCTCCTTTAGGTAACCTTGGCAAAGGAAAACACCCCTTATAAAGAGGGACTCGTATCTTTTAGGCAAGTTAAAATGCTACCAACATAACCTCCTTGAGTGACCTCAGCAAAAGGAAACACCCCTAACACAAAGGAACTTCTATTTTTCGAACAGGTCAAAACGCTACTTACTTGACCCCCGTCAGGTAACTTCAGCAAGGGGAAATACCCCTTACATAAAGAAACTACCATCTTTCGAGCAAATTGAAACACCATCAACCTAACCTCCCTCAAGTAACCTTGGCAAGAGGAAACACCTCTTACACAAAGGAACCGCCGTCTTTTAGACATGTCAGAAGGTAAACACGGCAAGGATAAACTCTCCATGCATAGAGGAATTTCTACACAAATATATTCAAAGGCAAAGTAAGAAGAAGTAGGCATATAAGAGGAGACAAGTAAAAAATTTCATTCATTGATTGTCAAATTACATAGTGAAAGCTATCATCCTGGCCCAACATACATATGTTTTAAAAAAAAAATATTATTGCCTTGGATCAATTAACTTCGATACTCAAAAAATCCAAAGCCTCAATCTACTCAGAGCGCTGCTCCAATAGTACCTCTTAAGGAGGCTGGCCAAGACTTGAAGTGGGGGCTGAAGTTTGCGAGTAAGGGGTAATAAGAGGATTGCTCGAAGGTTGATTATCCTGAGAAACTAATTCCGAGGCGACCTCCTGCTAAGGTAGAAGTAGATGCCGAAGCGCCTTGCCCAGCCTCAACAGTAAAAGGGGTACCTAGGACATCGAAGCCCACTTGAGTGACCTCCCCTTCGCTTGCCAAGGTTTCCCTCTTCTCATTGAAGGTCAGGGAATCCAGGAATTCGAGGAAGCTCAAATCAAGGTTCAAATGGTGGGAGAGCACCTCATTCCTTATGTAGCATGCGGAGTTGGTAGTCAGGTCTTCCAGCTTATCTAACCACTCCTCAATCTTCTAATAGTTGGCAACGGCCTTTTTAACGGTAATATCGCTAAGGATCTCCCCACTCTACATATTGGAGATGTTCTCCTCCATCTTTGAAACCCCTTGTAGCTCCTGGAACTAGTGTTCTAGCCCAAACTTCACATCAATCAGCTCCAACAAAGTGGCTTTAGCACTTTTGCACCCAAATGCTTTTATTGTCAACTCAGTCCGTAGCCTTGCAACCAACACCTTCAGCTCGACGTTCTCTTTCTTGACCTAGGCCTTAGCCTCCCTTTCTTTGTCTAACCATTAAGCAAGCTGAGCTTTGGTCCTTTGCCTATCCTTTAGCTAAACCTTTAGATCGTCGACCTTATGTGCTGCCTTCTTAACCTTATCCCTTTCTCTCTCTCCGAGTCCTTTAGTCATGCCTGAAGCCTTGCCACCTACACCTAAGAGCAATGCAGGCATCGATTGTTACACCCCGAAGTCGCAGAGTCGCAATAATCCTACCGCATAAATCACTCTATGATAATAACTGGCCTCACGGTGCCTACCATAGACATGATCTACACAAGACATCGACGACTCCTCGCTTTGAAGTAAACAGTCCAATTAACAGTTAAACTACAATTATAATAAATATTACAAATTTCTAATAAACATGTATAATTATATGTAAGTCCATAGAGTTTCCTTGAAAGTTTTACATAAACACAACAGTTCACTAAATTACATAATAACTATCAGTCTTTCATCCTTAACTACAAGGATACTCTAGCTACACACCATTACTAAGTAGATTGATCCTCATACCCCCGGCTTCAAAAAGACTAACCTCCGAGTAATTGTAAGTTGGCATATTCTTTGAAGAGTTCAGAAATCAGGACCTACAAAAGGATCTATAAGAGTATGAGCAACTACAGCTTAGTAAGTTGAATTGGAGACTTATGAATGCATACGGGCACAAACAAGATTATTAATCAATTAATTTCATGCAATGCAACAATTAAATGTCATCGCACAACGTAGTCCGATCCATTGTGAATTCAAAGAAATTCCGCTCGCTCTAATCCGGGTTGAGGAGTTCCATGTTATGCAGCAGCTCACAACCAAACCTAGGCTTGTGCAATGGGGACCTTGCTCCTCCCGCGACTACCTTCGAACCATTGACTTCACCCTCGCCACGACCTTCTCTCCTGTCACTTAGTTCGACTAAGGATAAAAAAGGGACCATTATGCAATCCTGCGCTATCCCTTTCGAAGGGGTCAGTATTTGGTTGGAGAATCCTAATGATCCCCTAACGGGTTGCAATGCATGGCATTTTTAGTTATTAAAGTCGAATAGGATTAAATTTCATTTAGGGTTTTCAAACAATTCACACCAATTCACTCTTAACACATAATCCATCATATCACAATTTCAGCACAAATTTAGATACGTCAAACACATGCGTAAACTACTTACAATCACAACCATATACAATCCTAAGTCTCTGAGTACCATACAAATAGTACTCTATTACAATAAATAATAACCCAACTTACTTGGAATTTCTCAATTGCCCAATCACTTAGTTGCAAACCGATTTGTCTCTAGGTGTCCTATAATACAAATAGGTCTTTTTAGTACTTATACTTAAAAAATTCATATTCTAAGTCATAATTTAACTCATTTTTCCATGTTTACCTATTATATACTAATAATTCTTTCTACTCTATTTCAAGGTTCAGACCCTAAATTAGATTCTAGTTTTGATTCCTAAGTCTTAAATATACTCGAATCCTAATGTGAAATTAATCACATTAAGCTTAAGTATTCAAATATCCTATTGGGTCTTAATTTAGTATTCTAAACTATTCAGTACACGCTATTCCTAATTAGGGCATCGGATTTATCCCCGATGTTAGAAAATCTTACATTTTTATACGATTATCTAAAATTAAATCTTATTTCAGATTTAGTATTATTCTAATTTTTATTATAATATTATCTAAATAACCCTAATTTTTTTAGATTTATTGATTTTCAATTCTACATATTTCTAATTTCTTACAATAACTACCTAATTTCCTAAATTAACTATACTTAATACTCCAAAGGCTAGGATTAGGTTTCCACATCAGAGAGTAACATCTCTAAACATCTAATGACTATCTAAAGCAGTAATTAGTATCTTAATCACCTAATGAACCCAAAATTACCCAATTTTTCCATCATTTTAGGACAAAAAATTAACTTAAAAATTTTCAAAATTTATTTTTAAAAAATGGCTTCATAGCACTGTTATATATCACATAACCATTCTACAGAAAAAAATTGAGCTCCAAACTACACTCCTAAGCCTATTTATTTCTAGTTCTAATCATGCTCGGTTTTGCTTAATTTGTTAAGAACCCTATATTTCCAAACGTGATTAAACTAAATCACTATTTTTTCCTAAATCTACATACAATAAAACCTCAGAATAACAAGTTTCATAATTTTCTGAGAAAAATAACTAATTTTACGAAATTATACAAAATCGGATGAAATAAGGGACTCACTCGATTCGATGCTTTTTAGCCGTCCAAACCCAGTCCAAGTATGTCAGCCGACCTAGACGATGGGTCTGGAGTGGGGTGGTGGTGGTAGCTCAGTCCCAGGTAGTGGTGAGGTGTGGGTTTGGCTCACTAGCCCTAACTGCACAGCTTCCTTTTCTTTTTTTTTGTTTTCTGGATTTTCTCTTGAATTTTCGAGTCTCTCTATTTTTCTCTAATTCCTCACTACCCAAAGGTGTTCTATGAATTTTTCTCTTATTTATAGACGTTTTTGGTAATTAATATGCATTAATTAGATATGATAATGCCCCATTTCCTTGATTTTTTGCTCTTGTGTTGCCTAATTTTAATTAGATAATTTTTCTTTTTCAGATCTTGACCTGCCATGACCAGATTTAGATCATTCCATACCCTTCTGATTTTTTTTCTAATTTTTCCACAATTAATTAATAATTTTCTTTAATTATTTATTAAGTTTTTGCCAATTTAGGTAATTTCGCGTATTTTTATCTACACGTAAATACATGTAGGGTACATGTGAATATTCTTAATTATTATTTAGGTCATTCTATAATTTTTAGTATACATATAATCTATCTCTAATAATTTATTAGTTATTAGATTACACTTTTCGCCTTTTCGGTAATTAGTAATTATTATACATAAAATTTAAAAATTTTATAATCTCCTATTTTATTACTTATTTTCTTAAATTCAAGTTTACGGGGTCATTTTTACTAATATTTCTCTCCATAGTCTATAATTTGGATTTGATCAGATCCTTTAACCGATCGTTCTAAACTTTGTATTTTAAGTTTAATCCTACGGTCTCTTAACTTAACTTTAGGGCTTACATTAGTTGGTTTTCGAGAATTTTTTCAAGTATTTGTTAGTAGAAGTCTCTACCTCTCGCAAGTACTTTACCTGCCTAAAGCCCTTTTCCTCTCTCTAAGCGACATTATATTTGTTTAGTTGAAGCAGTGTAAGCCCCAAAACTAGCAATCCGAGGTTTCGATCGATTGAAAGACTTGATCGAGCTTAAATTATAAAGTAAAGCTCGAAATATTAGTAAACTGATCCCGTAAATTTGAATTTAAGAAAATAAGTAATAAAATAGGAGACTACAAAATTTTCAAATTTTAAGTATATACCTCGTTATTTATCGAAAATTCGTAAAATGTATTCCGATACTTTACAAATCGCTAGAGATAAATTATATGTATACTAAAAATTATAAAATAACCTAAATAATATTTAGGAATATTTATTTATACTATATATGAATTTACATGTAGGTATAAATACGCGTAATTACTTAAAATATGTGAAATGTGCTAAAATAATACTAAATACTTAAAGAAAATTCATAATTAATTAATAAAAAATCAAGAATGATCCAAATCAATCGTAGTAAGTCAGAATCCACAAAATAAAAATTAACCAATTAAAATTAGACAACACAAAAGCAAAAAATTAAGGAAATTGGGTAAAGTCATGTCTAATTAATACACAATAATTACACTAAAGCTCTATAAATAGCAAGAAAAATTCAAAAGCTCATTTAGACAGTTAGAAATCATAAAAAACTAAGGAGAGTCGAAAATTGAGAGAAAAACCAAAGAAAAAAAAAACGAAAACTGTGCAATTAGGGCCACAAAGGAGAACCCAGATCCGAAGGGCAGCTGGGGGTGGACGGCCACCACCACCACGCGGTGGTGGCAACGCCCAGGTGGGCCGATACACCCATGGCTACCAATGGTGGCCGGAGCCACCCAGATCGGTAAGTCCGATTTCCAGCCCGATTCTTGTGTAATTTTGTAAAAATAGTAAATATTATTAGAAAATTATGAATTTTGTTATTCTAAAATATTTTTGTATTTAGTTTTTAGGAAAAATATTATTTTGATGAAAATATGTCTCGTGATATAGGTTCCTTAAGAAATCATGCAAAACCCAGCATATTTTGGTTTAGAAATAAATTACCTTAGGAGTGTAGTTTTGAACCCAAAATTTTTGTGTAAATTACTTAGATGATATAGAACAATGCTATGAAGCCCGTTTTCAAAAATTAATTTTCAAAATTTTTAGATAATTTTTAGGCCCTAAAAGAGGCATTAAATAGGTAATTTAGAGTTAATTAAGTAATTAAATGATTAATTATTGATTTAGTGAATAATTATATATTTTAGGATGTTGAAATCTGATGGAGTATGATACTTATAGCATTTAGGGTGTTAGATGTAATTATTAGGTTAATTATGTAGTAAATGATTAATAAGGAAAAATAGTTAACTTTAAGTTAATTTTGTAAATTAGGGAAATTAGGAGTAAAATCTGATTTAAGATGAATTTAGATATTTTGAAATGATAATTGATGTTTAGGGATGGTAATTAAAGTGATAGAAATATTAGAAATGCATTACGTACATAATAGGCAATAATGCATAATATGTAACTTTTGAAAATAAAATAAATAGAAAATATTAGGATAAAAATTGATATTATATAAATAATACGGATATATAATAAATCTGATAAGAAACTTGAATTTATGTAATTATATAAAAAATGTAAAAATTTCTCACATCAGAAGTAAATTCGATACACTAATAAGGATATAAGTGTATCGGATGAAATAAAATACTGACTAGAGGTAATAATGATATTTAGGAGATCGGGAAGTAATGTGATTAATTTCACATTATGGGTTGAAACGAATTTCTAGGGTTGGAATATAAAACATTACTTAGAAATCGAACTAAAACCTAATTTAGAAATCAATGTGGAAACCGAACTCGAACCTAACCCCAAACCTAGAATAATTATAAAAGACTTAAGACCTAGATAATTAGGCATATTAAACCCCTAAACAAAACCTAACAATAAGCGTTATAGGATAAAATAAACCTATAATTGTTATATGAAAAGCTGAAACCACGTTTGTATTATAGGAATGATCGGCGATAGCCTGAGCAAATCGGACCTCGAGTGAGTGAGCGAGAAGTCGAGGTAAGTTGGGAATTAATACGATGTTGTATTTTGGTGACTTAAGATTATGCTTGGTTGTGCTTGTTAGATAGTTGAATGTGTGCATATGCTTGATTATGGGTGATGTTATGATTCTGTTTGTTGTTCTGGCATATATTGTATGATTTGTATGAAATAATTGATCACCCTAAACTGGACTTA
Organism: Lumnitzera racemosa; assembly: GCA_024138005.1. NCBI lineage: Eukaryota > Viridiplantae > Streptophyta > Magnoliopsida > Myrtales > Combretaceae > Lumnitzera > Lumnitzera racemosa. The sequence goes on from JAMXBC010000003.1 coordinate 3,146,362, forward strand.
ATCAAATATACGACCAGTAATCATAATAAGACATGTATGGCAACCCGTTAGGGGAACTTAGGACTCTCTGGCCAAATACCGACCCCTTCGAAAAGGATAGCGCATGATTACAAAATGGTCCCTTTTTTATCCTCAGTCGAACTAAGTGACAGGAGAGGAGGTCGCGGCGAAGGTGAAGACAGTGGTTCGAAGGTAGTCGCGGGAGGAGCAAGGTCTCCATTACACAAGCCTAGGTTTGGTCGTGAGCTATTGCATTAACCGCAACTCCTCAACCCGGATTAGAGCGGGCGCAATTTCTCTAATCTCACGACAGGCCGAACAACATCGTGCGATGGCATTTGCTTGTATGTGCATTTGCTTGCATGTGCATTGCACCTAATAAGTGATTGAAAACCTTGTTGTGTATATGGTATAATTTTAAGTCCTTCGTCTTAACTTACTAAGCTATGGTTGCTCACATCCCTATAGACGTCATGCAGGTGCTGGCTAAAAAGCGACAACAACTACCCTGAAGCTAGCAACTGCTGGATCCTGGGGAGTAAGGAAAAACATTGAAGAATAAACACACATATTTTAAAGTCTAAGTTTTTATTTTAGAATTATTTTTCATTTTTAAATAATGTAATAACTGAATTAAAGTATATATATATATATATATAAATTTTCTCACTTTCTTAGGTAAATGATCTATTTAAATTATAAACTGCTTACTTCAAAGCGGGTTAGTCGTGGACGCCTTGTGTAGATCAGGTCTAAGATAGTAGTTGTAAGGCCAACTTCTATCTTAGGATGGTTTACACGGCGAGGCTGTTATAACTCTACCGCTTCGGGGCCGTGATAAGCAGCACCTAACCGTAGTACTATAGAGAAATACGGGCCACCATCAGTATAATGAGAAGCAAAGCACATCAATGTAGAAGTAAAAAAAAGTCTTACCTGCCACATAAGTGTACTCAAGTGGCCTACCATCTCCATGGAGTCATCCCCACCTTCCCTAAAGAGCCCCTCAAGAATAGCCAATCACCCAAGGTATAAGAACCCATTGAAACTTGGTAACTAAGTCTTTGGTGCCGCAGCTTGAGATTATTGGCACAAACCTCTCACTTTAGCCTCAAGAGCTTCCCCCTAGCCCTCTTCATCTCCATCTCAAGTGCTCCCTTTATGAACTCTTCATCTTGGGAGGCGTACAACACCTCTTAGAAAGAGTCCAGCCCAATCCCCATCAACCTAAGGTCATCAATACACTATTAGGGATGAGCCATCTAGTACTCATTCCATTTCCCCTAGCTTAAAGTTGCCCTCACCATAGGTCTCTATTTCTTGGTTTCAAGCCTTAGCTCCCCGACTATTTTGGAAGCCTTCCTCTTTTTCTTTTGCCACCTAAGGCAAGGAAACTCCCCCAGCCATTTCTTCTTCCCTCACCTTCAAAGAAGAAAGCATTCGAACATCAGGCCTCTCCACATTAGTGCCTTCATCCCCCACTAGAATAAGCTCAATGGAAGGGACGAGGGGAAGGGTAAGCAAAGCACACCCAAAGGCTCCGCATCTAGTGGCTCTTCGTAGATACCAATGGGAATCCCTTGAGGAATAGCCATCAATTGTACCCCGCTGGTCACTCCAACCCCTGGCTTCACCAGTACTGCCTTGCCCTTCAACTAGTCTGCCTTGGCTTTAGCTTGGTGGTAGCTCATCGACTCATTCAAAAAGGAACAAGAAACCCTCTTGACCAAATTTTTGCTTAAAAGAAATTCAATTCAAACAATTAGAAAAAAGGAAAAGAAGACAAGGCCAAAAGAACCAACCACTAACATTTATCGACTCTGTTGTGACCAACACAAAAAAGGAAAAATCCCCAATTTTACATAAATGTCGGATAAAGCATCCCTACACTAGCACAACAGACGAAGGCATTTGGAAAAATAATGAACCTGTACCTTCGGCTCATTTCTTCATCATAGCCTTCTTCATGCTAAGGAAGGGTTCGGAGATCGAATACCGGAAGTACCTCTCCATGGTCTTCGCAGCATTTATCTCCTAGCAGTGTCTCAACACCATAAAAGGTAGGATCTCTTAGGTGGCCATCTGTATCACTCAGACTAAGCTCCTTCTTACCTTCAATTAAGACCATCCCAATCCATCACGTCTAAAAGTTTACCTCATAAGGCAACTCAACCACCATGTACTTGTCTTACCAACCCTTCACTAAATCTACAAGGCCATAAAACAGCTTCTTTCCAGAGTATAACTGGAGGTATGGCTACCCCCACCCCCTCCAACACTCTTCTATATGTAAAAATGACTGAAGAGCTCAACAGTAGCCCTTACCACCAAGTACTCGCAGAGCACTTAGAAAGCCTTTAGCACCCTCTACTCATTAGGAGGGACCTATGATAAACTACACCAGTAATAATCGAAGAATTCCTTTTCAAAGTGACTCAAAGGAAGGCGTTACCCGAACTCCAAGTACTACCCGAATCTAGGAACTATCTCTGACAGCAAGGCCACCCATTTGTCCTTGCTTAGTAACCTTATCTGTTACTCAGGGATCACCTCAACAACGAAGTTACTTATAATCCAAATTAAGGCGAATTATTTTCTCTTGCTCACTCGGCCACTAAGCCCCTTACTTGTCTCAAAAGCATTGAACAAATCCTTTAAAAGGGGTAGGGGGCATATACATATACATCCCTTGGGATGGCATAGATAATCCTAACCCTATCTAATGCCTCTATAGCCATCCTAGTAGGTTCGTCAAGTTATGCTAACGACGAGACTTCATCCTCTCTTATCTTTTAAGGGGTTCACTCCTTGTAGATTTAAAGTCAGAGACGTGTAGCGATGAGGATGAGCTAATCTTAACTCTATTACTCAACAGTCATAATGTGTGAAGAAGAAAGAAGCCTGAAAAACTTTTGAAGGAAATTGATACAAAAGTAAAATTCACAATAACATAATGGAGAGATTACGGAAAAATAGTCTCTCGTTGTGATTATACTATTTATAATCTAAACATTTGGGAAGTCGTACAAGCGATTATTGGAATTTGTATAAGCACAAATCCCTTGGAATGCTGCTAAGTAGACATGTGGAGTAAGTTTTGATTCTATAACCTCCTTTAAAGGCAAAACGCATGTAGCAGTACACTAGTCTGCTAAGATAAGACACTTATCACATCATATTAAATGCACAAAAAAAGGGGTACGCTTGGGTCAGAATTTGAAAAAGCTTCTTTCCCCATAACCCCTCCAACTTCCACCTGATTGGCATGGTAGAGGCACGGCACAATTGCGTCTACTTAGTCCATGACAAGTGATGTTCGACCTAACCAGTTTGTAACGTCAAATCACCTACCTAGTAAGATGCGAAGGTGTCCTGCTCTAACACCTTAACCAAAGTTTAGTCTCGCTCAGGTATTCGGCACTCCGATTCAGAATAATTGCTGACCATCTCAATCCTTCCCACCTTGGACATTTTTTGACCCTCCTCAAACATCTCCACCTTGGCCAACCTCTAGCCAAGACCTACACCTTTACCACGTCAATACCGTAGCACCAGGTTGGACCATTTTGAGTCAGAGCAGTCATACACTTAAACTACCCGTATATCACTTCTCCTTACCTTCGCCTCGACAATGAGACCACAGGGAAGAGGGACAAGTGTTGATAAGCCTCTTTAGACATAGATCTCTCAGGCCCATCTGAATCTAACAGTTTTATTACTTGAAGCTCGGCACCGTGGGCTTATGCCTTGGGCTTAGATTAACCAAGCCTAAAAAGTCCTACAACGGCTAGAATGCACAAGAGAAAAATAACATACCAAGTCAATAACCATATTCGAGATAAGTGAGATACGTTGAACACCACGACCCCACTCTCTCATTCTTACTAGAAAAGATCTCTCCCCGCTAACTATTATCTAACTGTTGATGCCACTATCATTCTTACTGGAAAAGATCTCTACACTTTGTACACCATGCTTACCTATTACTCAAAAGTATCCTCTATTCTCTAAGTATACACTGTAGATTTAAATATCAGAGTGGCTAAACAAAACAACACCCCAACACTCCCTTATAGTGTTTTGTTTTACATGCTTACTACGTGTAGAGTCCAATTACTACCGACAAATGACCTGAGACGACACCCAATATTCATCTCATCAAAGAAATGCTGGTAAAAAATGACGGAGTCTTACCCAAAAATGAAAGTCAACATCGTTAATTTCTATAACAAGTGGATTATAATTCTAAGGATACTAATGTTACTTGAATTATTTCATCGATGTTTTAAGAATAATAGAAGTTTTTAATAATTTATTATTTACGCAACATAATACAAATTTTTCGTAAAAATAAAGAGCTAACAAGTTAATAAAGCAACTCTATTGTAGAGAGGAAGAGGGGAAAAAAAGATATTGACCTGGGAAATTGTGCCAAAAAGCTCATGTGCATACGATCCGACACTATTGGCAAGAAAGCATATGCAATTATCACTAACTTAAACAAAATTATAAATAACTTAAGAAATTTACGCTGAGAGTAGATATATATTAAAATTTTGAAAGGTTAATGTTATAAATGATATTAAATTTCATTAATATTATACATCAAATTAATACCTATTTAAAGTTTTTATAATCGCTTTTATTATATAAACTAACTAGTTTACTCCATTTACAAATGTAGACATACAAATAAAATATGAATTAAATATTTCAATCACCCCAAAGCCAAAGCTAAAGATGACTAGCGACCATCAGAGTTGCACAAATCCTCCATTAGGACCCTCGAATGATCGAAATGGCAGCTTAAGCTAAAGTGAGTTGCGATCCGCTTTAAAAATAGGTCATTCGACCCATTAATAGTTATGAATCAATTCTTAGCTTGTCTTATCCACGCCAAAAAGAAGGATAACAAATTAGCTCAAATAATAAAAATGACTATGAAAACCTAAATTAGGTAGCACATAGATGCTTTCAAAGTATAAATAATACATTGCATACTTTAATAAAATTTAGATATCATTTGTGGCACTAACTTAATTTTAAATGTTATAAAATCAACCTTAAGCTATAATGAATTGGCAGATAATATTGAGAATTTTTAAATAACCACCGCTAAATGGTGTGGAAACACCCTTAAATTTATAAAATGTGCTCTAGTACCACTTTTAATTTATGCTACATTTAGTATGCGGTAATGAACTGAAATGAATCACAATTCCAACTTGTATCTTTCATTTCTTATTCTATGTTTAGAAGTGTTGTAGAAGGTAAAATCATGATTCATAGGATTCAACAGTTTCGACTTTAAGGAGAAATTCAATTCCTCCTTTAGAAGGTAGAATTATGATTCCATTCCATCTTCATTTATCACATTGATTAAAGTTCATTTCTTTAACATTCAACTGTATTACAACTTGTAATAATTAAGAGTATTTTTTACAGATATTACTATCTCTGAATTTAATTCCATTCTATTTACTGAGAACTTGTAGTATGGGAAAAGATTTACTATGCCAATCCTCATTTCAATCAATTTCAAATAATTTATGCATATTAAACATGATAATAGTGTAATTTTTTAAAACAAAAAAGGAAAGAGCCTTTAGGTTGTCAAATTATCAAAGTTTAGAGTAGAGATTTATAACATTAAAATTTTAGGGATATATTCACTTCCAAGTCAAAGTTTAAAGAGTTATTTATAATTTACCTTTCCCTATCAAGAATACATCTCTCTTGTGATATGATGCCTTAAGGTAATGTCAGTAAAGTTTTCTAAGCCTCCTAGTGCATAGTGGGCCTAATTTTCTAGGGGTTTAATATGTAAAACAAACATAGTTAAGGCACTATTCAAGAGGTTAACTAGTTAACCACTCCAATACTTAATTTAGTAAAGCTAGTAATTATGTAGGTAAACTTGTTTTCCTTACTTCTAATGTATCAAAAATATTATTAAATTTAAATCATAAATATGTCTATGAAAGCTAATTAGTTACTTCTTCTAATCTAATCTTCTATCTTAGATTTTGATCTATCGTTAAGTTTCTGATCAAATATTAATTCACATATGATGCTTTTGAATAATCGCTCAAGCTCAAGCATACATTCAATTATGCAAACTATAAATAACTTGCAGATAAATAGAGAGTCTAAGGATCAACAAATCAAGCATCGATGCATAATGGTTTTGCCTTATACTTTAGTCCATTCTTCTAACCTATGGTTAGGGATATGATACTTTACACTATAGTTCTTTTATTTAAAAAAAAAACTTATACAATGAGGTCAAAGGTTCCTACAACTTTTCCTTATCTCCCGACTTCTTATCTTCAAAAGTAATTGCAAGTTTACAAAGTCTCTCTTACAAGTTCTCTTAAATAGTCTCCCTAATTTTGAAAGATATTAGTAACTCCTTTTAAGAAGTAAAATAATTTTCCTCACACTTTAGCTGATTACTTAGGAGACAATAGATAACACTCTTCCACTTGAGTTTCTCACAATCTTTTTCTCAACTCTCTTATCACAAAAACATGTAATAGCTCACTTTTCAGAGTATTTGAAAACTTCTCTTGTTTATATTATCTTTTCTTCAAAACCTTATTTCTCTTTTTTTCTTCTTCTACTCTTGTTGTCATCTTTATCACTTTAAAGTTGTAGCTTCAAATTTCAATTCTTCTATCTTTAATAATAGCCGTTATGCTTGTAATATTTGTGATCTTTATCTTATGGTCTTCTCAAATTAACTTATCTTTCATCTACATGTATATGTGATTATTTCCTTTTACCATTGTCTCGTACTCATAGAAAGTTCTTCTTATCTAAATACATCATTGCTTCGATAATTCTCGTATTTATGATAAAATATCCCTTAACTCAATCAAATATATTATCCAAATATATCTCTGCATTGTTAAGTCTTGACCTAAAAATACATTCTTTTACATTTATGATATTTCTTTCATGCCTCCATTTTGTCTTCATGTTTCTGATTTGCTCTGTGCTTCTGATGGTCTTCTGACTATGTATTATTTTTCCGATTAATCAATTAGTAAGTGCACTTGTTAAGTTATAATATAGTGGAATGGTAAAGTCCAAGTTGTTATTTCCTTGAAGACTGCACAAATTACTCGCTCTTTCTTTACTATTTCTACATACTAGAAAAAACCAAATGTTAATCATGAAACAAAACAATTAAACTCTAATAACCAAAAGAGAAATAAAATTAAACAACAATTAATTAAGAATGGAGTGGCGAAATATGAAACCCCAATCAACAATATGGATATTTAGACTCTGTTTCACTAAGAAATTAACATGCAATAATTCATAAGATTTCTAATTTGATTTCTATTCTTATTAACCCAGAGAGTTCAATAAATAAATTAATAGGAATCGCTTCATCTATTAGCCCCTAACTCTAATTATACTCTAATTGATTCTACAATAAAGTAAATTAAGACAGTATTAGGAACATGAATTTCCATAACAAATATTATAATAAAAATTTGGAAGAATATTATAACTTATCGCTAAGATTATAGAAAATTCTCTTTAATTGTAGTATATCTAATTACACATTGAGTCTTATAACCTTAATGTACACTATCAAATGATTAGATGGAAACTTTAGAAATAACAACCTAATCAATGTAAAACATACAATTGAATTAACAAGAAATAGAGAATTTCATTAGAGCAAAACAAAGTATGCACATTACATGTCAATTCAAGGATTTACAAGTCTAGATATCTAAAGCTTACGCTACAACCATGTTAAAAAAACAATCTTACAACGAAAATCATAAATTAAAGAAGAAATCCTAGAGTCTTTCTAAAGATTGCAACTTCTCTTCTTGTCTCCCTCTTCCTCCTATCTTCTTGAATGAGTATTTGATGTCCTACTTATAAAGATTTGTAAAAATGACTCAAATATGGAAAATTTTTATTGATATGGCATAAGTACGTCTTAGGTGTGTTCCCCCTTGTAATGTTTCCCTTGAAAATTCGTGAAATTTCTTAACTAAGGGATTATAACCAAGGAGCATAGGCATGTTCTTAGGCACAATCTACTCTAGACTTTTATTTTCAACAAAATTCTCTTCTAAAGCTTGCTACCTCTACTTAGTTCTTCAAAGTAAATGAAATTTTTCTTAAAACTTGACAATCTTCATTCTTTTTAATTCAATAACTCTTCCTTATCCTAAAACCAATAAATTACTTATCTAAATATTATCTTTATTAAAATTCATTTCAAAAAAGGGGAAAATTACTAATAAAATTCAACAATAAACTTATGTAAATTTACACTCATCAAATTTTCCCATACTTAAATATTTTCTAGTCCTCAAACAAATCAATCAATCCTTATCAAGGATTGAGATAAAAAATTGCGACAAGACATATTAACTTAATCCATTACCCTTCAAGATATATATCGTCGAAAAATCACAATTAACCTAAAACAAATTAAGGATCAAATCCTCATAAGTCCATGCAACCCTATAAAGCTTCACTAAACACTATTAGCAACTTGCATAATCTCTTCCTAGTCACATTCTTAATGCAAAGGAAGCCTAAATATCAGAATTCAACAGCTAATCAACATAAATCAAAGTTTACCCATACTATTTAAGCAAGGATTCATCTTTTAATTAGTTCCTTTTCATGTGACTAATGGAAACTATACACAATCCCTTACACTTAGTTAGGATGTTATAAGTCTTTTTCTCAATCTCTCCAAGCACTATAATTAAGAACAAATACATTTTTTGTCTACTCATCTTCTAATTATTCCCTTAGTATATATTTTTGTTGGAAGAATTTTCAATTTGATTCAATTATTTTAATTAAGCACGATTGTTTTGATTTTTACATTTATGCTAACAGTGTGAAAAACCTTACTCTTTTGATAAACCAACGTCAATCCATACTAGCTAAACCAAGGGAAAGAACCTTACTCTTTTAATTAATCAAGGTCAATTCTTACTAATATTATTATTTAATTATTCAATCGCCTCCAACTATTTGATCTTTCAAATAATTTACCAAAGACAAGTTTTGTTTACTTGTTTGCTCAGGATCATAAAGCTCTAAAGACAAAAAGAAAACAAGCATATATCTAAGTAAGGTTAGAAATAGCATATGACTAATGCTTAACTAGCAACATCATTGTTTTATTTATGCCTTAGAATCCTAGATTAAATAGTACATAATTTTGCCCCATATAGATTCCACTATTTAATTCTAACAACATATAAAATATGTAATAGTGATTAGAGAGATTTCATACAAGCTCTATTTATATATCATGTTACTGAACAAAATTGGGTTATAGGCTAAAAAATTGGGGGTTAAATAGAATGCAATTGGTTTCTTAGATGGTAAAGAGTAATATATCTATATGACATACCCCTTTCCTACACTTAATTTAATACATTGTCCTCAATGTACTTAGATTAAAGTGCACAAAGAGTATCCAATACAATAAAAAAAAAAAGTAAAAAGTATTAAAGGAAAACAGGATTCCCCTAAGATAAGCTCGAATGTCAAGTTTATAGCCCATCTGAGTCATCATCGGAGGAAGTCATCAAGGAATATTCAAAGAAGAATGTAAAAGAGACCAAAGAAAGAAAAGAAGGCAAAACAAAAGAAAAATTATTATTTTATTATTGATAATAAATCAAAGACAAGAATGGAAAGATTGTGAACCTAAAAGAAAACACAGGGAAATTGATGACTTCAATATCAAAGGCACCTATAATCTTAACATTTTATTTAGAGTATATTTTCCTTTTGCAATGGACTTACCTTCAAACAAATGAAACCTTGATTATGGTTTAAGATTTAAAGATAATTAGCAACTCTATATATTTTATAAATATATAAAATATATTTATATATCTTAAGACATCAATATTTATAAATAATTTTAAACATAAACATGTATTTAAGTGGTTAGATGGATATATACATGTATTAACCTAGTAATTAATGTTTAGGAAAACATAATATGATATTGTTTAAATGGATTCTTATAAATAATTTGCATTTGTTATAATTCTTTATATGCGATTCTACATTATATATGAAATTCCACTTCGACGAGGGTTAAGTAGCATAATAGAAGGATTATTACAATTAGGTATGAGTAGAAGAAAAGGAAAATTTAATAATACATAGCAATAGATAAGGTCAATTTTATAAATTCAATATAAAAAATTTTGAAATACATCAAGATGCTAAAACTTGGTCTATCTCCTTTAATATTATAAAAGATAAATAATTTTTATATAAATAATAAATTCACTTTCATATAATGTCCCTTTTTCTCCAACATATAAGTAGGCAATTTGTGTAAGCCATTTATTTTATTGCCAAATTAATAGGCAAGGATATTATACCTAATAAATAGTCCATACTAAGGAATAATTACTTTTTAAATTCTCATAGTGGCAAATTTTCTTTTCTTGGTAATATAGTTGTGTTGACAAATTTGTTTTAATTTTTCCTAAATTATAAATATATCATTCATTAAATATTATGGATATTAATTTGATATGGAATTTATACTAATAGATATAATTCTTGAGGATAGTATTGTAAATTTGAAAACATAAGATACTATAGACACCAAAATATATATATATATATATGAGTCGTTTAAATAATATAAATATCAATAAAACAATAAAACATAGATAGAAACGACATTGTAATATTAAGAAAAAATAAAATAAAATAAAATAAGAGTATATAAAAGTAAGATACAAATCGTAGATATAGCACAACAATTATGGATCTGAATAAGAAGAATATCCATCCGAAGAAGTCATATAAAAATAAGATACAAACAAATTCGGAGAAAAGATGCGGAAAAAGTTACGAACTCCAGACACATCGAAATCAACCCTTACAAATAGTCCAGCGAGAAAAACTTGTTTCCATAAATGAAAGTAAGTGCAGAGCAGGAGTGAAAAGACACTAAGGGAGAAAATAAACACTGCGATACGAGAAGCAATACTAGTCAAATGCTGAGTGCTGGGACTGCGCTTTCTGTAGTAATCCTATTTAACCGATCCGGTGGTATTAGTCTCTTCATCTTGTTTGGAACCTCTCCTATTAGCACACATTCTTCACATTTGAAGGCCTTCAAATTGTCGAGATATGTAACAGATTCCGGTAACTTGGTGATTTTAGTGTGTGAAATGTCCAACTCAACTAGCGACTTTAATCTCCCAACTGATTCCGGGAGCTTGGTGATTTTAGTGTGTGAAATGTCCAACTCAACTAGCGACTTTAATCTCCCAACCGATTCCGGGAGCTTCCTCAAGGTAGGACACCATAAGCACAAATTAGTTAGTTTCTCAAGGTCTCCAATTGCATTAGGCAGCTCTGATATATTCACCAGTTTCAACTTCAGCACCTCTAGTGACTTTAGTTTGCAAATGGAACCAGGTAGCTCAAGCTGAAATGTAATGCATTCATCATGTAGCCTCTTCTGATAGTTGAGCGTATTTGTGATTTCGAGGTAAGTTAGTTTATCCAAATTGCCGATGGAGTCGTCTATCTCTCTCAATGGCTGGCAATCTTTGAAAACCAATCTCTCCAAATTTGAGAATGCAGAGAAGTCCGGGGACTTCGTTGGGAAACCGCAATATGTGCACTTAAGGACTTTCATGTCTTTGGCTGCCTGCAAATTAGCTCAAACTCATAAGACAACTATTATGTGAGGCAAAGAGGGCAGGATAAAATTGAGGAAACTAACAAATACTGTGATTTCGCCCCATACACCTGAATCATCAGTTATTTGAGTTTGTGAAAGCAAGAGGACGAGTAATTTTTCAAAACACAAGTTAGTCGCTCCAAATATAGCTGGACAGTCATCCCAGCAAAGCCATAGCAACTTTGAGAAAACTTTCGCAAAATCCTCATTTTCAAAGTTGCCACCTCTTAATTCTAGGAAATTGAGGTTTGCTAACCCTGCAAATTGTTTACGATTTAAAATGCAATCTGCATCGATTTTCCCAAGTTTGAGTGCTGCCGCTTGCTTAATATCCTAGGAATTGAAATTAGAAAGCAGACGAAGTAAGAATTCTGATTTATTGCTTAACAAAACAAGGTAAAGTCATGTTTTACCTGCTTCTCACGTACTACATCCAAAGCTACCTTTGGTGACCAGAACCTCCTACTCTTAGGCATTTCACGAATGTAAAATTTCCCATCAACAAGATTCCTTCCGATTTCTCTGTGTAGGCCATGCATCCATAGCTTATTTCCATCAACAATCTCTATCAAAGACCGACTCTTGAGGACCATGATTATAGGTTGTGGTTGAAGCTTTTGAGCTTTCCAATAATAAAATGCATCTTCCATTTCCACGTTGATGAAGAGACATGCAATATCAAGAAAAATCTCTTTCTCATCGTATTCCAATTCCTCGTAGCTCATGATTAACACTTCTCTGACTTCCTTAGGGACCAGTTCCTTAAGCCTCTCAAATATACTTCTCCATGCATCTATTGTCTGGCCAATCAGTGAGGGAGTTATGTCATCAATAGCCAGAGGATTTCTCCCGATTGTATCTACTACTTCTCTCGAAATCTCATTGAACCCCTCCCGGGGCGAGTCACATTGGAAAACCCGTCTACTAAAGAGCTTCAGCGCATCATCGAGTTTCATTTCCGGCATTTTGTACCGATAAACACCTTCGATCTTAGGATCAGACACTATTCCAATGTTTCTGGTGGTTATAATAATTCTACTTCCGTTGCCAAACCACGATGGCTCGCCGGCTAGTTTCAGTAGCTGCTTACTATTGTCTATATCATCTAGGACAATAAACACTTTCTTGTCATGTAATCTATTCTTAATCATCTTGACCCCATCCTCTGAATCACGAAAACATTTTGACAGATCCACCTTGAGAAGCTGCAATAGTAAGTTAATTTGCATGTCTCGAATACCATTTTCTGTGCGGGGCTTCCCACGGATGCCTGAAAGAAAGCCAACCCATTGAAAGTCACGAGAAATTTTATCGAAAACAAGTTTTGCAAGAGTTGACTTTCCCATGCCACCCATGCCATATATGACGACAAATCGAACATCGTCGGCGTTTACAGCTGATAACCTCATGATGTCTTCCGTTGGATCGTCGAGTCCAACAAATTTGTCGTCGACGTTCACCGCATCAGTACTTCTTGTCCACAACTTACGACAAACTTCTTCCTTTATGAATTTGGTGAGGTCAACAAGCCTTAAAAAAAATAAATAAATAACCCTTAGATTTATAACTTTAGGATATATATATATATATATTGCAACCACTTCAACACTTGCTTCGCAGAAAAATAAGCAGTAGTTCATCAGATATTTCTTCTCCATTTCCATTTTACTTCAACAAATCATTAGTTCACTAGCACGTGAATGGGAACATGTTCCCTCCGCTTTATCATCTATGGAACGCAGCAGTTATCGCGGGTTTCTTGAAAGTGAAAACACCTTGCTTGATATTTTTATCGATGTTTTTTATAAAGCCATTACAAGTATAATTTTTACATATAATTTATAATATGCATATAGTAAAACATATGCATGTTAGAGCTGAAATAATAATGACCAATCTTATATTATTTTATTGTCCAGCAAACATAATAATATTAAATAATATGAAATTCAATTAAATGTTAGGATAATAGTAGTTAGTAGGTATATTATTAAAAATAAATACCAATAATTAACAAGCATTATATATCATTATTTATATTGTTGTTGAAATGCTTCTATAAATATTTCAAAAGCAAGGAATAAAGTAATTTACACCGCCTTGTATCCCTATGATTAACCTGTGTTCTTTTGCAGGTACATAGACTAAGAAGCTTCTCATTCTCATTTTATAACTTTACTTTCATGAGAATCCACCAATCATGGTTTAGATGAAACCACTCATTATCGAATAAGTGGCAATCTTTTGATAGATTTGTGTTTTCATGCTTAAAGGTTGATTATGGGAATCAGAATCAGAAGTTAGAGCGCAAGCAGGCCGAATATCGAAATTTGAAATAGAATCGTGATTACACTGGTCCGATGACTAGGTCAAGGAGAAAATAACATGGTTTAAAAAATGTTGGGAGATTCTTTGTTATGAGAAGAGGCCAAGTTCAAGAAATCTATTATGATTCATCGTATGGATAGCAGAAGAAACTTACTTACACCAACTTCTGAAGAAGTCGTTTCTAAACTATCGTCTTCTTTATTCTAACAGAAAGGACGACTTTAATAACATAATCTGTTCAGAGTTCCTTTTCAGAATCAGAGTAGACCATAATTTCTGATTTAAGATAGAAGCACCGTAAGATTTGCATAAAGATATAAATCTTGATAGTTTAGGAAACTAAATTTGTAATGTATTCAACGGGAATTCTCTTTTATAGGATATCTAACCTTCTTTTTTTTTGCTTTTTTTCTTTGGAAAAAATAAAAAATTTTACAGAAAAAGTTAAACGCCTAGGCCAAGATCGATTAGTAGGTGAAACAATAACATTACCCATGGTCACGTATGTTCCATCCCTTGATCGTAGCGGCCCTCTTGAGCGCGTCCTCCCACCGCTTTATCTCATATTCATCCACGCCATTGTGGCTTTGTAGGGCATTAGTGTACAAATCCGATGTAAGCTTGACATCTGTACTTACATCGACATTATAGAAGATGGGTAAAATCGTTTTCTCCTCATTCCGTTTCTTTGAATCTTTCCAGCACTTTACCATTTCTGCCAGTTCACGAAGGCACCACTTGCTGGATGCATAGTTCTCGGAGAAAATAGTGATGTAAATTCTGGAGTTGATGATGGCTTCCATTATTTCTCCTTCAATGGTTTCCCCTTTCCTGATACTTTCATCGTCATAGAAGACACGGAATCCAGCTTTAGACAAAGCATCATGGATAACATCAACGACCGTATGACGGCTATCGGGTCCTCGGAAGTTGAGAAACACGTCGTAGCCCCGGCTTGAATGAGAATGACTTCTACTAGTTGATGCTTCTACACCCGAAGTTCCTGCCACGTCTGCCATCATTTTGTTTGCTATTTGCTAAGGACCAAAACAGAAGGAAGGTCTTCTCATTTTTCAAAAACTTTGCTTTAGGTGGGTGGTGGCGTTGGATGTAATGTAATATTTCTGACCAATGTTTGGTTTTTGGCCTCCCTGTATGTAATACTATGTCGTCTTCTTCTTCCTTCTTTCTTCTTATTCTTTTTTATTTTTTTTTTATTTTTTATGTTTAATATATTAATATGGGAGCATGTGTGCAGTAGGTGAACCCCATATTAAGGAAACTAAAAAAAAAAAAAAAAAAATGTTACTAGAGCATGTAACGAGTTTGATTGATTCTGTTTGGAAAATGGAAATATAGATTGTAACAAGGAAATTTGAACAGGGACCATGGTTCTCTTTCTTACTAAAAGTATACCACTACTGTTTACTTGTTTAACTTTAAATAACTGCTGATTTTATGAATTTATAATTTTATAATATTTTTTAATTAAAATAAATCTAAAATTATTTAAATATAGATTTTTAATAAAATTATAAATTTAAATATATAATTTTACAAGTTTTATTTACGATTCTATACAATTTTACTACATTCAAATAAATAATAAAATCGTAATTTTAATAACCTAACTTTTACTTATTACTATATTTTTGTTTTGCATTAAGTATCTTTAGTTTTTTTTTTTCGGTATTTATTATGTTAAATAGTATGGTACTAATTTTAATAAGTTGCATAAAAAAAGGATTCCTTTAAGTTAGAAAATTTTTATATCCTTAATATAGGAAGGTGGTATTTGGCTAAAAATTGAATTTGACATTACCTACCATTAGAATATAAATCCAAAATATTTTATCGAATCATATAATAAAGAAATTCAATTTACCCCAAATTCTTAAAGAAGTGATGGATGACTTCTTATTCCAATTTCTAGATTTTAAAATTTCTCATTTATTAGTTTCTTGATTTATTGTAAGATATAGATATTATTTTTCTCTCATTTAAAAAAAAAAAAGGGAGCGAATCAATAATTAAAGTAAGAAAATTAGAGTTTAATTCGCCTTCTAGAACAGCCAAATCAGTTGTTGAAAGGATCCAATGCATTAAGCAAGGAATCTAAGCAATAAACGATAATAAAACACGAATGACTGTTATAGCCAAACATTATAAAAATTATAATGATGATTAACAACCATAATGAAATAGCAGTGATAACGAGGAAGATCATAATATACTCATTTAAAAGAATAGAAATTGTTATCCTCGATATTTTATTAAATTTTTCATTATGGTTTGCAATGGTAATATTCGACAATCTTATATATTTAATTATAACAAATATAAAAGAGGGTGTAGAAAATAAACAAGCATAGGGGTAGGTAAAAAGAAAAACCTTTATTGCTTAAGAAATTGATTGTATAATTCACATGTCTAAAAAGTTAAAATTTTTCTCTTTCTTTGGAATGGAATGTATGAAACTTCAATCTGTCTCCAACTCTATCAAGTGTCTTAGAAGTCATACCCAAATGATATAGAGTCTCTATTATGAACTCAAAAACCGTTCTATTAATCTAACAGAACAACTAAAATTTATTCAATAAATTGATAAAATTTTATCAAAATTTTTTATGATTCCATTTTTTGATAATCTGAAATCAAATAAACTGAATCATAAATTTCAAATACAATTACAATATGTAAATCTATTAGTCGTATGTGTATTGTTGTTATAACAGTAGAGAACTGAAAATCGAAAAAGTTTGATAAGAAACCTCATCACAAAGAAAAGGATCCTTACGATCAGAGGAAAAAACAATGAAAGAAGTCAACTATATGCCTTTTTGGGTGTTGTTGTCTCAATGAAATAGAAAATTGCAAAGGGAAAGCAAATATGATCTTGGAAAAGAAATGACCAAATCATGATGACTAAAGTCATTAAAAAAGAGACAAACCCACCGTCATGGATGAAGACTGAGTGCAAGTTGCGGAAACTGTTTCCTACAGAGCTAAGCCAATTTTTGAACTCCACGTGGAAAAGATCATCACAACCTTCACATTATTCAATTCAAAATATATCTTGTCAAGGAAATATCGCGGAGAAAGACAGAGTCTTACCCAAAAATCAAAGTCAAGGTCATTAATCCCTGTAAAAAATGGGAACGAATTCGATGTTCTACACCCATAACAAATTTAATAAATCCGAATTCAGGATCACTTCATAGACATATTAGCCAACCTCTTCGACGGGAAGGAATCTAGGGAAGAGATTTATGACTTATCTATTGTGAAGGACGATGGAGACTGTAGTTTCTAAAACGGATGGATTAGAAATTTCCCGGAAAGTGCAAAAGGAAGATGCTGTTAGTTTGTTTAATGGGGACGACATTACAGAACTTTATGAGCTTAGGATTGAAGATTGGATTGTGTGAACACAGCGAGCAAAAGGAAAATAAAATATATAAAAGGAAAATAAAAGAAAAAAATAAAAACACAAAGGTAATGTTCAAATGCGGTCTAAAGATTATGGGGCTTATCATTGCAGGGGTTAACTTAAATTGTTGGTGTTTTCTTTTGGGAATGCGCTGGTTAAGCAATTGGCCAGCTGATCATGGGTAATAGCAATAGTGTATATTCTGAGTTAAAGTCAGTACATTGCATTAGTGTCGGGAACTTCGTATGAAGATATCATGGACTAAGGAATGCGTTTCATGATTTTCAGCTCCATTACAGTTGAACAAAACTCATTGTTAATAACAAAGCGGAATCTATTACCATGAGATCTCGACTTAATGTAACAATCATTTACTACCTAGTTTTAAATAAATATATATATAAATATAAGTAAATAAATAAATAAATGGAAACTGCTATATCCATATCCAATTTTAAAAGTAAGCTACTGAAACCTAACTATACATTTAATTTTACCAATTTGTAAATATTTAATGGATTAATTTTTCCTTTTAGGATGTTAGAAAGATACACCCTAAAAAGGCTGAAAATAATTTAATAAGGGGAACAGTCTAATAGATTTGTGAAAAGCCTGTAACCAAAGGCTGCGATTTAATGTGACATTTTTTAACTGGATGTGGACTTAACGATTTGGGACAACAAATGTTGTTAATTTTAATATATATATATATATAAATGAAAGTCATCTGGTAGTAACTTCTGACAAAATATATATGTGTGTGTATATATATAGCCGTTAATCCTTCCAAAATATTTTATCCATATATATATATATATATATATATAAGGCTGGTGATATATGAATTCATTAAAGCAAACAATATTCATGTGTAAGGTTGGTGCTACATGTCTTAAAATATACCGCTACTTTTGTTTTCTTGTTTAATTATACATTACTGCTGATTTCGTGCCACAAACACACTTGATTCGGATCATTCTTCTACTTGTTGCTCTGTTTTTGTTTTGCAATAAATATTTGTATCTTTTTTCCGATATTTATTATGTCAAACAGTATGGTACTAATTTTAATAAGTTGCATTACATAGGGGTTCTTTAGTGCCTCAATCTGTTAGAAAAAAAAAAAATCATATTCTTAAACGAGGTGGTATCAAATCAAAACTGGATTTGTTATTATCTACCGATCAAACATAAATCTAAGATAATACCTTAAATCATATGATAAGAAAAGGTCAACTTGTCCCCTAAATCAAACAAATGCTTAAAGAAAAATTTTTGATAACTTCTTGATCCCTCTTTCACGATTTACAGGTTTTAAAATTTCTTATTTGTTAGTTTCTTGACTTATTCAAGATATAGAAATTTTCCTCCCATCTTAAGAAAGAAGGAAGTGAAAACTGAAGTTTAACTTTAATCCGTTTTCCGGAATGAGTACTTTCTGAAAAGATCCATTGCATTAAAAGATGAATGATAGTTGTGGCCAAACATTGTATATATTATAATGATGATTGAGAACCCTAATGAAATGGCAGTGATGAATGAGCAAGATCATAATATGCTCATCTAAAATTCTAGAAATTGTTTTCCTCAATATTTTATCAAATTTTTCATTATGGTTTGCAATGGGAATATTCTGCAATCTTATATCTTTAATTTTAACAAATATAAAAAAAAAAGTGTAGAAAATAAACAAGCATATGATTATTAGGTTGAAAGAAAAAAATTTATTGTCTAAGAAATTGATTGTATAATTCACATATCTAGAAAGTTAAAAATTTTCTTTTCTTTGGAATGGAATTTATGGAACTCGAATCCATCCCCTACTTTATCAGTGACTTAGAACTCATCCAAAATTATATAGGGTTTCTATTGTGTATCCGATACCGTTTCATTAATTTAATAAAATATTTAAAACTTGTCCAATAAATTAACAACATTTTATGAAAATACTTTATGATTCCATATTTTAATGAATTTTAAATCAAGTAAAGGGAATCATAAATTTCAAATACAATTGCAATATGTAAATCTGTTAATTGTATGCGTATTGTTGTTATAATAGTAGAAAACTGAAGATGTGAAAAGTTTGATAAAAAAAACCACATCACAAAAGAAAAGCAACCTTAGGATTAAAGGAAAAAACAATGTGAAAGTCAACATCAGCGGAGATGGCGTTAGTGTCTTTATTAAATGGCAAAGCAAATATGATATTGTAAAAGAAATGATGAATTTATATGATTACTAAAACTATCAATATATTGCCAAGTTCATTGTAATGATACGGATATTGATCTTCCATTGGGATAGATTAGGGCTCAAATCCCTTTTCTCCATAGTTGAAAAAAAAATTATCAATATATTATTAACTAATTAATTAAAATAAAAGAAAAACCTAGTGCAAGTTGCAAAATATGTTTCCTAAATTATCAGCACAACAATCCTTTAAATTATTCATCTAAGAATATATCTTATCAAGGAAATAAGAGAGAGATAGAGCTTTACCCAAAAATCAAAGCGAAGGTCGATAATTCCTATAAAATATGGGAACGAATTCAATGTCCCAGATCGTAACAAATTTAATAAATTTGAATTCAGGATTATTTCAGATCTTCTAAGTTTCTAACATCTAAAAGAAAGAAGAAAAGAGCTTGCTTCTTCTATGAAGAATCACGAGTTGACACTTGAATTTAACAATGTAGAAATAAATTCTAATAGTAATGTAAGATATAAATTACGTTTCATCAAAGCATTTGTTTTGTATGGCCTTAGTAGCAATGTTTCAAAGCCCAATTCGAAATTCTATAGAATTTTAACAATTTTTCCAAACTTTAGTCCAAGCTGACAAATAATAGATATGATCAAATTGGTACCTGTATAATATCTCCTGCTTGCATACCTATATTCTTTTCCTATTTATAAAAATATCATAACTTAACATTTAATTTAAGTTCACGTAGTTTATACCTCAAGATCTTATACAGATTGGCAATATTTATTATACACTTTTTCCTTCAATCAATCCTCTATAGTAACTTTTCCAAATTAATTTTTATGTTTTTGGTTTTATTTGCTCGATAAAATCAGACAAAAGGAAAACAAGAATTTTGGCCAATATCTAGTTATGTCCTCCTCATCCCCATATAACACCATATCTACGGGTCTTGAAAGTATATCTCCGTTTCTTTTTCTGTTTCAGAGTTCTAAACTTCAAAATTAGAAGTCGAAGCATCCTCCTATCATGTGATTAGATCAAGCTAGAATTTCATTTCAAAATGGGAAAAAAAAAAAAAGAGTATTTTCAAACTTGTGAGTTTATGTAGAATCAAGGTTTATAGAATAGCTATAATTATATTGAAACAATAGAATTTTAAGCTACTAAAATCAGACATTTAAATACATAATTTCATCAAGATTTTACACTAAATAATTTGACATTCATTTTAGCAAAGTAAAACCTACATAAAATTTTATAGTTTCTACAATCGTATGCCTTAACTTCCAATTTTAACAATAATATTTTGAAATAAAACTTTCTTTTTTTTTCAATATGATAGTTATTCACGAGCAAATCAAAGGTAGCAAGATCTATACATCTCTAAATAATTTTTTTTCTTATCAATGATTGAATAATAGATAGAGGCTTGACAAGCATGTTGGTGATACTTGTCTTGTCCCATTGCTGTCCTAGCACATGAGTAATATTTCTGACCAATATTTGGTTATCGGCCTTCCTGTATGTCACCATGTCTTCTTCTTCTTTCTTTCCTTTTTGTTATTATATTTAATATATTTATATGGGAGCAGGCGTGCAGTATGTGGACCCCAATCTATGTTAAAAACTTAAAATGCTACTAGTGCATATAAACGATTTTGATTCATTCTGATTGGAAAACGGAAATATAGTTGAAAATATTGTTGTTATAATAGCAGTAGTGCAGATGCCTTTTAGCTGTTAGTGTCTTAATTAAATCGCAAATTGCAAAGCAAAGGAAATATGTTATTGGGAAAGGAAATGATCAAGTCATGATAACTAAACTCATCAATATATAATTAACTAAAAAAAAAAAAAACTCACCATCATGCACCTATATTTCAAAACGTAACTCAAAATCTGATAATCTTAAAAATTTGTCCAACTTCATTCTACCGGGTAAATTTGAATTAGATTAAATTGGTATGGTATATAATACCACCTGTTATAACACCTAACATTTGTATCATAACTTAACATTTAGCTTTCAAAGTTTACACACTTTTCTTTTTTTAAAAAAAAAAAAAAGAAAAGTTCATACATTTGTACATCGAGATTTTATACCTCAATAGCAAGTTTTCAAAATTAATTTTTATACTTTTGGTTTCATTTGCTTACTAACCAGACAGAAGAAAGATATGAATGCTGGCCAATATCTTAGTTATGTACTCTTTGTGACCATATAACACCATCTCTACAAGGTCAAGAAATTCCTTTCAGAAAAAGAAAAAGTTCTGCCAAACTTACAATTTTATCTGAAAACAAAGCATATAGAATCAATAGAATCCCATTAAAACGATAAAATACTGAGCTTCTAAAATCATGTGTCTAAATTTATAATTTCCCCATGAGTTTGTCTCTAAATAAATTTAAATCCATTTTAACTATGAAAAATTACATAAAATTGTAAAGTTTATATAATCATATGCCTCAATTTGAAATTATGAGAATCATATTTTGAAGCAAAATAAACTTCTTGCTCCGTGCAATAATTATTCATGAGCAAGTTAAAAGTAGCAGATAGATGCGTTTAGAAAATTCTTTCTTATCCTACTTCCCATAATAGTTGAACTTGCCTAACTTGCCTAGATAATCTCAAAAATGTCTTAACCGTTAAGCATGAGTATATTGTATAGTTGGATAATTGATGTTGTGCATACAATATAAATAAGTGAATTTAATAATCACATGACATAAATAATTGCAGAAATGATAATGAAGTAGTCCAATTTTATAAAATTGAGATGACTAGGTAATATAGATGAGTGAATAAAAGGGTCCATCATGAGATATCATGCTTATTTTAGTACCAAATTTCATCCATATAGAGGTCCCGCTCCAAGTTATGCCTTACCAAATTGGGTCACATCTAATGGTTTAGATTTTGATTATACAAAAAACATAGAACGGACAGGATGATAGAGGATAAATTTTGAATATCGATTATCCAACGATGGAGTCTTGACTAGCGTGTTGGCGATGACATGAGTTGATTCCCTAGAGGATGGGTTACTCTTATTAATTTCGTTTGTTCTTGTTTGTAAGAAATAAAACCTTTAGATTTTTATATAAAATATATCAGAATTTTATGTGTAAGATAAAAATATAAAATATAATTAAAATATCTAAGAAAACATATCTGAATTCATGAGAAGAAACTTTCTTTAAAGGTTATCATTTTTTAGTTTACCATAGTGCATGCTTTTTATTTTTTCACTAATGAACAAAAAAAGAAAGAATGAAGAGCAGATCCTTTACAAATGATGGATGCTTATTTTAGTACCACATTTCATTTGATAAGAACAGTAGTAAAAAGATTTTTATGTTAAATCCTTATATCAGGATTAAGTTGCCTCAAAGAGTTGTCCTAAGAGAGTAAAAGCTTTTTTAAAAAAAAGAAAAAAAGGAGAAGTAGAAAATATAAAGAGATAATCATTATTGCCATATCCAGAATAAGAAGTTGATATGAGAATAAGAAGGGATTAAAGGTTGAGAGATTCAACCAAAGTTAATAAAAATATTATAATATAAATTATATTTATATATAAAGTAATAAAAGTTATTTATATATTTGAGAATTAAAGTTACAAGGTTTTTAAAGTTTATTACTGGAGCATCATTCAAGGAAAAGGATTTTTTTATTGAGATTAAAGGCTTCAGATACTTTAGTTGTAGTAGTTAAATTTAAAAATTATTTGTTATATGCCAATCTTCTTTTTCTTATTAATAAAAACAAATAGTTGTTCCAGATCTATTTTCAAAATTATACCTCATCATATTTATAAATAATATTAATGATATGAATGATCTACCCAATTTATTGGTAACAAATTAACTTATTTATTGGTATCCTATTATTCTTTTTTTCTTTTTCTTTCTTAATTGATAATCCAAAAATTAAGAAAAGGATCTTTCGGGTTAGAGAAAAAACAAAAGAGGAAGAGTTTTCGGTGCAAGTGTTTTTAATGGCAAATTGTGAAGCTAAAGGAAATATGATATTGGAAAAAAAAAAACACCTAAGACATGATGATTAAATTCATTAATATATTATTATATTATAAAAATTAAAAAGAAAAAAGAAAAACATAGGTATTACTACCTTAGAGCAAGACAAGTGCAAGCTGTAAATACTGTTTCTTATCAAGCTAATCCAATGTTTTGACCTCCACATAAAGATTATCTGCTGATAATCATTGAAATTATAAAGAAATATCATGAAAGTAGATAGTACTTTACTCAAAAATCAATGCCAAGATCAATAATTCCTATAAAATATGGGAATGAATTCAATTTTCTATACCCTAACAAATTTGAGATGCATGAAAATGAAAAGATAAAAAGGATAAATAAATATATGTAACGATTACCAATGAATTTTGTTCTCTTTATTATTATATTTTTTATTGTCGATTTACTTTCTTTCGTAGAGTTTTAAGTCCAGGCTATGCCACATTAAGTAGTGATACATTTATGTCTAGTTCACTTGAATAGAATGAGAATTCAATTCCTATCTTATTCCTTATTACAGCGTTCACTTAGTTTTTTGTTTCTAAATCGTAATTCCTTACAAGTTCCTATTATATGAAATCAAATAATAATGTTTATTTGGTTTTTGGCCTTCAAATTACAATTTCTTAAGAATTGGAATTCAAATCCCTATTACTTGATTTTATATAATAGGGATTCATTGATTCAATCAAAGAATCGTACATCAAAGATTCCCGATTTCTCACAAAATTTTATATTTTTTCTAAAAATAACTTTATATATCAATTTAACGATAATCACCACCATCATTGCTATCGCCACTACCAATCACTACTGCTACTACTATTACTACTACTGTTACTACTACTGCTACTACTGCTACTACTGTTACTACTACTGCTGCTACTGCTGCTACTGTTACTACTACTGCTGCTACTGCTGCTACTGCTACTACTACTGCTACTACTCATCACCATCGTTATTGTTATCATTACTACTAACCGCTACTACTACCACCGACTACCATCACGACCACTATCAATGCCATCATCGTTGCCGTCGTCGTCACCGTCACCGTCACTGCCGCTACAATTGCTACCACAATTATTACTATTGCCACTACTATTAACCACTGACCACCACCACCACCTATTATCATCGTCACCACCACCGTCACCGTCACCCTACTACCATTAACACTATTATCATTACTCTGCTGCCACTATTATCACCATCGCCGCCGTTACCTCCACCACCATTACCTACCATTATCGTCGCCTCCACTGCTGCTATCATCATCATCATCATCGCCATAACTACCCTCACCTCTCCACCAAGCTGCTACCTTGACTACCATCACCACTATCAATCATTGCCACCGCCACTGTTATGCCCCGAAGTTACAAAATCATAACAATCCCACCGTATAAACTATTCTATAATAGTAACTAGCCTCACAGTGCCTACTATAGACATGATCTACACAAGACGTCGACGACTCCTCGTTTTGAAATAAACAGTCTGATTACAAGTTTAACTACAATTATGATAAATATTACAAATTTTTAATAAACATGTATAATTATATGTAAGTCTACAGAACTTCCCAGAAAATTCTACATATTTACAACTGATTACTAATTTACATAATAATTATCAGTCTTTCATCCTTAACTATAAGGACACTCTAGTTACACGTTATTACTAAGTAACTTGATCATCATACCATTGGCTTCAAAAGGACTAACCTTTGGGTAAATTGTAAGGCGGCATAATACTTAAAGTGTTTAGAAATCAGGACCTGCAAAAAGATCTATAAAGATATAAGCAACTATAGCTTAGTAAATTGAATTGAAGGCTCATAAATGTATACAGGCACAAACAAGATTATTAAGCAATTATTTTCATGCAATGCAACAATCAAGTATCATCGCACAACGTAGTCTGGTCCATTGTAAGATCAGAAAAATTTCACCTGCTCCAATCCGGGTTGAGGAGTTTCCATGTTATACAGCAGCTCACAACCAAACCCAGGCTTATGCAATGGAGACCTCGCTCCCCGTACGACTACCTTCGAACCATTGACTTCACCCTCGCTGCGACCTCCTCTCCTGTCATTTAGTTCGACTAAGGATGAAGAAGAAACCGTTTTGTAATCCTACGCTATCCCTTTTGAATGGGTCGATATTTAGTTAGAGAATCCTATGATCCCCTAACGGGTTGCAATGCATGACATTTTTTGTTATTAAAGTCGAATAAGATTAAATTTCATTTAGGGTGTTCAAACAATTTCATATCAATTCAATCAATCACAAAATCACTCACATTACAAATTCAACACGAATTCAGATACATCAAACACAAGCGTAAACTACTTACAATCACAACCATATATAAGCCTAAGTCTCCGAGTACCATAAAACCAGTACTCTATTATTATAAGTAATAACCTAACTTACTTAGAATTTCTCAATTGCTCGATCACTTAGTTACAAGCCAATTTGTCTCTGGGTGTCCTATAATACAAATAGGTCTTTTTAATACTTATACTTTAAGGATTCATATTCTAAGTTATAATTTAACTCTTTTTTCTATGTATACCTAGTATATACTAATAATTTTTTCTACTCTATTTCGAGGTTCAGACCCTAAATTAGATTCTAGTTTTAATTCTTAAGTCTTAAATATGCTCGAATTCTAATGTAAAATTAATCACATTAAGGTCGAGTATTCAAAAATCCTATTGGGTCTTAATTTAGTATTATAAACTATTCGATACACGCTATTCCTAATTAGGGTATCGGATCTATCCTCGATATGAGAAAATCTTATATTTTTATACAACTACCTAAAATTAAATCTTATTTCAGATTTAGTATTATTCTGATTTTTATTCTAATATTATCTAAATAACCCTAATTTTTAGATTTATTAATTTTCAATTCCACATATTACTAATTTCTTATAATAACTACCTAATTTCCTAAATTAACTATACTTAATACTCCAAAGACTAAGATTAGGTTTCCCCATCAGAGATTAACATCCCTAAACATTTAATTACTATCTAAATCAGTAATTAGTATCTTAATCACCTAATTAACCCAAAATTACCCAATTTTTTCATCATTTTAGGCTAAGAAATAACTTAAAAACTTCGAAATTAAATTTAGAAAAATGGTTTCATAGCACTGTTCTATATCACATAAGTATTCTACAGAAAAAAAAATTGAGCTCCAAACTACACTCCTAAGCCTATTTATTTCTCGTTCTAATCATGTTCAGTTTTGCTCAATTTGTTAAGAACCCTATATTTGCAGACGTGATTAAACTAAATCATTATTTTTCCCTAAATCTACATACAATAAAACCTCAGAATAACAAGTTTCATACTCTTATAGGCAAAATAACTAATTTTACGAAATTATTCAAAATCGGGGCAATTAAGAGACTCACCGGTTTGATGCTTTTTGGCCGTCCAAATCCGATCCAAGTATGTCGACCGGCCTAGACAGTGGGATTAGAGTGAGGTGATGGTGGTGACTCGGTCCCAAGTGGTGGTGAGGTATGGGTTTGGCTCACTAGTCCTATCTATACAGTTTCTTTTTCTTTTTCTTTTTTTTTTCTGGATTTTCTCTTGAATTTTTTAAGTTCCCTATTTTTTTCTGATCCTAAACTGTCCAAAAGAGTTCTCTAAAATTTTTTCCTATTTATAAACGTTTTGGGTAATTAATATGCATTAATTAGACATGACATTACCCTATTTCCTTGATTTTTGGCTTTTGTATTGCTTAATTCTAATTGGATAATTTTTTTTTCAAATTCTGACCTGCTACGACCATATTTATATCATTCCACACCCTTTCAATTTTTTTTATTTTTCTTAATTAATTTAATAATTTTTTAATTAGTTACTAAGTTTTTTTATCAATTTAAGTAATTTCACGTATTTTTATCTATATGTAAATACAAGTGGGATACATATGAACATTCTTAATTATTATTTAGGTTATTTTATGATTTTTAGTATACATATAATCTATCTCTAGTAATTTATTAGGTATTAATTTATATTTTTCGCCGTTTTGATGATTAACAAGTATTATACTTAAAATTTGAAAATTTTGTAATCTCCTATTTTATTACTTATTTTTTTTAAATTCAAGTTTACGGGATCATTTTTACTAATATTTCTCTCCATAATTTATAATTTGGATTTGATCGGATCATTTAACCGATCATCCTAAACCTTGTTTTCTAAGTTTAATCCTACTGTCTCTTGGCTTAACTTTAGGGTTTACAGCCACCGCCACCGCTTGTAACCGCTGTAGACCATTATCGCTATCTTCGCTCTTACAGTAGATTTTCACTACTATTACCTATTATTTTAGAATTATTTAAGAAAAAAATGAATCAAGAGTAATTTAGTCATTAAAATTCTACTATATATTTATTTTTAAGTTATTTATTAATTCAATTAAATAAAGTAATAGGTATTATATTTTTATTATATCATTTAAAATTTTTAATTATATTTATTTTTTATTTTATTTATTAGTAGTTTGAATTGTGATTATAATGAACGGACAGGAGATTTGAGGAAAGCGTTTCATATCAATGACTCAATAATAGACGCTTGACAGTTGGTGAGGACATGATGAGTTGATTCCCGGTTACGATGAGTTAGTGGTACTATTTTAATTGATACTTGTCTTGTCCTATCGCAATACTAGCACAGGGGTAGCTCACCGGTTGAGAAGTTAGTACGTCGTATCCTCGAGTGGAGTTGCTCCAAATCCGGTCCACAATCCAAAATGGCTCGAATCAGGTGGAGGAATATCCAACAATTTTGTTCGATGAAATTTTGCCCGCTACAACACCCCACAGCGCCCCCCACACCACTACCCCCCACCCCCCCAAATATCAGTAAAATGCAAATCTCGTTTAATAGGGAAAATATAAAAAAAAAAATTAGTGACAACTATATGTCAAAATCGTATATAAGTGTTGATCTTTATATATAATTTTTAAAAAATTATCATTTATATTGTTACATGATAAAATTATTAATTTTTTCATATGACACATTAATATTATTAAAGTTTCTTAAAACATATTGAGTATACATTAGCATCCACCAAAGGTTTAAGCCAATAATTATATAAGTAAAGCTCTAATGTATGGTTATTATGAGTTGAATATTCTAAAACACTTATCATCAGTATATATTGAGAGATATTTTATGAATTTGCATGGAGAATGTGAGACCTTACAACTTAGAAGTAAGGAAATGACTACCATTATCGAGTACAAAGTAAGAGTAGCATTTGTAAGAATTATTTTAACATTTACTCATCCTCTAAATTTTATTTTTTTATGATCCTGGTTGTGAAGTTTGTAGCAATTTATTTACCACTTTTTTCCTAAATGCCCTTTAGGAGTAATCGGCTTGAATTTCTCAATTCCCAAACTGTAAGAAAAGTTAATCCTTGACCCATGATTTCTCCAAAACTAATATTAGAAAAAAATCGAAACATAAACTCTAAGTCTCTCTTTTATGAGCAACCTAGACTCCTAAAGTAAACAAAGCAGGGAGAAAAGAAGCACATACCATCAAAATGTTGTAAACAACATAATGAAGCCAGTCGAATTCATGAAGAATGGATGCACATTTTATTATCAATGTTGCAGGGCAATACAAAATGAAGTTGATCAAACTCATAGAGAAGGAACGCATAAGAGATTTTACAGTTTGGTGAAGATTTACTTACCTCTATCCCTATAATCAGAGGGCATACTTGTCTCTATAGATTGGGAACATATCAGTTGACCTTTTAGATCTAAAAGAATCTAGGGAAGAGATTTGTGATTTGCCTATTGTGAAGGATAGTGAAGGCTGCAGTTTTTAAACGATCATGACTTTCAACTCCAAGAAAAATCATTTTTAGTAGCAAAGAAGAATGCTATAACTAAACTATGAAATCTCGATTTAATTTAAACAATCATTACTATCTAGTTATAAATAAATAAAATAAATGAAAAAGGAAACTACTATATCAATATCCAATTTTAAAAGTATAACTACCGAAACCTAACCATACTTTTGATTTCACCTACTTGTAAATATATAACAAGCTAACTTTACTTTTATGATGTTAGAAAAATACAGCCTAACTAGGCTTAAAATAATTAAATAAGGGGAATGGTATAACGTATTTGTAAAAAGAAAGTAACCATAGGCTAAGATTCAATGTGTCATTTTTCAGACAGATGGAGACTTAATAACTTGGGATAGCAAATATTGATAAATTTTTTTATTAAAAATTAGGTTATAAGTTTTGGCAAAATATATGTGTGTGCATGTACACGTGTGTATATATATAAATATATATAGCCATTAATCCTTCCAAAATAGTTTGTTTATATTTATGTAAAAGGTTGGTGATACATTGACTTAATTAAAGAAATCAATATTCATGTGTAAGGTTAGTGATACATGTCCTCAAGTATCACAATTCATGCTCTTGTGTTTTATTGACTTGTTCTGCAAAAGTGTAGAACAACAGCTAGGTGCTTAAACATCGTTTTGGCTTTGAGGGTGGTGTTGGATTAGCCTGCGAGTGCTATGTTCGATTCAGCTTCAAAGCTTGCATTTCTCGACTCTTTTCATCCCTAAACTTGTACCCAAGTGTTATGTATATCCAATCTTATCCAAGATCCAGTCTTTTACCTATTCCATCACAAAAATATCATAAAAAAGATAATAGCCTTAACCAAAAATCAAAGTCAATTAGTAACCCTTATAAAATATGGGAATGAATTCAATGTCCCATATCCTTAATGATTTAAGGCTTTGATTAGTTTATCTTTTTTACATCTTATTGATGTCTCCTTAAATCTCATATTTGGCAAGACTAAGACTTAAAAGAGATGGAAGTATAATTTAATATGTATTTCTTTTCTAAAATTAAATACTTAACAAATCGAAAATCCTCATAAAGTTGATTCTACCTACCACGTACTTTATTTATATTTATAAAACTACCAATTAAAATTATCATTTTCAATGTATAAAATATATATATTTTAAAATATTTTCTCTTAAGGTATATGAATTTTCATTTCTTAATTATGACACTCTAATCATCACCTTTATTATAATTATAAAAATAAAAACAATTAAAATACAAATAATACAGTCTTTTAAATATTAGATTTTAAACAGATATAAATTAGATATAGAAAAAAAAAATCCAAACATAACCTTATATATATATATATATATATAATTTCATATTCTTGGTCACTTTAGATTTTCAAAAATTCTAGCATTTAAAATATATATATATATATATAAACTTGCTTCTTGTACGAAGGATTAGGAGTTAAACCTAATAACATAGAAGTAGATTTTAAAAGTAATCTAAAATATAAATTATGATTCACCAAGTTCATGTTTTCTATCGCATAGTAACAACGTTTCTAAAACTAAACTTAAAATCCTATAAAATCTTAAAAATTTATTCAAACTACATCCTAATAAGTAAATATTAGATAAATCAAATTAATATTCCAAATAATAGCGCTTTCTTGTATATCTAAATGGTTTTTCCATTGATAGAACATATGATAACATGTAGGTTTTTTAAGTTCACATAGTTTATGACTCGAGATTTTATACCTCAATAGTAACATTTTAAAATTAATTTTTATATTTTTGGTTTTATTTGCTCAACAAAACTAGAAAGAAGGAAGACATAAATTTTGGCTGAGATCCGGTTGCGTCCTCCTCATAACAATATAACATCATCTTTACAAGTCTCGAAAGCAAACCTCCTTTAATTTTCTTTTTCTTTTTCAGAATGCTAGAATTTCAAACTTGTAAGTCAAAGATTCCGTTATCATGTGATTAGATTAGGCTAGAAATTCTTTTTAAAAAAAGTAAAAGTTTTATTAAACTTATAATTTTATTTAAAATTAAAGTATATAAAATCAATATAATATTGAAGAGTAAAATTGTAAGTTTTTAAATTATATATTTAAATTTATAATTTTATCAAAAATATATATATATCTAAATAATTTATATATTTTTAATTAAAAATAAATAAAATTATAACATTTTCTTATAAATTTATGCCTTAATTTTGCAATTTTAACGATCGTATGGAAAGATAAACTTCTTTTCCTTCATGTGGTAATTATCAGTGCAAAAACCCTTCACATTATGCAACTCAAAATATACCTTATATGGAAATATGGTGGAAAAAATTAGAACGTTTCCCCCGACGATTTATGATCGCTTTTTTTTTTATCTATTTTTCTTAACTTGATATAAATGTCTTGATAATAATTATCCGTCGTACATTTAGTAGATGAAAAAATCATTTCACAACCATAATTGCTCAATTTTATTTGTCAGAAATAATAGTACAAGGCATTTATGATGGCGTGATATGCCCATATGACATTGGATCACTATTTCTAAACTTTTACTATATACAGTATCTGCATCTTTTAGGAATTCGTTCTTATTTATCATGTTAACATGGAATTCACGTTCTCAAGAATATTTTTATAATCTTTTATATATCCCAATAATAAATTATTATAATCGATCAAAACTGAAAAAATTAAATAAAACAAATTCCATTCAGTGTCAAAGCTCCGTCCTCTTCCACTGAGCTCTACAGATTACTGAAGGAATATTGTCTGGCGTTGGCAACGTGAGAAGGCACTGAAATGCACATGCTCTAGGGCCCTCTTTTGACTACAGCCATCTCTTCTCCTTTTTCACCGTTTTCCTATTTTCTTTTAAAAAATATATAATTTTTTTTAATATTTTATAGTTTTACAAATCAATTTTTTATTTTTTATTCATTTCATTTTAATCCTTGACTTTTTAAAATTGTATTCTACTCATTGTTAAACCTCTGTGCCTCTCCCAAGGAGCTCTACACATTACCGAAGGAACATTCTCTGGCCTTGGCAACGTCAGACGGCACTGAAATGCACATGTTCTAAGGCGCTCTTTTGACTAAAGCCATCTCCTCTCCTTTTCCTCCGTTCTCTTTTTTTCTTTTGAAAAAATTACAAATTTTTTTTTAATATTTTCTATTTTTATTTTTAATCTTTTTTTTCTAATTCATTTTAATCTTTAACTTTTTAAAGTTATATCAAATAAGTTATTCTATTAATTCTATTAAATTTTTCATTATTATACATACGTGTTAACATATTATTGATCTATATAAATACAAAAAAATTTCTAATATTTATCTATATATACAAATCAATTCTTAACATTTATTTATATATATGAATTAATACTTAACTATTTTTATTTAGTATATTTTAGTCTTTAATGTATCCATACATAACAGAAAAATTAATGAATAAATTTTTTTGTAAATTTTTTAAAACGTTGATTAGATGAAAATGAACTAAATAAAAAATTAAGAATTGTTTTGTATATGTAAGTAATTAGAGAATTTTTTTATACTTTTCCCTTTTCTTTTTTCTCCTCACTCTCTCTTTTGTTCTTTAAACTCATTCTCGATAAATTATAGATTAAGATCATGACAATCACTAGTATCAACATCAATTGCATTAAGAATACTATCCTAAATTTTATTTAAATCACATACTTCCATGTCGACATTAAATAAATTTTAGACTAAAATTTCACGCAAAATCTTAGTTTCATTTTGGGTTTATCAAGTTCTATTCCTTAAAAATTAGTGTTTATCATAATGTATGTGTCATTTCAGAATATTTATTGGTATAGATTTAAGAAATGTTGGGTTTTCGTATAGCTAAATGAGCCTACAAAAGAAGAAACGGTGAAGGAAGTCGAGGTATTGTTAGCTATGAATACTCTGATGCTAAAGTTAAACTTGTGTGTAAGGAAAGTAAAAGCACTCGAGGACAAAGTATAGGCTCAAGTATGTAAAATGTTGAGTAATTTATCGTTTGATGTTAGCCTTATATTTATAAAACAGTAAAGCCGACAGTTAGAGAAAAGTTAGTGGGCATAACTACATCTGTAAGTGTTAGATGGTAAAATCATGATGTCTAACATGTTCCACAAATATAGGAGTAGTTGTTTGAGTTAGACATTGGCTTTATCTGTATCCTTCTAACTATTAGTGTTAATTCTGGTTAGATAAGCCAGTTGATGGGCTTGGGTTGAGGTTGATCGGAAGCTTTATCAAGTCAGCACGAACTTGAATGGCTCATGTTCAAAAATATCTATCAACAATATGAATTAACAAAATAGATAAGTAAAAGTCCAGCTAACTATATATTAAAATATAATCAAGTAATGCATCAATAACCCATTAAGATATGTCACCATCTTACTAACTGCAATTTAATTCATAACTACAATAATTGTAATGTAGGAAATTACAAGGTACATGATTCAATAAATAATTAGGAAAGAAAATTTAATCATCTTTTCCAATATCACTAACTCTTCACACGTTCTGCATGGCCTAAAAAACAAAATTTCTACAACTATTGAACCAAAAGAAACAAAATTATATTCTAAAAAATGTAAGTATGTTACGAGATACTTCGACAAGGCAAGACATCTTCCATTTATGAAAAAAAAAAAAAAAAACCAACATTATTCTTTCCTATTAAACCCCATGGTCATTCCATAATACTTATTGATAACTTGTTTTTCAAAAATATATAAAACAAATAATATCTGCAAGTAAATTGAATAAATTGCTAGTTGCTAGTTCAAGTTTACTTTCAAAAATACTTATTGAATTGGTTAATCCTTATATTTATACTATCAAAACTAAGTAGAAAACTTTCCATCGCGTGAGAATGGTCATGAAAAGATTTTTAATCTAAATCCTTAATCTTTGATTAACTTGTCTCGCGAGAGTTGTCCTAAGAGTAAAAGATTGAAAAATAAAAACTGTTGATAGAGAGTGTTGGAGTAAAAAATAAATAATTTCAGATGAAAAAGTAAAGAAAAAAAAAAAGACAAAATGAGGGACAAAGACAAATAAAAAGGGATAAAAAGGATAATGAGTGTGCGTTACAACTAGCCTTTCCTCTTTATTCCCAACATCAGTGATTCAACAATGGAGGCTTGACCAGCGGGTTGCTGATGACACGAATCTTGTTTGATAGACAAATATGAGACATTTTTGGCACTAGCTGGAGGGTCGAGCCAATAATTATAGGAGTTGTCATGAGTTGAGCACTGTAGGACAACTGAACGGAGATACTTTAGCAGCCTGCATGAAAAATAAACAGCAAACACACCTTACAAGCAAAGAAATGGGTAGTTTTGAAAAATAACCATCATGATATGTTCGCAGGATAAATTTATTTTTAAAAAATAACGAAATATGAAATATGAAAAATTCAAAAAGTTCACAATTGGCTTTTGGATTGTCCAAATACTTCATTCAACGGCGAAAATTCTCAAATGTCAAAAGCAATTTTTGAAGTCAGTTAGAGTTTCATTATCTAATATTTAAGTGGTAATATTAATACTACATTCGATGGCGAAAATTCTCAAACGTCAAAAGCAACTTTTGAAGTCGGTTAGAGTTTCATCGTTTAATATTTAAGAGGTATTATTGATGCTCTTATCAGTTTTGTTGCACAGGTTCAAGACCACCACCTAACAAGGATTTTGCTCTTTCGAATAGTAAATTATTTTGATATTACTTATAACGAACTGATCAAAATTTCTTCTACTAAAATATTATCTAATTTGGCATAGAACATAGCATAATTTTATCCCTTAATGTAACAGCTTCCAAAGAGATCACCTATCTTGGAATTGATCTAATTAAGTATGCTTAACTTCTAAATTTCAATGTACTCAAAGTTATTATATCAAAAAGCATCTTGATAATTAGAATTCCGTCACCTAATATATAAGCTTCATTACAATTGACCCCCATACAAAACTAACGTCTTCATTAGTTTCATCACACAGGTCAAGATACACCATTAGTTAAGAACTATGCCCTTCCAATTGTTGGACTGCATTAATATCACCGAAAATCTTGCCTAGTAGTGATTCTAGACCTACGTGACAAAAATGACAAGAACTTTAGTTTGTAAGGAGGATGAATTATAATACCCTATAAATACTAGTTTATGAAACTAATGATCGAGGCAATGGTTTGAAGTGCGTTAAAACTCCAAAGTTATGCATGCTCGAGGTAAGTCAATCTTATGGTAGGTGATCCCTTATAAAGCTGCTATACCAAGAAACGAAACCATATAACGATCCATGCTAAAGCGAACAATAACTTGATAGGAAGAGTTCTGATTGGGATTGTTGTACCTTTTGATGTGGTGACTTGAAGTACATCGAAACTTTAAAGTTAAGCATGCTCAGACTTAGTTAATTACATGATGGGTAAACTTTTAGAAAGCTGTTACACTATAGGACAAAATTGTACTGTGTATTATATTAAAGTAAACAATATCTCTGTAAATGGAGTTCTAATCAGATCATTATAGTAGTATTTGATGTAATGTTTCTAATTAACCCCTTATATATGTAGCATACCACCTTCATATTAAAACTACAAGGAACAAGGAGAAAATATCACTAAATCATATAAATAATTTTGATTGACTCTGATTGGAAAATAGAAACATGTAGATTACAACGGCGGAATTTAACTTAATCAAGGAAAACGTTATTCTCTTACTAAAACATTACCACTACTTCTGTTTTATCATAAACACAAAAGATTACAGTCATTCTACGTATAATTATCGTACTGTTTGTTTTGAATAAAATGTTTTCTATTTTTTTTATTTATTATAATTTTCATTTTATATGTCAAATATTATGTACTAATTTTAATAAGTTGTATTAATAGTGGTATTTAATGGTTATGTGTTTATATATAGATGACAATTGTGGCCAAACATTTGTAATGATAATTAACAAATATAAAGAAATATTAGTGATAAATAAGGAAATTATTTTCCACATTATTTATTAAAATTTTCATCATAGTTTACACTATTTACATCCAACATTTTTAAACGTATAATTGTAATGAACGATTAAAAAGGACAAGAAAATAAACAAATGCATGATTATTAAGAAAAAAACTCTTTATAGCTTAAGAAATCGATTATGTACTACACATGCCCAGAAGATTACAAGTTTCTTTTTACTTTGTGATATTATTTATGAAACTCGAATCCATCTCCATAAGTTATGAAACTCATCCCATACTCTACAGATTTTTAGTAATACTCGAAACTCGTCCAATAACCAAATAGAACTATCTAAAAGGCATGCCACAAATTAATACATTAATACTTCATTATTTTAATGACTAATACAATTACATGTATAACCGTAAGTGATTCGTCCTAGTTTACTTATCACGTTGTCGTTATATCCATTCATTCGCTATTCTATTTGTTTTTCTGTTATGTTACATTAATCACCATTATAAACTTTATAAATTGTATCGGTTCTCCACCTTTTCAAAACCCTATATTTATATTGCTACTTTGCTCAGTTAGACGCTAATATGGTGAGAAGGTTGATCACTTATCTCCCTATTATCACCACATTAGTATTATTAATAAATTATATTTAAATATTGTAAATATATTTATATTAATGAAATTAAACAATAAAAAGTAAAATTAAAAAATTAAGAACGTGTTTATTATTTATGAAGAATGAAATCAATCACCGGTTCTATTAGCGTGTTGGGTGACTTCAAAAATCGGCTCAAAATTCAAATTGAGATAAAAAGGAAGTTAACTATGATATAATAAAAAAATTATATTAAAAATAAATTATTATAAAAAAGATATCTAAGGTAGCATATCAAGAGTTATACGTTGGCGATTCGATTACTTAGGAGATTAGATACTTAATTTTTCAATTGCCGATCAAATCTCCTTCTTGATGAGTTTGCTGCAACTCGATCAGAAAATATCTTACCGTCGAGTCAATATCAATGATTGCAATTTAGAATTATTGTGTAATACTATAATGAATTATTAATATAATTTATAATATTACTTTTTCATCATTTAAGTTTATTTATATATAATATTTAATATTATTTATTAATAATGTTAATGTGAGGATGATACATGGATTACACATCAATGTTTTTGCTACATCAACAACCAAATAAGTAAAAATGAAAGTGTAAATGTAAGATTTTAAAAAAGATGAGGTGTTAATGTAGTTTAAATGGTTTAGAGAGATGGTTAAGGTAATTTATTTTTTTGTTTTTCTTAATTTTTATTTCTTCAGTTTGTCTTAATTTATTAATTAATTATTGGAATTATATAGAACTTGAAAAATTTTTATGATATTATTGAATTATTAATTTTTTATTATAATTTTAATCGTTAGTTATATATATGATAATATTTTAAAATATTAAATCGAGGAAAATGGAGAGATTTTGGATTTTTTTCAGCTTATTTTTACTTATCTGCATGATGGAAGTCCTTCGGCCAATTCTCGCTTGACAGCTAGAGCCTAGAGTAGTAGAGCAAATGTAGTGCTGTATGTATTATTGTTATATTATCTGAAATAGTAAAAGTGGAAAATTACGACTAGAAAGTGGAAACCACGTCACGAAGGAAAAGGATCCTCGGGATTAGGGTTAGGGCTGAAAAAAATAAAAAGAAGTTAGCTACCCGATGCAGACGGTAAGACTATTATTTAAATGGCCGACCGTATTCATGATTCCAGTTAGCAATGAAAGGGATAGATGGCCAGTGCAACAGTCCTTCACATTATTCAACTCAAAAAGTATATTTTATTAAGAAAATATCGTGGAAAAAACTATGGCCTTGTTCCAACGATTCACGACCGCAATTTTTTATTTTTTACCGTGACTTGATTTGAGGTGTCAACATCATTTCGAAACCATAAATGCTCAATTTTACTGGTTAGAAATAACACTACAAGACAATTATGACTTTTCTTATACCCTATAACAACACCAGGAACTGGTTCTCGTGGACCGCATCAACGAGAAAAACTCAAAATAAATACGATTAAATATTAATAAATTTTTAATATATAAAAATATAATTAACGTTTTTTTATAAAATACTTTTTTTAGTTATTATTTATTATAATTTTACTGATTATTAATATATGAATCATCTATCTATGTATCATATTAGAACACATTAAACCTTTTTTCCATGTCAATATTTAAAAAAAAAATCATTTTTATAAGAAACCGACTGTTTTACTCTTAAATTTCTTCTCAAAAGTGTCTTAGTATTTTTATAATTTTTTATAGTCTCCGATAACCAATAAAAATAAATCAATAAATAAAACAAACGTCGTTTCTTGTCAGTGCTCCGTGTCTCGTCCAGGGAACATTTTCTTTGATATTTTAGTACTTGATTTGTATTTTACAGAAAGGACAGTCATGTCGTCCAGGAAACATTGTCTGGGCTTAGACTTAACGTGTGAAGGCACAGGAATGCACATGCTCTATGGCCTTCTTTTGATATTTTAGTACTTGATTTGTCTTTTACAAAAAGGACATGGTGATCATGTCCTCTTCTTTTTCTCTTTTCTCCCATTTTCTTTTTCTCCTCACTCTCTCGTTTGCTCTTTAAACTCATACTCAATAATTCACAAATACAGGATCGTGACGGTACTATCCTCTGGCCAACTAGTTCGCCTGCATTCAAACACTCGAACATTTATCTATATAACAATTATCAAATGTCAATTGTATTAAGAATACGGATGCTAAAATTTACTTAAATTGCATGCTTGCATAGCAATGTTAAATAAATTTTAAATCACTTTCATACAAACTTTTATTAATATTTATAATAAACTATAATTAAATTTTATAAATAAAAATCAAACTAACTAAATATTAACATATAGTAAAATCATATATTAGTTAACCATCACCATATGTCATCACTTTACTAATAGTGATTTAGTTCATAAGTACAATAGTTATAATGCAAGCAACAATAAGATACATGATTCGGTAAATAATTAGGAAAGAAAAATTAATCATCTTGTCTAATATTGCTAAATGTTCGTCATGCATCTTAGACTCTGCCTAGCGTAGAAAATAAAATTACAATAAAAATTGAAATAAAAGAAACGAAATAATATTATGAAAGAAAAATGTAAGTATGCTACAGGATACTCCACCAACGCAAGACATCTTCTATTTATACACAAAAAAGAAAAAAATCAACACTACTGTTCTTGTCGAAAAAAAAAAAATCATTCTTATTCTTTCCTATCAAACCCTACATTAGAATTAAAATTGACTCTCTCATCCATTCGTCCTTCTTCAGATGCTCCTAGCATTGCTTTTCCATTTGGAAGTTGTAAAATCTATTGACGCTTTGGACCGAGATTGATGGAGCATAAGACGTGAATTAGGCTCGTTTTTTATAATACAGATGGGTCGACAGCTTTGTTTAGTTTTTGCACTAAATCAACCTTCTTGTATATTTTTCAAGCTGACACATTTTTCTTATTAAAAAAAATAAAAAATATACACACATAAGTATAAAATAAAATCAGAATATTAAATATGCAATTTTTACAGTTATCTTTGAGCATTCAAATTGCACAACACAAGCTCTAAACACTTAAAAAAATACAATAATTCTCCTATACCATAACTCGATTTTCAAAAATCGATAAAACATTCCAAGAGTAATCTCTACAGTAAATTTAATAAATTGCTAGTTCCCAATTCAAGTTCATTTTCAAAAATACTTACTGGATTGCTTAATCCTTAGATTTATCCTATCAAAACTAAGAATGAAATATTTTACTCAATATTAGTAGGTCCATGAGTAGATGTGAATCGCCAAAGGGTGGGATCTAATTTACGAATGCATTATGGCAGTTTGATACCCATATATGGGTCTCACCAAACTGTGCCCCTATCTATAAGTATTGTGGTATATGACCTAGTTAAATCAAATAATATTCATAAGTTTATTTTTTACATTTAGTTAAGGATTTCTTGGAAATAGGATTTAATTTTAATTTATACATATTAAGCTGCTTTGTTTAAAATATTATAAGCCAACATCTTTTCTTTCTTCGTGGAGTTTACAAGAATAATTCTTTAAGGTGTTAAGTCCATATTTATTTCACAAGCATTACTCGTTTTACCTTTTATGTAAATTCTTTAGATATTTGACTACCGTAGGTATGTTTATTTTATATACTTCCCATAATTGTTATTTAATTTATTGCCTATAAATAAGCTTTTCTATATATTATTTAATACGAATTAAATATTCATAAATTACTGGAAACTTTAATCTGTTGCACGTATTGTATCTATCATGCCACACATTACGTCAATTCAACATGAAACAAAAGAAAAAAGAGAAAATTAAAGAAAACAGTTTTTGGCCATCCAAAGGGATGGGATGGCTCGATTTGGGCCATGGGAGGTTGTTGGATCGCGATCCACTTTATGACTCATGATTGCCACAACATATAAGAAAAAAATATTTATATATATAGAGAAACTTAATTGGGCTGCAATTGGATCGTGCCAATTATCTTTGGACTTATTTTCCTTTTTTTTTTTTTTTCCTAAATGGGGCAGGCCTGAGTGTGCTCACCACCCAAAGACGGTCATTTTGATTTATTTTCTTTTTTGATAATGGGGGATTGTGGGTGGCAACCACCCAAGGGTGGTCATCACCCCTAAGAGTCAAATAAGTAGGTTGCGATCCAATGCCCTCCCATTGCTGGAATTGTTTTCTTTAATTATTTTTGTTAATTTTTTTTATTTATTTACATAAAAACTAATATATATATATATTATCTTTGAACTCCTTCATAATTTTTTTATGCATGCCAATAATACATTATTATAATCAATTCAAACTAAAAAAATTAAATTAAACAAAATCCGTTCTTTGCGTCTAAGGAGCCCTACACATTACTGAAGGAACATTGTCTGGCCTTGGATATAATCTTGTTGAAGAGTAAAATTGTAAGCTTGTAATTCATGTACTTAAATTCGTACTACACCAAAAGTCTATATTTAAATAATTTTATATCATTTTTAATTAAAAAAATCACATAAAATTGTAAAGTTTTCTTATAAATATATGACTTAATTCACAATTTTAAAAATTATATTTCAAAAATAGACTTCTTTGGGCTCCATTTAGTCATCACTCATGAGCAGGACAAAGTCAATGGGATCCATGCATGTCTAGATAATTTTTTCTCGTTCCGCATCCACATCCTATAATATTTAGGATTGTCCAAATGCTCTCAAGCCGGGTCTTAAGCGTTAATGATGGCCTTATGGATAAGTATATATTGTGTAAACTATATAAAAAGTAAATTCAATAATTATATGACATAAATTGTTGCACAAATGATAATAAATCGGTCCAATTTTATAAAACTAGAAAAGTAAATTTACTTCACAAAAAGCGATAATTTAACTAAAAATTTAATGGAAATGTCAGATAAAGAAAAGGAGTGAAGAATGAGATCCTTCGGCAAAGGATCGATGTTTAATTTAGTACCGAATCTCACCCCGTGAGGATGGTCATGAAAAGATCTTTTAATCTAAAGACCTGATCTCTTGATTAACTTGCCCCACGAGAGTTGTCCTGAGAGTAAAAGACTGAAAAAGGAAAAGAAACTGTTGATAGAGGACGATGGAGGTGCGTTACAATTAGCCTCTCATCTTTAGTTTCAACATCAGTGATTCAAATAATGGAGGCTTTGACCAACAGGTTGCTGATGACAGGAGTTGATTCCGTGTACGATGGGATTGTTTTATTATTTTGATCGATAGTTGTCTAGTCCTGTTGCAAACCCAGCACTGACAGACGAGCAGTTCACATGTCAAGATGCTAGTCAGTGTATCGTCCATTGGCGCTGTTTCAAATCCCGTCCACAATCCGACATGGCTCGATTCTCGAATCAAATGAATGATTATTCAAAAATTTTATTCGATCACGTTTTGCCTATTAAGGCTTTTACATTCGAATCTTTTTTTCCCCTCTCCAGGGTAGTACGAAATTTTGTTTGATAGACAAATAAGAGACATATTTTTGGCACTAGCTGGTGGGTCGAGCCAATAAGTAAAGGAGCTATCAGGAGTTGAGCATTGTAGGACAACTGAGAGGAGACATTTTAGTAGCTTGCATGAAAAATACAAAGCAGACAGAACTTACAAGCAAAGAAATGGGAAGTTTTGTAGGATTAATTGATTTTTAAAATATAAAAAAATCAAATAGTTCACAAGAAGTGTGGCTTTTGAATTGTTTAAATACTTCATTCAACAGTGAAAATTCTCAAATATCAAAAGCAATTTTTAAAGTT
Organism: Lumnitzera racemosa; assembly: GCA_024138005.1. Taxonomy (NCBI): domain Eukaryota; kingdom Viridiplantae; phylum Streptophyta; class Magnoliopsida; order Myrtales; family Combretaceae; genus Lumnitzera; species Lumnitzera racemosa. The sequence goes on from JAMXBC010000003.1 coordinate 3,189,430, forward strand.
CGCTGCAATTTTATTGTCTAATATTTAAATAGTATTATAATTTATCCCTTTACAAAATTGACACTCTTATCAATTTTGTTACATATATCCAAGACCACCATTTAATGGGGACTTTTCTCTTTCAACTAGTGGATTGCTTTAATATTACTTATAACGAATATATCAAAATTCCTTTTACTAAAATATTATCGGATTTGGCAAGAAATATAGCACAGTTTTGTTCCTTAATATAATAGCATTTTAGAAAATCACCCATTTTAAGATTGACCTAACTTAAACATACTTAACTTTTGAATTCCCATATCCTTCAAGCCATTATACCAAAAGGCCTATTGATAATTAGAGCCATTACAATCGACTCTCATATAAAACTAACGTTCTCATTAATTTCGTTACACAGGTTAAAATTCATCACTAAGTAAGAACCATGCCCTTTCCAATTGGTATATTACTTTAATATCACCAATACCTACATGACAAAAGTAACAAGAACTTTAGTTTTATGAGAATGGTGAATTATAATACCTTATAAATACTAGGTGATGAAACTAATGATCAAGGCAAGTGGCTTAAAATACGTTAAAACTCTAAAGTTATGCATACTCGAAATAGGTCAATCCTATTATAAGTGATCCTCTATAAAGCTGCTATAGTAAGGAATGAAATTGTACAATAATCCATGCTAAAGTAAACAATAACTCGATGGGAAGAGTTCCGATTAGCATTATTGCGCCTTTTAATGTAGTGATTTAAAGCATATCGGAACTTTAAAGTTAAGTATACTCAACTTCAATCAATCACATGATAGGTGAATTTTTAGAAAGCTACTACACCATAAGATAAAACTGTATAATGTATTACGTTAAAGCGAACAATATCTTTATAAATTGAGTTCTAATTGAATTGTTACAGTAGTATTTGATGTAATGTTTCTAATTAGCTCCTTATATATGTAGCATGCCACCTCCATATTAAAACTACAAGGAACAAAAGGAGAAAATGTCACTAGATCGTATAAATAATTTTGATTTACTCTAATTGGAAAATAGAAACAAGTAGATTATAACGGTGGAAAACGTTATTCTCTTACTAAAAGATTACCACTACTTCTGTTTTATCATAAACACACATGATTACAGTGATTCTATGTACAATTGTACTGTTTGTTTTGAATAAAATGTTTTCTATATTTTATATTTATTATAATTTTCATTTTATACATCAAATATTACGTACTGATTTTAATAAGTTGTATTAATAGTAGTCTTTAATGATTATGTGTTTATATATAGATGACAGTTGTGGCCAGAAATTTGTAATGATGATTAACAAATATAAAAAAAAACAGTGATAAATAAGGAAATTGTTTTCCACATTATTTATTAAAATTTTCATCATAGTTTACATCATTTACATCCTACATTATTAAATCTATAATTGTAACGAAAAATAAAAAAGGACGAGAAAATAAACAAATGCATGATTATTAAGAAAAAAACTCTTTATAGCTTAAGAAATTGATTATGTACTACACATGCCTAAAAGGTTGCAAATTTCTTTGTGATACTATTTATGAAATTTGAATCCATCTCCGTAAGTTATGAAACTCATCCCATACCCTACTGATTTTTAGCAATGCTTGAAACCCGTCCAATATCCTAATAGAACTATCTAAAAGGCGTGCCATAAATTAATACTTCATTATTTTAATGAATATCAAAATCGAGTGTAGGGAATCATAAATCCTTAATACAATTACAACATGTATAACTATAAGCGATCCGTCCCAATTTACTTACCATACAGGATTTGTTGTCATTATATTCATTCAGCAACTATTCTATTTGTTTTTTGTTATGTTAAGTCGATCACCATTGTAAATTTTATAAACCGCATCAATGCTCTACTTTTTCAAAACCCAATATTTATATTGCTACTTTGCCCACTTAGATGCTAACATGGTGAGAAGGTTGATCAGTTATCTCCAATGTTATCATTACATCAGTATTATTAATAAATTATATTTAAATATTATAAATATAAATTAATAAACTTAAATAATGAAAAGTAAAATTAACAAATTAAGAAAGTGTTTATTACTTATGAAGAATGAAATCAATCATCGGATCCGTTACCGTGCTGGGTGACTTAAAAAATCGACTTAAAATTCACATTGAGATAAAAAAAAAAAAAAAAGAAGTTAACTATGATACAATAAGAAAATTATATTAAGATAAAAAGTTGTTATAAGGAAGATATCTAAATAATGGGTAATAGAGGTAACATACCATCTAAATGATGGATGAGTTCGCTGCGATCAGAAAATATCTTCCTGTCGAGTCAATATCAATAATTGCAATTTAGAATTAATGCGTAATACTATAATGAATTATTAATATCACTTATAATATTATTTTTTATCATTTAAATTTATTTATATATAATATTTAATATAATTTATTAATAATGTTAATGTGACGATGATACGTGGATTACACATCAACGTTTTTGCGACATGAGTATCCAAATAAGCAAAAGTAATAGTGTAAACGTAGGATTCTGAATAATGTGAGGTATTGATGCAGTTTAAATCGTTTGGAGGGATGGTTAAGGTAATTTGTCTATATGTTCTTCTTAAGTTTTATTTTTTCAGTTTGTCTTAATTTATTAATCAATAAAACTTTGAAAATTTTCATGATATTATTGAATCATTAATTTTTTAATATAATTTTAACTATTAATTATATATTACAGTATTTTAAAATATTTAATTGGAAAAAATTGTGAGATTGCAGATTTTTTCTAGCTTATTTCTACTTATATACATGATGGAAGTCCTTCGACCAATTCTCGCGTTACAGCTAGAGTAGTAGAGCAAATGTTTTGCTGTATGTATTATCGTTATATTATCTGAAATAGTACAAGTGGAAAATTACGACTAGAAGGTGGAAACCACATCGCTAAGGAAGAGGATTCCTAGGTTGCAATTAGCCTCTCATCTTTATTTTCAACATCAGTGATTCAAATAATGAAGGCCTGACCAATCGGCTGTTGATGACACGACCCTGTAACGATGGGTTTGTTATATTATTTTGATTGATAGTTGTCTAGTCCTGTTGCAAACCCAGCACTGACGGATGAGTATCTCCCATGTTAAGATGCTAGTCAATGTATCATCCATTGGCGTTGTTTCAAATCCAGTCCACAATCTGATATGGCTCGAATATTGAGAGGAGATATTTTAGTGGCTTGCACGAGAAATACACAGCAGACACACCTTACAAGCAAAGAAATGGGTAGTTTTGAAAAATAACCATCATGAGTATGTTCGTAGGATAAATTTATTTTTAAAAAAAATAACAACATATAAAAAATTCGAAAGATCCACAACTTGTGCCTTTTACATTGTCCAGATACTCCATTCATAAGTGAAAATTCTCAAATGAAGCAATTCTTAAAGACAGATAGATTTCTATTATCTAATATTTAAGAAGCATTATAATTTACTTTTTACAAAATTGATGCTTTCATCAATTGTATTGCACAAGTCTAATACCATTACTTAAGGACTTTACTATTTCGATTGATAAATTGCATTGATATTACTTATAACGAATCGATTAAAATTCCTTCTAAGTATGCTTAACTTTTGAGTTCTAATGTATTTTAAGCCATTACACAAAAAGATACCTAAATAATTAAAGTTTTGTTTCTTATTATATAAGAGGCATTATAATTTACCTCCATACAGAACTGACATCTCATTAATTTCATTGTACGAGTTGAGGTCCATGCCCTTCCAATTGGTAGACTATTTTAATACCACCAATAACAATTCTGCATGATAGAAATCTTAGACCTCTGCAATGAAATTGACAAGAATCTTAGTTTTGTAATAAAGATAGATTGCAATAACCTTTAAATACTATGTTAGGAAACTAGTGATTAAAAACTAGTTTGGAGTACACCAAAACTTCAACGTTAATCATATTCAGGATAGATCAATCCTACAATATGTAATTCCCTATAAAGCTACTACAACAAAAAACAAAACCATACGACAATCCATGTTAAAACAAACAATAACTCAATGCGAGTAGTTCCAATCGAAATTATTATGCCTTTTTATGTAGCTGTGTGAAGCATGTTGAAACTCTGAAATTAAGCGTGCTCCTGCTTAATCAATCACATAATTGGTAAACTCTTAAGAAGCTGCTACACCATAGGACTAAACCATACGATGTATTACATTAAAGAAAACAATACCTCTGCAAAGGGAGTTCCATCAAATCGTTACAATGGTATTTAATGTATTGTTTCTAACCAACTCCCTATGTATGTAGCATGCCATCTTCATATTAAAACTACAAAGAACAAAAGGGGAAGATGTCATTAGAGTATATAAACAATTTTGATCGACTCTAATTGGAAAATAGAAACATGTAGATCATAATAGCAAAATTTAACTTAAATAAGGAAAATGTTATTCTCTTACTAAAAGATTACCACTACTTCTATTTTCTTATAAACACACATGATTACGGTCTTTTTTCTAATAATTATACTATTTTGGTTTTGAATAAAATGTTTTCAATTTCTTATATTTACTATAATTTTCACTTTATATGTCAAATATTACGTACTAATTTTAATAAGTTATATTAGACAATAGTCCTTAACAGTATGTGTTTATATATAGATGATAGTTCTGGCCAAGCACTTATAATGATGATTAACAAATATAGAGAAATACTAGTGATAAATAAGGAAATTATTTTCCATATTATTTATTAAAATTTTCATTATAGTTATAGACACCCTCGTTTTTGCCTCCTTATAGTTTGATATTTTTAGAATAAAAAAAGGGGGTCTTAATTAAGAAAATAACAAAAAATTGAGAAAAATGATTTTAAAAAACACACAACAAAAGAAAGTTTTCAAAAAAATAAATAAATAAAGTATAAAGTTTCTTTAGGAAAATAGATTTTTTACAAAATAAAATATTTTAAGTTAAGTTAAGGTCAATGAATTTGTTCTAGTATATTTTGGGTAGTTTTATTTCAAGTAGCCACTTATCTTAAAAACAATTTGATTGTACTTGTTGATAAGGCACAAGTCAATAGTTTATATGGTTCAACACTCGGTCTCAAAAGCAATATGAGTAAGGAGTCATAAGTTCAAATCCCCTTAAGCACATATGTAAAAAGCCAACATAAAGAGAGGAAGATTAGTTAAGTGTATGATATCCAAATCTAACTATAAATTTTATTAAATCTTTATTATTTTTCAATGGACTTAATAAAATTATAGTTAAATGACTAGTAAAAATCATAAATCTAAAGACGACATTATTAAATTTGATAAAAGGGAGATTTATAGAAGATTCAAATTTAGATTGAATCTTATCTAGGAGATTTAAGACAATCAAGAAGGACGTACAAGATTCTAAGTCTAAATCTCATAAAAAGACAATTAGTTAACACATAAGGGATCGAAGAAAAAAATACACACAAACATCAATTCACATACACATACTGTCTCACAGCCTACTTGAAAACACTACCAAATACTACATAACCTTCACTCACTACTACGCCATGCCCTTCCTCTCATAGCCATGCCAACACGATCACATTCATTGATGCCCCATTCTTTGTCCTTCATCTAGCTTCAACATTAGTAGCAAACAACAATAAGCCACATTTCATAGTAACATCCTTCACGCTCGCGCTAACGGTACCGTACAGTAATTGCACATGACCATACACCGCGAAGCCGATCTCCGAACAATGACCATCACTCCTTTAAAACCTGAACCTACTGTAGTAAACCCAGTGCTTTAACCAAACCCAAGTCCATAGGGCCATCAAACGACGCCTATCGTCTACTAACCCTTAACACTTTCCTCTTGCGACTGCCGCACGCTAGACTACTCTCGCTCAACCCAGTCGACGTACTGATAGCTACTATCATAGCCCACTTCACACTCCACTGAATCAGCCTTCACAACATTGAAGCACACCACCTGATCACTTGATCGCACACGACACATCTACTCGTCTTTAGTCGCATGATACCCAGTAGCGTACCATCTTCTTGAACTCCAAACTCAACTCCAATAACTACTACCCAATCGTCCCCTCTCTTGACCTGCATCCAATCACTGCCGCCCAAACACAATAGAACGCATCAACAACATGCCCAACTAAACCCAGTGCACAGTGCATGCCTGACCATAGCAGCAACATCCAACACTGTCATGTACCTATCCTTGCGTATGGCTATGCTCCACTCATAGCTAAGCTAAAGCACCAACAACCCTCACACATACGCATTCACCCACCGACAACCCTAAACTTCACACAATCGACATCCCCAATCATACACATTCACAAGAATATCGTTAACTTACCACACTCGGATGTTCTAAATAACTTCATAAGTTAATAAGGCTAAGTAAGATAAAATTTTTATTAAATTATGATTTTGAATATATTATAAGTAATAAAAACCCTATAATTTCGATCAAAACTTTAATCGCATAAGAAAATCCTAAACTCTATGACATATAAATACTCAAGATCGAACTTAAACTTGCGTTACGGTAAGACCTACAAAAACACATATGGGCTCGGGTAAGGGATCTCCCGAATATTGGGTAGCCGTTGTTAAACCCGGTAGAATACTTTATGAAATGGGAGGAGTAGCAGAAAATATAGCCAGAAGGGCTATCTTAATCGCGGCGTCTAAAATGCCTATACGAACTCAATTCATTATTTCGGGATAGGAACGTGTAACAAAGGACAAAAAGTCTTGGGGATAAAAAACAATTGCAGGTTTCTTTTTTTTTTGTCCAAAAAATATTTCTTTTTTTTTTTTACTTCGCCCTTTGCATTAAAGCATTAAAAGAAAAGATTCAAAAATGATATGATTCAACCTCAAACCCATTTGAATGTAGCGGATAACAGCGGGGCTCGAGAATTAATGTGTATTCGAATCATAGGAGCTAGTAATCGCCGATATGCTCATATCGGTGATATTATTGTTGCTGTGATCAAGGAAGCATTACCAAACACACCTCTAGAAAGATCTGAAGTGATCAGAGCTGTAATTGTACGTACTTGTAAAGAACTTAAGCGTGATAACGGTATGATAATACGATATGATGACAATGCTGCAGTTGTCATTGATCAAGAAGGAAATCCAAAGGGAACTCGAGTTTTTGGTGCGATTGCCCGAGAATTGAGACAGTTAAATTTCACTAAAATAGTTTCAATAGCTCCTGAGGTATTATAAGCTAATACGTAATAGAATTATGTTAGTTATATTATATATAGGAATTTGAATGAAATAGATTAATTAATGGATTAGATTGTATCTCACGCATATACCTTATATATTCTAACATAGAATCTAAAAAAAAATAGCATGTTGTTATATCAAAAATGGGAGGAAAAAAGAATTTTAGTTTATCATGGGTAGGGACACTATTTCTGACATAATAACCGTCCCTTTTCTATTCATGTCAGCACCCTAAAAATAATAAAATCCTAAACGAATATAATTATCGACCAATATATGTAATCACATAAAATTATTAACAAATGCATTAAAATAACTCATAAATATTATAAACGTAACGGGTAATAATTTAATTAATAAATTTTATAAAATTTCAGTATTATTTCATAATTACTAAATTTATAATTTTTATATTTACAAAAGTTTAAATTTTTTTCTTACTTTTCTTTTTTTTTTTTCCTTCTTTCCTCTTTCTTTTTCCTTTTCCTTTTGCTTCTTCAAATTTTTTTCCTTTGCCACATTAATCTTCTAGAATTCACTTTAGTTGCTTATGTATGTGCTTGTTTTCACTATGTGTTAATTATTCAGACAAAACAAAAACATTAGATAAGGTTCTTGTCAAATCACTTAATTATCTTATCTTACTTTTTATTTTTCTTTTCTTTACTCATTTTATTTTCTTCACTTTCCCCTGCTAAGCTCACAATCAGCTAAAAACAAATTCAATTCTCATTTTGTTCTTAATTTCAAAATACAAAGATATGACCCATACATATATTTTATATTCCTACCAAAGAAAAAAAAAACTCTTACCTTTCTCTTTCACTTTGGATTTTCCATTTACTTATCTCAACAATTAAGAAGAGGAAGAAACTTTGCAATCAAATATTCATCAAACTACAAAGTAGAGCAAATAAGTAATATATATATTATGTTTGTTTTGTAATAACTAACTATATGTACTCTTTCATATATATGTATTTTGTATAATCTTATATATATTATAGGAGTATGTAGTGAATTTACATGTATTCTATTATTTTCGTAAGAAAAATCTATATACATGAGTTGGTATTATATCTTGTATATGTGTTCATATATGTATAGATACTTAGGTATATTCATGTGTACACATATGTTATATTTGATTATACAAGTATTCGGTATAAAAAAATTTGTGTGTGTGTGTGTATATATATATATATATGCATATATAGCGTGTATATTATTTTCTTGATAGATATGTATATATGTAGTTGTGGCCGAATATATATATATATGTATGTATGTATGTATAAAAATACTAGTATAGTATATATATAGGTATCGTATTTGTATGTATGTATATATAGCATGTTACGCCCCGAAGCGGTAGAATCGTAACAGCCCCGCCGTGTAAACCATCCTAAGATAGAAGTTGGCCTTACAACCGCTATCTTAGACCTGATCTACACAAGGCGTCCACGACTAACCCTCTTTGAAGTAAACAGTTTGTAATTTAAATAATTCATTTACCTAAGAAAGTGAGAAAAGTTATATATAATTCAGAAATGAAAAGTAATAACATATGTGTTGATTCTTCAATGTTTTTTCTCACTCCCAGTATCCAGCAATTGTTAGCTTCAGAGTAGTTGTTGCCGCTTCTTAGTCAGCACCTGTACGACGTCTATAGGGATGTGAGCAACCACAGCTCGGTAAGTTAGGACGGAAGACTTAAAACTATACTATACACACAACAAGGTTTTCATTCACTTATTAGGTGCAATGCATGTGTAAGCAAATGCCATCGCACGACGTTGTCCGGCCCGTCGTGAGATTAGAGAAATTGCGCCCGCTCTGATCCGGGTTGAGGAGTTGCCGTTAATGCAACAGCTCACGACCAAACCCAGGCTTTTGTAATGGAGACTTTTCTCCTCCCACGACTACCTTCGAACCACTGTCTTCACCCTCGCCGCAACCTCCTCTTCTATCACTTAGTTCGACTGAGGATAAAGAAGGGACCATTTTGCAATCCTGTGCTATCCCTTTTGAAGGGGTCGATATTTGGCTGGAGAGTCCTAAGTTCCCCTAACGGCTTGCCATGCATGTCTAATTATAATTACTAGTCATATATTTGATTAAGTCCAGTTTAAAGTGATCAATTATTTCATACAAATCAAACAATATATGCCAGAACAACAAACAGAATCATAGCATCACCCATACTCAAGCACATGCACACATTCAACTATCTAACAAGCACAACCAAGCATAATTTTAAGCCTCTAAAATATAGCATCATATTAATCCCAACTTACCTCGACTCCTTGCTCACTCACTCGAGGTCTGATTTGCTCAGGCCATCACCGATCATCCCTATAACACAAACATGGTTTCATTTTTTCATATAACTATTATAGGTTCGTTTTTCATGCGTTGTTCCACCTGTTGGAATCAGTAGGTTTGCAAGTCACCTTAATTCTACCCTTGCTTCACTTGTAGAAGTTGCAGCATCTACCCTAAAAGGTTTGTTCGTTACTAAAGAAGATTTGCACCAATACATAAAAGAGATATATGTAAAATCCACCATAGGAGTATTAAATCTCAAACTCTTCTACAAACAATGCATCACTACTAAACCATATACCAAGGACTATGTTAGTCTTCAATTTTCATTGTTCAATGATAAGAAGGGAAACGTTAAAGAACATCTGATGAAATTCATAGAGACTTTGATTGCCTATGAGTTATACAATGACTTGAAGTTAAAGGAATTTTTGAAGTCCCCTAAAGAAAAGGCATAACCCATAAGTGCATTGTGTAAAATATTTCTAGAAAAATTCATTTCCATTGAAAAGTGGGTTATTCTGATCGACATGGGATGGATCCAACAAAAACCTAGAGAAGATTTGATGGAGTACATTGAGTGCTTCAGAAAGTGCTCTTTAGATATTCAGAATGTGTATGATGAAAAGGAGTTAGTAAAGATCTACATTCAAGGAATGTTTATAGAGTATGTTGTATATTTAGGAAATCTCTCCTTGTTCTCGCTTGCTATATTAGTTGAAAAAGCTCAAGGGATTAATAACTCTATCACTTGATAGAAAGAAGGGAGTTCAAAGTTTAAGAAGTAGGCTCGTTTGTAAGTTTTATGGTGAAAGCTCTAATCAAGGTAAGAAACCAAAAGTTGAGAAGTCTAAAAGCTTCACACCAACATTGTCATTCTGATGCCCAATAGGCAAGGTATATGTGATGCATGAACAGTGGTTACGAGATGAAAATATAAAGCTTCTAAGGGTTGAATGTTTGCTTACTACACAAGAGAAGAACAACCTAAAATTTGGTAAGTTCCATAGGATTGTAAGTCATCCTATAAAGGATTATTGGACCTTAAAAAGGATATTTAATGAAAGGGTCATGAATGGAGATCTCATAATTAAGAATAACAAAGTTAGGAATAATCTTTTACCAACTCACAATAGCTAGCATGATGTTGTGAATGTTATTACTCATGACCCTATAGCAACGGATGTGACTAACATGCCACCTATTAAGGCATAACAAAATATGGGGAAATAGATTGAAGATATAGGAGATGAATACTTCAATGTTGTGGTACCACTTTTAAAGACTCTTATTTTTCTAAACTTCTTTGATTTGCTAGGGTTTGATGAGAAGTTGTGGCTTACAGCAATGATTACACTTATGCAAATCTCTGAAGGACAATACTCTAAGTGCAATGTGGCACAGCTTATGAAGAGGATGGCACATGCACATGATAATGTAATCTTGTTTAACAATGCAGATATGTATGTGGATTCCAAAGCATAATCGCCCCTTATATGTGGAGAGCATGCTCAACGATTATCTAATTAGAAGGACATTTATTGATAATGTCCTCTCTTAATATTATGCCCATGTTCACATTTAAGGCAACTAAGATTGACATGCGACACTTGGTAAAACATTCTATGTCAATAAATGGTTTTAGTGACTCATTGACGAACATAATAAGATATGTTAATGTTGATCTGAAAATTGGACTAATCCAAGGCTCTACTACTTTCCATGTACTCGATGTGCTTGAACCCTACCACTTACTTATTAGTATAAAATGGTTGCGCAATCGCAATTCGATACCATCTACATTGCATCAATGCATCAAAGGCCATTGGAAGGGAAAGGGTGCATTTATCTCGGCTAAAAAAAGCCCTTTCAAGCATAACGAATCATACTTTATTGAGTCAGCTCATTTTAACGAATATGCTAAGGAGAGAGAAACATCCATCGTAAAACCCTTCGACGTGTAGCTACCTATATGGAAGGAAGTTTAGCAAGGTCAATAAAAGAAAAGAAGGATGTGTGGTTCTCATACGGAAAAGAAAGTTGAGGAGATTAAAAGCTTTGTCAAAGCAAATGGGTGGAAGGTATATTGCTCATGATGGTCTCGAGGGTTTGAAAAAGTCTGTCTATGTTCTTTAGACACCACACTAGTTTAAGAACTCCTGTCCTTCTCCTTCCAAACCCACAAATACAAAATCAGATTTATCCTTAAGTGAAAGAAGTTGAAGAATTAGATCTAGTGCCACCTTGAGAGTCGTCAAGGCCAATCTTTGTAAGTAAAGGATTACTATAGTAGATAAAAGCCCCCCTTATCACACTATTCAAGGAATATAGAGATGTATTCACTTAGGCATCCAAGGAGATGCTGAGGTTGGACCTTAACTTAGTAGTGCATATACTGAACATTGTATCAAGGGTTAAACTTATAAAGCACAGACAGTAAGTTTTCCACCTTGAGGTGGAAATGCAAATCAAAGAAGAGATAAAAAAAGCTACTTTGAGTTGGTTTCATTAAGCCTATTTAGCATCTTACTTAGCTTGCAAACATTGTCCCAGTAAAATAGAAAAATGGCTAGATACATATATGTATAGAAATCTTGGATCTTGATAAGGTACGCCTAAAGGATGAATTCCCACTTCCAAACATTAATACATTAGTTGATGGAATAGTAGGACAAGAACTATTTTCATTTTTGGATGGCTTTTGTAGTAATAATCAAATTAAGATGGGTACTAAAGATGCTAAATGTACTATCTTCTGGATACATATGGGAAACTTCCTTTATATTGTAATGCCTTGGATTGAAGAATGTAAGTACCATTTATCAATAGGGCATGACTGTTATATTCCATGATACGATGCATGACTTCGTGGAAGATTACATAAATGATATATTTGTCAAGTCTAAGAGGGTACTTGACCACTTAATTCATCTAATGATGGTATTTAAGCTTATGTCAAATATATAAGCTCTGAATGAACCCCTTGAAGTTTGTCTTTAGAGTAGCTTCAAGGAAATTTTTGAGATTTGTGGTCAATCATAAAGGCATTGATGTAATCTAGTGAAGGTACAAGCAATCCAATCTATGCCTACCTCGCATAATCATAAAGAGCTAAAGAGTTTCATAGGAAAGGCTTCTTACATACGGAGGTTCATACTAGCTCTAGTAGAGATTGCTTTCCCCTTAAAACAACTCATGAGAAAAGGAGTCATATTTGAGTGGGGATAGTCACATGAGGAAGCAATTAAAAAAATCGAGGGAATCTTAACTTCCCCTCAAACTATGGCAATGCTTATTAAGGGGTTGACAATGGTTCTATATCTTACTTCTATTGACAAGACTATTGAAGCTTTACTAACATAAGAAGTAGATACCTAGGAACGACCGGTTTATTACTTAAGTCGAACCCTTTAAGGTAGGGAGGTTAATTAATTAGCTTACGAAAAACTCTATCTTGCGCTAATATTTGCATCACAAAAATTAAGAAAATACTTCTTAACGCATAAGATCATCTTCATAACTCGCTTGGATCTTATCAAATACTTGTTTTCCAGCTTGGCATTGTCTAAAAGGATTGCTAAATGGCTACTCCTCTTAGGGGGGGGAGTTTGATATTACAGTTGAATCTTTAAGAGTTGTCAAATCTCAAGCATTAGCCAACTTATTAACATAATTCCCAAATTCACATGAGAGCTTGATCACCGATGCCATTATAGTAAAGTTCCATGTAAACTCTTTGATGGTTGATACAAATGGGGACTGGTGAATCTAGTTTGATGGCTTTACGGGAAGTAAGGGATGGGGAATAGGAGTTCTATTAACCACTTCTAAAGGCTATGAGATACCTTTAGCCTTTAAACTTGATTTTGCTTATACTAATAACTAAGCTTAATATAAGGCCTTGTTATTAAGATTGATATCTGCTCAAGAGATTGGAGCACATTGCTTATGCATCTACGGTGATTCCAATTTGACAATCAAACAGGCCAACGGTAAGTTTGGCCTTAAGGAGGCTATGCTAACGCCTTAAAGGGTTGCAATACAAGCTTTAGTTGCAAAATTCCAATCAATACAATTTGAGCACATCATATGGTCCATCAATAGATATGTTGATGCATTGGCCATGCTAACATCTAAAGTTTCGATTCAAGACTTGGATAGTACACTGAATAACTAGGTGATTAAGAAATTTATTCCCTATATAGCACTACAACTTATTAATGAAGAAGACGAAGTGTATGATGATTGGCGCACTTCAACCTAGGAACAGTTGTGCACCTTAGTACTACTTCTGTTGCTATATTAAAGAACTTCATTCGTATTAATGGAGTATTGTACTATAAAGGCCCAAAAGGTGTACTGTCACAATGTATTATCATAAGGAAGGCTTACCCAAAGTTAGATAAATACCACAAGATATGGTATGGAGAAGAAGGCCACCCTTATACAATCACATTCAACGTGTATAGTATTATTGACCATGAATGTCTAAAGATACATCTTAAGTGCAAATGTATTATCTTAGGTGCTCTAAATTGCCCAATGTGGCAGAATGCAACTTTGAAGCAACTATTAGAGATTGGTGGCGTCTATGTATTGATTATTTGAAGAGTAACGCTTATTAATAGTATTGATGCTAGACTTGTGAAAAGGAATGCAAGAAAATTTCTTATGCATGAAGTTGAGTTATACAAAGTTTCACTTAATGGGTAGACCCCTTAGATGTGTAACACTACTTGAGATGGACATAATATTGTCTGAAGCACATGTTAGAGTATTGAACTCTATTTTAGTTTTTCTTAATGGAACGTATATTAAGCTCAATCCACTTAATATAGTAAAAGTATAGTACATATATAAATTCGTATATATACATATGCCTATATGTATAGATATATGTATGTATACATGTATAGGTACACATACTAAGTATGTTAAGTATGAGTATAATTATTAATATATTAAGTATAATGATGTAAAGAAAAGTACATATGCATATATATGTGTATGAGTGTATATAATAAGATATTAATAAAAGTACAAATAATGAAATATCAAGTATAATAAATTAATTAAGAATACATATATGTACATAAACACATAAGTATACATATAATTATATACATATAATGGGCTGAAACCCATAATATACAATTAAGGCGCATAAGCTATTAATTAATTAAATATGATAATATACCTAATAATAATATAAAATTTAAAAAATATAAAAATCAAGAAAATTTACTAAAATGTCACGTGGACTACTAAAATAGTGTCACGTCAGCAATTTAATTCTAATTAAATACTTAAACTGAAAACTTCAAAATAATTGAAGAGTAATAATAAAATTAATTAAGTAAATTAATAATAATAACAAAATTATAATAAACAGTAAATCAAGCTTAAAATAAAAAAATAATGAAGACTACATAAATTAAAGCTAAAAATAAGAAATTATAAAAATATAAAATTTAGAAATTAACTAAATTGTAAAATAATAAAGAAAATTAAAAAATTAATAAATAAAAACATTTGAGTTAAAATAATTAAATTTATAGCAATTTAAGTTTATCTCAGAAAATGTGGGTTTTAATGTTCTAAACGACTCTACTATGTAAATATATACTTGAAAACGATAAAAAAAAAAATTGATCATAAGTTTATAAATAATGGAGTTAGAACGAAACAGTTCTATGTAATTACCAAAAGAGCTCAAATTGGGAAATTTGATGAAAATATAAGTAGATTTTGATAAATAAGTATATAGGATAGTTAGTTTATTTAGATACTCATTATCTCTCTTATTTCCTAATTAACAGGTGATCTCGACATAAACAACGATTTGCCCGAGGATTACTACGATCCTTAACTAGTATTATAGCCGAGTGAGTACTCTTTATAATTCCATACTTGTTTGTATCTGTAGTTAGTGAATTTAAATAATATTATTGATTAAATACTGTATAAGGTTAGGATATGCATATGAATGTTACTGTTTGTTGAATTGTAAAATTACTTTAAATATTGATAACGAATTGTTTGTTACTTGATAGATTGAATAGAAATTGTACTATTAGTAATATTGATTGGTCATATAATAATTGAACTTATTTATATATAACTTATTAAATAAATTAAAACATGCATTGCGTAAAATAATTCTAGTCATCATATCATACGAAGATAGAGAGAAGCCATACGGGAATTATTACCTTATGAATATAGTGTTTTAGTATGGTGTACATATAGGATATGACCTTACCTTAACCTATGGGAACATTAGGTGTTAGAGGTGTCAACCACCTAACTAATGGTTGAGTTCAGAGGCCTTCATTTAAGGATGAATGTGGATTGCGGAGACTCACTTACAATTATACCTATAACTTGATTTTTTTATTGAAACTAATTAACAACTAAGTGTGTTAGATTGAATATGAAACGTAGAGTTTTGTAATGAAATAAGTTCAGGTATGATACTCAGATCCAATTGATGCCATGTATACTCTAACTTTGATTTTAGAGTGCATCAAATTTGAGTTACATACAGTACCAATCAACCATATATATTTGAGTGGTACACTGTGTGAACATACATACATATGTTTGAATTACTGTTTGTATAACTTATTTGTCGTGTGGTTAAAGGATATCTCACTAAACTTAATAAACTTATACCATTATAGACTTTTATTACAAGAGGACCAGTTCATTACACCTGGTCGAGGCATGCTTGAGATTAGTTTAGTGTTTTGAGGTGTGAATGTCAATTAGAGAGAAGAGTGAACTATGTATAGTATAACTTTGTTATAAACTTGTAATTATTTGTATAATATTTTACAGTAGTTAGTTCAAGAACTTTATCCTTTAGTAGAATGTTAAATAGTCTTTTGAGACTATAAGTTTTGTAATATGATAATAGTTGTAATATATTATAAATCTTATGTTATATAAAGTTGTATTGTGATATTATCTTTATCTACATACCTTTAGGTAGATGATTGTAATAGTAACCTTGTATGTCGTATAAAAAGCCATTGACTGGAAGGGGAACCAATCTATGGTTTTTTGTACAATATACGGCACCTACTGCGATCAAACACTCTACGCATGATGGACTAGAAAGCACTAGATGAATGGCGATATATTGCTAAGTGCAAACTAGTTAAGTATTAGCAACGCCTAAGTGTTGCCTATGATTGATTAGATATAAGACCTCCTTTCAACAAGGTAATGTTGTCCTTCATGCAACAAACCATGTATGTTGATGTATTCCAAGCCCGAAGTTTACACCCAAGTGGGAGGAATCCTTTATCATTGAGAAGGTTCATGATAGTGGATATTGCAAGCTTTGAAACCTAAATACCGATGCCATTACTTCCCTTGTCAACTTTCAATATGTTAAGAAATTTCATTTATCTTAATCCGATATAATTGTACTTGATGAAATTTACAGCTCAACTATTATGAGCTTTTCAAATATCTATTCCTATCATTGTTTCTATCATTATGTTGTTTCAAAGTTAGAGATTCATCTCCTTAATACACAATATACGTGTTTCATACAAACATTACATTGGTACATTGTTGTTGCTTAGTAAGAGATCTATATCCTAAGTATGCAATGTTCATTTTGCTTATGCCATGTCGACTAATAGAAACATTGTCTTGTAGGCACATGACATAATGCCCTCATGGTAACTAAAAGAATTTTAATTCATCTAAGCATATTTATTATACTAAAGTTGTCTATCCAGGTTACACATTCATGATTAATTAGTCAAGTAGCGATTAATAGCCTCCTTAACTAGCAATGAAGTGGTTTTAAATATCCCACTGATGTGTGGATATGAAAAATATCACGACAACTCATTGCTTGCAAGCAAGAGAATTGCTCTAATGTGCAAGATCCTGGCTTAATAAGCCAACAAGTAATAGCAGTTGTATTATACAAATGTTGTATTGTTGTTGCTAAGTGACTACAATATGTCCTAATGCGCCCAATAATCAAACTAAAAAAAAAAAAACCAAAGAAAGCAATCAAATTTCATATAACCAAGTTGTTCAATTATTAATCTAACAAAATGACTTGAGTACTAGAAAAAAAAAAAAAAAAGAGGGTACATGAGCAACAAAGACAAACACTGCTGACTCGAGATCCATATCACCTAAAATCTCATTTGCTTCACGATCCAATTCCTTAACAATACCTTTCGGTGCTTAAATGTATGCCACCACCTCATCCAGGTGCTTGAATCTATGTCACTACCACTAGCTAAAGCTTTAGTTGTGTCAACTCTTTGTTTACACTGTTGTGTGGTTGTTTGTGGAAGTAGCCAATAGAAGTAAAGTTGTCCAAGAATATTATCTCATGGATGCTCGCTCACTTGACTTACTTGGTAGTCAATAAATGAGGAGATGAATGATGGGATTTTGATTTAGATTGAACATTACTAGATGGCTTCGAAGGCTTTGGTGGAAGGTGCAGATAAAATTCATATCTATAGATAGTAAGAGCTAATAAGCTATCACTTACTACAACATATATATATTCTCAAAATCTATTCATATAACCTGCCCAATAAGTCAATCAACCAATAGTAGCCACTTCGATGTGGTTAGTAGAAGGAAAAAATAATTGCCGCACATGTGGGTAAAATTTATTTAATACACTTTAGAGACAGTAGCTCGCAATAATGGTTATAGTCTTTTGTTGACGAAATTAAGCAAGGTACTCCCTGATCAAAGACAAACTGGTAAGCAACCTTGTGGGTGAGTACACCACAACCTTTCTCTCTAAAAACACATTTAGTCGAGTCTTTTTTGTCTTTGATATCTTGCAATGTTGGTAAATACCCAAGTGTACACCATAAAATAAATCAAACAACAAAAGAATTTAAGCTCTCACGATTATTAACTTTAGTCACAAACACATTTGAATATAAAGGTTAGCATCTCTTATAATCCTCATAACCGACTATCCTCTCCATGTAAGGTTGAAATGTAAATTTATGAACATCATCAATGACTTGGAATAAGGATTGAGTAGGTTGATTCTTTACCTATGCCATTGTCTTAAGATAGATAAGTTCGAGATTATCTTGAACTTTTGGTGTAATGATCGCTTGAAACTGCTCATACATGAATAATTGCAAGAATACTAAGTCGACATAAGAATATATGATATAAAGGCTTTTTTAGCACACTGATACATGATGATACAAATCCAATCGTCCATAGAAGGAGCCTAAATAAAAAGGTGATAAAGCAAAGCACTCGCCTTTGGCTACATGAATGGCCAACAAGAACAATCATAGGTTTACAAATGCCACAAGCTTGTAATAGTTAAAAAAATAAAGGAAGGTTATAAGTATATTATTTAAATTTAAAAAAAAAATAAAGAGAGGAAAGCAAGAGAACACTTATATCTAAGGGAATGCTAATACTCACTCACAACCAAAGTGTGGCCTTAGAACTGTGACATCATTCTCCTTTTGACTCTTCAAGAAATGCTCGATCCAAGAAGAGAAGGTAGTTTTATTTCGCCTGACTTTACTTTCCTTTAATGTAGCTAAAAGGATGGTTTGAATGTCATGTTCTTTGTACGGGATAGAAGTTGTGATAGTGTTAGTTCTACCAATGTCAGGAAACTTTAAGAGCATGAACACATCCTCTAGTGTAAGTGTATACTCTCCCTACGAGGCAATAAAAGTATGAGTATGAATTTGGAAACTCCATCACAATATAATAGCTCACCATTGTTTCATATCTTCTATACGAACAGCAAAGTCAAATAATATAGTGATGTTGATGGCACGATATACTCTAATAGTCTTTAAGGCATCTTTATATCAAGACTTCTTAAAAATGTAATCTTTCCATTCAATCCATTCAGGGATTGCTTGCCTTAGAAAAGCAAAATGAGTGCGAGATCGTACTAATTCCCTCCTTTCATTTCTGAAACGCAGTACTAAGTTTGCAGCGATGAATACTCTGGTGTTAGGACAAGGCCTGTGTTCGATGAATTGAAAGTCCTTATTAATACATCGAGACTTAGAGAAATTTCTGCCCTTAGTCATTGACCTAAAGAGATCTTCAAAGATTGTTATATCTAGTCACTCGTTACAAGGAGATGGAATTGATGGTGATTGGCTGGTGGAGTAGATCAATAGGTCTTTCTGCCTAACTACATCATTAGTATGTGATTGATTATCTCTTGACTCTCTAGCCATTACTGAAAGATATTTCTTTGACTCGTGAAGAGGTTGCAAGCTGGATTACGAACTGATTTAGTCGTGCAATGTAACCAAAAAAGAATAATAGTAACAACGAGAGAAGTCAGATGGAAATACATGCATTTGGCTATACTCAAATACAATATGTTCAATTGCCTTAGCTTACGTGGAGTTGGCTTGAACTGTGAACAAATACTTCATGACTGAATGGCTACGGACTAATATGTCAACTTCAAGGGTTTATCCATGGCTATAAACTGATTATTTTACTATAGCAGTTGTGGAATTTAAGAGAGTAGGTTGCATCATACCAACTGTAGTTTGCTGGTCACAACAATATCGCTTCTGAAGCCTCATAATTATATAGTAATGATAGAGATGGCTGTGAACTCACGATATATGGATGGCTGCTTGAATCTAGCGGACAATTGGCAGTTTGATGTTGATGGATGGAAGGTTGTCTGCTTGTATCTGGTGAATGGTTGACGGCTTGAATTTGAAATATAGAAAATTGTGTGCTTTTGTTCGCTTAGTGACCGTTAGATGGTTGTCTAAATAGCCACTAACCGGTTGCATAATGACCACGTGTGCTAATTGAGCAAAAATCCTATAAAAAGGGGATACATGAAAAAGGATAAAAGGATGAGAGTAAGCTCAATAATATTGCAACTTAATCGTTCACTTGTGAAATACATTACAATTATCATTAGAGAAGCCAACATCTATTTATTCAATAGGAAACAACAGCATCACATTTAGCCCAACGTTGATTCCAAGGGTCATGATCTCACAGTTAGATATTGGATCCAGAATAAGAGAGGAAATAGTCCATGTTAACAACACAAGTGCACTCTAAGTTAACATACACGACAATGGAGATATCATAATAGGAAGCACATGGACTTGGTGAAGCAAGCTACAACTAATAATTTTATGTAGAGGATTGACAAGAAATACCCATAATTAGGAGACATTAAGCATACTCGCAATTCACCTCCGTGGACTCTGTTTTGTTGAAGATCATCTCTCCACTCTTTTGCTAATGGACTCTATTTATTGCCGATATTATCAGTGACAAAGTTTGGAATGTTTGGTTATTCTCAATGAGAGAAGAAAAAGCATGATATATATTTGTTCTAATTGGGAAATTTATAAAGACCAAATACTAACTGCTAGTCTTTATTGGTGTTAAAAAGAAAAAAAGACGTGAATGTCTAATCAGTATCCAAAAAGGCAAGGGCATTATCAATATATTACTCAAATTTACTTACCCGAGCTGTAAATTTAGGATGTCTATCTATATATTACGGCCAACGCGGTAAATGTATATATATGAAAAAAGATTTTATCTCGAGTTGAATATGTGATGGATTTGGAAGATGTTACTACCTAGAATTGGATATAATATATGGAGCAGTTAAGATATGAAGCATGATGGAAGATTTGCTGTTAGGTTTCTTTTCTCTAAGCCATCACCTGGACATTGATTCTTGCCAAGAGTAGCTAAAGGAAAAAGGGAGGGGCTACTACTATTCAAAGCCTGGTCATGATTGAAGCCTAGTCGCAGATGGTTCACACTTCGACTCGTGGATGATTCCGGTTTCTCTTATCTACCGAAGACAAAGGGCAAGCAAAACGAAATGAATAACTAAATGGGTAAATGACAAAGTGAAAGGGCTTACCAGTAACGGTAAGTCGGAGCTCTACTACTTATGAGAAGAACACAATGGCTCGGAAGTTAACGTAATTAAATTATCGACTAGTGGGCAGAAAAGAGAAGCATACCCCTCGATTAGATAATGAAGTACACGACATGAAGGCGCACACACACACATATATATACCGAGTAGAGATAAGGAGATAGATACAGGTTTAAACCTAGGCTAAAAGACTGACTGGATATGGAATGGAATAATTGGTGTATTTTAGTCCAATCAAGCAGCGACGTTAAAGAAAATTAACAAGAAGATGGACAAGGTGAAGGTATCAAGTTTTCACAAACCTGGTTGAGATCATTTCGTGGCCGAGCACGCAAAGAAGAGCAGCTATTTTTCAATAACGATGAAGACGAGCCAGAGTCGGATCACCTATGAAATCAAAGTAAGGACGTTATTAGTTTGACTCATGCGACTTCTTTGAAGTGCGAATCCGATTTCTTTTCTCCGATGGACGAGGCAGACATCACCTGCAATATCAGGATATGTGCATGAAAATGGAAGCAATAAGTTTAAAACTAAAAAAAAAAAAAAAAGAATAATAATATGGAAGGGAAGATATCTTGACAGTATATAACAAGGACGACCAAAATTGAGTGAATGGGATGCGAAGATGAATAGAGAAGTCCAAATGCATGAACGTGTATTTATAGTCAGTAGGTATAATTAAAAAGGAGATAAAAGACTAAAAATTCAGTAAGGATTTTATGAGTATTGAAGATTTGGATCTAAGGTTGACTAGGATAAATTGAGACGGGACTTATTGTGTTGAATTCAAATTTAAGCATTGAAGATTTGGATTTAAGGTTGACAAGGACAAATAATGACGGGATTTATTAGGTTGAATTTGAATTTAATACAGACATGAAATAGAAGAATTCTTGATAGTAAATTACAAGGATGGCCAGAGTTGAATGAATGAAATACGAAGATGAATAGCAAAATCCAATTGCATGGACGTGTGTATATATAATTGTTTATATGCCATTGTAAGAAGATAAAGATAAAAGGTTTGAATTTGAGATATTGATGAAGTTGGAATATTAATATTTGAAGTTTATCCTGAGAAATAGGATATGATGAGATCATCATAAGTCTAGAAAAAATTTAAATATTGAATTTGCTAGTTTTTAGATGTTGATGTGGATGAACGAGACAAAGACGCTGAAAAAAAGAAAAAAAAATTGATTTAGCTACACTTCATTTTTCAAAAATTAATAAATGGAGTGGGGATATGACCCCTTTGTGCGGCATGTGTTGGGCCTCGAAGAGCATGACAAGTTGTTCTTGTATAACACCAGCAAAGATTCTCAACATATGAGGCCACATGTTTAACATACGAAGGGTTGCCCAACGTAGTTTAAAAATTCATGTGTTGATATTTAATTGTATTAAAAAAAAAAATAACACACTGAAGAAGGGAAGAAGGATATTAAATAGTTTACGGGACTTCTTGCATGGTACGGATGACATAATATGGGATTTTGGAAGAAATATTATGAAGCTGGTTTAATGCGAAAAAGATTCTACAGAAGCGAATAAATATTTGAAAAAAGGTATGTGTACAAGAAATAGAGGCTTCATATAACAAAATAAAGAAAATCAAGACAGGCAAAGAGAGTTGTCTACTAAAGAAGGTCTGTTTCATGTGCATATAATTGCCGTGCATCAGACTTGTGAATGAGTTACTTATGAAACTAAATGGAACTTCAAATTCCTGACCATTTATTTCTTCAATATTTAATTAATTTATGCACTTGAGATTAAAGACCAGAGCCCACGTGTGGGGTGCTATCCAATAAATGCAAGGTTATCAAAACTAAGAGGCTTGAATTTTTGTATTAAACAAGCGAAGATCCAAAATGGTTTAAGGAAAATTAACCTCACTTTATTGTTTGATTTGGTTGAAAAAAATGGGCCAAAACAAACATCTCTTCTTGCCACAATATGTTACCAAAACATAGATAATTAGGGCTAAATCAGATGTAAAAAATTTGGGAAAAAAATTGTATAAATTCAATGTTCCTCTTTAAACTATTTATCTATTTTCCTATTTTTATTTGAGCATTTATTATTATTATTTATTATTTATTTTTTTGCTATTTGAATGTCCGAAGTATTACACGAGTTTTCCATCAACGTCCACTTGAGATGTATTAATTTCTGACTAGCCCATAATAATTCATTTTAATAAAACAATTTTATTAAATATATTTCATTAGATGGTACAATGCAAATAATAATAAATGTTTAAAAAAAAAGTTATAATTCTCCCTCAAAAAGTTAAAAAAAAAAAAAATTGATGGCTTCTTACGAAAAAACAATGTTAATAACCCAAATAAAAGCCTAAGGTAAATTTTTTTTAAAGAAAAAAAAAAAAAACTCCCGGGGACAAGTTGAATTACTAGGTGAAACAAATACCCATGATTATGTATGTCCAGTCCCTCGATTGTGGCGGCCTTCTGAAGGGCGTTCCCCCACGGCTTTACCTCCTCTTCACCGAGCTTGTCTCTGTGCTTTCGTATTTTACACTTCTGATTTAAGCTTGACATCTGTCCTTACATTCACATCATAGAGGGTGGGTAAAGTTAGCTTCTTCTCTTCCTGTTCCTTTTAATCTTCCCGGCACTCCATTATTATCCTGTTATGTGTATAAAAACATTGTTAGTAAGGCTTTGTACAAACTTATGATTTACGTTTAGTTTTCATAGAAACTATAGATAGTTATTAATTAGAGCTACGCGTCAGTATTTAATTAGGACATGATAATTAATCTAGTAAAATAATATCATTGAATAGTTAAACTATGATATATGATTATAAAAGTACACCAAAATAAAAATAAATGATGAAGAAAATGAAACAAGACAAACGATTGAAACCTAACACTCCTTGCCTTGCCGGTCACCCCAGAAACACCTAAAGGAAAAAAAAAAAGAAAGAAATTTACTACGTCGTGACTTTGACTTATTCCGATTGGAAAATGAAATATGGATTGTCTTTTTCTAGGTTATCAAATACAAACGTAACAATGTGAAAGAACTATAATCGTTCGTTGCACTTGACTCGGGTCGATCGTTTTTCTACAATAGCTCCGCTGCTCAAAATGTTATAATATTTATTGTAATCGTTCTATATATTAGACACAATCATAAGTTCAGTCAAAGCATTAATAATGATGATTAATGACAATAAAGAAATACTAGTGGTAACAAATAAGGAAAATCATGATATCCTCATTTAAAAAATTGAAAATTATTCTTTTATTTTTTATTAACATATTTCATTACAAATATTTAACAGTTTTAGATATTTTATTATAGTACAAATTCAAAAAGGTTTGAAAAATAAAAAATATATACTATTATTATTAGGATAAGAGGAAAAACTTATAGCTTAAAGATCGGCCACACATATCGCTTATCTAAAACATGAAAATTTCGTTTTCTATCATCTCTTAATAATTGCCCATTCACATAACATATCATAAGTCACTATTTAGTATTTTAGCATGTTTGATGGCTCGAAGAATGGACGAGGATAGGCTTCCAACCTCTGTTAGGGTGATCAAGATCCTTGCTTGGAACGTTCAAGGCATGAACTACCCCCCAAAAAAGCATGATGCTATGGAGGCAATTAACGAGTACATGTCCAACTTAATAGTTCTGTTAAAGACCAAACTTAACTCTTTAAATGGAGGTACCTTCTGACGTCACTCACAACTTGACAGTTTTACAGTGAAAGAAGAAAAAGGACAGAGCTGTAGCACTCTATTGCTATGGAATATAGATGCTTTGGATATTAATATTTGCCTCCAAACTCCTCAAGAATTTCTCCTCCTTTGTAAGGTTGGAGTATCTAATACTTCTTTAGCTATCTCCTATATATATATATATATATGCATCTTCCTAACCCAACTCTAAAGCCTCTCTTGTGGAATAGCCTTAGCCACATGACTTCCTCTTTTTCTTCTCTTCTTGGTATGTTTTAGGCGATTTCAATGATATCATATGTCCTCATGAACCATGTGGTTCAAAGACCTTTAACAAAATTAGAGCTTTTAACCATTTAGAATACATAAAATGATTGTGACCTAACTGATATAGGATTTGTTGGCCTAAAATTTACTTAGTCAAACAAACAAAATACTACTAGTCTAATTAAGAGCTAACTTGACCATATCCTGTTTAATTTCCTTTTATTTAATCTAATCATTACAACCAAACACTATTTAAGAAAAGAAAACAAAACAATGCCACCAACATAGTTGTAATCAACTAATGCTGAGTTCAAGGATGTTGTTTTAACTTGCAAGGGGACGATACAAGATTGAAAAATGAAAACCTTGATAGAGTGAAATTTATAATTCTTTATTTAATTCATTTTCTCTTTAATTCTGTTCCTACTTTCTCTCTATCCTAATTTTTTTCCCCATCCCTCTGCACAATAATTCCATCAAGAACTTCGTCTCGATAAAAACTAAGTATTCACATACAAAGCGCAAGAAATCATGCCGAAGAATAAAAAGTTATGTTAACATGGTATCTAAAAAATACTCAATTTTCCAAACTAAATATTTATCAAAATAAAATATATAAGAACAAAAGAAAAAAAAGGTCGAAACATAAGTAACGCAATCACATTATACCATTAAGACAATTTCTGAAATATATTGATCGGGTAGCCTCTCCGTATAAATGAGAGAATTTGTGATTTCCAAGTAAGTTAAGTGCTTCAAGTAGAGGATAGATAGGCCCATCTCTCTCAACATCGTGCAATTTTTGAAAACCAATCTCTCCAAATTTGGGAATTCATCGAATTTTGGTGACTTCACTAGGAAACAGCGATATATGCACTTATGGACTTTCAAGTAAAGTGATTGCTGCAAATTAGCTCAAATGCATAAATCATTAGTAATTAGATTCTCCAAAAGAATAAGTACAACTACATTATAAAGCCTAAAGTAGGTAGGTTGAAATCTAGTTGGACAAATCATCCCAAGAAAACCATAGTAACTCTGAGAAAGCTCCATCAAAATGCATGTTAGTAAAGTTTCCACCATTTAATTCAAGGAACTTCACGTTTTTAAACCTTGCAAATTGTTTCAAATTGAAAGTGCAATTAGCAACAAGCTTCCCAAGTTTGAGTGCTACCACTTTTTCAATCACCTAAGAATTGAAATTAACAAGCGGATAACATGAGAATACTAATTTATTGTAAAAAAACAAAAAAAAAAAAACAAAAGGTAAAAATCATGACTTACCTGGTTATGACATACCACATTCAAAGCTACCTCTGGTGACCATAACCTATTATGCCTTCCATGGACATCAGTTTCCTTATCAACAAGATTCCTTCCTGAGGTCTCTGAGTACGCCATGCATCCCTAGCTTATTTCCATTAACAATCTCTATCAAAGACATTTTTTAGGACCATGATTCCACTTGCAGCAAAAAGTTGTCGAGCTTTCCAATAATAAGTTGCATCTTCAATTTCTTTGTTGATGAAGAGACAAGCAATATCAAGAAAATTTTCTTTCCCATGGTTGTCCAATTGCTTATAGCTTATCATCAACTTTTCTCCAACATCTTTGTGAACCACATTATTAAGCTTCTTAAGTGTACCTTCCCATGAATCCATACTATTGTTTCTGAATAAGGGAGCTATGACACTAATAGCCAGAGGAAGCCTCACTGTTGTTTCTACCACAACTCTTGAAAACTCACCATCCTCTTTTGGGGGTGAATCACTTTTGAAGACATATCTACTAAAGAGCTTCAAAGCATCTTTAGGCCTTAATTCCTGCATTTTGCATGAATAAAAACCTTTATCTTAAGTATTATTCCAATATCTCTAGTGGTTATAATGATTCTACTTCCTATACCAAACCAAGAGGGTTCATCGGCTAGTTTCAGTAGCTAGTCACTCATGTCTAAGTCATCCAGGACAATAAGCACTTTCTTATCCTTTAATCTATCTTCAATCGTTCTAACCCCATCATCAGCATCCAGAAGAAATGATGATGAATTCACTTGGAGAAGCTGCAATATTAAGTCCTTTTGCAAGTCCACAATACCATCTTTACGGGACTTCTCATGGACATTTGAAAGAAAGGCAACCCTTTATTTAAAGCTAGAAGAAATTTTGTTGAAGACAAGCCTTGCAGGAGTCGTCTTTCCTACGCCACCCATGCCATGAATGGTGAAAATTGAAGATCATGAGTACAAATCTAGTAACATCATGATTTCTTTCATTGGATAGTCAATCCCAACATTGTCATCAGGCACATTATTCGGATTACTTCTTGTCCACAATTTACAGCAAACTTCTTCCACTGTACCTTTCATAAGCACAGCTAACCTAAGCAAAAACAAAATTGCATCCATGTGGACACTTTTGCAAAAAAACGAAGCACTATATTTCTTTGTTTATTCATTTGGCCTAAATGTACTACAATTTTTGTCTATCAAATACATAATTGTATCCTATAACATTACTAATTAAGACACTTTAACTATTGAAACATGAAATTCTTATGTCTTATCCACGTCCTGTAGGTAGCCATAGCATTAGGTATATGGGACACATTTTATGTCCCAATAAAGTTAAGTAGGACACAACTTTATGCCTCCATAATATTTCTAAAGCAAATGAATATACTACCTAAAATGTTTTTTTCTTTTTTCCAATATATTATGACACAAAGTTGTATCCTATAAGTTACAAACGATACTACAATGACACATGATATCTATTCATAGAGATATCATATGAATCATCCTCTTTTAATAAATAAATGAATTTACTCTTCAATAAAACCTTTAACAATCATATCATATAGGTAAACAAGATTTTCTATTCAAGAGCTAATAACAATAATAAAAAATATGACCAATTGCTTCCTCATAATGTGCCCGAGAATTTAATCTCCATAACATGAACTCTTTATATAAATTATAAACCACATACTTTAAGTTCATTGCAACAATATCATCAATCAACTAAGAAACAAATTTTAAACTCAAAAAGAGTGGCTAATTAAAACAAAAAAAAAAAGATATTCTAGTACTAATTAATAGATTCTAAAGGACACTATTAACTAATCATGGCTAATTTGCATATTCTACCCCATATGTAATTCACTAGCCAATCAATCTTCACCTTGCTAGCATCTTCCATAATCTTCAATACGATATAAGGTCTTCTTAATCGCTCGTTCCACTTTAAAGGAATCCAAAGATTTACTTCTTATAGTTCTAAATTCATGTTCTCATACTTTTTTTATGGCTTTGTCATCGCAATTTTTCCAATAGCAACCTTTCCCTACAATAAATATGCTCTTCAGAAAGATAGCATCTCCAACTTATAAATCATAAAAATGAAAAATAATGATAAAAAAAATAGCCACACAAATATATACTAATTAACATTCCATTCTTCCCCACCAACTCAAATATGAGTCATGAAAAAAATAATATAAAACAAGAGGCAAAGCACCTAATTTCAAGTTGAGGCGATAGGATGTGTCTAGCCCAAAAATCACCATCCTTCCAAGATACATGCACATATACATTTAGTAAAAAGACACACAATATTGCATGTATACACATGCTAACAAAAATACATTTCGACTAATAACTAAAAAAGAATTGCAGGGGCAAACAAAGAACAATCTGAAACTTATAAAAAGGAGATTTAGCTAATTATATATAACATATTAAGGATATGAATATATAGTAAAAGAAAGAAGTAGTGCACTTTAAGAATCGAAACTTACTATCATTACCCATTTGTTGGTGATATGCTTTCATTATAAATTATAACTTCACCCCTAACAAATGAAGCAGGGGTAACCTTAAGTTTAATCCTAGCTACAAAAGAAGATCTTAGTAATTTGAAAGTTGAAACCTTAAGTTTAATATACATACCAAATGGAGCCACATAAAATGACGAGAGTGAATTTATCCTAAAACAATGCAAGGAACATTGCCCATATCATTTTGAGGAAAATGTAGGTAAAGAAAACATGAAATTCTAGATTTGAACTTGTAATATTGAGATATCAAAAGAACCAAGCGAAACAACGACATAAAAATAGGTCACACTGGAGAAAAGAAGATATAGCATTGACAGTGTGTAGAAAAGAAAACCTATCATCCATGAATAACATCAAAGATCCTTGCATGTATACCCTAATCTTAACAAGCTTCTTTTCCCTTGGACAATTGAGATTGTATTTGTCATCATTATACTCAGAATCAATTACAGGCATGCCATTAATAGATGACTTCAATAGCTTTTCATCAGCAAACTTATATCAAGGAACTAAAATACGATAATTCAAAATACTACACTAAGGATTTGCACTAAAATCAGCAGTCAAATTATGTTCCAATCTAAATAAGCCTACAAAAAGAACAGGAATCATCAGTGATTGTCTAGGCACTTTTTCTTGTAATTTAGTAAGAGCAATAAGCAAACAAAATAAAATAAAAAATTACATCTTAAACAAATAAAACCATACTCCTTTTTCTCTTCCCCCTTTCTCCCCATGTAGATAGTAAAAAAATGCAAAACTCTAATTGATCATCTAATGTCATTCCTGGAGGCTGGTTCTCAAAACTCCTTTTTAAGCACCTATACGTTCGACGTCAGCCATCTTGTTCATCCTCTTCACAATAACAGCAATAACCTGAATTAAACACAATATGTCAAACATATCTCAATGATATCAATAGAATGTATCTCCCTCTCTATTGACAATCAATCCCATAATTTTCCAGGTCCCAACTCATAGCTCTTTTTCAGCCCTTTGCTTAGGAGGGTGCTAATAGTCTTTTCCCACTGAACAGGGGACGTCACCTGCGAATCCGAGACAAAAAGGTCACGTGAACAATAATAAACACCCCTTGATCTGTTTCATATAAATTCTAATGTGGCTTAACCTGTAGCACGGACAATAAATTTTTTTTTTTTTCGCTTTTTGGAAAATAAAATTTTACTAGATTCTCCATTCTAGCTTGGTGATATTAACTCTATCCTCATAAGCAAGAATTAACGTCTAAGGATAAATAAAAAGGACATCAAAATTACTATCTAGAGAAAATTAGTATCCAATGGAAGATTGTATTGACAATTAGCTAAAAGTTTTAAAATCAAAATTACACTTCCCCGTCAAACAAACAAATAAATAAAACTCAAACTTACCAGATTATCGATCATGGCCTTTGGCACAAGATTGCTTTTAAGCGAGTTAGGGTTTCTTGCTTGCATTGTCATCGTTCGCCAAATATGGGTTTCGTTTTTGAGAAAGCTCCAATAACTAGAGAAACTCACCATCATTAATCACTTTTCCTACAGAAAAAAGTAAAGAAATCGATCAATTTTAACCCTACCGCTAGTATTCAAAGTAAAGATGGAAAAAAATTGAAACTTTGAAGGAGAACTCCAGCTTTCTCTTCGAGGTGACAGAGCTCAGCATGCGCATGTTCGTCTTGGATGAAGTGCACCGCAAGCGACGACAGACAAGGAAAGGAAAGAAACAACTAAAGAGGAACTTGAAGGGGAAAATGAAGAAAGAGAATGACGGAAGAAATAAATTAAAAACAGAGAAAGACAAAAGGAAAAAAAGAAAAAAAAAAAAAAAAAAAAAAAAAGAGCGAGGGAGAGGGAAAGTGAAAATACAAATTTTGAGAGACAGAGGAAAAGGCCAAAAAATAATAATAATAATAATAATAATAAGAGGGAGGAAACCATGAAATTGTGGGCCCAGCTTTAATAAATGTGTCCAATCATGTGGAGTACCATAACACACTTTGTTTTGAGTTTTGACTCCCATTATATTCTCTAAGGTCAAATTTAATGGGTTATATTTGGATTGCCATGCAAGCTTAAAATTGTTGTAGCGATGGAATAGCTTTTCATGTTGCAGACGAATTCTCCCACTCCATTTTACTTCAACGAATCATTAGTTATCTACGTGTATGATCTATGTAAATATCAAGTACTTGGCATTTTTGAAGATTAAGGTTTTTCTTATTTTTTATTTTATTAAATTAATTATTATTAATCAATTAGAAGTTAAACACATATTAAGAGCTAAAAAATATGCTTGACTCAAAGAAATAAATTTTATTATTATGTTTTAAATACAGTTAAAAGACTAAGGATTAAATTTGTGCTCTTTTTGGAAAAATCAACACCTCGACCAAGATCAATTATTAGGTGTAATAAATATAAGTATTACCTATGATTATGTATATCTTATCTCTTAATTGTGGCCAAGTGTTGCAAGACAAGAGTTTTACTCCCTCCATAGATATTCATGTGACACTCAACCCTTTTTTATCTTATATATTTTCTTTAATTATGGAGGGTAAGTCAGCTTTTCCTTTTCTATTTTTCCAGGACTGTCCTAATACCTTCTTACTTTAGGAGTGCTGACTGCCATTGTTATTGTCTTTCCTAAGATAGGGAATGTTCAACTTATAGCTTTGTAATATTATCGGAATTAATAAAAGTGTACTATTCATTTTTTCAATTTGTACCCGTGTTACTTATATTCATTATTGGCTTTCTTTCTTATTTGTGTTGCTTACAGGTTTAGATTTTGTTGCTCGGTATTGTGTGCGAATTAGACTTGCTTACTACTCCAAAGGCAATATAGTCAGTGTTGTATGGTTCATTGTGTGCTAAAGAAAGCCCTAGACTTTGACACAAAGCGCATTTTCCCACTGCTTTACTGTATATTCACTGAGACTGTTGTCCTTGTGCTTTTGTAGAGCATTGGTATACAATTCCAATTTAAGCTTGAGATCTACACCTACATCAACATCATAGAAGATGGGTGTCATTTTCTTCTCCTCCTGCGCCTATGAAGCTCCCCGTAAGTCCGTTATCTCTTTTAGTTCGTAGAGGCATCATTTGCTGGATGCATAGTCCTTGAAGAAAATGGGAATGTAGATTTTAGAGATGGTGATAGCATCCATAATCGCTTCACTAATGACTTCCCCTTACCTGATACTTTCATTGTCATAAAAGACACGTATTCTTGCACGAATGAATGCATCATATAGAACACCAACAACTATATAACAGTTGTTAGGTCCTCGAAAGTTAAGGAACACCTTGAATCCCCTACTTGTAAGCCTTCTACTTAGCGCTCTTGCCTCATCATCTATCAATTTCTTTGCTTTTTGTCGAGATTAACCAAACCGAAAGAAGGCCTTAATGGTTTAAAAAATTTACACTGGGGATAGATGTACATGCAAGGATTTTAACAAATATATGGTTATAGCCTCCCTCAATATCACACCATGACTTTTTCCATGTATCTTAAATTTTAATGTTTTATGGGATTAGGCGTGTTGTGTAATTGAAACATAAGTTTTTTCCCTTTTTCAAAAGCTATTTCCATAAGAGCTAGGCCAATGTGTAAACTCTACAAGGAAGCATCAAGGAAAAAGCTTACACTTGGTCTTGCTTTATGATGGAGTACTTTTAATATCAAGGAAACAACGTTTATTTCTGCAACAACAGTTGCCTCCTTTTGAATGCTTATTATTTTTTTTATTCCCCCTTTAGTCCGAAGACCCATCCTTTTATTAGGTGCTTTCTAGTCAAATTCATTTTGATTTTAAGTTTCTACTATTATAACAATTGTTCAGCTTAATGGATAAAAGATTTATGTATTGGAATTGTTTGTAGACTTGGTTTGAGATTCAACAAAATATGAATTGTAAAGTTTTCAGTAAAATGCTATTAATACATCAAACAATTTCTTATTAGGCTTTTGAATATTTAGTAACATTTGCCACATATTTAAGCAACTCTAAGGATTTATTATAGGCAAATTTGCCTAACCATTACCTACTTTATAGAATATGGAGTATGATTTAGACCCTTTAGATGCTATATGAACATTTTAAGGACCACTCTACTTTAACTAACATCTTAATATTTATTTATATCCTTGAAAATCGCAGTATAAACTTTATACAAAACCAATCCTTAAAAATATTTGAAAAAATACAGTAAAATATGTTGAAGAAAGGATATATAGTTTAAACACTTTCAAACTTATTCCTTATTTTTGTATTTATCAGCAAAGTAGTTGTGAAGAACAAAAAATGTATGAAAGGTGTTACGAATGAACCAATAACACTTGTAAGTAATTGGCACATCAACCAACACCACTAGGGTTCATGTTCTGTTTTCTCTTGCTTTATTTTGATGTGAGCCAACCAATAAAGACACTTTTTAGCTTGAACTTGTAGTGCTTTGAAGTTTGTGGTTAAGATTTTGTTGATATGGTAGTGATAGATACTAGGCCATTAGCTATTGATCGTGTTGTACTATGATAAAGTGATCATATGTTGAGTTCTCACTTGATAAATTTTGATGACATCAAAAAGGCTAAAGTCAACCAACCAATAAAGATACTTTTTAGCTAGAAATTGAGGGTGGAGTAGTGCTTTAAAGTTTAGGGTTGAGATTTTGTTTATAGGTATTGTAATATGGTAGTATAAACACCGGTCTTGTAGTGAGGTTGATAGATCTTTTTAGATCTTCAAACCAAAGGCCAAATCGACCTCATTAGAAAGGCCAAAGTGGAGGTTAGGCCTAGTATGTAGACCTCTTTGAAGTGTAGTCTGAGCTTGATCGACGCCCGGTTGTAAGGCTCTTTGAATCGACCTTAGACAGTACAGCCCATATTACCGTAAGCGACACCTAGCTCTAAGAACACGTATTATGATTAAGTTTCCTAATTTGTCATATCAAAATGAAGAACTACTTACCAAACAAGTATAGCCCCCTTAGGCCTTCGATAGCTAATTACTAAATCAATATCGATTGTTGAAGGAGTAGTTGCCTAATATATCTTCATGTACTTTCCTAATTGAATATGCAATCTAAAGATATGATACATCACATCTTGCCTAAAGAATCTGAGATTCATTACCTATAAATAGGGGCAAAAACCTTTAGGTATGGATAATATGTTTAATTCAATTGTTATTCTACCTTTTTACCGTTTTACTAACTTGAGTATTAGAATGCTTACACCAAAGACCCCTTCAACATGTTTTTGTAGGTGTTGGTTGCTTTAAGCCTAGTTAAAGATCTCAAGGCTTAAGATTGAGCTTAGTAGCCTAGTTCTTCTCCATTGGCAGAATCTCCAATTAACAAGTGAGATAGATCAAGCTCAAATCCTTTCATCTCCATTGTAATCATAAAAAAGAAAAAAAAAAGTACAATGTAGAAAATCATGCTAAAGAACAATTGTCACTTTAAAGTGGGTCAATTAAAGGTGTATGTGATTAATGAGAAAATAGTTGATTTTAAGTAGTCAACAAATAAGATATGATTTAAACACAAATAAGACAATCACAATGTGTCGCTAAGACAAATATACACATATAAAACATAGACACAACAAATATAAAAACAAAGCGATCCAAATATATCTCAATGCTGCATGCAAGACAAGATAAAAATATAAAAAAATAAAAGACACAAACAATTTATATAAGATTGAAATATAAATAAAATCCAGATAAAGAATAACAAAATATTAGGCTAAAAGAAAATTAATAGATAACAAAATACGAAAGACATTGTTGATAGATTATTTTGGACATAGTCCCAAGCCCAAACTAACTTGTTTGAGGCATTGATCGAGCTTTAGAGGTCCATTCCGACCTCCTTTTTTCAACTTAAGCTACTTTGCAACTTATATGTCTTTTATAGAAGTAAGGTTAAGTGAAAAAAAAAAAAAAGCTTTATAGATCTCCTATGAGTTAGTAGCATGAGTAACATCTTGAACAGAAACAAATCTTAGAGTCACAAAAAACCTAGGTTTCAGAGCTTAGGTTGGCTAGGCAGCTTATATGTCTTCTATAGAAGTAAGGTTAAGTGAAAAAAAAAAAACTTTATAGATCTCTTATGAGTCAATAGCATGAGTACCATCTTAAATAGAAACAAATCTTAGAGTCATGGAAAACCTAGGTTTCAGAGCTTGGGTTGGCTGGGCTTAGCCCAAGAAGATCCAACCAAGCCATGTCGAGACAATTAATGGATATGGAAGTTTATAATTGTCTCTAACCTACTCTCACAAAATATAGAGCATGCCCTTAATGTCGAGATTCACTTTCCATAACTGGCTAGACTTCATCCCTATAAGTAGAGGTAACATTGACAATCTCATATACTTTTGCCAACATATGCTCTCTCTCTCTCTCTCTAGTGATGCCAATATTAATCTCCAAATAAGGTAGACTATATTTGAATTCTTCTCCCTTAGATTGTGATATATAACACACACATACACACACATATATATTGGTCACATTAGAATTCCCTTTAGTACTCTTTCAAGTTTACATTTATTCTCTTGTAGGTACTCGACCACTCACTCAAAGCTCTCAACCATCTTTCAAAGAGTTTCTCAAATCAAAAGATGATGCAGACAAAGTTATAAACTTCAAACATGCCCCAATTCTAGCAATGCAAATAGTCTTACTAGGTAAACTCATTTTCATCTAAGAAGTACAAGTGCAGAGGGAGAGGAAATGAAAGGAACATTAAGGGAGACAATTAACGCTGTAAGAAGAGATAGCTATAACTCTAAGCCACTTATTTTGAGGTTTCAATTTACCATGTCTTGAAAAGAAAAAAAAAATTGCTTTCTAACAAGACCACTATCCCTAGAAAACAAACTTATCAACTTAGAAACTAGTCTCCTTCCTTCTCCATACTTTCACATCTAAGGAAGAAATGACATAAGCTTATTGATGAATCGGAATGTGAGCTACAATTAGAGAGCCTTGAATCACCATTGCAAAAGGAACAAAATGCAAATCAAGAGGGAGCTCACAAAGAGGTGACTATGGTAGAATCTGCTAAAGAGGTAAGAACAAGATGTGACAAAGAAGAAAACTTACAAAGATAAAGTTATGCATAACATACCACATGCGTATGCTATAAGCTTCAGTTTACACGAGAGCATTGATGAGGATGTAAACATAAATGAAAACGGAGAGATATCCTTTGAGCAAGTGATCTAGTAGCTCTAGTAGGGCAAGCAAATTAAAAACCAACTAGGTATGAGAATTATTCATTACCTTGTGATATTAAGAAGAGACTATATGCCCAGTGGAAAAAGGTAATTATAATAAAATTGTATGGGCAATCACTCGGGTATAAAATATTGAAATTCAAGTTACAACAAATATGGAAATTCTCAAGGGATTTTAATATGATTACAAGGGGCAGGACTTTATGCAGTTGCTTTTTATTTAGAAGAAGATCTCAATAAAGTAATTTGTGATGGACTATGGTTTATAAATGGAAGCTTTTTTACAATGAGACATTGAGAGCCAAATTTTAAAGCCTTATAAGCAGCTTACAATTTGGTAACAATTTAGTTGAGAATACCTGAATTACCATTAGATTATTATGATCTTCAAGCACTAAGATTGATTGGTGAAACCATAGGTCTAGTCTTGTGTCTAGATCATACACAGTTAATGCGGAAAAAGGAAAATTCCTGTGTTTTTACATACAAGTCAATTTTCATGAGCCTTTAGTACATTCCATGATCTTAGATGACATGAAATATAATATATAGTATGAAGGCATATGCAATTTATGTTTTAATTGTGGATGCATTGGTTATCAATCATATTTTTGTCCAAAAGAATGTTGAGAAAAAGGAAGGAGAAGAGAACCCAGAGATCACTAAAAGGCAAATCTATAAAATTCTATGGAAATGGAGAGAAATCCAAGCCAAAGAATGGAAAATGCAAACGAAACTAAGGTGACCCTAATGGCATCCAAGTGGTAAATGGAGAATTCACGGTGGATAATGCAGCAGTTGAGGACATTCAAGAGCAAGAGAAAATGGAAATTAAGAAAAAAAATTATGGAGAATGGAGAATAGTTCAAAGGAGAAAGTCAATAAGAAATAATAAGCAAAATCCAAATGTAGTAAAGCACAGTTAGCAGTGTAATAATGAGAAATAACTATCAAAGCAAAACTCTGCTACAAGGTTTTTTAGTCCAAGAAAAGAAAAACAAATGGCACAGAAAAAATTAAAATATCAAAGTCAAAGATTATCTCAATTGCCGATACATGATGGAACAAATGACATGAAACATGAAACACAGTAACGATGCTCATTTAAGTGGTGCTAGCGATACAAATGAGGAGAATACAACTATAAGCATAAGCTTGATCTTCCAAACAGAGGGTGGAAGTGCTCAGCAACAATGAAAGTTTGAAAAAATAGATTAATGGATGTTAAACAAACAACAAGGAAAAATACATAGGATGGATCGTAAAGTAATGTTGACCTTCAATGTCAAGCACTTACATCCAAACTTAGAAATGCCCTAGGTGGACAAAAGTGCGAGGTCGATGTACTTACCACTCAATCATAGAACAGAGCATTAGTGCATTTGGAGGATATAAAAATCGTTCAAAGAGAAGTCTAACTTATGCATAAAGTTTCGGCAATTAGACCTGTGATAACGGAAATCGATGGAGCGCTCACATTAACAAGGCTGGGTCAGATAGTATGTACAAGGAGAGAGTATGTGGTTTTTCTGTCAATGGCACTACCAATAGAAGAAGTCCAACCCTATAAGATCATGAAAAAATGGAAAGCTAGAATGAGAATAGTAGTGGAGAAGATAATTCGAACTACAAATCTACTACTGCCAGAGTATGCTCTTCCAGCAAGGTTCTTTCTGAAGAGTCATCAAATTGTGCTAGTACTGTTCAGCAATGTGGTGGAGGCTCTAGTCATGATTGATATTGGGGAAGCAACATCTAATTTCAATTTTGATATATAAGAGATGATGGTGGAGAATAGTAAAATAATATGCTATAATACCACAACTCTAAGCGATGAACTTTGAGTAAATGATCCTTTGCCTAGACCAATCTGAATCCTTATGTAGAATGTAAGAGGGTTAAATGCTTAAAATAAGTAAGATGAGGTTCTCAATGCATTTACTGAATATATGCTTGACATGGATGCCCTATTGAAAGCTAGGATGTCGAAAGAAGTGGCACATATGTTTCAATATATTTCTTAGTTGGACAGGCATACTTGTGTAGAAGCAAGGGGATCTAGTGGCGGAATCTCGATACTATGGAGTAGGAAGGTTTTGGATGTCGATGTTCTGAAAAAATCACATCAAGTTGTGTACCTGGAGGTTAAGGTTAGTCATTCTAATCATCACTGTTTCATTTCCATAGTTTATGGTTTAAATAATCATATGGAAAAATTGCAACTATGGGAAGAATTGAAAAATCGTGCTTTGTTTTGTAAACAAAAGTCCTTAGTGTATAATTAGGGGTTTTAATGATATAATAAAAAGAAATGAGAGATAGAGGAGGACAATTTCCTAGGAATAGGGCTTTTAGATATGCATCCTATTGCGAATCATGACTAAGAGCAAATAAGGTCGATCGTTGAATAGGTCCAAGCTTGTAGAAAGCTAGAAAAGGGTTGATGGGGAAAGGTATGAAAGGGTGAAAGTGAAGAATGGAAATAGTAGGCAAAAACCTATGAATAGCTTCAAAGGATATGATGCACCTATAGAACTTCCAATGACTCACAACACAATTCGATATGACACACGAATTGGTCTAATAAGATTATTCGCTACTTAGCCTTACTTAAGGGAAATGATAAGAGTGATGCCAAGAGTAAATAAACAGTATTTATGTAAGAAAGAAAGTACTTAAATGTATTGAAGGTAATCTGATCTATTATAGCTACAAGTATAAGGGTATTTATACCTGTAAGTTAGAACAACTTGCCTAAAAGGGAAAAGATAATAAGGATATTTCCTAAAGAAGCAATGTACATGATACAAAAAGATAAAAATAAATATAGAAGGAAAACAATAATTAGTGCTACAGATTCTACATATGATATTGTACATGTGGTGATGCTGCATTGGCAAGGTTGTTAGGAGAAGTAGACAAAAAGTATAGACAGAGAGGCTTGTTTGAGCAGGAATAGCTTAGTCAGTCCGATCTCTCTCTCTCTACTTCTCGACAAGAAAAATTCTAAGTAATTGGTTAACTCGGCGTTGGAGAGTAATCATTAACTCGGCATACCACAGAATAATGGGCAGTCATACGATATAATATTAAATGTGACTCGATAAGAAAGTACTCAATATCAACGGAGGTTGGTTGGAACATAAGGACTTGTCATACCAACCTTTCTAGTCCTCGGGTTCGACTGCAGGTAAGAGATTCGATAGCCTGATTCCCATAATTCCCTCCGAGTTGTTTTGGATTTGGGATCAAATCTAAATGGTGTTCGCTTAATTCTCCGTCAAGGTGATATGGACTGAGTTCAGTAGTGTTGAAGGCATTAGAAACCCCATAATCTTTAGGCAATTCCAACCTGTAAGCGTTGTCATTGATTTTCTAGAAGATTCTGTAAAGTCCTTACGCTTTTGTAGATAATTTGTTTTTCCTCTTGTTTGGGAATCGTTCCTTGCTGAAGTATAGCCATACCAAGTCTCCCGGTTGAAATTGTTTGGCTGACTTACCCTTAGTCTTTTCTCGCATTCTTCTAGCAGTTTGGTTGATGTGCTGAATGATCTTATCATAGATGTGCTAAAGAGATTGTACTCTGGCCGAGGCATCAAGGGCCTTTTGCGTGAGTATCGGTATAGGGACGTGGTCGAGGGGTAATTCGGGATTGAATTCGTAGACCACCTCGAAGGGAGTCTACTTAGTGGTATCATGTACGGTTCAGTTATAGGTGAAGTCGTCCACTAGCAGGCAGACGTCCCAATCAACTAAGTTCTTGCCTACTATAGCTCGAAGCAGTGATCCCAAAGTACAATTAACTACCTTTGTTCGACCGTCAATTTAGGAGTGATATGAGGTACTAAAGAGTAATTTGGTTCCTAGCGGATGCCATAAGGTTCTCTAGAAATGGCTCAAGAACTTTGGGTCTCTATCGGAGACTACACTTCTTGGCACATCGTGTATCCGTACAATCTCCTGTAAGAAAAGAGAAGAAATAGCCGAAATATTGTTAGTTTTGGTGTAGGGCACAAAGTGAGCTATCTTACTAAATCGATCCATGATGACCATTACAGAATCTTTACCTCAGGTAATTCGCAGTAGTCCGAGAACAAAGTTCATACTCAGTTCAGTTTACGGCTTCGTCAAAACAGGTAGGGGCATTGCTTTCCCTTGTTCGACTTGGTACTTAGCCTTTTTGCACACAGTATAGCTTTCGACAACTCGATGCACATCTCTTCGCATTCTCGGCTAAAAGAATTGGCCATTTAATAGTTTACAGGTCCTCCTCTCTCTAAAGTGTTTGGAGAGTCCTCTACTGTGGGCTTCCCTGATTAATAATTCCCATAGGGAACAAGTCGGCACTCACAGTTTCCCCCCTTGGAATAGATAGCCATTTATTATTTGATACTAGCAAAACCAAATAGCTTGGTCTGTAGTTTTGATAAGAGCACATGCCTCCTCGAAAAAACATTTGTAACTATATTGTTCTTTCCTTACTTGTACTTTATCACAAAATTAAACCCTTCAAAGAAATGAACGCATCTTGTATGCCACTTTGACAACTTGGCTTGACTTCGGAGGTATCTTAGTGATTTATGGTCAGTATATATGATAAATTCTCTCGGTAGTAAGTAATGTCGCCATACTTGCATTGCTCGGATTAGTGCCAAAAGTTTCTTATCATACACAAAGTAGTTCAACTGTGGTCAACTGTGGTCCTCAAAGCTTCTCACTCTAGAAGGCAATTAGTCAGTCTTCCTGTATTAGGATAGCGCCTATTCCAACACCCAATGCGTCGCATTTTAGCTTAAAAATTTTGTTGAAGTCAGGTAATATTAATAGTGGGTGGAGGTTAATTGTTCTTTTACGTTGGCAAAACTCCTCTTCTCCCTTTCTTCCTTCCCATCAAAAGTTGATGTTCTTCTTTTTTAGCTCAGTAAGTGGTGCGGTAATGGTGTTGAAATTCTTGATAAACCTTCTGTAAAACGAAGCTAGTTCATGGAAACATTTTACGTCGGCACAAGTAATAGGAGTCTACCACTTGACAATTGTTTTGATCTTTTCATCATCTACTCGCAAGTCTCCTCTACTGACTACATACCCTAAGAATACTATTTGCTCCTAGTAGAAGCAACATTCCTTTAAATTTTTGAATAGGCTCTCAATATAAAGGATATCTAAGACTGCTCTAAGATGTTTACAGTGGCTCGACATGTCCTCACTGTAAACCAAGATGTCGTCAAAGTATACTACAACACACTTCCTAATGAGATGTCTCAGTACATTGTTCATATGTCTCATGAAAGTGCTCGAAGTATTTAACAAGCTGAAGGGCATGACCATTTACTTGTAAAGTCCATGTCGAGTCTTGAACGCAGTCTTCCACTCGTCTCTTGACCGCATGCGGATTGGATGGTAGCCAAACTTGAAATTAATCTTGCTGAAAATCTTGGCTCCACTTAGTGCATCCAACATATCTTCTAGCCTTGGGATCGGATACCTGTATTTGATCGTGATTTTGTTTATGGCTTAACTGTCAACACATATCCGCTAGGTTTTATCCTTTTCGGCACTAGAAGTGCAGGCACGGTATAAAGGTTGAGACTCTCTTTCAAATAACCTCTCTCCAGTAACTCATTAACTTGACATTAGAGTTCAAAAGCCTGCTCGGGATTTATTCGATAAGCTGGCTTATTCGGCAGTACAGTGTTGGGTACTAAGTTAATATAGTGCTTTATACTTCGAGTTGGGGGCAACCCCTCAGGTAACCGTTATGGGAACGGGTCAGTATAGTCATCAAGCAACTCCCTGATTTCCTGGGGAAGCTCAGCCCGTTCCTTCATTTCCAATAGTCACTTGACCAATAACAGGGTCGGCTTGTTAGCATTGACGACCTATTGAAGCTTAGCTCTACTCATTACCAAAGTTTTTTTCAATCTGTGAGCAAGTTTTGTCTACAACTTGTCAACTTCTCTGGGTGGCATTAGATTCAACGCGATCTTCCGATCATCCTTCTTGAACATATGCATATTCCTATAGCCGTTATATATAACTCTCCTATCAAACAATCATGGCCTACCTAATAATACGTGGGAAGCGCACATAGGTAACACGTTGCAGAGGATCTGGTTAGAGTAATTTCCTATAGTGATCGGTAATAATATTTGCTGAATGACATGTAATGCTCCGTTCTTACTCAACCAGTGCAACTTGTACGGCCTAAGATGTGCAACAGTCGGTAGCTTCAGTTTTGAAATAAGATTGGCTAATGCCATATTGGTGCAACTTCCACTATTCATAATGAGAGCACACATCTGATCATTCACCTTGTAGGTGGAATGAAACAAATTCTTTCTCTGCTCATCCTTTTATGAGGATTCTATGCTCATAGTACATCGGTTAACTATGAGTAAATGGTCTAATTCTTTAAGAAACACGTCCTCCTCAATCATTTCTTTCTTAGTAGGAACCTCTTTTTCCTCAGATTCCTCATCCGTACTCTTTACTTCTAACTTTGGGGTGTCTCCTTTAATGACTACTGTCTTTCGGTTCGGGCATTAAGTAGCTATATGTCCGAACCCTTGACACTTGAAGCACTTGATATGGCTGGTCTTCCTACTAGATCCTTGCCCTTTCTTATACATTCTAGTTAACATTACATCTTTAGGTCAGCCTTTCTACTCGACTCTAACATCAACTCTTCTGCTCGGCTCAATATTTGATTAGGTTCGGTGACTTGCTTGACCAAGTTAGCTAGTCGGCATTTTAGTCATTACTTGACTCCTTCATTACCTCTCTACTCATTGGGCAATCTTAACAACTTCATCCATTGTGTCTAGTTGTTGGAGCTCCACAATGTCTTGGATGTCTCCTCTCAATCCAGTAATAAATCTTGAGATTGTTCGGGCCGGTGGTTCATCCACTTCACATCGTATCATAAGTATTTGGAATTCTTAAACATACACATCAATAGTTCTGCCTCTTTGTCTTAGCTCTTGAAGCCGAGTGAAAGTGTCTTGGAGATATGTTTCCGGCACGAATCTATT
The DNA here is from genome assembly GCA_024138005.1 of Lumnitzera racemosa. Taxonomy (NCBI): domain Eukaryota; kingdom Viridiplantae; phylum Streptophyta; class Magnoliopsida; order Myrtales; family Combretaceae; genus Lumnitzera; species Lumnitzera racemosa. The sequence continues at coordinate 3,233,111 of JAMXBC010000003.1, forward strand.
TCTAAGCACTCTCTTCATCTCGGGCTAGGTGTTAATCTCTCGGTATCCTTTTCTTCTTCTCATGGCCTGAAAATTCTTCCCTTATGCTTCTAACATGGGTAGGCAACACCCATATAGTGTTGCATTGAGCAAAATATTCATTACTAATCAACATAGGAGGCAACACTCGTATGGTGTTGCATTAAGCAAAATATTTGTTACCTTTTCTTTTAAGTAATGGGTACTTACAACAATGGTGGAAATTTTGTTACCTAAAGTTTTAGGTAACAAATTTAAAGGTAAAAGTAACTAATTTTGTTGATGCCTTAAGCTATTTTTGTCGTAGCCCTTGTGTTTGGTTTTATCAAGTAAATAAAACCAAAAATATAAAAATTAATTTTGAAAAGTTAAACTTGAGGGCTAATTAAAGGGATCAAATGATTATAATAAATAATGTCAATTGGTATAAAATCTCGATGTATAAACTGTATGAACTTAAGAAGCTAAATGTTAAGTTATGATATATTTTATAAATATGCAAACCATTTAGAAATGCCAGGAGGCGGTATTAATTTGATCATGGACAATTTTGTAAGATTCTATATGATTTTGAGCTAGGTTTTAAAATTAGTGTTATGATGCAATAGAAACACAGACTCGATGAATCATTATTAGTATTTTACATTACTATTAAAATTTACTCTATATTATTAAATTCAAGTTTCAATTTTTTATTCTTCATATATGAAGTAAGCTCTTTTCTTTCTTTTTTTTTTAAATACTAAAAGATTTGAAGTGTTCACGATTCAAATTATATATATATACATATACATATGTATATATTTCAAATTTGTTAGGGTTGTAGGACATTGAATTCATTCCCATATTTTACAGGGGTTACTGACCTTGGCTTTGATTTTTTTTGGTTAAGGCTGTTATCTTTTTCCAATGATATTTCCTTGATAAGATATATTTTGAGTTGAATGATTCAAAGGACTGTTGCGCTGATAATTTCCTTATGAAGCTCAAAACATTTGCTTTTATATATAATAATAACAATTATTATTATTATTATTATTATTATTATTATTATTATTATTGATGAGTTGAGTGATCATGACTTGATCATTTCTTTTCCATTATCACGATTGCTTTGCGCAATTTGCGATTTAATTAAGACACTAATCCTGAGGATCCTTTTCTTTTGTGACGTGGCTTCTTATCAAACTTTTTGAACAATGAAGGCCTTCCTTCGGTTTGGTTGTTCCTAGAAAATAGCGAACAAATGATGGCAGACGAGGCCCGTACTTCAAGTGCAGGAGCAACAACAAGTGGAATACCGTGGAGGTGTTCCTCAACTTCCAAGGACCAGACAGCCGTCGTACAGTGGTTGATGTTATTATATGATGCCTTGGTTCGTGCTGGACCGGGTCTTCTTTGTCGATGAAAGTATCAGGCAAGGGGAAGTTATTGAAGAAGAGCTGATGGAAGGCACCACCAACTCCAACATCTAAATCCCCATTTTCTTCAAGGACTATGCGTCCAGCAGGTGGCGCCTCCGTGAACTAGCAAATTTAGTGCAGTGCCAGGAAGCTTCAAAGAAACGCAAGAATTTTTTTGTAAAGTAAGGAGTTATCAGCTACTCATGTTTTCAAAGCACTCCTTTGGATAGTTTATTTTTCTTATTTGGCTTATATTCTAGGTTACTGATCAGCAAACATGTTTCGCTATCAAAGCAATACTGCATATGTTGTGTAAGGATCTTGAAATGTTTGAATTTTTTTGTAAAGTTAGGAGTTATCAGCTACTCATGCGCTACTGCTAGGGTTGCAATGGGACAAGACAAGTATATATCAATTAAAATAATAAGACTTACCCATCCTACAGGGAATCAAGATCAAACTCATGTCACCACCAGCGCGCTGGTCAAGTGTCTATCATTGAATAATTGATATTCGAAATTTTTCCTCTATTGTCCTGTCCGTTCTATTTTTTATTATAATCAAAATCCAAACCATCAAATGTGAGACATAGCTCAGACCTGCAACTTTGTATGGATGAAATTTGGTACTAAAATAAGCATGATATCTCGTGAAGGACCCTTTTATTGACTTATCTATGTTGTCCAACTGTCTCAATTTTATAAAATTAGACAACTTCATTATCATTTTTGCAATCATTAATGTCATGTAATTATTAAATTCACTTATTTATATTGTGTGTACAACATCAATTATCTAATTATACAATATACTTATTTGTGAGGGCATGCTTAACGGTTAAGACCTTACCTGGAAAGTATCTAAACAAGTTCAAATATGATGGGGAGTGAGTTAAGAAAAATTTTCTAAAGAAATTTTCTAGGCATGCATGGATCATGCTACCTTTGACTTGCTCGTGAATAATTACCATATGGAACAAAAAAAAGTTTTGTTTCAAAATATTATTGTTAAAATTGCAAGTTAAGGCATACGATTGTGAGAACTATAAAATTTTATGTGGTTTTTACTTTATTAAAATGAATGTTAAATTATTTAGATGTAAATTCCTGATGAAATTATGAATTTAAATGTATGATTTTAGTAGCTTAAAATTCTACTCTTTTAATATAATTATAGCGATTCTATAAACTTTAATTCTTCATAAAATCACAAGTTTGAAATTTTTTTTTTTTCATTTTGAAAGGAATTTCTAGCTTAATCTAATCACATGATAGGAGGATACTTCGACTTCTAATTTTGAAGTTCAGCGCTTTGAAAGAGAAAAGGAAATGGAGATATGCCATGAAGACCTGTAGATATGGTGTTATTTGGGTATGAGGAGGACATAACCAGGTATTGATCAAAATTCATGTCTTCCCTTTGTTTGGTTTTATCAAGCAAATAAAACAAAAAATGTAAAAATTAATTTGGAAAAGTTTATATAGAGGATTGATTAAAGGAAAAAAAATATAATAAATATTGCCAATCTGTATAAGATCTTGAGGTATAAATTGTGTGAACTTAAATTAAATGTTAAGTTATGATATGTTTATAAATAGGAAAAGAATGTAGGTATTCAAGCAGGAGATATTATATAGATACCAATTTGATCATATCCATTATTTGTCAACTTGGATAAAGTTTGGCAAATTGTTAAAATTCTATAGAATTTCGAATTGGGCTTAGAAACGTTGCTACTAAGGCCATAGAAAACAAAAGCTTTGATGAAACGTAATTTATATTTTACATTACTATTAGAATTTATTTCTACATTGTTAAATTCAAGTTTCAACTCTTAATTCTTCATAGAAGAAGCAAGCTCTTTTCTTTTTTCTTTTTAGATTTTTCTTTTAGATGTAAGAAACTTAGAAGATTTGAAGTGATCCTGAATTCAAATTTATTAAATTCGTTACAAATGTGGGACATTGAATTCATTGCCATATTTTATAGGAATTATCAACCTTGGCTTTTATTTTTGGGTAAAGCTTTATCTTTCTCTTATTTCCTTGATAAGATATATTTTGAGTTGAATAATTTGAAGGATTGTTGTGCTAATTGTTTCCATGTGGAGTTCAAAAATTAGGTTAGCTCTATAGGAAACAGATTCCATAACTTGTACTAATGCCTCGTTTACTTGAGGAGAATTGGAATTCAATTCTCCCTTATTCTTTATTATAACGTTGATTTAGTTTTTTATCTCCGAATCGCAATTTCTTAGGAATCCCTATTGAAATCCCTATTACATAAAATCAAATAATAGGGATTTCTTGACTCAACCAAAAAATCATGATTCTTCACAAAATTTTATATTTTTTTTCAAAAATAACCTTATATCAATTTAACGATAACCACCACCACCACCACCACTATTGCCTACCGTCACCAACACTATCACCATCAACTGTCACCGCCACTATTACCATCACCACTATTACTATCACACTACTGCTATTGCTACTGCTATTGCTATCGTTGTTGCTGTCACTACCGCCGCCGTCACCTCTAACCATTGCTATCATCACCACCACTGTTATCATCACCACTGTTGCAATTACCCCCATCCCCCCTCCAAGCCACTACCCCAGCCATCGCCACCACCGTCAACCACCGCCACCGCCACCGCTACCGCCATGATCACTGCTAGTAACTGTCGTCAACCATTACCATCGCCTTCACCCCCACAATCAATTTCCACTACTACTGCTTATTACTTTAGAATTACTTGAGAAAAATTAAGGGTATTTTAGTCATTAAAGTTTTATTACGTATCTATTCTTAAGTTGTTTATTAATCCAACTAAATAAAATAATAGGTATTACACTCTTATTACATTCCTTAAGATTTCCAATTACATTCCTTTCTCATTCCATTCAATAAAGTGAATGAGCTGTAAGTCTTGATCCACCACAGTAGGTTTTTCTTTTATTTTAATTAATTAGTTAATAATATATTGATAATATTTTTTTTCTAGCTCTAGGGAAGGAGAATTTGAGCCATAATTTATCTTGATAGAAGATTAGTGGCGCTGTTATTAAGTTATAATGACCTTAGCAATATATTGATAACTTGAGTGATCATAAATTCATCATTTCTTTTACAATATCATATTTGCTTTGCCATTTAACAAAGACACTAACACCATCTCCACTCATTGTTAACTTTCGCATTGTTTTTTCCTTTAATCCTAAGGTTGCTTTTCCTTTGTGATGTTCACATTTTCAGTTTTCTACTATTATAACCACAACGCGTATACAATTAGTAGATTTACATATTGTGATTGTATTTGAAATTTATGATTCCCTTGATTTAAAATTCATTAAAATATGGAATCATAAAATATTTTGATAAAATATTAGTAATTTATTGGACAAGTTTTAAATATTCTATTAGATTAATGGTACGGTATTGAATACACAATAGAAACGCCATATCATTTCGGATGAGTTCTAAGTCACTTGATAAAGTAGGGGATGGGTTCAAGTTCCATGAATTCCATTCCAAAGAAAAAGAAAAATTTTAACTTTCTAGATATGTGAATTATACAATCAATTTCTTAGGCAATAAAGTTTTTTCTTTTAGCCTAATAATCATATGCTTGTTTATTTTCTACACTTTTTTTTAATGTTTGTTAAAATTAAAGAAATAAGATTGTTGAATATTCCCATTGCAAACCATAATGAAAAAATTAATAAAGTATTAAGGAAAACAATTTCTAGAATTTTGGATGAGCATATTAAGATCTTGCTTATTCATCAGTGCCATTTCATTAAGGTTGTCAATCATCATTATAATATTTACAATGTTTGGCCACAATTATCATTCATTCTTTAATGCAATGGGTCTTCTCAGTATTCATTCCGGAAAACATATTAAAGTTAAACTTTAGTTTTCACGGTTTCATTTATTGATTCATCATTTGTTTCTTAAAATGGGAGAAAAATATTTATATTCTAAAATAAGTCACAAATCTAACAAACCAGAAATTTTAAAATCTAGAAATAGTGAAAAAGGGATCAAGAAGTTATTGAAATTTTTTCTTTAACCATTTGATTGACACAGGAGACAAGTTGAACTTTTTTTATCATATCGTTGACATCTCATTTTTGTCAATTTTTTCATTTTTCGTTAATGGAGCTAGGTTAATAAATAAACAAAAAATTAAAAATAAAAATAAAAGAAAATTAAAAGAAAAAAAATAAAAAAGAGTTGAATTGTATCGTATCAAGTTGTGTTGTATCGTGTCGTATCATATCATATTATATTGAGTCATGTCATATCATATCGAGTCACGTTGTATCGTATCGAGTCAAGTCGTGTTAAATCGAGTCGTGTTGGATCGTTTAATATCAAATTGGATAACAGAATGTGATTAATTTAATAAATTCTTAAGTCGTTGGAGAATTGGCCTTTATTAAAATAATTTTGATCCAACCCAATTTAAGATAGAATTTTATCTAAATTATATTAAGCTAGATTAAATTATTGGATCGGATTAAGTTTTAAAAAATAGAAAATTCGAATTAAATAAAATTTCTAGAAGTTAGATTAAATTATTAAAGAATCGTAATCGTATCTCCAATATGAAAGATACGATTATAAGTTTTTAAATAACAGAACGGCACGTGATGTGGGGAACAATTTTTTAATTCCCACAATTCACATCCAACTCCCCGACGACTTAAATTTCCGATTCCAAAATTCCTAGTTTCAAATTCAACAGCCTGACATCCAATTCACCAACCAAGTGTCCTCTAATTTCCAAACAATCTGACCGAGATTCCAAAGTCCGACGAAAATCCAAAATCTGAACAATAATCCATAAACGCACCCCAACGTCTAAGGCATCATCTCCCTGACCGAGATTCCGAAGTCCCACAACGCACAATCAACAATCATTAAATAATGAATGAAGCTCTTGACGCAATTTCCAAACCGACCTTCTAAATAAGCCACAAGCCACGTCTCCACTTGCTGCTGGAAGCCAACACAATGCAATCTCCACACACGACAAAATCCAACCCCTGACGTCCATGCAATCCAAATTCCTCGCAACGCCAAGCTAACGAAGCAAATCCGATTTTCGATTAGATAAAGTCAACCGTCCAAGCTGACAAAGCGAATCCGATTTCCAAAGCCGATCTAAAGTCCAACGTCTGAAGCCGATCTGAAGTCCAACTCAATTCTGAAATCCAAATCTGAAGCCGATCCAAAGTCCAATGTTCGAAGTTAATCTAAAGCCAATGTCTAATTCCGAAATGCAAATCCGAAGCCAAATCCAACTCAATTCCAAATTCCACTTGTCTGTTTGCCTGACTCCCTAACACCATGACGATAATTACATCATTTAGGTAAAAATTATTTTATTTATTTTATTCTATTCTATTTTATTTTATTTAGTTAATTTAATTATCTTTACTAATTTATTTTCTTTTAGCGTAGATTTATTATTTTTATTGTTATATTGTTGGATATCTTTTAGATAATTTGAGTTTTTAGGTGAATTTAGTTTATTAAAAAATTATATTTTTAAAAGTCGTATATCTTTTCTTCGGTTAGGACTTATAAAAAGATGCGTATTAAAATAAGTATCTTACGGTCAAGATTTAGAAAACGATATATATTTACATATTGAGATACGTATCTAATAGTTAAGATTTAGAAAAAGGTATGTATTTAACCGTATTTTCAACATATCTTATAATTATGATTTAGAAAAAATATTTTTAACATGTAGTGATTTCAAAAAAAAAAAAAACTCTCAATCAAGTTTTTCCAGAAGATTTAGTTACTTAAGATTTCTTTAATTTCGGAAAATTAGATTTCTTAGGTTTTTTAAAAAATAATAATAAATTGATAAATAAATTAAACCTGTCTCAGTTTTTGAAATAAAAAGAATTCACCCACTAAATATTTTATAAAAGAGAACTACCGTAGGCATCGTCTAGGCAACTACATAAAAAAGAAAAAAATACATTTTCCCTTTTTCTTAGAAAATTCATAATATGTTTATATATATTATTTCTTTTAGGAATTATAAAAATAAAAGTCCATCAATTTTTTTTTTAGTTTTTACATGGTGACTTAGTCTTAATAGGTTAGCTCCTGAACTTGGTTTTCTCTGGTTTAATTTTCTAAAAATCAATTTTTTAGAATATTCACAAACTAGTGGCCAAATTAGGATTTTTCCACCCAAAAACCCTAATTTAATTTTTTTACTAGTTGAACTGGTTTTACTAGTTGAACTGGTTGGCGACTCTAATTTTTAAATGTTTTAGAAAAATATTTCCTTAATTTAATGTCGCTTAATTTATATTAAACGGGCTGGGCTTGATATAGGTTAAATTAAAGAAATCGAAATAAAGCTTAACACATATAATTTGAGGGATTATCTTAGATTTATGTTCAATTGGTAGGTAATAACAAATCCAATTTTGACTTAGATACCACCTTCTTTTAACGATATAATTTTTTTCTTACTGAACGAGGCACTAAAGAACCCCTATGTAATGCAACTTATTAAAATTAGTACCATAATGTTTGACATAATAAATATAGGAAAAAAATGAAAATATTTAATGCAAAACAAAAACAGAGCAACAAGTAGAAGAATGATCCGTATCAAGTGTGTTTGTGGCACAAAATCAGCAATAATGTATAATTAAACAAGAAAACAAAAGTAGCAGTATATTTTAAGACATGTATCACCAACCTTACACATGAATATTGTCTTATTTAATGAAGTCATATATCACCAACCTTACATATAGATATGAACAAAATATTTTGGAAGGATTAATGGTTATATATATATATTTGTAAGAAGTTATTACCTGACTTTCAATTTTATATAAAAAAATTATTAATATTTGTTGTCCCAAATTGTTAAGTCTCATATTAATATATTAAACGAAAAAAAAGTTAAAAAAAAAAAGGAAAGAAAGAAGAAGAAGATGACATGGTAATACATACGGGGAGGCCAATAACCAAGCGCAAAGTTTTTGAACAATGAGAAGACCTTCCTTCTGTTTGGTTTTCAGCAAATAGCAAACAAAATGATGGCAGACGTGGCAGGAACTTCGGGTCTAGAAGCATCAACCAGTAGAATTCATTGTCATTCAAGCCGGGGCTACGACGTGTTTCTCAACTTCCGAGGACCCGATTGCCGTCGTACGGTTGTTGATGTTATCCATAAAGCTTTGGTTGAAGGCGGAGTCCGCGTCTTCTATGACGATGAAAATATCAGGAAAGGGGAAACCATTGAAGGAGAAATAATTGAAGCCATCCCCAACTCCAGGATTTTCATCTCTATTTTCTCCGAGAACTATGCATCCAGCAAGTGGTGCCTCCATGAACTGGCAGAAGCTGGAAAGATTCAAAGAAACAGGAGGAGGAGAAAACGATTTTACCGTTCTTATATAATGTCGATGTAAGTACAGATGTCAAGCTTACATCGGATTTGTACACCGCTGCCCTACAAAACCACAAGGACGCGGGTGAACATGAGATAAAGCGGTGGGAGGATGCGCTCAAGACGGCCGCTACGATCAAGGGGTGGGACATACGTCAGCATGGGTAATGTTCTTATTGTTTCATCTGCTAATTCATCTTGATCTAGGTGTTAACTTTTTTTGGTAATAATATTTTTTTGCCAAAAGAAAAAATAAGATTAGATATTCTATAAAAGAGAATCTCCGTTGAATACATTGCAATTATTTGGTTTCCTAACCTATCAAGATCTATATCTTTATGCAAATCTTACAGTACTTTTATCTTTAATTATAAATTACTGTCTAATCTGATTCTGAAGTAAAACTCTGAACTGATTATGATATCGAATACTTGAACTTGGCCTCTTCTCATAACAAAGAATCTCCCAACAATTTCTAAACCAAGTTATTTTCTCTTCGACCTAGTCAGCGGACAAGTGTAATCACAATTCTATTTCTAATTTCGATCTTCGGCCTGCTTGCACTCTAGCTTCTGAATCTGGTTTTCCCATAATCAACCTTTACGTATGAAAACACAAATCTATCAAAAGATTGCCACTTATTCGATAATTCAATCCAAGGATTCATCAAAACCATGATTGATCAACTCCTATGTACTTAAGGTTATAAAATGAGAATGAGAGGCTTCTTAGTCTTTGTACCTGAGAAAGAACACAGGTTAATCATAGGGATAAATTACTTTATTCCTTGCTTTTGAAATATTTATAGAAGCATTTCAATGAATAATGATATCTAACGCTTTTGATTATTATAATATGTTGTGTGTTATTATGTGACTAAATTATTATACTAAATTATATTATATTAACTGGAATATGTTATGTTTGTTCAATATGGATAATTTTGATATTGCAATGGTGTTTGTTTCTAAAAATATAACTAGTAACTACGATTATTCTAACATTTAATTACATTTCATATTATTTAGTATTTAATATTATTTCAACTATAATATGCATATGTTTACTATATGCATATTATAAATTATACGTAAAAAATTATATTTGCAATGATTCTATAAATTTCACGAAAAACATCGATGAAAATATCAAGCAGGTGTTTTCACTTTCAAGGAACCTGCAGTAACCGCTGCTCCAGGGAGGATAAAGCGAAGTGAACATGCTGCAATTCACGCGCTTGCAAACTAATGATTTGTCGAAGTAAAATGGAAATGGAGACGAAATATCCGATGAACTACTGCTTCGTTTTCTGCAAAGCAAGTGTTGAAATGGTTACAATATTTTTCCTTTTTCAGGCTTGTTGAACTTACCAAATTCATAAAGGAAGAAGTTTATAGTAAGTTATGGACAACAAGAAATAATGCAGTGAGCGTGCCCGATGAATTTGTTGGACTCGACGATCCAATGGAAGACATCATGAAGCTATTAGATCTAGACGCCCATGATGTTCGATTTGTCGCCATACATGGCATGGGAGGCGTCGGAAAGTCGACCCTTGCAAACCTTGTTTTCAATAAAATTTCTCCCAACTTTCGATCGTGGGTTGCCTTTCTCTCAGGCATCCGCAGGAAGCCCCGCACAGATGATGGTATTGTGAACATGCAAAGGGATTTACTATTCCAGCTTCTCGACGTGGAGCTATCATCATGTTTTCGTGACTCTAACAATGGGGTCAACATCATCCAAAATAGATTACGTGACATGAAAGTGTTGATTGTCCTAGATGATCTAGACAATTTTGAGCAGCTACTGAAACTAGCCGGCGAACCCTGGTGGTTTGGCATTGGAAGCAGAATCATTATAACAACCAGAAATATTGGAATAATGTCTAATCCTGAAATAGAAGGTTTTTATCGATACAAAATGCAGGAAATGAAACTTGATGATGCTCTTAAGCTCTTAAGTAGACGGGTTTTCAAAAGTCACTCGCTCCCAGAGGAGTACGCTGCGATCTCAAGAGAAGCAGTAGACGCAATTGGGAGACATCCTCTCGCTATTGATGCCATAGCTCCCTCATTGATATGCAAAAGAAAGGATCAATGGAGATGTATACTTAAGAAGCTTAAGAAAGTGGTTCCTAAGAATATCACAGAAATGTTGATGATGAGCTATGAGGAATTGGACTACACCGAGAAAGAGATTTTTCTTGATATTGCATGTCTCTTCATCAACGAGGAAATGGAAGACGCAGTTTATTATTGGGAAGCTCAAGAGCTTCACCCAAAGCCTGGAATCATGGTCCTCAGGAATTGGTCCTTGATAGAAATTGTTGATGGAAACAAGCTACGGATGCATGGCCTACTTAGAGACCTCGGAAGGAATCTTGTTGATAGGACATTTAATACTTATGAAAGGCCTTCGAGAGAGAGGTTGTGGTCGCCCAAGGTAGCTCTTAATGTAGTACGTTCAGAGAATGTAAAACCTGATTTTTACTTTGCTTTATTAAGCAATAATTGGAATTCTAAACTTTACCTGCTTGCTAATTTCAATTCCTAGGGGACCAAAGAAGTGGCAGCACTCAAATTGGGGAAACTCGATGCAAATTGCAATTTCAATCACAAACAATTTGCAAGGTTAACAGATCTCAGTTTCCTAGAATTAAGAGGTGGAAACTTTGAAAATGAGGATTTTGAAAAAGTTTTCTCAAACTTGAGATGGCTTTCCTGGGATGACTCTCCAGATATATTTGGAGCGACTAACTTGTGTTTTCAGAAATTACTCGTCCTTATGCTTTTGAAGACTTCAATAACTGATGATTGGGGTTTATGGGGCGAAATAAAGGTATCGTGTCATTTTTCTTAATTTGATCCTGCCCTCGTGTCATTTTTCTTAATTTGATCCTGCCCTCTTTGCCTCACATGATAGTTGTTTTATGTTTGAGCAAAATTTGCAGGCTGCCAAAGACATGAAGGTCCTTAAGGGCACATATTGCGATTTCCCGAAGAATTCCCCCGACTTCTCTGCATTTCCAAATTTGGAGAGATTGGTTTTCATTAATTGCCAGATATTGAGAAAGATAGACGACTCCATTGGCAAGTTGGATAAACTAACTTACCTCGAAATCACAAATACACTAATATATCAGAAGAGGCTACATGATGAATATTTTACATTTCAGCTTGAGCTGCCTGGTTCCATTTGCAATCTGAAGTCACTAACGGTGCTGAAGCTGAAATCGGAGAATATACCAGAGCTGCCTAACGCAGTTGGAGATCTTGAGAAACTAACTTATTTGTGCTTATGGTGTCCTATGTTAAGAAAGCTCCCGGAATCGATTGGGAGATTAAAGTCGCTAGTTGAGTTGGACATTTCATTCACACAAATCTCTCAGTTACCAGAATCTATTATAAATCTCGAGAATTTAAAGGCCATTAAATGTGTAGATTGTCCGTTAATGGGAGAGTTTCCAGACAAGACTAAGAGGTTAATACAGCCGATCAGTTGAATAGGATTAGGATTAGCATTTGAAGTGCATTCTCAGCACTGCTTCTCGTCTTGCGGTGTTTATTGTCTCCCTTAATGTCTTTCCATCCCTACTCCGCACTTGTACTTCCATCAATGGAAAAAAGTTACCTTGTCAGACTAATTCATTTCGATCTATCTAGAGTTTATAACTTTGTCCGCATCTTTCATCTGTATTCATTTGTATCTCATTTTTATATAAAGTCTTCAGATTGGTATTTGTCTTATTCAGTCCTATTTAAACTGTCTAGAGTTTTTATGTGCTATGTCTATCTTCACGGTACAGTGTCGTTTATTTTGCTTTTTATCCACATCTCTATCTATCTTTTATCATCTTATTTTAATAAAATAATACTTCAATAAGAAAATTGAGTATTTTTTGAATTAATCATATGCTTTCCTTTAGGTATGCCATTGGAGCAAGTTTGCAAAGGTTTTTATAAAACCTGAATTTCAATCCATACCTTGTAAGGCTTCTTAAAACCCGCCCTAGAAGGACTTTTACACTGCTCTTATAACTCATCCAGTTAGGATTTTTTGAATCCATTGATAACCCAACCCAACCTACCATGCAACAAATTCAATTTTTCTAATCATACTTCTAATGAATTTGGTTGAGTTTATACAAAGTAACAAATACAACTTAAAGAAGATACATATATCATAACATATCATATATTTTTTTAGATAAATACTCTTATAAATGATATAGAATGTGTACCTAAGAGGTATTTTAAAAAAATAGCTGCTTCGAAAAAGAAAGTTTGATGCAAAAACTAAAGAAGCACAATCTCAAAATTATCAATTGAACTAATAATCATATGTAGTTATAAATCTAGATCCAATACCGGCATTTATATTAGACATTCCACCAGATAACAAGTATAGATATGTGTATTATTAGACAATAGAGATTTATAAATTTTATCTTCACCAAAAATATCGAAAAATAAAAAGTTATATACCTTCTAAGATGTGAATAATTGTAACCCATCTAATCTATATAAGACTATTGTTAGGATAATCAACGTGTTTAATAGAAGAAAGAAAAAAATAGAGGTTTATAACATTCACCAAATGGACATTAAATATAGCACAATAAAAAGTAGACATCTAATATATATTATTTTTTTCTTTACCTTGTTTAGCTTCTTTCATAGGGTTTTCTTGTAAGTTCTAGAACCCAATTCATAACTCTATAAGATTTTGAACCTCTTTCTAGAATCCATCACAAAACCTTATAGGGTTACATTGCGTTCAATTGTCCTATGATGATGTAGTCAATGGCATTTCTAGCTCTTTGGACATTTCGCTTATATTGATTAGATTAGTCCTTGATGGAATTCTTATTTGAACCACAATCTATCATAATTAAAGGATGTTGCACATGTATTCGGCTACTTTAGAAATAGTAAATAATTAAGTAAAAAAGCTATCTCTCTTTCTCTCTCACTCTATATATATATATATATATATATATATATATATATAATATAGATTCTTCTACATAATAGTCATCATTTAAGTGAGAATAAGACATTAACTTCTTTGCAACTATCATAATTATTTTATTAATTTATTAACTAATATATTCTTTGTACCATATAAGACTCTAAAGCATCCCTAACTACATTAGCATTATAGAAGATGAAGATAGTTGAGTGTACATAATTTTATATGGAAAAAAGGGTGAAGTAAAATGGATAAACTAAATAAAACTACAAGTAAAGATGATCAAATTTACACCTCTTTCATGATACTCTTAGCATTCATCTTGATTAGTATACACAATACATCTAGTCTAATTGCTTTCCATTACTTCATGTTGGTATAATTTTAGCAATCACAAATTCTAGCTCTATCTATTGATTGGTAACTGTCTTATCAATTGATTAGTAGCAAGAAAAGATCAATGAGAGTGTTCTATTGGGTTTTCTATTCTTACTAATCGATTGACAAGGAATGTGCCAGTTTATTGGTAGCATCATTTCAAATAATGTAAAAAAGCGATTGATCTTTCTCTCATTCCATTTTAGTCACCATCTTAACTTTCTCAATCACTCTCGCCTCTCCACAACCCTACCCTTCTTTCACCTATTGTTCGACCTTCCACGAAATAAAGGGCGCAACCCACTTCCTTTAAAGATAAAACTTTTACTCTCTTAAGTATTCATTTCTAAAACCCTGAATGTCAATATTCTCTAACCCTTTCTCTCTCTCACTTTTGATTAGGGTTTGCTAACAATTGTATTTCTTGATTGTGTTTGCAAGGAATGAAGGAAAGATGGAATAAATAGTTAAAGATGGCTAATCTCATTGCACAAAGTGTGCTTGTAACTTCTTAGATGCCTTTATTACTTTCTTTTGTGCTATTTATACAGTCATTAATTGTTGTTTACAATCTATCAACTGTTTACATCCACTATTAGTTGATACAAACTACTACTTGTTATTTTTGTTGTAATTGTAACAATTCTATTGATCCATGTAATAGTCTCTATATTTACTAGGTATTTTTGTCAATCTCTTATGCTTGCCTCTAACACTTACTCACTTAGGAGGGAGATTCTTTAAACTTTTGACTTGGAGGGAAGATAGGATTGTTGGAATTATTGACCTCTATATGAAGTGTTCTTCAAATATTAGAAAGTATAATGTTGATAATCGTAATCTTGGTTACAGGCTAGAAGAGTAGACTAATGCATAAGGCAATACCATGATATATGCTTGCTTAATTTTTTAATTCCTACACTCTTTTATTTATTTGCAATTTATTTATTGTTTATGTAATGTATTGCTTAACGCTTGAGCATTTGTGCATTACACATTTTATTAGAAGCATAGATACATGATTGAGTATAAGGTTAGAAGCACATAGAGTTAATTAAATATATAACCTATTTGAAATATCCCATTATTGAGTGTTAAGTTGGTTTTTGTACATAAATCTCTAATCTAAGTTTGTTAATATTTTTTATACATCAGGAATCAAGAAAAAGTTTAGTAAAAATAATTAACCTTGAACATCAAGGAATAAACATTGGTGATTTCTTAAAATTTAGTAGCAATTAATTCAACCTCCTTTTTTAATTATTCATTAGTATTAACAACTATGGAAAATTAAAATCTAAGTAGGAAAAATATTCTTTTGTCAAGCTTTTTCTTCCTATGTTATAATAATGTCTTTATTGAAAATTTACTTACTTATAATGAAATTAAAAGGCTTTTAAGCAAAAAAAAAAAAAAAAATTGTGAAAGAGATGTAACATAATGTATAATTAATTTTTATAGCCGAGAGATTACATGTATTACAAAGGAGCTCTATAAGTTAGATTCTTAATGGTAATATAGTAATTTTTGGCAACACAATACTTGTTAAGAAAACCTCAATTATGATCATTTTGTGAATTAGCGATCGAGGTTATTAGATATTAGAGCTAATGTGTAATGACTTTATTTTCCAACCCAAGCAATAGAGGGCATCAAATCTATGCCATCTATAATTTTTAGATGATTGTATATGTTGTTGCACTTATATGCTTGTCTTGTACTTATATGGTTGATAAACAACTTGCTTGTTATTACTTCAAAGGTATAACATGAGAAATATCTCACCAAGCAAGATGTAGCTTACTCTCTAATAGTTTATTCTATAGGTCATTCAAAAGCTAAAACTAGGCTAGAACAAACTTGGTTGTCCTAGTAAAGTGTTGTAGAAGGGTGGGCAGTTAACCATTATGAACTCCACAAGTCGTTAGGCGATATTATCATCATCACCTAACTTCATGTCAAACATGATGATGCCCATTGATACGAGGTAAATGCACCTATCAAATTATAATATAGTAGATGTAAGTTCGAGTTGATCACTCAATGATCTCAAATACTAATACTAATCTTAACTCTATATTTAACTAGAAAATTATGATGAGCTTGAATGAATTTAAATAACTAAAATTAATAAATTAACTAATTATGAGACTTAACCAAATAATTAGAAAGCGTTAAAATTAAGAACTAATTCAAGAGATCTAATATCGTATTAGGATTTGTTTTCCCTAGAGTTAATATGTGATTACCTAAAAATCTATCTTATTTCACCTTAATTATTCTTAATTGGGGGAACTCACAGTTAAAGTTAACACCTTTCTCTAGTATATTAACCTTAACCTTAAATTATTCAACGGAATCTTTTCACTTAGTAGAATAATCTAAGATTGCATTAATATACAATGAATTCCTATGCAAAGATAATAACTTTCCGGAAGAATTATGCACTTTATCTCTAAGTATATATGTAATTCTCTCCAATTATGTCAATACACATGTGATTTCTTAATCATCATGCATAATATCATGAATTGATATTCGAGAAATATCAATTAACAATGTAAATACATAATTGAATCAAGAAAAATAGAAACTTTATTGAAGATCAATAATCAATCCAATAGTCATATGTTAACTCTAGGTTCCATGATCTTAAATACAAGAATTTTAAGCTATCATGATGAATTTGAAAGCAAGTTGCAACAAAAACAAGAAATAAAATCGAAAACTACCTTTTTTGACACCAGACATGACCTAGGACATGGCTATGTCCTAGTGGTCATGTAACTCATTGACTTTAGGCACTAAAATTGGTTCTTAGGTAAACACAACCCGAGACACGATTGTGTCCCCAAGTAATGTAACTTACTAACCAAAAATCGCAATTTTCTTCTATTAAGCAAACGCAACTTGGATTACAGTTGTATTCCTAGACTATGTAACTTTCTAACCATCAGCTTTATTTTCTCTTAATAATGAGCTCCTGGTTAGACGTAGTCATGTCCCACTTTAACGCTTCAAAACTTCATAAACTTCTTCGTTTGACCTCCAAATTGAGTGAAACTTGATTTCTTTTCTTCATTTTCAATTCAAGAAAGCATTCAAACCTTAAAATCAAAATTTTACTTGATTAAGTATCACTTTCTTTAAAAACAAGAAAAAATTATGAGGGAAGTGCTATAAAGTCACCATGTAAAGCGTATCTAAAATTAGACTCATCACCCATAACTTGAACTATTCCCTAATAAGAGTCATCACCCATAACTTGAACTATTCCCTAATAAGGGTCATCACCTATAGCTTGAACTATTCCCTAATTGAAGCTAATCAGGTCATGGCAGAGTGGCTTTGTCTTGAAGGTAGCTTCCTCCTTATCTGTTCGTATGTAAGCTTAAAGAGGATAGTAGTAAAGGTATTGGTATTCACCATGATCTTAAACACCTGAAAGTTAGCAATTTTTACCCTGGTTATAATGGCATCTCGGTAGAGGTTGTTAACTCCCTCTAGGTCTTCATTGGAGAAGGAGATCGAGGTGTTTCTCTTCTCTCTCTTCTCCCTTATAGCCAGTACCTCAGACGAGGTATTAGCTAAGCTATTATGGCTTAGCCGACTCCTTGAGTGTAACCTCGTAATGATTATGTTGATGACACTACTGGGGGGCTAGTTGTTGCAATGATCATCATTCTACTCTTCTCAAGCATCTTCAATCTATTTCCTATGAGGTGCCCTATCTTAGCTGTCGTCAAGGTTATTTGTATTATTTTAGTCAACCATGTACTCTTGGAGTAGCTACATTGAATGGCATACTCTCACGTTTTTCAATTAGAAGCATTCTTTCGTAATGTGGCCATGATCTTTGTAGTATTGATAGAATTTATTGAAGTTCCTATGACTGGGGTTCCCTCTCATCTTGGGGGGCCACTATAGTTAGCCTCTATTTCGAACCTCCATGAACACTTAAGCGATAGGTTGGTTCAAAGGCGTATGTTAGGTATAGATGGGTAAGGGTAGTGGACTTTGCTTGGCTCAACGCTTCTTATTGCCAAAACCTTCCCCCTCAGCTCTGCTCAGTTGTTTGTTGCCAAGGAGGTCCTTAACGGATAATCTCTCTTTCTCCTTCTTTCAACCCAACCTTTCCTAGTTAGCCTTAAGTCTAGTATAAATGTTGTCTTTTTAGTTCATATATTTTTAGGCTTTATTCTAGAATTTGGCCAGGGTCTTGGGCTTGCTCTTGGTGATCAATCAGAAGAAGTCCCCAGATGGTTTGATGCCAAAATGCATGACATGGATAGTAACTCCCTCATCCAACTGAGAGTCCTGACCATAGTATTGTTGAATTGGCCCACGTATTCACACAAAGTGTCCCCTTCTCTCTACTTAATCAGGTACATAGACTAAGTATCCTTAGACGAAGACTTACTAGCCTTGAAGTCTAGACTGAATTGACAAGTAAGCTCATCGAAGGAATTCATGGAATTCTTGAACAGGTGGTTAGACCATATTCAAGCTACCTTCTTCAGAGTGCTTGAGAAGGCCTTGCACATGATAGCATCCTTGTGACCATAGAGGTTCATATGGGTGCGGAAGTAGAGAAGGCGATCATCGGGATCATTAGTACCATCATAGTGGTCTAGGGTAGGAAGTTTGCTGTTCGAAGGAAGGGCTTCATTGTAAGCCCTAAAGCCAAGCCAAGTAACCGTAGGATTGAACTTAGAACCCAAGGTTTAGGGCGATCGGTTAAAGGATCCGATCAAACCCAAATTAGAAACTATTGAGAGGAATATTAGTAAAAATGACCCTGTAAACTTAAATTTAAGAAAGTAAGTAGTAAAATAGGAGACTATAAAATTTTCAAATTTTAAGCATAATAACTGCTAATTACCGAAAAGGCGAAAAGTGTCATGAAATAACTAAGAAATTACTAGAGATAAATTATATGTGTACTAAAAATTTTAGAATGACCAAAATAATATTTAGGATTGTTCACGTGTACCCTACATGTATTTACGTGTAGATAAAAATACGCGTAATTGCTAAAATAGGCCGAAAACTAAGTAAATAATTAAAAAAAAATACAAAATAATTATAAAAAAATCAGAAAAAATTAGGATAAGATAACTGCAACAAGGTCAGGTCGTGTACTGAAAAGAAAAAAATTAACCAATAAGAATTTGACAAACTAAAAGCCTAAAATCAAGGAAATGGGGCAAAAATCCCATCAAATTAATGCACATTAATTACCACATTTGTCTATAAATAAGGAAAAAATTCTCAGAAGTCATTTGGCTAGTTTGTGATCTGAGAAAAATCGAAACACAATAAAAATCGAGAGAAATTCCAGAAAAAAAAAAAAAGAAAACTGTGCAGATTAGCAAGGTGAACTAGAACCACCACCCACCACCACTTGGAACCGAACCACCACCACCACCCTACACTAGACCCACCGCCTGGACCGGCCGACAGCCTTGGACCGGGTTTGGACGGCCAGAAAGCTTCGAATCGGTTAGTCATTTATTCACCCCGATTTTTGTATAATTTTGTAAAATTAGTTATTTTATCCAGAAAATTATGAAACTTGTTATTCTGAGGTTTTATTGTATGTATATTTAGGGAAAAATATTGGTTTAGTTTAATTAGATCTGGAAATATAGGGTCCCTAACAAATTGTTCAAAACCGAGCATTAGTAAACCGGAAAATAAATAGGCTTAGGGATGTAGTTTGGAGTTCAAAATTTTTCTGTAGGATGCTCATTTGATGTATAACAGTGCTATGAAGCCATTTTTCTTAAATTAATTTTCGAAATTTTTAAGTTAATTTTTAGCCCTAAAATGATGGTAAAATTGGGTGATTAAGGGTTAATTAAGTGATTAGGATGTTAATTACTGATTTGGATCTTAATTAGAGGTTTAGGGAAGTTAATCTCTGCAGTGGAACCTTACTCCTAGCCTTTAGGTACTAAGTATGGTTAATTAGGGCAATTAGGTAAATAATATAATAAATTAGTAATATGTGAAAATGTAAATTAATAAATCTAAAAAAAATAAGGTTATTAGAAAATATTATAATTGAAATCAGAAAAATAATAAATCTGAAAGAATATTTAATTTTAAGTAAATATCTTAAAATGTAAGATTTTTACACATCGGGAATAAATCCGATACCTCAATTAGGGTTAGCGTGTACCGAATAGTTAGAATACCAAAATTTCGACCTAATAGAATATTTGAATACCCAAACATAATGTGATTAATGTCACATTGGGATTCGAGCCTAATTACGACTTAGGAATTAAAACTAGAATCTAGTTTAGGAACCGAACCCTGAAATAAAATACAACGAATTATTAATACGTTGTAGGTATACATGAGGAAAATGAGTTACATTATAAATTAGAATAAGAATCCATAAAATATAAGTACTAAAAGAACCTATTTGTATTATAGGACACTCAGGAACAAATCAACTCGCAACTAGAGGATCGAGCGATTGAGCAAATTCAAGTAAGTTGGGTTATTGCTTAATGTAATAGAGTACTAGTTTCGTAGTACTCGGAGACTTAGGCTTGTATATGATTGTGATTGTAAATAGTTTGCGCATGTGCTTGATGTATCTGAATTCGTGCTGGAATTTGTACTGTGAATGACTTTGTGACTGATTGAATTGATATGAACTTGTTGAACACCCTAACCGGCATTTAATCTCAGTCGATCCTAATAACTGAAAATGTCATGCATTGCAACCCGTTAGGGGATTATAGGACTCTCCAACCAAATACCGACCCCTTCGAAAGGGATAGCGCAGGATTGCAAAACGGTCCCTTCTTCATCCTCAGTCGAACTAAGTGACAGGAGAGGAGGTCGCGGCGGGGATGGAGTCAATGGTTCGAAGGTAGTCGCGGGAGGAGCGAGGTCTCCATTGCACAAGCCTGGGTTTGGTTGTGAGCTGCTGCATAACATGGAACTCCTCAACCCGGATTGGAGCGGGTGAAATTTCTCTGATTTCACGATGGACCGGACTACGTTGTGCGATGACACTTGATTGTTGCATTGCATGAAAATAATTGTTTGATAACTCTGTTTGTGCTTGTATGCATTCATGAGTCTCCAATTCAACTTACTGGGCTTTAGTTGCTCATACCCTTATAGATCCTTTTGCAGGTTCTGATTTGTGAACACTTCAAATACTATGCCGCCCTATAATTATCCAGAGGTTAGTCTTTTTGAAGCCAGGGGTGTGAGAATCAAGTTATTTCGCAAATGTGTAACTAGACTGACCTTGTAGTTAAAGGTTGAAGACTGTTAGTTATTCTGTAAATTAGTAAACTGAAGTTATTAGTAAACTGAAGTTATTAGTAAAACTTCCTGGGAAGCTCTGTGGACTTATTTATAATTATCTATGTTTTATAGGACTTTGTGATAATTATCATAATTGTAGTATAATTATTACTCGAACTGTTTACTTCAAAGCGAGGAGTCGTCGACGCCTTGTGTAGATTATCTCTATGGTAGGCACTGTGAGGCCAGTTACTATCATAGAATGGTTTACACGGCGGGACTGTTGCGACTTTGCGACTTCGGGGCGTAACATTCATCTTAGACACCCTTAGTGAAGAGGGTTCTGTTGCTAGTGATGAAGCTAGCATCATTCACTACTTTACTCTCCTGCTTCTCAAAGAGCCTCTTCATTATTGCATGAAGCTTATTTAGGTTGGCATTATCTGTTGGATGAGCTTCATACCTTGTAGAATGTGCTGTCCCCTCATGTGAGTTAGCCACCTACTCATTGTTAGCAAAGGCATTGTCACAGTTAACCATGAACCGCACTATTGCTTTTACATTAAGGGATTAGGCAATTGATCCTTATTGTTCTATTACTGTTGTTGCTTGTTGTTTTACCCATTGCGAGCATTTAAAGCTTTAGGCGCATGAGTTTCCTATTTCGCCTCTTGGCTTTGTCAAGCCAAACCTAAAGCACCTTATTGTGAGCAGTGATCTCCTCTAGCAACTGCTCTACATGAATGAGTGTTTAGGGGTTACTTGTTCTTGGGATCCATAATACGAGAATGGTGGATGCAAAATAATGAGGACAATTTTTGGAGAGTGTTTAGTGTGTTTGGTTATGACATTAGTTTAGATTTCCATAGGTGATGCCAAATGTCATCTATAGGATTTGGCTAGTAGAGATTAGGCTTTGCACTTTGTGTGATCCTACAAAACAAAGAACAGTAAGGGATGCTAAGGTATTGTTTAGCGTGGTTACTCCAATGCTTAATTTAGTTAACTGTGTGTGATGAGAATAAGGATGTAAGAGCTCAACAATAGTATGAGTACATTAAGTGTCAAGTAGTTTACTGTTGGGAGATAGTTTGCTACTTATAAAGGAAGGTTGCTAGAAGTTAAGGGACCATTAGTAGATAAGTGGTACATTTGCATGTTGTAGATAATGGGGACGTGTAGTTTGACATGGTCCTAGATCACGGGAGGTGGTTGTTGACCTAATTGTCAAGCCTTATCTCTTGTCTTCTAGCCATTATAGATGGGTATAATTAAGCAAACCATCAAGCAAGTTTGGACTAAAGTCGGCTAGGTGGACTAGGAGGCCAAATTGAAAAGGGAATGAGCTGAGTCATGAGTTCGGTCAAGTTGGCATGGACCTAAATGGCTTAAACTTAAGATATCCTATCAACAATTTCAAATAGTAAGTTAAAATTGAATAACTATGCTTTGAATTTCTTTTTATACAACAATGCTCTTGTCTAGATTTCCCAATAAATGCCTAATGTGTAATTTGGTTTTTATTTTCTTCATTTACTTAGATTATTATGAGTTTTAAAGGTTAAAATTTTATTGATAAAGGGATCAGTGATGCATCAATTTGTTTTCTTACTCAATTTCTTTTGTTATTTAGTTTTTTATTTCTTTTTATTTTAAGAAATAACAATAGTGGTCATTTAATAACAAGTAATGATATGTTTTATAAACTTATAAATATACAACACTAATTGCTTTAATATTTTTAATTATTAATAATTCTCCTTTTACATTCCATTATTTTTATGACTTTTCATTATTAATGTTTTAGTAATTTCAAATAGCAAGTCAAAATTAAATAATTATACTTCTAGTTTCTTTCTATACAATTATGCTTTTGTCCAAATTTCTCCATAAATGCCTAATTTATAATTTGGTTTTTATTTTCTTCATTTTCTATATTTCGGTGGGGGGAAGGGTAGGGGGATGACCTTGAATCTGGCCTATCCCATTGAAGAGAACAGTATTTATACCATTACGTTATAAGGCCATTGGTGGCACTTTTTTTATTATTGATTATTTAATAATATACATTTCATTTTAGTTTAAGAAATTATATGCTAATGTAAATTTTTATTTTTGATAAGTTTAGATATGATTTATTTTCTATTTCTCTTGTTAACTTATAAATCAAGTATTTAAGTGTATATTTTAATGTGAATAACTTTCATCTATCTTTTTTGGTGCACGTACAACAAATATGTCACTGATTAGTATTAATTAAGGATACTGACATCAATTTTCAAGTAAGACTTTGTCATTTTCTACTCTACATTTCTTTGATGAAATGAATATTGGGATAATTGTCTTGGTCTTGATCTCTAATTAGGTAAGATTTTTTATATTAATCACTGTAGTCATCGTGAAGTAATCTTACTTTTTATTGTTTTTCCCTTCAATTCAAAGGATGCTTATGCTTTCTTTTCTTTAACATGCTTTCATCTAAAAATTCCTCAATTTTCAGTTATTTATTAGTATAACAATAAAAACAAAATTTTCATCCATTCCAACCAATTTCTCTATTATTTCCACTACCACCAAAGCAACTATAGTCATGATTTTAACATTCAGTTTTACTAAGGCCATTTGCAACATTCAAGCAACAATACTCCACATGGGGTTATTGCACATTGTGGAGGGATGCTTAGTGATAAAACTTAGATCTGCTACTAGTACAATTGTAGAAGATGAATGGATCTCTTATAATGTTACAAACTATACAACAACTTAACTATTTATAATTCTTACTACATGTGTATAAAAACAACTCTACTATCTATGACATGTGTATATAAGTTAAGACACCCCCTCAAGATGGAGAGTATATGTTTAATACTCTCATCTTGGGCATGAGAAACCTAAATTGATTAGTAGAAAAAGCTTTAGTAAAAATGTCTGCTAATTGAAGCTTTCTATTAATAAAAAATAGGAAGACTACTGCCTTCAACAACCTTATCACAAACAAAATATAAGTCCAATTCTAAGTGTTGTGTCTACTCATGAAAAATTGGGTTTTTAGAAATATGAAAAGCAAATTAATTATCACAAAAAAGCTTAATGGGCTTAATACAATCAACTTGAAATTCTTGAATAATTTGATTAACCAAAGAACTTCACAAGCTGTCATAGCTAGTGCACAATACTTAGACTCTATTGAACTTCGTGGAACACTACTCTATTTTTTGGCTTTCCAAATAATAAGAGATACACCAAGAAAAATACAAAAGCCTATAGTAGATCTCTTAGTATTTGAGCAACCAGCTCAATCATTATCACTATAAGTATGTAATGTAAAGTTTGAAGCTGAAGAGAAAAACAAATCCTAACTAACTGTACCCTTAATGTAGCGAAGAACTCTGTATAGCACAAGTTGATGTGTCTCATGTGGAGTTTCCATAAATTGACTGTGAACATGGACAACATAAACAATATCTGGACGTATAATGGATAGTTAAATCAACTTAGCAAGAATATGTTGATATCAATGAGCATCAATTAAAGGGTTATAATCATGTTTAGTTAGATTGTGATGCACAACAATAGGCGTTGCAGCAGGCTTAGAACCAAAGAATCTAGTAACAGTTAACAAATAAAGCACAAATTTCCATTGAGAAAGCACCAAACCTGATGTAGATCGAGCCAACTCCAGCCTAATGAAATACTTAAGAACACCTAAATCCTTGACCTTGAATTGAGTGCTAAGAAGTTTCTTAAAGCTCTCTATAATAGTAACATCTTTGCTAATAATAGTAAAATCATTTATGTAAACAAGGACTGTAAGCAACTGATCCCCACCACCCTTAGTAAATAGGGAATAATTACTATGTGACTGTTGAAAACCACGAGCTAACAGGCAAGAAGTTAACTTAGCATTCCACTAACGAGTGGCTTGTTTCAAACCATATAGGGACTTATTATGCTTGCATACTAAACTAATTCCATTAGGATTAGGAACATTTAATCCTTTAGCAATATCCACATAAACTTCTTTAGCAAAATCACCATTCAAAAAAGCATTATCCATTAGATGAACATGCCCCTTGAAAATTGAAACCAAAGAAAAGAATAAATGAACAGTAGTATGTTTAATCATTGCACTAAACGTTTTTGTATAATCAATTCCTTCTTGTTAACTATAACCCTTTTAACAAGTCCTACTTAATATCTATCAATACTACCATTAACATTAGTTTTTAATTTATATACCCACTTACATCTAATTGTATGCTTATCCGATGGAAAAGGAACTATATTCCATGTATTATTAATTTGCAAAGCCTTCAGTTCTTCACTCATAACCTTACACCAATGCTTAGATTTCAAAGCTTTCTCATATGATGAAGGTTCTTATTGTTTAGTAATTTAGACAATGAATGCGCAAAAAGAAGGAGAAAGAGAATTGTATGAAAGTGAATTATGTATGGGATGAGCTAAAGAAAAATCAGAAGAATGATAAGCTAAGGCCATGTTGAGGGTATGATGATAATCACAGAGACAAGAGGGAAATCTAAATGGTCTAAAACTTCGAGGAAGAGGAATAGAACTTGGTACACCAGATTAAGACTCTCAAAAGTTTTCAAAAAACAATAATAATTGTACATCAGTAGCTATGTTTGAATCTTATGAACTAAGATTAGCATTAGGATGATGTTCATAAGCATGAAACAAATCATCCATGAATGAAATAGAAATGTCTAAAGGCAAATAGGAAATAAGCATATTAGACAAAGAGGATAACATGATATGAGTAGAAGGCACATGAGCAAGAAAAATGTGTTTTAGGAAATGTGTATCTCGTGAAACAATGTATGTTTTATGAACCAGATCAAATAATTTGTATCCTTTGACACCAACAGGATACTTGACAAAAATGTAAGGAGTTGCTCTAGGATCAAACTTCATTTGGTGATGTTTTAGGTTGAAGCAAAACAAAGAGAAGCAAAGACACGTAAGTTTTTATAAGGAGGTGATTTATGTAATAGTAATTGATAAGGAGTAGTGTTTCCCGTAAGAACAAAAGAAGGAAGTCAATTGATCAAATATGCAGCTGTTAAGATAGCATCCCTGTAAAGGCACAAAGGCTAATTGCTCTAAAAAAGAAGAGCACAAGCAATAGAAAGTAGATGTTGATGTTTTCTCTCTATGATTCCATTTTGTTGTGGAGTTTCAACACAAGAAACATGATGCACAATACCGCAAGACGCATAGAAATCAAACAAAACAAACTCTCTCCCATTGTATAATCTCACCACTTTGACTTTATAATGAAATTGGTTTAAGGCTATATGATAGAAAGCAGGAAGCAAAGTAGAAACCTCACTTTTTATTTTCATTAGATATACCTAAGTTACTCTTGTGTAATCTTCCACTAAAGTAAGAAAATATCGACGATTTCCTAAAGTAGGAGTGCCATATGACCCCTAAATATCTACATGAACAATCTCAAAAGGATAAGTAGTATTTTGAACATGTATAGGAAATAAAATTCTCTGTTGTTTGGCTAAAGGGCAAAGGAAGCAATCAAACTTTTTACACACAACATTAGCATCTATACCAATATTTGCTATATTTTATTTAAAGATGGTTGTTTAAGATGAAAATGCCAAGTATCAAAGGAGCTTGACAAATGATGAACAACATGAGAGATAAGGGTATTTTCAAGATTTTTACAAGAAAAGAAAGTATCAACAATCCTATGAGCTTGTTGCTCCAAGTAAAACAACCCATAACATGCCTTAGCTTGACCAATCACTCTCTTGGTGACAAGGTCTGGGATAGAAGCACATGTATTTGTGAATCAAATTGAACAATTAGTGGAATAGATAAGTCATGAAACTAAAATGAGATTGGAGAATTTAGATGAACAATGCCTTTGTGTGTTGCTTGTACATGACATTTATTAGGAAGTTGAACAAAGCAGTCATGAACAATAACAAATGAATGAAACAGATCTAAAGAATTAATCATGTGATTGGTTGCTCTAAATTAAGGATCCAAATTGCTTTGTGATTCAAGAAAGAAGAAGAAACATTAGTTGATGAGCAAATGATACCTGCTCTGTCATTAGTATTGAGTGTTTTGAATGTTTTTGAATTATTTGTTTGCAAAACAGATGCTTGGAAAGCAGATGATGAATTAGAACCATAACTAGAATCGAGACACTGAGTAAGTTTAACAAATGAATCACTTTTCTTTTGCCAAACTAACAAAAGGACTATTGTGATATGTTGTATTCAACTTACTACCAACAGATACATGATCAAAATGTACTCCATCATAAGTTGGATTCATAGATTTGTCGGTCCCAAAACCAATTGCATAATGCACTTGATTAGGATTAAAAACTACTTGACTCATAATTGATGGTTTCAACTTATTGTTCTTGAAATGAGGAGGAAAACCTATCAATTTGTAACACCTCTCCTTCAAACATCCCCTTTTCTTGCAACAATTATACTGTACTTCATCTTTGGAGCACATTTTGGTATCATTAACAGGCACCAAAGGGGAGGAATCACTGAAAGAAAACTCTTTAGGCTTGTTAATTCTTTGTGACTCATTATGTATCACTAGGTTATATGCTTCATCCAAGGAAGGAAAAGGTTTTAGTACCAATATTTGTGACCTCAAAGTAGAAAAATCATCATTTAAACCATTTAAAAATTTAAAGACATGATCCTTTTGAGCCATAGTTGCGAATTTATCAAAACAAGCTTGTTTACAAGAGTCACATGAACAATGTAGTAATGACCTATAATTTCAAAGCTCCTCCGATATCATGTTGAGTTCAATAAAATATTCATCGAGTGACATGTTTCCTTGTATAACATTGCCAATAAGTTGATAAAATTAGCAAATTCTAGTGTCGTCAGGCTGCGAAAATCTTACTTTCAATTTATTCCAAATTTCTTTGGCTGAGTTCATATAAAGCATAGTGAATGCAATTGGAGGAGAACTCGATCTCAAATTGCAGGCCAACAAGAGATTGTTACAATGATACCAAATTGGATATAGCGATTCTGATTCCTTCGAAGGCTTGATAGATCCATCGACGAAACCAACCTTATTATAGATAGACAAAGCGAGCAAAAAGGAACAACTCTACATATTGTAATTCAGTGTAATAAGAATAGGACTAATTGACACAAAGTTTTGATTATTTGAGTGATGAATGAAGCAGGGAAATGAAACGTCTTCTAATGGAGACAACACCATTTTTGAAATTGAAAAATTATTACAGCTTTAATACCATGATAAAACCTAGGAAGTCGCCTAGGAAGAAGCTAAGAGAATGGATGAATGAATGTGTGCTGTTATTTTCTATTATCTTGTTACAATTTATACAACAACTCAACTATATATACATCTTACTACAGATGTATAAAAAGAACTCTATTATATACTACATGTGCATATAAGTTAAGACTTAGTGAATGTGCGTCCTTTACAGATGGACCGTATATAAGTTATTATCATTTTTATTCTGACTTTGTTTACAGTAGCAATCTTTAATGTTAGAGATGCCACGTAATAAAGACATATTATACATAAAAATAGTTGTTTGGCAAAAAATAAATAAATAAGTAAAAAGAAAATAAAATGAAAAGGACATGGTTCCATATGGAGCGAAGCATCACCAAAAACTGGTGGAATACAGAAACATTACATCCATCCTCAGGGCAAAGCCTTTGCTTTGCTTCGTCGTTCGTTCTTATCAAATGGCAAACGAAATGATGGCATATAAGGCAGGAAATCCGAACGCAGGATCAACGAATAGTAGAATACCTTCAAGTTCAAGCAGGTATCTCTACTTCGACGTGTTCCTCAACTTCCAAGGACCTGATAGCCGTCGTGATGTCGTTGATGCTATCCGTTCTGCCTTGGATCGTGCTGGAGTCCAGGTCTTCTATGTCGATGAAAGTATCAGGCAAGGGGAAGTCATTGAAACAGAGCTGATGGAAGCCATCTCCAACTCCAAAATCTACATCCCCATTTTCTCCAAGGACTATGCATCCAGGAGGTGGTGCCTCCGTGAACTAGCAAAAATCATTGAGTGCTGGGACCATTCACAGAAACAGGAGGAGAAGAAAATGATTATACCCATCTTTTATGATGTCGATGTAACTAGAGATGTCAGGCTCAATTCAAAAATGTACACCACTGACCTACAAAATCACAAGGACGTGTTAGGTGAAGATATTGTAAAGCCGTGGGAGATCGCCCTCCAGAAGGCCGCCAAAATCAGTGGATTCGATGCATCGGTAATGTTCATATTTGTTTCACCTAGTAATTGATCTTGCCCCTAGGAGTTGAATTTCGGCCAGGGTGGGGGAGGGGGGCGTGGTGGTGTGGGGGAGGTGGGGGTGGGTGGGGAAAGGCATAAATTTACTCTTCAATGTTTATCTTTTTTGGGTTGTTAATTATTTCTATTTTTCCTATTTGATTCTTGTGGTTTTTCAATTTTGCAAAAAAAAAAATAAAAAAGAAAAAAAATCAGGTTCAATAAAGATTTCTACTCTTAACATTCAATTTCTAACAAAAAAAATACGAAGCAGATGTTTTAACTTTTAGGGAACCTGCGGTAACCGCTGTTCCATGGGTAAAAAGGGGAGTAAAAGTGCATCCATCTACTTGCACTAATATTAAATGTATTTCAACAGCAGATGCTGCATCAATGGAACCTCAAATAAACAATTTGATAAGCTATTGTTTCATCTGGGCAAACCAATGAACAACTAGTGCTAGCGCTCCTTTTACGGCAACGCAACTTCTCAGATGGTTGCAACTTCAATTTTGTCCTTTTTTCTTTTTTTCACAGCATAACTAAGCTCATGGATCTCATAGTGGAACAAGTTTGTTGTAAGTTATGGACAAGAAATGACTTGGAGAGGGTGCCTTATGACTATGTTGGAATCAACGATCCAATGGAAGCCATCATGAAGTTAGCAGTTCTAGACGACAAAGATGTTCGATTTGTTGCCATTCATGGCATTAGTGGCGTGGGAAAGACGACTCTTGCCAAGCTTGTTTTCCATAAACTTTCATCCAGCTTTCGGCAGGGAGTTGCCTTTCTATCAGACATCCGTGAGAAGTCCCTTAAAGCCGATACTTTGGCCTTGCAAAGGGACTTAATATCACAGCTTCTGCCGGTGAAATCTTTTGATCATTATGATGCTGGCCGAGGGGCTAACATGATCAAAGAAAATTTGAAGGGCAAGAAAGTGCTTATTGTCCTAGATGACCTAGACAATAGTGAGCAGCTATCCAAATTAGCCGGCCACTGCTCGTGGTTTGGTCAAGGAAGCAAGGAATATTGGAATAATGCCTAATGGAGAAGGTTTTTATCAGTACGAAATGCAGGAAATGAAACCTAAAGACGCTCTGAAGCTCTTCAGTAGACAGGTCTTTGAAAGTGACTTGCCCCCAGAGGAGTATGATGAGATTTCGAGAGAGGTAATAAGTAGGACCGGCGCACTTCCTCTAACTATTAATGTCCTAGCTCCCTTATTCAGATACAATAGGAAAGATGCATCGGAAGGTACATACAATAGGAAATATGCATGGGGAAGTACACTTGAGATACCTAAGAAAGAGGTTCATAAAGAGCAGGGATCTTGGAGTACAGGAGCAACAACTAGCAGAAGACCTTCAAGCAAGGACTACGAGGTGTTCCTCAACTTCCGAGCACCTGACAGCTCTTATACAGTCGTTGATGTTATCTGTCGTGCCTTGGTTCGTGCTGGAGTCAGTGTCTTCTATGACGATGAAATTATAAGGAAAGGGAAATTCATTGAAGGAGAGATAAAGGAAGCCATCATCAACTCTAAAATCTACGTCCCCATCTTCTCCAGGGACTATGCATCCAGCACGTGGTGCCTCAGTGAACTAAAAGAAATAATGGAGTGCTGGGAAGCTTCACAGAAACAGGTGGAGAAGAAAACCATTTTACTTATCTTCTATGATGTACACGGAAGTACAAATGTCAAGCTTAAAACGGAAGTGTACACCACTGCCCTACGAAAGCACATGAACGTGTTAGGCGAAGATCACGTAATCGTGGGTAATGTTCATACTTGCTTCACCTAGTAATTGATATGGCCCCTCAGAATTAACCTTTGGGAAAAAGCATAAATTTAATCTTTAAATTTATCTTATCAGAGTTTTCGACTTTTTTTTTTTCTTTTAATATCATCTTATGAGTAAACATATTTTGAAGTTTTGGGAAGAGGTTAAGTCTGACAAAAATTTCTTTAAACACGTTTAGTCTATTTAAGAAAAAAAAAGATGAAGCACGTGTTTTATCATTTAACTTTTTAGAGATCTTGTCTAATTCCACCGTTCCACGGATAATGAAGGGAGTGAACATACCATCCATCGGCTCGTAAACTAACGATATGTTCATGTAAAATGGAAAGAGAGACGTCATAAAAAATAAACCTGATAAACTACCGCTTCATCTTGGCAAAAGAATAAATAAAGAATACTAGTGCTTCGTTTTCTGTGACCCAAGTGTTCAGATGGTTGCAGTTTCGTTTTTTGTTTAGGCTATCTGAGCTTTCGAAGCTGATAGTTGAAGAAGTTTATGTTAAGTTATGCAGAAGAAGTGATCCGAAGAAGGTGGCCGATGACTATGTTGGAATTGATAATAAAATAGAAGACGTCATGAAGTTATTAGATCTACACGCGGACGATGTTCGAATTATAGCCATCCATGGAACTTGTGGCGTGGGAAAGACGACTCTTGTGAGGCTTATTTTCGATAAAATCTCTTCTGGCTTTGGACAGAGGGTTGCTTTTCTTCCAAGGGTCGACAAGTTGTTCGGCATAGCTGGTGTTGACAATGACCAAAGGGTCAACATTATCAAAGACAAATTTAAGGACAAGAAAGCGCTTATTGTGCTGGATGACCTTGACAAAAGTCACCAGATATTGGAACTATCTGGCGAACCATCATGGTTCGGTAGGGGAAGCAGAATTATCATCACCACAAGGAATATTGGAATAATTCCTGAAGATAAAGGTTTTTATCGATACAAAATGCTGGAAATGAGACCTGATGATGCTCTAAAGCTCTTTAGTAAACTGGTCTTCAAAAGTGATTTGCCTCCACAGGAGTTTGATGAGATGTCGAGAGTGGTAGTAGATACGACCGGGAGGCTTCCTTTGGTTATTAATGTCATAGGTCCCTTAATCAACTACAAGAGTAAAGATGAATGGGAAAGTATACTCGAGAATCTCAAGAAAAAGGTCCACATGGGTGTCAAAGAAAAGCTCACGATATGGTACAGGCACTTGGACTACAATGAGAAAGAAATTTTTCTTGATATTGCATGTCTTTTTGTCAACGAGAAAATCGAAGACGTAACTTATTATTGGGAAGCGCAAGGACTTAACCCGATATATGGAATCATGGTCCTTAGAGATTTGTCTTTGATATTGTTGACGGAAAGAAGCTTTGGATGAATGACCAACATAGAGACTTTGGAAGGAATCTTGTAGAAGATGAGAAAACTAATATTCATGGAAGGCATAGCAGGTTGTGGTCACCGGAGGTATCCCTAAATGTAGTACGTGAGATGCAGGTAAACTATGATTTTACCTTGTTTTATTGAGCAATAAATTAGAAATCTCATTTTATCTGCTTGCTAATTTCAATTTCTAGGGGACTGAAGAAGTGGTAGCACTCAAACTTGGGGAACTCAATGCGGATTGCACTTTCAATCACAAACATTTTGCAGGGTTTAAGAAACTCAAATTCCTCGAATTAAATGGTGGAAACTTTGAAAATGAGGATTTTCAGAACGTTTTCTCGGAGTTAAGATGGCTTTCTTGGAAAAATTGTTCAGCTGAATTTCAAGAGATGAACTTATGTTTTGAAAACTTAGAAGTCCTTATGCTTTGGGAGGATTATGTCACTGAGGATTGGGGTGGATGGCGTGAAATCGAGGTATAGTGTTATTTTCTTCAATTTGATTTTGCCCAGCTTGCCTCACATAATAGTCATTTACGAGTTCGAGCCAATTTGTAGGCAACGAAAAACTTGAAAGTTTTTAAATGCACAAATTGCCGACGGCTATGGCGGTCCCCTGACTTCTCTGCATTTCCACGATTGGAGAGATTGGTTTTCAAAGATTGCCGGATGTTGCTTGTGATACGCTGGACCATTTGCCGGCTGGAGCATCTAACATACCTGGAAATCACGATGTGCAAATTTACCGGATGGCTACCTAATGACATTGGTCGCCTAAGATC
Source organism: Lumnitzera racemosa (assembly GCA_024138005.1). Taxonomy (NCBI): domain Eukaryota; kingdom Viridiplantae; phylum Streptophyta; class Magnoliopsida; order Myrtales; family Combretaceae; genus Lumnitzera; species Lumnitzera racemosa. Next base: position 3,266,894 of record JAMXBC010000003.1, read on the forward strand.
ACTATCGGTGCTGAAGTTGAAATTCGTGATATTTCTATTCACCGTCGACGTAAACTCAATGGGCTTTTTAGGCTTTTTCTTTTGTTTTTTTTTTTTTTCGCATAATATATGGCCGTCCTTTTACTTTATTTGCCCCTGGAAAATTAGCATGTTGGGCCATTGAGCTCATTTCAGGTTTGCCTTGTAACAAATTGTCCGTATTTTCTGCATCCGCACAGCTTTCCCTTTTTTTTTTTTTTTTTTTTTCTGTCTTTTCTTATTTACAACGAGAGAAGAAATTCGAACCGATCAATCTAATCAAAAGATTAACATTAATACGATTACATTCTTGTATTATAAGTATAAAAATACACATAATAATGGCAATATATCATGGGATAAAACATGTAAACACTCCTAATATTTATCTTTCTTCAACATTTTATTGATCCATTTTATGTGTAAATTATTATTTTTGTAATATTAATTCAATAATTTGTAATTTACGCATGAAATGTAAGAGTTATGACATTACACACTCATCACTCTTCATGTTTTCCCTTTTACAACATCATACATAAACTTTAATATTGCTTAATATCATACTCAATTCAAGTTTAACATTACTAAATATTGTAGTAATTAAATTCCATATTGTTTTCTTCTCCTAGCTCACACCCATTGTAAGTGTCTCTATATCATTTTCTTTGACATACGACCCAAATTGTATAGTGAAGTTACTTAAAAAATAACTATGTAGTATAATCACTATTAAGTCACAATAAATTATCTTAATTCACAATAAATAAAATTCATTAATAATAAAAATAAGTTATTAACAGCCTAAATGAAAGCTATACAGCTTCTAAAAAGCATCGCCAACAATCTTATCTTTACTGTTTATATTTTCATTTTTGCTGTTAATGGATCTTTTTTATTGTAAATCGTAATGATTTACTAAAATTAAAAGTGATTATAATAGTTGTGTCGTAGAATCCCTTATCGTTCCAGCATTAGTCAAAATATATCCATGAAATGAATAAGAAAGTCAATATAGATAGTATATTTACAAGTTAAAATTCAATCAAACATGTCTAATATGAAAAACACTCAAGTGTGAAATCAAGGGAAAAAACATTTAATTTCGGGTAGTGATCAAATCAATACCCCCGTTACAAGTTACTTGGTGTATATTTTCGTGTCACATGTATTAACATATAGTATCTTAACGACAAAAACCCAGTATGAGCATTCATTTAATTTCTATGTCCCTCTCCACAGTAGAATTTCCTGATCCCATGTTTTCGCTTTTATTATATGCTAGATAAAAAATTGAGATATCATGATTGACAATACATTTTATAAAAAAGTAAATACACAAAAATATAAAAATTTTGTCAATTTTTTTGTTCCACAAGGAAAATTTTTTCTATTATTAACTCTTTAACATGTGCCCTCAAACATCTATTATCATCTATTCCATACTAATAAACTGGATAGATCACCTGTGATATAACATTCAATATTTTACAAAAGCAACTCTATTATTATAACTAATGTAACGCTTTAAAAAGTAATTTTCTAACTTTGTCCTTTTTTTTTTTCTTTTATAAATATGGTCTTTTGGGTAATTATACATAATTCGGTTAGTTGTCTATGTAATCATGATTTAAGAATTTCATCATTCATTTCCTTTTTTTTTTTCTTTCCTTAAGGGCCTAACTTAGAGAAAAGGGATTCAAACCAAATTCATTTTGTTAGAAGACGGTATTAATACTACTAAATTATAACAGCCTTAACTTTTATCATTATTCTACTCATAATAGTTACATAAGATTTACAAATCTTATTATCTATCAAATAAACATGGAGTAAAGATAATTTAAGAGTTCACCTTTCAAATAAATATTTTTATTGGCAATACCCCTGTAATTTAGTAATTTCCCCTCTCTTGTTGTACTCATCCCAAAAAATATATATATTTTGACATCAGGCATTTGATATGCATGGTTACTAGTTTTGATTTTAGAAGCAAGCTAATAAATCAATCAATAACAACATAATAACCATCCAAGCGACATTCTGTGACGAAGTGTACAATTAAAATACATTGTTTCCAAATGAAGACTAACTAAACCCATCTAGACATTTATTCATAAAACCAACATCATGTTGAAATCCACCATCTTTTTATCAATCCTTTGCTATTCTGAGCTTTGTCTTGTTTCCCTCTAACATGTCTACGAAGGAAACTTCAAACCAGGAACACGAAGACTCTTATTTTTATGTAGTCTTTCTCCATTTAAGAATACAGTAAAGTTTCTAATCTACTAAAAAAAAAAAAAAAAGAAATGGAGGGTTTACCAATAGATTGTATCACTTCCCTTCTCTCATTCTGCTCCCCAGCAGATGCAACCAAGTTCTCTTTGGTGTCTTCTGCTTTTCAGTCAGTTGCTCAATCTGACGTCGTTTGGGAGAAGTTCTTGCCACCGAATTATCATGATATGATTTCAAGATTGTCATTCCTTTCGAATGTTGCTCCAAGAAAGGGCTATTCATATGTCTATGTGATCCTTTACTTATGATTTATTCAAGATTTTAGCAAAGAGATGTTGCAACTGAAGGATATAAAAGTAAGGAAGTTCAAATTTTCAAGACACATCTGTTTTGCAGTTGATTTACAACAAACTTCATACCCGAAAAAGTTCAAAAACACATTCAGAACCTAAATTAGAGACAACACTATCTACTTTAGTTTAATATTTCAATTTTCTCACGTGCTTACATTTTGAGGACCACTTTATTCTATACTCGTTGTCATTATATATCTCATAATTTGAGAGTTAGAATTGTGTTAGAGGAGAGGCTCAAAATTCTATAGATCTGTATAAGCAAGGATAACTTAATGAGATAGAGTAGAAGACTTACATTTGTTTATCTCTTGATTGGATTATTGGAAAGTGGATGGTGGAATGACACCGATGTAAATAACTGAGTCCTTAGCAGTGGAGATGGAAGAGTGTAATAGGCACAAGGCCAAAGCATTATAATTCTTAAGCTCAATCTTCTCATCTTTACTCTTGTTACTTAGTGTTTTATTTATTGTTTATATATTTTTTTGCACCTAATCTTACTAAAGCAATAAAAAGAGACGTTTAAGTTTGAATTTATAAAAGTTTTAAATTTTCTAAGTAACCAATTTATCCCCTCTTGATTACTTTTACGACTTAAAAAGTTAGAGAGCTATTTAGCTGTAGATATGATTAAACAAGGAATTATTACTAGAGGGCCAAATTCATCCATTATACGAAGATGTATTGATCTCATGAGTAATCTTTCTAACGTTGTTTTGTGTAGAATTGGCCTTCAAGCAAACATGGTGGTGGATTAACTTGCTAAGGAAGGTCTTGAGGTTGAAGTTAATTGTACTTTTCACTTTAATTTTCCTAATGTCATCTTAGATTATGTTTTAATGGGTTCTAGCACCAGAATGTTTGTTTTGATTGGAGGTAAATTAGTATTGTGAAGCTTCCTAGCTAACTTTTGTTTGGATGACTTTCATGTTGGGTTTTATTAGTCTTTGTTTTACCCAAAAAAATCTACAAGGATTTTTCAAGATGATGAAGATAAAAAGAGGATTTCATAGGAATTCAAATCAGGTTTTATCCAAAGCTCAAGATTAAGTTGGACGTGTAGAACAAATTCAACATAAGGATGAATCTTATCAAATTTGCTAAAGATTTTTGTTCCAAATTCAAACAAATTGATAAAGAAGATTTTGTGGAGATTACAAATTCAAAATAGTCAAACATATTACAAGATGCATCGGTAAAGCATCAAAAGTTAAGATTCAAATTTCAAGATTTATCAAGCTTAACTATATACTCCTAATTTTTAGGAATTCATATTAGCAAGGAATTTCAAATTTTTGAAGTACCTAACATGTGTGTGTAAAGTCAAAATAGAGAACAAATACAAAGACACGTGTAAACTTAGTCATTTATCGTATTAGCAATCCAACACTCAAGTTAAACTCAAGTAGAAAGGAGATTTAGTTTCCGCAAAATAAGGATAAACACCTTGAGCAGATAATTCAAAGTATTTTAACATTTGTTAAAGATCTCTCCAGGAATTCAACAAGGACACGTTATTTTGGAAGGGATTATGAACAAAATAGTGTAAATTTTTGAGACACACTAATATGTAACTTTCATTTACAAACTTATGCCCTTAAGAAAATTTAAGGACACAATTAAAAACACTATTTATTAGACACTCTTATTTTGTTTTCTTTCTAAGTTTATATTTAGAGAAACATTGTTTTTAGTTCTCATACTTCTATAAATCCTATTTTAAGTGTTAGAATTATGTTAGAGGAGAGATTACAAAGTTCTATAAATTGGTTATTGGACTAGAGAAAGCCTAGGGAGATAAAGCAAAAGCATTGTACATGTTTTTTCTCTTGATTAAAGTATTGAAAGTAGATAGTGAAATGGTACCGGTGTGAAATACTGACTCTCTAGCAGTAGAGCTAGAAGTATAAGATCGAAACATTATAAACTATTTACCTAATCTTCTTTAACTTACTCTGTTTTATTTTGTATTTTATTTATTATTTATATATTATTTCACACCACTTTTAGCAAAGTAATCAAAAGGGGGCGTTTTATTAACATTTTGCAAAAAACTTAAAATTTTCTCCACCTTACTTTCTTGGTTACTTTGAGGAGTTACAATCTCAATTGTCTCCTCATATAATGGTTTTTTTTTTTTTCCTCGGACCATGGAAATCAATTAAATGTAATATATTTTACTTTGTATGATATACTTTATATAGATAAGCACATGGCTTAAAACCAATTGTGTTTGTATAGGAATAAAATCATTTTTTAAATCGTATTTACTTTATTAATAACTACTATGGACCATATTTCTCTTTCAATCTATTATACAAATAACTTATGAATTTGACCTCCCAAGAGTATAATGCAATAATACCAACCATCTATGTAGAAAGATTGATTAGATTCTTGACTATTTTTTGTAGGCGAGAAAAGTGCTAACCGTTTGAACTATAAAGTTAAAGAACTTATTAGGTCTTAATTTAACATAGAGAATATTGTAACATATCCATCCTCCCATAAAAACAGGATGTTACTTTGGTTATATTTTTTCAAAAAAAAAAAAAAAGCTATGCAATTAGTAATATAGGTATAGGTCCACTCACTAAAACATATCATTCATCTATTCTAACCTATATTTTTAATCATTGCTTTTGCGTTTAATTGACTACACAAATATTTCTGGGTTAATATTTCATATATTTTGATATTGTTAGATTTATATATATATATATATATATATATAGTGGGTGTAGTATCTAAGCACTCCATTTTTGTAAAGCCTACATAGATACACTAGTCCTAAACCAACCCTAATTCCTAAAGACCACCAAATAACCAAAAAAAAAAAAAATTGCATATTTCCCCCCTATAAATGAATAAAAACAATTTCCAGCATCTAACGATCTATATCTCATCTTGGACTATCCAAGCTTCTCAATTCCATAATTAATAAAAAAAACTACTAAGTTCAAAGAAAGATCACATGTGGGTAAAAGGGAAAAAAGAAGAAAGAAGAAGAAGAAGAACATGTGCATCACTTTTGTGCTTTCTGTTAAAATAATTTATGGTTTTGCAAATAAAAGAAAATAAATTATCATTGTTAGGTGACAATTGAAACGACATCAGTTACATTGCATCCATATGAATGAACTAAATACAAAGCAAATTAAGAATAGTATTTCCCCCTTAGAACTATAAAATTAACTTGTGTTGATTAAATTATTTGGCAAACAATATCAAATTGGTTACAAGGCCTCGCTTCCCAATTTGGATATGCCTTCTCTGCTATGTACTCGCTGTATGCATCACTTACTTCCTGTAACGAATTACAACCTGTAGATAGAGTATAAATTCAAATTTAGTAAGCAACATGAAGGAGAGATCCATCTGATATAGCAATTTCTAAATTTAATTATTGTAAAGTTAATTTCAATAATCAAAGAGTTTATTCTTTGGAGGTTCTGTAGCATTGGAGGGTAACTTGATTACTGTTAGACTTATTTTAACAATTAATATGGACCCGATAAGCAACAGGAAGGCATGATCCATCTGATATCATGTTCGAGCATTGTAATGATGATAAATTCTTTGAAATTACAAAGATATAATAATAAAAAAATTTGTAAATTCAATCATTGTAAAGTTAATTTTGGTAATCAAAGATTTAAAACAATGAAAAATCTTCGGAGGTTCTCTAGTGTTTCGGAGTAGCTAAATACACTTCTTAGTTATTGATAATGTTGGAGCATGCGGCTTATTGAAGGATTTGCAAACAATGATGTTCCTTGTGGACTTAGATTTGCCTCATGTATAAAAAAATACAGTGGAATCCCTACTTCATGGAAGTTGTTATTCCATTTGTAGGTGTTGTTGGGGATTCCAAAGGAGATACTGTTGAAATTTCCGTTGGTTGTAATGAAGAGCAGAGAAAGAGAGAGAGAGAGAGATTGTGAGGAGAAGGAAATGGATGGAAGAGGGAAAATGAGTAAAATAAAATTCGACATTTAGTGACATTTATTGAGAGAGAGAGAGAGATGGTAGGAGAGGAAAATGAAGGAGTGAGAACATAGCAGTAACTTACTCAAGATACAAAAGTGGCAAAAAAAAAAAAAAAAGGAAACTATATGGTATTCATTATGGAGTCGAATTAATGGTTATTCCTTTAATACAGATAGACAAATAATACATATAAAATAGTCAAAATAAAATCAATCTGTTAAACAATTTCAACCCACACAAAGATCTATAAAATAGATATTTATGAGCAATTTCTTCTTCTAATCCGTTATTCGTACTTGAACCACTGTAGCCTTGGGATTTCTTGATTTGCGGTATGAAAAGGAAAATAAAAATAAACTACGATTTGTATACTTCCGTATGGATTTCTAAATATTTTTTATACTTTTGCATGTTTACTTAAGGGTTCACTTCCCTTTTATTTTATATGAGGTGTTTGGTTGAATTTTATATATTGAGTGGCTATTCCTAATGAGTTACTAGTACTTAAAATAATGAATAGCAATTTATCGCCTCATATCTAAATTGGTATTAAATGGCCCATTTGTCTTTATAGTAAATATCCTTCCTCTAGGTTGAGTATGTATCGGTTATAAAAAGTTGAAAATGATAGGGGTTTTAATAGTATACATGGTGAACAATTTATTTTTTATTCCTATCTTATTAATCATCCATTATTATACTAATTAAATAAAGTAACAGATATCTAATAACTATTACATCTCTATTTAATTTTTATCGAATTGTAATTCGGTCCTACGTTTCAAAGTGGTCGGAGTGAATGATGTGGCTCCAAACGTGGCCCTAATTTGATTATCATGTGGAGTGTATGCGTGGACTCAAAGTGCTTCAATGGACCGAGGATATCTGATTGTTGGCCGAGTTTTAGACGTAAACTTCCGAAAAACAAGCATGGGCTGACACGTGGCTTCGGGTTGCCTTGGCTTTGTGCTTTCTTTTGACTTTCCATGGCCTAACAGGGTCTTCCATTATCATAATGCGCATATGGGTTTAGTTTTCGCTTCACCTTGCATTTGCATTGGATTTCAGTTTGCACCTTTTGGAACATTTACATGGCAACTAGGCTTTCAATTTCGTACTTGGCTGTTTTTTTTTTTCCTTTTATTCTAGCAATTAAAATAACTAATTTTTTGTTAAAAATATAAAAACATATATAAGTGTCGAATGAAATTGGATAGAGTTATATACTTTTGTAATTTATTAGCGGTATAATATGAAGTACTAATTTGATCAAATAAGTATCTTGATGGATGGCATTTTTAACATTTCATGAGGAGGCATGGTTCACCTCTTATAAGGGAGTTACAGTTTCATTTATACTTTTTGACAGGACTTATTTCATACTTTGTCTGATATTTGATTCAATACCAATTAGATTTAAATTATTGAAAATACCATTACTTCGATTGTTGAGATTTAATTAGATGAAAAATAGGATCCATCTCGTTAAAAAATGGGCGAGACTATAGAAAAATCTTTTACATAAAGTTTTGTTTAGATTGTCTTTTTTTTTTCTTGCTATATTTTATTTATATATATCTATATTTTATCTATATTTATTTGAAATCTGGTATTTGAAAAATTATTTTATATATAAATTATCCATTTTTATTTTATAATTATGATAAAGGTAGTGATTAAAGTGTCGGAATTGAAAAATGAATATCCATATACTTTTAAGAGGAAACATTAAAAAAATATATTTTATATATTGAAGATGATTATTTTAATTGATATTTTTATACATATAAATAAATAAATGGTAAATAAATTCACCCTTGTATTTTAGAATAGGGGTATATATAAAATTATACTTCCAATCTTTTATTATCTTATTCTTATTAAATGCAATATTGAAGTAAACACCAAAAAGAAATTAAAAAGATAGAAAAAAATATGAATCAATCGAAACCTAAATTGCCACCACCAAACTAATTATTAATTATTATCGGTTTATGACAAGCAAATTCATCATAGAAAGTAAAAGGGTCATGGTCGTGATATCATATTTTGAGAGATAAGGCCTCTTAAAGCTATGAGGAGTTCTTTACACTTTTTTTAAGAAAAGGAATGACATCATTATTATGAGTAAAGATATCTAATATATCACATTATATTTATGTGATAAAGGTATTCATTCATTACCATAAAATTCGGATAAATTAATAAAAACTCTATAAGATTTTGAGTCAAATTTTAAAATAAAAATGTTATTATGCTAGAGGAAATTTGATTATTCCTAATTCATTATTTCATATTATTTTTAGAGTTCACTTTTATACCGTTAGATTTAAGTTTCAATATTCATTTTTTTTCATTAAGAATTTAGAAAATTGAATATATTTCCATCTTATATAGGTATATTACTGACATTGACATTGATTTTGGGTAAATCTATCTTTTTCCACGGCACTTCCTTGATAAGATGAATAACATCATTGTTATGAATAAATGTATATAATATATCACTTTATATTTATGTGATAAAGGTATTCCTGTGTTACAATAATGTTCAGACAAATTATTTAAACTTTATAGGATCTAGTTGGATTCCAAAACAATGTTATTATACTAGAGGAAACTTGGACTCGGATAAATCCTAATATATTATTTTATATTACTTTTAAAGTTTATTTCTGCATCGTTAGATTTAAGTTTTAATATTTAGCTTTTTTTTTTCTCTATTAAGAATTTGGGAAATTGAATATATTTCCATCTTATATAGGGATATTACTGGCGTTGATATTGATTTTGGTAAGGCCCTATCTTTTTCCATGGCACTCCCTTTATAAGATGAATATAGAGCTTACTAATATGAAGGAACGTTAGCGCTGATTATTTAACATTGTAACATTGACTTAGCTGTGTAGGAAACAACCTTTTCTTTTCTTTTTGGGTAATATGTAGGGGACAGAGTTTGCAACTTGCACTTGGATGCCGTCGGGGTTTATATATAGGTGCATATATATGATATATGTTATATGATGATGACTTTATTGATGACGGCTTGATGAATTTCTTTTTTCAATATTATATTTTCTCTGAGTTTGCAATCTGTCATTGAACTTCAGAAAGGTATCGATAATGACAGTTTTCTTTTATTCCGAGGAGTCCTTTTCCTTGGTGGTATCGTTTCTTGCTAAAAATTTTTGAGAGTTTCAGTTTTCTACTATTAAAACAATAATAATACATTTATACAATTGCTAGGTTTACATATTGTAAATGTATTTTGAAAATTTAAGATTCCTTTTTCCTGTATTCGATATTCATTAAAATATGAAGTTTGAAGTATTTTAGTAAAATTTCATTAATTAAAATGACCTCTGTCACTAGTATTTCTTTATTATTGTTAATCGTGACTGTCATTGTTTGGTTAAAGCAGTCACCCAATTTAATAATCGCTTATTGTTAAAAACCGTTTTTTAGTGAAAATTTTAAGTGCACTTATCCCCAAATGAAAAAAAAATGTAACATTTGATTGTCATTTGAATTCACGTTCACATGTACAAAATACTCAAACGCAAATCTAATCTTAATTAATGTAAGTATCGATGTTGTCACATGCATTGGATCCCATTTTGATAGACTTTTGATGGTCACCCTATTGTTTTGAGTCATCGGACCTAATCAAATAAAATATATAGGTCCAGTGTACTTAATATACTTACATTGGATTCCATTTGTTAATTTCTATGAATATTAAATAATCATAGTTATATGAATTCGCAGATCCTTCTGTGTTATGTTACATTCAAAAACACAGAGAGAGAGAGAGATTTAATTTCACGTGAAATCAGGTCACTTTGGTCAATTAACAGTACATTGCCTAACATGCAATACTTGGCTTCTCACACCACGTTCCACGATTGATTATAAATTACTTTCTATGGTCACAATAATATTCAACAGCAGTGGTATACTCCAATCTTTTTCCACGACATTTCCTTCTGCTTGATGAGATGAAACTTGAGTTAAATAATATGAACAATTGTTATGCTGATCGTTTTCATTGAATATAATATTTCTAATCACCGTGCAAAGAACTATTTGAACCAGAAAGATATAGTGTATTTGTATTTACACGTTCTAACTTGTTGACATAGAATCGGTTCTACTCCATTATTCATCTTTAATCAAACAAAGAGTTCAAGAAATTGAAGCTCAAGCATTGATGCCATGTGAACTAATGAAGTTACTCTTTATGAATGAAAGCAATTTGGCAAATGATCTAAAACTTGTGCACTGAACCATTAGTTAATGAAGCAGTCAAAATGGAAATGTGCAGTTCAACTCTGTTACAAGACTATCTAAACCTTGCTATGAGGACTAACTGTAAAATACACATCACCATATACTATCACTAATAAAAATTACAACCAATCAACTAATGACAAGTGGAAAATAAACTAAATATACTTAACACATCATAACAATCCGCTGGAGCAATACTCATATAATTATTTGCTTGACCTTCCAGCTGGAGCGAGTATACGCACCTCACATTTTGTCTGTCAAATAAGATTCACATTGTACAGGCGGGGCCAAAAAAAAAAAAAAAAAATGATTCGCACGTTGGTGGTTTAATGGGCAAGATGTGCTGGAAAATTTTTTTTTGAACAATTCCAAGATGATTCGAGCAATTTTGGACTGTGGACTGGATTTGGAACAATATGCCAATCAAGGATACAACGGAGTAACTTCTCAACTTGTGAGCTACTCATGTGATAGGTTTGCAATGGGACAAGCATCCATTAAAATAATTTGTTGACACTGAAAAATTTCTTCAGATGTCCTACCTATTTTATATTTTTGTTCCAAACTATTAAATGTGACTCGACTTGCTGTCTTAGGGCATCTCGCTTAGGGCAATTTAATCCCTACATAAGGACAGAAGAAAAACGGCTGCGTGACGTTTCTTACAGGATGAAATTCAGTACCAAAATAAGCATCTTTCCTTCACCTTCTCTTAATCTTTTCTTTTTCTTTTTTCTTTTATTTTTTCTTTGTCTGGCATTTTTATTAGATTTTGATCAAATCATCAGTCTCTATCTCTATGTAGTAATTGTTTTAGATAAAATATATAGGTGACTCATCAGACCTAATCAAATAAAATATATAGGTCCAGTGTACTTAATATAATAATTGTTTTAGATTCCATTTATTAATTTCTATGAAGATTAAATAATTATAGTTATATAGAGAGAGAGAGAAAGGGAGATTTAATTTCCCGTGAAATCAGGTCACATTTGGTCAACAAACAGTACATTGCCTAACATGCAATGCATGGCCTCTCACCCACGTTCCACGATTGACAATAAATTACTTCTCCATGGCAAGTGAAGTAACAAAATTAATTAATCATTTACAATAATATTTACGAAAAATTAAACTTTCAATCTTCAAAATTTACCACTTTTTTAATTGAATTCTCTAACTTTTATTTATTCTATTTCCATAATCGAATTTTTAAAAAATTTGCAGAAAAAGTCTTCCACTAATAAACCATTAGTTTTTCCATTAATAAAGCATTTATTTGCAAATTTTTGGAATGTTTAAGAATGTAAATATAAAAAATAAAATTTCTAGAACTCGATAAAAAAAAAGTGATAAAGTTTAAGGACTAAAAGCGTAAGGTATAATTTTTTCCCTTTTTTTTTTTCCTTTTAGGAACTATATACATATTTTTTTTTTTAAATTTACAACCTATGCATATATATAAAAAATTTAAACATATTTATTCTTTCAAGTCATGGCTTTTAATGGCTCTTGTAAAAAAAAAAAAAAAAGAAAAAGAAAAAGTCAGGTTGCTCATATTAAAGAACTCAAGCCTTAAAATGGTGAAAAAAATGAAAACATAAAATCTTAAAACGAAAAGATAGGAAAAAACGAAAATTGGTTGGTTCAATATACTTTTTCCGTTTTGGTAAAAAAATAATTCAAAAAATCTATGATCTAATTTGGAATTTTTAATAGAATTAAATTACATTTAATTTTATGATTTTTCAAATTTACATATGATAATATTTTTTTACTATCAACTACATTACACATCACAACAATATAGAGGGGAAAGGATTCATATCCAATCCATCTCTTTGGGAGACTAGTATTAACAAAGTAATTGTGCAACTTATTTGATATTTATTCTAATAATTAAATTAAATAAACAATAGTGATAGTAATTAATCATCACATTTAATTTAATGATATTATGTAAGATTAATTAGTATATTATATATAAATAATGATTATTTTATAATATGAGAAACGATATTTTTACTAATATTTTATCTAATAACACAATTAACTATCATAATTCATTAAGTTGTAACCTATGCTTTTTGCAAGAAATATTAACAAATGATTAAAAAAAAAAGTGAAAAATTATACTTTTAATTCTCAAACTTTACTACGTTTTCTAATTAAGTTTTTGAACTTTTATTTTTCTATTTTAGTTCTCTAACTTTCCAAAAGTTTGTAATAAAGTCTTTTTTCAATGAAAAACCGATAGTTCACTCATAGAGGACTCTTTTATAATCTTTTAAAAAATTTGAGGATTGAAATAGAAAAATAAAAGTTTAAAGATGTAATTAGAAAAATAGTAAAATTTGAAAGTTTAAAATATAATTTTTCGTAATATTTAACAGTAGTAGTATATTCTCGTCTTTTTCCTCAACATTTCCTTCTCCTTGATGAGATGAAACTTGAATTAAATAATATGAACAATTGTTATACTGATATTTTCCTCGTGGATTATATATATGTATATATATAAATATATATTTTAATATTGACGACTTTAGAGGCGGTGCCTTAATACCTTATTTCCTTCAAGTTCGCAATTGGCGATTCAAGACACTCAAGCCAAAATGAATGACGCCTGTAATCATAGTTGACTTTCTTTTACCCTTTTTTCCTCTAAGAATGATCCTTTTCTTTTGTTAGCTATTTTATTAACGGTTTTTTAATAGTGTCATTTATAAATTTAATGAAATAAGTTCAATCTTTCATTTTATCCTTAATTTTATATTTATTAGACGTTTAGTCAATATAAGATTAATGATGAGAAAGAAAGCTAAATTAGTCATATTAAAAATATGAATGAGACTATAAAAACCTCCATTATTAAAGTGTTAGGAGCTTTCTATAATTATGGTTTAGTTTTTTGTTCTTTAAAATTATTATTTAGATTAGCAATAAGATATTATATGATAAACAAAACAATATTAAAGAAACCTTTTAAAATTATAAACAGTGCTTTCAAACCCAAACCAAGTGGTTAATCCAAACGTGTGAAGAGGTAAAAAATTAAGGAAAAAACTGAGTTTGACAGAAAGTTAAACTAGGTTCAACTAAAAATGGAATCGAGATATGATCGAGTTGAATTGTAAGAATCAATCCGATTTTGAAAACACTAATTACAAATTACTTAAAACATGGTTAAATTGACCGACTTATCCAATTTCTCTTCCTTTCTGATCCTTCTTTCCGTTATTCCCATTAATTTCTCTCTTCCTTCGTAATCTCTCTCCATATACCACGTACCAAACAAGCGGAACGATCCATGTGGTGGAAACTAACTGCATGGTTACCATTGCTCCCATTAATTTCTCTCTTGCCGAAGGAAATTATCAAAATATTAGTTTAAAATTCCAATTGCATGCCAATATCCTATGTTAAATTTCTTGCATGTATTGAAAATATAATTTAAAGTTAGCACCTTTCAAGATTTATTTATTTCACCTCATTTTTAGGCTAATGTAGTTGGTGGATATTTTGAAATTTATTTGTCGTTATATGCTTAAGAGTAAGATAACTCAATTTATGATATGCGAGTGGAATGTAATTTTCAATATAAGCATTGATTAGAGTTCTCACGAAGCTTCCTCCTAACCCGTACTAAAATTGCAAAAGCCCAATACAATTTTTGGAAAGCAAGTTTTTTAAGTAGTTTGATTTTTATATTTTAACGGGATAATCCCTATTATTTATATTATTGATTTTATCTTTCCTTATTTCAAGACCAACGATATGTTTGTGGTAATTTATGAACCTTCATTTGCATGACTTGCAGGGGAGTACATTAAATGTTTGTTAACTTTATCAAATCATGGTGACTATGGATTTTGAGATCAGAGGTTAAGGAAAAGATTGAATTTGTATCATAAGGAGAACTTTGGTTAAATGAAACTTTCAAGTAATAATATTTATGATGTTAAATTTGCATATTCATCGTTGGTGTATCATCCATTGGTATGGTTTATTGATAAAAATTTTTCAATTTACATTTCTACTATTATAGTAATAACTAGTGGATGCTGCACCACAAATTTTAAATTATTTTCATAGGAATAACCTCCACAATTGAAAATTATTTTGTTTTTACGTGATCAAAAGGTAAAGAAAATAAATAGGACCTTATATGGCATCAAATTTACACATTGTTCCATGAGCCAATCAACAAAAGAAGCTACCATTAATTTTATCCATCATTTGTTTATATATATATATAGAGAGAGAGTTATATTACTATTTGAAATATAATGGCATAGTGGCTAATATTGCATGTGATACTCGAACTTTACCACCAAATTGCTCAATTTATTATCTTAACTTTGAAATATTTGACTTGCTACCTAATTACACGTTTTGTGGTCATTTATATTACTCAATCTAACTCCGCTAGTCTCTATTTGCTAACATAGATGGAATAGATATGTGGCATTACTATAAATTGACAATGTGGCACTCGCTAAAGTGGCACCAATATAAATGGACACATGTCCTTATGTCACAGGTTGTTTCCCCAAGCTTATTTTTTGCTTTTATACATTGTATAAAGAGGTACATTGTATGCAAGGCCCATAACTAAGGCCTGGTCCACTCTTTGGAATGTTCTAGAAGTTTTTAGAGACATTGAACCTTGGTAGGTAAAGTTTGGTAGGGTAGGGTAAGTGAGATTGTATAATAACCATTACATCGAGTAGATATTGGCCATCTAATGATGGAGGCCCCTTGTATATAAGGGGTGACCCTCTCATTTGTAAATCATCTCAAAATACAAGTCATATTCTTACTTAAATGTCTCTTTATTCTCTTTAAGTAAGTGTTCTCTTGTGAGTTTTGGTGAGAAAGGCTGACTTAGCCTTTTGAGAGAGTGTTTGGAGAGTTTAAGTGTTGTATGTGAAAGTTAGCAAAGCACTCATCACGTGATACTTGGTATCAAAACATAAAAATGAAAGAGATGGTAGGAACAAGTGCTTTTGCTATCTCGTTAGAGTATGTTAGAAATCCCTTGACTCCAATGATAGATCAAGAACTCACCATTGAAGGGAAAATCCCAAGAAACAAGGCCTCAATTGAAGCAAGGATGACTAGAGTGGAGTTAACCCAACCGATGTGCTAGATTGAGTTTAAGATGCTAAGAAAGGCTTGGGGAAGCTAAAGAAGGAGCTCCTAAGTAAGATGTTAATAGCCTTGAATCGAGCTGCAAGCGATCTGCAAAGAAGGGATGCTACCCTTAAAGAAATGGTGAAGTCCTTGACGAGAGAGTTGGGAGATTTAAGGACCTACATTTAGCAACGTTTTGAGGCTAAATTTAGACTGAATCATGGTAGGGCTATGGCAAGGATAGTTGTGCCAAAGCTTAAGGTCTTCAATGGCTCCGTAAATGCTAAAGAGATCGATAACTTCATTTGGATCCTAGAACAGTACTTTGGTGCAATTGGTATCCTAGACAATGTCTTAAGATTAGGAGCGACTCTAATGTTTCTTGATAATATGGCCACCATTTGGTGGAGAAGACAAACCTATGGAGCTAGGCGAAGAGTAGGCAAAATCAAAATGTGGAAAGAGTTCAAGTTTAAGCTATGAGCCTAGTTCTACGTAGCAATGCCAAGAAGGATGTCCAGCCTAGGTTGAGACGTTTAGAGCATAAGATATCCATTAGAGAATATGTGCGAGGATTCTCAGAATTACTATTGGAGATTCCTAACATGAGTCATAGGAATGCCATGTTCGCCTTCTATGATGCCTTATAGAGGTAGGCCAAATAGAGTTGGAGAGATGAAGAGTCTAGACTTTAACCCAAGCCATGGCTACAACTTAGAGCCTCATAAAGTTTAGGTTGACTAAACAACCTTGGAGGAAGGTAATTAAGGGTAGCCATGGAAGAGGAAGGGTAGCTTGGGAGGAAGGAGATCCAAACACAAGAAGATGTCATAAAAACCTAACCTAAAAGGATAAGCCTTTGATGGAAGAAAAGGAATATCCTATGAGGAAAATATCATACTTCATGTATGGAGGGTCACACAAGTCAAGGGATTGTCACATCCAGAATAAGATGGCGGCCTTAATTGCATCGGAGGAAGAAGAAGAGGCACAACCTAACCATAAGTTTAAATTGTTGAAGTAGTCGAGCTCAATATAAAGTAAGCCCAGTAAGGAGGCCTGAAGCTTGATGTAAATGGAGGCGGTTGTGGCTAGCCAAAGGATGATTTCCTTTGTGGATATTAGAGCAATCAATATAATTATTTCTCAAGAGGCAGATAATAAGTTGGACCTCAAGATCCAAAGGGGTAAGGGAAGGTTGAAGACTGTGAACTCAAAGGAAGTACCAACAATGGGTGTAGCCTATGATGTTGACGTCCAATTAGGTCAATGGAAAGGGAAGGTAAAGCTAGAGGTGATCTCCCTAGATGATTACGAACTGGTCATCAACATAGAATTTTTTGATTAGGTATGTGCTTAAATTACTTAAGTAGAAAACTATATTATGATCATGGATGAGGGGCAGCAACATTTGGTGGATATCAACTATAACCCTGGTTGAGCCTAAAAGCTTTTATGTTCTATGCAGGATATTGAGGAACAAAGCGGGAAGAAGCCTGTAGCCAAGAGCTCAAAAGGAGTAGAACCATAGGCACAGGGAGTGCTCAAAGTCAATTCTCTACCTAAGGAGAGACCTAAAATGTAACCACCTAAGGGACAGGTGGAACTGAAGAAGAGAGAACCCTTAAGGGTGAAGGAAGATACTTCAACCTAAAGAATAGGAGATCCTAAACTTAAGGGAGTGCTTAAGATGATTAAGGAAGGCTTGGCCCAATATCCTCATGTTAGATTAGTGCTAAAGCAAGGAGGCCAAACAAATAAGCATTGGATGGAAGATTGGTTACTCTATAAGGGAGGAAAAATACAAGTTTTCGATCATGAGAACCTTCGATTAAATATCTCAAAGAAGCATCATAACTCTAAAGACTTCAGTCATCTATATCTCTACTAAAATATAGATAAGGTAGAGGATAAGTTCCATTGGCTAAAGATGTTAGAGGATACAGAAGCCTTTATGGAAACTTGCGTACTATGTCAACTTGAGAGACAGGAAACTTTAGTAGTAATAAGGAAGAAGTTCATTCAAGGTACAAGGTAAGACAATAGACGAGAAGTGGAGAAGATCCTATAGGGGAACCTAACAAGGGGTTTAGGCTAATCTTCTTACTTGGAGTACTTAGTCAAATGGAAGGGTTGACCTTAGAGTAAAGCGACTTAGGAGAATGCCATGGATTGTACCCGCTTTAGACATCTACTAGAGGTGTTCTCTAGGGAGTGAAAGGCGATGGGGAAATTGCTGGTTTTGGTAGGGGTTAATGTCACAGGTTGTTTCCTTAAGCCCTTTTTCAATTTTGTACATTATATAAAAAGATCCATTGTATGTAAAGCCCACAACTAAGCCTCAATCCATTCCTTAGAATGTCTACAGCATCTGGATACATTTGACCCTAGTAGGTGGGGATAAGTAGAGTAAGGTAGGTAAGATTGCATAATAGCTGTTAGATCAAGTAGATCTTAATCGTTTAATGATGAAAGCCGCTTGTATATAAGGGGGTGATCTTTTCATTTGTAAATCTTCTAGAAATACAAGTCACATTCTTACCTGAGTGTCTTTGTCTAAGTAAGTGTGTTCTTGTGAGTAATGGTGAAGAAGGCTGACTAAACCTCTCAAGAGAATGTTTGAAGAGTTTAAGTGTTATACATGAGAGCTAGAAAACACTTATATGTGATACTTACAGTTGGCACTTGTTGATGTGGCACAAATGGACATCGTAGTAGTGGTGTGAACTAATACTTGGCAACTTTGACATGTAGCACCTTTTTTTGAGAAATATATTATCTTTTGAACCAAGTATTTAAATATCAACATAACTCTGAGAATAAACCACCCCATCCATGTAATACATTTTTTCACTTAACATGTTAAACAATCTATCATATATATAAGTCTTCTCACCTCTAATGTTCCATATAGGAGATATAACATGTGACAAAGAGCTTGAATAATAAGTTGCAACTTTTACAAGAGAAATACTCAATTTTGACTTGATTTTTATCACTTGATTCAATTTTCAATTTGGACAAAAATACTCAATCCATAATATATTCCTTGATTACTTTTAAATCATATAAAGATTTTTACAGAAGTCCTTCTTAGACATCCTTAAATTCATATTGATTGATTTAGTAGTTTAATATTGCTAAAATCATACTATAATTAAAAAAATCAGAGGTGTATTGCTCTGTCCATATTACTTAGTTATCTTTGACCATAATTTGTATGCTGATTGAGCATAAACATAGTTTTAGGAGAAATCACTAAGCATCATGTTTTAGAATCCAATATCAAACCATGTAATCACACCTAATCCATCTAATTAGATTAGGTGAATTTTTTATTAAGCTTAACTATTCTTCTATTGATTAAATCTTGACTTTAATTTTGTGACTAATCTTAATTTGATTTACTCGACTTTACAAGATAATTCTTTCCATTGAATATAACATTTCTAATCACTATGTAAAGGACTATCTAAACCAGAAAGAAATAGTGGATTTGTATTTACTCGTTCAACTTGTTGACTTTAAATTGGTTCCACCTTATTATTCATCTTCAATCGATCAAAGAAAAAAAAAGAGCTGAACAAAATGAAGGCCAAGCTTTAATGCCATGTAAACTAATGAAGAAACCATTTGTGAATGAAAGTAATGTAGTAAATGATCAAAAACTTGCATACTGAACCATTAGTAAACAAAACAGTCAAAATGGAAAAGTACAGTCAACTAACTTTGTTACAAGACTATCTATACCTTGCTATGAGGACTTACTGTAAAATACACACCAACATATACAATCACTAATAAATATTACAACCAATCAACTAATGACAAGTGGAAAATAAACTAAACATTCTTTACACATTGTAACTATCCAATGAAACACTACTCATATAAGTATTATATCAATCTTCTAGCTGGTGGTAGTATATACCCCATATTTTGTTTATAAAATAAGATTCACATTGTACTGTGTCGAATTTTTTTTTTTTAAAGGATTTGCATGTGGGCATTCTCTTAGGTTAGTCTCATTATTTTAATAGATACTTATCCCATTGCAACCTTAGTACGTATAGCTCACAAGTTGAGAAGCTAGTCCATGTGATTGACAATAGTATAACATATTCTGTTTTATTTATTTGACACGTTATTCTCTATGTGTCAATTTCTTGTATATATAAATATAATTCTTCCTGTACAAAAGATAGTTAATTACAAAAATAAAACCACTTTCCGTTACACTACTTTGTTTTCTCTGTTTTTGCTCGAGTTTTTTCATTCAAGGCGTATAGATCAAGCACACTTTTGATTTCCATCACGGCACTAAAGCTAAGTTCCTTCTGACTTTTAAGTTTTCCTTTATGGATCATTTCTATTTCATTTTGTTATAGAAGTATTTTTTTCCGCTCATAATAGATAGATATGAATCTTGAAGGAAAAGTAGTTCAAGAGAAACAAACAAGTAAATCCTTGATATATTCTAAGGATATTATGCACTAGGAACTACCATGAGCTCACAGTTCAACTCGATATGAAGTACAATATGGTTTAATAAGGGAACTCTCCACTGAGCCTTACTTAAGAATTAAGATAAGAGTAAAGTAAACAAGCAAATGGAGAGTAATGCTTACGAAAGAGGAGAAGTATATTCGATATTAGATTGTATGATGATGATGCGGCTGAATATTATAAAGGGTATTTATACCTGAAACATTGGGGCAACAACTATGAATGGAAATGGCTAAAAGAGTAAAGTCCTAAATAAGTAATGTACAAAGGATGAAAAGAGCATAAAGAGAAAATCAAGAAAAGCATCCATCTTGTATAAAGGATTCTACCATATGATTGCTCGAACATGTGGCTATTAATGGATGGGTGAGTTTCTAGTAGAAATAGATAAATTGAATGACTAGACTGGTGTCTACTGAGCAGGGTTAGGGGTTCTTCCAAGGTGATTTCAACTCAGACATGCTTAGAGCAATTCGTATTTAGGTCTATTAGACAAATTGTCGGGTACCGAGCTACTGTCTGAGTGTGCCTTAGGTCGACAATTAGAGACCATTGATAAGTATGTCTAGGTTCGACTTGGGAAAGGCAACAAATTGGTGAATTGAAGTAGCTTAGAACCATCAGGCATAGGTCGGCATTGAAGAACTCACTTGGCCATACTTTCAAGCCCTCAAGCTTGGGCTTAGGTCAAGGGTCTAACGGTCCGATTCCTATCATCTCCACGGGGTTGATTAGGATTTGAGATCAAATATGACTAGTCCTCAACCAGGTCTTTCTCAAGTTGGTAAGGATTGAGGTTGGCAACATTGAACACATTAGACACTCCAAAGTCCATTACTAGCTCCAATTGATAAGTGTTGTCATTAATCTTTTGGAGTATCCTGAATGGTCCTTCAACTCTGACAAGCAGCTTGTTCTCCCTTTTGTTAGGAAACCTTTCTTTGCTTTAGTACAACCACACTTGGTCATTGAGCTAAAACTACTTATTCTTTCTTGCTTTGCCTTTCTACTTTAGTTTTCTCGCAGCTTAGCCAATGTACTAGGCGTCTCGTTGATAGATTTGTTGGAAGGACTAAGCTTTGATTCTTGCCTTTGGAGGTTTGTAGGCAGCATTAGGGTGTGATTAAGGGGTAGCTCGAGGTTAAAACTATAGACAACCTCAAATGGGGCACGTTTAGTAGTGGCTTGGATGGTCCGTTTATAGGAAACCTCTACTATAAGTAGGCATATGTCCTAGTTGGCTAAGTTCTTTCCCATTGTAGCTCAAAGCAATGACCTTAGGGTACAATTGACAACCTCCATCTAGCCATCGGTTTGGGGATGGTAAGAGGTGTTGAACAATATTTAGCTCCCATCTAACGCTAAAGATTTCTCCTAAAACGACTCAAAATTTTTTGTCTCTATCTAACATCATACTCTTCGGCATTCCATATAAGCGAATTGTTTCCTACAAAAACAAAGAAGCAATAGCCAAAGCATTGTTTTTTTTGGTACAAGACACAAAATGTGTCATTTTGCTAAACTTATCAATGACAACTATTATAGAGTCTTTGCCTCAGGTAGTTAGGGGCAATCCAAGGATAAAATCCATACTTAAATATGCCAATGGTTTGATCGAAACAGGCAGAGGCATTCCCTTCCCTTATTCTACTCAGTGTTTTTGCTTTCTTACAGATGGCGTATCCCTTAATCATATAATGTATGTCATGCTTCATTTTAGGCTAGAAGAACCTCTTATTCAGTAGTTCATACGTCTTTCTTCTCTAAAGTATCCATAAAGTCCTCCACTATCAGCTTTTCTTACTAATAGTTCCCTCATTAAACAAGTGGGCACAAACAATTTGCTTCTTGAGAACAGATAATCATCCTCCACATGGTATTCATCCTCTATTCTCCGCATTGCATAATGTATACATATCAAAACAAAGTGAGAATCATATTCATACTATTATTTATTGCTTACAAACTTTAATAGTTTGGTTTACAACTTAGTGAAAAGGACATGTCTTATTGATAAAGCATTAGCAACTATATTATTTTTGCCTTACTTGTATTTGATAACGAAGTTACATCATTCTTGAAACTCTATCCATCAAGCTTGGCATTTAGAAAGCTTTGACTGGCTTCGCAAATAGCTTAAGGATTCATGATTTGTGTAAATGACATATTCCTTTGGCAAAAGATAATGTTGCTACACATGAAGAGCTTTGATTAGCGCTAAGAGTTGTTTGTCATATATAGAATAGTTTAGCTAGGCTCCTCTAAGTTTTTCATTATAATTAGCGATAGGTCAGCCTTCTTGCATTGATACAGCTTCGATGTTTACACCTGACGCGTTGTATTTAGACTCAAATACTTTATCAACGTCTAGCAAAGCCAAGATTGGGGTAGAGGTCAACTTTGCTTTTACCTTGGCAAAACTCCTTTGTTTTTGCTCTCCCTACTTGAACTCTACATTTTTCTTTATTAGCTTAATCAAAGGTGCTACTATACCACTGAATCCTTAGACAAAGTGTTGGTAAAAGGATGCCAATCCATGAAACTCCTTAACTTTGCACATGAAGTTAGGGTTGGCTACTCAATGATGGCTCAAACTTTCTCTTCATCAACGCTTAATCCTCTTCCACCAACCATATAACCTAAGAAGATCACCTCTTCTTGAATGTTTTTGAACAATTTCTCTACTTAAAGGACATCAAAAACAACTCGGAGATGTTCAGTATGGCTTATCAGGTCGGCATTGTAGACAAAGATGTCATGCTATAACATAACTTCCAATCGAATTTCTCAGGACATAGTTCATTAATTGCATAAAAGTGCGTAGGGGCATTTGATAACCTAAAGGGTAAGACCATCCATTCGTATAGGCCATATCAAGTATTAAAAGTAGTTTTCCATTCATTCCCTTGCCTCATTCTAATCTAAAGGTATCCTAATTTCAGGTTAATCTTACTAAATACCTTGGCACTACTTAGTTCATCCAACATATCTTCTAGCCTTGAAATAGGGTATTTGTACTTAGTCGTAATTTTTGTTGACAACTTTGCTATCCATACACATAGGCCAAGTACCATCCTTCTTTGGTATAAGTAATACGGGTACAATACAGGGTCTAAGACTCTCTCTTACATATCCCTTCTCTAATAGTTTGTTGACTTGTCTCTGAAGCTTTGTAGCTTACTCGAGGTTCATTTTATAAGCTAGTTGGTTTGGCAGGGCAGTACCGAGTATCAAGTCAATGCAATACTCTATGCTTCAGAAAGGGGGTTGCCCTTTTGGCAACTGTTTTGGAAACAGGCCTGCATACTTGTTCAATAGCTCCTTAATCTCTAGGGATAGTTAGACTTGTTCCTTTAGCTTTAATAGTTGCCTAACAAATAGAAAGGTCGATGTGCTAACTTTAATAGCCTCTCAAAACTCAACATGACTTAGAACCAAAGCCTTCTTAATTCTTTGAGCCAACTTTGCTTACAGCCTACTCACTTGTCTTGGAGTCATAGGGTTTAGTGAAATTTTCCTACCATCTTTTGCAAACACATACATATTCTTGAAATCATTATGAATAACCCTTCGATTAAAAAGTCTAGGTCTGTCCAACAATACATGAGATGCACACATAGGTAGTACGTTACAAAGAATTTCATTAGAATAATTCCCAATAGAGATTAAGAGTAACACTTACTAAGTGACATGTAGTATTCCCTTTTTGTTCAGTCAATGTAGTTTATAAGGCCTCAATGAGAAATGGTTGGCAACTTGAGCTTCTTGACTCGTTCAAAAGATGCTATATTAGTGTAACTTCCACTATTCACTATGAATGCACAAACTTACTCATTCACCTTACATATGATGTGGAACAAATTCTCTCTTTACTCCTTCTCAATAGATGACTCTATACTCATCATACATTGGACAACCAGGGCTAACTTATCCACATTTTCTGCAAATGCATCCTCCTCAACAAGATTTTCTTCTTAGGAGGTATTTCCCTCGAGAGTAACCTCTTCCTTAAGTTCCTCATTAGTGCTATCCACATGGAGCTTCAGGACATCTCTCTTGATAATCATGGTTCTTTCATTCGAACATTGGGCAGCCATGTGTCCAAATCCTTGACACTTAAAACATTTGATCTAGCTGTTCTTCCTCTTAGATCTTTACCCCTTCTCATAAGTTCTCGATTGCACATCACTATCAACTGATCATCTCTTTTGTTCAGCTTTGATGTCTATTCTTCTATTCAGTTAGGCATTTTACTAAGCTCAGTAACTTTCTTAAGCTAATCAGGTCGATTATACAAGTTGGCTTAACGTATTCCTCCTCTATCTTTCCATTCGTTAGGAAATCTTATAGCCTTATCCAACACAGTAAATTGTTGAAGTTCCACGATACAGTTTGGCTCATCCATTTCACATCAGATCATAAGCAATTGGAATTTCTAAACATACTCATTAATGGTTTCGCTTCCTTGTCATAGCTCTTGAAGTCTAGCAAAAGTATCATGTAACTACGTATCTAACATGAACATATTTCTAAGAATTCTTTTCATCTCGAAGCCAAAAGCTAACTTCCATGTATCCTTCTTGCCTCCTCATGGTCTGGAAGCTCTTCCACCATAATGTAGCATATCTCAAGAATTCTACAATAGCAACCTTCACCTTCTCATGATCTCATACAAATAATAGTAAAAAACATGTTCAACTTTCTCCTCCCAATCCAAATAGCTGTCTGCATCCCTAGAACTATTGAAGCTTGAAATTTGAAGTTTCACATGGTTAGCAACTCGAGGTACTTGAGCTCACTCCTCTTCCTCATTATATTCTTCTTCTCCCTCTTCATCTATATCACCCAAGTCAAACCTTCTCCTCATGCGTTCTCCTACTCCTCTACCTTGATCTTATTGAGCCAGGATCTATCTTCTTACAGGCCAAGCAACTTGTAGGGTATTCTATACAACCTCAACAAGTTGAAAGGCCAATGCATAAACAGCTCAAGTCAAATCGGCTATAAGGTTGGTCATGTCATCAATTCTCTCATATGTACTTTCGAGGGTATTCTAGGGTTGTCGTCCATGGTGGACAACATCACTATTGTCGTCTCGAATACTAGCATTGACACTCGGATTCATCATTCTCTTTGACAAAGCTTAGTAACAAACTTCAAATCTAAGAAACAATAAACACTGTTCCTCCAAGCTAAAAAAATCTCTCATACAAACTCTTCTCTACATGAATGTTCAACTAATCGGTGAACACAACAACTATGACAAGGAACAACAAACCCATCTGAAACTTGCTTGTATTTGTATGTTTGAAATAGGGAAAACAGAGTCTATAACCATAGCAAATTACTATTCTTTCTACTTACTCGAACAATCACAGCTACTCTTTATGTAACTATAGCATACTATCTCAACAAGCATTACTTCATAAGAAAGCTCAAATACGACTTACCCAAACGAGCCTCCACTTTGATACGAAGACAATACGAACCAGGCTAAGGACTAACGAGGTAAATTGATCGGGGTGGGTAAGTCTAAGCTTATGAAAAGCTTAGGAATAAAGATCGAAAACTTATGCATACAAAGAAACAAATAAGCAAATCCTTAATCCATTTTAAGGATATTATGCACTACGGAACTACCGAGGACTCACGAATTAACTCAATATGACTACAAGCTAGTCTAATGAGGGTACTCATCACTTCGCCTTACTTAAGGGTTATGATAAAAGTGAAGTAAGCAAGCAAATGAAGAGCAATGCTCACGAAAGAGTATAACTATATTCAATATCAGATTATATGATGATGATGCGGCTAGATATTACAAAAGATATTTATACCTGACATGATAGGGCAACAACTATGAATGGAAATGACCAAAAAGTTAAAGTCCTAAATTAGTAATGTATAAAGGATGGAAAAGGGCATAAAGAGAAAATCAAGAAAAACATCCATTTCATATAGAGGATTCTATCATATAATTGCTCAGACACGTAGTTGTCAATGGATGGGTGAATTTCTAGTGAAAATAGATAAACTGTACGATTAGGCTAGTGTCTATCTTATAGAGGTGCTGAACATGGCTGGGTGTTCTTCTAAGGCGAGTTCAGCTCTGATACGCTTAGAGTATTTCATATTTAAGTTGGTTAGACAGATAGCTGAGTGGGCCAAGCTCTTGTTGAAGTGTACCTTAGGTCGACAATCAGAGATCATTAATAAGTACAAGTAGGTTCGGCTTGGATAAGGTAGCAGACTAATGAATTGAAGCAACTTGGACTCATCAAGCATAAGTTGGCATTAAAGAACTCACTTGGCCATATTCTCAAGCCCATAAACTTAGGCTTGGGTCAAGGGTCAGGTGGTCTGATTCCTATCACTAATAGCCTTAATTTTTCCTAAGTTGGCCTTAACCCTTCATTGGGTAACCTTAAAAGCTTAAGAACTTATTAAGACTGGCCTCAAACACACACTTTTAAGGGTTTGGCCTCAAACACACACTTTTGAGGGTTCAGCTTCATGTCATACTTCCTCATTCTATTGAGGGCTTCCTGTAAGTCCTTGATATGGTCACCAAGCTGCTTACTCTTAATGATCATATAGGTGACGTATACCTCTATGTTTTACCTAAGCCAGGGCTTGAATAAGGTGGTTACGATCCATTGGTATGTTAGAGTTTTTTAAGCTGAAGGGCATTACGGTATAGTAGTAGATACTAAAATCTATGATGAAAAAGGTGTGGACTTTATCTTTTGGGTCCATCTTGACCTGATTGTAACCTGAAAAAGCATCTATAAAGCTTAGTAGCGCATGTCCTGATGTGGAGTCGACTAATTGGTCTATCATTGAAAGAGGGAAGTACTCTTTTGGATAGGCTTTGTTCAAGTCGATGTAATCGACTCACATTTGCTACTTTCCATTTTTCTTCTTGACTAGCATAACATTAGCTAGCTAAGTCAAGTACTTCTCTATGTACGAATATTGCCTTTAGCAACTTTTGCACTTCTTCTTCAATGGCAACCTGTTGTTTTGGAGCAAAATGCTCTTCTTTTGCTTGACATGGTAAAGAGTCTCATTGATCTTGAGGTTATAGGTCACCAAGTTGGTTGAAATATTAAGTATATCAAACATTGACCAGGTGAACCAATTTGAGTTGTCTTACAAAGCTCAATGATGGCCTCCTTCACCTCAAGAGGCATCTTAACCTCAACCTTACTGGTATCGTCGGGGTTGGCACCAATCTACACCTCTTCTACCTTCTTACTTGGCTCGCTTCTCTCAGCAGGCTTCTCCTGCAAACCTACTTCAATGGCGAAGATTGCATTACCTTAGGCCACTTTTACATAGAGCTCTTTGGAGAGCTTCTAGTCACACCTACAAACTCCCACCTTAATGGGGGTTAGGAACTTAACCTTTAAATGCAGAGACGACATAATAACTCTAAAGCTAGTAAAGCTTAATTATCCTAGTAAAGCATTATAAGGGGATGGGTAGTTTATCACCACAAATTCTATTGGTTGTCATGCGATGTTCTCGTCATTACCAAGCTTCATATCTAGGGTGATGATGCCCTTAGGTTGGATAGTTCCCCCATTAAATCCAATCAAGTCATGGTGATATGTCTTCATCTTCACAGGTAACTTTTTCCTAATTTTTTCATAGGTATGTTTAAGGAGGATGTCGGTGGAGTTGCTTGTATCTACTATAATCCTTAGGATGTTAAAACCTGAGTTCCTTGCGCCAATCACTAAGGCATCTTGATGGGGGGTGTTAACTCCCTCCAAATCCTCATCAAATAAGGAGATAGAGGTATCATGATTCTACCTCTTCTCCCTCACTACCATCATCTTAAATGGGCCATTAGCTTGGTTACTATAGCTTGGCCAGCTCCCTAAGTGTGGCTGCCCAACCATAATGTTGATGATGTTGTTGGGGCATTAATTGTTGTAGTTATCATCATTTCCTTCTTCTTGGGCATCCTCCATCTACCACCTCTGAGGTGTCTTAGGCTTGGCCACATATTCTCTAAATTTTCCCCTTTCGATGCTGTATTTCATAGCATTCTTCAATTGAAAAAATCCATTTGTTGTGTAGTTGTAGTCCTCGTAGAATTGAAAATATTTGTCAAAGTTCCAACAACTGAGGGTCTACCTTACCTTGGGGGGCTTCTACAGCAGGCCTCTTCCCTAAACCTCCATATAAACTTAAACCAAGGGCCTGTTTAGAAGGGTATATATCGGTAAGGCAATGGGCACTTCTTATTGTTGGAGATCTCCCCATCAAGTCGGCTAGGTGCCTTTCTACCAAAGTGGTCCTTCAAGGACACTTTCTCCTTTTCCTTCTTTATGCCTTACCTTTTTAGGTCGGCCTCACATTTAGCACATATATAATTCTCCTGGTCTATGTATATCTAGGCCTTGTTCTAGAATTTAGCTAAGGTCTTGGGTTTACTTTTGAAACCTACTAGAAGAAATCCTTAGAAGGTTTGATCCCAAGCTGGGGCAATAACTCCCTCATCGAGCTAAAGGATCTCAACCACAGCATTGTTGAATCGAGCTACATATTCAAGAAGAGTTTCCCCTTCCTTCTACTTGATGAGGTATCCCTGTATAGGGGCTTACTAGCCCTAAAATGGACACTTGAAGCGACAAGGGAGATAAAATTCTTAAGTAGGTGGTTAAACTATGTCCCTACTACATTCCTCAATGTACTTGGGAAGGCATTGTACATAATTTCATCCCAATGACCATGGAAGTTCATAAGGGTATAGAAATGAAGGAGGTAACCATCAAGATACTGGTCTAGGGTAAGGAGCTTGGAGTTTAAAGGAAGGACCTCATCTTGGATATCGATGGTTAAGGGGGTTTTGTTGTTGGTGACCAAAGGAGTACCTTCCACTACCTTGTTCTCCTTCTTCTTGAAGAGCTTCTTGATAATCTTGTAGAGCTCATTCAAGTTGACGTTGTCACGTGGATGAACTACGCACTACTAAGTGGGTAGCCTCCCCATGGGAGTTAGTTGCCTACTCATTACCAACAAAGGTGTAATCACGGTTATTCGCAGATTACATCAACTACTCCTGCACTTAGGGGTTAGGCTATTATGCCTTACCATTCTATTGTTGCTACTACTATTGGTTATTTTACCCATTATGGGCATTTGAGACCTCAAGCAATCAAGTATGCCTGCTTTACCTCTCAACTTCGTCAAGTCTAGCTTGGATCTCCCTATCGTGAGTAGCAAACTCCTTAAGTGGCTTCTCTAGATACTTTAGTCCTTGCTTAAGGGTCTTGATAGGAATTAACTTCTCAAACTAGTCACATATAGCTAAGCTAGAGGACTACAACGACTTACATAGAGAAAACTTGCTCGAAACCCCATTTGGGATGAAGATTCCTATTTCAATCTCTATCTTTTACACTACTGTCAACCTGAATGCGAGCTCTCATAAGTGACAATGTAGTTTTCAAGTTGCCAAGCATATATGTTGATCTACCGAGCATCCATGCCTATTACTAAGCTCTTACCATGATTTAGGTAGCGTCTGAGCCGACTAACTTCAAACGTTAGATTGAGTCGAACTGCTAAGACATTCGACTTAAAGAGCTGCCCTAAACTTTGAATATCTTTAATGTACCTAAGCTTTGACTTGAACAAGACTAGATTTGCCTAGCTTTGAAGCCTTCTTCTAACATCCCTTAAGCTTAACCTTATAGCCATAGGATTGCTTTAAACTCCGCATCAGCAAGACCAACTTCTATACATAGCACCAATCACTTATTAACACTTGTCTTCTGATATAATATTCTAGAACGATTCTTTACTTTTCTGTATAATGTATTATTTAACATTTTTACCCCTTTTAAGAATGTTATAGGAACTTTTTGTTTTTGTGTTTTCCTTATTTAGTCTAATCCTAGTTGAGGTCATGTAAATACCTCACTTTGTTGTACGCAAACAACACATTGCATTATTGATTATTACAAATTTCCTTTCTTGAGCAACCATAGTGTTCTCGTTTATCTCCTAACTCTTATTTATTTCCTTTAATAAGGAGTAGTGGAGAGCAACCCTATAACTTGGACCAGTAAGTCACATTTGGTAAGCTGTAGGCTATGTAAGATTTAGTTGATGCATCATATTCGGTTAGGTAGCTTACGGATTTACTAAAAGCCCCTTTTATTTTCTTGTTCTTGTTTGTTATGGTATGCCATTTGTATGTACGACCTCGGAGTTGCATTAGCTTTGCTAGTATCAAGAAAGCATGGTTTTGAGAGGAAATATGTGAAATTGCAGTGAAGTTTTGTTCGTGTTTGTTGTTAGTGGCTGTTGTGTTCCTTCTGTAGTTGCTATAATGCGTTTGAGTGAAGTAAAGTTTGAAGTTGTGAGTTGTAAAGTGGAGGTTTGTATGTTGGTAAGTATCATTCCTATTGTTACTTTATTTTTCACTACGATAACAGAGTAAGTTCATTTCTATTGCATTTAAGTGAGTGTTTGGTGTTGAAGTTGTTAGAGTGTATTAGTAAGGTTTTGGCTAGCAAGTAGAAGTGTTTGTTGTATATTATATTGTTAACCTATCAAAGAAGTATTATACAATATCGGATTCAAGTGTTCAAGGTGTTATTTGAGACTTGACTAGTGGTGCTCATGCTAACTAACGTCAAAATGATAGTAAGACCTTCAAGTCGATCAGTGACAAGCTTGATAGAGTCACCAATCTTGTTGAGAGTCCGGTTATTGCAATACAAGCCAATAGGTAGTAACCACAAGGTGTACCTCATCATAACCCACCTAAGAATGTTCCCAAGAGACAATATGATTAAGGTGGTCGAGCTAATCACCTAGTTTAACCCCATCGAGTTGGAGGAGTTGTATATCGAGCTATTATACGAAGGCTGGAGTTAGAAGAGATTGAGGAAGATATTGAAGATGTGGATTTAGAATATGAGGGAGAGGAAGAAGAAGAAGTTGAATATTGCTAAGCATAAGAGCGAAAATGCCAAGCTCCTCAAGGACTTAATAATGTCAAGGTCCAAATCCTACCCTTTAGTGAAAGTGAAGATATAGATGAATATTTAGGGTGAAAAGAGAAGGTATTTGACTGTTATGGTATACAAATGTAGTTAAGGTTCGACTTACTACACTTGAATTTTCTAGATATGCTATCATGTAGTGAAAGAATTTGTTTACAACTAAAGCGAGAGATGGAAGATGAGGTGCACAAACTTGGAAAGAGAAGAAGAGATTGTTGAGGGGAAGATTCATACTCGAGATTTACTTACAGGATACATTAGCCGAGTTACAAGAGCTTTGCCAAGGAAGCCAATTTGTTGATGACTATGTGAGAGAATGTCAGATGTTGATGATCTAAGTAGACGTGGATGAACCTAAGACTCATACCCTATGGAATCAAATATGAGATTCATAATGTTATAGAAGTATATAGATTCTATACATTGGAAGACGCCATTAAAGTAGCATAAGAGGTTGAAAAGTAAGGGAGAAATGCCTCGAGCAAACTTGGCTTGTGTTTTTCTTGAGCTCTTATTCCGCATTAACCTGCTCATGTTGAGCTAAGGAGAACATCTTGAGCTGAGGAAAAACATGACCAACCTAAAGATAGCCGAGTAAGCTAAAAGACCTACATTGAGGATAGGTTGACCCTAAGGACATATGAGAAAGGAAAGACCTCTAGATCAAAGATGGGTGAGGTGAAATGCTTTAAATGCTTGGGTTTTGAACACATGGTTGCTAAGTATTTGAACCAACTTGCTATGGCACTCCACGAAGATGTAGTAGATAGTACTGACGAGAGCGAACTAGAGGAGGAGAAGAATGTTAGAAGAATTGAAGCTAAGGAGGAAGAGAAGACCTATGCCTATACCCACCAAGGAGAGGTGATGACATTAGTATTGAGATGAGTGCTAAGCTTTATGCCAAGCTTTGAAGAAGACTAAAGAGAAAATTTACTCCACACCAAATATACCATTTAGAGATAATTGTGCAACATCATTGTGGATGGAGGGAACTGTACCAACATTATTGCATAATCCTTCATGCAAAGGTTTTGACTGCTGAACTCTAAGGACCCTGACCCTATAAGCTATACTGGCTTCATGATAAGAGTGCTCTACACATCACTAAATAAATAACCCTACCTATTAGTGTTAGATATGTGTACAGGGATGAAGTGATATGTGATGTCATCCCTATGAGAGCTTTACATTTATTACTTGATGACCATGGTTGTAAAACTGACATATTATTCATGGAGGATATAAGAAAACCTATGCTTTTGTCAAGGATGAAAAGAAGATTGTGTTGCAACCTATGACACTAACCTAGGCGAATGAGTGATTCTTACTATCTCATTTTCCTTCATCGATCCCCTTTGTCACAAAATCTTTTCTTGCTTAGGTTAGCTTTACTTTTGAGCCTTCCTAGCAATAACCAGCTCACCTGAGCTAGCAAGAAGAAAGCTTTAGTGATGAGCCGAAGAGAGCTTTGAGCTGTTGAAAAGGCTGATAAGCTTACGTTTTTATTGATTAGAAGATTATTAGAGATGAGAAATATGGAAGATGTCCTTAATGAGATCTAAAGATTGATTAATGAATTTTTCTTACCTATTCTTTGAAGATTTGCCTAATGGAGTACCCCCAATTTGAAGCATAGAACACTGTTAATCTACAACTAAGCATAGCCCTCCTAAATTGACCTGCCTACATAACGAATCCTAAGTAGGCTTCTGAGTTGAAAAGGTAAGTAGATGAGCTTATAGAGTAAGGTTATGTGAGGAAGTGCATGAGTCCTTGTGTTGTACCAGCTTTACTCGTCTAAAAAAGGATGGTTTGTAGTATATGTACACTGAAAACTGAGCTATAAACTATATTACAATCAAGCACAGATAACTAATACCAAGGCTTGATGACATGTTAGATGAGCTTCATAGTGCATTGATATTCTTAAAGATTGATTTGCAAAGAGACTGCTTTTAAGATGAGACATGGTTTCTATGAGTAGTTGGTTATGTCATTCGGACTTACAAATGCACTAAGCATATTAATGTGCTTATGAATCATGTGATGTGTCTTTTGATTAGAAGATGTATGGTCGTGTACTTTTACGGCATATTAGTGTATAGTGCTGGCCTGAACAACCATGTTCAACATCTTTGAGCTTTTTTTAACATTTTATGAGTCGAGAAGTTATATGGGAGCCTGAAGAAGTGCATGTTCTGTCAAAGTAAAGTTGTCTTTCTTGGGTATGTAGTATCTGGAGATGGAATCTAAGTAGATGAGGAAAAGGTCTAAGCTATCTTAGAATGGCTAACACCAAAGAATGTTACTAAAGTAAGAAATTTTCATGGCCTTGCTTCTTTTTAGAGGCGAATCATTAAAAACGTTAGTGCAGTTGTAGCCCCCTTGATTGAGCTGACAAAGATGAATGATGAATTTCGATGGAATGATAGAGTTAAGCAGAGCTTCAAGGAAATCAAGGAGAAGCTTACTACTGCCCCTCTTTTGTCCCTACCAGATTTCGACAAGCCATTTGAATTGGAATACGATGCATTAGGCATTAGCATTGGTGTAGTTCTGATGCAGGAATGTCGACTAGTTGCTTACTACAATGAAAAGCTAATTGGTGTCACACTAAACTATTCTATGCATGAGAAAGAGTTATATTGTCTTTTTTGAGCTTTTAAGATGCTTCCAAACCATTCTATGGATGAGAAAGTGATTCATACGGACCATAAGTCCTTAAAGCACTTAGAAGTTACAACAAATTTTCAAAAAGGCAAGCAAAGTAGCTATAATTTATAGAAGGTTTTTCCTATGTATCTAACAGAAGAAGGGTAGTGTAAATGTGATCGTAGATGCCTTGTTATGTTAGCAAACCTTGTTAACTACCCTATAGACAAAATTACTAGGACTTTCCCTTATCATTGAGTAGTATGCTTGCACCCCACATTTTAGTCCTATTCTTCAATAGTGTAAGGAAGGAGTTACTGTTGGAGGATATTACCTCAATGATAGCTATCTATTTAATGAAAGAAGGCCGTGCATACCGACTTGTTCTACACACAAGTTGTTCATGAGGGAAGCTCATAGCAGTAGATTATTTGGTTATTTTAGAGAGAATAAAATAGTTGACTTATTGAAAGAAAACTTTTATTGGCTAGGGATATCCATAAGGTTGTCAATAATTGGGAAGCATGGAAGGGGAAGAGAGAGCTGCATGGAGAGTATATGCCTTTAACTACATCGACCTCACATTGGGTCGACCTCAGTATGGACTTTATCTTAGGGTTACCTAGGAAATCTAGAGGAAAAGATTCAATCTTTATTGTAATAAACTACTTTAGCAAAATGTTACACTTCATCCTGTGTCATCCAATTAATGATGCTTTATATATTTTTTATTTGTTTTAGCAAGAAGTTGTTCGATTGCATAGAGTGTTGAAGACCATTGTCTCAAATTGGGATAGAAAATTCTTGTGTTATTTTTGGAAGACACTTTAGACAAGACTTGAGACTAAACTTGTATTTAGCTTTGGTAACCACTCGTAGACTGATGGCTAGACTGAAATGGTGAATAGGATACTAGGTAATTTACTCCGAGCTATCATGTGAAAATTTAAAAGATTGGGATTTGTGTCTACTAGTTATGGAGTTCGCCTATAACCAAATTGAGTACTATTAAGAAGACTTCTTTTGAGGTTGTTTATGGCCTCAATCCCACTATTCCCCTAAATTTGATTTGTACCCTCACAACTGTTGAAGAGAGTTAATCTAGAGTTGCTCTAGCCCAAGACTTACATGAACTGCATCTGTCCATGGCAAGGAAGATTGCCAAGTTCAATTTGAGATTGAAAGAGATCAATAATCGTAGCAGTTAAACTATTTCTTTCATACCAAGTGACTTAGTATGGATTCACCTTAGCCGAGAAAGATTTTTACACCTAAGACAAATTAAGCTATCTCCACAAGCTAATGGTCCATTCAAAGTCCTAAAAAAAATCAACCATAGCACCTACCAGATTGAATTACTTGAGAACTATGGAATTTCCTCTACCTTCAATGTGTCTAACTTAATTCCCCACTAACTAGAAGAAGACCCAGCAGATTCTAAGATAGAGCAAGAGCCAAAAACCTTTTTGGATTTTAGGACAAATCTTTCTAACCCCTAGGTAGATGATAGAAATAAACTCCTTAAACTAGTCACATGTAGCCAAGCTACAGATTGCAAGAACTCACACAAAGAATACTTGCTCAAAACCCTAATTCAGACAAAAATTCCTTTTCTAATCTCCATCTTTTACACTACTATTGACTTGAGTACTGAGCTTTAATAAGTGCCAACGCAGTTTCTAAGCTGTTAAGTAGTCATGCCAACTTGCCAAGCATACATGCTGATCTATCGAGCAACCATGCCTAATATTGAGCTCTTTCTATGATGAAGGCAGCGTTCGAGTTGACCAACTTTAAATGTCAGACCTAGCCAAATTTCTAAGACATCTAACCTAAAGAACTACCCCAAACTATGAATATCTCTCATGTACCTAAGCTCTGACCTAAACAGGACCAGATTTGCCCAATTCTCAAGCCATCTTCTGACGACCCTTAAGCTTATTCCTATAGCCATAAGATTGCTCTAAACTCCACATCAATAAGACCAACTTCTATACATAACACCAATCACCTACTGACAGCTATCTTCTGGCACAATATTCTAAAACGATTCTCTACTACATTATCCATTTTTTGTTTTCCTTATTTAGTGCAATCCTAGTTAAGGTCATATAAATACTTCACTTCATTATACATAGACAACACATTGCATTATTGATTATAACAAGTTTCCTTTCCTTAATAACCTTAGTATTCTCATTTATCTCTCAATTATTATCTATTCCCTTTAATAAGAAGTAGTGGAGAGCAACCCTATAACTTGGATCAATGAGTCACATCCGACAAGTTGTAAACAGTATAGGATTTAGTTGGTGTGTTGTATCCAACTAAGTAGCTTACGGATTTGCTAAAACCCCCTTTTATTTTCTTATTCTTGTTTGTTGTTGTGCAACCTTTGTGTGTATAACCTTAAAGATACATTAAGTCTGCTTAATTAAGGCTTGGTTGCTCAATAGTTGGTTGTTTATATCTACGACACAAGATATGGTGGATAAAGGAAATAGGAGAAGTGTTTGAAGAGTATTTAGAGTGTTTTAGTATTGAATGAGTTGTCTTCTCACAGACGACGTCAAATGTTGTTTGTAGGATTTTCTTGGCAAAGTGTTGAGAGAGTTGGGCTTTACACTTGATTAAGAAGCCTGTAAAACAAGATATGGTGAGAGGCACCATAGTGTTGTTTAACGTGGCCATTTTGATGTTTAAATCAGTACTTTCTAAGTAAAAAGACGTAGGATTCAAGAATGAAGTAAGTAGGCTAAGTGCATAAACAGTTTAAGTGGTTTACCATTGGGATGTTGATTGGTATTTATAGAGGAGTACTATTGGAAGTTAAGGAACCATTAGTAGCATTTTGGTATGTTTACATATCATAGGTAGTGGGAGTGTGTTGTCTAACATGGTTTGAATTTGTTGGGTTATGGTTGTTGACCTAGTCTCTAAACCTTATCCTTTGTCTTCTAGCCGATATGGGTTGTTGTGATTGGGTAGGCTGCCTAGTAAGCTTAACTCAAGGTTGGCTAAGAAGACAAGGAAGTCAAATACTAGTAAGTCAAGCTAGGCCATAGGCCTAGGTAGGTTAGCATGGCCTTAAGGGGTCTAAGTAAAAAATATCCCATCAAGACCTAGTTTTTTAAAAAACTTGACTCGTAGGTCTTTTTCGTGTTATACCATGTCATGAATGCATCAACCATATATCAAGAAAGACTAAGCAATTACTAAACAACATAGGCAAGCCTACTTATTTACTTTTTTAGTCCAAGCCTTTACTTTGTTTCATTCTTATTTCTAAGGCCTTCATATCGGTTCACTTAAGTGAACACCTTAGGAGGTAAGGTTAGTAATTAGTATATAGTTTCTTGCCGAAGTTAATATAGATCCACATCATCAATTATAACTAAGCAACAACATAGCTAAAGTCATCATAGTCAATGACTAAACATGCCTCATCCAACAATGTATACAAAAGAGTTCAGAAGGCTTTTTATAAATCATCAATCAACATATCACATCCACATACAAGATTAGTTATTTCCATCACAGTTAGATAAGTTATGAGTAGATAAAATCTACTTTAGCACATAAGAAACCTACTTACCAAGGCCACTTAGTAACTTGTCTTAAAATTTTAAGCCTTGTTCTACTCCTCCTCCTTCCGTGCTCCTTTTAAAGATAAAGTGTACTATACTCTAGTTAACTATATGTTGAATATAAATTAAAGTAATAACTTACTTCGGTATAGAGTTTAAGGCTTAAGACCCTTCTTTAATGCAAGTTCTACTCTTAGTAGTTTCTATCAAAGTTCTAGTATACAAAGGTTTTTCTCTAGTATACTTTTTAATCAACATTTTGATTGACTTTCTACTTTACAGTTTAATCAAAGAATTCACCTTATTCCACTCATATAGCCATTCCAAAATGACCATAAGTCAAAATTATCCATTATACTCACAAAGATGCTAAAAAGTCACTTTTTGGATATTGTGTAGTTTTTGATGCACCTTTTGACTCCCCTGTTTTGCCTTAATAACATATAAAATCACTCCACCACAACTTCAACCCATCATCCATATATTTGGACAGAATATAATATCATCCAAAATCATTTTCAAGACTCATATAAGTTATTTAAGTTGCCAAAACATATGATTTGAATAAAATTACATATGATTGTAGTGAAAAAAATGTAGTTCATCCTTGTATTCTCCATATCTAACTTTTTAACAAGTTTTTATTCAAAATATAAAGTCATCTCACTTTGAATATAATTAAAAATCATCATTCTTGCAGTTTATAATAAGAATTACATTAAGTTTATTAAGGACAATTTAAGAAAACATACTCACAACCACTATTTTAGCAAGAATCAAAATTTATCAAAAACCTAACTTAAAATCTTGAAAAATAAATTACATCGCATGAAAATATAATCTTTTAGGGA
Organism: Lumnitzera racemosa; assembly: GCA_024138005.1. NCBI lineage: Eukaryota > Viridiplantae > Streptophyta > Magnoliopsida > Myrtales > Combretaceae > Lumnitzera > Lumnitzera racemosa. The sequence continues at coordinate 3,305,551 of JAMXBC010000003.1, forward strand.
CTTACTCATAAAAATTTAGATTGAAATTACATCATTTAAGTTTTTAAAAATGTAATGAAAAATCAGTAGATAGGACGTTTTTATTAAGGAACCCATATATTCACTTCAAATTTGGAAAATATGAGTGATATTAAATTCTACACGAAAAGCTACTTAGGAAAACCAAGTTTCATAATTTTTTATAATCATTTACTATTTTTAGTCAAATTTTGATAAAAATGAGAAAAAGCGATCACTCGTCAGAAATCACTGCTCCGGCCACTATCAGTCATTGTAAGTTTGCCTAACCATCAAGGCGTAACCCAAAATGGAGGATAATGTTCTTATTTTACTCTCAGATTGTGCTTAGCCTAGTAAACTAGAAAATCTCCTAAATTGCACTATTATTTGAAAATTTTTTATTAAAATTCTTCCTCACTTCCAAAGCTCTCCCAAATTTTCCCGCACTCTCAAACTGACCAAACTCAGTTCTAGAAGTGCTCCTTGGAGTTTAGATAAACTCTAGTCAATGGTGTAATTTTTATAATTGACAATTGTCTCTTTCCTCAAATTTCAAGCTACATATGTGCCTTTGCACCAAACCAAATCTCATCTTAGTCCATGCCAGTATTGCCATGCCCTAAATCTTGATTTAGTTTATCCTTCAACTGTCCCTTATATATATTTTTATTTTACTTGATTGTAATACAATTTTAGGTATATTAATATATAATATCATTATTTTCTAATTTCGAGTATTCACATACCTATACTTACATTAGTTATTTTACTCTCAATTAATTCCAAATCACTACGTTATAGGTCGAGTAGTTTTATTTTAAAAGTCTTGCTACAATCCTAATTAATTACTCTTCCTATTTTATTTTGCAAAATAAATCTTACTAGCATACTTTTTCCAAAAATCCTAAATTTATCGATGATAAACAACTATGATCACATTACATGACGGTACTTGTAACTTGTGCTATTAATGATCATTTTATTTTCTCCCTTTTTAGTCATATTTTCTATGTTCCATACCCTATTAGGAACTATCACCATTTCGCACCTTTGATAGTTAGCCGAAAATGGAGATCTTACACATGTGATGGTCAAAACATTGGTTTAGCTCTGTAGGAAACAATTTCTACAACTTACACTTAGTCTTGGTCAACCACCTTTTCTTCTTTTCCCCTAAATTTAATGATAATAATATATTGATGACTTTATTGATGGGCATTTCTTTTCTCAATATCATATTTCCTTTGCCTTCGCAGTTTGCTATATCTAACTGAGACACTGACACAATAAGGCATCTAATTTTATTGTATATCTTTTGTTTTGTTTTACTCATGCAATTTGCATAATAGTTTTTTTTTTTAATTTGATTGTTTTTCCTTATAATTTCACATATCCTTTTCTTTTTTCATATGGTTTCTTATCGTAATTTTTCTATTTGTAGATTTTCAACTAAAATGCACTTTAACAGAAAATGCATCCCAAAATAGATGCCATAAAGAGGCGGCCTCAAATAGATGCCATTTTTTCCACTTATTTTGGGTGAATATAAATGGCTTCTATCCGTTAAAGCGCATCTTTTATTATAATAATAATGCATAGAGCACAACGTATACTCTGCAACTCCAGCTGTCAAGTGAGGATTATTGTTATAATAGTTGAAAAACTAAAAATGAGCATGTAAAAGACAAGTAGAAGCCAGTGAACGAGGAGTGAGAATGGACAAATCTGTGTGCAACGTAAACGAGGACGGATCACTTACAGTTAACAGATTTATAAACGTTTTAGTTGTATTTAAAAAGATCTATGATTCCCTTCACCCGATTTGAGATTCATTCAAATATGAATTATAAAGAAATAATGTAAAATTTTATTAATTTGTTGTGCAGGTTTTGGATAGTTCTATTAGGTTAATGGAAGGGTTCCAAATGTGCGAGAATTCCAGTTTCATAAATATTGTCACAAAGAAAAAGGAATTTCACAAGCTTTTAGGTATGTGCCATAAGCTATAAAAAGTTTTCTCTTTTAACCTAATAATCATGTATTTGTTTATTTTCTTGACCTTTTTCAACGTATGTTATAATTAGAGATTTAATGATGCCAAATATTATTGCTGTAAGCTATAATCAAAATGTTAACAAATAATGTGGAAACTAATTTCCTCATTTATCACTAATAGTTCTTTATATTTGTTAATCATCATTATGAAGCGTTTGTCCACGGCAGTCATCCTCTTTGACAACCCTTATTGTTGAAAACCACTGTTTATTACAACCTATTAAAATTAGTAGGTAACATATGACATATAAAACGTAGGAACATCTTATCGATGGAAAACCCTGGAGCGAACGCTTTCCTCCCTTCGAAAGATGACGACAGCGACTTCCTTCGCTGGAGCAAGAAACGCTTAGCCGCTGATAATCTGGATCAATCAACGATTATTCATAGCATTGAAGTATCTCACTCTTTAGAAAATAGTTTGCAGTAAAGTATCTTTTAAGGATATCCTAAATAATATTTCCTGTGGGCATGATAAATTTTGCTGTAAAGGTCTAGAGGATAAAGAATAATAGGTTTTTTAGATCCAAAATAACGTGGAAAAGTAAATTTTCTACAAAAGCTATTTTCTAAGATACAATTATAACATGTAAAATAAATTATAAACAAAAATTATAAGATGAATACTTTTTTTACTTTAAAACCATCTCCTCTTGAGGATTCAAGTACAATCCAATATCACTTTACTTTTGTAAAATGTGTTTACCACAAAAATCACAATCGTAATTCCACTAATTATCCACACACATGGTAATAGGAACTTTTCTAATCTTTTAGATTGCTAGATTACTTGGATTAAAGAATTCCAAAATGAAGGTTAATAGCATATACAAATTTAAGTCAATTATAAAACTCAAGGCAAAACCTTATGTCACTTTGTGGGGGTACGCAAGTCCAATAATATTGACTTCTTATTCCGTTTCCGAGAGCATTCATAAGGTCAAAGAAAACCATTCAATGTTGCATAATTCTTAAAATGCTATAACTTTCTATGTTAGAACATTTTAATAATAATAAAGTAGTAGATATAATACAGTAAATACCATTTACTTCTTTTAAGCAATGAACAAAACAACTTAATACATTTTATCACTATTTAAATGCATCCATTTTGTTATTTTGGACCAATTAATTCTAGTTTTGAAATAAACATTAACAAATTTTAGTATTTACTAAAACTTCTTATCAAATGTCTTGTTCTTCTTAATCGTGTAATTGTATGTGACTCTTTAGGTTTCTATGCACGAAGATAGTATCTATCTTGACAAGTGAGAACTCTCTATAGTACTTTGCATTGTGTTTTGATAGATAATGAAACGTACTTTGAGTAAAGTAGAAAATAACACGAAAGTAAACTAAAGAGTAAATCAATGATACAAGTAGCAACATTCACATTCCCCACTCAAGTTAGATCTGCCTAAAGACCCAACTTGGCATAAATAAAGAGCAAGGTAGATTATGTAACAAGCTTAGTAAATAAATTAGCCAATTATAATTTGGATGGAAATTGTAGAATCTTTAAAACACTAGCTTAAACTTGATCTTTGGTAGGTGAACATCAATAGAAACATGCTTAGTACAATTGTGTAAACAAGGATTGCAAGCAAGCAATTGAGCAAAATGATTGTCACAATATAGTGAAATGGGCAAGGACACATCAACACCAAGATCCTTAAGCACATAAGATACCAAAAGAATTTCTTTAACAACTTAAGTCATGCTGCAGTACTTAATTTCAACACTAGAAGTTGCTACTGTTTTCTGTTTCTTACAATTCTAAGACACTAAAGCAAGCCTAATAAGTACACAATATCTACTAACTAACATGTGTTCAAGAGGAAAAGACTCCTAATCATTATTCGAATAGCTAAGTAAAGATAAGGAATCATCAGCAGGGTAAAATAAACAAAGAGATGATGTTCCTTTCGATTACTTGAGTAAATGAAAAACGCCTTGTAAATGTGGAGTTTGTAAGGAAGATGAAAATTGTTTTTACCTATGCAATGTCGAGTCTAGTCAATGTTAACTACAAAAGCCTATCAACAAGGCAACAATAAAAGGATGGATTAGTAAGTAATGTTCTAGATGTGGCATCTAACTTAACACTAAGAGGCAAAGGAATAGTAACAAATTTTGATCTTGTTAGGCCAGCATTAGAAAATATTTGAAGAATAAACTTGAATTGGTCAATCTAATAGACCAAAGGAATTTCTGCAAAGTTCTAGGCTAAGAAAAAAACAAGTGTACCCTAAATCTTTGATAATAAATTTCAAATGCAAAGAGGATTTAAGAGCTGCAATGGAAATTTTATTTGCGCCTATCAATAACATATCATTCACATAGAACAAAATAGTAAGAAATCCTTTATCATTATCTCATACAAACAAGGAATAATTATAGTTGGATTTTTGAAAACCCTGTTTGACTAAAAGTTGGGAAATCTCTATATTCCATTAGCGAGAAGCTTGCTTTAAAGCATAAAAAAATTGTTTAAGTTGGGACTTCCAAAGTTTAATGTCTCAACAGTCCAACATCACTAGCCATATGCTGAGAACTAGTCCAAATCACCTAAATTGTCCAAGCTTCTTTTGTTGTGCAAGTAAGTTCTTCATCTTCTTATTGTGTTCATAGGCTTGCTCATAAATATATATATATATATATATATATATTCTAGAAAAATTTGATGATGAGCATGTTTTGATGTGTTTTAATGAATCTAATAAGTTTGTAATAATTATTTTTTATGTTACATGATCATGAAGTTATTAGCATGTTATCTTAGTAAGCTTTAATTTCTTTTTGTTTTTCTAAATAATCATGTTTTGTCAATTTTTTAGGTGCTTTAATTAGTTTGTGTGTCCTTATTAATTTTTGTACATTAGCGTGATGATTTAGGTTTAATAATATAGTTTTAAATTAAATGTTTTATGACATGGTTAATTATGTTAATTTTGGCTTATGGGCCTTAAGGAATTTTCTTTTCCCAATTTTTTTTTCAAATAAAGTGTTTTTTGTAAATAAAAAAATAAATTGGCATTTTTCTAAAAGTTAACGGTTTCATTAGGATCTTTCAAAAGTGGACCAAAGAAACCTATTTCTCCCAAATTAATAAAATTTAATGAACTTAAAATTCAAAATATAAAATAAAACTAAAGTTCCACCAATTAAGAACTACGTGAGCTTGATGCCACTTTATGGGTACATTAGCACTATCAAGTAGCCGATATTAAAAAAAAAATTGTTTTTCCCCTTTTATTTATTTTTTTTAAAAGAACCTAATTTATTTCAAAATATACTTAAGGCCTAGTAAGCAATTTCACGAACTTTTTTTTTTTTTATGAAAACCTTCATGTTTTAATAAGTTAACCTCTAAACCTAAGGTTTTCTAGTTTTCTAGTTTCTATTTTCTAAAAGCAATTTTTAGAAAACTTGTAAACTAATAGCTAAAATTAGGTTCTCCCGATTTTGATCGTGTGGTGACTACTTTTTTCATTTTCTTTATAAACCCTTTTCTTAGTCTAGTCGAGAGATTTATGTTAAGCAGACTGGACTTAATATAAATCATATTAGGAAAAGAGAGAAACCAAATTTTTAGCTTAATAGATTGGCAGGATGATTTATGGGCTAGCTATAAATGAATTTCATAAATTAATTTATTGGGCCTTTGATTTTGTAAAAATAAAATAGTTGGCCTTTTCCTCTACTTCATTGATTATTTCTTAGTTAGGTTTTTATCCTCTTATTTGTAAATAGTTGTATTAACTTGTGTTTTAGTTATGTAGTAATGAAATAAAAAAAAGGGGTACCCAATGGGCCAAATGTATTTTAGGGCATGGTTTGCAATCACAAAATGTATTTTAATCCCTTCTTCAAATTTTGTTAATAGTTTTTGCTTATTTATTATCTGTTAAGCATTTGTAATTTGCAAATAGGTATAACTTTTGTTAGGATTTTAGCTAACTCTTAGAGTGCTATCATTCCTTCATGAGCATTGACTTTAAAGGTTTTAGGCCATTAAATAGGGTACTTTCCCTTCTTCAAGTCATCTTTTACGGTTTTAAGCCAGCACGTAGGATGTTTTTCCTTCTCCAATCATCTTTAAAGGTTTTAAGCTAACCCATAGGGCACTTTCCCTTTTACAATTATGTTAGCCAGCTCCCATAAGGTGCTTCCCCTTCTTCAATCATCTTTTAGGATCTTAAGGTCAACCTATAAGGTGCTTTCTCTCCTTCAATCCTAACAAGCTTATAAAGCATTGCCTCGTCTTATGTTTCCTTTAGGATTTTAAGCTAACTCATAAGGTGTTTTCCCTTCTTACATTTCTTTCTAGTTGCTTTCCCCTCCTCAACCACCTTTTAAGGCCTTAGCCAGCTCATTAACCACTATCTAATCTTACCCTTCCTTTAGGATTTTAGAAAAAAGAAAATAACGTAAAGAAAAAAAAAAAGGTTTTCCTTAACATATGAGAGATCCTCATAGGCTTTAAAGTATTTTTTTTTTCAATGGATTGTCCCGACTTAAAGCTCGTAATCATTTGCTCTAAATCATGAAGTTTGAAGTAGACCGCATTCTAAGGTCAAACTAACCTAGCCTATGAAACCACATGCCAAGGGACCATAGAGATCTGATGTTGGGGTTAAGGCTTACCAAGAAGCAACAGTAGAGATAAACCCAAACACCATTCTTAGCCCGTTAAAAAACCCAACCCCAATATGGTCTTGAACATTCTAAGGAAGCCCCGAAACATAACTCATCTACTCTATGGCACGTTCCTACTCCAAGTAGAGGCAAAGATTCCCTACCTACTTCTAACCCTAAATACGTGACTTTCCCATAACCTGTTCATCTACTTAACATATCTTATCCACTTTATAAAGTCCAAAATGAGCTAAAACCCATCTTTATTATTAATTCATCATTAAAGCATGATGAGGCTAAGTTAAACCAACCTAGCCCAAAGCAATAAACCCTCACAGAAAGTTGATTAAGCCCAAATTATTGAACCTATTTGGGGAAATTATATGGCCAAGTCAACGAGCCTATTTTAGTTAGAAGATGTTTTGATGAGACTAGATGACTGGCTCAAATGATTAGTTCTGGGACGAATAAAGGGTCAAATGAGTTACTAGATGAAAGTAGGAGCACAGTGTTCGTTAATGTAAGGCAATTTTTTTTGGGAAAAATTAGATCCAACAAGTAAAGGTATCTTACCAATTGAAGAGTTTAAAATGAAAAGAGGTAAACCAAGTCTCAAACATTCACCCTAAATAAACTTAAGAGTTAAGCAACATTAATATGAAGAATTTAGGCTCATCTTTAAAGGTAGTCTATCTTAAACTTGATACATAGGTAGAAATGACGATAAACAGTCCTTTCATAACCTAAAACACATTTATCCATCATAAGCCCATTTAAGCCTTTTGAGTAAGTATCTTTCAAAATTGAACCTTGTCAAGAATTACCCCATAACGAGGCAATTAGGAGGTTATGGTCATTAACCAAGAGAAAAAAGATAAAATAATTTGTGCTTTCCTTAGTTGTACTAATTCATGGGCAATCATTGCCAATGATAATCTATTCCCTTTGGAATGAAGAAGATGCATTTGTTCTTCAGCATGTTGTCCCCCATTAACAAAGTTTGGTGGAAGTATAGGTATACAATTTTAACCTATCTTCGCATTTTTCTATGATTTGTACAAGTCCTGATCGTGAAAAACATTTGTTACTTTGGAAAGAATTGAAAGATTAGGCGGGTGAATTAAGGGACTTGTGGACTATGATAGGGGATTTTAATAATCTTATCTAATGAAGAGATCTAAGAGGTACAAACATTTGTCATTTTAGAGCTAATAACTATCGACAATGTATGAACGAGTATAATATGATAGATTTGAACTTTATTAGACCAAGATGTCAAAGCACCTGAGTGAGCTTATCCAAACCAAATTGGATAGAGCTTAGGGTAATTATGAGTGGCAAAGCTTGTTCCTTGAAGAGAAGCTTTTCTACATTCCCTCGCATCATTTTGACCACTTGATAATCTAGTTAATACTCTTCCAAAATGTAAGAGGCAACCAAAGAAGATAAGACCCTTTAGATTTTATTGCAAGTGGTTGGACTACTCAAACATTAAGACCTTTGTTGAAAAGCTTTGGTCTTAGCCCTTTTTAAATTTTCGAATGATCTTGATTGGTTCATTAAATCTCTTAAGTCTCGAGCAAAGAGGTTCTTGGTATTGTTCTACTTAAGAAACAAAGCGTCATAAAAAACATTGAAAAAGTAAGATGTCAATTGTTCTCTAAACCTCCCAAGGGTTGATTAATAAAGAGAGTGCTCTTCAAAAAGAACTAGATTGGGTGTGATATGAGAAGAGAAGCTATAAGCTATGAAAGCTCCCACTAAATGGATTGTAGATGAAGAGAGGAATACATGCTTTTCTATGCCAATGTTATGGCTAGAAGATCAAAATCCAGAGTGGTAGGACTTTTTGACTCTATGGAGATTTGGATTACGAATCTAGAAAAAGTTAAAAATATTTTTACGATGTTCTTTGAGGATTTCTTCACAACGACAAAGCCTTCACAAAGTTGCATCTTCCTTGATGGCTTAGAGGGTAGAAAGTAATCTTAGATTATGAGAAGTGTATATTAGAAAGGCTTTGGAGTGATGAGGAAATAAAAAAGGCGTTATGGAGCATTGGAAATCATAAGACCCCAAGAATCAATGACTTACATGCAGAATTTTTTCAAAAATTGTTGGGATGCTTTAGGGAAGACCATAGGTAATATGGTCAAGTCTATTCTCTCCTCTTGTATCATGCTTGAAGCACCAAACATAACTTTGCTCATTCTGGTGCTAAAAGTGGTTGGAGCAAATAGAGCGATGGACTTTAGACCGATAAGTTTATGTACAACTGTTTACAAGATAGTGAGTAAACTGCTTATAAATAAACTTTGGCCATTACTAAATGACTTAATAAGCTTAGAGCAAGCTCTATTGTTTTGGGAAGAGCTTTAAGGGACAACATTATTATGTTTCAAGAAATCCTCTGCTTGTTAGATAAGCAGATTGGATAGTAGTCCAACTTAATTTAGAAAAAGCTTATGACTTAATGGAATGGCACTTTGTGTAAGCTACTCTACAAAGCCTAAACTTCTTAACCTCTTGGATAAAGCTAACCAGTTCTTGCTTAGCTACGGTCAAGTACTGAATTGTTATGAATAGTGTAATGTTGGAAGAATTCTCATCTAGTAGAAGTCTTTGATAAGGAGATACCATATCTCCATACTTGTTTATTATAGCTATGGAAATCCTAAGCCGCCTAATACATGCGATTGTCGAGGAGGGAAGATGGAAGCCAATCAAGTACGAAGGGACTAATTTATAGTTATCGCACTTATTCTTTGCAGATGACCTCCTTCTCAAAGGTGAAGCATCAAAAGACAATGCACATGCAATGATGGAAATTATGGATTGTTTTTGTAATTTTTCAAGTCAAAAGGTAAATTTTGAGAAATGATGCATCATTTTCTCAAGAAGCATGAATCTAGAGATAAAGAAAGGGATTTGTGATATGTTCAGAATAAGACTAAATGTAGATATTGGAAAGTACTTAGGCATCTCGATGAAGAAAGGGGTTCAATAAGGGAAAATGATTTGAATTTTATTCTTAAGAAAACAAGGAGAAAACTAGCGAGATGGAAATCTAAACCCCTAAGCATGTTTAGAAGGAAGCTTCTAATCTCTTTGATTCTAGAGAGTATAATGAATTATTATTCTCAAGCAATATCAATCCTAATAAGGCCAGCTAATGAACTAGAAAAGATCCATTGAGATTTTTTCTAAGGCTCATCGAATGAGAATAGAAGGACCCATTGGGTCAGATAGGCAACAGTAAAAGCACCAAAGAGTAAAGGGGCATGGAAATGTTAGACGTGAAAAGGTGGAATAGCGCTAATTTTGCAAAGCTTGCATGGTTCATATGGAAGAAAGACCTTCTATGGACTGAGCCAATCAAACAAAAATATAAAATAGACTAGAGAAAGCATAAGAAAAACTAAAGGAACTAGATTCCATAGGAAATTATGCAAGACACGCTCCCTTGGGATGATGAGAAAAATGTTATGAGATTAAAATGTAGCAAAAATACAAAAATCTTGAATGATAGATGGACTAAAGATGGGAAGGTGTTGTAGTGGCTATTTGGTCCTCTCAATAAATATGATGAAATGATATCTATTCAACAAGCTTAGAATGGACCAAACAGTTGGGATAAAAGCATTATTGGTTATCCTATTGATGACATGAAATCAGGGAGAAGCTAGGACTAGTCGTTTTGGAAGAGGGAAGTAATGATAACAGCTAGCTCTTTGAGATCAACGGTGAACTTTCCACAAAATCTGCTTATGAGCGACTATGTCAAGATGAAGCACAACACTAAGTGGAGGAGAAATGGGACTGGCTCTGACAAGCATCCATTACACAACGTATCCAAATGTTTATTTGGAAAATGATGCATAATGGACTCGAAACAAAAGATAATCTAATCAAAAGAGGAACAAACTATGGAAGTTTATGCCCTTATGTAACGAGGAAGATGAATTTGTCTAGCATCTATTAAAAAAATGTTGGTGTAGTAAGAATTTGTGGAATAGAATAGGCGTCAATGCAACCCATTTGAATGGCAACTTTCAACATTTCAAGCAGTGGCTCTAGAAACACACCAAGTGGAAGTGTAGATGGGATGGAACAGGCACACCAATTGAAGTCATCAATGCTTTTTGCACTGAGAGGAATTTGGAGAGAGAGAAACACAAGGATTTTTTAGCCAAATAAAGAAGCTAGAGACTGCTTGGAATTCATTCAAGCAGAGGCAAATGAATACTAGCTTATCAATAGAGCCAATAAATTAAAAGCAAATGGTAAGCAGTTTGAAGAACTTTAGGAGATAAACCAAATGAAGGGTGGGTTAAAATCAATTATGATGGTACTTCCAGTAAAAATGGCATGAGAGCAAGTATTGGAGCACTCTATAGAGATAAGGATGGGCAAGTTATAGGTGGTCTCTACAAACGAATAAAACAAGCCTCACCTTAGAAGCCGTGTTATGGGCGTTGGATGAGGGTCTAAATCTTTGGGACACACGAGAAGAGTTATTCAATGTTGATTCCCAATACGCCGTTGATTGGTTAATTCAATACGATTTTTCTTTTAATAAAATCAACATGATGTTGATACTAATATTTGTCACCCAGTTCTACATGAGAGTTTATCTCTTTTTTCACATTTTGATGCTATTCTCTTAAATAGGGTCGGGCGTGAGAAGAATGAGGTGGTGGATATATTCGAAAAGCATGGAATGCAAGCCTAAATTAATATTACTCTTAATAACGCTCTACCGTTAATTTTGTTTGATGTTGTTTCAAAAGATTCCATGGGTGGTTGCAATTTTGATGGACTAAACTTCCAGAGATTAGACCCCTCGCTCGGTCTTGAGCTACTTGGCTCCTGATGTACGAATTCTGCTTTGTGATTGAATAGTTCTTTTAAATATATAAAACGCAGATTATAATAAATGTAAAAAAATAAATATATAGAGAAAGCATTTTATGCAAAAACCAGAATAGAGCAGTGCTAGAAAAGAATGACTGTAATCATGTGTGTTTGTGATAGAACTGAAGCAGGGTTAATCGTTGGGAATCATGTTCTGTGTTTTTGTTTTTTTTTCCCTGCAACAATCATGTTCCTTGTTTAAATTCGTTATTACCATCCATATATATATATATTTCCACTTTCCAATCTGAATCAACCATATGTCGTTTATGTGCTCTAGTAACAGTTTCTTTTTCTTTTTCTTTTTTTCTTTAGTTTTTAATATGGGGTTCACCAACTCCACACCAGCTCCCGTATAAATATATTAAACATTAAAAAATAATACAAATATATTAAACATTAAAAAAGAAAAGAATAAGTAGAAGACAGGTGCTAATGCTACATATGGGGAGGCGATAACCAAAATAGTGTTTAGAAACATTGCATCCGGCCCCATTGCCAAGTTTTTTGAAAAATGGGGTGGTTTTCCCGTCTGTTTGCTCCTCCTAAGCAAATAGGAAACACAGTGATGGCAGATGAGGCAGGAAGTTCGAGTGCAGGAGCAACAACTAATGGAGAACCTTCAAGCAGTGACTACGACGTGTTCCTCAACTTCCGTGGACCTGACACCCGTTCTACTGTCGTTGATGGTATCTATCATGCGTTGGTTGAAGCTGGAGCCCGGGTCTTCTATGACGATGAAAGTCTCAGGAAAGGGGATGTCATCGGAGAAACGCTGATGAAAGGCATCACCAACTCCAAAATCTACATCCCCATTTTCTCCAGAGACTATGCGTCCAGCAGGTGGTGCCTCCGTGAATTAGCAAAAATAATGGAGTGCTGGAAAGCTTCAGAGCAACAGGTGGAGAAGAAAACCATTTTACCTATCTTCTTTAAAGTCAATGTAAGTAGAGATGTCAAGCTTAGATCGGAAATGTACACCACTGCCCTACAAAAGCACAAGAAGAAGCTTGGTAGAAGTGAGGTAAGCCGGTGGGAGGAAGCGCTACGGACGGCCGCCACAATCAAGGGATGGGATGTAGATAAAGATGGGTAAAGTATAATCCTCAGTATTTTAAATATATATATATATATATTATTTAAATCTGAACATATTTATTTATTTTTGTTTTTATTTCCAAGTGAATATTCAACCAGCAACATTAGAAAGTCTTTTAAAAAAGCTTCCATCAAGTATCTACGCTTAATGTTGGCAGGAAAAAAAAAGTATCTATGCTTAACAAATGTCAACTTCTAATTTATTAATAATTAATAGTCTAAGTAAAATAATATTATCAAATTTATTTTGTAACTTAATCAAAGATTAAAATAATATTGTCAAATATATTTTAAATTTCCTATATATTATCTTAATTAGTAACATATAATATAATATGAAAATCATCATTTTTTGATATATTTGGTCACTTATGTAATAAAATATCCTAACTATATAATTAATTTTCATTATGTAATATCTACTATGATATATATGTCAATAAAATACTTTTTATATTACTTATTAATAAAGTCTACATAATGGGTTATCATATATTATATATTATTTATATTTATTATAATTTATACAGTATTGTATTTTATTCTTATATTATTTATATTCGATGTGACATAATAATTGTAGTTGTGCTATTATATTTGGTTAATTGTAAATATCTACTAAAATTTCTCAAATACACAATTAATAGTTTTTCTATAAATAACGTACATAAATAATACAACATGTTATATTAAAATGATTAATTTTAATTTTACAATAAATTATACATACATTTTTAATAATATAAATACTATTTGTCAATTTTTTTATTAATCTATATTATTTTTTATGTAATGTTGTTTATTATTTGTGCTCTAGTATAATATTTTTACTTTTACTTGTATATTTTTATTATATTATTTTGAATGTATATTGTATTACATCAGAATTATTTATACTTATTATTTCTATAAATTTTAATACAATTTTGATGGGAAACATCGATGAAAAGTGTGAAGTAAATGCTTTGAATACTGAGGAACTTGGGTTAATCGCTACTTAACATGAATGGGTCAATATAAAGAAATATAAAGTGATATATATATATATAGTATATATTACGTGGATTGAGATGTAATTGGCAATCACAAATAAAAAATTGACATATAAAAAAATTTATAGCCATTCTACTTATCTAATGCCACAGTGGTCCAAGTGTCAATTTTTATTTCATCTTAATGAATCTTTTTCTTTGATCCACGGGAGAAGTCATCTATAACCCGTAAACTGTTGCTTCATCTAGGCAAACCAATAAGCAAATAAAACTAGTGCTGCTTTCTCTGCAACGGAAGTGCTCAGATGTTTGCAGTTTTGTTTTTGTTTTAGGCTAACTGCGGTTAAGGACAACATAGTGAAAGAAGTGTGTAAGTTGTGGACGGTAGGTGATCCGAGGAAGGTGTCCGATGACTATGTTGGAATTGACGATCAAACGGATCAAATAATTGAGTTATTAAAACTAGACGTCTCTGATGTTCGATTTGTCGCCATTCATGGCATGGTTGGCGTGGGAAAGACGACTGTTGCAAGGAATGTTCTTCGTAATATTTCTTCTCACTTTCCCCAGGGAGTCGCCATTCTTTCAAACATCCGCAGGAGGTCTGATAATGATATTGTAGACTTGCAAAAGGACTTAATAAGACAACTTCTCCACGTGGAATCAGCACGTATTACTGACACTGACCTGGGGGCCGAGTGGATCAGTGAAAGATTAAAGGACAAGAAAGTGCTTATTCTCCTAGATGACCTAGACAATAGGGACCAGCTTATGAAACTTGCTGGCGAAACTTCATGGTTTGGAATGGGAAGCAGAGTCATCTTAACCACCAGAAACATTGGAATAATGCCTGAATGTGAACATTTTTATCCGTACAAAATGCAGGAAATGAATCGTGATGATGCTTTGAAACTCTTCAGTAGACAGGTCTTCAAAAGTGACTCACCCCCCGATGAGTATGAAGAGATCTCGAGAGCAGTAGTAGATACACAGGGGAGATTTCCTCAGGCTATCAACGTCGTAGCTCCCTTATTCAGACGATATAAGGAAGATGAATGGAGTGATATACTTAAGGAGCTGAAGAAAAATGTTCATAATGATGTCAAAGTACTGTTCAAGCGACGCTACGATGAATTGGGCGTCAAGCAAAGACAAATTTTTCTTGATATTGCATGTCTCTTCATCAATCAGGAAAAAGAAGATGCAACTTATTATTGGAAATCTCAAGATCTTTCCCCACACTATGGAATCATGGTCCTAGAGAATTGGTCTTTTATAGAGATTGGTGACGGAAATAAGCTATGGATGTCTAGCCTACTTAGAGACCTCGGAAGGAATCTTGTTAATGATGAGAATGTTGATGATCCTGGAAGACGTAGCAGGTTATGGTCACCGGAGGTAGCTCTTGATGTAGTGTCTCAGAAGAAGGTAAAACCATGTTTTTACCTAGTTTTATTGTGCGATAAACTAAAATTCTCATTTTATCTGCTTGTTTATTTCAATTCCTAGGGAACTGAGAATGTGGTAGCACTCAAACTTGGGAAACTCGACGGGGAATGCAGCATTATTTTCACTCCCGAGCAATTTGCAGGGTTGAAGAACCTCAAGTTCCTTGGGTTAAGTGGTGGAAACTTTAATAAAGAGGATTTTGGGAAAGTTTTCTCAGAGTTGAGATGGCTTTCCTGGGGTGGTTGTCCAGCTGAATTTCAAGCAAGCAACTCATGTTTTGAAAAATTAGAAGTCCTTCTACTTTCCGAGAATAAAATCCATGATAATTGGAGTATGTGGCACAAAATCAAGGTATAGTGTCATTTTATTCAATTTGGTTCTGCCCTATTTGCGTCACATACTAGTTGTTTAATGAGTTTGACCCAATTTGCAGGCAGCCGAAAACTTGAAAGTCCTTAAGTGCACAGATTGTCGTTTCTTGGAGAATTGGCCGGACTTCTCAGCATTCCGAAATTTGCAGAGATTGGTTTTCAAAAATTGCTCGACACTAAGAGGGATAGATACGTCCATTGGCGAGCTGAAGCACTTAACTCACCTAGAGATTACGAATTTGAGCGGAAACATAAGGCCAGCTGATGAATATATGAGATCACAGAATGACGAGGGACATCAAATCCTGCCTGATTCCATTGGCAATCTAACGTCACTAGTGGTGCTGAAGCTGGAATTGGTGAATTTATTGGAATTGCCTGACTCCATTGGAGATCTTGTGAAACTAAAGTATTTATCCTTACGGTGTACTAAGGTGAGAAAGCTCCCGGAAACGGTTGAGAATTTAAAGTCGCTTGTTGAGTTGGACATTTCATCGACAGCAATTTCCTACACCGATTTACCAGAAACTCTTTTAAGAATCAAGACTTTAAAGGTTCCCCAAATGTCAAAATAGTCTATTGAGAAGGTTCCTGTCAAGATTAAGAGATGGTTGTGATTGTGAAGCACTTAGCATTCGACCGGCACTACTCATGTTCCTTTAATGTATATGTCTCCCTTAATGTCTTTTGTTTCGTACTCTACAATTGTACTTTCATTAATGGAAATTAGTTTATCTCATCAGAATCTTTGTAAAAGTTTATTTCGATCTCTCTTATGTTTATGGTCCTTTTGATCGAAAAAATAAAAGTTTATAATGTTGATTGAATTGTCTTTTTGTTAATATCTTATCTATGTTTATTACATCTCATGTGTGTGAAAATAATCACTTAAGGTTATCTAAGGGAGAAAAATTTGAGCAAAGTGGAAGATTCGAGAAACTATAAACTAAAGAGTTAGGGAACATGTTGTAAGACAAATAGCCTAATGTTTGATACCATGGGTTGTGCTACAAATAAGTCTTATGTAGGGCAATAGTAGATAGAACCTAGGCTACATTATTAATTATGCAAATAAGGATAATATCCAATATGTGATGGTTGCACATGTATAGGCGACATGTATGCAAATAGATAATACAATACCATGGGGAATCTTTAATCATTGCAATACCCCCAAGATAGGCAATCTCTTATTCCAACTTCCATTATCATCACTATAAAATACTTAAAGTGGTGATAAAGAAAACCAGTGAAAAAGAACAAAAATATTGCTCCCCAATTGCTTGTGTTTGAACATTACTCTGAATTCAAAGTCTTTTTAATTTCCTTTCTTACTTACAATTCATATACTATAGTAAAATCAATATATTTGACACCACTTATTATTAAAGCTTCTTGGTGGATAGTCAAGACCCAAGCATCCAAGAATAGGGACAAATATGTTCCCTCGCCATTGAGTGAACAAGAGTTGAAAACATGAGGAGTAGGTTAAGGCCTTTGAAGAGAAGCACAACAAATTAGTGAAAACCTTACTACAATATTCGAGAAGTAATAGGAAACATTTAAGAACTTCATGTTAAACCTGAAACAGTAAATGCAAGATGTAATTAGACTATAAGCAACAAGGAAGGCTAAGTTCATAATAGATGAGACCATGAGTGCCACTACTAGTGCTAAACAACAACAAGGATTACTAGAGCAAAATCCATATTCACAAGTGGACATACCTTACTAAGTACCGATGAGGTGATAGGTTGACAAAGCTTGAGTTTCCCAAATTTTCGAGTGAAGACTTGAAGACTTAACTTATTAAGGTTGAGAATTACTTCACTATTGATGCTACACCTAACATATATAGAGTAAGGTTAGCTAATATGCACTTTAAAGATAAAGCATTGCAATGGTACCATGCATTTGTCCATAAGTCACACTTCTATACCCTATGCTTAGGAAGAATAAGTCTTAAGAATGCAAACATAATTTGGAGCTAAGGCATACGAGAATCCTATGTCTAATATCAAAGTATTATTTTAGGTTGGGTCACTATAGGATTGCTTAGAGGAGTTTGAATACTTATTGATCTTGGTTCACTTACCCTAGCACCACTTAGTAAGTTGTTTTGTAAGTAGCCTCAAAAGTAAGATGCAGTATCCTATGAGGATGTTTTGACCACAAACTTTATCCTAAGCTATTACATTAGCCAAGATGCAAGAAGCCACCTTACTAACAACCAAATCTAGCCTAAAACACTATCGTCTTGCTATAATTCACCTCATAAACACGAGCGGCCTATCCTTCATCACTTCTACTAGACCTTTCACTAGCCCAAAATCACTCAATACCACATATCTTTCTTCCCTAAACAACTTTAAACCTACCAACATACCACCAAACAATAGTTAAGGCAGCCAAAATCATAACAATATACCTAAAATTACCCATAAGTCGATTGCTAAAGAATCAAAAGAGAAAAAGAAGGAAGGAGTAGGTCATTTCGATTAAGGCATAGGTGTTAAACCAAGGGTTTGAGGATAGTGGTTATAATAGAGGGAGGGGGTAAAGTGGTGGAAGTTAAAGGCCATGATGAATATGAAGGGGAAGGAAGGGTAGCCTTAGAAGAAGAATTGTCCAAATTGACATTATGTGCAATAGAGAAGGATGATTGTAGGAAAACTATGAAGTCGTTGAGTTACCAAAAAAAGAGGAATCTTGGGATCCTTTTGGATAGCGGTAGCTTAATCAATTTTCTGGATGAAAGTATGGCTAATGGGTTGAGTTGTTTGGTTAAACATATTACCTCCACTAAGGTGACCATGTAACCATGGTTGATGGGTTTTCTATTGAAGAAAGAGGCAAAATTAGTATATTTGAGATAAAGATATAATGATTCAAGAACATAATTTCATTACTAAATTGGCTGCTATAAGGTTTCTATAGACACATACCCCCATCACCCTAATTGATAAAGATATCAAGTTATGGTATCGCATAGTTTTAAGGAATTATTAAGAATAAAGAAAGGATCCTAATTGAAGAAACAAAAAAAAATAATATAAAATTTAAAAGAATAAAAATTTAAAAATTAAGGAAATAAAAATAAAGAATAAAAATTAGATAGAATTTTTAGGGTCATTGGTTTTCATGGAGAGGATCATTTCATTTTTAAGGTCTAAGAGAATTAAAGTGTACATATGCGATTTAACAATTCTAAACTATATTTGATAATATTAAAATTTTCTAAAAATTTAATATTAGAATCATAGTTGATATTAAATATTTTTTATTCGTAAATGTTAATCATGGCTTCAAACAATATCTTATATCAACTTAAATTGGTTGATTTTACGGAGAAAAAAAAAGTAATTTTTGAAATAATTGTGCATTCAATGAATTGGAGCTCGTAAAACCATTAAATTGAGTTCAATTTCAAAGTTAATCCTAGCATATGTGTGCTATACTTACCTGTGAAGGTTATTACATTTTCAATTTATAGAAATTGATCATATAAAGGTATTGGTATTTTACGTGATCTTAATTCTTAAATTGGTTTAAGCTAACCATATTGTTCAAATATATGTGGTTTGCAATAAAAGATTGAGAAAAAGCCATGCCTTAGTAGTTGGGGTGTTGCTATACATGATGGAAGTCTTGAATTTGATTCCTAATATAGATGCTCAAGTGCCTTTTTATTCTTTCATTTTCAAATGTGCCATGTGTTATCCTTTCATTAGTTAACACTAGCACTTTCTCTTATATTAATCCTTTTTCCCTTAGATTCTCGCGTGTTAAGCACTAACGTAGCTCACTTTAGGATTATTTTCAATCCTTATTTATTCACAATGTCACCAAATTAGTGGTGAAATCACGAAGTGCACTTAGCTTACTTTGCATAAGACCTAATATCATGTCTTGATTTAATCATTTAAGGGATAAAAAAGGGATTAGAAAACTAGAGGAAACCTTTAATGTTTAGATTTTGTTTCGATATGATCTCTCTTATTTAGAGCATGTCATTGCAAAATTGAAGCTTTTGATTTCTGATTATTGAATTAAGTAAGTGCAACTACTCAAGATCTTTTCTTACTATCAATTATACTCGAATTACCTTAATTCATGATTTCTTGTTCAAAATCCATTAAAAATCTGCGAATTTACTCCCATTCTTGAAGTTTCTCGAGTTGCTCAAGCTTACACATGTATAAAAAGGGATCTAAAAATCCTTTTAAGGCATTAGCTTTCACCTCTTTCTCATTAACTTAATATCAACGCTTTCTCTCTCTATAAGCTTGAGCTCTCTCCCTAGTATTTTGCTCATCATTAATAGCTTTTAAATAAAAGCAATTAGACTAGCTTTCTTAAGCTACTAGCTCCCAAAAGACAATACCTCTTGTCTCTTACGGTAGTTTATAGGAGCTCTACCTACCACTTAAGGTTTTAGTCACTAACCACCCACCTTGAAACCCTCATTTGGTACTGTAAGCTAAGGAAAACCACTACCATCGTCAAGCTTCTCATGCTAAAAAATCCAGAACCTAATTTCTTTTCAAACTCCGACATCTATCAAACATTACCAATTATCACTATCTAACTTTCGACATTCCATAAACCGCCACCGATCACCATGACCCCATAGAGCTACTATTTAGAGTGCTTACCATCAGTTTTCCCTCCAAACTAAACCAAACCATGAAAATACAATTCGATTTTTTATGACATCAAACTAGACCATATGACTTTGATTAAGAATTTTTCCAAATATAAAATTTTGTTTTGGTTTGTTTAATTTAATTTACAGATCGAACCATATCTTTTAGTTTACAATAGTATAATTGCGTAACATGTAATCTCATGTGAAAAATATTAAATTTATTTAGCAATAAGTTTTAATATTATAATAGAGGTTGATGAAATAAAAATTCATGTGACTAAAGAATTTCAAACATTTATGAATAGCTAATTTCATTCACAAAATTAGTATATAGTAAAAATTTTAAGTCAAATTATATATTGTGAGGGGTAAGGATTTAAGTATAAAGGTCACATGCATGTGGCATGATGAGCACACTATACGTGATTAGGGAAGTAACTTAAATCGCACATGCAAGATGATTAGGAGAAAAATGTAGAGGAGAGGAGCATGCAATTCTAATGAGGCTCTAGTACATTTAGTGATAGGTAGAGGAGCACAAATGCATCAAACTCCACTATCAATGGAAGATATGAAAGTGTTTTTGAAATGTTCAAGTGTTTGATATTTCATAGCAAAAAAACTGGCAAAGTAATGGCGTTGGTGCCCATTCTCTCTCTCTAAATGAAGGAAGAAGAGAGGTATTCATAAAGGATGTCCGTTGATCTCATACGTAGGATCATGATGACGATTGAGGGCTAGAATCAATTACTTCCTTTTAATGGACTTGAGATGGGCCTTCTTTATGAGCTTGGATCCAAATGGCCTTATTTTATTAATGTGAGCTAAGTTGAGAAATGTTAAATTGGATAAACCAATTCAATGAACCTTACTCTAAACCTACTATACCAAAACTTTTTTAATTATCCTGATAATTCAAGAGCTTGGTTCCTCGGACCCTATTACCTTAACTTAAGAAGTCAAATCCATTTAATCAATGGGATTTAAGTATAATATTAAATTTATCCCTCTACATATATATAATTTATATACTATTGTAACCAAAAGTGCAATACATGTATATTCCAATAGATGTAAACTAAAGATTCTTTTAAGTGATATATTATAACAAGAGAATTTATTTTGTTGCAATTAAATATTACGATGTTTTTATAAACTAGTTTGGTTTGATTTTATGAATCGATTCGATTTATCCTTTTAAATCAATTATAAATTTTGAATTGAAAATTTTCCAAATGAAATTATAAGAAAAGTCATATTCATTGTTTGGTTTGATTCAGTTTACAATTAATTCAATCTTATTAATTTTTTGCCTATCTTTTTATCACCTGGAATGTCAATACCACTGAAGCTTTTCTTCTAACCATTATTCCCTTTCATAATCACTTATCGTTGAAAACTATCGCTTATTACAACCTATTGAAATAAATATGATAATATTTGACATATAAAACTTATATTATAATGAGTTTTGGGTTAAAAAATGAAAAACATCATACGCAAAATAAGAACAGAGCAATTGTTAGAAAAATGGTCGGAATCAAGTGTGCTCGTGGTAAGCAAGAAAACAGTAAGTGGTAATGTTTCAGTACGAGGATAAGTGAATAACGTTCCTTTTTTAAATTCCCTTGCTTTTTTTTTATTTTTTACTTTTTTTTTCCCCTGGTAAATCGATTCCCTTGTTACAATCTATATATTTCCATTATTTCAATCAGGTTTCTAATGTTTTCTTAAAACTCATATTTTAAGATGCAATTGTGTATAATAAATGATTAAAAATAGATGAATAAATAAATTGTGTCATAATGATATAATAAAAAAAAAAATTTCAACTAAATTACACAACTTTGAGGTGAGAAAATTTGAATTCTAATATATCTCAATAAAAAATCAATAATTATAATTAAGCTACGATAACCTTGATAAATACTAAAAAAATTTTAAAGTATTTTAGATGAGGCATTCCCAATTTATTTATTTATTTATTTTTCACCTCTTAGTTTTTAATACGCTGTTCACCTAGTGCAGACCTGCTCCCGCTTTCATAGAATAATATAGACTACTTCCACCAACAGCGCAAAGTCATTGAAAGATGAGAAGACCTTCCTCCTGTTTGGTCGTCCTTAGCAAATAGCAGACATGGCTATGGCAGGCGAGTTAGAAATTTCGAGTGCAGGAGGAACAACAAGTAGAGAACCTTCAAGCGGGGACTTCGACGTGTTCCTCAACTTCCAAGGACTCGACACCCGTTCTACTGTCGTTGATGTTATCTATGATGCCTTCCTTCGTGCTGGAGTCCGCGTATTCTGTGGTGACGGAACTATCAAAAAAGAAGTTACTGAAAAAGAGCTAATGGACGCCATCAACAACTCCAAAATCTACATCCCTATTTTCTCCAAGAACTATGCATCTAGCAGGTGGTGCCTCCGTGAACTAGAAAAAATAATGAAGCGCTGGGAAGATTCACAGAAAAAGGAGGAGAAGAAAACAATAATACCCATCTTCTATGATGTCGATGTAACTACAGATGTCAAGCTTGAGTTGAGAGTGTACACCACTGACCTTAGAAAGCACAAGAAAAAGCTCGGTAAAGATGTGGTAAAACCGTGGGAGACCGCACTTCACAACGCCGCAAAAATCAAGGGATGGGACATGCGAAATCATGGGTAATCTTCATTGATCTTTTCCCTAATTCCTTCCTTTCATTTTTTTTTTCCTACCTAATTTCTACTAGTTTTCTTCTCTTTAAATTCCTTTCCTTTCCTTTCCTCGTTCCAAACACATTATAAGAATTGATTTTTGAAAGAAGAAAGCAAGGAAAAAAAGCTTCCACGTTTCTTATTTGGGTTCTTAATTTTTCTTCTTTTTCTTTTGCTTCTTCTTCTTCTTCTTTTTTTTTTTTTTTTTTCCTTTTCCCCTTTCTCGTATGATTCTTAACCTTTTCCAATTTTATGAAAAGGATTTCAAGCAAGTCCGATGAAGGTTTCGTTTGCTTTTAACACGCATCGATTTTAAAAAGAAGATGTAGGTGTTTTAAGGAACCTGCGTTGTTCCATGGGTAATAAAGGGAAGTCAACATGCCATCCATGTGCTTGCAAAAATGTAGATAACTAATGAATTGTTGAAAGGAGAAGCCGTATGTAACTAGTCCATTGTTGAGATGGAATGCAATAAATATTTCTTGCATTTATGTGATGAATCTAGTAGTCCGTCAAAGGATGTAAAAGAAACAATCTGATAGTCTATTGATTTATCTGCGCAATATAAACAAAGAACACTAATGCTTTGTTTTCTGGAACGCTAGTGCTCAGATGGTTGCAATTTTGTTTTTGTTTAGGCTAATCAAGCTTACGGAGCTCGTAGTGGAAGAAGTTTGTTGTAAGTTATGGACAAGAAGTGATCCGAAGAAGGTGCCCGATGACTATGTTGGCATCAAGGATTCAATGGAAGACATCATGGAGTTACTAGATCTACATGCTGACGATGTTCGATTCATCGTAATTCATGGTATTGGTGGCGTGGGAAAAACAACTGTTGCAAGGCTTGTTTTCCATAAAATTTCTTCTGAATTCCGACAGGGAGTTGCGTTTCTTTTAGCCACCGGCGAGAAGTCCCGTACAGCTAGCATTGTGAGCTTGCAAAAGGACTTAATATCGCAGCTTCTCCAGGTGAATTCATTCGATTTTAGTGACGCTGATCAAGGGGTCAACGTGATCAAAGAAATGTTAAAGGACAAGAAAGTGCTTATTGTCCTTGATGACCTAGATAACAGTGACCAGCTATTGAAACTAGCCGGCCAACCTTCGTGGTTCGGTATGAGAAGCAGAATCATTGTAACTACAAGAAATATTGGAATAATGCCTAAAGGTAAAGGTTTTTATGATTACCAAATGCAGGAAGTGAAACCCGATGATGCTCTGAAGTTCTTCAGTAGACGGGTCTTTGAAAGTGACTTGCCCCCTCCAAAGTATGATAAAATTTCAAGAGAAGTAGTAAATGCAACTGGGAGACTTCCTTTGGCTATAAATGTCATAACTTCCTTATTTAGATACAAATATGCACGGCGAGGTGCAGTTGAGAAGCTTCAGAAAGGGGTTCATGAAGATGAGGTAGGATCTTCAAGTGACTCGCCCCCGGTCAAGTATGATAAGGTTTCAAGAGTAGTGAAAGCAATTCGGAGACTTCCATCGGCTATAAGTGCCATAGCTCCCTTAAGCAGTTACAAATATGCACGGGGAGGTGCACTCGAGAAGCTTCAGAAAGATAAGGTAGGATCTTCAAGTGCAGAAGCAACAACTAGTGGAAAACCTTCAACCAGTGACTACGACGTGTTCCTCAACTGCCCAAGATTTCACCCCTTCCTTGATGTTATCCGTCCAGCCTTGGTTGATGCTGGAGTCCGAGTCTTCGGTGGAGATCCCTGGGATACTGAAGGACAGATTATGGAAGGCATCGCTAACTCCAATATCTACATCCCCATTTTCTCCAAGGACTATGCATACCGAGAAGTGTGCCTCGATCAACTAGCACAACTAATGGAGTGCTGGGAAGATTCAAAGAAACAAGGGGAGAGGAAAATGATATTACCCATCTTCTATGATGCCGGTGTAACTACTGATCTCAAGCTTAAACCAGAAAAGTATGCCAGTGACCTAGAAGAGCTCGAGAAGTGTTATGGTGAAGATAGGGTAAAGCGGTGGAAGATCGCTCTCCAGAAGGCCGCCAAAATCAAGGGATGGGACCTACGTGATCAAAAAGAGTAATGTTCAACTTTACTCTTAAATTTTCGGAAAAAAGCATAAATTAGATATTCAACTTTATCTTTTTCATCTGCGCTTCTAACATTCTTTTTTTTTTTATTTATTTTATTAAGGTCTCAATTCTTTTCACGTTTTAAAAAATAATAATTTGGTCATGTCCGATAAAAAATTTTGTCCACGCCTCAACACCGTGCAAGCTTTTTATAAAAAAGATGAAGCAGATGTTCTAGCTTTTAAAAGCCTAATCAAGGGGAGTACATGCTATCTATGCGATTGTAATAAATCTAGATAACTAATAATTTGGTGAAGTTAAAATAGAAAGGGAGAAAGGGAGAAGTCATATATGTAACTAGTCCATTGTAGAGTTGGCAATACGTTTTAATCCAATAGGGATTTCAGCAATCAGACAGATCGACAGACCCTATATAAGCCATCTGATAAACTATTACGGCTTCATCTAAGCAAACACATAAGCAAAGAGTACTACTGCTTCTTTAACGATAGCTTTCATATGGTTGCAATTTTCCTTCTTTTTTTTTTTTTTTTTTTTCCCTTTAGGGGTGAGCTTGTGGAACTCATAGTGGAAAAAGTTTGTCGTAAGTTATGCACAAAAAATGATCTGGAGAAGGTGCTCGTTGGGATGGACGATCCAATGGAACACATCATCAAGTTACTAGATCTAGCTGACCACAATGTTCGATTTGTTGCCATCCACGGCATTGGTGGCGTGGGAAAGACAACTCTTGCGAGGCTTGTTTTCAATAAAATTTCCTCTGGCTTTCAACAGAGGGTTGCCTTTCTTACGGACATTCACGAGAAGTCGTGTACACATGCTGGTATTGTGGACCTGCAAAAGGACTTACTATCGCAGCTTCTCTTGGTGAATTCAGCATTATCTCTTCGTGATGCTGACCATGGGGTCAAAATGATCAAAGATAGATTAAAGGACAAGAAAGTGCTTATTGTCCTAGATGACCTAGACTCTAGTGACCAGCTAATGAAATTAGCCGGTGAACCCTCGTGGTTTGGCATGGGAAGCAGAATCATTATTACCACAAGAAATATTACAATAATTCCTATGGATATAGGTTTTTATCGATACGAAAAGCACAAAATGAAACGTGATAATGCTATGAGGCTCTTCAGTAAATTGGTCTTCCAAAGTGATTCACCCCCGGAGGGGTACAAGAAGATTTTCACAAATGTGGTAGATAGAATCGGGGGGCTTCCTTTGGTTATTGACGTCATAGCTGCCTTACTCAGAAACACTGGTAAATTTATAAATCGAAATGCAGAGACAGTTTTGGAGGATATGGATATACATATCAAGGATGTCTATGGAATGTTGAGGATAAGTTATGAGAAACTAGACAGCTATGAAAAAGAAATTTTTCTTGATATTGCATGCCTCTTCATCAACAAAGAAATTGAAGATGCAACTTATTATTGGAAAGCCCGAGAACTTAACCCAAGAATTGGACACCTCAGGGGTCGGTCCTTGGTACAGATTGTTGATGGAAACAAGCTAGGGATGCATGACTTACTTAGAGACCTCGGAAGGGACGAGGAAGCCAACATCCATGGAAGGGGTAGCAGGTTTTGGTCACCAAAGGTAGCTCTTGATGTAGTACGTCAAAAGAAGGTAAACTATGATTCTACCTTGTTTTATTTATCAACAATTGCGAATTCTCATTTTATCTGCTTGTTATTTTCAATTCCTAGGGAGCTAAAGAAGTGATTGCTCTCAAACTCGGGAAACTCGATGTGGATTGCAAATTTAATCATGAAGAATTTGCAGATTTCAAAAACCTCAATTTCCTAGAATTAAATGGTGGAAACTTCGAAAACGAGGATTTTAAGGGAGTTTTCTCAAGGTTAAGATGGCTTTCTTGGGATGACTGTCCTCCTGAATTTCAAGCCACTAACTTATGTCTTGAAAATTTAGTGGTCCTTATACTTTCGGAGAATCTAATCACTAATGCTTGGGGTGGATGGGGTGAAATCAAGGTATGATGTCATATTCGTTAATTTGATTTTGTTACATTTGCTGCACATAATGGTTGTTTTCGATTTGCAGGCAGCGAAAAACTTGAAAGTCCTTAAGTTCATATATTGCCGTTCGCTAACAAAGTCGCCCGACTTCTCTTCATTCCTAACATTGGAGAGATTAGTTTTTAGAAATTGTGCGAAGTTAAAAGTGATAGACTCATCCATTGGCATGCTGAAGCGCCTAACTTACCTGGAAATCACAAATCCGCTCATCTATACGATGAGATCTCCTGCTGATGAATATTTTTCACATTGGCACGAGGAGGGGCAACCTCAAATCCTGCCTGATTCCATTGGCGGTCTGAAGTCACTATTGAAGCTGAAGCTGAAATTCGTGAATCTATCAGAGTTGCCTGCCTCAATTGGAGAGCTTACGAATCTACAGTGTTTGTGCTTATGGTGCCCTCAAGTGGAAGAGCTCCCGGATTCGGTTGGGAATTTAAAGTTGCTAGATGAGTTGGACATTTCGTTCACAGCAATAACTCATTTACCTGAATCGGTTATAAATCTCGACAGTCTAGAGGTCTTTAGATGTGTAAGTTGTAATCATTTGGAAGAGGTTCCAGACAAGATTAAGAGGCTAATACCAACGCCTCAGTTCGATCCGCTTAGCAAAGAGGGAATTGAAATCTTAAGAAATATGTAGCATCACTTCTCTTCTCGCAGAGTCGCGGGGTCTATTGTCTTCCGTAAATGTTCTTTCTATTGTTATTTATAAGTGGGACTACTGTAAGGGTATTACTGTGTGGAACTTTGTCCGCATCAATATCTATGACATTTCATATTACTTGCTCTGCATGTATTTTGTTTGTTTTTTATTCACATGCAAATTCTTTGGATCTATATATTATATAACATATGTATACACATTTATATATACGAAAAGCAATGTTTTTCAAATATATTTACCCAAAAAAAAGTTTTAATTATTTACAAATTAGAAATACCATTTTTTCCGTCCATTAATAACACATTCCCTCTTTAGGTTGTCGCCACTACATGTCTTTGTGGTAATCGGTATATATTTCTTTTTTCTCCCAATTTTTTAGCATTTCTTTTTTCTATTCTTCAAATTTTTTACTTTTTATTTTAGTTAATTTAGTTATGCTAATTATATTGGTTGTTCAAATTAATTATATGGATGAATCACATGCCATCACATGCTATTAATGCATAAAAACGTTAACTATATCTTAATTTATAAACAATGAAAATATTGGGAATTCAAATAGAGGGAAAAAAGAAAAGTTTAAAACTCAGAAAGAAAATTGATCAATTGTTGAAAACTAAAAGTTTAATATCTTAATGGTATATTATGGTTGTTTTATTTGTATATTATCTGTTTTTTTTTTTTATTGGAGAACTTGCATTCGGAAAGTTGCCTTCCAAAATTTTAGACGCCAAAACTTGTTTTTCAAATATTTTGAAAGTATTAGAAAAAGAATGAAAATCGAGGAGATTGTTGAAGATTGAGCTTACTCGCTTAACATCAAGAAGTTAAAAACATTCCCAATTTTCAAATGGATTTGTTGTGCAACATACACACTTAACCACAACCATCAAACCGAATGCACCACAACCATTGGACATAACTACCAACCAAAGCACTGTAACCATTGGAGCCAATCACTCACGCACTATACCCCAGACCAATGCACTGGACCACAAGCATCACACCTGTGTTCCTTCGATCTTTCTTTTTCTTCTCGATTCGATGTGACCCCTAACATCTTTTGTTCCATAACGACCCACCAGAGAGCGCGAGAGAGAGAGAAGCATGAGGAGCTTATGTAGGCAGGCGATAGAGGAAGATGGAGCATATAGGAAGATTGAGGCATCGAAGGCATGGGTAGAAGAAAAACAACAGTGACTGCGTTTTCATAAAAATAAACACAAGTAGGTTACTTAGGTGCTTTTCTTATTATAGGCCTATTTGCATTCTTTTGAAGTAAACATGCTATAACATCTATCTCTATTCATGGTTACTTTTCTTTGCATTTCTATCTGTAAAGTTTAATACTCTCAAGCTGGTAAGTAGTAACAGCTTTCTTAATAAATATCAAAGTAAATTGCAAATACCCCTAATGTTTCTTCTATGCGTGTTTAGTGTTTTTTTTTTTTTTTTTTTTTTGTTCAATCTTTGAAATTTAGCATTTAGATCGGAAATCTTGAAACAAATTTTTTACCTCTATGAGACTATTTATCCTTTAGAAAAGTAAACTGCTTTTGGTATTTTTCAATTATTTTATTTAAGGTAGAATAGTAAAATAGAACTATAAAATTAAACATATTGTTTTTAAGAAAAATTGATGGGGCTTAAGTGATCAATTACAAAGATAAGTCTTCTAAATGCAAATGAAGTCAATATAACAGCATGTGTTTGTTATTCCTCCTTAATTTAGATAATATATGTTATACCTTATATTTTCTCCAATTTATAGAATGCCTTAATTTGTTAGAAAACATTTTTCTTCCAAGAGATTAACTTGTTTCCATATGTTCAGCATGAAATGTAAGAAAATATTTCCTAAGTTTTAACTTTGACATGAGAGCTAAATATTTTATTATACCTTCTTTGTATGATATATGTAATTATGTAGGACATATCATAAATAGTTTAATAATTATAGTATTTGCAATATTAACATATTGTTGGTGCCACGTTAATATGATTATTATTCATTATCATATGTAATATTATGATAAAATTGTAAAAAGAGTTTTATATTACATTATTAAGCGATTTGTGTAATAAATGCCTCAAAGAATAAATTAAAA
The DNA here is from genome assembly GCA_024138005.1 of Lumnitzera racemosa. Taxonomy (NCBI): domain Eukaryota; kingdom Viridiplantae; phylum Streptophyta; class Magnoliopsida; order Myrtales; family Combretaceae; genus Lumnitzera; species Lumnitzera racemosa. The sequence goes on from JAMXBC010000003.1 coordinate 3,335,303, forward strand.
ATAAAGACATCTTATTAATTTTTCCTTAATCTTGTTTAAATTTAATATAATCGGTATCCTCCTAGTTGGTACAAAATCGAACCAAAATCAGAATTGGACCCATCATTACCAATAAGATCTTTTTCAATTTTCTTGAAGCAATTCATCATTCAAAATAGAAATTGCCTGAGTTAGACCTTTCTCTCTCTTCTCTCCTTGCGTACGGCATGCTAATCTCTTTTTCTTCCTCTTTGGAACTACCGATCCCAAGACAAAAGATTCATTATATACTATATCCAAAATTTTTAACTAAGAACCATGTTTAGTCAGGTGACGATACTATTCCAAGTCCAAACTTATGTGAGACGATGGAGGGAGAAAGAAACATGAAAATTTTGAAACTTTTTCCATATTTTTATCCTAAGAATTTTCAAAATGCGAGACAACATAAATGAGAGGCTTGGGAGCATATTGTTTGCTCTTTTAGGTAATCCATTTCTAGTTAACAATTATTGTGGGAGTGGGAAACCTATTAAACAAAAAGCTAAGCATATGTTTTGGGTATTTTGTAACAGGGGGTTTCTACGGTCCCATCCATTAAAACTATGGGAATGGTTCCGTCCAATTTTCAACCATTGATTTATTTAGGATAGATCCAATCCATGTCTCTGATGTTTTTCTCTCCTCCTTCCTTTCTTCTTATTCCCAGTTCATCTACTCTCCCTTTTTTGTAGTGATTTAGCACTTTTGAAGCTTTATCTTCTCTCTTGTCATCCATGCCTTGATTTTTTTCATTGTTGGTAAGTCTTCTCATTTTCCCTCATCCTGTAGCCCTTTTTTTTTTTTTTTTTTTTCCCTCTCTATCAATGACCATGCTTTTGAAATCATCAAACTGGGTTCTCTTCCTTCACTGATTTGGTTGAGAGTCTGAACACCCATTTGTTTTTTAGAAAATATAAATCAAAGATGCATGAAGTTAAGGCATTAGTTTTGTAGCATAATATTCCTTATCATTCTTCTATGGTACTTTGATGCAACAAATAATTTGTTGTCATACTGATCAAGTACTATTTTCCTTCCATTATTAATGTTGTTCTTTCTTTTGCCCCTTTTGATTTGTTTTTATATTTTTATTTTGACCCTAAAACACTTAACACATCACAAGCAAGTTGTGATCTTTTTATGAAATTCAACTATTCATAAAGAGAAAATTGGATATATATATATATATATTTTGTCATACCCATTTCATAATTTTCCTTTGGTTAGTTAATTTATTCTGTTGTATCGATTTTAATGATTTTGATTTTGGCCTACTATGATAAAATTTCATGCATTGGTGGCTTATTAGAGGATTCCACATGGTTCAAATGTCTATTTTGAAAATGAGTTGAGATAGGGGTGTATGGTTTCAGTTGGTATTTTATTAGGAGGTAATTTGTAATTTGGGTTGTCTTGAGTTGGTGTTTTATAGTAAAGTTATGTGCTTTAGTGTTTTGAAGGTGGTATGAAGTTTCGTTGATGCCATGTTTCCTAAATAATATGAATCAGTAGTTTTTGATTGCTTCAAACTTTGTTAAATTTATGCTTCTAGTTGCAGTGCTGATCAAGAATAGTGATTTTGGGTTTTAATGCTATTATCCATAAGAAAAGAACATTGAAATTACATCCCTTCGATTATAAAAGCTTAGATAAAAAATGAGAAATTTAGAAGTTTTTCTTTGTTTGTCCTTTTACTTTGAATACATCATTTAGTGTGTTTTAGCCTTCAGATTTTTCTTTTCCTTTCAAGTTATATTAGTATATGATGTAGGCAAATATCCTCTTAAATAACCTTGATCTCAATTTGTTATACTTTTCTGACTTAATTTATTGGAGGAGGAGGAACTACATCTAGTCTTTCAAGCACACATCTTTATGTTTCTCATGTAAGACTCAGTTAGTAGGCATAGTTTCATTCCATCAATATGTGCTACTAATCTATTAGGCATTAGATGTTCTAGTTAACTTACAATTGTTTACTTTCTTGAATATACCATTCTCTTAATCCACTTTGGATGACTCAGTTAATTATCAAGCATTAGATGTTATTTAGTTTACTACGTATGCTATCCAATGCCCCATCCAGGGAAAAAAGAAAAGAAAAGAATAAAAATTAGAGAGAACTAATAAATGGTATGCATGAGTTGTTATGTAACAATTATGTAGTAGTTAAGGTGGTAATTGTTTTATGATTTGTCCATAAAAAACCATGTAGTGAACTTAGGCACATAAATTAACATATCAAATGAGTAATTATGGTTCTGTGCCATGAAGCATCTTATGTGCTACTTTTGTGATATGCTAATGTCTTGTCTGAAATTAAGTATTATGAAAAAAAAAGTTCTAAAAGTTGTTAGCAGTAATGATGAAATGGTGATTGGTGGAAAAAGAAGATTGAGAAATATATATTTTCTTATATATAAAATAGAGAATTTTTTTTTTTTTTTGTTAGAGGTTTTAAACATAGAATTATGGAGACATAAAGATAAAACTAAGTGAAACTTTATCTTCCATTTTATATGGGTTAAGTTATTATAATTGTCAGAGTATGCTTTGTCCTTGTGATTTATTATAATCGAGCTTTCAAAAAGTTATAAAAGCTATTAAATTACCCTACCAAATATAAATAGTCCAATAATTTTGTTGGATAGAGAGAAGAAGGGGAAGGAAGTGGAAAAGAAGCAAACAATTTTAGAAATGTTGTTATCTTAGGGAATGGGTTAAGAGATGTTTGTAGAGGTTTACAATCTACTTTTGAGATGACTTCGAGTATATGATGGGTGTCATATTTGTAAGCCATTTGATATTCTAGAGGTTATACAAACTTGTAAATAATTGGTATTGTGGAAAACAAATGCATTTTGTTTAGAGGTTAGTTAATATTTTGGTTGTTGTTTAATGGTTTTTCTGGAGCTTAACTGTTCCCTAAGCTTACGGGGGAATTTATTAATTTTTCTCTTATACAATTTTTATTATATTAATATAAGCACACAATGTATTCACTGTATTCTAAGTTTTGCTTCTTTATTTTTCTACTATGTTGCCTTAGCATTCTGAGTTTTATTTATGAGCCCGCATTTTATGATTTCTCAATTATGGTAACTAAAATGGATCAACTCATATAGTCGTTGGATCCCCTTTATCCTTGTGTAAATATTTGTTGAGCATGTTGATCTAGTGTCAACAAATTATTTCATCGCTGGAATTAGATGTGAGGATGCATTAAAATGAAATTATTATTAAAAATAAAAAAGCATGATATTTTCTCTTTTTTCCAGCAAAAGTAATCATGATTAAAACCCAAACTTCGTATTTGAGCTTAAATCTTCAAACTAAGAGTAAGTAAACATAGAGAATAATATCAATACAATTCAATTATATGAATACATTACAATTAGAAACAATATTATAGAGACAAAACACAAAATGGCGTACATTATGAAAGACATGATTTTGATTCGATTATAATAACAAGGGATTATTTGTGATTTCTATATATTGTTATGTATTTAGTATTATAATAATATGTCTATATAGGGTGCTTCTCATCCATTCTATGAGTTTAGCTTTTGCCGTAGTTTGTATTTTTGCACTTGAAGCTATCTCTAAATTTCATCCTTTTGTATATACATCTTCATCAATAAATTTACTAAATTGATTGACTGACCTTTATATAAAAACCCTTTGAACCTTCATGTTATTAATTTTTGTTGGGTAGCAATCAGTAAGGAGAAAATAGGATTTGAGTTTTAGGAAAACTTCCAAGGGGTTTCTAGCTTTTTGCAACTACTTCCGATACACTAAGCCATGAATGATTAGGTCACTCCAACACAAGATGCACAAGATTAGTTTAAAAGTAAAATTTATATTACTTTCATAAATTTGGATTGGTTTAAAAATTATAAAATTGTTTGTATATCTTAAACTTTGCCACTCTGTGCAAATGAAAGTTAAATAAAAAAAAAAAGGAAAGAAAAAAAACTCTACAATGAAGCAAAGATTAGTGTACAAAGTTCATAATTATAAAATTTATGGTTGTAGTATGTCGAGAACCAAATGGGAAAAAGAAAATTTTGCTTGTAATTAATTTTCAATCAATAAACTAATGAGATAAATAATAGATACAAATATAGTAATACTTTTTTAACAATATAGAAAAAATAATAAACTAATAAAGATGATTAATAATTAGTGGCTTAATAATAGGAAAAAAAAAACTACTACATTGATGTATAAATGAAGCTAAATTCTTCTTCATCAGATTTATGCTATCTTTATGTTAATCTTTCATGACTTAAGAATAGATATAAAAGAATTGATATTTATTAACATTAATTCAAAATAGATTTACGAGACTAGTTGATAAATTATACTTAGCAACAATTTAATTAGATGTTAGAATTATTTCAATATACAGATGAAAAATAAGGTTTAAATGAGAATTGTGGAATTTTAATAATGATGTCATATTATTCAAATATAAGAGATGGAAAAATAGAATATGAAGAGCAATGAACTTTGGAATAATGAATTTAAGGAACTAGGTCTTTTATAAATTTTTTTTTTAACTTTCACATCTTATATATATATATATATAATTGAACATAAAATGATTTGTATTTGAGAATATAAATTCAAAATGGATTTTAGAGATTGATTGATTATGTATACTTAATAAGAAATTGATAGGAATTTGAAAAAAAAAATTAAGGCTTACTTTTATTGAAATTAATGTGGTGAAATAAGCCTTCAAATGATAGAAATGTGTCTAGATTGGTGAAGCAAAACATATTTTGAGGAATGGTGCCATCAGCATTAATGTGATGAAATAAGTCATCAATTGGGGAAATAAGTTTAAAATGGTGAAGTTATAATAGTATGATAAAATAGGGATTACTTCGAGAAAATAAGTCTCTAATTAGTTAACATGCATTTACCATGGTAAAATAAGCCTTATTTTAAAGTTTTAAGCATTGAAATGATGAAATGACCCATCGATTGAGGAAATAAGCTTTAAAATGGTGAAAAGTGACCTCTTAATGGTGAAAATGCAATTACTAAGGTGAAATGAGCCTTGTTTTGAGGATATGAAATGAGCCTTGTTTTGAGGATAAATAGAAAACCTATTGCCTTAAATCTAATATTACTCCATCAAATAAACATTATCTTCATCATTTGAGTCTCATTTCAACAAACCTTACCATGTTTTACCATAGTAATGCTCATTTCGACAAACCTTAGCCAAAATCACCATACTATCACCCTTTTACCATAAGAAGGGATTTCATTATTTCACCAAATGAAGGCTTAGTTTTTCAAATTGAAGCTCATTTTACCATACTAATCTCATTATCATCATTTGCTTGTTCATTTCCTTCAATAAAAGCTTAGTTTACCATAAAAACACGAGTTTTAAGCATATTAATAGGGTTTTCACTGTTTTATAGCCCATTTCCTTTAAGAAAGGTTTATCTCACCATATTATCACTATTTTTACCATTTCAAGACTGTCTTTCTCAATGCATGACTTATTACATCATACCAACAATTATTTGTACCATTTAATAACTCATTTCTTCTTTATAAGGCTCACCATACTTACACCTTTTTCACCAAAAATGCAACTTTTATTATTTCACCTTTTTATGTTTCATTTCCTATAATTAAAGCTTATCCAATCATACCAAATGGTGAAATAATTCTTATTTTGAGGAGATTAGTCATCAAATGGTATAATGAGTCGTTCATCGAGAAAATAACTATTAAAATGGTAAGAACCTTATAAGAGTGGTGAAATAAGCCTTTGAATGGTGAAAATGCATCTAATATGCAGAAACAATCCATGTTTAGAGGAAACGAGAATTGGAATAGTGAAATCGATGTTTCTATGGTAAAATGAGCATCCATCAAGGAATGACCCTTAAAATGGTAAAAACTATATTATTGTGGTGAAATAAGCTTTTAAATGGTGAAAATATGTCTACTATGGTAAAACAAACCATGTTTCAAGAAAATAAGTATTGAAATGGTGAAATTGATGTTACTATGGTAAAAAGAGCCATCTATTGAGAAAAAGACCCTTGAAATAGTCAAAACTGTATTACTATGGTGAGATAAGTTTCTTAATGGTGAAAATTCATCTAATATGGTTAATTAAACAATGCTTCAAGTAAACAAGCATTGAAATACTAAATTTGACATTATTGTGGCCAAATTCGCCATCCATTGGCGAAAGGACCCTTAAAATGGTGAAAACAATTTAATTTTAGTGAAATGAGCCTTTAAATGGTAAAAATGTATCTAATATGTTGAAACGAACCATGTTTTGAGAAAATGAGTATTTACATGGTGAAATCAATATTTCTCTAGTGAAATGAGCCATTAATTGAGGAGATGACCCATAAAATGGTGAAAATTGCATTACTATGGTGAAATAAGTCTATGAATGGTGAGTATGTGTTTAATATGGTAAAACTAATCATATTTCTAAGGAAAGAGCATTGAGATGATGAAATTGATGTTGCTATGATCAAATGAGTCATTTATTAAGAAAAAAATCTTGAAATGGTAAACAATGTAACAATATGGTGAAATAAGGCTTACTTTAAGAAAATAAGCCATTGAATAGTAAAAATGTATTTATAATGGTGAAATGTGCGTTAATTTGAGAAAACAAGCATTGACATGGTGAAATCAGCATTAAAATGGTGAAAGGAGCTTTTTATATGGGAGATGAGCCTTCAAGCGACAATAATCATATTAATTTGGCAAAATAAGTTAATATGGTGAAATTAGGCTTATTTTGAGGAAACGAGGGTTGGAATGGTGAAATGAGGCCTCCCATTAAGTAAACAAGCCTTAAAATGATCAAAATCATATTTCTTTGGTAAAATAAGACTTACTTTGAGAAAACAAGTATGTGAATAATCAAAATACAAGTATGGTAAAGAGAGCCTTATTTTGAAATAACGAGTGTTGAAATAGTGAAATCGATATATCTGTGGTTAAATAAACCATCCATTGAGGAAATAATCCTTAAAATAGTGAAAACCAGTCCCTTAATGGTGAAAATGCATCTAATGTGGTGAAATGAGCCATCTATTGAGGATCATTTCAAAACGTATTCCCTTGAATCTAGGATCATTTCACTAAACAAACACTTTCTTCTCCAATTAAGGCTCATTCCCTTAATCCTTGCTTGTTTCATAATACTAATGTCGTTTTTAGTATCTAAAGGCTTATTTCCCTAAAATAAGACTAAAATCACCACGCTATCATCCTCTTCACTATAAGGAGAGATTTTATAATTTCACAATATGAAGGCTTAGTTTTTTGAAGTAAAGCTCATTTTACCATAGGATTATCATCTATCATCATTTTAGCATAGTATTACCATATGAAATGAAGCTCACTTCACCATAGCATACATTTATCATCATTTCTAAACTCATTTTCTTGAACAAAATTTATTTCACCATATAAATATAAAATCATCTTCACCATTTTGTAGCTCATTAACTCGAAGCAAGGTTTATTTCAACACGTTATCACCATTTTCTTCACTTCATAACCTATTACCTAAATGCAAGACTTATTTCACCATATTAACAATTGTTTTCACCATTTGATGACTCATTTCATTGCTTCAAAGAGGGTAGACTTTGATAGATATAGAGAGACAGGAACTAAGTAATAAGAATAGAATACAAAAGGCTTACTCTCATTTCCCTCTACTCTATGAAGGTTATGAAGGAATTCATTCATAGAATGCTTTGTGATTACACATTTAAAAACAACCGTATGGGATAGGCTCAACAAAGGGAGATTATACCAAAAGGAGTCCTTTTGGGGACATGTAAGACAGCCTAGTAGATTATTTTGAATGTCCGTCTTCGATGATCCAGGAAGACAATTACTTCTATTCACTCAAGTAAGGAGAAATAGTATAAGGAATAGGACAAGTTGCCCTAAGGTAAGTAACTTCTTGACCCTTAATTTTTTGCATATGGGCAATTTACTATTTTGCCATCTTTTGAGGTCAAGGGAAATTCACATTGACTAAAAAAAAAATAGGGCTCATAGAAAGATACCGACGATTTCATCTTACAAAATATAGATAGAGAAACTCTATGCCTTTTTCATTAAAGATAGGGCTTTTATTACTTCACCATTTCATTACTCATTTCCTTCAATTAAGGCTTATTTAACCATACCAAATACCAGATTCACTTTTTTAATGCTCATCCTTCAAAAGAAGGCTTATTTTGCGACAATAATACACTTTTACCATTTTATGGCTCATTTTCTTAAAATAAGGCTCATTCTATCATACTAATACCATTTTCAAAAATCTAAAGACTTTTCTTTCAATATGTAGGGTTTATTTCATCGTACCATCACCCTTTTCACTATAATGAGTGATTTTACAATTTCATCATGTAAAAGCTCAAATCCTTAATGGAAGGATTATTTTACTATGGGAACACGATTTTTATAATAGGGCTAGTGTTTATTGTTTCACCAATTTAAGGCTCATTTTGTTGATGTAAGGTTTAATTTACTATACTAACAACCTTTTTCACATTTTCAAGACTCATCGCCTCTAAGTAAGATTCATTTCACTATACTAACACCTTTTTCACCATAGGGAGGGCTTCTATAGTTTTACGATTTTAAGACTCATTTCACTATACTAACACCATTTTCACCATTTCAAGGTTCATATCCTCGAAGTAAGACTGATTTCATCACACTATAATTATTTCACCATAAGAAGGTCTTTCACTATTTTAAAGCCCATTTCCATGAAACAAGTATCAAACTAACACTATTGACACTATTTCAAAACTTATTCCTCAGAGCGTGACTCATTTTACTATACTAATTCCTTTTTTCACCATTTTGAAGGCTTATTTTCTTAAAATATTCACCAAACCATGACCCTTTTCACCATAAACAAAGAGTTTTCTATTTCATCAAATAAATGTTATGTCCTTTGAAGTAAGGCTAACGTTTACTTCACCATATTAATATTATTATCTCCATTTTTAAGCCCATTTTCTCAGAATTAAAGTTTCTCTTACCACGAAATTACATTTTTTCACAGTAGGGAAAGATTTTACTGTTTCACTTGTCTAAAGCTTATTTCATCGGTGTAAGGTTGATTTCACCACATTAGCATCATTTTCACCATTTTAGGGTTCATTTCCTTGAAGCAAGGTTCATCTTACTATAATAATACTATTTGCACCATTTTAAGATGAATCCTCAAAAGTTCAACATAAGGTCATGGAGAAATGAGCATTAACATATCGAATGGCTCCATAGTGGATTTCATACCTTCAAATAATAAATTTCTAAGACTTTTGGTCATTTAGGTATTCAATGTATCTATTCTATTCATTAGATATGTGATTAAGTGAATGCTACTTTATATGTCAACTTACATCCAACACATGAGCATACAACCATAATCTTATTTTCAAACAATATTTTAATTATGAAGTTTTATTCATGCATAACATTAAATAAGAAAATTTATGAAATTTCATACTTAATGGTATGGAATACAACCTTACATGGAATTAAAATTCAACCGATTAACTTATAAATATGTTAGTCACTAAAAATATTACTTATACATGCACATTTAAAAATAATACATTTAAATATAATGTAAGTATTAACCAAAATTAGGTACAGTACATTTAGCAATGTATTAGTTACTTTTATTCACCAACAAGGAATGTTAAATAAATTCCTTATTTTACCAATTTTTACTACTCAATATTGATCGTAATTATGAAAATTACAACCTGTGATAAATTAATTATTTTTATTGACTAGAAAGTTGTGTTAAATTAGTTCCATATTTTATTAATTTTTTGAATACATATTTAACAAATAACTACATCTACAATACTTACATGTATAATATTGCAGTGGGAAGCACGCTTTGGTGTTTTTATTATGTTTAATTTTACTTTTCCCTTGGATATGGTATTTGCTAGTATATCAAAAAAGGTAAAATCATTTTATTTTTTCATTTGGAACTTTAATAATTACAATACGATTAGTTATTACTAAACTATATTGCGTATACCAAAACAATATATATAAATTTAAATAGATTCTTCATATATAGGATACATTGCCTATAAATGAATATAACTAGGAGTACTAATGATGTATAGAGAATGTTGTATTCTATAGATTATTGATTAGATTGTGAGGTACTGGCATCACAAGTGTATAAAAATATTTATCAGAACGGAGATCAATTGTGTACATGCTTTTTGGTGTTTTTATTATTTTTAATTTTACTTCTTTTCATGGGTCTAATTTTTTAGTATATCAAAAAAGGTAGATTGCTTCCTATTTAGAATTTAATGATTACACTATGATTATTCAATTATATTACATATATTAAAACAAATATATATAGATGTAAATATATTTTTCATATAACAAAACTAAAATGTATTATTTTGTTGCAAATTCAATATAACCTAAACATAGAAAGAAAGATAATGAAAATAAATGTCTGTATCATGCTTTGTAAATTATCAAGATAGGGAAAAGAGGGGAAAAAAAAAATTGCAAAAGGATGAGATTCGGACGTTAGTAGACATTCGATGTCGTTTGCAGTGAATTTCCAACGCATATTTAAGCATTACCGGCAATTTAAATTGTTGACCTACTACTGCCGGTTGGAGAAATACCACACCGATCCCGTAAAAATTACGAACGGCACGGTAGAAGTATCCTTTGGAATAAGGTAATTTGTAACTTATTTTTCGAACAAATATATCAACCGCCTTTTTTACTTCTGCACATAAAAGACACATGGCAGAGTTTTAGGGGTTAATGTTAGTATTAAAGAATTTAAATTAATGATATATATGACTAAGAATTCATTAAAAAAATTAAACTAAACTAAAAAAGGAAAAGGTAGGGGAAAAAAGAACAAGAAGAAAAACACTGCAACAATAGTGATTACCATGGCCACTTACAAAGATGTGACGCCTCACCCAAGAAGATGAATTCATCTTTACATTGCAACAAAAGTACAACCAACTATCAGTTAATAGCATCATAGAACATTAATCATCGGTGTCTAAGTAGCACATACATAATCAAGAAAAAAGAAAAATCAAAACCCCTTTCCTTGAATAATATCAATCATTTTTTTACTCCTTGTCTTATTTTATTCATTGTCCCATTCTATGTCATTATAATGACACCTAATTAAGAGAGTAGCTTCTTCGTATTGACAAAAAAAGGACAGCAGGATTTGTTGTTTAGGAATAAATGATCAAGGCCTCTGTGAAATGGGAAAAACAGGTACTCAAAAGTGTACTAATTCAAACAATGGAGAACGGTGATTTTGTTAATTGAAAACGACGATGGATTTCCAAACACAAAACATATAGCTTTCATGACTGAAATGACGACACATACCACCTCAATAAAGTGAAAGGAGGCGAGAAGAGATTTAAGAGACATTAGTGATCGCAGTTGGCCAATAAGTGGTCATGGCAAATGCTAATATCTTTTTCTTTTTCTTTCTCTCTTTTTTTATTAATTTGCGCTCTTTTAATGTATTTTTAATTATATTATTAATTTAAATTATTTAATACTAATATTAACCACTAAAATATGTCATGTGTGCCTTATTTATGTATTACACAAAAGTAAAAAGTACAAGTTAAGTATTTGTCAATAAACAATATACAGCTTAGCTCTTTACAAAAAATCCAAAACACATATTAACATTTTATAATTTACCAATGAGTTCCTAATTGTATATATTTTATTTAGTGATTTTTGATGATTTTCCTTAATAATTGAGTTTATTTTTAGATAATAATACTTAATTGAGTAAATTTTTTTTTTTAAGTTTTGAAATTATCCACGCAAGAAAACGAGAAAATAGAAATAAATCTCACTCAAATCGAAGCTAAAATGAGCAAGTTATTAAGGTTTGAAGATCAACACAATCGAATGATACGATTGTATTATTTCCAGGAGAATTTGAAACTAATTTTCATCTATCATAGCTTATAACACAGCCAAAAAACATGATCATGTCGTCGGTCATGTGGTTTCCAGGTTTAATAAAAAAAAATAGAAAAGATAAACATGAAGCATAGATTATTACATAACCAAAAGACACGATTGTGTCCCGCTTGTGTCTTTTCCAGCCAACCTAATTTTTTTAATTCTTCATATATGAAGCCTTATTAGGGCTTATTAAGAAGAACATTTTGGCATGACTTTGAGAGAATTTTTGAAGCTAAGAAAAACCAAGAAAGCGAGTAGGAGCGAAGACTTAAAGATTTAATTTTTTTTTAGATTTCATCATGATTCTTCCCATTATTTTCTACATTTTGATTTTAGATTTCTATTTTAGGATGTAAGTGAGTGGAATCTTTATATCTCGATTTTATGAAACCTAGATCTATTTTGTGATACTATAATTGTTTGATTAATTTAGTTCTTTGTTAATTTCTCGATTTAACTATGTGTTGCTTCGCAATTTAGGTTATTATTTCCGCGGATAGTAATCTAGAGTTTGATATCTTATAAGAAATCTTAAGAGAATTAAGAGATTTCTTATAAAATTAGATCTATGCATAGTTGATAAGAATTATTGCAAGATTCGAGATAATTTGCAAGATTCTTTCGGATTTTAATCTTTAGTGTAGAGAATTCATTGTTTAATAATGCAATCTTAGATCATGCTATTGAGAAGAGATTATAATAGGTGATTCTAGGATTAGGGTTAATTAACCTGAGAGAGTAATTAACTTTAATAGAGAATTCTCCCAGTAAAGAAAAATTAAAAAATAAATTAGATTATCTTTAAGAAAATCACATGTTGATTTAGGAGAAGTAAGATCTAGATACAATATTGAATCTTGAATTAATTAAACTTCTTTCTTGTTAATTTTTGAATTTCATCTTAGTTACTCTTTAATTTAGTTTTAGTAGTAATTTAGATTTACATCTTTATGTTTCTTGAAATTTAAATTGTTAGTTAGATAATAGAGACCTAGTAAGTATTAATAGTCAAAGTCCTTAAGGGATCGATGCTTAAACTTAATCTGCTATATTATAAACTAATAGGTGCACTTGACTATACCATTTACCTAAACAAAAATGACACTTGTGGAGGTTAAGTAAAAATCCATGATCAAAAGGATATTTTTGTGACTATTATCTAAAAAATCCATGTTTTCTTTTTTTTTTTTCTTTTTCACTTTCATACTTGAAATTTAATGTTGCTTAATCTCAGACTCAATACAATTTTAACATAATTGAATTTTAAGAAGCTTGACAAGTGCAAATAATACACTCATGCATATGGTATGCAAGGTGTTTGCTGAAAGGATTCTTCTAAGGAATGCAACCATAAATATTTTATAGAGAGTCTAGGAAAGCTTTGGAGATGTCTAAGTTGTACATTTGCATGAGAATTTATACTATTTGAATCTTAAGGAAGAGACTCTAACAAATTATAGTGCTCAAGCCATGGTTGATGCTAGGTAATTTAGTAAATCTACACTAATGGAACATGGGTTAGAAGTTAGAGGAACTGAATTTTGATGAATTCACAATATGGATTCAAGTCCATGGTTTAACATTAAGCATGTTGACTAAGAAGAATGCCCAAATTATTGGTGACAAACTGGGAAAGGTGTTGAAAGTTGAAGACCCTAATGAGATCAAAAGAGGGTCCCTTAAGACAAAATTTTGTTTGATGTGAAAAAAGAATTAGTAAGTAGAATGACTATGAGATTGGATAAGAGAGAATCACTAAAGATCGTTTTTAAATAATAGAGGCTTGTAGAATTTTTTGCTGCTTATAAATTGATTGGACATCTAGATGAAAAATGTAAGAAAAAGGAAGAAGAAGGCTTCATTTCAAAGAATTTGGATTCCTCAATTAGAGTCAAAGCACTTCATCTATCAAATGTGTCTAGAAATGGTATTTAAGAGAACCTTAGGGCATTCATTGCCAGGAAAGCTACCACTTGCCAAAAAAGAAAGTTTGTCAATAAAGAAAGGCATAAACATGGAGGAGGCTTAGAAGAAATCACATTCTATAATGGTCTAAAAAAAGGAAGGAATAGTAATTGGGATTGATTATCCAAAGGATAAGGACAAAGGCTTGAGAATAACAAAGAAGGTTGTTAAAGGGTTAAAGGAAAAAGAAGGGAGAATTATTTTTAGTGAAAAATGTAATGATGTGGAGGCAAAGTTGAAAGGTCCTTCTCATTCTTCTCATCAAAAGGAAGTAGAATACACCTTAACTAACAGGTCACAACTTTCCAAACAAATTTGTTCCTCTTCTTTGATTCGCAAACAAAGGTTTCCTCTCCCGTATTATCTTATTCTTTTGACCCCCCACCTTAACTTTTCCATCCATCTTATAGTACCTTATCACCTATACTAATTTTCCAAGTACTAGTGCTTCATCCTCTATTTTTAAACATCTCATTAACAATACCACTCATGTTCTAAATGTACCTACCTCTTCTCCATTATCCTCCGATATGAAGGCAATTACCTTATCTTATGAGATTCTTGGTTCACTTTCCTCTTAAACCATACCCTCAAATTCCCCTTACATCAAAACTCTCAACCCTTTACTTTCCCCATATAAACTCATCTTTGACCCTTCTACCTTAAGTATGCATCAGTATTTCTTTTTACCTTCTCTACTTAACAAGGCCTACTCTTTTCAAATTAAAAGATCCAAAATTATCGACGATGAGGAGGAGTTAGAATGCCTACTCTCAGAAGAGGAAAGGAAGAATTCACTTCATTGTGTAAAGAAACCTCTTTTCAAATGAGTGTAGGAAAGCATGTCAAAGCAAAGAAGGGCGAAAACCATATTAGTAATAAGAGATGGTAAGAGGTAAGCTAGAATTCAAAAAGAATAATCTAGTTGATTTAGAGGTGCTAGAAGCTAAGGAAGAAGATTTGAAAGGTTTGGTGATTGGCTTATATTAGCCATACTATCATCATGATTGCTCGATATGGAGCTATGGCAAACCCTTATAGTTAATGAGCTTATTAGGCTCATTAATAAACTCAAGCCCCACCTTGTTTTGCTTATTGAAACAAGAAACAGAGATAGAAAGATAGATCACATTAGGAGAAGACTGAGGTTACAAAATCAAATAGTAGTTGAATGGTTAACCTTTCAAGTGGTTTAACACTCTAGTGGAGGTATGAGATTAAAGTGGAAGATCTTATTTCTGATAAGAATATCACTGGTATGCTAATCATGGAACCTAAAAGTGGAAAGGAAGTTAAGATTACATAGTGCTATGGTTATCCTAAATATGCAAACAAACTAATTGTAGATACAGGCTAAGATATATAACATATAGTACCAACAGTTTGTAGATGGTGGTAAGAGACATAAAGAAATCATAGATGGAGAAGAGAAGAGTAAGGGGAGGGAAAAATTGAAAAGGAAAATCATGAATTTTGTTAGAATGATCTTAGATTGTAACTTACTAGACATGGGGTTTCAAGGGCAATGTTATACATGGCTGAATTGTAGATATAATGGGGTGTTCGTAAAAGAAAGGCTTAATAAAGCATTCATTAATCCTAGCTAGAGGGATAATTTTCCAAGAGCTTAAGTAACTATATTGTTTGCACATGCTTCAAATTTGAATAGACTTAGCGAAATGTGAAGGGGGCTACGAAGACTTATCAGAATAAATATAAAGAGATATGCAAAAAGTCGTAAAAGTGGACAGTTTAATGAGAAAATTAAATGTGTGTGAACTAGCTTTGATGAAGGAGGAAAAAACATGTGAGGAATAACGTTAAGCTAACTGACGAGCTACATAATCAATTAGCCAACCTCCATGATAAAAGGGTAGACATAGTGAATATAGATGAATAACTCCATATTTGGAATCAACTTTAAATATACGTAATCACAAGAAAAACTATATTTGTAATAAGGAGCCCAGATGAATTGGATTTAGAAAGGTGATAAAAATATGAAACTTTTTCACCATATCAATTTGAGTCACAAAGCTTGGAACAAGATCTTTGGTATTAAGAATCTAAATGAGGAACTGACGAGTGTAATCTTACATATATTTCCTATCATATTTTTATAGCCATTTTATTATATTTTATACTGATTTTGATGATTTTGATACTTAATTAAGTCATTTGTTGATTTTACGACATTAAAGTACCAATTAAGTGAAAAAAATGAAGATCGTGAGATTTTTTAGAATTTGAGTTAATTTAAGGAATGACTTAATGATAGAATGTGTCGTAAGAGAATTTTGTCAATGATCTGAGTTTAGAGATGATCATGGTTGAAGTTTACCGTTAAGTTCCTTGTTCTTGATCCCCTCATCAAGGAATTTAATTAAGTTTTTGAATAATAATCTGTACAAGGAGAAGTCCATACCCATAATCCTTAGGCATGGTTATTCCATGATCTTTAGAACTTGGCAAATGAAGAGTTGTTTTTCCATATCTTTATAATAGGAAGCAAGATGTGCAAAAAAAAAAAAAAAAAAGTGAGAGGACGACCAAAGAAGAAGAAAAACAAGTCTTAGATAGAATTTCTTAGGAGTTTACTTATTTCTTTATGAAGTTTGTACTTTTATTATGTTCATATATTTTTAGATATTTAGACTTGTAAAGCCTTAAATTAATATATAGCATACTCATTTTGTTTATTCTAATAATATTCCTTTCTTTTCATCAATTCAATTGTATGTTTTGTATTTATTAAGTTGTTATTTTTAGAGTTTCAACTTAGATGATTTGATTTTGTATATTTAGATTGCGAGACCCAATGCATCACTAGATCTACAACAATTAAAGGAAATTACTATAATCTTAGCGATAAGTTTTAGACTTCTTCCAAAACCGATTTACTATATTAAGTGTTTAAGTAATTTCTATCAGTTATGTTGTTCTAACTTATTTTATTACAAAAGCGATTTAGATAGAGTGTAGTTAGGATTATGAATTAGTAGCTAAGCAATTCCTATTAATTCTTTTATTGAATTCCTCCGGCTAATAAGAATAGGAAATGAATCAGAAATCTTTAGAATTATTGCATGTTAATTTCTTGGTGAGATAGAGTCTAGACTTCATTATGGTTATTTAAGGTATTTTAGTTGTTTTATTGTTTCTTATTGATTGCTATTTGATTTCATTTTCTTTTAATTAAAATTTAATTCTTCTGTTTTATCATTGAATTTTATATCTCCTTTCAGTACAGTAGTAAAGCATGTGAGTAAGTGTGCAATCCTTAAGGGATCAATAACATTAGACTCTATTATCTACTATATTACTACTTGATAGGTACATTGCCTAATTCCACCTCTTACGTATGTATCAAGAATGGATATTAGAAGAGGTAAAAATTAAAGAGACCTTTCTTGATTATTTGAAGGGGTTGTTTTTTGCAAATCATCACAAAATTAGAGAAGAGGTGGGAACAAGTATATAGCATGTCATTATTATAGAGTAGAATGGATTGTTAAGTATGCTAGTCGAAGAGGAGAAAGTAAGAGAAGTAGTATTTGAATTAGGCAACCTTAAAGCGCCTAGCCCAAACAAATTAATAGCATATTTTTTCAGTCTTGTCGAGCTTGATTTTCGGTTTTCTATTTATTTAAAATTAATTTCCTAATTTATGATTAATACTAAACCTTAACCCATTTAATATTAATCCTCGACTAAAGAAATTTAGAAATTTCGATTTTTTATTGAAAATAATTTTTGGAGTCACTACTCGACCGAAGTCGGGAAAAGAAAAAGAAACCGTAATCAATTGGGTGGATTGATTACAATTTGACTACCGGTCTTTGATTTCAATTTTAAATAAAGAACCAGAGGGTTCCAAGTTCAGGGCTAACCTATTAAACCCTTAACAGGTACCATTATTTATTTACCGAAATTAAGATTATTTTTCTAATTATAATATTTAAAATAAATAGATAAATAAAAAAATCAAAAGAAAAAGAACCTAAGTTTTTACATATTTTATCGTCGCCTCAAAGGTGCCTACGTACTCGCTAGTAGGGATCAAACGATCGTAGTTCTCTTAAAAAATCTTAGTGTGTTAATTGATTTTAATTTTGAAAACCGACCAAGTTTACGTTATTATCAATTTAGTTTTTCAAAGAAAACTCTAAAAGAGTCCTAATTCACAAAGTCTTTTATTTTATTTTATAAAAACTCTTTAAAAGTCTATTTTTTTAACGGGGTTTTTTATTTTATTTATTTACAAAATAAATTTTTCTAAGTGAAAAAATCTTAAAGTCATAATGTTAAAAATATACCTAAGCATATAAATACATACACATATATTTATTTACCTATCATGTCATAAACTTAACTAAATAACTAATGAAATTATAATGATAAATAAAGAGACAAATAAATAAATAAAATAAAATAATCAAAACCGAACCTGACTTAGGTTGATCGGTGAAGTGTTGGTGTTGGTTCATTGAGCGTGAAGACGTGACGGTCAGTGTTAAATTGTGTGTTGTGATGTTGTTATACAAAACGTACTGCTGTTCGCCTAGTGTTGCTATCCGCTTGGTGCTGCTGCTGTTCGCTGATGTCCGCTATGCTACTGTTCTGTTCGCTGATGTCCACTTCGCTACTGTTTTCGCTGTTGTCCATTGCGCTGTTATCCTTGTTGCCGTCCGTTGTGCTGCTGTTTTGTTCGTTAATGTCCGCTGTGCTACTATTCTGTTCGCTGATGTCCGCTGCACTGTTGTCTTCACTACCATCCACTGCTCTGCTGTTCTATTCGCTGATGTCCGCTGCGCTGCTGTTTTCCCTGTTGTCTACTGCACTACTGTTCTGTTCGCTGTGTTGAGCTGCTGCAGTATGGACAACTGCGTGGTGATCGAGTGGTTCTGGGTTTCAACGAGGATCTGGCGTGGAGTTTGCTGGCTGTGGGGGGTCGAGTGGGCTGTGGGCTGATCGTGAAGCTGCGGCTGCTGTTGTTTTTGTTAGAGGGTCGGCTGAGCATGGACGGTATGTTGCTAGTTTCTGCAGGGGCTCCTGTTCTTTTCTGTTCCATTTTTGTTTTCTTTTCTGACTTTGCACTGCTGTTCTGTTCGCTGTGTTGAGCTGCTGCAGTGTGGACAGTTGCGTGGTGATTGAGTAGTTTTGGGTTTCAACGAGGATCTGGCGTGGAGTTTGCTGGCTGTGGGGGGTCGAGTGGGCTGTGGGCTAATCGTGAAGCTGCGGCTGCTGTTATTTCTGTTAGAGGGTCGGCTGGGCATGGGCGGTATGTCGCTAGTTTCTAGCAAGGGCTCCTATTCTTTTCTGTTCTATTTTTGTTTTCTTTTCTGACTGCGTAAAGTGTTTATATAGTCTAACCAAATCATATCATATCATATGTAATTATATCTGATTCATTAATTAAATTAGATTCAAATTTAATTTAAATATGATTTAACTAATATTCATATTATTTGATTAAATATGAATCCGATTTTAAATCTTGTTTTGCAAAGTTAGAAAAATGAAGACATAGGTACCTGTTGAGACTCGAACCTGTGACCTCCAACTAAATCCACCCAAATACTCTGCTACTTATCCGTTAGGCCGCTGGCCTATGTCTTGACATTCATTACAATTAAATTATATTTAAACTATCTAAATCCCTAAAATAAAATTTTTAACCAAACTAACACTAAAACTAATTATTCCTAATATAAATTACTTCCTAAAAATTTACGAAATCTTTATGATTTTTCCTTTTCTTATTTTTTTGGTATTTTCGTTATTTGTTAATTTTTATTATCTTTTTATCTTCTATTATTTTTTTTGTTTTTTTTTTTGAATTAGGACCCTTTTTGTAAAAATTAAAAATTAGGACTATAGAGGGGCAAAAATTAGGTGTCTACAGCTGCCCCTCTTTGTGGTGAAGTTTGAGCAAAAATTTGCCACAAAGATAAAAGAGACACCGTTTTTGCCTCAGGACGACTCTATCCTAGGGAATGTTAAGATACTTGACGAAGGTTAGAACAGTAAAGGGTAGCGCCTTCGTGAATTGGCAAAAATCTCTAAAAAAGAATAACGAGAACTTGGTCGTACCCTGATGAGCTGACTAACCAAGGTGGTCAAAAAGCACCTTTTGAGCTGGCTAAGACTTGAAAATATGAAGGAAAAACTTGGTCGTGCCCTTAATGAGTTGACTAACCAAGGCGGTCAAAGCGCTCCTTGAGCTGGTTAAGACCTAAAAATGAAAAAAACTTGGTTGTACCTTTAATGAGCTAACTAACCATGGCGGTCAAAGCGCCCCTTGAGCTGGCTAAAACCTAAAATGAAAAAAAAACTTGGTCGTATTCTTAATGAGCTAACTAACCAAGGCGGTCGAAGCGCCCCTTGAGCAGGCTAAGACCTAAAAATATGAAGAAAACTTGGTCGTGCCCTTAATGAGTTGACTAACCAAGGTAGTCAAAGCGCCCCTTAAGCTGGTTAAGACCTGAAAGTATGAAAGAAACTTAGTCGTGCCCTTAATGAGCTGATTAACCAAGGCAACCAAAGCACCCCTTGAGTTGGCTAAGACCTAAAAAAAATGAAGAAAACTTGGTCATGCCCTTAATAAGCTGATTAACCAAGGCGGTCAAAGCGCCCCTTAAATTGGCTAAGACTTAAAAATATGAAGAAAACTTGGTCGTGCCCTTAATGAGCTGACTAACCAAGGCGGTCAAAGCACCCATTGAGTTGGCTAAGACCTAAAAATATGAAGAAAACTTGGTCGTACCCTTAATGAACTAACTAATCAAGGCGTTCAAAGCACCCTTTGAGCTGACTAAGACCTAAAAATATGAAGAAAACTTAGTCGTGCCCTTAATGAGTTGACTAACCAAGGCGGTCAAAGCGCCCCTTGAGCTGGCTAAGACCTAAAAATATGAAGAAAAACTTGGTTGTGCCCTTAATGAGCTGACTAACCAAGGCGGTCAAAGCGCCCCTTGAGCTGGCTAAAACTTAAAAATTCAAAAGAAACTTGGTCATGCCCTTAATGAGCTGACTAACCAAGGCGGTCAAAGCGCCCCCTAACTAGCTAAGACCTAAAAATATGAAGAAAACTTGGTCGTGCCCTTAATGAGCTGACTAACCAAGGCGGTCAAAGCGCCCCTTGAGCTGGCTAAGACTTGAAAATTTAAAAGAAACTTGGTCATGCCCTTAATGAGTTGACTAACCAAGGCGGTCAAAGCACCCCTTAAGCTGGCTAAGACCTAAAAATGAAGAAAAACTTTAAATTGGGATAGAGCTCCATTAGCTTGCTAAATCCCTAGGAGATTATAAATTGGGACTGTTTCAGGAGTTAGCCCGAAGCTTAAGAAGCTTTAGATTGGGACTGCGTTCTATGAGCTGGCTAGATCCCTTAATGAGAACACGAGTTGAAATAGCACTCCATAAGCTAACCGAAGCGCTAAATCCTTTGAAGAAATTTTGAGTCAGGTAATGTTCAGTGAGTTAGGCGACTGGGAGCCTATGAAACTCTAGATTGAGACTACACTCACGAGCTAGTTAGCTCCCTAAGAGATTATAAATTGGGACTGTTTTAGGAGTAAGCCAGAAGCTTAAGAAAATTTTAGATTGGGACTGCGTTCTATGAGCTGGCTAAATCCCTAATTGAAATATGAATCTGGATAGCGCTCCATAAGATGACTGAAGTGCTAAAGAAGATATGGATAGGAATAGTACACTATGAGCTCACTATATCCTTGAGGAAACAGATAAAAGGTAAGCAACCTTCTGACTCACTTAAACTCTATTGACAGCTGAAAGTAAAACTAAGGACCATAGCCGACTTGAAAAAAAACTCTTGATTTGAGAAATTTATAAACGAAGGAATTTGGTGAAAACTGTTTATAACATGAATTGAAAATTTGGCTACTATGGGCGAAATGGACTGGAAAATGAATGGAAAAACTTGTAACAAGCCTCCACTTTCTCTCTCTCCTTTTCATGTCTTTTCATTTTTTTTTCCTTGAAAGTTTGCTAACAGATACAAATTCCTATTTAAAAGGAAAACGCTACAATCATGTAAGATATCTCATATCCACCCTAGCTTGTAACCTAGACCATGAGCTTCTTGGATAGGCCTTAGACATACATTTCATAAGGAAAAGGTAACCTACGATTAGTTTAGTCGAAGAGGACTTCCTTACGCACTCTCGGTCTAGATTTCACTCTAGATTACTATTCTAAAAATTATAATCCAGTTTGTAAGTGATACGCTCTAATCAATCTGTTAAGTCTTTTTAGGTTTAGTATTGTAAATTGGGATTTTGGTTAAATGGTTTCAAAAGAAGTTAATTGAGAGGGCCTATTTTAAAAGAAGTGCTTTCGTCCGACCTAGGTAGTACAAGTCAAGAACCCTTAGGAATGAACAAGATGTATGCTTGCTCTAGTTTTAAAAATAACTTTTATCTTAAATAAATTATTCTTCAAAATTGGAAGAGCTTTGAGTAGGGAGGTAATGTGGGTAGGAAGGTCTTGTGTTTAAGGATTGAGTGAATAGAGAGGGTTTATGTTCATGATCTAAAGTGTGATTTTGATCTGAATATGGAGTTTTTGGTTTGTGGTTGAAAATATAACTTTGAATGAATATGAGGTTTTGTGTTTTTGGTTAGGAATGCGATTCAAGGCCTTGTGTTTTTTGAGCAACTTAAGCCTTCTTTGATTGAGGATTTTATCAAGTACAATATTTGGGTATTTCTTCATTTTCCTTTTTCTTAGTTTTTTTTTTTCCTTTTCTTTTTCTTTTTCTTTTTCTCTTTTTTTTTCTTTCTTTTTTCGTTTCATTTCTTTCTTCTCTCTCCCCAAAAATAACTATCTCCTTTATCAAGTCTTTATCTTTGGATGAATCAAGGTCCTAAATCCATAGGTATAGGTTTAGAATGCATTGGCTTAAGAAAGGTATGTGCGCCCTTTAGGGTATTTGGAAAAATGTTAGCTCTTCTTTAAAGGGAACAATTTATCGAAAATAAAAATTATCCTTAAATTGTTATTACTGGGGTAGGTGCAAATCAGTTTTATCCTTTTCTCCTAATTAATGACCCTAACTTCCGACCTGCCCCACTATAGGGTGGTTCTTGACAGGGTTTACATTTGAAATGACTCCAGATTAGTCCAACGGGGTTATCAAAGGATAATTGTGTTTGGGATTTGAAAATGAATGCCAAACTTCATTTCGGTCTGCGTATCAAGTTCAAAATGGACCTCCTTTAAGGAATGAGTCCAAAATATCCTTACCATGATGTCTCTTAACTCTCAAAGTGTTTAAGGGTTAGTGTATAGGATATAGCTTACCTCTTTTCATTCAAAACTTTTTTTAAAAAAAAAAAATTGAGTTACCAATTCCTTACATAAGGATGGATTGACCTTAAGGTGATGACAGACCTTACTCCAGAATTCTTTGGAACATGCCCCAATTGTGAAATTTCAAAGACTAAATGCCCCATGCCCCAGACTTATAGGTCTTAATGCCCTTGAGCTTCCATACGTGATTTTGGGTTAGGTTCTTTAGAGTTCGAATGGGCTGGAACTGACAACTTTTGAAGTGGAAGGGACTAATGAATTGCCCCTTTTTGTTTGTACCAGAGATTAAGCTTAGGATAGTGTTTCATGGCTTTGTGTTTTGACTCGATTCGTGGTTTAGACTCGACAGCTCAGGGGCTTTGAGTTGGTTGAATCATCTTGATGGGCTAGGGTTCGGGTTTAGTTGGTTATTTTCTTGGGCCAAGTGGACTTATTTAGGTTAGCTACCTTAGCGGGCCAAGTAATTGTGTTGGTCCCGGATCCTATAAGGATCTGTAACCGTTAGCAAATTTCTTTCTTTTTCTTTCTTTTCTTTCCTTCTTTTTTCTTTCTTTTCTCTTTCTTTCTTTGTTTTTTTTTTTTTTTTGAAAGAGAGAGAGGAAAAGTTAAGGCTTTTGTGTTACAAAGACCGAGTTATGGAATTGTAAATGGATGATTACGGAAGATTGCTTTCATGGAAATATATATAAGCTAAGAACAACATTACTGAGAGTCTATTTACAAACGAGGAATTCTGAAGAATAAAAGACTAAACAAAGAAAATATCTAAATCTTATTTATTCCAAATAGAGAAGGCTATTTGCAAAATGTTGAATTTACCTAAAAGAATGAATATTTTTGGTGGGTAGAATACTAGGCACAATGATAACTATTATTGTACAAGTTTGATTTTTTGCGTTTGGCTTCTTTTTTATTTTTATATTTTTGTTTTTATTTACTCCATGAGGGTTGGGCTCAGCTGATGTGGGCCCAAACAAAAAGCGATAGATTCGGGCTCCTATAGATGTACGAAGGCCCACACTAGAGTGATGTTCTTAGGGATCTTCTGTAGAGAGAGGACAGGCCCAATTTTATTCTTAATAAACTCCTGTTTATCTGGGCTGAAAAGTCGAAACCACGTTTGAAGCAGTTTTTGAGGCCAATGCGGTAGGTAGACATAAATGTCTTTAAAAAACTCTTGACTTGGTCCAACCATGACTTATTAAAAATTAAAATTAAAATTACAATTACAACGTATTCTAAACTTTATATGAAATTATTACAAATTATTTACAATGGAAGATTACAATTACTATCACAACTTCACAACTGCCTTTATCAATTTAGGTTTGCCACATTATAGATTCTTGTGAATTTTTTGAAAAAAAAAATTTCATGAAATACAAAGGGTGGATTCTAAAGGTTCTTAAGTTCTGCAACCATCACATTTTTGAAAGCAACGGTTCTATGGTCGCATTTGAACTTGAGTGGGGCAGCCTGATCGACCTCGGAAGGTGGTTGCCCCACAACATTCGAAGCTTACACAATGGCCCCCCTCCTAAGGTCCTAAGACGGCCTGGTTCTGACTGTGTCTACTGCGCATTTATGATGCAGAAAACAAAGTAAAAGTAACCCCCCCCCCCCCCAAAATTCCCCTTAAATAAACTGCTACAACAAAAAAATGTTAGCAAAAAAAAATAAAATAAAATAAAAAAATACATAAAATAACATACCTAAGTTCTTTTTTATTATTTTTATTATTTCATTTTTTTTTTTGAAAAATAATCTTATTTTCGATAACTTCTAATGGCTAGCCCTCTAGCGGTCCCCAGTGGAGTCGGCAAACTGTCGAGCTTGATTTTCGGTTTTCTATTTATTTAAAATTAATTTCCTAATTTCTGATTAATACTAAACCCTAACCCATTTAATATTAATCCTCGACTAAAGAAATTGAGAAATTCCGGTTTTTTATTGAAAATTTTTTTTGGAGTCGCCACTCGACCGAAGTCGGGAAAAAAAAAAGAAACCGTAATCAATTAGGTGGATTGATTACGATTTGGCTAACGGTCTTTGATTTCAATTTTAAATGAAGAACCAAAGGGTTCCAAGTTCGAGGCTAACTTATTAAACCCTTAACAGGTACCACTATTTATTTACCGAAATTAGGATTATTTTTCTAATTATAATATTTAAAATAAATAGATAAATAAAAAAATCAAAAGAAAAAGAACCTAAGTTTCTACATATTTTATCGTCCCCCCGAAAGTGTCTACATACCCGCTAGCAGGGATCAAATGATCGTAGTTCTCTTGAAAAATCTTAGTGTGTTGATTGATTTTAATTTTGAAAACCGACCAAGTTTACGTTATTATCAATTTAGTTTTTCAAAGAAAACTCTAAAAGAGCTCTAATTCACTAAGTCTTTTATTTTATTTTATAAAAACTCTTTAAAAGTCTATTTTTTTAACGAGGTTTTTTATTTTATTTATTTACAAAATAAATTTTTCTAAGTGAGAAAATATAAATACATACACATATGTCTATTTACCTATCATGTCATAAACTTAACTAAATAACTAATGGAATTATAATGATAAATAAAGAGACAAATAAAATAAAATAATCAAAACCGAACCTAACTTGGGCTAATCGGTGAAGTGTTGGTGTTGGTTCATTGAGCGTGAAGACATAACGGTCAGTGCTGAATCGTGTGCTGTGACGCTGTTGTACAGAACGTACTGTTGTTCGCCTAGCGTTGCTGTCCGCTTGGTGCTGCTGTTGTTCGCTGATGTTTGTTGTGCTGCTGTTCTGTTCGTTGATGTCCGCTGCGCTGCTATTTTCGTTGTTGTCCGCTGCGTTGTTGTCTTCGCTGCCGTCCGTTGTGCTGCTGTTTTGTTCACTGATGTCCGCTGTGCTGCTGTTCTATTCGCTGTTGTCCGCTGTGCTACTGCGCTACTGTCTTCATTGCTGTCCGCTGCGCTGCTATTGAGCTGCTGGACCGTTGCGTGGTGATCGAGTAGTTCTAGGTTTCGACAAGGATCTGGCATGGAGTTTGCTGGCTGTGGGAGGTCGAGTGGGTTGTGGGTTGATTGTGAAGCTGCGGCTGCTGTTGTTTCTGTTAAAGGGTCGGCTGGGCATGGGCGGTATGTCGCTAGTTTCTGTAGGGGCTCCTGTTCTGCGTGAAGTGTTTATATAGTCTAACCAAATCATATCATATTATATGTAATTATATCTGATTCGTTAATTAAATTATATTCAAATTTAATTTAAATCTGATTTAACTAATATTCATATTATATGATTAGATATGAATTTGATTTTAAATCTTGTTCTGCAAAGCTAGAAAAATGAAGACATAGTTAAAATGGGACATCCAACTAAATCCACCCAAATACTCCGCTGGCCTATGCCTTGACATTCATTACAATTAAATTATATTTAAACTATTTGAATCCCTAAAATAAAATTTTTAACTAAACTAAAACTAAAACTAACACTAAAACTAATTATTCCTATTATAAATTACTTCCTAAAAATCTACGAAATCTTTATGGTATTTTCATTTTCTTATTTTTTTGGTATTTTCATTATTTGTTAATTTTTATTATCTTTTTTATCTTCTATTAATTTTTTTTTATTTTTTTTAATTAGGACCCTTTTTTGTAAAAATTAAAAATTAGGACCATAAATGGGCAAAAATTAGGTGTCTACAAGTCTCATTGGATAATTCTATGGAAGTAGGCAAGCATTTCATGTACCTAGGTAAGTTTCCTTTAGAATTTAATGGGACAAATATTTTTCTTATACCCAAGGTAAAATGTTCTAAAGATATTACCCAATTTCATCTATTGTGCTTGTGATACTTAGCCTAAGATCTTATCTAAGGTTCTTACCAATAGGTTACAACTTTCCTTAGACTCCATCATAACATCTTACCAAAGTGCCTTTATTTCCGGCCGTTTAATTTAGGACAATATAATGGCCAATGAAATGATTTTTTAAAAGTCAAAACTAAAAAATAAAAAAGGATTTTTATGCTTTAAAAATTGACATGGCAAAGACCTATAATTGAGTAAAATGACCTTTTACTAAATTTGATATGAAAAGATGGGATTTTCTCATGGATGGATCTCGTGGATAATGCATTGCATTTCATTTTATTTATATCTTATAATCTTGTGGTAAATGATAAAAGAGTATGGCATTTCAAACCTATGAGAGACATTAGGTGAAGTAACCCCATTTTTTCCTATATTTTCATTTTGATAGCAAATGTGTTGTCTAATTCAATTATTAGAGCTAGTGATTAAGGTGTGTTACAAGGAATTATGATTCGGAGACACAACCTCATCATGACTCAGTCTTTGTTTGTTGATGATGATTCATTCTTTTTTAAAGCATAAGAAGGGAATATCTTCGCTATGAAGCAAACTTTGGAATCTTATTGCTTAGCATATGGTTAGACTATGAATTTCCAAAAGTTATATATTTTTATTACAATCCTTTCCTTTAAAGAAGCCAACAATTGATATTTAGATATTCTCGAAGAATAGGAATTAGTTGATTAATAAGATTAATATTTAAGAGTTAGCAGTATTTGTTGTGACCTTCTTCTCTAGATGATTTGTAAAAGATCATGACTAGTTGGATCATAAAACATGTTAAATGATGTATTTTTGAATGAATCCTAAGGTTGGTAATTCAAAATTATAACCTATATCACATCTTCAATTAATAAAATATGTATTTAGTTTATGTGTTTTTATATTTTTTATTGAAAAAATTATGTGTATACATAATATATATAGTTAAAGATCAATATTGATTTTCAATGTGAATATCATGTTTTTTCATTTTTAAATATTATAAGTTTCACTAGATTGGTTAGAATCTATAAATAATAAAAAGTCAACATTATGATTTTGAGGATGTCAATAGACCTACTTATGTTCACTATGATTTTAAGGACCTTAAAGTTCGATATTCAAGCACCAATCATCAAGGCATTTTGGTTTTAAGGGGGAGGTGGTTTCACTTCCTTAAAGTTCTTCATTTGTGAAGGATATAGAGCCATTTAGTCTCCTCCTCTTCTCTTGTACAATCATGACCCATCCATTAAATAAGGTGTTAGCCAAACTATTAGATCTTAACGAGCTCCCAAGATAGGGTCCTCCAATGATAATGTTGATGGTACCATTAAGGGCACGGTTGTTATAGCAATTGTTGTTGTCATCTTTGCAGACCTCTTTGGTATGCCACCTTTAAATGGTTGCTTAATATGGCTATTAGTTAGGTGATGTACTCCCTAAAGTAGCCTCTTTGAATGACATTCTCAATGGTGATCTTCAGTTGGAAACACTCATTCGTTGTATGACCATAGTCATCATGGAAGTCATAGTATTTATCTAAATTCTTATGACTAGGGTTGCCCTTACCTGGTTAGAGTAGAAGTCCCCTTCCATGAACCTCAATGTAAAGATCGGCCAGAAGTCGATTTAAGGGGAGTACATTGTGCGTAGGTCATGATGGAGGGTAGGCGTTTTCTATAGCCGCCTTCATCACTATAACCATATGGGTTGCCTCCTAATCGATTCATCATCGACCTCGAATCCTTCTCCTTATCCTTCTTTCCAACTAACTTCTCTTAGTCCTCCTTACACTTGGCGCAGGTATTGTCCTCTTGATCCATGTATTTTTGGGCCTTTTGCCATAACTCTACTATATTCTTTGGCTTGCTCTTAGATAGAAAGCAGAAGAAGTCTTGAAATACTCTAATGCCTAGCTTAATGGTATAAACAGCTACTCCCTTGTCTAGTTAAGGAATCTCAACAAAGGCATTGCTAAATTGGGTGATAAACTGCTAAAAGGTCTCTCCCTCCTTCTGGTGAATCAAATACAAGGACGACTTGTCCTTGGATGGGACTTACAAGTGCAAAAATGGAGATTGAATCAACGAGAAAATTTGTCTAAGGAAGAAATTGAATCTTTTGGAAGATGGTTAAACTATGTCTAAGCAACCTTCCGCAAGGTGCTAGAAAAGACCTTACACATGATGGCAACCCCATGACCATGTAGGTTCATCAGAGTGCGAAAATGAAGCAAATGGTTATTTAGGTCATAGATATTGTCATATTGGTCTAGTAATGGAAGCTTGGAATTGGGGGGAAGAACTTAGTCTCATACCCCCTAGGGAAGGGAATCTAGTTGCTAGCGACCTTACTAGCACCTTTAACAGCTTTGCTTTCCTGTTTCTTAAAAAGCTTCTTAACCATCTCCTTGAGCTTGTTTACGTCAACACCATTAGCTAGGTGGCGCTACAAGTCTTAGATGGGGCAGCAACCCCATGGAGGTCAATGACTTGCTCGTTTCTAGCAAGGGTATGGTCATGGAAAGTTGTAGATCGTGCTTACTGATTCTATATGACCGAAGGTATAGGAGGGACACAATTCCCATCATGCATAGATGGCTGTAGGTTCTACTGCCTTCTAGTGTCGGAAGTATCGATCAAGAAAGGCATGTTGGCCCTTCTTTATTTTTCAAGCTCATCTAGTTGGGCTCCCAACTCTTTGTTTTAGGCTTTGGATTCTTGGCAAGGACTTACCTGAGTTCCCTTCTCCAAGTTTTCTAGGCATTGTTGTTCAATAGTTAATTGGTCTTGATTGCTATAACCATCAACGGGGCGGTTTCCTATCGTTAGCATTGTAACTCTTAGTTGGGTTTCCCATTCTTGCCATTTCCAATTAGAAAATGAGTTGAAGTGTTTTGAAAGAGTTTATTTTGATTAAGTTTTTCCTTTCCCATAGACAATGCTAAATGTTGTCTTTAAGATTCTCCCCATATAGATCAATAAGGAAGATTGGGCCTTAAAGTATCCAAATGTAAATCTACAAAACAAATCACAATAAGGGGTGTTATGGTATTGCTTAATATAGCTACTTTGATGCTTAAGTTAGAAATTTTGAGACTAGAAAAGAGTGCAAGAGAGAAAGAACACTAGAGAGCTTAAGAATGCATGTGTGTGAAGGTAGTTTATCATTGTCATGATGCCCTTATTTATAATAGTAAGTTGGAGTGAATCTAGGTGCCATGTTCCCATGATGGAGAAAAGATGGGCCCACTAAGCATTGTAAGTGGGCTTTGTCAAGGCAGCTGTGAGCCAAAAATCCAGGGGTTATGTGGTTGACTAAGTAAAAGTAACCTTATTCCCTATTGACCATCGTCTGCTCTTAGTCACCTATACCTAACCTAAGCTCATACTATAAAGGAGATCGATCATATTCTACAGGTTCGTATTACGAGCATAAAGTGGATGGCTTTTGAAGGAAGAAGTCTGGCCTTAGGACAATGTTGAGGCTACTATTTGTTAGATCTCATAAAGGTCAATTGTAGGCTAGGACAGTTCGATTGAGATGGAAACATGTTACCATAGGCTATAACGAATCGGCTTATGGCCTCTTCAGATCGACATGGCTAAAGAGACTCATGTGCCAAATCTCCTATCAACATATAATAATAAGGTTATGAGAAGAATTCTTAAGGTTTCTAATAATGCTAAACTAAACAAATGTTTAGTTACAAGACAATTAATTAAAAGACTATTGGCTCTATTATGTAGTGATGTGTGTAATTTCTTTTAAAAAACAATTTTGCAATAAAAATATTCAGGTTAGAAGATCGAATCATATATTGTAATAAAAATAACTAGTGAGATCTAGTCATCATTAAGGACTAAAACCTAAATATCATATTATTTCAATTTTTTTCTTAGGTAGGTGATGAAAACATTATGATTAAATAAATTAAAACAAAAGGAACTAACTGATTAAGAATGCGAACTAACTAAAATTATGAAATTAAGTAGTTAAAAGAACCAACTAATGTCATAAGGAAATGATTCATTAATTTACTAATATAAGATTTCAACAAAGCCATTATATGACAAATCAAAACATGTCCTTAAAATGTGATAAAATTAATTAATTAATTTTTAATTAGATTTATAAGAGCTCACTTTCCTTTCAATTGATGTTGCCCAATTATAGAATAAATGCTTATCTCGAGTAGTTTATCTATAATTTTTTGTTATATAGTAAATTTTCTCTAACAAAAATTACTACCTTAATTAATATGAACATTCATTCATATTTCTATGTCATGAAAATTTATAATGGTTGTATTATGAACGTAAATCCTAAAACTTATTTAAGTAGCATGTTTTCACCTTATAATCAATTCTATTCTAATTTCATATAAACTTTCCATTCTTTTTAAGTTTTTCAAGTTTTAATTCATGAAAATACTGTTGACTAGATAATAAAATCATGAACTATGAAATTAAATAATTAAAAATATAACAAATTAAATAGTAATATATAATAAAATTACATATCAATTCAATCATTAGGCATATAAAAATCCTATTAAATCTAATTTAGTTCATGATAAAAATAAAAACTATACAAAACATTTCAAAAAACATTATTAATAATCGAAAGTAAAAGGATTAAAATACCCAGTATAATTCTTGGGGTGTGATTCTGTTTTCTAATTTAGTTTTCTCTTGAATCTTTTTTGCATTTGTAACTTAACACTAAAATTATTCTTGGACTCTACCTCGGCAAATCTTCGCAATGGGCTGGCTTCCCTTTTGAACGTGGACAAAGGCTGCCTCAAACTACATGTTGACGTGGGCTTATGTAGATAATGGGCTTGTGAAATAAGGACATGTAGCTGGACCATTTAAAATTATTGGACGGCATGGATGCTTGGGCCCTTGAATTGAAAATTCATGGTGAATTTCAGCGTGGACATTGGACAATGGATGGCTCTGGCCTTTGGATTGATTGATAGGCTGCGAAGGAACATGGCTTGATCAATTAATCCTTGCTGAACGGGGAATGAACCATGAATGGGCTGGCTCATCGTTAACGTGAGCTTGTCGCTGCTCCAAATTTCCATATATTTGTAATGCTTAAATAAATTTTTGTGTGTATTTCCTAGACCAATAACATTTTACTATCAAAAGTATAAAAATATATAAATTAGTTTAGTATAAAATTGAAATAAATTATAAAATTTTCATAATTATCAATGTTGAAAACTGAATGAACAAGGATGAAAACAAATCAAGAACAGATTGAAACACAATGCACAAGATTATACATGTTCACTTCACATTTCTTTCTTTTGTTTCATTCAATATATCACTCATACTTTGTCACTTTTACACACTATTAGTACATGCATTGTCAATGTACTACACACACACTCTTACACTATTTCACTATGTCACTCTTAACTTCTTGCTGCACACTGTTTCACACACACTTACTCTATTGTTAGCTAACTACTAACTTCCTATTTATACTTTAGTACAGTTAGTTATAACTATTGACTACACTATCAACTAAGTATGATAGAATATGATAAGTTGCACCATAGAATTTGTATTATACTCTCTACTACACCCCCTTAATACAAATTACAAGATATCAATGATTTAACACCAAGCATCACCCACAGCTTCTTAAACCAATCAACTTTTAGTGCTTATGTAAGAATATCAACCACTTACTGATCTATTGAACAATATTCCAGCTCAAGATTACCATTGTTTACTTGATCACGAAAATAATGGAACTGTGTTTCTATGTGCTTGCTTCGCCCATGTGTTACTAGGTTCTATGTTAGTGTTATTGCCAACTTATTGTCTACAAAGATCACTAATGGTTGCTTTATGTTAACTTTCATTTGATCTAATAACGAAGTTAACCAAATAGCTTGACATGCACTGAAAGTAGCAAACACATACTCTGTCTTACACAAAGATAAAGCTACAATTAGCTGCTTCTTTGAACACCAAGTAAACTCTGTTTTGTTGAATTTAAACACATAACCACTTGTACTCTTCCTATCTACTTTATCTCCACACCAATCAGCATCAAAATAGCTAACTACCTCATCTTCAACAATGTTAGTACCCTTGTGAAATAGAACACCATATTCCAATGTCCCTTTTAAGTATCTCAATATGCATTTTGTAGCAATCAAATGTGAACTCCTAAGATCCTTTATGAATCTACTCACTATACCCACTACATAACATATGTCAGGACGACTATTACATACAAACCTCAATGATCCCACAATTTTTTTAAACAGAGTAGGATCTATAGCCTTCTCACTTTCAGACTTCACAAGCTTAATTCTAGCATCAAGTAGAGTATTAACTAACTTACAGTTGTACATGTTGAACCTTTTCAATATGTCCAATACATATTTCTTCTTATACATCAGAATTCCACTTGTAACTTCAACAAATTCAAATCCTAAAAAGTAGGACAAAACACTCAAATATGTCATAGAAAATTCTTCCTTCATCATCCCCTTAAATTGTTCAATCTCTTGTACATTACTGCCTATGACCAACAATCATCAACATACGACACACCATGCTCATACTCTTGCTACCCTCACTATGCTTAATCTTCACATAAACTCCACACTTATGTAAACATTTTTCAAAACCCTGTTGAATTAGAAACGAGTCTATTCATTTATTCCAAGCCCTTAGTGCTTGTTTCAAACCGTATAAGGCTTTCCATAACCTATAGAATTGTGTTCTTGTTCTTTAACTTCAAAACTTAATGATTGAGTCACATAAACTTCTTCCTCTAATGGTCCATTAAGGAATGCTAACTTCACATCCTGCTGAAACATAGGTCATGACTTACTACATGCAATAGTAACCATGACCCTTATTGTTTCTATTTTAGCCACAGGTGAGAACACATCTTGATAATCCAAACCTTGTCTTTAAAGAAATCCTCTTACCACTAATCTTGCTTTAAACTTTGTAACTTCATCATTAGGTTTTAATTTGGTCTTATAAATCCATTTAACATCGATGGGAACCTTATTCTTTAGTAATTCAACTGGCTGCCAGGTTTTATTCTTCTCAATGGATTTAAGTTCCTCTTCCATAACATTTAACCATCTATAACCTTTTAGGGATCGATCAATTCCCATTAGTTCTAATCTAGCAAATAGTGCCAAATGCACTAAGCCACCCTCTGTATTCACAACATAATCAAGAAACACTTCATAATTTAAATATCTCCTTGGAATTTGTTTATTCCTTTGCAGTCTAAAACTACATTTCTGCTGTTTTGTTTCATATCTTATTGCTACATTTCCACCCTAACCATATTGAACATCAAAAGTATAATTGTCTTCATTCACAACCACCTTCACTTCTCTTTCTTGTTCACCATCATTACAATCCCACTTCCATCCTTTTGTCTCATCAAACACCACATCTTTACTCGTAATTACCTTCCTTGAATTCAAATTAAACACTTTATATGCTCTAATAGAATGATATCCCAAGAGAATAGCTTTTTCACTCTTATCGTCCAATTTCCTTCTTTTTATATCAGGTACATGGTTGAAACACAAACTACTAAACACCTTAAGATGAGCAACACTAGGCCTTTTCCCAAACCATACTTCTTCAAGAGTTTTATCCACAAGTGACTTCATCGAACATCAATTCAAAATATATACAACAATATCTACTACTTCTCCCCAAAAGTAATGTAGCATACCTTTACTTTTCAATATGGCCCTAACCATATTTAGTATAGTACGATTTCTTCTTTTCGCTACTCCATTGTGTTGTGGGGAATACAGGGCTACTACTTCATGTACTATCCCTTCATCTTGACAAAAAATTTCAAACTCTCTTAATGTATACTCCCATCCACCATCATTATGCAACACTTTAATAGATTGACTACTTTGTTTTTCAACAAGTACTTTGAACTTCTTAAAAATGTCAAACACCTCTAATTTTCTTTTCATCAAATACACCTAATTTTTCTTACTAAAGTCCTCAACAAACATGACAAAATGTTGATTCCCTCCTAAGGTCACCACTTCAAATGGACCACAAATGTCTAAATATATTACCTTTAACACACCAGCGGCTCTAGGAGTAATCTTTCCTTTAAATGACACTCTAGATTGCTTTCTAAATCGACACCCTTCACATACTTTATTTTGCTTATTTTCTTTCGTTTTTCTTCTCATATTTTTTTTCTTTTGCTTGCACTGTGTTCAAATCCAATCTTCATTCCTAAGCTCATATAGGTCTGCAATGTTGTCCCATTAAGCAAACTGAGAACAGCTTCCTTTTGCACTTTCCGGAAAATTTCTATTCGACCCATTTCAGGAACTGCAGCCTCCACCTATGTCTTCCACAGATTTCTTCTCATCTAAGAGGTGATTGATATGTCTCTAACCTACATAAACATGTAAGCCCTCCAAGCATAGGGATAGAGACAAGTAAATCTTCACTCAACTGTAAAATCTCTTATGCGTCCCTTCTCCACGAGTTTGGTCAACTTCATTTTGTGTTGCCCTGCAACATTTATAATAAAACGTGCATCCCTTCTCCCTGTTTACTTTAAGACTCTAGGTTACTCATAAAAGGGAGAGAGAGACTCATAATTCATGTTTCTTGAGAGTTGATTAACAGGAAAACTATTTAGGTACACAAGCCAGCAACATTATATGGGGTACCATCTGATCCTTCTCGACATTTACCCATTTAGGACGAACTTTTGACAAATTGTTAAGACCCTATGCAATATCCGGTTGAACTTTGAGGGAACATTATGATGGCATAGGAAACCCGAACTACAAGCAACCTTTTCTCTTTTTTTTTTTATCCCTTATTTTTTTTTAATCTCACCAACTTTAAATGCTAGAATTTCTAAGATCTGAAGTCATGTGAATTTAGATTATATATATTTTGTATTCCTTAGGATTGCAGCAAACTGAATTCACTTCCGGCCTATATCCTATTGGGATTTTACTGAAGTTGACTTGACTTTTGGGTAAGGCTCTATCTATTTCCACGATATTTCCTTGATTTAGATGAATATTGAGTTGATTAGTACGGACAGCGTTGCCGTTGTGTTGATCATTTCCATGTGCAGTTCAAAATATTGGTTAGCCCTGTAGGAAACAGACTTTGCAACTTGCACTCTTTAGTCTTGGTCTACCACGTTGCTGTTTTTTTTTTTTTTTTTTTAATATAATTCATAAGATGATGACTTAAATAACCATGACTTGTGATGGTCATCGAGTTTGCAATTTCCCATTGATTTATGGCACTAAGACCAAAAAAGGCATCTGTAATTATAGCTAACTTCTTTTTTTCCCTCCAATCCGAACGATCCATTTCTTTTGTGATGAGGTTTGTTAGCGAAATTTTCCAATTTTCAGTTTTCTACTATTATAAAAATAATGTATATATTAGGTTATTGAAAGGCTTTATAATTGTATTCAAGAATTTATGATTCTATTTACATGATTTGAAATTTATTGAAATATGAACTATGAAGTAATTTATTAAATTTTATTAATTTATTGGGCAGGTTTTTTATTTATATTAGGCTATTGAAAGGTTTTGGGTACACTATAGATTTTGGAATGAGTTCTAGGCATTTCATATGGTATGTATGAGATACATACTTTTGTAAATCCCGTTCAAAAAAATTTTAAAAAAGAAGGAAATTTGCAACCTTTTAGCATGTGAAGATTTTAATTGATTTGTTAAGCAATGTTTCTTCTTTGAACCTAATAATAATATTTGTTTATTTTTTATGAGAAGGACTTCAATATTATTATTTAAGTTACATGTTTTGATGAGTGATAGATAATTACTAATGAAATTTTATCACGTCACCCATTATTATTAATATATGTTTAAATATTATTACTATTTATCCAATATACATCAAAACACGGTGAGTTAATACTAATGAATTTTTCTACATCTTTTCAATATTTTTCATAATTAAAGATTTAAAATTGTTAAATAATATCATTATAAAACATAATGAAATGTTTTAATGAGAAAAGAGGAAGATAATTTCTATTTTTTTTTAATGCGCAGGTCATGATCTTCCACATTAATTACTAATATTTTTTTTTCATGGTTGTTAATCTTTATTACAAGTGTTTGGCTATAGCCATCATCCCCTTTTATTTATACTCGCTTATTGTTAAAAACCACTGTTAAATATGGCCTATTAAAATTCATATAATAATTGTTTGATGTAGAAAACTTAGTTTATACTAAATATCTCGGGAAAAAAATTTAAAATAAAAAATATGCAAAACATAAGCAGAGAAATTGGGAGATAAATAATGGTCCGAGTCAAGTGTGTTTGTGGTACAGAATCAGCAGTAATGTATAATTAAACAACAATAACAGGAGTAGTGGTAATCTTTCAGTAAGAGAATCACGTTCCTTATTTAAATTCCCTTGTTAGTTGTTACATTCTATATTTCCATAATCCTATCACAATTTATCAAAGCCGTTTATATGCCGTAATGACATACTGAAATTTTCTTTCCCCGTTTCGGTTTTAATATACGGTTCACCTATTGTACCCCTGCTCCCATGTAAATACATTAAAAATTAAAAAGAAAAAAGAAAAAGAAAAAGATAGAAAACGAATAATATGACATGGTGTTACATATAGGGAGCTAAGCCATAACCAAATTTTGATAAAAAAATACTACATCCACCCCAAGCGCGTAGAGGATCTTCTTCCCGTTTGCTTCTTAGCAAATAGCAAACAAATTTCTTGAATTTGTATTTTTTTCTATTTCAATCCTCAAACTTTCTATAAGTTTGCAAAAGAGTTATTTCTTAACAGAAAAACTAACGGATGATTCTTTTGTAGACTTTTGAATAGTTTGAGGACTAAAACAAAAAATAAAAAATAAAAGTTCAATGACTTAACAAGAAAAAGTGTCAAAGTTCCAAGATTAGAAGTGTAGTTTTCCCAATTTCTTATAATGTCACTCATAAGAGGGCTCTGCATCTTTGCAATCCTCTTGTGTATAAAGCACATCTGATCAAAGATCTTTTACCTCTCTCAAGAACTCATTATAGCAATTAACCTAGAGAAATACTAAGCCGTGGTACTACAATACAAGGATTACACCATGAGCAACAAGAAGGAAAATGAGAGAAACATTACACAAGAAAGCAACTTGGGATAATGAAGACTCAATTAATGGTTTAGTGAGCTAAGGTGGCTTACTAGCTCGAAGAGGGTGTCTAGTTGGGTCTTAACATCGTCTGTAAGACACTCTAGTCAACAAGGGTGAAAGACCACACATGTTATGACCTTAAAAAAGACCTAATAGGATTATCTAAAATTTTCATATCACGTATACACTCATAATACGAAAACCGTCTTGTAAGTCAGAAATTATAAGATTCTAAATAATTAATCATTAAGATTTTTTATTTTTAATTAATTAACTTACTATAAAATCTAAATGACTATAGATATCTGATATTCTACAGTCCACCAGAACTATAGAAAATCGACATCTTCTACCAAATGCTAAGATAAGATAAAGCAACTTAATAATTTACAAAAAATCCTATATTGTACATAATCTTATATAGATATTTTCTACATTAATTGTTTCTATATCAACCATACATATTTTAATCAACTCTAACATTATCAAACCTATTCTGGTCTGTACTTAACTATCAAGATATTCCCTGATCCTTGCTTAAAGAAACCTGCAAAAGAAACTATAGGAGAGCAAGCAAACCACGGCATAGTGAGTTCATTTCTCACTATTACCTTTCAAGTAAGTTATCAAACATTATTAGTATATATACAAATTATTTACATACAAAATGAAAGCAAGCGCGATAAATGCAAAGCAAAATGAATGCAAGTACGATGAATACAAACTATGGAGTCTCGAACATTTACGTCATCTACAAGTCAATTTTTTCTCTATACTTACCCATACGAAACACCTCACCTTAACCGCATGAGGCTGCCTAAGAGCACTATCCCACCAGATAACACTCAACTATTACTTTAACCGAGAAATAGCAATCAATATAGGTAGACCCCAACTAGGGTCATCCACCAAACACATTCAAGGCCTCTCGGGTACACAAAGCGAGTCCTCTCGCTATCAAAATATATCTAAGGCCCTAGGGCACAAATATATAAGTCCTCTTGCAATCAATTGGAGATACTATGCTAGCTTTGTCTTAATAATAAAAATATCATTCACGGGCACTACAAGCTCTCATAGAAATCATATAAAATATATTTAAGATTGGAAAAACGTTTTTCAAAAATACTTTTCTCAAAAAAATCTGCAAACCTAGCATTCTCCATCAATATACTAATTGGATCATAGGTATGCGACAAATATAATTAATTATTTTAGTCGAATAGTTATATTTACTAATTTAAGAAAGTGATCACACAAATGATAGCACACAAAACAATAGGTCATTCAATCAAATAATCAATATCAACCAACAAGTAGCATACAAATAATAAACAGCAAATAGATTGTAGATCATGAGAACTCTCTCACCTAGGTAAATACTCACTCTTCGATCCTTTAAGATTTCCAAAACTTGATAATTAGATACCTAAAAGATAATAAAACTTATGAATATTCTAAAAAACTAGGTTTTCTAGTTCACTATAAATCTATTACTATTTACCTAATTTCTCACTATAACCTAAGTATGGTATAAATATAGTTTAATTAAAATCTTTTACTTATTTTTCTCGGTTTATCTTAAATTTTTAATCATATATAACTTTTTCATTTTAATTTTGATTTTTATGAACTCATAATCCATTTTTATCATTTTCAAATGTACTTTCTCATAACAAGATCCGTTTTGAATGTTATAACCTGTATTTTTTATTATGATGTAAAAATATTACCAATGTTACCATTTTGACTTAATTAGTTATAATTTACTATTTTAAGCTTTTCTTGACCTATTTATGAATTAATAAATATCTAATGCTTATATTTTATGATTTTCTTATTTTTGAGTTCATCTTATCATAATTTTTGTATTTCACAATTCTTAAGCTTTAAAACTTATTTATTTCATTTTTGACTATTTTAATAATTTCCTAATTAACTAATTATTTTATTATTATTTTTAATTAAAATTAATTATATGTTGAAGTAGCAACATGGATAAGTGCCACGTGTCATTTCCAAAATTTGTATATTTTTAATATTTTTCCTATTTTGTATTTTATGTAATATGTATATAATTATATTTATTATCACATTTTATTAAATTTTGCAAATTAATTATTCTATTACCTTTATAACTTACGACATATGTTTATGTGTATATATTACCTTACCTTATATATTAATTTATTATTATAGTATATTATACATGTATTATCTAAGTGTACCCGTACATTGATTTATACTATACTATTAATATAAACATTTTATATGTATTTATAAATTTATGTAATATAATCATATGATCCTAAATATACTATATATGCTATACGTATGTACATATATAAAATATCTATATATACACTTGTATTTTTATATTTTATACATATATACATATACGACCGTATTTATATATATATTTAAATTACTTAATATACATAATATTATATACAAATATATACGTATATACAATCATGGCTATGTATATATATATATATATATATATATATATACAATGAAAATACATAATAGAGAAACTATTGTATACACATGTATATATATATATCAAACATATACTATATTATATGTAAGCTCCCAAAATTGAGTTTAGGACAACTAAGCTTAGATTTAGGACTTTTAGGGAAACTTATCCAATTGAGCCCAAATTTTGCGACTAGAATAAAAAAGTTAGTCGAGATATTACAGTGAAGTTAGATTTTAGTAATAATGACCCGAAATCCCAATTTTGCCTTTAGAAATTGGAATATTTAATAAAGCACTAAAATGTTCGGAACTCCTAAAATTGAACTTAGATTGCAACGAAAACTTAGAGATGAGTTAATTGAGCTATAAAATGAGATAATGTAGTATAATTTACTATATAAAAATACACGTAATTTTTTTAGTATACCCAATATAAATAATAATTATACTCATAAATTAACCCTAAATTATGTAATTATATATTTATTGTGTTAAATTCATGAAATTAACTTTAGAACATATCCCAAAAATAAAAGATATACTAGAAACTTAATTATATGAGTTAAGTTATATATTTTACATGTTATTTACATAGGGTATAAAATTGTATATTAATTAAATAACTAATTCTAACATATAATATCTATATTTAAGTAATTGTTTAATAAAAGAAAAAGAAAAATTAATCAAATACATTAGAGATTGCTGGACATGATGTGTGGCAGGAGAATAAGAAAGGGTTGCGGATTCAAAAAGTGGATTTACAACTTTAGGACACCTTATGCATAGGAAAAAAAAAAGAAATTAGAAAAGAAAATATAAAATAATTAAAAAAAAAATCCCTTAACCGACTTTGAGGCACTATAAAAAGCCCACACCATCAGATATGAAAGTTTTAGCAGTTTGGAATCAGAAATACTTAGAAAGAAAAATTAGAAAAAAATCATGGAAAAAAAATTTAGAAAAAACAGAAAAAAATTAGTGAAAGTGTAGAACCCTAACCTAGAGTGGTTTTGTTGTGAAACCCAATCAACCCCACATGGTCCACCCACCGCGCAGGCCGTCCGACAACTGCCCAACCACCGCCGGCCACCGGAGCACCTAAGAACACCAAGGTCAAATTTCTGCTCTGTTTTTCAATAATTTCTAAAAAATAGTAAATACACTCGAAAAATTATAAAAAAAATTACACTTAAGTTATTTTAGACATGCTTTCATGTGATATTTTTATTTTTGAAAAATTCGTAATATTTAATATACTTTATTAAGAAATTTATAATTCACCCGAATTTATATTTGTGAAATAAATGTACTATATTATGTTGTTTCTAGCTGAAAATTTTTATGTAGGATGTGTATGATATATAGGTAATTGCTACGCAGCCCAAATTTTTATTTGAATAATTTTAATATTTATTGCATTTTTAGGCCTGAAATTAGCTCGAAAATAGGTTGAAATTAGAATTTAATGAGAAATTATGAAATTAATTGATGAAATGGACATGTACTGATCTATAATAAATAGTAATAGTATTGAGTCAGATTGAAATTAATTTGGTGCTAAAAGAATTATAATTGAATAATTTATCATAATTTAGGGGTAAAATTGTTAATATGAAAATATAGACAATAGGTCGGAAACTTAAAACCAAGTGATAACTGAATTTCCTATATTTTTAGAATCCTATCGAAATTTTCGGGGAATTATTTGGTAACCTGAACTATTTATTACGAATTTATTAAGTAAAATAGCTTAAATTACAAGTCGGGATCTATTTGTATTATTAATAGGCTAAAATGAATTAAATAATTAAATAAAACTATATAAAGGATTGCTGATCAGATTGGATTAATGGATATTTTTATTTTATTTATTAATGTTTTCTGATCGAGATACACTTTAGGTGTATTAAAATTGAATAATACTCATATTGTTACAATATAAGGACAAATTAGATAACATATAATTCAATAATGTAAATTACGTATAATACGATCATTTTTATATAATTATGTATAATTGTATTAAAAACTCAAACTATCCATTAAAAGTCATCTCTAAAAACAGGATTCGTAAAATGTATCGTTAGGTCTATACGAACCCAATGATACTAATTTTGTTGAAATCGGACAACCTTAAGTAAATTAGCTCAAGACTATATCATATTCAAAAATATACATATTTCAGTAACTTTATCGAAATTAAAACGTGAATTAATAAATAAAAAGTACGTTTCGATGCGATCGAAACGATATATAATACGTAATAGTATATATGATGTACAGTATCAATAATTAATAATTTAATTCGATATATAGTGATAACATAACGGTATATTATGGAAATAATATATATATATATATATATAACCATTTTAGATAAAACCCTAATGTTTTCGTAATTATTACGAAAACTGAATTTAGGCCTCTTGTGTAATTAGGACCTTCCAATACAAAGACGGTTGATAATTCAAGTCAGCAATAGCGAACATTTAAACAAGTAAGTTGGGGTTGTGGCTTCACCACTGTTTGAGTGCTATTTAAAGTATCCGGAGACCCAAGAGTACTTCTGGTTGTGTTTGTAGTTAGATGATTATGCACATGCTATGTGTGTGAATGATACTTAGTTGTGACAGAAGTTCAACTCCCTGGTGTGCTGTTTTGCATATTTGCATAGATTCCATATTGTGTGAACTTGTTGGTCACCCTTGATTAACACTAACGGTTATTCGTCTAAAATGTAATTGGACATACATAATCACCCATTAGGGGAAAAAGATTAAGAGTGTTAAGCCAAATACAGACTTCCTTCGATGAGGATAGCTGAAATGGTCTTTTTTCCATCCTTAGTCGAACTAAGTAACAGGCAAGGGGGTCGCGGCAAGGTTGGGGGCCGTGGTTCGAAAGCGGTCATGGGAGGAGGGTGTTCTCCATTGCACAAGCCCGGGTTTGGTCTAACTTGAGTCACGATGAAACTCCTCAATCCGGGTTGGAGCGGATGAAATTTCTCTAACCTCACAGTGGACCGGTTAACATTGTACGATGTTTCATTTGAGGGATTGCATTGCATTTCATCATGATTATTAACCTTATTTATGATTGTATAGTACTCTTCTAACTCTGCACCACTTACTGAGCTAGTTGTGCTTACATCCCTACAGACTCTTTTGCAGGTGTTGAGTGAAGGCAAGATGTTCAGGTACCACCGTTCCCAGGTTAGTATGCTGCTGTGTGGGAAAGTGAGGATCGAGGAATTTAACTGAACTTGAGCTTTTGGCTTTGTCTTTAAGTTTTGAGGAAAACTAAATGGGAATTCCCTAGGAACCCACTAGTTTTCTAACTTATTGTATATAGATCGTAAAACCCGTCGTTTTTAACAAACTCTAATTGTAAACTTTACCTTTGGACGTGAAATGTTTGTTTAAATACTATTATGATACTAAACAGTAGGTTGTATAGAATAAGTAACTTGTAAAAACTCTACCACATGTTTGGTTAATAACAGGTGTCAGAACAGACGTTTCAAGCTGGTTGAGTTGTGCGCCTTGTTTAAACTGCGTCTACGATAGCAGCTGTGAGGTCAGCTTCTATCTTAGATTAGTTTACACGGCGGGACTGTTATGACTCTTCTTGTTCAGGTCGTGACATTATATATATACTATACTATATTAGTATTTT
Organism: Lumnitzera racemosa; assembly: GCA_024138005.1. Classification (NCBI taxonomy): domain Eukaryota; kingdom Viridiplantae; phylum Streptophyta; class Magnoliopsida; order Myrtales; family Combretaceae; genus Lumnitzera; species Lumnitzera racemosa. The sequence goes on from JAMXBC010000003.1 coordinate 3,379,898, forward strand.
TGTACTTTATACATAAATACCTAACAGGACATATATACGTATATACATGTATATAATGAAAATAAATATCATGCATACTATATACGCATATATATGTATATATACACAAACCCCTTTATACCAAATACTCGTTTAATAAATTATAATATATATGTACATATAAATATACCTAAATATTTATATACATATATGAACATATGTAAATGATATGATACTAATTATTCATAAATTTCAATACATATACAAGTAGTTTAATTATAAGAATAGAATTTACAATTTGAACTATATTACATATACCCAAAATACATATATTTCTACGAAATACATACCTACATATATAACAAGGATACATGTAAATTAACAAAATAATTATAAAATAATAATGTCACCTAACTATTCTTCTTGAAGATTGGTTGAACTCAAAAGCTTTTCTTATTCTTCTTGCTTCACTTAATGCAATTGAAAGTAATGGAAATAGCCAAAAGAAAAATAAATAAATAAATAAAAAGAAAAGGCAAGGGTTTCATGGTTTGCTTATATAGAAAATGTTAGTGTTTTGTTTTTGTGTTGAATAAGAAAGTTGAGAGAAAAAGGAGCACATGCAGTAAATGAAATAAAATGAAGCAAGAAAGTGAAAAAGTAAAAAAAAAAAAAAATTATTAAAGATAAGAGATGAGGTAAGATGATCAGACACTTGGCTTTGGCTTATCCTTTGTAATCTTAGCTAAGTGATTTCTAACACATGGGTTACTACTTGGAAAACATCCAAAAGAGGGAAAGAAATCACATAGAAAGGAAAAAAAAAAACTAGGAAAGCAAAAAGAAAAATGGAAAAAGGAAAAAGAAGAAAAAGAAAAATTTAGATTCATAATTCCAAATGTATAATTATAAAACTATATGTTTAGTAATATTTGAAATTTACAAAATTTATTAATTAAATTACTACCAATTACGTTTATAATATTTAAGAGTTATTTTAACGTGTACGTTAACAATTTTACGCGATTATGTATATTAGTCCATAATCGTATTCTAGTAGGTTTTTAATACTTTTAGGGTATAATTATTTATTTTATAATATTTGGTTTATAATTTTAGATTTTGTGTCAAGTATATATTCAATTTCAAGTACCTATACGTACATAGGGTTTAAGATTTTCATACGTGATTAAGGTTTCAATTAGAATTTTAGAGTTTTTATTACTTATAATATATTCAATTTCATAATTTAATAAAATTTTTTGTCTTACTCATCCTTATCAACTCATGAAGTTATCTATAGAACTAGAGTTCAATTCTACTCTTAAATATAAATTCGCAGAGTTTACACCAGAGGATTACAATTGTAAACATTACATCCCTGCCTTGGATATCTTACTTGAGCCTATATGACTTCCCCTTATATTGCTTAGTGGCCGACCTGGAACCACCATCGTAGAGGCAAGGGTTACTAAACTCCTACAAAATCTCCTTATAAGAGTTAGAAATAGTGTTCTTCTACCAAAGCTTCTCTAAGGCTTTTGCTTAGGCCTTATCCATCTGGTCCATGGCGAGATAAGGGGTAACCACATGGGAGCCACTTTGAGACCAGTTTACCTAATGACCCTAGCACCTTGGTCTTCTTTGGGCTCAACATACTCTTCTTCCCCTCCTCAGGGGTTTTTCTCTTCTGATCCGCTAACTCCTCAGTGATGCTGGTCTTGGGCTTCTTCCTCTTGTACTTAGGAGGAGAGGGAAGCACTATCGACTCTGGCTCATTGGTAGTAGGAGTATTGTCCTCCATTGCGATGGGCTTTGATAAGGGAATAGATTCAGTAATGGAGGAGATTGTGTGTAACAACCAATCGAAACTCCTCTTATCAAGGAATTGTTCACTTTACCATAGAATGTCACACAGTTTTGTCTCCTTGTGCTGTAACTTCCCAAGAGGTCACTCATCCTAAGATTGACCCAACTTAAACACGCTCAACTTTGGAGTTTCAACGTGCTTTGAGCTGTTACATTGAAAACGCCTTAATAATTTAGAGTTTAGTCACTTAGTATGTAAGGGGTATTACAGTCTATCCCCCTTACAGATTTGACGCCCTTGTTAGTTTCATTACACAAGTCCAAGACTACCACTAAGTAGGGAATTGGCCTTTTGGCTAGTAGAGTGCTTTGAGACTACCTATAATGACCTAACCAAAACTTCTCCCATTGAGGTATTGTCCATTTTGGCATGGAACACCTTATGGTTTTGTCCCTTGGTGTACTAGCCTCCTAGGAGGTCACCTATCTTAGGATTGACCCAGCTAAGCACTTTGAACTCCAAAGTTTTGATGTACCATAAGCCGTTATACCAAAAGGTACCTTTATGATTTAGAGTAGTGGTAAAATCAATGGAGAAACTTCCTTTAGCTATTAGTTTCATAGCTCCCTTATTAAAAAACAATACTATAGATTCATGGGAAGGTACACTTAAAAAGCTTAAGAATGTGGTTCACAAAGATGTTCAAGAAAAGTTGATGATAAGTTACAATCAATTGGACAATTATGAGAAAGAAATTGTTCTTAATGTTACTTATCTCTTCATCAACAAAGAAATCAAAGGTGTAACTTATTATTGGGAAGCTTGACAACTTGATGCTTCAAGTGGAATCATGGTCCTCAAAAATATGTCTTTGATAGAGATTGTTAATGGAAATAAACTAAGGATGCATGACCTATTCAGAGACCTCAAAAGGAATCTTATTGACAAGGAAATTGATGTCAATGGAAGGCGTAGTAGGTAATGGTCACCAGACATAGCTCTTAACTTAGTATATCATGGATAGGTAAGTAATGAGCCTTACCTCCTTTTTTCTTTTTAGCAATAAATTAGAATTCTTATATGATCCAGTTGTTGATTTCAATTCTTTAGGGACTAAAAAAGTTGTAGCACTCAAACTTGGGAAACTTGGCATTGATTTCCCTTTCAATTTGAAACAATTTACAAGGTTTAAAAACCTCAAGTTCCTTGAATTAAATGGTAGAAACTTTATTAACACGCATTTTGGTGGAGCTTTCTTAGAGTTATTATGGCTTTCTTGGGACAATTTTCCAACTACATTTCAACCTACCTACTTCAAGCTGTATAATGTAGTTGTACTTATTCTTTCAAAGAATCTAATTATTAATGATTGGGACGGATGGCATGCAATCAAGGTGAATTTGATTCTACCCTATTTATTTCACATAATAGTTAATTTATGCATTTGAGCTAATTTGCAACAAGCAACTTACTTGAAAGTCCTTAAGTGCACATTGTCGTTTCTTAGTGAAGTCACTAAAATTTGATGAATTCCCAAATTTAGAGAGATTGGTTTTCAAAAATTGTGTGATGTTAAGAGAGATGGACCTATCTATCCTTTACCTAAAGTACTTAACTTACCTAGAAATCACAAATCCTCTCATTATATGGAGAGGCTACTTGATGAATATATTTCATATCAACTTAAGGAGGGAAGACCTCAAATCTTGCCTCATTCCATTAGTGAGCTAGGGTTACTATCAATGCTGAAGATGAAATTTGTGAATCAATCAAAGTTGCCTGGCTTAATTGGACATCTTAAGCATCTAAATTATATGTGTTTATGGTGCCCTAAGTTGAAAGAGCTACCACATTCAATTAGGAATTTAAGGTTGTTGATTGAATTAAAAATTTCATTTATAGCAATCACCAAGTTACCACCATCCATTACAAATCTCACGAGTTTAAAAGTCTTCAAATATGAAAATTGTCTGTTAGGAGAGGATGCATGCATCATTGAGCAATTAATATTGTTGAACAATTCGATCAACATCAAGAGACAATTACCATCCTGCCTGTTCGAACCAATGAGCACAGTGAGAATTGAAACTGTAACAAATAAGTAACATGGAATTATAAAATATTTTTAGTGCATTCACTCGTAAAGCACTTAGCACCAGGCTAACATTGCTTCTCTTCTTAAAGAGTTTATCCATTGCCTCCCATAATGTTCTTTTTATCCCTACTCTATACTATTTGTAAGATTAGATTTTGATCAGTTGAAAGGAAAGGTACAATTAATGCTTTTGTTTGTTTTGAATCAATCTTATCTAAAGTTCCTTCTAATACCTGATGGTTAGATTCTGGTGCCATTACTCATGTTTCAAATATAATGTAGGCATTCCTCATAATCTAGAGCATAAACCTAAATGAGAACTTTTTGTTCATGGGAAACCAAATGAAGGCCTTAATTAAAGGCACAAAAACTTAGTGTCTTATTCTAGATACTAGATTTCACTTGGATCTATTTCAAACTCTCATATACCTTAACAATCTAGAAACTTAGTTTCTGTATCGAGACTGAATGCTAAAGGGTTTAGCTTTAAAGTTGGAAATAAATATTTCAATTTATTTAATAAAGACTATTCCTTTATTCGTTTTTGAATTCTTATGGATGATTTATATAAACTGAAACTTGATGTTAATTTCTCTGCATCTTTAATGCGTATTCATTAAAATATTGGAATTAATCATAATTTGGCAAATGAGAACTCTACTTACTTATGGCATAAATGTTTGGGGTCATATATCTAAGGAAAGATTACAAAGATTAGTAAAAAATGAGATTCTATAGAATCTAGATTTTATTGATCTTGGTTTATGTGATGGAAGGCAAACTAAAGATAAAAAGAAAGGAGCCACAAGAAGTACTCAACTTCTTGAGATAATACATACCCATATATGTACATCCTTTGAAACTCCATCCTTTAGTGGATTAAAGGATTTTATCACTTTTATAGATGATTTTTGATGGTATGGGCATGTCTATTTACTTTATGAAAATCTCAAGCTGTAAATGCCCTTGAAGTGTTTATTAAGGAAGTTGAAAGGCAATTAAATAGAAAAGTGAAAATAGTAAGATCTTATAGAGGTGATGAATATTATGGAAGGTATGATGAATTTGGACAAAATTTAGGTCCATTTGCAAAGTTTCTCGAAAGACATGGCATATGTACATAGTATACTATTTTAGGCACACCTCAACAAGATGGTGTGATAGAAAGGCAAAATAAAACACTACTGGATATGGTTAGGAGTATGGTGAGTAATTCTTCTTTACCCAAATCCTTATGGATGTATGCACTTAAGATTATAGTGTATTTGCTGAATAGGATTCTTAGGAAAGTAGTTTCTAAAACTCCTTTTAAGTTATGGACAAGAAGGAAACCTAGTTTAAAACACATGCATTTTTGGGTTGTTTGGCAAAAGCATGAGTATATAATCCACATGAAAAGAAATTGGTTTCTTAAACTGTAACTAGTTACTTTATTGGTTACCTAGAGAAATCTAAAGGGTATAGGTTCTACTATCCAAACTATAGTTTTAGAATTATTAAGACAGGCAATGCCAATTCCATTGAGAATGGTAAAGTTAGTGGGAGTACTAATAAGCAAACTGTGGATATTAATGAAATAAAGCTTGATGTTACATTACCTATAAATGTCCCCACATTTACAGTTGTTCCAAATATTTTTCTAGAACAACAAGATCAAAACAATGGTGAACAATATTTAAATGAAGAAGCACTCCATGAAGAAACTAACTTACCATCATTGACAAAAATGAGGCATCCTATGTGATTGGAATTTTAATATTTAGAGAGAGATTACAAGGATTGTTAAGATTGCCTCAAAAAACATATATTGAGAAAATTCTTAAAGATTCAATATGAACAACCGTTCAGCAGGTGTTGTGCCAATATAGAAATGGGATAAATTTAGTCTCGTGCAATGTCCAAAGAATGATGTGGAGCATAAGGAAATGGAATCTATTCCATATGCTTCTATTGTGGGTAGTTTGATGTATCTACAAACTTGTATCAAACTTGACATTAGCTTCGCGATTGCAATGCTAGGTCAAAATCAAAGCAATCCTGGTATGGGTCATTAGAAAGTTGCAAAGAATGTAATGAGATAACTTCAAGGGATCAAGGATTATATGCTCACATTTAGGAGATCTGATAATTTAAAAGTGATTGGATACTCTTATTTAGATTTTGCTGGATGTCTTAACAGTAGAAAGCTAACAGTTAGTTATTTGTTCCTAGTAGCTGAAGAAGCAATCTTACGAAAAAAGTACCAAACAATCTATCATTGCTGCATCTACTATGGAAGTTGAGTTTATAGCCTGTTATGAAGTTATAATTCATACATTATAGCTATGAAAATTTATTTCAAGACTTGGGGTTGTTGGCGTCATTACCAAGCTACTGAAAATTTACTATCATAATTCTACAACAATTTTCTTCTCTAAGAACGACAAACATTCCAAAGGTACTAAGTAGATGGAAATAAAGTATTTTACTATTAAAGAGTAAGTTCGGAAACATAGAGTGTGTATTGAACATATTAGGAGATATCTCATGATTGCTAATCCACTAACTAAAGGCTTACAACTGAAGACATTTAAAGAACATATACATAGATGGGTCTTGGTTGTATTAATGATTGATTATGATGATTATAGCACAATTATGAGCTCAATAACGATAGTTTTCTGATTTTATCGATTATTTCTTATTCCTTATGTTTATGTATACTTAATGTTTTGAACAAGAAATTTGATGTGTCTTTAAGATAATTGTGTGGACATTATGTTATTTATATATAAATTATGTGACTTGATATGATAAGTTACTAGTGAGGTAGAATATAGAAGGAAGTATGCAATTTGAAAGTGTACGACTGCCATAAATTTCACTATGTGGTTTGTTATATTAAAGTCAATTATGATGAAAGAATGGCATTATGAGATTTATTTATGCACGCTTAATGTTTACACTATTAAATATTAATGTAATGAACCATACCAAGTAGGAGAATGTTAGAATTATGGTCTAAAAGTTGACCATATATTCTAATATTTAATATTTCCTATTTGATTAAGGTTTACCTATTTAATTAGGAATCCTATTTAATAATGGAATAAATTTAAACTATTCATATTAGTATATGATGGATATACCAGATTTAAAGTTATACTTTATATATAAATTGGTCACCTCTTTTCTTAATTAGGGTTACATAGAATTAAAAATACTATTCCATCTTGTTCTCTGCAACATCAAGAAAAGGTTAAGGGAGAGAAAACTATTTTGATTAAAAGTATCGACCTAAAGCATAAAGTCGTTCAAGTTTATCTTTCTCTTAATAATTATGAAAAATTCTACATCAAGTAAGTACTCTAATGTTTTATATGTAACAATTTGTTTATTCCAAATCCTATGATTATGGTGTCATTTATGATGATTTATATGCCTCAAAATTACATTTTACAAGATATGGCCGATTTTATAAGAATCGCCCTAGACCTAGATGGGTGGTTCAAGCTTAAACTTGGAACTGCTAGGCCTATAAGGGCTTAGGCAATTTAAGGTGGTTGAACTAGAGGTTTAGCTAGGTCATGGCTTAGCAGGTTGAACTGTCGAGTCAACCGGCCGGTTTATGAAATGGCCTATGTAGAAAAAATAAAATAAAATAAACCAAAAACCTAAAATGCTCACTGATAGTGCACTACACTATAATGTCCCCTACACTACATCTTTCAATGCATATTGTCTCCTTTTCCTAATGGGCCTCATATCATGTGTCGTTATTTTCAAAACCAAAGGCAACATATTCTTTGAGAGATGAGTAATGTAATTGCAGAGCAACATGAAAAATTCAGTAAAATTGTCAAACAGATTGCATTGCGCTTAAAGTGGAGTCATTTGATGCAGGTGTGCAACGCGATTCACACTTTTTTTTTTTGGTAGAGAGGAGCATTTGTTGGAACGGTTCAAAAATTTAAATTTTGAACGTTGAAATATTCCACTATAAATTTGCATTCATCGACCGCATGGAGACTTCACAAATTTGTTTCATTCCTCATTCAAGAATTCATATAGCTATCCTTTCAATATTCGCTTGTCTATATTATAATCTTCCTCAAAACCTTCATCGTGTAGTTTTGAATTCAACCATTTTCGCTATGCTTCTTTTGTTCTTGCTATAAATTTCAATCACACACTCACATTTTATCATTGCCAATTGACTTCAAAATTTTAGGAGTGTAAATTTTGGTGGATCGACAAACAATTATTTTTTCTTTATGATTTTTTATTCTGCTAAATTTAAGCAAAAGAATTCCAATTATCCTAATAAAACAATTCTTGCATTATACCTTTTCTAAGAAGAAGCAAAGTTCATCCTTGAGTGATAAAGGTAAAGAAAAGATCACGAGTATGTCATCCATACCACAGTGATTCGAAGAAGTTCTAGTATACCTAAAGTACGAATACGACCTCAATGAAGATAGGCTACACAAGGCAATGGAAAACATGGAACGACTAGTTACATCACCTCCTGGATTTGAAATTGAACCCTAACATACAAGTTACTAATGCACAATATCTCTTGGGTTCAAACCTCCATGCATGAGTATCCCTACCTCCTGGATTCGAAGCTTTATGCATAAGTATCCCTACACGACTTACTAGATTTGAACCTCTATAGATGAGTTGCCTCGCGATCATGTTTAAAGATAAGGAGGACAAGATAGAAATGATTTCAGAAATCAAGGAGCAACTTATGGGTCATCATGCAACTGGTAGTTCAAGGTCTTCAAGCTCAGGTAAGTCCCCTAACCCAAGTAAATCTAATATCTTCACAATGCATTATCATAAAGGTACAAATAAGAAGGAGAACTCGAGGGTGTTCTATAACTACTACAACACGAGTTACACTTAAAAAATGGGAGACGGATGTAGTATCCTTAATAGGCACCTAAAATTGAAGTGTCCGGAGGGGTAGAGATAGGCCAGACGTAATAACAGATCGCTTGAGGTAATGATTCATCTAAACAAGCATTGATGAGGTACAATCAAGAGAGGTATAAGTATAACCTTACATAATACCTGGCTAACATGCACCTGTCATTCAATATCAGTACGTTAGAGTGGTAAAGCCGCAAGAAATGTTCAACCCTAGCTCGTGATAGCTAAGCCACATTACATTGAGCCTAGTCATGCAGGAGCTCTACTACAAATGTAAGAGAGAGGTCATAGGTAAGTTCGCTTCACTTGATACTTTTGTGTCCATATGTACAGATATATAGTCAAATCCTTTTCGTAATAATTCTCATATGAGTGTAACTATTCATTAGATAGAAGATAATTGGCAACTTAACAAAAGACTGTTGGTTTTAAGAGTATTTAGTGAGAGTCACATAGTACAAAACATTTATAAAATTATTAGAGAAACCATAAATGGATATGACTTAGTTAGAAATTTTTTTTCCATCAGTTTTGATAATGCTAATGCCAACATGACCTCAATAGCTAATCCGCAAAATTATTATCAGCCGGCATTTGGAGAGTTTTTTTCCATATATGTTGTGCATATTATATTCTTAACTTATGTATCATGGATGGCATTATAACTTTACTTTACAGTATAGCTTTAATTAAGAATGTAGTGAAGATAATAATAGAGAGGCTGTCCCTCCACCAAACATAGATGAGCTTTTGCATAGAGTGTGGGAAGAGGTCCTCAAAAATTAAAGATAAATGTGCAATACCACCGGAACTCCACATATGAGTTTTTGCATAGCACTGTTCCATACAATGAACTGTAGTGTGAATTCACTATGTACAACATGTAATTGGGATATATGTGTTGTCAAAATCGCAATTCTACTGTTCATTTAAACGTATAGAATCGGTAGAATCTTATAAAAATAATACAAAATCAATAAAATTATAAATTTGCAAAATTGTATATGAAAGTCCATTATTTTAATAAAAATCTGGACATAAATAATTTCACATTTATTTTGACTTAAAAAATGTTATAAAATCATAAACTCATAAAATTGTATTTTTCACTCACAATTTTAACAACTATTTAATCCAATTGCTGAAAGTTCTAAAAGCTTTCCATGATGCTACTAAAACTTTCTTGTAGGTTTATAAGTCTAGTATTCACTTGTTCATTATGTCAACAGTCAGCATACTTGGCATGCTACTTTAAGCTCATGAGGACCCGAACTTGTATAACTGTGTTTACGATATTAGCATTGAAGTAGTTATCTTATTACAAACATATTCTCCATATTTATCTTGTTGTAACTATTCTAGATCCACATTGATATATTTGAAAACTTATTATGGTTATATTAACGATCTAATAGATTTCCAAAATATGTATAGCTTTGAAGCACAATAAGATGTATCCACAACGACAGCTAACATAAAGGAAATGTTCGTATACTACCAAAATTGGTATGGTGGCTAATCATCAATTTCTCCTTGGCCACCCACCAAGAGTCATCACTACTCATCTATGAGTAAGCAATTGTTGGCACAAAAATTGAAGAGGCAACAGTGTGGTGGGCCATTGTCCAAGCTAAAGCACTACACAAACACAAATTTCGAGTTCTCTAAAAACATCTTCATCAAGGAGTTCAATATCTTAGAGTGATGGTAGAGGTGCACAAGAAACTATCCACTCTTATCACATATTGCACGAGAAGTACTCGTTGCTCCAACGTCAACGGTCACCATTGAGCAAGCGTTTAGTACTACATGCCTTATCATCGATGATCGAAGAGCCTCCCTTTCTATTTTTAACATTGAGGCAAGTACTTGTATAGAAGATTGGTACAAGGAAACCTACAAACGGTAAGAACCATATGAGACATCAAGTAAGGTGGGTAAGTATTTTAGCGACTGGAACTGATTCGATAGAAGCCTAAGCTTGGTCGTAGGCTCCACTCCTAAGCACGAATCATTGACGTAAGGAGACACCTAATGAGTTTTCTTTTTGTTCATTCGAAAAATGTTTTATCAAGTAGAAAAATCCTTTTCACAATTATTTCAGAAAAACTAAATGGTATAGTTTTCCTAAAAGTAGCGTTCTAACCTTTGGATTTTTCAAATTACAATTGAGCAAAATTATTTTTGTTCGAAAAAATTAATTTGCATAATCACGTATACTAACATTCTTTTTTCCTAACTTAAAATTGACCAATATACTAAAAATTTTCTAAAAAACCAAACCAAATTATAATGGTTTAATTCTAACAAGCAAATGCATGGATACCCTCGGGGTGACCGTAAAATCAACAAAAAACAAAAAATTCCTCCCATCCCTCAATTCTCTAGATCTAAACTGATACAATAATTTTTTCAACCAACAAAGCACTACTAAAAGTGGACAATGTACTATTTTATATTTCTACTTAACTACTATATTTTGATCAATGAGATAATTTTTAGTAATGTACTACCATGATTTGCATTTAATAGTGGCATTATATTTTATTTCTTTACTGTAGTCTATATTTCCACAATCAATGGAAATTATTTATCTTTTACAACCTCTCTCGCTTCATTTAATATTACTTGTTATTTTAATATTACATTAATATTAACTTCACGAGGGACAAAACTATTATTTTGAAAAGGAATAAAATTTCAACCAAAAATATTGATAATTGTATACACGACATTACGTGTTACGTTATGAAAATATACATGTTATGTTGTGCGATAAATTTCAAAATGAAAAACAGGTGTAGAAGAGAACTAATAATTATTTTAAAAAACATCGATTCAGAAATTTATAAAAAAAAAAATAGAAACTATTAAAAATCAAAGATTCAATTTAAGGGTCGGTGAACCGCCTTTAACCGCCAGGCCGAATAGATCTAATTATATATATGCAGCTGTCATCATTATTTTCATATTTATGTAAAATATGACCGATGGTCATGTTTACTCGAAGAGATTATACTAGAACTTTTGGTTTGGAGATTTCTTTGTCATTTTTATGCTAGAATTATTTAGAAGTTTTATTAAATTGATCAAGCGTCTTTCATTGTTATTTTTAATACATGAACCACGAATGCAAAATCTACAACAGCTGCGCCTACGCGAAGCATGTTTATTTAAAAAAAAAAAAAACAATAAAAGAAGAAGAAGAAAACAATTAAAGAAATGAAAAAATCACGTCCTGCATTTGAAAAAAAAAAAAATTGGACGGATTCTCTCTGTTGCTGTGCGTATATGATCAATTAATGAATAAGGGAATTAAAGAAATTGTATACTTCGTATTTTTAGGTTCTTTTAGGGTTTTTATTGTAAATGATATGGACGATTCTTCTAAAATATGACGTATCCAAAAAGAATTAAACCTTATTAAATATTCTAATTGATATTACACACAGAAAGATTAAACGAAGGTTAGCCTCAATCTGAATAAGGATCAATAAGAATATGATTATGAGAAGAATTCTCAAGGTTTCTAATAATACTTAACTGAATAAATGTTTGGTCACAAATTAATTAATTAAAGAGTATTGGCCCAGTTAAGGTAGCATAAATATAAAATGGCACATAAAGACCAGGACATAATATCATAAATTTAACTTGATATCGATAGTAACTAATAACTAGATAATTAAAATTAAATAGAAAAAAGACTCATTAAATGGTATACAATGCACGTCTACTCCATGCATAAGGTGATTAAGTCCAACCCAAGCAAATTAGTCCATTATCACCTTAGGCTCACAAAGATTTATCCTCAAATCTGAAACAAAATAATTATCTAGAGCAGAGTGTTACACGTCTGCGAGTAAACCTACAAAAACCAATCCCTAGAAAATGTCAAGTAAAAATTCTAAGGTAATACAGGCCTAGGCATGGCCTCTTGTAATCCATTCCTTAAGCAGTGAACTCCATATCCTTTAGTAAATAGTTTGAATAATCTCTCTCATTTAGCAACTCCCATAATAAATAAATAAATAAATAAATCAATCCTGGTGCCCCTTTAATCGCCAACTCTTATAAGAACACCACGTTTATGAGGGAATTTATATCAATTTCTTGACAGTATTTCACTCTGTGTAAATTAAACACGAAAATATATGAGAAATTATAAGTGAAAATAATATTTTGAGTCACAATATATATTTATGTAGCCAAACATTAAAATCATAGGATCTTTTCGTTTATTAAGTGCCTTAATTATCATATATAAATACAATACATAACACATATTCTGGTTTAGGTATCATATATTGCAAAATACATAAAGTATATATATTATATTGTATGCAATATATATAAATATATATATATAAGTTACATGGTGTTTAATTCTATAAATTACCAAGCATTTATCATTTATGGTGTTTCTAATAATTGATCTATCAAATAATACATGTAGGAAATCACTAAAGGAGAAAAAAAAAAAAAGTAAAGAAAGGACTTTCATGAAAGAATACAAGAAAAGGCAAGACAATGGTACAATATCTGGCAATAACACAAAAACAAATTCTAATGAAAAGAAAAGCTAGGATAAAAGAAAACACATGTTATACATAATAAAAAAAATTTAGCCTTATTGTGAAATGTAAATGAAAGCTACAATGGTAATCTTTATACTCTTGTGATGAGATGGTAAAAGATAGTATTTCAATATTCAAATATTTATTATATTTGATTGTGACTCTTACTCCTAAAAATGATACATTCATACTTTAATATGTGATATCCCAATTTATGAATGCTAAGCAATTTTATAGTTGATTGCTCTTTATATGAAAAGAAAAAAAAAAAAAGAAGAAGAAAAAATGATAGATAATCAATGAAAAAAGCTATTTTGTCGCCAACAAGTTGTGTAAATCAATAATGTCTTTAAAATAATTTATACACCTAGTAGGTTATGATTTTCAAATCGGATCAGAGTGAATTCAATGTGAACAATTGTTTATTTTTATCAATAAGAAAACTAAGATAAACACGTACCAACAAATTTTTAAATTTAGTTACTAAGACTAAAGAATTTTAGGCCTTTAAATCTCAATGAAAGATCCTTTTTCTCAAATGTTATTATAGTAATAAATTAGAAGATATATGCAAGAAAAATAAATCATGATGCATGATTAATTTGGTAAGAAAAAGAAAAAATTTCTAATTGAAGCAACTGCACTTGCCCCTATCTAGTTTATTGCAAGGTGCAGTTGGAGGAGGCAGCAAAGATATGGGCTTGGCCTTTATTTTCTTGTCCATTCAATACAGGCCTGTTATTTTTTTGGGCCATCCCATACAGGACTAAATAATGCCTTGTAAATGTTGAAAATAATTTTTTGGGCCGGAGCCTTGGCCCTAACACAAAAGCATGAATCATGGTACTTTAGGACAAGTATCACCGACCTTATGCATGAATATTATTTGATTTAATTTATCACTAACCCTACACACATATTTATACACACACACATATATTTTGCCGGATCTTAGTACTTGATTTTTAATTAAAAAAAAAATTATCTATATTTGCCGTCCCAAGTTTTTTAAATCTCCATCTAGTTAAAAAATGCCTCATTAAATCTTAGTCTTTTGGTTACATAGTTTTCACAATTCTGTTAGACATTTCTCTAATTTAATTGTTCTGAGACTATTTAAGCTGTATTTTTCTAACATTCGAAAAAGAAAATTTACAAATTGGAAAAATTAAGGTATATTTGGGTTTCAATAGTTTATTAATTTAAAAATTGGATACTGGTATAAATGACTCTTTGATTAAGTCAAGATCGCATACTTTAGTAATAGATTCTTTTTTTTTTTTTTTTTTTTTTGGGTAAGCGTAATAGATTCCTTTTTGTTACAACTAACGATGAGTTTTCTTCAACTGCAACATTTGAAAACGTGGTTGGATAAAATTTTTAAATAATCAATCACTTAGTCGAGCCATTGTGGATTGTGGCCTGAACTTGGAACAACGCCACTCTCGAGGATACAGTGGACAAGCTTCTCAACATGTGAGCTACTCATGTGCTAGGACTGCAATGGGACAAGACAAGTATCAATTAAAATAATAAGACCAACCCATCATACAGGTAATTACTCGGTGTCTTGACCAACACACTATTCAAGCCTCCATTAAATACTTTCCTCAAATCTCCTCTGCGTTCTATATTCATATTATAATCAAAATCCAAATTATTAAATGTGTCTCAACTTGGCAAAAAAAACAAAAAAAAAAAAAGATAGTTGTAACTCACATCTACTTGTTATTTTATAATTTTTTATTTGTCCTTTTTGTCTTTCAATTTTCATGAATTTCAAATTCTTTGGGCCAAGGGAGTTGAATTCATTCCCATATTTTATATTGATTTTTAGATAAGACACTATCTTCTTCCACGATATTTGCTTTATAATATGAAGAAATATCGTACTAATAATTTCCATGTGATGTTCAAAACATTGGGTAAATTGGTTATTTTATTTCTAATATCATATTTCCTTTGGGTTTGCAATTTGTCATTGAAAACACTAGCATTGAAAAGGCATTCACAATGAGAGTATTATTCCTCTAATCCAAAGGATATTTTACCTTTATTATGTGGTTTCTAGACAAAATTTTTGGATTCTCAATTAAAAAAATATAGAATATCAATAAAAAAGTTAATTTATTACCAACAAGCTGGGTAGATCATTAATATCATTAAAATAATTTATAAATATGATAGGTTATAATTTTTGAATGGAAGTAGCACTTTGTTTTTGTTAATAAGAAAAGGAAGATTGTAAAATAATAAACAATCTTTAAATTGCTACTATAACTAAAGTATCTCAAGCCTTCAAATTTCAATAAAAGATCATCTTCCTCAAATGTTGCTACCGTAATAAATTATAAAATATATATATAAAAAAAGAAACGAAAAAAAAAAAGTTGTAATTGAAGCTACTTAAATGTTAGGCTCTGTATGATGGAGGAGGCAGGATTATGGCTTGGCATATATTTTCTTATCCCTTCAATACATGCCTTTATTTATTTATTTTATTTCATTTTACTTTATTTATTTATTTATTTTTACAGTCCTATATAAGATTTAATTATGCCTTATATATGTTAAATAATAATTTTTAGGCTGTTGCCTCGGGCCCCTATGAGCCCATGAGCTCCTCCTATTTTTTAATAAAACAAAGGAGCATGAATCATGACACTTTAGGACATGTATCACTAATCTTACATATGAATATTGTTTGCTTTAATTAAGTCATGTATTTGGCCAAAAAAAAAAATTAAGTCATGCATGACAAACCTTACACATAGATATAAATAAAATATTTTGGAAGGATTAATGGCTATATATATGTATATATATATACATATACACATACGTATTTTGCCAGAAGTTACAACCTAATTTTTAATAAAAAAAGTTTATTAATATTTGTTGTCCCGAGTTGTTAAGTGCTCATCCATTTAAAAAATTACCACATTAAATCTTAGCCTGTGATTATAGGCTTTTCACAAATATGTTAGACCAGACTCCTAATTTAATAATTTTGAGCCTAATTAGGCTATATTTTAATAACATCATAAAAAATAAAGATTAGCCTGTTATATATTTACAAGTTGGTGAAATTAAAGGTATAGTTGGGTTTTGGTAGTTTACTTTTTATAATTGGATAGTAATACAATTATTTCCTTTTTTTCATTTGTTTCATTTATCTCCTTTTTCATTTCATGGTTAGTTATAGATTTGTCTTTACTATAGATAATGAACTTTCTTCAATTGTAATGGAGTTGAAAATTATGACTGTTTTAGAAACTGCAGCCTTTACCATCCTTCACAATAGGTAAGTCATAAATCTCTTTCCTAGATTCCTTCACATCTAAGAGGTAGATTGATATGTCATCTCTAATCGATAGAAACATGTATGGCCTTCGATCACAGAGATTGAGACAAGTAAATGTTCACTAAACTGTAAAATCTCTTATGCATCCCTTCACCGCAAGTTTGGTAAACTTCATTTTCTGTGGGCTTATAATAAATGTGCTTCCCTTCTCCATGAGTTGGATTGGCTTTATTATGTCGTTTACAACATTTTGATGAAATGAGCTTCCCTTTTACATGCTATGTTTATTTTAGGACTTTAGGTTACTCATAAAAGAGAGAGAAACTTGAAATTTATGTTTCAGTTTTTTTTTCTTTTCTAATATTTCTTTTAAGGAAATCATGAATCAAGGATTAACTTTTGTGGAGGTTGAAATTGAGAAATTCAAGCTGATTAATCCTAAATGTTATTTAGGAAAAAAAATGGGAAATAAATTGCTACAAACTTCACAACCATAACTGGATCATAAAGAAATAAAATTTAGAGGGATGGTAGATGTTAAAATAATTCCTACAAATCATACTCTTTATGCTTTATTGTGATAGTCATTTTTTTACTTCTAAGTTGTAAGGTCTTCTATGTGTTCTTCGTGCAAACTTAATAAAATATCTAACATATATTGTTGATAAGTCTAGAGTGCTTAACTTATTAACTATACGGTAGAGCTCTACTCATAGACAGATGCTAAGAAATATTCCATAGCTTGTAGAAAAATTTTAATAGTATTAATAAGCCACGACAATAGATTAGTAGTATATAAATATCAATGAAATTTTAACGCATGAAAATATAAAGGATAAATTGTATGGATGCTCTCTAAAATATTTTAAATTTGCACAAAACTCCCTATTTTTCAAAACTTAGCACTTAAGACCCCTGTAATATATGTAAACGCCACTTCTTATATATGTTTGCAAATTACATGAAACTACTTGATGATGTGTCATAAAATGTAAGGAAAATATATGCCATATCAGATATGGTAACTTTAACCTTTTTTTTTTTTTTATAAATGACTAGATTTTGATTTTACTAACTTCGTGTTAGTTCTACAGGGGTAGAAAACCAAGAAAATTTAAACAAATCGAGCAGATGGAGTTCGCATTCCTAATTGCAAATATAAGAAATTGAAACCTCGAGAGCCTTTTCTCATATTCTTTGAATCAAATTGCAGGAACTAGCAAAGCCATCTTGCCATGCCTTCATATGAAAAGAATGTGTTGCTATATAACTAAAACAAGTTACTGGAGAATGAGAATCGATGAATGAAGTAAAGAAGTACATAAGGAAAGATTGCTTGAATATTTAATTCCTTATTGTAAGGATGAGGTTTAGATGGGTGGATACAAAAAGAGATGAGAAAGTGAGTAATTAGTCTCTTTTTTTTTTTTTTTTCTCTTTTGAAAAGAAGTATGTTAGGATTTGCTTCATTATGTTGGATTCAATAGAGTTTTATACGAATACGAGATCTTTTTTGAGAAATATTATGGAAAAGGGCCCATATAAACACTTAAACTAAAAGCGCACATACTAGATATGCTTTTAGTAATTCTGAAACACTGCATGCACCTTTAGTTGTAAAACTTAAATTGAAGGCTAAACTTCTTTTTCACCCCAACCAAATTCTAAAATATCTAAAACACAGAAAAAACTAGAGGAAACTTAAAGTTGAAGTTCATGTCTAATTTTTCATACTAGTATACCTTTGAAATGTGTTATAATTCATAATTTGTTTTCACAAAATTTTTTTGTAATCATAATAGTGATCCATATTGTGCACTTTTTTTTTAGAAAAAAAATTGTTACTGTATTATGTATATTGTATAGTCATAGATATATCATAAGTTGTATAAATTATTGATATTTCATGAAAATTTATTATTTTTTGTCTACATTAAGGCATTTTTTGTGTTTCGATAAGTAAGTTATACGAACGTGGGTATGAAAAATTTTAGAATATAGATTGAAATTGTTATATATATATATTTGGCATTTGTAATGTGTTGTGTTGAATTAATAAGTTAAAGTTAGGTAATACACGATATAGTTTAACGAGATAACTTCATGCATTTTGTTAAGTTACTGTTTGATGTATAGATGAAGTTTCTTATTTCGTATAAATATTTAGTTCATCGTGGCATTACTAAGGGAGAATGGCAGATTACGTGAAAGCTATTATGTATGTGAACGGAAATATTGTGATGGGTAACTGGGGGCCGAAATATGATAAGGAGCTCATTAAGAAGTTGAAGATTAGGAAGGATTTGAACTTCGCATATTTCATTTGGAAAATTTGTGGATGCGCTAGAGTTGACTCAAGTGGTATTGAACTCATGCATAGGCATTTATTTTTCCATGATGCTAGAGTTGCTTACAAATTGATGGCCATTAGAGACAATGAGGACGTTGAGAATTTCATTAAGATGGCTAAGTCTTTTAGGGAATGGTGTATTCAAGAAGTGTACATAAGACACTTTAGGGAATCGAGTGCTCAGACCAAGCCTGAAATACATGAGCCAGACAATCCGACCCTTCCAAATCCTAATGTGCATTCAATAATGACCCATGTGGAGCAAACAAATATAAATCCGTCAAATGAACCCTACATGGATTTCACTAAGTACATGCATGTGAATATCACAGAAGAGTAGCTTGACAAAGCATTGGGTCCTATTATCAAACATGAAGAGTCTCATAATCTGTATGTCGAGAGAATGCACATGGACATAAATGTCAACAAT
Organism: Lumnitzera racemosa; assembly: GCA_024138005.1. NCBI lineage: Eukaryota > Viridiplantae > Streptophyta > Magnoliopsida > Myrtales > Combretaceae > Lumnitzera > Lumnitzera racemosa. The sequence goes on from JAMXBC010000003.1 coordinate 3,399,360, forward strand.
AATGGGCAAGATGAGGCAAATAGAGATGATGATGAAGATGATGTTGGACTCGAAGATCACCACACTGAGGATTTGGGAGAAACCCAGGTGAGACCACATGTTGTGTGGAGTAATGTGCCAGTCTGGCCATTTCATGAAGACGGCCTAAGTAGGCCCCATCGTCACACTGGTGAAGTATTGTCCAATAGTTAGTTTCAAGACTTTCCGCGTATAGAGACTTGTGAGAAATCCTATCCCATTTTACAACAGCTAGTATGATGGTAACGTATATGTGACATTTGAGAGAGATGTTAATGAAATGTGCAATAATATTAGCAGTTCCGATGACTTGAGTTTCGGCATATGTTTCAATACGAAGAAGGATCTCACAGATCCACATAAGGAACCACTGTGATCTCCATGTGGAGATATCGAAACTAACTATATACACAATTTACTATAAGGATAAGGAAAAGGGTTGTAAATGGAGGTTATGGGCTTGTTTGAAGAAAGTAGAGGGTCTTTTCAAAATCACAATTCTAGAGAGCCTGCATACTTATGTGAACCCGATGATGAACTAAGACCATCCTCAGATCGACAGCAACATAATGGCTAGGCTATTCATCAATAGTATAAGGAATAATCCTAATGTAAAGATAATTCATCTTGCAGCTAATGTGCAAAATATGTACTGACATACAGTAAGCAATAGGAGAGTTCTCGAGGCTAAGAGAAAGGTTGTTAAGATGGTAAATAATACCTGGGAGAAGTCATATAATGAGTTGTCGAGGCTATTGAATGCAATGAAGGTGAGTAATCTAGGGACACGAGTGGATTAAGGTTGGAGTAGTTCACCGGCGCAAGGCGAATCTCAATTCAAGTAGGATTTTTGGACATTCAAGTCATGTGTGGAAATCTTCAAATACTATCGGCCTATTGTATGGGTTGATGGTACATTTTTATACAGAAAGTATGGGCATAAGTTGTCGGTAACTTGTAACATAGATGGGAACAATTTAATATTTTCATTGGCCTTTTCTCTTATTGATGCATAATCGGTAGAAACATGGAGGTGGTTATTACGAAAGCTTAAAGTACATGTAGTTAGTTAAAAGGGTGAAACCTTATGTCTTATATCCGACAGAGTATCCTGTATTGATTCTACCTATAAGGAACCATTAGTAGGGTAGCACCCACTGTTTGTAGTTTAGAGATACTACCTACGGCATGTTGCTACTAACTTCAACACGGCCCACAAAAACCAATTGTATAAGAAACTGGTTTGGTTTGTAGGTGTTTAGGCATAGGAAAGGAAATTCAAATGTTTCATGGAGCAATTTGCACTAGCTAAGGAGGATGCTCCTGCATAGTTTGATAATGTTTATTTAGACAAGTAGACGATTGCATATGATGGATATTACCATTTTGGATGCATGACATCAAATATTGTTTTGAGTTATAACTTCGTTTTGAAATTGGCACATAGATTACCCGTTACTACATTAGTGAAGAAGATATTTTACAACTGCATTACTTATTGAGAAGCGAGACATAAGGACGCTAGGGAGACAATTGATTTGGCAAGATCTACACTAATTACGCTTTACAGATGTATGAAATGTGGAGAGGATAAGTAAGTGCACATAAAGTTATTTCTTTCAGCTTCTAAAACGATCTTTTTGAGCTTTTAATTGGTAGTCAAATGATGAAGACAGGCTTAGAGGGAAGAGGAAGGACACATATGGTTGACTTTAGGGGCTATACATGCACATGTCAAAAGTGGCAAATATAGAGGATCTCCTACTCCTACGTATGTACAGTTGCAATGAACATGCAAGTGGATAGCAAATCGGTAATAGGGCCAATGTATAAGTGAGTGAACCGGATAGATTGTTACAAAGCTCATTTCTACCCAATTGGTAATGAGCTGAACTGGCCACAAGTTAGCTTCCCTTATCTTTACCTGAACATTGACTTACTACGAAAGAAAGGTAAAACTAGGTGTAAGCAATATCATATGGAGATGGACGTTCGAGAGCTGTTAGACAGAACTGGATGCAGTGCATGTGGGCGGGAAGGACATAATAGGAGGAGGTGTCTCAAGATTAATAGGTCAATAATATCATTCTCATGTACATTCAAAATTTTCATGAAAGTTGTATTACTTACTAACTTCATTAACCGTTTGTATAGGAGGCTACCTATGCACTATGAGTGAAGTGTAGCAAGATGTCCTTATGTAAGGAAGAGCAAGATATTCCCATATATCTTAGGGTAGAGCCTTACGTACGGGAGGCTAATTTATGGAGAGTTGCATAGCTTTCATTTATTATGTTAGATTAGCATTTGATTACGACTCTTGTTAAGAGATGGAGGCCCAAGACAGATACGTTCCACCTACCCACTAGAGAGGTGACTATTACACTGCAAGATGTTGAGGTCTAGTTCGAACTTCCAGTAGAGGGGTTTGCAGTGGCTGGTTGGATTGAAACGAATGATGAAGAGAGCTGGGCTAACGTAGGGAAGAGATTGTTAAGCATCAACCCTGCTCAAATGAGAAGTGCTCATTTATCTCTTACATGGTTGCGATAGCACTTCCAAGTACTTCCTTGTAGGGCGAACAATGAGACAGTTTGACAATATGCGCACAACCTAATAGGGGAATTCATATTTGCCAATAAATCCTCCAATCTTATTTACCTCATGTTCTTACCATTGCTAGAGGGATTCTCTATAGTTGGGCAGTTTAGCTAGGGTGGTGCTTACTTGGCATGATTATATCAGTAGTTGTGCTATGCCTCATCATCTGTCATGCATGAGCTTAGTAGGGCCGCAATTCTACTTCAGGTCTGGGCTTGGGATAGATTCATACGTATTGCCTCACTTAGTTAATATGGTTTTATTATTGACAGGGATAAGCCATTAGCGGCTAAATGGAGGGCAATACAAGATACTACTCAACATTTGATGCATGTAGTGGATGCGTACTACATAGCGTTTGACATGCAAACAATGTAATAGGTACGATATGATAACTTCTCATATTTGTTGTCCTTTATCAAACCTAAGTGCTAACCCTCGTTGTTTTGCTTATTTTTTTTTTATTATTTTTTTGCCTGTTAGGTTGTTTAGGAGCTTTATACATAGGAGTTGTTGCAATTGTTGCCTTACTTCTGCATTGCTAGGTGACACATTTGGACTGCCTGAGTACCACTCCTATGTTTCAACATCATTGAGTGGTGTTTTCCAGATTGTGTCATCTAGCAGTTTAGTGGATACAAATACTCCCTACAAGATATTGATTGGATCAATATATACTCTGTGTACATCTAGGCTTAGGGACAAGACATGGATTCTTAGTACACATCTAGGGTCCTCGAGGCATTGAAAAGAGTTACTGGCCTTAGTACAGACAAATCACTCAGCATTACATTATGCACTAGGGAGCTATCATCGATCGACTGGTAAGTACATGTGAAATCGTCCATTAGATTCTATATTCGTACATGCTTGCTATCATATATTCTAACACCAGTTTTTCTACTTATTTCAAGTGGACTCACTTAGGAGTATGCAACTGGCACCTGACTATTCTACAATGCTTGGTATTGCAAATGGGGTACTTCAATTTATTGAGCAGTATAATGGCCTCCTACTTTATTCACAGCATAAGGGCATACAGTAGCCACCCCAAGTAAACCACTGCATGGAGTAGGGAGGACCTGCAGACGAGGATGTATCGACCCCTTATGCACCACCTAAGGACAAAGCCAGAGTTTGAAGAGGCAGGTCTCAATCGGGATGTCACCAGGAAAACCTTAATAATGATATCCTACCACATAAGCATCATTCCATAGACCTCGAGCAAATTAGCGAGGGATACGATACATACCTCGGGTTAGGAGTTACCTCCAGCTCGAAAGCCGAATCCAACTCTAAGGCTGGATCTAGCTCTTACATGGCTCCTGAGTTCCAGCATCATTTTGATCTTGCGACTCCACCAGCACCTCAAAAGTGACGTTCTACCCTCATGCAATCCTCCATGGATGAGGTTGCATCCAGCCCCTTCATTCAACCTAGTTCCTCCTAGGGATCTTGATCTCGACTATCCATCGCCTCAGCTTATGTAGTCATAAGATGGATGGGGGCGTTTACTTTTTTCCCATGCCGTGAAGACTTTCACATGGCGTAGGCGACAATAGATATGTTTTGTTTGTTTTTTCTTTTTTTACCATTGTATTGACATTACATGGAGTCATGACAACTTTTGTATATACACTAATTATTCAAAATGTAATTTAGTTTTCATTAGAGATTGCAATTCATGGCATTCTTTATTTAACATGGGATTACAATTTTCGATTATTTTTTATTGTAACCGACTCCTACAGTCAATGGTTAATCATTCCATGAGCCGATTTTTTTTCCTACTTACTATCGTTGTTGAGACGTTCCATCAACCGTTATTTTATGCAATTGACTTTTGTAGTAAACTTGTCATTCGGTTTGTAGTATGCAGGTGGAAGTAAATGTTTTAATTGTATGGGATTGGAGGAAATTACTAGGTTTAATAATTGTTTATTTTTATTTACAAATTACTTTCATTTACAAAATATCACACTATAGGCGCATATATTAGATGTGCATTTAGTGTGCCAAAATTTTACACTAAAGGCACATCTAGTATATGCACCTTTAGTGTAACTAGACTACTGAAGGCACATGTATTGGATACATGTTCAGTTCAACTTAAAACGCTGAAAGTACATTTAGTATATGCGCATTCAGTTTCACTTTGAGGTACACTGAAGGTGCATGTATTAGATGTAATTTTAGTGTAAAAAACAAGAAAAAGTGAACGCGCATGTATCATAATATTTTTCATATGGGACCCTTTTTCCGTAATATTTTTCGAAAAAGAACCCATATTTGTATAAAACTCGAATTCAATAATGTGAGATCTTAAAATGGGCAAGGAAATTCGTTTCTTTTCATTTTTTTTTATATCAAGCTAAATAACTGAAGTTTTATTTATTTTTATCATTCTTTTTTCCATGTCAACTACTATAGACACATAAGTAGTCGAAACATATCATAAGTGGGCCTCACACTCATTTCACGAATCTAAATACTAAATTTTGAAAAATTAGGAGGTATGGTTAATTTAAAAATTTTTCAAAGGATATCTATGTAATTTTCTCTAATATAAATGATAATTTTTTAAAAATCATGTATTATTATTGGTATTTATACACTATTCATCTAAATACATGGTATATAATTACTATTGAATTTTTTTATATATATTTTGTCTATTAAAAAACATTTGCATTTTAGTAGTGGGAAAAGGGAAAAAAAAAAGAATAAAGACAAGATTTACACACATGTAAATGTTGTTAGGGTTAGAAAAAAAAAAAAAACCACAAACTGCAAACTAAATTGTAAACCAAACTGAATTTTTTTTTTTTTTACAAACCATTAGGTCACAATGTGGTTTGGTTTGGGGAAGCAAATCAAATTGAACCATTTTGAACAACTGTTTAGTTAAACAAAAATAATCTAATGCAATTTTTTGTTATTTTTTTATTTTTTCATCAATCTTTGTGAATTTCATTAAATTTTTCATATCTTCTTTTTCTTTATCTTATTTTTAGGTAAATTATTAAGATCAAGTTGAGTGGGTTCCATATGAAATTTCACTTTTAAAAAATTTCATTTTCTAAAATGTAATTTTCTTATATTTTTTCAAATCAAGTGTCTTATATTGATACTTTTTACATATCTCTCATTCCTTTTTCGATCTTATCAAGCCTAGTTTTTTCCTCTCAGTTTTTATAAATTAGCCTTCTTTAAACTGATCAATATTAAACCTTTACCCATTTAATACTAACCTTCAATTAAAATTTAAAGAAAAACCGGTTTTTATTTTAAAAATTATTTGTAGTCACCACCCAACCATCGTCGGAAAAAAAAGTTAAATTATAACCAATTGGGTGAATTAGTTGTAATTTAGCTATTGGTCCTCTCGATGAAACTAATTTTGTAAATGATTTTAGACACCGAAGAAACGGGATCGGGACTTAGGATTTTTAAACCATTGTGGGTACCATTAACTTTTCAATTTTAATTTTAATCTTAAAAATCACCTCTAAAAAAAAACTATTTGATAAAGCGATATTCAAATATTGGAATTGAACAATTTTAAGTAAATTAGACTAAAAATGGAAAAATAAGTTCTTTTGTTTTTTTTTATTGTCGCCTCGTAGGTGCCTGTATATCCTTTATTTGGGATTAAACGTACATAATTCTTTTTCAAAAAACTTTAGCAAGTTGGTTGGTTTTAGTTTTTGAAAGTGATCAGGTTTACGTTTTTAATTTGATTTGATTATTTAAGGAAAATTTCTAAACCAATCCTAAATTAGGGTTTTATTTTTAAGGAATTCTAAGTAGGGTCCTAATTTTAAAAAAGATAAATTACTTTTATTTATTTGAAAAATAATTTTTTTAATTGATAAAATAATTTTATCATTATTATTTTATTATTTATTTAAATTTTAACTAAAAGATAAAATAAAAAAACTAAACTATTCTATCTCTCCTCTTTTTTCTCTCTCTCTTTTTTGTTTCTTTTTTCTTCTTTTTTCTTTTTTTTCTTGCTTTTTAAAATTTTTTTATTTTACAATTACAATTAAAAAATAAATAAATAATAAAGAGAAAAAGAAAAAAATTACTAATAATTCAAATCAGAGCTAGTTTAGACCAAGGGAGAAATGTGTGGGTTAGGTTCCAGAGCAGGGTCGATTGGGCCTGCTTAGGTTGGGTGCCAAGTTCAGATTGGGTAGGTGGATCTTAGTTGTAGCAATCAACGAAGCAAGTTCTAAACAATCCTAATGGTAAAAAGAACAGTGAAAGGGAGATTTGTGGCTATTCTATTGGGTTTTGAGGGGTAGGTTAAGTGCCTCACTGTAGGGTGGTTGTTTTGGTAGTTTCCAAGAGTAATGGTCAGCGATAATTGAGTGTACAATAGCATGGTGGTGGCTATAACTTAAAAGAGGGTTAGGACTTAGGTTGTGGACCACCACAAAGTTGGTCAGTGGTAGTTTTGAATGGGGATGCATAAAGAGGGAAATTCGAAGAAAGAGAGAAAATCATGAAGAGAGAGATTGAGAGGGAGAGATTGTATTCTAGTCCTAACAAAGATGGAGGGAGGGCCCCAATTTATAACCTCTCGAGTTGGCACGAGCTTGGAAAGCTCATTAATGGCCGAAATTCGCCCTTAATGTTTTCATTGAAAAATTGAATTTTAAAGATTTTTCGAGCTTAATTCGAGTAAGTGAAAGGATGAATGAGGATGATCCTTTTATTTCAATTCGTATTACGCTAAGTATACTATACGATTTCACCTTTAATTTGGTGAAATCATATAGTAAATGGGGTCAAAAATGATCTTGAACTAAGCACTTAAAGGAGGGAAGAGTTGAAAATCTAGAAAGAAAAAAGGAAGAAGGTTAGGGGCAAGGTCATGTGCCATAAGCCTTAAGCGCGCGTTTGAAAAAAATTTAGGTACGCTTACTACGCCCCTTGCTTGATGCTCTCGTCACATTCAAAATAAGGCCTTGGGCCCTGTTTAATAATCACATAGACCAGGTTTAGCTTGGTCCGATCCATACACTTCCTTTTTTTTTAATAATAATAATAATAATAATAATAATAAAGATACCTATTGATTAAGCCCTATATTATTATATGCTTTTCCTAAAAAGGCACTTTGTGCCTGGCTAGAATTGAACTCCAAACCTCTAGCTTAATGTAATGCAAATTCTAAGTGTTTATCCATTAGACTGTTAGCTTGTATGTTATTCATATGTGCAATTAAATTGTATATATAGACAAAGTCAACCTAGGTTAGATTCAATTCTAGCCCAGGCTTAACAATTCTTTCTTTATTTATCTAAATTAAAAATTATATTATACTTAACTATCTAAAAATTTATTATTTTTTAAATTTCCTAAATCCTGTATTTTTTATTTTCCGTGTTTTTTTTTATAAATTATATATTTTTTGTGTTTTTTCTTTTTTTTTTCTTTTCTTAAATTTTCTATTTTTGGTATTTTTCCAAATTTCTTATTTTATTTTTATTTTTAGGTTTTCTTAATTTTTTTTTTGGTATTTTTCCTAGTTTAGGGCCCTTTATCTTATTTAAAAATTTTTGAATTAAATAAAGAGGGGACAAAAAAGGGGTGTATATAGTTGTCTCTCTTTGTGGTGAAATTTAAGCTGAAATTTGCCATAAAGACAAAAAAAACATTATTTTTACCTTAAGAGTAAAATTCATCCTAAGGAGCGCCTTAGCTAACTATCCTAAGTTAGGTCCACCAAGGATGTTGGTGAATAGAGAAAAGAGAGAGGAGGCGCTCGAAGAGTTGATAGAGAGATTGAAAGAGGAATTGAAGTATAAGCATGCCCGCATGAGCCGACGAACTAAGGTAAATGGGTAAGCGCTCCCTAAGTTGGCTAAAACCTTAAAGAGATACTGAAAACTTAGTTATACTCCTATGAGCTAACTAACTAAGGTGAAATGAGTAAGGCATTCCTTGAGCTGGCTAAGACCCTAAAGAGAAATTAAAAACTTGGTCGTACCCCTTATAAGCTGACTAACCAAAGTAGGCAAAATACTTCTTAAGTTGGCTAAGATTCTAAAGATATGTTGAAAACTTGGTCGTGCCCCAATGAGTTGACCAACCAAGATGAAATGAATGAAGTGCTCCTAGAGCTGGCCAAGATCCTAAAAGAGATGTTGAAAACTTATTCGTGCCACTATGAGTCAACTAACTAAGGCAGCGAAGCGCTCCTTAAGTTGGCTAAGACCCTAAAGAGATATTTGAAACTTGGTTGTGCTCCTATGAGCTGACTAGCCAAGGTGAGCGAAGCGCTCCTTGAGCCGATTAAGACCCTAAAAAAAATGTTAAAAACTTGGTCGTGCCCCTATAAGCTGACTAACTAAGGTAGACAAAGTGCTCCTTGAGTTGATTAAGACCCTAAAGAGATAATGAAAACTTGGTCGTACCCCTATGAGCTGATTAACCAAGGCGAGCAAAGCACTCCTTGAGTTCGTTAAGACCCTAAAAGAGATGTTGAAAACTTGGTCGTACCCTCATGAGCTGACTAATCAAGGTAGGCGAAGCACTCCTTGAGCTGGTTAAGACAATGAAGAGATATTGAAAACTTAGTCATACCCCTATGAGTTAACTAACCAAGGTAGGCAAAACGTTCCTTGAGCTGGCTAAGATCCTAAAGAGATATTGAAAACTTGGTCGTACCCTCATGAGCTGACTAACCAAGGTAGGCGAAGCACTCCTTGAGCTGGTTAAGACAATGAAGAGATATTGAAAACTTAGTCATACCCCTATGAGTTAACTAACCAAGGTAGGCGAAACGTTCTTTGAGCTGGCTAAGATCCTAAAGAGATATTGAAAACTTGGTCATACCCCTATGAGCTAACTAATCAAGGCGGACGAAGCGCTTCTTAAGCTGGTTAAAACCCTAAAGAGATATTGAAAACTTGGTTATGCCCCAATGAGCTGACTAACCAATATGAGGTGGGTAAAGTGCTAGTAGAGCTGGCTAAGACCCTAAAAGATGTGATGTACCAAAAGCATGCACCATGTGGGCTAGCTAGGCACTTTAGCTAAAAGTTTGCCAGAAAACATAAACACTTGTTATTAGCTAAGCAGATACAGTCTAAATGCAAATACAAAGTTCAAATACCAATTTGTTAACATCGTATAGAAGTACTTACTTGGTCTTACCAATAGCACCCAAATTGTCAAACCTTTCCTTAAAAAGCCCTATAAAAACCAATTGACTTGTTTTTCAAAATGAATTCAAATTTTGATCTTTAGTTGTCAACCTAACTGATCTTGGTAAGGAGCCTCTAAGACTTTACCGGCTTTTTAGAGAAGTTACAAAAATTAACCCAATAAAGGATGCCACCTATTGTTTTTGGTCCAATCAACTGTTTGTCCTTTTAGAAGTTTTATGAACTGAAGCCCTTATTCCTAACTAGTAAATCTCTGTTGTGAGGTGATTGCCTATTTGGATGTCAACTTTCCCTGAAAAATAGATAATAAAAACTCCTCATCAAGGGGAATTAATCCGTAATAAATTATTTTAAAGAGTTTTGTTAATTACCAATGTTCCATATCTCACTTCTCATTTTCTCTCATGTTTTCAATATATAGGTTCGATTAAATGGAGTAAGGGAGCTAGACCTTTTAATGGAGAGGGCAATAATTCTAACGTTGACAACTGCTAAGGATACCAACTTTGCTTATAGAGGATGAAAATTAGATCAATAACATTCAAAATGACTAACATTCTCATATTCTGAGTAAAAATTTCCATTGACTTCTCATGAGTAGTACAACTTTACAGCATCATCATTTACAAAGTCTCTCGATTTTAGACCATCCATTTGGGGCAAAATTAAACCCCCTCATGCTAATTCCTGCTTCACAACATAAGGGTCTCCATAATTAGGAGCAAATTTCCCTTTGGAGTCTTGTACATTGGGGAGGGCCTTTCTCAATACCATATTACCTTCTTTGAAGTTTCAAGGTCATACACTTTTATTGAAAGCCTGAGCTATTCTTTGTTGATAACCTTGATAATGACATAGGGTTGTCAATCTTTTCTCATTGGTCAAATTCATCTTCTCGATGCATTTCTATACCCAATCGGCTTCATCTTAACTGGGTTTCTGATAGTACTCTAAGAGATGGGATCTTAGTGCCATATACCAAAGAGTAGGGTGTTGCCTTAATTGACGTTTTGATGAAAGTTCGATAAGCCATAAGTGCGAACGGAAACATCTCATGCCAGTGCTTGCATGTAACAACCATTTTTTTATTATTCTTTTGAGGTTTTTATTACCTACCTCAATGGCTCCATTCATTTACGGTTGATAAGGGGTAGAGTTTCTATGAATGATCTCAGATTGTCGGCACAATTCTGACATAAACCTATTGTTAAGATTAGTGTCATTATCGATGATGATTATTTTTAGAGTTCTGTATCGGGCCAAGATATCTCTTTTAATAAACTTGACTACTACCCCTTTAGTGACACTTGAATAGGATGAGGCTTCAACCTACTTGCTGAAGTAGTCGATAGTGACCAGTATAAAGCGATGCCCATTAGATGCTTTTGGAGTAATTGGGCTAATGATGTCTATTCCCTACATTGAAAAAGACCATAGTAGCAAGAGTGTGTATAATTCTTGAGGCAGGGCATTTATCTTATTTGCATAAACTTGGCATAAGTAATAATGCCTAACATGTTTGATGCAATCGCTTTCCATTATTGACCAATAATACTCTAACCTCATAATTTTCTTACCCAGCATGTAACTGTTCATGTGAGGGCCACATACTTCTCTATGTACTTCTTTCATCAATATCTTGGCATCCTTATCGTCCATACACCTTAAAAGTGTACCGTCAGAAGATCACTAGTACAAAGTGGACTCACTTACTAAGAATTGAGTAGCCAATCTCTTAATCATCCTTCTATCCTTTTTCTTGGCCTCTTCAGGGTATGTGCCTTGTTGTAGGAACATTTTAATATCATGGTGCCATAGCTTTTTGTCATTCGAAGCCTTAATTGCTAGACAAAAGGCAAGCTTGTGTTCAATTTTAATAGTGAGGGGCTGAATCTTGACTCTACCGGATATTTAGATCATAGATACTAGAGTGGCTAAGGCATCAGCAAATTGATTCTGAATCCTCAGTATGTGATTGAAAGTGATTTCTTTGAATTCCTCCATCAATTCAATCAAGTGCTAGTGATAAGGTACTAGCTTAGAATCTTTCTTCTTGTACTCTCCTCAAGCTTGGGCGATAATGAGTGAAGAGTTCACATACACTTCTATTCTTGAATATTGTTATCTCAGGCCATTTTGAGTCCCAATATGCATACTTCATACTCAATGATATTATTGGTGTATGGGAAAATAAGCCCTATAGTCACAAGGTACTACATACCTTTAGGGGATATTAGTATTGCCCCAATTCGACACCTGAATACATTAGCTGCCCTATCAAAGAACATCTTCCATTTTGGTAGTTCATCATCTTCTACTTTATCAGAACTTCCTTCGACTGCTAAGATATTTTTATCAGGGAAATTGACTTATACCTCTTGAGGGGTATCACAAAGGGATTTTCTACTAACTAATCTAATAGAGCTTATCCCTTGACTAAATTCTGGTTCATGTATGTAATGTTAAACTCTAATAGTAACATTTGTCATTTTAAGATTCTACAAATTAGGGCTATTTTGTCTACCAAGCACTTCGGGGGATCATGCCGAGTTAGCAATTAGACTTGGTAATAGAGCGTATATTATCTAAGCCGATACATTACCTAAACTAAAGGATAGCAGGTTTTTTCAACTTCTGAATATTTTTGTTCCCCTTTAGTAAATTTCTTGCTCAAGTAATATACAACCCGTTCTTTTCCTTTCTCATCCTTTTAGCCAAGCGTATACCTCATAAATTCTGGCAATATTGTCAAGTATAGAAATAAATGCTTCCCAAGTTTAAGAGCTATCAAAATTAGAGGGTTCACGAGGTACTCCTTGATCTTTATGAAGGCTTGCTTGCATTTTTCATCCCAGTTTATCTTAGCATTCTTTTTCAACAATTTAAATAAGGGATGACATTTTTTTGTAAGTTGAGATATGAACCAAGCTATGTAGTTTAAACAGCCTAACAAGCCTCTAATTTCTTTAAATGTGCATGGAGGGGGCAAGTCAACTATTGGTTTGATTTTATCAAGGTCTACTTCGATGCCCCTTTGGCTTATTATAAAACTCAACAATTTCCCTAAAGTTACTCCCAAGGTACACTTCTTTGTGTTGGGCTTCAACTAGGATTTTCTCAACCAATCAAACAATCTCCTCAGATTATCCACACAGTTTTCTCCTTTATTAGACTTTGCAATCATATCATCAACATAAACTTTAACTTCTTTGTGCATCATGTTATGAAAGATTGCAACCATGACTCTTTGATAAGTTGTCTCGGCATTTTTGAGTCTGAAAAGCATTGCTTTATAACAAAATATACCCTAATTTGTAATAAATGTTATCTTGGCTTTATCTTCTTTAGACATTCGAATCTAATTATATCCAGAGAACCTACCTATGAATGAGAAAAGATGGTTCCTTATCGTGTTATCAATCAAGACGTCAATATGGGGCAAGAGGAAATTTTTTTTAGAGGTTGCTTGGTTGAGGTCTCGAAAATCTATGCATACTTTGACTTTCCTATTATTCTTCATTACTGGCATAATGTTGACTACCTACTTAGGATAATTAGATACCTTAATAAAATTGACCTCCAGTAACTTTCTGACTTCTTCCTTAATTTTCAACAAGACATCTAATCGGAACCTTCTTAGCTTCTACTTCTTAGGTTTGATATCCTCCCATATGGGTAAGTAATGGACCATGATTGACAGATCTAATCTGGGCATATCTTCATGAGACTATGCAAACACATCTTGGAATTCAAATAATAGTGCGATTATTTTTGCATTTTGTTCTTCTTTCAAACTCCCCTTAATGGTGTTTTCATCAATCCTAACATTAATTGTCTCAATTGGCTTATTAATGAAAATTCTATTCATTTCATGTTTTTGCTAGCTTTCTTACACGTCACTATAGCCATTGACATCACTCTTAATGACTAACCCAATATGGCTGGAGGTGATATCGACATTTTCATCACCTATTTGTGCAAGGTATCCAGATTTGGGAAAAAGAAAAGTATGTAGATGAAAGAGTGTAAATAAGGAAGAAGTGAAAAGAGAGGATACCGATACTTATTTAGAGGAAATTCTTTTGAGTATAATATTGTAAAATAAAGGTAATTATTATAACACTCTATAAAATACTAAACCGTGATTAATCCTCTACCCTAAAAAAGACTTATTGCTATTCATGGGGATGGAGAACCAATTATTCAGATGCTAGGACTTATTAGATGGGCCAGCTATTTTATTCCTGCTGGAAGTGTCTTCTTTAGTAGGCTTTGAATTTTGGATTTCGATCCAGATGAAAATTTCTGATAATGGTGGGAAGGTCATCAGGGCATGATATAATGTATTACCTCTTTTGCCCCTCGCTTATATATTTCGCAGCTCATCCACTAAAGTTGGGATATAACCTAGCCCATAGGTACCAACCTAGCCTTCTTTGAATTTCGGTCTCCCATCTTTTTCCTAATTAGCAATCATATACGCCTCTTCAACTATTTGGAGCCCAAAGTCCTCCTGTTCCTTAGTGCCAATGTAGGGTATGGTCGTTTCCTTGTATATTTTGTAATCCTGGTCACCTATAATTGCTATGAGCTAGCTATTTGAGATGAACTTAACCTTTTGATGTAAGCTTGAAGGTATGACCCTTGCTGATGTACCCAAGGTCTTTCCAATAACAAGTTGAAGGTCCTTGGAATGTCTAAGAATTGGAAATGGAATCGGAATCGAAATTAGATGTTGAAAGTTTGTGGGCCAATATCAACTAGTAAGTTAATCTCCCCTATAATTTCCCTTCTGGACTTATCAAAACCCTTAACTGTTGTTGAAAGCTATTTAATTGCAGTCGTATCTATGCCTAATAGATCCAAGGTGGCAAGAGGGTAGACTTTTAATGATGATAAGTTGTTAATGAGGACTCTTGCCATGATAATGTTGTTCACCCTCACTATTATGAAGAGGGGCTTAGTGTGTTGATGACCTTCTTCACCCAGTTCCTCGGTAGAAAAAGAAATCTGATCCATAGTGAGGATAAAGTTGGTGACAGACCCTATTCTTTCAACAGGTATTTTACGAGGTACTTTGACTTCCATTAGAGTTCTGAACAAAGCTTCCCGATGTGGGTCTGAAGCCGTCAATAGACTCATAAGAGATATTTATGTTGGAGTCTTAGCAAGCTAATCCATTATTTTATATTCACTTGATTTAATCATTTTGGTGAAGGCAAACGATCCTTCTTCACATTCAGCTGATTTGTTGTTTAGGCTCTCCAACACAACTTTCTTTTTTAGGTCTTCCTTCGATTCATAAATTCTACCAGAATAAGCAATTCCCCCTAGAGTGAACTCGATTGCCCTTGATTTACTACTTGGTGGTTGAGAGGGGCAATTTTGTAACTTTCAGGGGCTAAAGGCACATTGAAGGTGTACCTTCTAATCTTTGGTGTTTGCTTTTCCTCTTGTTTGTAGAACTTATAGAACCTGGGTTCTCAATTGGAACTGATCATGTTGATAGCGAGATCAAAGTCATCAAATATCATATCGATGATGGGCTTGAGGTTAGGTAAGGGATTGTTGTTGATGTTTAGAGTAGGAGCCTCTACAAAGTCTAGCTAGACTATGCCTTCATCAATTAAGTCATGAATTTTGTTCCTTAATCACTAATATGAACCGTTGAATGGCTTACCTACCTCAAGTGATATTGACATTCGGCATTGGGATAAAAAAACTTTGGTTTATACCTTTTACTAGGAAGCTTAAAATGGATTAGATTATCTTTTCTTAATTTTTGAAAGACTTGGCTGAGGGTAACTAGTATCTTAGTGAACTATCTTGGAACCTTGTTGACTTGTAGATGACTTCAGAATTGTTGTTACATTAGTGGAGGATTTGTTCTGAAGGAGACCCGGGTATTGGTCCTAGTATTTGAATTCACTATGCCAACAATTGCTTCTTTGGTCTTGCTAGTAGTAGGCTTTATAGAAGGTGTTCTTTTATCTTATGGCTCCTGTACTATACCAGAAGCAATAGCATTTTCAATCCAACATCCTACGACCACTACCTCAACGAAACTGGAGGAGGCTTGCTTGATCAAATGAGAAAAGTAGGGCCTTTCAAGAGTATTGATAAAAACTGAAGTTAGCTCTTTCTCAATCATGGGGGTAGATATCCGTGCGGCTAAGGATCTTTACCTCTAAGCATACTCCTTGATTGACTCATTGTACTTCTTTCGTAGGTTGGACAAGTCTATAATGATTGGTGCCACTTCAACATTGAATTTGTATTGCTTATAAAACACTCTAGCCAGCTTCTCCCATAAATTCACCTGATTCAGATTCAATTGGGTGTACTAAGTCAAAGCAAGGCCATTAAGGCTGTACTAAAAAGTTTAGACCATGAGTTGGTCATATTGCACATACTTGCCTATCTTGTATATGTACAGCCTAGTGTGCTGTTTAGGATATCCAGTCCCAATATACTTCTCGTCAGGTACTTTGAATTTTTCTAAGAAACTTCCATAGTCATAGGTAAAGAATTCTGTTATCTTATCCCGCTCAAAACCATCATACCGCTCAAGCATTTTCATTTTCTCAGTGATTTGTTGGGTCAATCCCCTTTTAAGCTCTTTCAATCTATCTTGATCAGCTTTAAGCTTTTAGTTAACTGGAAATGAGTAAGTGTTTGGCTTGAAAGTCGGGTTGACTTTCGGATAGACCCCTTTTATCTCAAAAGATCCATAAGTCTAGTTGATCTTGGGGTAGGCTTCTTCTACTTCAAGAGGTGGGGCTTCAACATTCTTTCCATATCCAACTTTAGAGTTTTCTTCATTTGATAGAGCCATGGACTTGAGTAAGGCAATGTTGTTAGTAAGGAAGCTTAGTTGATCTACAATCTTCCCCACTATTTGTTCTAAAGAGCGAAACCTTAGCTTAGTGGGATCAACAACTTCGGGTTGATACTACTACTGTTGGTGTTGATGTTGTCATTTTCTTGGCTAGCCATTCTGGTTTAAGAGCAAGTTCGGATAAGACTTCTCTGGAAGGTTTGATGCTTGGAAGCTATCTTGATAACCTGGTTTCAAGTCACTTCTCAACAAGTTAGCATATGAATATCTTTAAAAGAGACAAATAAAAAACAAAGAAATGTATAGGAATGCGAAGATACACGGCACATGGATATAAAGAAATAAAATCGACGAATAATCAGCAAGATGGTAATTTTTATTATTTTGTAGCTTTTGAAGTTCCCTTTTACATTATTTGAAAAAGAAAATACATTTGTTTCTCAAGAAGAGTACGCCTATCTCTAAACGTTCTTCTGGTACTTGGCAAACATTCCCTTTTTTTGTTTATTGTGTCCTATTGGTGCTTCCTTCCTCTTTTCTTGGTTGGGCTCTTTTATTTCTTCAAGTTCTTTGAGCCTTTTCTAGGTCATCCTCAATTGATGTTCTAAGGCCCGGGAATGTTATCTTGATTTCCGAAAGAGATCCTCCCACATCTTTCGCTCTTTATAGATGGCTTCTACATGGGCTTGTACTTAGTCCATGTAAGTCTTGATTTTCGGATATGGTTCAGTTGGTACGGGTTAGATGATATCTAGTGCTCGATATTAGATTTGCCTTGCCTTATGGAGCTGATCGTACAAATATTCTTTAGTGACCTTATGCTTGTCTACTTCTCCTAACCACTTTCCTAAATCGATGTTTGGGTCGAATGTTCTTATTTCCTATAACTGTTTGATCGCCCGGAGTTTGGACATCTTTTGTGGTAGTGGAATCTGAAGAACCACATAGCCTGTGCATAATTTCATCCCAATTAGGGGTATTACTTAATAATTTTTGCAGATTAAGATTACCCTTTTGAAGTTGCTCTATCTTACTTTCCATAAGATATCGACAACTTGAAAATTTCGTAATACTTTTACCTAGCAGTAAGTGGACTTTTCTTCTAGGAGATGTACTTTATCGACAAAAGAATTGATTAGAACAATATTATGAACAAATTCTTCTCGAATTAGATTAAGCTCAAAACATTTCATGTGGCTCACAAACCATACTATTAGTAATGCTATACTGTTTTTTAATGCTATCACGCCCCGAAGCAGCAGAGTTGCAATAGCCCCGCCGTGTAAACCATTCTAAGATAGAAGTTGGCCTTACAATTACTATCTTAGACCCGACTACACAAGGCGTTCACAACTAACTTGCTTCGACGTAAATGGTTTGTAATTTAAATAAATCATTTACCTAAGAAAGTGAGAAAATATATATATACTCTATAATTCAGTTATTACAATTAACGTTTACAATGTTTCACTGTAATATATTTCCTAATTATTACATTATTTAAAAATGAAAAATTCTAAAATGAAAACTTAGACCTTAAAAATATAGGTTTGTTTTTCAAATGTTTTTCCTCACTCTCCAAGATGCAGTAGTTACTAGCTTCGGAGTAGTTGTATGTCGCTTTTTAGCCAGTATCTGCATGATGTCTATAAGGATGTGAGTAACCACAGCTCAGTAAGTTAGGATGGAGGACTTAAAACTATACCATAAACATAACAAGGTTATCAACCAACTTATTAGGTGCAATGCATGTTCAAGTAAATGCCATCGCACGACGTTGTCCGACCCGTTATGAGATTAGAGAAATTGCACTTGCTCTAATCCGGGTTGAGGAGTTGCCGTTAATGCAACAGTTCACGACTAAACCCAAGCTTGTACAATGGAGACACTGCTCCTCCCATGACTACCTTCGAACCATTGACTTTACCTTCGCCGCAACCTCCGCTCCTATTACTTAGTTTGACTGAGATGAAGAAATGACCATTATGTAATCCTATGCTATCCCTTTCGAAGGGGTCGGTATTTGGCTGGAAAATCCTAGGTTTCTCCTAATAGGTTGCCATGCAGGTCCAATTATGATTACGGGTCGTATATTTGATTAGATCCATTTTAGGGTGATCAATCATTTCATACAAATCATATAATACAAGCTAAAACAACGAACAGAATCATAGCATCACTCATAATCAAGTACATGCACACAACCAACTATCTAATAAGCACACAACCAACTATCTAACAAGCACACAACCAACTATCTAACAAGCACACAACCAACTATCTAACAAGCACAACCAAGCATAATCTCAAGCCTCCAAAATACAACATCGTATTAATCCCAACTTACCTCGACTCCACGCTCACTCATTTGAGGTCCGACTTGCTCAAGTCATCACCGATCACCCCTATAACACAAACGTGGTTTCAGTTTTTCATATAACTATTATAGATTGGTTTTATCCTATAACGCTTATTGTTATCTTTTGTTTAGGGTTTAATATGTCCAATTATCTAGGTTCTCAAATCTTTTACAATTATTTTGGGTTTAGGGCCAAATTCGGGTTCAATTTCCGTATCAATTTCCGTATCAATTTCTAAATTTGGTTCTAGTTCAATTTCTTAGTATTGTTTTATACCCGAACTTTAGAAATTTGTTTTAACTCATAATGTGAAATTAATCACCTTACTTCTAGATATACTAAATACTATAATTACCCCTAGTCAGTATTTTATTATATCTGGCACACTTAAATCCTTAATAGTGTACCGAATTTACTCCTGATGTAAGAAATTTTTATATTCTTTATATAATTACATAAATTCAAGATTTCTATCAGATTTATTATATATCCCTATTATTTATATAATATCAATTTTTATTCTAATATTTTCAATTTATTATATTTTCAATAATTACATATTATGTATATAATACACATCTAATATTTCTAATACTCTAATTACCATCTCCCAACATCAATTATTATTTCAAAATGTCTAAATTCATCTTAAATCAGATTTTACTCCTAATTACCCTAATTTACAAAATTAACTTAAAATTTACTATTTTTCCCTATCACTCATTTACTACATAATTAACCTAATAATTACATCTAACACCATAAATACTACAAGTATCATACTTCATCAGATTTCAACATCTTAAAACATATAATTATTCACTAAATCAATAATTAACCATTTAATTACTTAATTAACCCTAAAGTACTCATTTTATGCCTCATTTTAAGGCCTAAAAATTTTGAAAATTAATTTTTGAAAACAGGCTTCATAGCACTGTTCTATATCATTTAAGTAGTCTACACAAAAATTTTGGACTCAAAACTACACTCCTAAAGTCATTTGTTTTCAAACCAAAACATACTTGGTTTTGCATGATTTCTTAAGGACCATATATCACGAAACATATTTTCATCAAAATAATATTTTTCCTAAAAACTACATGCAAACATATTTTAAAATAACAAAATTCATAATTTTCTAAGAATATTTACTATTTTTTACAAAATTACACAAAATCGGGCTAGAAATCGAACTTACCGGTCTGGGTAGCTCCGGCTACCACCGACCATCGTGGCCTTATTGGCCGGCCTAGGCGCTGCCACCATCGTATGGTGGTGGTGGCTGTCCACTCCCAGCTGCTCGTCTGGTATTGGTTCTCTTTTATGGCCCTAATTGCACAGTTTTTCTTATTTTTTTTCCTAACCCTAAGTTTTCTCTCAATATCACTTCTCTCTATTTTTCTCACTCTCCAAACTGACCAAGTGAGCTTCCAAATTTTCTTGCTATTTATAGAGCTTTAGGGAAATTATTGTGTATTAATTTGATTGGACAACTACCTTATCTTCTTCCAATTTTCCTTTTGTGTTGTTCTAATTTAATTGGCTAATTTTTTTCTTATTTTCCCCAGCTGCCATGACCTATATCTAGATCATTCTTTATTTTTCCTGATTTTTCCTTAATTAATTATGAATTTTATTTAATTATTTATTATTATTTTTGCATATTTTACGTATTTTAAGTAATTACGTGTATTTTTACCTACATGTAAATTCATATATAGTATAAATAAATATTCCTAAATATTATTTAGGTCATTCTATAATTTTTATTATACATATAATTTATCTCTAGTGATTCGTTAATTATCAGAATGCATTTTACGTATTTTTGATAAATAACGAGTTATATACTTAAAATTTAGAACTTTTATATTCTTTTATTTTATTGCTTATTTTTTTAAATTCAAACTTACGGGATCATTTTTATTAATATTTTTAGCTTTACTTATAATTTCGGTTTGATCGGATCTTTCAGTCGAACGAAAACCTGAGTGATTGGTTGTGAGGCTTACAAATGCACTATTGTTCTTTTCTTTCAAAATGTTAAGGCTTCTGATTTGTTCTGCGAGAAGGGTTGGGACATATGATTTGTCTTCAAGAAACTGACCTATTGGTTCAATGACCTTGAAATGAATGAGAAACTTTCCATTAGGGAATAAGAGATTCCCAAATGCGGCTAGGATAAAGGCTTTTATTTTGTTTTATCCCTAGTCTTTAAGATTGCCATAAAAGATGCCCTATTAGTTGGATTTAAGCCCAATGGTGAACTAGGCTTTTAAGTCTTCCATTTGATGCAGTTCCCATTGCAACTTCTGAGGGCTTTGTTCACTTTAGCTTTTTTTATCCTCAGGAATCTTGAAAAGGCATTCACCGGGTCAACTTCCAAATTTGGGGCAAATATATTTTCTAAGGAAGGGGCTTGAAGTAATTGGCTGTACTTTTCAAGTTTTGGACTAATCAGGTGTCCCAACACGAAAAGCCATTTCCTTGGGCTCTCAAAAGTTGATCAGGGCTCTAATTAAATTAATCTCTATTTTTACCTTAGGAAGTGATAGAATGGGCCTGATTTTGCTAATGATGGTCTCTTATTCTCTTGGATTGAAGAGTAGAAACCATTGGTCTAAGATAGGATTAGGGATGATAGGCTTGCCAATGAACTTTTCCTTAAAGTGGATGGAGTTTAATAAACAGGACATTTCTTAATCTAAACTACAAAAGAAAAAAATATGTTATAAGATTGATTGACCATTATTTACAACAAACGAAACTTATTTACAACAATTATATGTTTATAACATATTTACAAGGGAAATCAAGGAAACTCCAAGCCATTATATATTTTTTTTCCCATCTTGCTTGATTGTTTGTCGATTTTGAATGTTATGAATGCATAAAGGGTGGGTTCTACAGGTCCTTGAGCTTGTGCAACCTCACTTGTTAAAAAACACTTTTATTAGTCACACCAAGCTTAAGTAAGAGTAACTTAGTCAACCCCAAGCGGTGGTTACACTACAACATGTGGAGGTTACATAATGGCCTCCCTATTGTAAGGTCTTAATTTGATTCAGGTTTAACTGTTTCTATTACATGTTTATGGAAAAATAAATCCTTCCCTCCAAATAGTTAAATAAATAAAACCTGCAAAAACATTGGGTATGGTACAAATAATAACGAATTAATAAATGAATAAGTAAATAAATTACACTTAGTAAGGTGATTTTTAGAGATTAATTTTAATTTTGAAAAGTTGAACGGTTAACCCCCTTGTTGTCCCCAATAGAGTCGTCAGGTTGTGGAGTCTAGTTTTTTCTTCTTAGTTTTTGTAAAACAGTTTTCTTTAAATCGATCAATATTAAACCCTTACCCGTTTAATAGGGAGTTGGGCCCTGTTCAATAATCAAACAGACTAGGTTTAGCCTGGTTCGATCCATACACTCCATTATTTAAATAAAATATTATTATTATAATATAATAAAAATAATAAAAAATAAAAAGAGATACCTATTGATTAAGCCCTATCTTATTATATGCTTTCCCTAAAAAGGCACTTTGTGCTTAGCGAGAATTGAACTCCAAACCTCTAGCTTAATGCAATGCAAATTATAAGTATTTATCCGTTGGATTGTTGGCTTGTATCTTGTCTAAATTGCACATATGGATAAAGTCAATTTAGGCTAAATTCAAATTTAGGCTAAGTCTAACGGCCTTTCTTTTTATTTATCTAAATTAAAAATTATATTCTACCTAACTATCTAAAAAATTATTATTTTCTAAATTTCCTAAATCTCTTATTTTTTTATTTTTTTCTAAATTTTATAATTTTTTGTGATTTTTTTAAATTTATTATTTTTTCGGCTTTTCTTAAATTTTTTATTTTTATTTTATTTTATTTTCTAAATTTCTCATTTTATTTATTTTTGTTTTCTTAATTTTCAATTTTTTGTATTTTTCCTAGTTTAGGACCCTTTATCTTATTTTAAAAATTTTGAAAAAAAAAATAAATGAGGGAAAAAATGGAGTGTGATTTTTTTGTTTCCTTTATATTACTTTTTAATGAGTAGTTTTACTTCTTTCTTCTTGTTGTTTATTGGTTAGAATAGGGCCGTTTATCCTTATTCAATTAAGTTGAGTTTGTTAAGATATTTGTATAGCTTTTTACTAAGTATCATTATATATAATAAATATATGAAAGATTAATTGGAAATATATGAAAATTCAATAGAAATAAAAACATATTATTGGAGATAAAAATATTTAGCAAAAATTTGATATAAACGATTCAAACTGTGATTCGAACCAGACCAAAACGGTTCAAATAGTGATTCGAACCAGATTTAAAAAATTTACGAACCGAACTATATGATTAAATTCGATTTAAAAAAATAAATTATTATATTAGATTCAGTTTGATAAAAGCAGGAAATTGTACTAAACCAAACTGTGTTCACTCCTAAATCTTGTAACAGGCGAAATGTTGCACGAATAAAATTGTTGAATATTTGAGCTGTATTTTTGTAACATTCGAAAAAGAAAATTTACAAGTTGGAAAAATTAAGGTATATTTGGGTTACAATAGTTTATTAATTTAAAAATTGGATACCGGTATAAATGACTCTTCGATTAAGTCGAGATCGCATACTTTAGTAATAGATTCTTCTTTTTTTTTTTTTTTTTGGGTAAGCGTAATAGATTCCTTTTTGTTACAACTAACGATGAGTTTTCTTCAACTGCAACATTTGAAAACGTGGGTGGATAAAATTTTTAAATAATCAATCACTTGAGTCGAGCCATTGTGGACTGTGGCCTGAACTTGGAACAACGCCACCCTCGAGGATACAGTGGACAAGCTTCTCAACATGTGAGCTACTCATGTGCTAGGACTGCAATGGGACAAGACAAGTATCAATTAAAATAATAAGACTAAGACTAACTCATCGTACAGGGAATCACTCAATGTCATCACCAACACTGTGTTAAAGCCTCCATTGTTGAATATTGATATTGAATACTTTCCTCAAATCTCCTTTCCGTTCTATATTTTTATTATAATCAAAATCCAAATTGTTAAACGGGTCTCAACTTAACGATAAAGATGAGAGAGTAGTTGTAACTTACGTCTACTTGTCGTTTCATATCTTTTTTATCTTTCAATTTTCATGCATCTCAAATTCGTTAGAGGTATGAGAGATTAAATTCATTTCTATATTTTATATTAATTTTTTTAATAAAGCATTATCTTCTTCCACGATATTTTGTTTATAATATGAATGAATATTGTGCTAATAATTTCCATGTGATGTTCAAAACATTGATTTAGCACCATGGGAAACAATATCTATAACTTGCAATTAGTCTTGAAATGCGACAGTGAGATCTATTTTTTTTCTTTTTTATTTTAATTTTTTATAATATAATAATATTTTTACGACTTTAATAATCATGGCTTCGTCATTTCTTTTCCAATATTATATTTCCTTTGGGTTTGCAATTTACCATTGAAAACATCAAAAAGGGCTTTGCAATGATAGTTTTTTTCCTCTATTTTTTTTTTCCTCTAATCCAAAGGACAATGATAGAATATTAATAAAAATGTTAATTTGTTATCAAAAAGGTTGGGTAGATCATTAATATCATGAAAATAATTTATAAATATGGCAGGTTATAATTTTGAAATCAAATTCACAAAAGCACTCTATTTTTATTAATAAGAAAAAGAAGATTGGCACATGTCGAAAGATTTTCAAATAGCTACTATAACTAAAGTATCTTAAGCCTTTCAATCTCAATAAAATATCCTTTTCATCAAATGTTGCTACCGTAGTAAACTACAAGATATATAAAAAAAGAAAGGAAAAAAAAAAAATGTTGCAATTGAAGCTACTTAAATGTTGGGCTCTGGACATGATTATGGGCTTGGCATTTATTTTCTTATACTAAATTATGTCTTACAAATGTTGGAGACAAATTTTTAGGTTAGAGCCTTGGACCCCTATGGGCCCTTGAGCTCACTCTTGCTTTTCAACAAAATAAAAGAGCATGAATTATGACACTTTAGGACATGTATCACTAACCTTACAAATGAATATTGTTTACTTTAATTAAGTCATTTATGACTAACTTTACAGATAGATATAAACAAAATATTTTGGAAGGATTAATGGCTATATATATATATACATATGTATACACACACGCGTATTTTGTTAGAATTTACAACCTAACTTTTAATTAAAATTTTTTTATTAATATTTGCAATCCTAAGTTGTTAAGTGTCCATCTGTTTAAAAAATATCACATTAAATCTTAGCCTTTGATTACAAGCTTTTCACAAATATGTTATACCACACCCTTGATTTAATAATTTTTAGTCTAGTTAGGCTATATTTTTCTAACATTATAAAAGGAAAGGTTAGCATGTTATATATTTACAAGTTGGTGAAATTAAAGGTATAGTTGGGTTTTGGTAGTTTACTTTTAAAATTGGATATTGATTCACTTGTTTCCTTATTTCATCTATTTCATTTATTTCCTTTTTGATTTTATAGTTTAGTTATAAATTCCTCTTTGCTACAGATAACTCATGACTGTTTTAGAAACTGCAGCATTTACTATACTTCACAATAGACAAGTCGTGAATCTCTTCCCTAGATTCCTTCACATCTAAGATGTGGACCGGTATGTCGTCTTTAATCGATAGAAACATGTACGGCCTCCGATCACAGGGATTGAGAGAAATAAATGATCACTAAACTGTCAAATCTCTTATGCGTCCATAAATGTGCATCCCTTCTCTACGAGTTGGATCGGCTTCATTATGTCGTTTACAACATTTTGATGAAATGAGCATCCCTCGCCATACTATGTTTATTTTAGGACTTTAGGTTACTCATAAAAGAGAGAGAAACTCAGAGTTTATGTTTCATTTTTTTTTTTCTAATATTAGTTTTGGGGAAATCATGAATCAGGGATTAACTTTTGTAGAGTTTGGATGTTGAGAAATTCAAGCCGATTACTCCTAAAGGATATTTAGGGAAAAAATGATAAATAAATTGCTACAAACTTCATAACTGTAACTGAATCATAAAGAAATAAAATTTAGAGGCAGTGCAAATGTTGAAATAATTCCTACAAATCATACTCTTAATGTTTTATCATAGTAGTCATTTTTTTTTGCTTCTAAGTTGTAAGGTCTCTTCTATGTGTTTTTTTGAGCAACTTGATAAAATATCTAACATATATTGTTGATAAATCTAGAATGCTCAACTTATTAACTATACGATAGAGCTCTACTCATGTACAGATGCCAATAAATATTCCATATTTTGTTGAAAAGCTTTAATAGTACTAACAAGCTACATCAATAGATTAATAATTTATAAATATCAATAAGATTTTAATGCATAAAAATATAAAGGGTAAATTGTATGGACACTCCTTGAAATTTTTTAAAATTGCATAAAACTCTCTGTTTTTCAAAACTCAACACTTAAGACCCTTGAAATGCATGTGAACCCATGTCTAATATATGTTTGCTAATTGCATGAAAATACTGGAAGATATGTCATAAGCTGTAGGGAAAATTTATGCCATATCAGTTCTTTATGGTAAATTTAACCCATTTTTTCTAAAAGATTAGATTTTGATTTTACTAACTTCATGTTAGTTCTGTGTAGGGTGGAAACCCAAGAAAATTTAAACAAATCACACAAATGGAGTTCATATTCCTAATTGCAAATATAACAAATTGAAACTCTAGCTCCTAAAATGTTATCTTAAGCCTTTTCTCATACTCTTTGAATCAAATTGGAGAAACCGGCAAAGTCATCTTGCGATGCCTTCATATGGAAAGAATGTGTTGCTATATAACTAAAACAAGTTATTGGGGAATGAGATTCAATGAAAGAAGTAGAGAAGAACATAAGGAAAGATTGCTTGAATATTTAATTCCTTATTATAAGGATGAGGTTTAGATGGGTAGATATAAAAGGAGAGGAGAAAATGAGTTCTTTTTTTTTTTTTGAAAAGAAGTATTTTAGGATTTGCTCCGTTATGTTGGATTTAATAATGTGAGATCCGGAAATGGAGAGGGAAAATTATTATTATTATTTTTTTTATGTCAAGCTAAATAACTGAAGTTGTATTTATTTTTATCATTCTTTTAGCCTTGGCAGCTACATAAGCAGCAAACACATATTAGAAGTGGGGCCTACATGTATTTTAAGGGTCTAAATGCTAAGTGTTGAAAAACTAGGAGGTATGTATAATTTGAAAAATTTTCAAAGATTATTCATGTAATTTATTCAAATATAAATGATAATTAAAAAATATATACCATTATTAATATTTATATACTATTTATCTAAACAAGAAACATAAAATTATCGTTGAATTTTTATTTTTCTTATATTTTGTTTATTAAACAAGATCTGCATTTTACTGGTGGGCAAAAGGGAAAAAAAAAATGAAAAAAGACAAGATTCGCACGCATTTAGATGTTGTAACGAGCAAAATGTGGTGCGAATAAAATTGTTGAATATTCCTCCGCTTGATTTAAGCCATTTTAGATTGTGGACCGGATTTGGAACGACGCCACTCTCGAGGATGCAGCGGACGAGCTTCTCAACTTGTGAGCTACTCATGTGCTACAACTCCAATGGGACAAAACAAGTATCAACTAAAATAATAAGACAAACCAATCGTATAGGGAGCCACTCAATCACCAACACACTGTTAAAGCCTCTATTATTGAATCATTGATATTGAATACTTTCCTCAAATCTCCTTTCCGTTCTATATTTTTATTATAATCAAAATCCAAATTATTAAATGTGTCTCAACTTGACAATAAAGATGAGAGGGTAGTTATAACTCTAGTCTACTTGCCATTTTATATCTTTTTCTTTGTCCTTTTTGTCTTTCAATTTTCATGCATCTCGAAGTCATTAGAAGTATGGGACATTGAATTCGCTCTCATATTTTATATTGATTTTTAGATAAAAGTACTTTCTTCTTCCACGATGTTTCTTTTATAATATAAATAA
Source organism: Lumnitzera racemosa (assembly GCA_024138005.1). NCBI lineage: Eukaryota > Viridiplantae > Streptophyta > Magnoliopsida > Myrtales > Combretaceae > Lumnitzera > Lumnitzera racemosa. The sequence continues at coordinate 3,427,402 of JAMXBC010000003.1, forward strand.
AAGTCGCGATAATAATTTTCATGTGATGTTCAAAACATTGGGTTAGCACCATAGGAAACCGTATCAACAGTTTGCACTTAGTAATGATCTACGATAGTGATAGTTGTTTTTTACTTTTATTTTTTAATACTTGATAATTTCTTTTCCAATATCATATTTCCTTTGGATTTGCAATTTGCCAATGAAAACACTAGCACCAAAAAGGGATTCACAATGATAGTTTTCTTCCTCTATTGTCTTTTCCTCTAATCCAAAAGACCCTTTCGGCCTTTCCTTTGTGATGTGGTTTCTTGTCAAAATTTTCGGATTCTTCATTAAAAAAATGATAGAATATTAAAGAAAAGGTTAATTCGTTACCAAAAAGTTGGATAAATCGTTAATATCATTAAAATAATTAATAAACATGATAGGTTATAATTTTGAAATTGGATCCGAAAAAGCACTTTGTTTTTATTAATGAGAAAAGGAAGATTCACACATACAAAACAATTTTTAAATAGCTAATATAACTAAGGTATCTTAACCCTTTCAATCTCAATAAAGAGATCCCCTTGATCAAATGTTGCTACCATAATAAATTACAAGATATATAAAAAAAGAAAGAACAAAAATGTTGTAATTGAAGTTACTTAAATGTTGGGCTCTGTATGATGGAGGAGGCAGGATTATGGGCTTGGAATTTATTTTCTTATCCATTCAATACATGCCTTTATTTATTTATTTTTTCCATTCAATATGGGATTAAATTATGCCTTATAAATGTTGGAGACAAATTTTTAGGCTACAGCCTTGGGCTCCTTGAGCTCGATCCTGCTTTTTAATAAAACAAAAGAGCATGAATCGTGATACTTTAGGATATGTATCACTAACCTTACATATGAATATTGTTTATTTTAATTAAGTCATGTACACATAGATATAAACTAAATATTTTGGAAGGATTAATTGCTATATATATACACACGTATTTTGTCAGAACTTATAACCTAACTTTTAATTAAAAAATGCTTATTAATATTTGTAATCCTAAGTTGTTAAGTGTCCATTTGTTTAAAAAATATTACATTAAATCTTAGCCTTTGATTATAAGCTTTTCACAAATATGTTAGATTGCACTCCTAATTTAATAATTTTGAGCCTAGTTAGGTTGTATTTTTCTAACATCATAAAAGGAAAGGTTAGCCTGTTATATATTTATAAGTTGATGAAATTAAAGTATAGTTGGGTTTTGATAGTTTACTTTTAAAATTGGATATTGATTCAATCGTTTCGTTCTTTCATTTATTTCCTTTTTCATTTCATAGTTTAGTTATAGATTCCTCTTTTCTTCAATTGTAATGGAGTTCAAAATCATGATTGTTTTAGAAATTGTAGCCTTTACCATCCTTCACAATAAGCAAGTCATGAATCTCTTCCTCAGATTCCTTCACATCTAAGGGGTAGACTGATATGTTGTCTCTAATTGATAGAAACATGTATGGCCTCCAATTACAGGGATTGAGACAAGTAAATGTTCACTAAACTGTAAAATTTCTTATGCGTCCCTTCTCTACGAGTTTGATCAACTTCGTTTTGTCTTGGCCTATAATAAATTGCTTCCCTTCTCCACGAGTTGGATCGGCTTCATTATGTCGTTTACAACCTTTTGATGGAATGAGCATCCCTTCTCCATGCTATATTTATTTTAAGACTTTAGGTTATTCATAAAATAGAGAGAAACTCAGAGTTTATCTTTCAAGTTTTTTCTAATATTAGTTTTGGGGAAGTCATGAATCAAGGATTAACTTTTGTAGAGTTTGGATTTGAGAAATTCAAGCCGATTACTCCTAAAGGATATTTAGCGAAAAAAAAAATGATAAATAAATTGCTACAAACTTCACAACCATAACTAGATCATAAAAAAATAAAATTTAGAAGGAGCGTAAATGTTAAAATAATTCCTACAAATCATCCTCTTAATATTTTATCATAGTAGTCATTTTTTTTTTGCTTCTAAGTTGTAAGGTCTCTTCTATGTGTTTTTTGTGCAACTTTGATAAAATATCTAACATATATTGTTGATAAATTTAGAGTGCTCGACTTATTAACTATACAGTAGAGCTTTGCTCACATACAAATGCCAATAAATACTTCATATTATGTTGAAAAGCTTTAATAGCATTAACAACCTGTATTAATATATTAGTAATATATAAATATTAATAAGATTTTAACGTGTGAAAATATAAAGGGTAAATTACATGGATATTCCCTAAAATCTTTTAAAATTGCATGAAACTTCTTATTTTTCAAAACTCAACACTTTACTAATTGCATGAAACTACTTGATGATGTGTCATAAAAAGGTGTCGGGAAAATTTATGCCCTACCTGATTTTTGTGGTAAATTTAACCTATTTTTCTAAAAGATTTGATTTTGATTTTACAAGCTTCGTGTTAATTTTGTAGGGTGCAGAATCTCAACAAAATTAAACAGGTCACGCATTGTAAAGATGGAGTTCACATTCTTAATTAAAAATATAACATATTGAAACCCTCATCAATGAAGCCTCGGCTCCTAAAATGTTATCTTGAACCTTTTCTAATATTCTTTGAATCAAATGGTAGAAATTGGCTTGCCATGCCTTCATATGAAAAGGATGTGTTGCTATGTAACTAAAACAAATTACTGGAGAATAAGATTCAGTGAATGATATAGAGAAAAGCAGAAGAAAATCTTGTTTGAATATTTAATTTCTTATAGGTTGAGACAGGTAGATACAAAAGGAGAGGAGAAAATGGGTAATTAGTCCTTTTTTTTAATTTGAAAAAAAAAAGTATTTTGTTATTTGCTCCATTAGGTTGGATTCAATAATGTGAGATCCAAAAATGGAGAGCGAAAATTGTTTCTTTCCTTTTCTGTTTTTTTTTTTTTTAGTCAAGCTAAATAATTGAACTTGTATTTATTTTTATCATTCTTTTAGTCATGTCAATTACAATAGATACATAAACACCCAACACATATAAGAAGTAGGGCTCACATGTATTTCAAGGGTTTAATTGCTAAGTTTTGAAAAACTAGAAGGTATTTGTAATTTAATTTTTTTTTTTAAACATATGGTATATAATTATTATTGAATTTTTTTTATATTTTATCTATTAAACAGGATTTGCATTTTACTGGTGGGAAAAGAGAAAAAAAAAAAAAAAGAGACAAGATTCGCACGCACGTAGATGTCGTAACGAGCAAAATGTCGTGCTAATAAAATTGTTGAATATTCCTCCGCGAGCCATTTTAGATTGTGGACCGGATTTGTACCAACGCCACTCTCGAGGATACAGCGTACAAGCTTCTCAACTTGTCAGCTACTCAAGTACTAGGACTGCAATGGGACAAGACAAGAATCGGTTAAAATAATATAACTAACCTATTACCTAATGTTTTTATTATAACGAAATGTGACTCAACTTGACGTTACATAGCATGGAATTGAAACTGCATGAAGGTAGGCAAGTCGATAATTAAAATGAGAGGGTAGTTGTAATTCACATCTACTTGCCATTTTATACAATTTTATTTATCTTTATAATATAATAGCCTTCACGCTAATCATTTCCACGTGAAGCTCAAAATATTGGTTAGCTGCATAGAAAACAGTATCTACTTGCACTAAGTCTTAGTCCATAATAGTGATATAATTTTTTTTTTAATTTTTGTAATATAATAATATATTGATGACTTTAATGGTCATGATTTGATTAATTTTTTTTTCCAATATCGTATTTCCTTTGGGTTCACAATTTACTACTTAAAACACTAGCATCGAAAAGGCATTTGTAGTAATAGTTTTGTTCCAATATTGTTTTTTCCTCTAATCTAAATGATCCTTTCCCTTCACAATGTGGTTTCTTGTCCAAATTTTGGATTCTTAATAAAAATAAGAAAAAAAGAATCACAGGATATCAATAAATAAGTTAATTTGTTGCCAACAAATTGGTAGATCATTAATGTAATTAAAAAATTTTACAAAAAAGATAGTTTATAATTTTGAAATTGGACCAGAAAGAGCTCTTTGTTTTTATTAATAAGAAAAAGAAGATTGGTACATATCAAACAATTTTTAAATTTAACTATTATAACTAAAGTATTTTAAGCCTTTAAATCTCAATAAAAGGTCCTCTTCCGTAAATGTTGCTAGGATAGTAAATTACAAGATATATATATATATATATCAGTTTTAATTGAAGCTACTCAAATGTTGCCTCTTTATGATGTAGGAGGCAACAGGGTTATGGGCTTGCTTTTTTTTTTTTTTTTTTTTTCTCTTATCCATTCAATACACCTTTGATTTTTTCGGGCCATCCGATACTAGACTAATAACAAGACTGGTCCATCGTACAGCGAATCAACTCATGTCATCACCAACACGCTGGTCAAGCCTCCATTATTGAATCATTGATATCGAATACTTTCCAAACTATTCAGTGTGACTCAACTTGACCGGGGATGGACTTGGCCTGGAACTCCGTGAAGGAAGGCAAACTAACAATAAAAATCATTGATATTACAAGTCACATCCATTTGCCCTTTCATCTCTTTTTATTTCCCTTCATTTTGTCTTTTTATCTTTCCTTTTTCAGGCATCTCAAATTCCCTTTGAGCCCCAACATTCTCTATCAATTGTTTCTTTATGTTTTCTTTTCTTTTTCTTTTTCTAAATCTTTTACTCTCTTAGGCAACTTAATCCAGACACAAAGATTTAGATTAAAAATTCTTTTTATGACCATTTTTATTCGATAAAATTTGGTACTAAAATAATCATCGATATAAAGGATTTACTCTTTACCCTTTTTTCCTCCTTTTTTTTTTTTTTGTCTTCTAACATTTCCATTAGATTTTAGTTAAATCATCACTCTATTGGAAGTAAACTTGCTTTTCAATTTTATAAAATCGGACTAATTTATTATCATTTATGCGACCATTTATGGCATGAAATTATTAAATTTACTTATTTATATTGTCTGCACAAAATAACTTACTAAGTAAACAATAAACTTATCCATGAGCACTTTTTTTTTCGGGTAAGACATGAGCAGTGGAGCATATGCTTTAATGGTTGAGACCTTACCTTAGAGCATTCAGGCAAGTTCAAATATTATGAAGGGTAGATTAGAAAAAATTTATCCAGACATGCATGGATGTCGCTGCCTTTTGACTTGCATGTGATTAATTATTGCATGGAGCAAAAAGAAGTTTGGCTTTAGAATATGATTGTTAAAATTGCTAATTAAGGCACAAGATTATATGAACTTTACAGTTTTATAAATTTTTTCTAATTAAAATGAATGTGAAAATTGTTTAGATGTAAAATCTAGTGGAATTATGAATTTAGATTAATAATTTTAGAGGTTTATAATTTTATTACTTTGTTACGATTCTATTGATTCTATATACTTCGATTATAAATAAAAGAATGAGATCGAGAAAACTTATATTTTTTAAAGGAGTTTCTAGCTTAATCTAATCACATGATAATAGGATACTTCAACTTTTAAGTTTGAAGTTCTAGCATTTTGAAGGACAATATTGGCCGATATTCATGCCTTCCTTAAGTCTAGTTTTATCGAGCAAATAAAATAAAAAATATAGAAATTAATTTTGAAAAGTTACTATTGAGAGCCGATTAAAGGGATCAAATGAGTATAATAAATATTGTCAATTGGTGTAAAATCTCGACATGTTAATTGTGTGAACTTAAGAAGCTAAATGTTAAGTTATGAAATGTTTTATGAATAGCAAAACCATTTAGGTATATTAGCGAGCGATATTAATTCGATTTATCCGTTATATACTTGTTAAGATAAAGATGGGATAAATTTTTAAGATTTTATAAGATTTTGAGCTAGGTTTTAAATTAGTGTTAATACACAATAGAAAACATGTACTTGGTGAATCATAATTTATATTTTAAATTACTATTAAAATTTACTCTACATTATTAAATTTAAGTTTCAACTTTTAATTCTTCATACAAGAGCTCTTTTCTTTTTCTTTTTTTTCAATAAATGCTGAAAATTTTGAAGATCTGAAGTGATCATAATTCAGATTATATATCTATATATATTAAATTCGTAAGGGTTGTAGGACATTGGAAACTTTTTGTAGCAAATAAATGATGGCAGATGTGGCCCGAACTTCAAGTGCTGGGGCAACAAGAGGTGGAATACCTTGGAGGTGTTCCTCAACTTCCGAGGACCAGACAGCCGTCGTGCAGTGGTTGATATTATCTATGATGCCTTGGTTCGTGCTGGAGTCCGGGTCTTCTATGTCGATGAACGTATCAGGCAAGAGGAAGTCATTGAAGGAGAGCTGATGGAAGCCATCACAAACTCCAACATCTACATCCCCATTTTCTTCAACCTCCAGCAGGTGGTGCCTCCGTGAACTAGCAAAAATAGTGGAGCGCTGGGAAGCCTGAAAGAGATGCAAGAAGACGAGACTTAGTGTCTATGTTTCAATTTTTCTAACATTGATTCGAGCCATATTAGATTGTGGACTGGATTTGGAACACCTCTAATGGAGGGAGGATACAACGGACTAGCTTCTCAACTTGTGAGCTACCCATGTGCTACTGCTAGGGTTGCAATGGGACAAAACAAGTATCAGTTAAAATAATTAGACTAACCCATCCGAGAGGGAGCACCAACACCCCGGTCAACCCTCCATTACTAGATCATTGATGTATCCTTCTAAGCTGATAAACATTAATCCTAATTAGTTTCATCATATTTTTGTCGTGTACTCACCTAGTGGCAGCTGTCCACTACCATTTCAGGTTTGGTTAGGTTTTTCGTAAGGTTTGGTATGATTTGTTGGATGATTACAGGCTTTTTTTTTTTTTTTTAATCCACAAAATATTTCTTTTTTTTTTTTTTTTTTTTACTTCGCCCTTTGCATTAAAGCGTTAAAAGAAAAAATTCAAAAATGATATGATTCAACGGCAAACCCATTTGAATGTAGCGGATAACAGCAAGGCTCGAGAATTAATATGTATTCGAATCATAGGAGCTATAATCGCCGATATGCTCATATCGGTGATATTATTGTAGCAATAGACTGCATTAGTGGGATAAAATGGTATTCGTTTAGTGGTATAACAATGGAGAAAGTGAAGCCAGGATAATTAGTTAATGCTGGTTTGACAAGATTAGGGAAGTGCAGCTGATTTATTACAGTTAACCAACCATTAATAGAAAGAGTGGATATGCAACCAAGGCTTTGCTGCTAACAAGTGGCTTAGGGAAAGGAAAGGATATTATAAGATATCACATTTTGTGGCAAAGAGCCTTTTTGATGGCATTTGCACTCGCTTTCAAGCACAATCGTATACTGAGGTGCTCCCTGTCGGTTGTTGGAACGACGTGAGCCAGGTCAGGCCTCAATTCAGAAAGATGAATGGCCAAAAAGTATAGAAATAGGGGGTATGTCATTTTTTTTCTTGTGATCTCAATCGTTAATTACAAGTGACAACATCTTAAGATGGTAAATTGAGAAAAATATAGAAAAAGTAAATTGAGAAGATCCATTTCCTTTGTTATAATCAAAATCCAAACCATTAAATGTAACTTAATTTTTTTTAGTTAAGAGGATTCAAACCTTAATCTATTATAATGAGAGATTAGTAACAATGCTACTAAGCTATAATGGCCTAAGCAAATGTGACTCAACTTGATAAGGCATAGCTTAGACCTAGAACTCTGAGTAGATGAAATTTGACACTAAAATAAGTATGATCCTTTGTAAAGCATCCTTTCTCCTCACTTGTTTATATTGTCTATCTGTTTCAATTTTATAAAATTGGACTAATTATCATTTATGCAACCATTTATGTCATGTATGCAAGAATATCAAAGAGTAAGAGACAGACGTCTGTTATGTGATGGAACTAAAAAATGAATTGTAATTATAAGATACAGGGTTATATATACTAACAGGTGTCACGCCCCGAAGCGGCAGAGTCGTAACAGCCCCGCCGTGTAAACCACCCTAAGATAGAAGTTGGCCTCACAACCGCTATCCTAGACCTGATCTACACAAGGCGTCCAAAACTAACCCGCTTTGAAGTAGACAATTTGTAATTTAAATAAATCATTTACCTATAAAAGTGAGGAATTATATATATATATGTTATCATTCAATTATTGCAGTTAAAGTTTACAACATTTCTCTATAGTATATTCCCTAGTTATTACATCACTCGGAAATGAAAAATAATTCTAAAATAAAAACTTAGACCTTAAAATATGTGTTTATTCTTCAATATTTTTCCTCACTCCCCAGGATCCAGCAGTTGCTAGCTTCTGAGTAATTGGTTGCCGCTTCTTAGCCAGCACCTGCACGACGTCTATAGGGATGTGAGCAACCACAGCTCAGTAAGTAGGGACGGAGGACTTAAAACTATACCATACACGCAACAAGGTTTTCAATCACTTATTAGGTGCAATGTATGTGCAAGCAAATGCCATCGCACGACGTTGTCCGGCCCGTCGTGAGATTAGAGAAATTGCGCCCGCTCTAATCCGGGTTGAGGAGTTACCGTTAATGCAACAGCTCACGACCAAACCCAGGCTTGTGTAATGGAGACCTTGCTCCTCCCGCGACTACCTTCGAACCACTGTCTTCACCCCCGCCGCGACCTCCTCTCCTGTCACTTAGTTCGACTGAGGATGAAGAAGGGACCATTTTGCAATCCTGCGCTATCCCTTCCGAAGGGGTCGGTATTTAGCCGGAGAGTCCTAAATCCCCTAACGGGTTGCCATGCATGCTCGATTATGATTACTGGTCGTATATTTGATTAGGTCCAGTTTAGGGTGATCAATCATTACATACAATTCATACATTATGTACCAGAGCAATAAATAGAATCATGGCATCACCCATAATCAAGCACATGCATACATTCAACTATCTAACAAGCACAACCAAGCATAATCTTAAGCCTCCCAAAATACAGCATCGTATTAATCCCAACTTACCTCGACTCCTCGCTCACTCACTCGAGGTCCGATTTGCTCAGGCCATCGCCAATCATCCCTATAACACGAACGTGGTTTCAGTATTTCATATAATATTATAAGTTCATTTTATCCGATAACGCTTATTGTTAGGTTTTGTTTAAGGTTAAATATACCTAATTATCTAGGTATTAAGTCTTTTATAATTATTTTAGGTTTGGGGTTAGGTTCAGGTTCGGTTTTCGCATCGATTTCTAAATTAGGTTTTTAGTTCGATTTCTAAGTAATGTTTTAGATTCCAACCCTAGAAATCCGTTTCAACCCATAATGTGAATTAATCACATTACTTTTCGATCTCCTAAATACGATTACTACCCCTAGTCAGCATTTTATTCCATCCGGTACATTTAAATCCGTATTAGTGTACCGAATTTACTCATATTGTGAGAAATTTTTACATTTTTCATATAATTACCTAAAATTGAATTTTGTTTCAGATTTGTGATGTTCTAACTTTCATTATTTTATTATCTAATTAAACCTAATTTTTCCATATTTATTAATTTTTAATTCTACATATTCCTAATTTTCTACATTTAACACATAACACCTTCATTACTTATACTTAACACTCCATACACTAGGATCAAGTTTCCACATTAGAGATTAACATCCTTAAACATCTAATTACTATCTAAATCAGTAATTAATATCCTAATCACCTAATTAACTCCAAATTACCCAATTTTTCCATCATTTTAGGGCTAAAAATTAACTTAAAAAATTCGAAAATTAAATTTAAAAAAATGGCTTCATAGCACTATTCTGTATCACATGAGCATCCTACAGAAAAAAATTGAGCTCCAAACTACACTCCTAAGGTCATTTATTTCTAAACCGAAATGTGCTCGGTTTTGCATGATTTCTTAAGGACCATATATTACGGGGCATTTTTTCATCAAAATAATATTTTTCCTACAAACTACATACAAAAATATCCCAGAATAAAAAAATTCATAATTTTCTAATAATATTTACTATTTTTACAAAATTACACAAAATCAGGCTGGAAATCGGACTCACCGATCTGGGTGGCTCCGGCCACCGACGGCCGCCGTGGCCTTGTCGTCCGGCCTGGGCGCTTCCACCACCGTGTGGTGGTGGTGGCCGTCCACTTTCAGCTCCTCTTATGGTGTGGGTTCCTTTTAAAACCCTTAACTGCACAGTTTTTCTTATTTTTTTTATTTTCAGGATTTTCTCTTGAATTTTCGACTCTCCCTAATTTTATCACTTTCCAAACTGTCCAAATGAGCTCTGTAATTTTTTTCCCTATTTATAGACATTTTCTGTAATTAATATGCATTAATTTGATAAGACTTTGTCCAAATTCCTTAATTTTTGGCTTTTGTGTTGTTCAATTTTTATTGGCTAATTTTTATTTTGCAGCTTTGGACCTGCCACGACCTTATCTTGATTCATCTTATCATCTTCTGATTTTTTCTTATTTTTCCATAATTATTTTATATTTTTCTTTAATTATTTGCTTAGTTTTCGGCCAATTTTAGTAATTACGCGTATTTTTATCTACACGTAAATACATGTAGGGTACACGTGAACATTTCTAAATATTATTTTGGTCATTCTAAAATTTTTAGTATACATATAATCTATCTCTAATAATTTATTGGTTATTATATTACACTTTTTGCCTTTTCGGTAATTAGCAGTTATTATGCTTAAAATTTGAAAATTTTATAGTCTCCTATTTTGCTATTTATTTTCTTAAATTTAAGTTTACGGGGTCATTTTTACTAATATTTCTCTCAATAGTTTATAATTTGGGTGTGATCGGATCCTTTAGCCGATCGCCCTAAACCTTGGGTTCTAAATTCAATCCTACGGTTACTTGGCTGAACTTTGGGGCTTACAACAGGCACTTGACTAACCAACTTCTATCTATACTAACTAACTTTAGCACGTGACTTATTAATATATAGCCGTTATTTACAATAAATACATATTCTAACATCCCCTCTCAAGTTGGGGTAATATTAAGACCTAACTTAGAAAGGAAGAAATGTAATTATGACTCAAAAATAAGTTTGGTAAAATTGTATGTAAGTTGTAATCGAGAACCAAAAAGTGTCTTTGAGAAGCCTTGTGTGATCCAATCTCTAGTGTAACGAATGTTTACTTGAATGTGTTTTGTTCGCCCATAGAGAGAAGGATTGTTAGCAATGGAATTAGCTGCCTTAATGCCACAATGAAGAGATATAGGAGTCTACACATCAACTTGCAACTCTTGAACGGCATGAAAAATCTACTTCAATTCTTAGGTTGTAATTTCCATGGCCCAATACTTTACCTAAATGTAAGAAACTAACACTATGCTTTACTTCTTAGTTTTCTAAACTATAAGAGCATTGCCAAGGAAAACACAAAAGATACCAATTGATTTTTGATCCATTGGATAAACGGCCTAATTAGAATTGGTATAACCAAGTAAATTCAAAGAGTTGTTTGAATGATAAAACAACCTAAGCGAAATAGCCCCTTTGATATAATGTAAGAGATGCATTGCTACCTTCATATGTAAAGAACATGGTTTTAATAAAAATCGACTCAAGTAAAAAACTGGAAATGATAAGTTTGGTCTTATAAGAGTCAATTGTAAAAGTTTCCCATAGAGTCGCCTATATATAGTTACATTAGAAAGAACATCACTGCTGTCAACATTCAATCGTAAACTAGATGGTAAAGGTAACTTGGCCGGCTTAGCACTTGACGTACCCATGTCATACAACAAGTCTAAAATGAATATATGTTGATTAAGATGTATACTAGCATCTATAGAGCATAGTTCAATGCTAAGGAAATAACAAACGTAACCTAATTCCTTGATAGTAAAGGCTTTATCCAAGTTTTCTTTTAATTCTGTAATAGAAGTATCACTATCCCCTGTAATCAACATGTTATCAACGTATAATAGAACAATAAGAAAGCCATCACTATTGACCCTTATAAATAAGGAATAATCACTTTTTGATTGTTGAAATCCTTGAGCAACAAGACACTTGGATATTTCTACATTCCATTGCCTCGAAGCTTACTTGAGGCCATATAAGGAATGAATCAATCTACAAACTTGACCTTGTTTAGTCTTAGTATACCGTTATGGAGGATACATATATATTTCTTCATCAATAAAGTTATGAAGAAAGGTGTTATTGATGTCCACTTAGTGAATATGCCAATGTTTAGCAACAGAAATAGTAATAAAGATGCGGGTTGTTCCTAAATAAGCAACTGGTGAAAAAGTTTCATTATAATCTTCTCCTTTCACTTGAGTATACCCTTTAGCCACAACTCATGCTTTATATCTCTCAACTAATCCATCTGTTCTATATTTGATCTTAAACACCCATTTAGACCCAATAGCATATTTTCCTTGTGGTAAAGTAATAAGCTCCCAAGTATGATTATTTTCTAATGCTTCTAACTCCTTTTCCATTGCCTTTACCCATAATTCATCTTAAGAGGCTTTTAAATAATAAGTGGGTTCCTTGATAGTTAAAACATGGGCCAAAGATGATATGTACACTTGAGGATAGGAAGAAAAAGTATCATAAGTAAACAAAGGATAAGGATCATATGGTATTGAATGTGTATTAGTAAGTAACAGTGCTACTGCACAATTAACATGATGTATATAGTCTGTAAGCCATTGTGGAGGATGTCTAGTTCTAGTAGAATAATGGATATTAGAAGATGGTAAAATGTTAGCAATTGGAGGCAAGTCAAAAGTGAGATCAGCGGCTGGAACAATGGTTGAAGTGGGAGTGGGATAAGAATTAAAAATGATATCAATAAGAGGAACATGAGGAAAAGTGTATGAAGGAATAGAAGCGGGTGTAGCGGTAGTAACATCTAATCTTCTAAAGGGAAAATAGCTTTCATATAACAATACATCCCTACTTATGACAATTCTCATTGCTTGAAGATCATATAATCTTTAGCCCTTTTATCGAGGGCCATACTTTAGCATAATGCACTTGACTCCTCTTTCATTAAATTTTTCCTTTTGAGGAGACAAATTAACATCAAAACAATGACATCCTGAAAGGAATCAAGCTACTAAACCTTTAACTAAAGCCCTAGTGCAAGGACTTGAAGGACTAGTAAAGTGGATTTTACTATTCTAGTTGACTCTTATAGAGGCCAAGCTAATCCTTGTTGCTGACTAACTCTTTATACAGAGTTGAGTAACTATACATCTCTCGATAGTTGAGTGCCCACCCAAAGTATGCTCTCCTAATAGTTTGACTACTCATACATCTACTTGACCATAATCGTGCCAAGGCCCTAGCTAGGAAGTATTTATACCGAGAACCCCCAACACACATCTACATCCACATTACTTTTCGGGAGGTCTTTGAAGTCTGCTCGGCATCTTTACTTAGTACCTCTGCTTTGTAAATACCCAGCTTAGCTATATAACTTGCTATTTTTTACAGAAGTACCTCTAGTAGCCTAATGCTACATGTCCAGTACCCCATGTGAAGGAATGTACTGCGCTAATAATTGGTTTCTTTACATTTTCATTTATGCCCTTTTGTTATCCTTGTATGTTACTTCTTTTAAACAATACCCTCTTTTGTATTTTCTATTTTAGGTAGGTTGCCTTAATATTTTGGGTATAAATACCCCATTATAATGTAGTTGCATCATCTTCCATTTGATATTAAACATTCTTCCTTTCGTGAACTTGCTCATAGCTTGTTTACTTATTTCACTCTTATCCAACCCTTAAGTAAGGTTAGGTGGCAAGTATCCTCACCAGATCAATTTGTGCGTCATATTGAGTTGAGCCATGAGTCATTGGAAGTTCCCTAGTGTGTTATATCCTTGAGTCGCACATAGGTTTGCTTATTTACTTTTCCTGTTGTTTTCGTGCATTCCCCACTTTGTTTTTAAGCTTTCTACAAGCTTAAACCTACCTCAACGACCGTCTTTGTCCGTCCTTGGCTCCAGTTTGCATTATCTTGCTATCAGAGTAAAGGTTTCATTTGGGTAAGTTGTGTTTGAGCTTTCTTATGAGTTTTGATTGTTGAGATAGTATTTCATAGTTGCTTGGACGTTAGTTATGAGTGTTAGAGTAAGTAGAAGGAGTAGTAGGTCATTTTGGTTATATGCTTTGTTTTGCCTTATTTCAAGTATACAAAAACAGAGCAAGTTTCAATTAGGTTTGCTATGCTTAGGAAGTGGTTGTTGTGTCATTTGGTGTGAAGAACTACATCTGTTGTTTCTTGGATTATGAGTTTTGTTATTGAGTTTTTGTTGAGAAATGACAAACTCGAGAACTCGAGTGTTAACACTAGTATAGTAGATGACAACTGTGGTGTTGTCTAGCACAACCGACAACCCTAAGGTATCCCTAGGAGTATAGACCCAAGAGTTGATGAGGTAGCTAACCTCATAGTTGATTTAACCAGGGCTTTTCATGCCATGGCCTATTGACCTGCTAAAGCTATGTAAAATACTATACAAGTTGCTTAACCTATTAGAGGAAAGATCCTAACTTGATAAGTTCGAGGTGGAGGAGTAAGAGGATGAGTGCAACAAAGGATTGATTTGGGTGATGTGGATGATGAAGAAGAAGAAGAGCACAATGAGGAAGAAGAGGGAGCTCGAGCACCTAAAGCTGTTGACCATGTGAAGCTTCAAATCTCGAGCTATATTTGAATTGGGAGCAGAAGGTTGACTTTGTTTTTCATTATTACCAATACAAGGACTGAGAGAAGGTAAGGACTACTGCTATTGAGTTCTTAGGATATGTTGCGACGTGGTGAAAAACTTCCAAGTCATGAGAAGCCAAGAAGGATACAAAGAAGTAAATACTTAGCTTGAAATGAAGAGGATACTTAGAAACAAATTTATGCCGGATACCTACTTGTTAATGATCATATGCGAGAATTCCAGATGCTTATGATCTGATGTAAATTGGATGAATCATTAACCCAAATAGTATCTAAATTTCTTATTGGATTAAGAGGTGACATTTCAGATATTGTGGAGCTTCAACAGTTCACTACATTGGATGAGGTTATAAAAATAGCCTAGTGAGTAGAAAGGTAAAGGAGGAATAGGTCGAGCCAACCTCCAATGAACTGACCTGTGTAAGCAAGCTGATCCACGAAGGGAAGTTTTCAAGCATAGCACAGTACCAACTCGACTAGAACGATAGAAACCCGAGTTGAATAGAAAGGTCAACTTAATGGTGACGTAGTAATGAGAACATACGAGAAGGGGTAGGTATCTGGAAGGAAGATGAATTAGATCAAGTGCTTTAAGTGCGAAGAGTTTAAGTACATGGTTGCTCAATATCTAAACCAAAGGACCATGATTATTAAAGGAGATGTCCTAAAGATTGAAGTAGATAACATAAATGAGGAATTGGAGGAGGAGAAAGAAGTAGAAGAAGAGGTTGATGTTAATGCCGACCTGATTGAACAAGATGTGTTTGTAGAGACTTAGATAAATCGACTCTAGTTATCCGAGTATAATGAGATTGGAACCTTTTATCGAGGAGGAGTAGAGAGAGAATTTATTCTATATCATTTGCAAAGTGAATGAACAGGTCTGTGCACTCATAGTGGATAATGGGAGCTACACCAATGTAGTATCCGCTAACCTGATTAAGAAGCTTAAGTTGTTGACTATCACATCTGAAGCCATATAATTTGCATTGGTTGAATGAGAAGGGAGTGTTACATGTCACTCATCAAGTCTTACTATCGATCTCTATTGTAAATTATTCTGATGACATTCTCTGTGACGTGCTGCCCATGTACACATCTCAGTATTGCTCTGCTAACCATGGCTTTTTGATAGGAGAGTTATATATAATGAATTTAGGAACACCTATGTGTTCGAGAAAGATGAGAGGAAGATTACTTTGAACTTTATGAAGTCAAGTCAAGTTATCAAGCTACTATCTAAACTTGCTTGAGGATCTAAGAAGACTTTGATTTTGAGTAGAGTTGAGTTCTAAGAAGCTATAAAGGTCGACAAGTCGAGTTTTATGTTGGTTAAGAGGTTATTAGAGTTGAAGGAGCAAATTGAACTACCTTGATAAGTTCGGGAACTATTGGATGAATATGCCAACTTGTTTCCCGAATAGTTACCTAAAGGATTACCCTCTTTTAGAGACATTGAACATTACATTAACTTAATACCTGATGCTATCCTACCAAATAAGCCAACTTATTGTATGGGTATTGAATAAGCTGCTGAGCTCTAAAGACAAGTCAATGAAATATTGAAAAAAGGATACGTAAGTTAAAGCCTTAACCCTTATGCTGTGTCCGCGCTCCTTATGCCAAAAGAGGATAAAACATGGTACACGTGTATAGATAGTTGTATAAGATCACAATCAAGTATAGGTATCCCATCCTTAGGTTGGATGTATGTTAGATGAATTAAGTGGCGTCAAATTGTTCAGCAAGATTGATCTGAAGTTTGCTTACTATCAAATTCGGATGAGGCTGGGAGACGAATGGAAGACTGCATTCAGAACTCAACATGGACTCTACAAGTAGATGGTAATGTCCTTTGGTATGTCAAATGCCTCAAGCACTTTCATGCGACTAATGAGCCATGTATTAAGGAACTTGATCAAGAAGTGTGTCTTGGTTTACTTTGATGGCATCCTTGTATATAGTACTGACTTGCCGAGTCAGTACATCTCTATGCCATATTAAATGTACTTTGAGCTAAGAGATTATTTGGTAATTTAAAGAAGTGTCGTTTTTGCCAAGAGGAAGTGGTATTTCTAAGTTATGTAGTTGGTGGAAGAGGCTTACGAGTTGATGATGAGAAGGTCTGAGCTATTATTGAGTGGCCAACTCTAATCACTTATGATGAGGTGAGAAGTTTCCATGGACTGGCATCCTTTTATCGAAGATTCATTAGAAATTTTAGTGCCATTGTTACACCCTTTACTGAACTAACGAAGAATAACATTAAGTTCAAGTGGGGAGAAAGAGAGGAGAGAAGTTGTGTTGAAGTAAAGGTAAGGTTGACCTTCGCGCTTGTATTAGCCTTATTTGGCTTCGAGAGGATTTTTTAGTTGGAAAATAATGTGTCAAGTATTGGGATAGGCGCTGTCTTAATGCTGGAAAGTCGACCAATTACCTTCCATAGCGAAAAGTTTAGAGAACCTCAATTGAACTACTCCATATATGACTAAGAACTTCTAGCCCTTATCTAAGCACTTTAAGAGTGGTAGTACTATCTATTACTGAGAAAGTCTATCATCTACACAAATCATGAATCTTTAAGGTACCTTATAAGCTAAACCAAGCTATTAAAGTAGTAAGCGCGATGAGTTGAATTCTTAGAAGGATTCAACTTTGTAATCAAATAGAAACAAGGCAAGAGCAATGTAGTTGTCAATGTTCTGTCATAAAGAAACCTTCTTCTTATCGAGCTGCAAACCAAGATGTTAGGATTTGCGAGCATTAAGAAACAGTATTAGTAAGACTCGCACTTTAGTCTTATATTTGGATGTTATGCCAATGGAAGAACAAAGGATGAGTGCCATGTGGAGGATGGCTATCTATTCCAAGGTGGAAAATTATTTGTGTTGACTTATTCAATCTAAGAGCTACTAGTGAGAGAAGCCCACAGTAGAGGACTCTCCAGTCATTTTGGAGAGAGAAGAACGTATGAGTTGTTGAGTGGATGGTTCTTTTTGTTGAGAATGAGACGAGACGTGCATCAAGTTATTGAGAACTGTGCTACTTGCAAGAGGGCTAAATGCCTAGCTGAACAAGGGAAAGTAATGCTTTTACTTATCCCGACCCGATCTTAGACTGAGTTGAGCATAGACTTTGTTCCCGGATTACTAAGAACTGCTTGAGGCAAAGATTCTGTGATGGTCATTATGGATAAATTTCGTAAGATGATACAATTTGTATCCTACTCTAAAACTAATGATGCTTCGACTATTGCTTCTCTCTTTTTGCAAGAAGTAGTTCAGTTATACGGCGTGCGAAGAAGTGTAGTCTCGGAGAGAGATCCAAAGTTTTTGAGCCATTTCTAGAGGACCATTTGGTGTCATGTGGGGACTAAACTATCTTTCAGTACTTCTTGTCATCCCTAAACTAATGGCCAAACAAAAGCAATCAATTGAACTTTAGGATCATTGCTTTGAGCTACAATGGGGAAGAATTTGGCTGATTGGGATGTTTGTTTGCTTATGGTGGAATTCGCTTACAACTGTTTACAACTGTACTATACATGAAACCACCAAGTAGATACCTTTCGAAGTCATTTATGGCTTCAATCCTGAGCTACCCCCTTAACTACACCCTTATGCTAATGTTCGAACAAGAAGACCTTGATGCAAGAGCCGATTACAGTCTCTCTAGTAAATCTATGAGAAAGTTACTCGATCGATTAATTAAGATGCTAAGAGGATGAGAGAAAAGAGCAAAGGGAGGAAGTTAATGTAGTTTTAGCCTAGTGATTTAGTATGACTACGCTTAAGCAAGGAGAGGTTCCTAAACAAGAGAAAGAATAAGTTGTTTGTTTAAGCCTATGGTCCCTTCAAAATACTCCAAAAGATCAACGACAATGCCTATCAAACGTAAATTACCCAATGATTATGGAGTATCTAACACCTTTAACATTGCCATCTTCAGCCCCTATCGACCTGATGAAGGGTTGAGTCATGACCGGTCATATTTGATTCTAATTCTAAATCTAAATCAACTTGAAGGGGATGATAGGAATCAAGCTATGATATGAGGTAAGTGCACCTATCAGTTTATAATATAGCGGATTAAGTCTAAGTATTGATCCCTTAGGGACTTTGGCTACTAGTACTCACTAGGTCTTTATTGTCTAACTAGTAATTTAAATTTCAAGAAATCTAAAGAAGTGAATCTAAATTACTGCTAAAACCAAATTAAAGAGTAACTAAGATGAAATTCAAGTACTAATAAGAAAGTAGTTTAATTAGTTCAATATTCGATATTATAACTAGATTTTGCCTCCCCCAAATCTAACATGTGATTTTTGTAAAGATAATCTAATTTATTCTTTAATTTTTCTTGATTGGGAGAATTCTCAACTAAAGTTAATTACTTTCTCAAGCTAATTAACCCTAATCCTAAAATCACCTATTAGAATATCTTCTCAATGGCATGACTTAAAATTGCATTATTGAACAATGAATTCTCTATGATTAAGATTAAAATCCAGAAGAATCTTGTAAATTATCTCTAATATTGCAATAATTCTCATCAACTAAGCCTAAATCTAATCGTATAAGAAATCTTTTGATTCTCTTATAAGATATCAAACTCTAGATTACTATCCATGGAAGTAATAATCTAAATCATGAAGCAACATAGTTAAATCAAGAAATTAATAAAGAACTAAATTAATCAATACTAATTATGTCATATGAAAAGATCTAGGTTTCACAAAACCTATATACTAAGATTCTACTTACTACACATCTTAAAATAGAAATCTAAAATCAAAATGTAGAAAGGAATGGAAAGAATTATCATGAAATCTAAAAAAAATTGAATCTTTAAGTCTTTGCTTCTCCTCGCTTTCTTAGTTGTTCTTAGCTTTAGAAACTCTCTCAAAGTTGGACCAAAAAGTTCTCCTCAATAAATCCTAACAAGGCTTTGTATATGAAGAATTAAAAAAATTAGGTTGGTTGGAAAAGATATAATGTGGGACACAACTGTGTCTTTCAATCGTGTAACATTTTGTACTTCATGTTTGTCTTTTTTTTTTTATTAAACTTGGAAACGATACAATAGACGATACTATTGTGTCTTCTAGTCGTGTCATAGGCTGTAATGGTTGAGAAATAGCTCTAAATTCGCTTGGAGACAACACAATCGTGTCGTTCGGCTGTATCGATTTTCAAACCTTTATAACTTGCTTATTTTAGCTCCGATTTTACAAAACCTAGATACTAAGATTCTCGTGTAAATTGTTTCAAAACCTAGAAAACAAAATTTTACTCAATTAAGTATTATTATCTAAAAATAAACTCAAATATCAAGGAAAATCATCAAACATCACTAAATAAAATATGTGCAATTAAGAACTCATCAAGCTACCGAACCTTTAACCAAAGCTTAAGCATGGGGACTTGAAGGACTAACAAAGCGGATTCTACTATTCTAGCCAACTCCTACCAAGGCCGAGTTGATCCTTACTACCGACTTACTCCTTATGCAGAGCCGAGTAGCTATACATCTCTTAGTAGTTGAGTGCCCACCTGAAGTATACTCTGTCAACAATCCGACCACCTATACATCTGCTCAGCCATAACTGTACTAAGCCCCTAACTCAGAAGTATTGGTACCAAAAATTCCTAGTACACATCTGCATCCACATTACTTCTTAGTAGGTTTTCGAGGTTTGCTTGGCACACATGCTTGGTATCCCTATTCAGTACTTCTACTTTGCAAATACCCAACCTAGTCGTATGACTTGCTATTTCTAATAGAAGCACCTCCAATGATCTAATGCCACGTATACAGTCCCCCACGTGAAGGAATTTACTACACCAATTATTAGTTTCCTTACATTTTTATTTATGACCTTTTGTTATTACTTGTACATGACTTCTTTTAGATAATACCTTTTTTTGTTTTTTCCATTTTAGGTAGGTTACCTTAATATTTTGGGTATAAATACCCCATTGTAATGTAACCACATCATCTTTCATTTGATATTGAATATTCTTCCTTTCGTAAACTTACTCATAGCTTATTTACTTACTTCACTCTTTTCCTAACCCTTAAGTAAGGTTAAGTGGCGAGTACTCTCACTGGATCAATTCATGCGTCATATCCAATTGAGCAGCGAGTTCTTGAAGTTCCCTGGTGTATCATATCCTTGGAGTTGTTCGTACGTCTGCTTATTTACTTTTCCTATTGTTTTCAAACATTCCCTACTTTGTTTTCAAGCTTTTTGTAAGCTTAGACCCACCCTAACGATCGTCCTTGTTTGCCCTTGGCTTTTGTTCGCATCATATCCTATGACTCATAAATGATCACATTTAGGAGAATGAACAAAATAGGACTTCGTATAGTGTCTTCCATCCTAGAGTAGGAGTAGGCATGTGATTAATTGGATACGTAGCTATTAAAGCACACTTCTACCAAAAAGATTTTGGTAAATTGGCATGTAGTTGCAAAGCTCTTGAGGCCTTAATTAAATGCCTATGTTTCCTTTTAACTCTACTATTTTGTTAAGGGGTATAGGTCATGGTCTTTTGGTGCAAGATGCCAAGCTTGGAAAACAAATCTTATGCTTCTCTTGATAAAAACTCCAGCCCATTGTAAGTTCTCACAAATTTTGGTGTGACTTAGAAATGGTTTATTATGTAAGCAAAATAGTGTTGAAGAGTTTTGGTAGTTTGGGATTTGTGTGTATCCAGAGATGAGAAATCATTAACTATAGTCAAATTATATCTGCCACCACTAATTGATTTAACATGATATATACCCTTTATGTGAAACAGTTGAAACAGAAAATTAGATGTATTACTGCTATATTGAAATGCTAACCTATGTAGTTTAGCAAGATGAGAAGTCTCACAAATGAAATCTTTGGTGTTTACATGACTAAAACCATTCAAATGTTGTCACTTGGTAAATGAAGAATGACGCAACTAGTCATGCAATAAAGTAATATCAAAAGAAGCAACATTGGTAGGTTGATGAATAGTATAAGAAGAAGAAGATACATTAGGCGATTTCTTAACAATATAACTGTTATTATTACTAGTGGCATGCAAAATGTATAAACTATGTTGAACTCTTGCAGTAGCTATAGGCTTATTAGTTCTCTATACTTGAAAGAAATAGAGATTTCGATCAAAGTTACCTACTATAGGATAGTCATGCAAAAGCCTTTAGACTAATAGTAGATTATGATTGAATTGAGGGACGTGAAGGACATTATGTAATATCAATGGACTAATATTGATTGAACCAACACATTGGATTGTCTTATGTGTATTATTGGGTAAAACAATTGTAATAGGTCTGGTCAAAGTGTGTTTATTAAAAAGTAGGTGCTTATGAGGGGTCATATGGTTAGTAGCACCAATGTTGATGTACCTCCGGGATTAGACACATGGAGAAGCACCAAAATGAAATGAATCGAAAGTAAATAAAAGAAAAACTAGCAAAGTTTGGGTAGCTAATGAATGGATACGATGTACCACTCGATCTTACTCGGCCTACAATTCGTTGGATATAACTCACTAGTTCGAACTGAAGGGTCACTTGCGACTATTTCTGGCCAAAGAAAATAGATAAGAGTTGAGAGATAATGAGAACATTAAAGTTGCTTAAAGAAAATGTAAATAATTTTCTATATTGATTGATCTTTTTTCGGTGTACAAGTAAGTAGGGGTTTATATACTCGTCTATTAGGGCTACTTTACATGTATTAAAAGAAAAAAAGGGTATCCATACAATTAGGTTACATAGAATATACCAAAAGGGGAAAAAGAGACAAAGAATATTTAATACAAAAAGGGAAAGAATCATTATAGAATGTTGTTTTAGAGACACGTGTCGCTTAGTTGCTGGATATTAGAAATATGATACAAAGTAGGCGGAAGCAGAAAAGAGTTACAATCAGGGGCCAACCTAAGTTAGATTAGGTCGGGAGCCAATCGATCCTGTAAGGAAGTAAACTGAATTGAAGTTAGATGCTTGAGATTGATTCGAGAGCTCAACTTGGTTAGTCCTAGGCTGTCTTTCAGAATAAAGCATCGCTGTTGAACAGGGGCGGATCTGACATAAGTAAGGATCTGATAGTCAAGTCGGCAGGAGATTAGCTCGCAATAGGAATCCCCGTCTCTGTTATGGCTTTAAGCTAATATCCTCTAAGTGAGTCCTTGGAGTCCTCTAGCTTGGCTATGCGTGATCAATCCAAGGGGTTGATTCCTATCATTTGCTTGGAGGTCAGAAAGATTACCCTCAAATCTGGAGTGGTTTCTACTTCTTCTTCTAGGGTGGTCATAGGGCCTTGTTCCATTGGCTGGTGAGGGATCAGATCAGATACATTGAGGGTGGAGGAAATACTATAGTCATAAGGTAACTCGATCTGGTAAGCATTTTGGTTGATCTTCTTTAAGACCTTAAATAGACCATCAGGTCAAGGAGATAGTTTAATCTATCTCAAGTAAAGGAATTGTTCTCGGTTGAGGTGAATCCATACTAAGTCTCCTAGTTGGAAAGTGACAGTTCGGCGGCCTTAGCTACCAATCTCATGTTGCTTATGATTGAACTTGGCAATCTTCCTGGTTATAGATTGGTGTAGTGCTTGCAATTGTTGGGTTCGGTCAACTCTGGATTGACTCTCTTCAGCAACTGCTAAGGTATTGATCATGTTCAGGGGAATAATAGGATTAAGGCGATAGACGACCTCAAATGGGGTGTTTCCAATGGCATTGTGGATAGTTCGATTGTAGGTGAACTCCATAACTGGAAGGCATAAATCACAATCCCTTAAGTTCTTTCCTATACAGTTCTTAGTAGATTGCCTACTGTTCAGTTTACCACTTCAATTTGGCCATCAGTCTGAAGGTGGCTACTAGAGCTAAATACAAGTTTAATTCTAAGTCTTTTCTAAAGATTCTTCCAAAAATAACTTAAGAATTTTATGTCCCAATGTGAAATAACATTCTTCAGTACTCTATGTAGTTGGATAACTTCCTATAAAAACAAATTGGCAATATATAAAGCATCATTAGTCCGATGGCACGAAATGAAGTGCGCCATCTTGCTGAAGCGGTCTACTACAATAAATATAGAATCTTCCCCTCTAGATGTCTGGGGCAACCTTAGGATAAGGTTGGCCCAAGGTAAGGTTGGTGTAGGTAGAGGTATGTATTCTCCATGGGGTTCTCTCTTTCCCTTAGCATGCTTGAATACTTCATAATTACTAAATACCTTATGGACATCCTTAGCCAAACTTAGCTAGTAAAAGTTCACCTTCAACAGATTGCCTATCTTGGTCTCCCCAAAGTGACCTAATAATCCACCGTTATGAGCCTTCCTGATCAACAACTTATGTATGGAATAGTCTAGTATGCATAGCCTTCGGTCCTTGAACAGATAGCCTTCCTTAAGCTACTATCCTTTGACAGCAATTCTATCCCTGTACTGTTCTTTGATAGGGCTAAAATGAGGATCATGAGCATACCGCTCAGTGATGAGTGAGAATCCTAGCGATTCTATCTACAAAGTAGCCAACAAAGTTTGTCATCGTGATAGAGCATCGGTGACCACATACGCTTCCCTTCTTATACTGAATGACGTATAAGAACCCTTTCATAAGCTCCAACCACTTGGCTTTTCTTTTTGAGAGTTTGTTCTAACTTCCAAGATGTTTCAAAGACTCATGGTCTATATAAATAACAAACTCTCGTAGCAGCAGGTAACATTGCCAAACAATAAGGGCTTGGTATAGAGAGCATAACTCTTTTTCATACACGGAATAGTTCAGGGCAGGGCCATTGAGCTTCTCATTATGGTAGGTGAAGAGTCATCACTCTTACATCAAAATGTTGCTAATTCCAACTCCTGATGCATTGGATTCCAATTGAAATAGCTTGTCAAAATCTAACAATGAAAGGATAGGCACCAAGGCAAGCTTTTCTTCGATTTCTCTAAACCTTTGCTCAGCTCGATCATTGTAATTGAATCCTTCACTCTTCTTTGTTAAGTTGGTTAAGGGGGTGGCTATGGTGCTAAAGTTTTTGATAAATCGTCTGTAGAAAGAAGCTAAGCCACAAAACTTCTAACTTTAGTAATATTCTTTAGTGTCAACCACTCTAAAATAGCTTAGATCTTCTCCTCATCTGCTTGGATTCCTTCTCCTGACATTACAAACCTTAGAAAAATCACCTCATTCTGGTAGAACGTACTCTTCTTCACATTTCCAAACAACCTTTCGGTCCGCAAAATGTCAAATACGTCATTGAGGTATTGAACATGGTTGTTGAGGTCGGTACTATATACCAGCATGTCATTAAAGTATACAACCACACATCTTTCCATTAAAGGGCGTATCACATGGTTTATCAACCTTATAAATGTGCTCGGTGCATTAGTAAGTTCGAATGGCATGACCAACCATTTGCAAAGTCTATGCCTAGTCTTGAAAGCAGTTTTTCACTCATCACCCAATCTCATATTAATTTGGTAGTAGCCACTTCGTAAATTAATCTTCAAAAATATCTTGAAACCATGAAGCTCATCCAACATATCATCAAGCCTCGGTATCGGATATCTGTACTTGATGATAATATGGTTGATTGCTTGTGTATTAATGCACATATGCCATGAATCATCTTTCTTCAGAATGAGCAAAGCTAGTACCGCACAAGGGCTCATGCTTTCCCTCACATACCCTTACTTTATGAGTTCATCTACCTACCTCTTTAGCTCAATAGCCTACTCAATGTTCATCCTGTATGCAAGTCAATTCGATAGGGTGACACTTAGCTGCAAAACAATATAGTGCTCTATGCTTTAGATTGGAAGTAGTCCTTTAGGCAGTTCTTTAGGAAACAGGTTAGAAAACTCATTTAGTAGGCTTCAGATCTCTTTTGGAACATCCTCTAATTCCTTCATCTCATAGAATCTTCTTATCAATAGCAACATGGGTTATCAACCTTCTTAGTACATCGGAGCTCTCTTTAGCTCATAACTAAGGTCTTCTTCTTGCTGGCTTAGGTGAGCTGATGTTGGGTCTCATTTACTTAGGATGGGGTCATGGGCTGCAATATTCCATCCCTGACAAAGGCATAGGTATTCTTGTGTTTGTTGTGAGTGATACATTGGTCAAATAACCAAGGTCTTCCAAGCAGTAGATGTGAGGCTCCTATGGGGATGACATTGCAAACTGCTTCGCCCCTATACACATTCTCAACATTAAACAGTACAATCACTTACTCTATCACGTGTAATGCACCCTTATCATGAAGCTAGTGTAACTTATACGGTTGGGGATATTTTGAGGTTGATAAACCTAACCTTTATACAAAGGACTGTACTACTATATTAATACAACTTCCTCCATCCATAATGATTGTGCATAATTGGCCTTTGACGGTACACTTGGTATGGAATAAATTCTCCTTCCAGTCATCTTCAGAGTTCGGTAAGGAACTTAGTACTCGTCTCAAGACTAGGGTCATCACTTTTCCTTGGTTGGCACAGACATAGGTCTCCTCTTCTTCTTCGGCTTCGGGTTTTCTAACGTCTTTTTCTTCTTCGGGCTCGCTTTCGTTGGTGCTATCCACTGCATTTCCTCAGAGCACCATGATACGTCGGTTTGGATACTTAATGACCATGTATCCAAAGCTTAAGCATTTAAAGCACTTTACCTTGCTAGTCTTCCGTTCGAAAGTCTATCCTTTCTTATATATATATTCTTGAGGTCGGCCTAACCTCAGTTCAGTTTAACTATCTTGCTTGAGCTTGCTGGCCTACTCGACTATTGTCAGGTCGGTCATTCCTTTCTTTAGCTCGATATGGCCTCCTCAACTTAACTAGGATAAGTCAGTGCGGTATAGGGGCTTGAGAGAATGTTTGCCTAAGTCAACTCAAAGCACTTCTCCTCTATTTTTCAATCTTCCATGCTATCTTAATTGCCTCTTTTAAGATATAAAACCTCTACACTTCCAAGATGTTGTGAATCTCATACTTGAGCCTAGAAATGAATCTCGATACTATGTGAGCCTCTGGTTCCTCTACATTGGCTTGGATTATAAGCATCTAGAACTCTCTTATGTAATCATTAATAGATCGGCCTCCTTGGAGAAGTTCCTACAACTTTGTAAATGTATCTTATAAGTAGGTCTCGGGCATAAATCTGCCCCTTTAACAACCTTTTCATCTCCTCTTAGGTTCTCACACCTCATCTTCCTTCCCTTACTCGGGCTGCGTTCGGATTTTTCCACTACATTATGGCATTCCCAGTAACCGCTAGTGCAACAAGTC
This sequence comes from Lumnitzera racemosa, assembly GCA_024138005.1. NCBI lineage: Eukaryota > Viridiplantae > Streptophyta > Magnoliopsida > Myrtales > Combretaceae > Lumnitzera > Lumnitzera racemosa. The sequence goes on from JAMXBC010000003.1 coordinate 3,454,457, forward strand.
GGATTTTGACAGCATCTGTATACCCATAACAGTCAAACCCCTTCTTTACCTTCTCTTCCCACTCCAAGTATTCATTAGTATCTCTACTTCCATTTAGGGGGTAGGATTTGAATTTTGACATTATCTAGCCTTCAAGGAGCTTAGTATCCTTATTCCTATGCTTGGTAATAGTCAACTTTTTCTTCTTCCTCCCTAAACTCTTCAACATCTAGCTCCTTATCATCTTCCTCAATCTCCTTCAACTCTAATCTTCATCTAGTAGCTTAGCTTACTACTCTTCTAGCTCGTTGTGGTCGAATTGGGCAATTGGTTTAGTTACCTTGGCCATAGGGTCTCTTAAGGGCATTTTCTTGTGGGTTAGAGTGTTGTATACCTTAGGGTTGTTGTCTGTTTACTTGCATCGTTGTGACTAGACTCTTAATAAGGTTTGTGAGTCTGTTAAGTTTGTCATCAACCGACCTTGGAGTATTACTACCATTATGATCACGACCTAATTGAGTATCACTACTCCGGTCACCAATAACATCTTGAATACTTGAATTTGACATGGTACAATACTTCTTGTACAGATTAACAACTTACTAATAACTTTAACACCCAATAGTCACTTAAACAGAATAGAAATAAACTTGCTCTATTTTCATGATGAAAAATAGACTAAGAATAAAGTAATAATGGAATCACACTTATTAACACATAAACATACTGCAATAGCTATGGATGGAACATAGCAGCCACTAATAGTAAAGCGAACCACAAACTTCACTACAACTTCACATACTCCCTCTTGGAATCGTGCTCTAATACCAGTGAAGCTGATGCGCCTCTGGGGTTGAATACATGGAGAAGCACCACAACGAAACGAATCGAAAGTAAACAAAAGAAAAACTAGCAAAGTTCGGACAACTAATGAATGGATACGACATACCACTCAATCTTACTCGACTTACAATTTGTTGAATATGACTTACTAGTCTGAACTTAAGGGTCACTCATCATTACTCATTACTGAAAGGAATAGATAAGAGTTGAGAGATAATGAGAACACTAAGGTTACTCAAAGGAAAAGTGAATAATTTTCTTTATTGATTGATCTTTTTTCGACAAACAAGTAAGTGGGGGTTTATATACCCATCCACTAGGGTTATTTTACATGTATTAAAAGACAAAAGGGTATCCTTACAATTACGTTACATAGAATATATCAAAAGGGGTAAAAGAGACAAAGAATATTCAGTATAGAAAAAGAAATAATCATTCTGGAATATTGTGTTAGAGAAATATGTCGCTTAGTGGCTGGATATTAAAAATATGATACAAAGTAAGCGGAAGTAGTAAAGCATTGCAGTTAGGGGCTAACCCAATTTGGATTAGGTCAGGAGCCAATTAGTCCTGTAAGGAAGTCAACTGAATTAGAATCAGATGCCTAAGGTCGGTTCAAGAGCTCAGCTTGGTTAATCCTGGGCTGTCTTTTGGAATAAAGCGTCGTTGCTGAATAGGGGTAGATCTGACATAAGTAAGGATCTGATAATCAAGTCAGCAGGAGATTAGCTCAGGATAGGAATCCCTGTTTCGATTATTGCTTTGAGCTAGTATCTTTCAAGTGAGTCCTTGGAGTCCTCTAGCTCAGTTACGCGTGATTAGTCCAAGGGGTTGATTCCTATCAAGTGTCAACTATCTAAGAAACCTTGCTTTTATTTACTCCTTTAAGTAAATTCAGAGGTAGAAGAATAATAAGTACCTACGAAGTGGGTAGAGCTTACTGCATCTTTTTACCCTATAACTTTAACATACTTCATGAAGTCTTGATAGAATCCTTGGAAAAATTGAGGATCAAAACTAATGTTGCTAGTATCACTAACTTCTCTAGGAAAATCTAAAGGAGTTGCATCAACATAAGCAAGATTTACTCCTCATCTTCCTTTTCCTCTATTATGCTTCCCTTTAAACTACTCGAGATATCCAATTATTTCACAACATATCTCAATTGATTGTCTACTTGCTTTGCAGTGCTTGCATCTCAAATTACTCTTTTTCACCTCTTTCTTATTAGTATTAAATTGAACTAGCATTGATTTGTTCACTTGCAATGCAATAGAATCTACATCTAGTGTTGTTATCACCTGATGTTGCTTTTCAATTTATTAGACTAAATAGAATGCTTTATTGAAAGTAGGTAGAGCATTACATGATAAATTTTGATTTCTTACCGTCTCATAGACATCATATAAACCCATAATAAATTGAATTAAGCTTATGCTTTGTTTCAAAATCAGACATCTTGTCCTTATACCATGCATACATTCATTCACTACTCCATAACCAGATTTAGGATGTGGATTCAACATTTGTAATTCATCCCAAGCTTTCTTCAACCTATTATAATACAGTACTACTAATAAAGTTCCTTGTTTGATATTAGTAATCTCATGTTTCAATTGAAAGATCAATAAACCATTAACTTGTTCGTATTGCTCAACTATCTCATTCTACAATTTAGGAGAAGATTAAGCGTAAACAAAACTCTGTGATAATTTGCTTATCCTCAAATTTAGGATCTAACACCTAACTAGATAATCATTGTAAATCCACTAAGTATATTTCTTAGATTCTTCATCTGGTTTCAGAAGTTTTCCATCAATGCAACCTAGCTTAAACTTTGCACATAAGGCTAATCTAATGGAACAACTCCATGTCATGAAGTTATTTCCATTAAAGATAATATTTCTAAGCCTTATACCTGGTTTATCCAAACTAAAGATGAATAATGGATCGAAATTCAAAGCCTCACTTGTAATCGCTATGAACATGCCTTTTGATTTCTCCAAAAATCCTCTTTTGCAACTGAGAGATTGAGAAGAATGGACTAAGATCATCTTACTACAAACCCTAATTGGCCTTCTCTAATACCATGTAGGAATATCAAAGAGTGAGAGAGAGATATCTATTATGTGTGGAACTAAAAAATGAATTGTAATTATAAGATACAGGATTATATATACTAACAGGCCCTTGACTAACTAACTTCAACACGCAACTTATTAATATAAAGCTATTATTTACAATAAATACATATAATGTAATTATTAAGTTAACTTATTTATATGGTCACCACGACATAACTTCTCTAATTAAATAATATACTTATCCAGAAAGGCATGCTTTAATAGTAAGTCCTTAGCCTATGAGCATTTGAGTAAGTTTACATATTATGGGAACTGAGATAAGAAAAAATTATATAGACATGCGAGCGGATCTTGTTGCTTTTGATTTGTTCATGAATAACTACTACATGGAGCAAAAAGAAGTTCTATTTTGAAGTATTATTATTTAAAATGTGAATCAAGGTATATGATTATAAGGTTTACAAAATTTTGTGTGATTTTTCCTTGTTAAAATGGATGTTAAATTATTTAGATGTAAACTTCTAGTGAAATTATGAATTAAAATGTATAATTTTTGCAACTTGAAATTCTACTATTTTAATATGATTCTACTAATTCTATACGATTTGGTTCTAGATAAAATCGTTGACAATTTTTTTTTTCTCTTTTTGAAATGAATTTTTGGCCTAATCTAATCACATGATAGTAGGATACTTTGACTTCTAACTTTGAGGTTCAGCATTCGAAAAGGGAAAAAGAAAAAGGAGATTTGCTTTTTCTGGAGAAATATCCCATAGATAAACTATGTTGCTAGTGCTTCTCTCCAAAGCTAATATGGAAGCCTCCTTACTTTCAATAAACATTTGACTATTTCTACTAATGTTTGACTTTTTCTCTTTGCAATTTCGTTTTGCTCTAGCTTGTATGGTACCGTACGTACCTAGCAAATACCATTCTCATAACAAAATACAATACACTCATTCTATAAGAATTCGTTGCCTTAATCATTTCGAAGTACTTTCATACTTTTGCCACCTGCTTCCTCACAAGTGTCTTAAACTTCCTAAAATTTTCGAAGGTTTCTGATTTGGGTTCTAAGAAATAAATCAAACTCGTACAGCTATAATCATCAATAAATAGCCAAAAGTACCAACTTCTACCAAATGATTTAGTTTTTATGGCCTATATAACTCGGTATTTACAAGATCATGACAATTTGAAGCCCTCCATGGTTTTCAATAGGAAATGATTTCTTATTTTGGTTTCCAAAAACACGCCCTTAATAGAAATCAAGTTTTGCCAATTTTTGGCAAGCCAACAATCATATCTTTCTAACTTAAGAGACTTAACATTTAAATACCGACAATGTAAATGCCATAATTTTGCCTCATCATTTCCCCTTACAACTAAGGTAAGGGGGAAAACATTTTTTTTTCGTCATATGGACATTTACTAAAGTTTGACTAGATCTTTTATCACAAACTCCACATGAATCATTATCAAATACAATCAAATATCTATTACTCATCAGCTGTCCAACACTTACGAATTATGTGCTAAACAAAGCATGAATTGCACATCATAGACAAGTTTAACATCACCTCGTATAGTTTTAATGAAAATTGTAACTTTCCCCCAAACTTAGACTTCCTTGTCATTTCCATGGTGAACTTCAATTTTCTGCATTTTATTAAGATCTCTAAAGAAGGACCTTTAACTAGCATGTGATTTGTGTATCCTCTATTATATTTACAAACTAAATGTCACCCGCAACATTAGTTAATACCAAATGGGTCATAAACAACTTGGTTTCCTCTTCTATATTCTTTATGAAATTGACCGCCTTTTATTCACCTTTTTTATTGATCAGCATTTAGCTTCTTATGACAATATCTATTGCAACATCTGCATTAGATTACACTTTTGTATTTATGCAATTCACTAGATTGGTCTCTACTACTGCCACCACAGACTTGACCGTGAAATCCACCTCTATCACAACCTATTTTCACTATTTTCAAAAGTTTCTTTCTAATCTTTATGCACCAGAAATACCTTTCCCTCACTCTTTTCATAGGATCTATTTAGCTTGTGTTGGTGTGGGTAGGTATGGATGCAAAGGTTATATATGTGCCGCGTGTCAACTCGTGCTATACATGACTAAGGAAATAACTTGAATAGCATGTATAGGATGATCACGAGAAAAATGTAGGGAGGAAGAGTAGGCAATCTTAGCGAGCTTCTAACATGTATGGTGATAGGTAGAGAAGCGCGATGGCGTCAAACTCTATAATCAATGAAAAACGGGGTAGAGTTCTTAAGATATTTAAGTGTTTAATCTTTAAGATAAGTTTTCAATAGAGTAATGGCTTTGATGGGAGTTTCTCTCTTATCAAAATGAGGAAGTGAATAGGGTATTTATAGGATAGGGTAGTTGATCTCATCTGTGGAATCATGATGGTGATAAATGGTTAGGACAGAAGCCTTTTGTTAATGGATCTTAGGTGGGCACTTTACATGGGTTTAGGCCTAGATAAAAGCTTTATTATTTTTAGTGTGAGTCAAATTAAGAAAGGTTGGATCAAGCGAACTGATTTAACAGGCTTTACTCCAAGCCTACCATACCAAAATCCCCTTGATCATCTTGGATATTTGGACTCAACCTTTTGGATCCCATCACCTTAGCCCAAAAAGTCAAAACCAATTAATTAATGGGATTAAAGCTCAAACTTAAATTTAGCTCTCTACATTTTGCTCCATAACCAAAGTCCTTTAGACGTAGTTGAAGGGATTTAGGCATTAAATGAGTCTTTCAAATGACTTAAGCATGTTCGTGCTATTGAATAGCTGCACTACTCCCAAATTCATTTGAGGCTTGTTTAAGTGCGTGAGTTTGCAGTACCACTTAATTGTGTGTCATGCCTTAACTAGATTGAGTTACACATTGCCCTTAAGGCAACACTTTGAAATAAATCTTCTTTAAGTTGGCTCTTTTTGAGTTGTTTTGTCTCTTCAATTCAATCCATATTAGTTATTCATTCCGTTGAGTTGAATTTGTATGCTAATTTCACATTAGCAATCTCATTAGGCCAACTTCATTTATCAATATTGGCTTGATTGTCTTCTCACATAGGAGCATTCTTCTTAAAAGGTCTTCATATATAATGTAAACATTTTGTTTTAACCAATCTTATTTATTGCGCTACGAATAGTAAGAACGGCGGTCTATTTAACTGATTAGCAGCCAGGGGTCAAGAGGACAGCATCCCCTACGAGGTTTCCGATTGTTATTTCCCTTTGGCTGTTGGTTCTGGCTTCCTTGTGTCTTAATGCCACTTATTCTTGCATCCTTCTTCCCTCTACACTTCTTCTTGTGAAACTAACACTTTGTCGTTGTCTATCTTTTGCAGGTAGAATGACTAATATTTGAGAGTTCGTAATCACATTTTGAATGGTTGCTATCTCAAACTTGATGCAATCAGTAAATTGGCTCGGTTTGAAGAGGATTTCTTTTCCTCTTAGACTGCGGCAGCTTGCCACCAAGGGTCAAAAGTTCGCGATTGTAACTTGAGGACCAAATCTCAAACTAGCAATAGTTAATAAATTAGTACGGTTTAAAGATGGTGAACTCTTTATTGCTTGTATCATAACTGTTTGCTAACCGAGGGTCAAAAGTCTATGGTCGTAACTTAAGGACTAGATCTCATCCTTACTCTTGTTAGCAAACCGATATGATTTAAAGAGAGTAGACTCTTTACCACTCGAACTATGACTATTCTCAACCTGAGGGCTAATGAGGACTGATCTTCATCCATAGGTAACAGTAAAGAGGTATAATGTTTGGGTCATGTGTGGCCTCCTTTTGTAATCTCTACAAAACCAATTGCAACTTGTAATATGAAATGAACATGAGTCTTGAGTTTAAGGACATACGTACACGAGTACATGAGAACTAAGCGTGGGCTGAACATTTGCGATTTGAACATGAGTATTGGATGTGAGCATATGAGAGTTACATACTTAAGTTGAACATAACCCTCCTTTAGCAAAAGTGCTTGTGAGGCAATATGTGAAGTGAACTTGATACCTACTTCATACAGACACTTGTAGGCTAAACATGTAAAATGAACATGAAGCTTCTGTATAAGCATAAGATGTGATTTTGAACATGAACCTTGAACATGAGCATGTAGGAGTTGAGCGTGAGTCTGCAAGCTCAACATACATGAACAAGACATATGTCTTGCGTATGAACATATGAGAGTTGAACACTTCAACTTGGCATAATTCCTTTGGTACGAGTACATGTGACTTTTAATATGAGCACTTCTAAACCTTTAATATGAGTATGTGTAAGTTGTGTATATGAATTGAGCATGACACTTTTGGCATGCGAGCTGAATATGAGCATTGTCATATGAGTCAGACATAAGCCTTGACACATGAGTCTTAAGCATGATAAGCACAAGAGTTGCATATGAGCATTGAATATTAGAGCGAATGTAAGTCTTGAGCATTAAAGTTGAATATGAGTGAGCATAAGCTATAATCATGAGCCTTGGACATGATTTAACGTAAAAATAGAACATGAGCCTTAACCATGACTTGAGTGTTGAACTTGAGGTGTGCCTTGAACTTGACATAATCTCGAAATGTAATGTAAGCCTTGAATGTAAGATAAATCTTCAACATGTCATGAACATGACTCGACATGAGACTTGAACAAGACACGAGGCTTGAATAAGTTGTGAGGTATGAATGTGATGCAAGGCTTGAGTGTAACATGAGGCCTAAACATAACGTAAGATCTAAACATGACCTTAAGTTTAAACATAACGTGAAGCTTGAACACCACATGACCTTGAACATAGTGTGAGATTTGAACACCAAATGACCCTTGAACATAATGTGACGTCTAAACATGATATAGGTCTTAGCATCATAGGTTAAACATGGCGCTTGACAAGTGAGCTAAGCGCGAGCTATTGAATCACGAGCCTTTTGTCATAAACATGAGTGAAGATGAGAGTTAAACATGATGTGAGGCTCGATCTAGACATGAGCTTTATATACGACGTAGGGCTTGAACATGAGTATACATTAGGTAAACATATGGCAATAGATGAGTTCAACATGTGAGTTGAGCATGAGTTCTCTGATATGAACATAGGTGAGCCAAGTCTTCAAGTTAAACATGAGTCCTTCATAAGGCTTCATTTCTTGTACTATCTTTTTCATTTTTTCTTCAACTTTGCACTTATATAGTTGTATAATTTCTATCCCATTTGGACTTTACTTTACTAGCCCACTTACTTTCCTTGGTTTTCACATGCACTTCCTCTTCCCCTAAGGGGTAGCAACTGCGATAGACATTGTTACCACTTTTCAAAAATCAATAAGAGGAGGTAGCATGACATTACATATGAGTAATCCCATGTATTTAGTAACTTTAATAATGTTACCCTTTAGATCAAGAAAATGGGGATGTCATAAATCACTGTATTGTATCGAGTATCTAGAGCACATACGTATCGAGTGCTACTTGTACATTAAGCCTTGTGCATATGCTCTCTTCAAGCATCGCCAGCACACGTACATCAAGCCTTGTAAATATGTATACATCGAACATCGTGCATAAGGAGTGTTGTATAAAGAAAACATAATGAGTAATGATCATCACCATGCAAGAATAATCTCTTCATATAGTATATCCATTTATAATTTTCCTCCCCCAGTTATTGACATGTAAAGAAGGAACAATCAATGAGTCTTGATGCCTTTTAGTTATTGACATGTGTAGTTCTTTATGGTGAAAAGTCCAATTCTAATGTGATTTTTTTTTTTTTTTTATGTAAAGTTAAGTTCCGATGTAAGTTTGTTTCTAATATAAAGATAAAAATTTTGATGTATACTCTTAGGTTGTGAAATTGAAATCTGAAAGCTATGGAAATAGAAAGTATATAATCTTAAATAACATCAAATGAACTTCAAGTTTGACATGCCTACGGAGATTAATTTAAGCTTATCAACTACCCATAATAAGTATTTAAACATGATACAAGCTTGGTGACCTTTTGCTCTTACCTTTTATTTAGGACACATTATGAAACTGTAGGATTGAAAGTAATGCTATATTGTAGGATTGATATATACAAGTATTGATCTACTACTATTTCTTATGATTAAGGACTAGGATATCACAAGAGATATTTCTTTATCATTATGAATATATGTAGGATGTGATTAGTATAATGATTTGTAATACTGAAACATTACTAGAGAATATATTGTTAAGGACTATGTGATTTTGATTTAACAGGCAATAACTACTTAGAGGATAGTTTAGAGATATAAATTCTATACTGAGCTCCAATATTGAATACATGAAAAAGCTATGTACAAGAGATATCTCATTAGTAGTACTTGTATAAAAAATACTAATCAAAGATGTTATATGGGTATCGAGAGAAATGATTGGGATATATATTGTGGAACTTTTACTGATAAAATAGGATAATTTTACTCAAAAGAATTAATTGAGATTCGATTATGTACCACTTACGAATCATATGTGATGGAATATAGAGTGAAACTATCATATTTGAAAGTGAGATATTTAATTAATGAAGTGGTTAGAAACCTAGGAAAATGGCAGGAGAATGTAATCCCATTTTTAGGTACTTTTATATTTAAGGAATAACTAAGTGTTAACCTTAGGGATAATAGATATACCATAAGTTAGATAGTGAAAAATAGAAGTAAATACCAAAGTGATAAGGATGTTATTGCAGCATTTAAAGAAAGAAGAGAATGCCTTGAGAAGAGGATAATATTGAGTAACATTAGGAGCTTTGATTTTAGGAGGCCGTTGTTTTTTTTGAATTCGTCAAGGCAACTCGATACTTAGAATGAAACATATCAAACCAACTTAAATAAAAGATTAAATAGCCTAGATTAAGCTAAAACGAAGACATTAAGAATTAGTGAGCAATAGAAAGAGATGCACCTAACTTTACCTAAAAAGATAGAAGCTAGATCATTATAAGACCTAAGAAAAAAGAATTATAGAAGATTAATAATGTGATGAACTTATGAGAAAAACTTGAGGAAGGTATTACCAAAGTAGCATGGAGAATGATATATAAAGCAATAGAAGTGAATAGGCAAAGATCGAAATAGATACTAAAGATAAACTCTCTCTTGTTTAGGGTTAAGATGTAAACTTATTTGGAAAAGTAAGAGATATGTATCTAAATTAGGAAAAAGAAATAAACTCCTTATCATAAGGCTTACATTTATTACACCTTGTGAGCAAATAGGAATAGTAATATATACACTATAAATATATGAGATTTTTATGGAAGTTAACATAGTGAAAAGTAAGGAGTAAAGGATAGAGTTAAGTTATGACTAAAGACTTGGATCAATTTGTTCATGAGAAGGGATAACTTATAGTGAAGAACAATTTAGATGAAAGTAAACTTCATTAAGGAGATAAATTCAAGAAATAATAAAAAACTTAATAAATCAAATAAATAATAAGAAGAGGAAATTGTGAGAGTTATAATTTGAAAGTAATACAAAAAGGATTTTGATGAATACAGAATTAAGATCAAGCAAAAGATAAATGGAATTAGGTTTAGGATGTGGAAGTAAGAAGATAGTAAAAGAATGTTACAGTAAATACATGAGTAAGAATGTTTAAAGTAAATTAATGTAATGCATAAAGATAAAAGAGTAATACTTTTGGTGTAGCAGGGATAAACTATGGAAAGAACAGTAAAGTTACACACTACATGCTAGTCATGAAAACAAATAGGAGATAAGCAGATGTACTTGGTTAGAAGATGATGGTTGTAAATGTATTATTAGGTACATATGAATAAGCAAGAAGATGATGGAAAATTTGTGATCCTTATCTCTCATACTAAATTCTTTGTCTATTGCAAGTCAAGTATCTATAGACTACTTATCCTTGAGTTACTTTAGATAGGTAGTGTCAATCATAAAGTTGGAAATTAGTCAATGTCCTTGTCACTTCAGTATCACGTCAGTTCTAACAATTAAATTGTATTGTTTATCAAGTCAGTCTTTATCTCAATTGAGTATGAACTTGTAAAAGGACTGAGATTTGCCAAACCTTATCTATACAATTGTATGTGCTAACATATGCAATGTCAAGCTCCTAACTATGAAGATCGTATAGACTTAAAGAGGAATTTAACTAAAGTAACAACAGTATGAAAGTAATCCTTCAATGTATTGGATAATTGGGTTTAGAAGTAATAAAGCATGATGAAGAATAAAGACAAGAGATAGGATATACACTAGTAATCTGAGTTGAGATAGAAGAATATTCGAAGTGAAGTTTTAACTATATTAGGAATTAGAGGATAAATTATAATCATCATACTTAGGTATCACGAACTTGAAAGATTTAGAACTTAAGTTTCGAAAGGTATACAAAAAAAAGTTAAAGAGAATACATGACATTGGAGATTAATTTAGAGGATATAGATAATTAAGAGGATACTAAAGAATCAAGTGGGACTTTATAGATTTGTCAATATGAGGATGAATGCATGATGAAACTACTGTACCTTTGTAACATATATGATTGAGAGAAGATATTAAGTATATAATGACCATCAATAATATAAAGTTAATACCAGAAGATGCCTTAAAATTAGCATTATAGAAGTTTGTCTTGGAAAGAATATTAACTTATCTTACCAAGAGATGGAACATTGAATATAACACATCGGCTTACTTTGCCTTGAGTCTGGTAGGGAATCATGAAGAATCTTATTAGCAATACTAAGTAAATTTATGAGGAGTCAAAAGGTAGCATCGAAAATTAAATTAATGAATACTCAATAGAGTTATACAATAGAGAAACAACCTATATAGAAGTAGAATGAATAAATTTATAGAGTTAAGAAATTGAGAGATGAAGTACATGAAAGGTATAGTAAGGAGATGGTTTCATGCATAATTGATTTGAAAACCTAAGGTAACAATAGAGTAACAGTACCCATTGATATTTTAACAATTAGGTTAGTTAGTACTTTTATTATGATGAAAAGTGGATGATGATATTGGAATATCACAAAATTGATAATAAAGGTGATTACTCATTGAAGTTTTGAGGACAAAACTTTTTTGAAAGTGAGTAGAAATTTGAAACTCACAATTTCACCTAATAGCTTCAAGTGAGCAATTTAGAACGTTAGTGAAACTAACTTAAATGATCTAAAAAATTACGAGTAAACTCAAAATATTAGTTAAAGACACCCTATAGACTTGGATACTAAAAATATAATAATAATATGGCTAAGTTAGTTAAATTTAATTATATTATATAATATTTATTAGAATCACGTAAAATAGGCTCTAATAGCTAATAATTATTTAAAGATAAATTATATATGCAATAAAAGTATAATGTGACATAAAATAACATGTAGAGCGATTATGTATACCTCGTATATAATTTTTATATAATAATATATACTGGTAATTATTTAAAACACTTAATTAAGAGCAAATTAAAGTAAAATAAACAAAGAAAAATAGTAAAAATTCACAACAATTAATAGGACAACTAGGTATCTCTTAGATTGGGCATGTAGAAGTATGAAGACAGTTGTAGAAGTTTAGTCATTGGTTAAAATGCAAACTACACAAGTTTATAAGATGAATTGTGAAGGGAGGGGAGAGAGAAATTGCCATTTCCTCTAAGAAATCTTAGAAAAATAAAAATCTTCTCCCAGAAAGTTCTATTAAGTTTTAGACATCTAAAAAAGAAAAAATCATGGAAGCAAAAATGAAGTAAGGAAAATTATCAAAGAATTGGTGTAATTCTAAGCTGGTTAGAGTTTAGACGCTTGAATAGAAATTGGGAACAAACCAAGAATACCGCTTGAAGTAAGGGCCAGTGCCAATCTCTACTGACAATAGTGGTGGTATTGGTAGTGGTTGAAGCTTCCAATTCTAATGAGGTCCAATTTTAGGTCGAATTTCTTGAAATTATTAAAAATATAAAATTTATCTAGAAAATTATGGAAAAATTTATTCCTACATATTTTCATTTGTAAAATTTAGGAAAAATATCATTTTGTGTAAATTTAGTAGCTAGCACATATGTTCTTAAGAAATCTAAAAAATCGGATAATTTTTAAAGTTGAAATAAATATGGTAAATGATGTAGTTTCTACTTCAAATTTTTTATATAAACTATCCTACGTTAATATTAAATTGTTATGTGAATTTTTTTTTTTTGGTGAAACTATTTCCTAAATTTTTATGTGATTTTTAAGCATTAAATTGTGTTTTTAGTGGAAAATAACCTATTTTTCTTAATAACCTCAATTGGATTCTAAGCTTCATTCATTATTAAAGTACTTGCACTATTTTGGATTGGTTAGATTGAGTAGAAGAGCAAGGAGTTATAGCAACTCGCCATTTAGTATTTATAAGTGAATTTGGTAACTTGAGGATTTTGTGTGAATTGAAAATCTGATGAACTATGATGTAGTGAATAAGGAGTTGGGAAGTAATGAAGTTGAAGAAAGTTGTTTGAAGTGTTATTTGTTGTTTTAAATTGATTTTATAATTATAACTTAGAAGAAAAGTGAGTAAATTAGTTAATCAAAGGATATTGGTTAAGGGTAGATGATTACTTAGGGTATTTTGTGAATGAGTTTTGCACTAAAATGATACTTAAAGGGAGAGTCAAAAGAAAAACCTATTAATAAAATGTAAAAACAAGGGATTCAGAAGTTTGGTTAGAGGATGATTTTCTTAAAAACTCTATAGATAATAGAGTTAGAGGATATCTCGGAAGAAGTTTGGGGGGCAAATGCTCTATTCGATAATCACTTAGAAGTTTAGTTAGAGGCAAAAACTCGAAGAGAAGCATAGCCGGGAAGGCTCAGAGGTTGAATTAGGGGGCAAACTCTTAGGAAATTGAATTAGAGGATAGCTTAAAGAATATTCTACCAAAGGATCTAAAATTAAGTAAATTACATGGTTAGTTTAAAAAGATGCCTTTAAGAGTACTTGAGTTGAAAATACATGTAGATGAGCACTCAACAGATAATTTGTAAGAAATCTTAAATACTCATCAAATTTAGAGGTTGACTCAAAAGTTGGTTTCATTATGAACTTTTACTCTAGTAAGGCCTAGCGGATAATTCAGAGGCTTCCTAACATAAAAGCTTTATCGATGATTTCACTTAAAGCTTAGCTTAGAAGTATCAAAGGTATATTCCCTCGACGAAATGACTTTAAATCCCTATATTAATGCCAACATAACTTATAAATTTAGTTCCAAATCAACTTAATTTCTAGGGAATGAGCAAGTAAATGGTTTCCCATGTCTTATATAATTACAAACATAACAAATTGACTAAATATATAGGGAATTCTTGAAGGTGGGATATGTGAATAACCAAGTTGGTGAGCAACTAAGTTCTAGGTAAGTGGGATTAGTGTTTGATTACACTTTGAAGTATTGTTTAAGAATACTTGGAGACATTAGTATATGTCTTATTTGTGATTGTAAGTTAGTTATCTGTGTGTATGCGATGTATGTGTTGAATATGGTCATGATTTTATTGAGTGCCAGACTTATATATTGATTTCTTGATGATATTAATTACTTTGGACTATTTGAAATTGCTTGATCACTTTAAAAACAATCTAACACAAACTCGATTTAACTACTAATCAGACTTGCATCACAACCCACTAAGGAAAACAATTAGGATTCTCAAGCCAAACATAGACCCTTCAATGAGAATAGTAGAAATGGTCCTCTCTCTACCCTTAGTCAAACTAAGTAACAAGAGAAGAAGTTGTAACACGGTTGTGGACCGTAGTTTGAAGTGAAGTCTCGAGTGGAGCATGTTTCTCCATTACATAAGCCTAAGTTTGGTTCCAATTCGCGAGTGTACGGCATTAAACTCCTCAAAACCCAGATTAGAGTGAGCGTAATTTCTTTAATCTTACGATGACTGGTCAACATCATATAATGGCATTTGCTTGAACATGCATTGCATATAATTAACATTACTTAAAAACCCTAGTTGCTTAATGATAGATATATGCTATTGTCCCCATCCCACTTATTAAGCAAGTCGTTGCTCACTCCCCATAGCTGTTTTGTAGCTTTTCAATAGACCTACCGGTATTACACCAAGTTCCAAAATATTAGAGAATGTAGTTTGAAAGTGAGATTCAAGACTAATGGGTAGTATTCTTATTTATTTGTCTTTATAGGGAAACAAATAAGGTCTCCACTAGTGACCTTATATTTTTCAAATGTGAATACTGCTATTATGCTTTATTAACCTATAACGTTTTATAAACCCCTTCCTAATTGCTTTATTTTCGTAAATCAATTTAGTTTTAGAACTTTTTGTTGAAATTGAAATTTTATACTCTAAATGATTTGTAAACCTTGATTTTCTTGGTCAGTTGAGCTATAAGTTTATTTTTTGAAGCCATTTTGAAAAGTTACATTATAAGTTGATATCTATTAGACTCAAAATTGGATGGCTCAAAGTGAGAAAGTGGTGAATGCCTTGTGTAACCTATTCTTACATTAACGGCTTAAGTGGCTATCATATCTCAAGGCAGCAGAGTTGTAACAGTTCTGCCATAACAGTTTTGCTGTACAAACTATTCTAGGATAAAAGCTGACCTTTCAGCTGCTATCTTAAACCTGATTTACATAAAACATCAATGATTAACTTACTTCAAAGTAAATAGTTTATAAATTAAACAAATTTTTACTTAAGAAAGTATGAAAAATATATACTAAGATTCAAATATTACGATTACTGTTCACATGATTTCATAGCATAAACATACTTAAGTAATACTTCATTTAATAATAGAAGATTATAAACTAAGAACTAAAATCTTATAAATATATTTGTTCTTTAGTTTACTTCCTCACTCCCTAGGATCCAAAGATAGCTAGCTTCGAGGTAGTTATGATACCACTTCCAAGCTAGTACCTGTAATAATATCTATAAGGATGTGAGCAATCAATCGCTCTATAAGTTAGGACGGTGACTTAAAACTATACATCAAGTACAGACAAAGTTATTAACAAATTATTTTAATGCAATGCAAGAAGCAAATGCCATCACATAACGTTATTAGGTCCATCGTAAGATTAGAGAAACTATACACGCTCTAATCTTGGTTAAGTAGTTTAGCACACATTTTATTAGCTCATGACCAAACCCAAGCTTTTGTAATGGAGACATCACTCTTCTTGCAATTACCTTAGAACCATTGACTTCACCTCTGCCATGACTTTTTCTCCAATCACTTAGTTCAACTAAGGATAAAGAATGAACCAATTATACTATCAAACACTATTCCTTTCGAAAGGATCGGTATTTGGCTGAAGAACCCAAAACGTTTCCCCTAATAGGTTACCGTACAAGTTCATTTTAGGCTTAAAAGTCATATATTTAGTTGGGTCTTGTTTAAGGTGTTTAATCATTTCACACAAATCATACAATTACAATCTAGAATTATACAATCAAACCTAGCAACATGTATACTCAGGCATGCGCACAGTTAACTATCTAATAAACATAGCCAAGTATACTCTCAAGTCTCTGAGTACTATAAACAGTACTCCAAAATACAGCAATGTATCGATCCCAACTTACTTGGACTTTTCGCTTGCTTACTTAAGGTATAACTTACACAGTCCATCACCGATAATCCCTATAATATAAATGTTGCTTTAGTTTTCACAGAATTACTATAGATAGGTTTTATTTTGTAATTTAAATTATTATCTTTAGTTTAGGTTTTCTTATATTTAGTTATTCTAATTTATGTCTTTTTGGATTACTTCTCTTATTCGGCCAAGTTCCAAATTTGCTTCTTTTATTAATTCTAATTCAGCCTCTAAATCAGATTCTAGTTTACCTTTCGATTACCTTTTTGTTTGTAAGTCTTTTAAATGCCTTTTAACATTTTTCTTACAGTTTATTCAAGGGGTATAATCTTTGTTTTAAGTTTTTGACTTACTCTCTAGTATACTTTTATTAGCCCTAATTCTGGTTTTGCTTTTGAATCATATTTCAATCCAGGGATTTTCCATATTTAAATATAATAACTTATACAGATGTGTGTTTATATATATATACAAATATATATATAAGTTTCATATCACTAATTTTAGTTTAAAAATATAATTCTACTTATTTGTTCAAGTTTTATATTACTTATAACCAAGTAAGTTTTACACTAGTTTTTGAGTCGATTTTTGAATTAAGTTTTGTTTTAGTTTCTGATTATTGTTTTTATTTGTAAACCCTAGGAATTCCTTCCGAACTATGTAAGCCCCACAACTAGCCATTCGATATTTTGATCAGTTGAAAGACTCGATCGAACCTAAATTATAAAGTAAAATTAGAAATATTAGTAAAAATGATCCCGTAAACTTGAATTTAAGAAAATAAGTAATAAAATAGGAGACTATAAAATTTTCAAATTTTAAGCATAATAATTGCTAATTACCGAAAAAGCGAAAAGTGTAATCTAATAACTAATAAATTACTAGAGATAGATTATATGTATACTAAAAATTTTAGAATGATCAAAATAATAATTATGAATGTTCACATGTACCCCACATGTATTTACGTGTAAATAAAAATACGCGAAAATACCTAAATTGACCAAAAACTAAGTAAATAATTAAAGAAAATTATAAATTAATTATGGAAAAATTAGAAAAAAATTAGAAGAGGATAGAATGATCCAAATCTGGTCGTGGCAGGTCAGGATTTGCAAAATAAAAATCAACCAATTAGAATTAGGCAACACAAAAGCCAAAAATCAAGAAAATTGGGCAAAGTCATGTCTAATTAATGCATAATAATTACCAAAATTGTTTATAAATAGGGGAAAAATTTCTAGAACTCATTTAGGCAGTGAGGAATCTGAGAAAAATTGAGAGACTAAAAAATTTCAGAGAAAATCCAGAAAACAAAAAAAGAAAAGGAAACTGTGCAGATTGGGTAAGTGAGCCAAACCCACACCTCACCATCACTTGGGACCGAGCCACCACCACCACCCTACTCTAGACCCACCGTCTGGGTAGGCTGATAAGCTTGGACCGGGTTTGGACGGCCAGAAAACATCGAACTGGGTGAGTCCCACAATTGTCTCAATTTTGTGTAATTTCTTAAAATTAGTTATTTTGCCCAGAAAATTATGAAACTTGTTATTATAACGTTTTATTGTATGTAGATTTAGGGAAAAATAGTGATTTAGTTTAATCACGTCTGAAAATATAGGGTTCTTAACAAATTGAACAAAACTGAGCATGATTAGAATTAGAAATAAATAAGCTTAGGAGTATAGTTTGGAGCTCAATTTTTTTCTATAGGATGCTTATGTGATATAGAACAGTGCTATGAAGCCATTTTTTTAAAATTAATTTTTGAAAATTTTAAGTTAATTTTTAGCCCTAAAATGATGGAAAAATTGGGTGATTTTGGGTTAATTAGGTGATTAAGATACTAATTATTGATTTAGATAGTAATTAGATGTTTAGGGATGTCAACCTCTGATATGAAAACCTAATCTTAGCCTTTGAAGTATTAAGTATAGTTAATTTAGGAAATTAGGTAGTTATTGTAAGAAATTAGTAATATGTGAAATTGAAAATTAATAAATCTAAAAAATTAGCGTTATTTAAATAATATTAGAATAAAAATCAGAATCATATTAAATCTGAATTAAGATTTAATTTTAGGTAATTATATAAAAATGTAAGATTTTCTCACATCGAGGATAAATCCGATACCCCAATTAGGAATAACGTGTACCGAATAGTTTAGAATACTAAATTAAGACCCAATAAGATATTTGAATACTCGAGCTTAATGTGATTAATTTCACATTAGGATTCGAGCATATTTAAGACTTAGATTTCAAATTAGAACGTAATTTAAAAATTGATGTGGAAACTGAACCCGAACCTAACCCTAAACCTAGAATAATTGTAAAAGATTTTAGACCTAGATAATTAGGTATATTAAACCCTAAATAAAACATAACAATAAGCTTTATAAGAGAAAACGGACCTATGATCATTATATGAAAACTGAAACCACGTTTGTGTTATAGGGATGATCGGCGATGGCTTGAGCAAATCGGACCTCGAGTGAGTGAGTGAAGAGTCAAGGTAAGTTGGGATTAATACGATGCTGTATTTTGGAGGCTTAAGATTATGCTTGTTTGTGCTTGCTAGATAGTTGAATGTGTGTATGTCCTTGATTATGGGTGATGCTATGATTCTGTTTATTGCTCTAGCCTGTATTGTATGATTTGTATGAAATGATTGATCACTCTAAACTGGACTTAATCAAATATACGACCAGTAATCATAATCGGATATACATGGCAACCCATTAGGGGAACTTAGACTCTCCAGCCAAATACTGACTCCTTCGAAAGGGATAGCGCAAGATTGCATAATGGTCTATTCTTTATCCTCAGTCAAACAAGTGACAGGAGAGGAGGTCGTGACGAGGGTGAAAACATTTGTTCGAAGGTAGTCGCAGGAGGAGCAAGGTCTCCATTACACAAGCTTGGGTTTGGTCGTGAGCTGTTGCATTAATGGCAAGTCCTCAACCCAGATTAGAGCGGGCATTATTTCTTTAATCTTACAACGGGCTGGACAACGTCGTACAATAGCATTTGCTTGCACATGCATTGCACCTAATAAGTTGATTGATAACCCTATTGTGTGTTTACGATATAGTTTTAAGTCCTCCATCCTAACTTACTGAGCTGTGGTTGCTCACATCCCTATAGACGTCGTGCAGGTGCTGGCTAAGAAGCGGCATATAACTACTCTAAAGCTAGCAACTGTTGGATCTTGGGGAGTGAGGAAAAATATTTGAAGAACAAACCTATATTCTTAAAGTCTAAGTTTTGTTTTAATTAGAATTTTTCATTTTTGAATAATGTAATAACTGAATTTATAGTATATATATATAAATTTTCTCACTTTCTTAGGTAAATGCTTTATTTAAATTACAAACTGTTTACTTCAAAGCGGGTTAGTCGTGGATGCCTTGTGTAGATCAGGTCTAAGATAGCGGTTGTAAGGCCAACTTCTATCTTAGGATGATTTACACGGCGGGGCTGTTACGACTCTGCCACTTCAGGGCGTAACAAACTAATATGTGAAATTCATTTAACTATATTTAGGTATCCTAGATCTCAATTTTAGCTCATAACCAGTATTTTGGTTTTACATTCCTAATTTAAATACCGAATTAACTCTCGATGTGAGAATAATCTATATTTTTCACATGATTTTGTAAATTCATAATCTAAATTAGATTTATATAATATTTCCTAATATTATAATATTATCCATTTTAACCTATTTTATTCTACTCATCTAATTTTCCTCTTCACATATTATCTACTATTTCCTATTTTAAACATCTAACACATATCTAACCTCTCCAACATCACAATTACTGACCTAAATCGGTAACTAACTTTTCAAGATATCTAATTATACCCTAAATCAAAATTTATACCTAATTAACCCTAAATTACAAAATTAGCTTAAAATACACAATTTTACTTATTACATATTTACTACATAATATACATAATACTTATGTCTAATACCTCAAACTTTACAAATATCATCTTATACCGGCAATTAACATCCTAAGATATCTAATCATATGCTAAATCAGTATTTAAACTAAATTAACATTAAATTGCCAAATTATGCCCACAAATTGCCTTTTTTGCATGATTTTAGGGCCTAAAATTTTACAAAAATAAATTTTCAAAAAACCTCTTCTTAGTACTATCACATATGTCTTAAATAGTTTATGTAAAAATTTTGAGGGCAAAATTACATCACTAAAGTTATTTAAACGGAAATAGAAAATTAACTCTAGTTTAGTCATTTCTTAAGAGCAGGATATTTCAAAACCTAATTTTATCAAATTAATATTTTTTCCTAAATTTTTTATGTAAAAATAATTTAGAATACCAAATTTTATAATTTTTCATACTATTTGATATTTTTAGTAAATAAAACAAAATAAAAAAAGAAATTGGAACTCACTAGTCGATAGGCTTCTAGCTACCAATGGTGGCTCCACCATTGTTGGTAGCCCTTAGCAGTAGATTTCTTGTTAGGTGTTGGTGGCCATCCCTCTCTAAGTAGTGGTCATTGAGTGTGGGTTCTCCTGTAATGCTTTAATTACACTATATTTTGTCTATTTTTCAAAAAATTACTCTCTCTTCTTTTCTCTCCTCTCCATAATTTTTCTAGAGCTCTCAACTAACCAAAATGGTGTTTGGATAGGTTGTTCTAAATTTATAGTGTGGTTTAGGGTTTTACTTTAAATTTTACATTGCCAAGTGTCCCTTGTCTTTTTCTTTTCTACTTTTTAAATGGTTTATTATTATTGGTTAATTTTTCTTCTTTAAATCCAAGTATGCCACACTTATTTTCAAACCATTCTATACTTCCCTTGAATTTTTCTTAATTTTTATAAATTTTTCTTAATTAATTAGCATTATTTAAATATATTCTAGATAATTTAAATAATTTCGCGTATTTTTACCTATATTTAAATACATATATGGTACAAATAAATACTTATAAATATTATTTGTGTTATTTTATGATTTTAGTATGTATATGATTTATCTCTATTGATTCGTTAATTATCAAAATTCGTTTTTTCGCGTTTCCGATAAATAACGAGTAATATATATATATATATATATATAACTTAATATTATAATATTTAATTATTTATTTTCCTAAATCCAATTTAGGAGATCACTTTTACATATATTCCTAACTGAGTTGTAAAATTTAGGCTCGATCGAACAACTTATTTGATTATGCTAAATTTACGTATCAGTCTTTAGCACTTAATTGTAAGGCTTAAAGTGACTGGCTTAAAGTGACTAGCTCCTATTATAGGTTAGTTTACATAGCGGGGTTGTTACAACTTTTTAGTTTGAGATGCGATACCTTATTTCATATAATCTTCTTGATCACTCAATTATATTCTTATACTTCCTTGTAAGTACAAGTTATACTTGAATATGTAGAATTAATAATAGTGAAGCTCACCAATCCACTTTCGTGCTTTTTTATCTCCTTGGCGCTTTCATTAGCTTTTATGAAAGTATCTTATCATTATGTACATGAGGTTATAGCTCTTCACTCAGTAATATCGTGCTAGACAATAATATAGTAGGATAGCTTCAATCCCCTTAATAACTTACAATAAAATTGATAGATAGTGAGAAACATATCTTGACCCAGTAGTAACATAAACAAGTATATCTTGAGTTTGAGTGTGCTTTGTTCTTAAATACTTCATACGCTTAGGAGCAATACCTCAACTAAGCAGTGCTATTATTTGGTATAAAGTAGTTGCTATCTCTTCTTCTGCTTCTTCTTTTTCCCTTAGAATTGACACCATGTAGTAAGGAGCAAAAGCTCGACCTAACCACACTAGTGTTGAGCAACATGAGTATTAAATTTTTGGATTGACATGATTGTGAGATTACTTAGACTCTTTAATCTAAGGGCCCTCTCATAAAATAGATGTAATTGTGAGATTGCTTCGACTTTATGTTCTAAGGAGATTTCTTTTGAGATAAGCATAATTGCTAGACTACTTAAACTTGGTGATCTAAGGGATCTTACATGTCATCTCACGTATTAAGGCAAGACTCATGCTTACTAATGATAATATATAGAAGATCCTTTTCAAGAAGTGTTCAATTGTGTATGCACAACAATAGTGGCATTGATTGTTTAAGATTAATAATTCTTTTTCATTAGTCAAGGAGGTATTTCTTATTACTTGACTACATAATGTGGCTTACCAAGATGTTATATAGGTTTAAATGTCAATATGTTAAAGTGTTCACCAATGAGATTGTCTCCATTACTTGGTGGCACTAAACACATAAATTAGTGTAAACATCCTATTTTTGCCTTTCTTCTTATTTTTCAAAATTTTTAAGTTAGGGTAAAAGGGCTTAAATTAAGAAAAAGCACAAAAAAAGGAAAAAAATAATAAGAAAATTATAAAAAACACAAAAAATAAAAAAAAATTAAGAAAAACCAAAAAAACAAGAAATTTAGAAAAAGCACAAAAAATAGAAAATTTAAGAAAAGCCAAATAAATAAGAAATTTAGAAAAATACAAAAAAAAGCACAAAAAAATAAGAAATATAAAAAGTGGAAAAATTAAAAAATAATTAAAATTAATAGAGTAGAATTTCCTTTTTTTTTTTTTTTTTAATCTAGCCTTAGTTTTTAAGCTCTAAAATAATAAATAAGATTTTTTTTTTTTTTTAGCCTGAGCTTAAATTTAAACTTAGCTTAGGCCAGCCAGTCCATATATGCAATTTGATTGCATATATGAACAAGGTATGGGTTAATGGCTTGATGGAAAAATCACATAAACACATATAGAGCAGACTTGTGTTCAATCCCTAAGACAGGCGTTTAGCGCCTTATCTTTTTTCCCTGAATTGGATACGTGTCGACTTACTATTGGCTGATACATTTCTTTTTTGTCTCTTTCTCCTTACTTCCTTCATTTTCTCACTCCATATTCGCCTAACTAGCTTACTTTAATGCCATTTTTTGTCAATTTATCTTCATGATTTCACCAATTCAATGGCGAAATTACAAAGATTGCTTGGGATAGTCTACATTCATTCTAAGAACATGTCTTAATTCGGATGTTTAAAGGATCAAATCAACTTTGAAAAGTCAAAGACGACCTTGACTCAAAATTCTAGCAATCTGTAAACCTAAGAAAATGTAGATAAAATTGAAGCTTCCAATCACTATAATCCTATCCTTTTAGTAGCTCATATTACTAAAATTTCACTACTTTCTTTTTGAACGAAGATTACTCGAGCTTTGTGGTTAATGCCACATTTCACCATTAATGTACTTGCTAAGCTTGGCATCTACCATTAAAGTACTTACCAAAATTGATTCGAGCTTAGCAAGTATAAGTAGTGGCCTCTAATTGCACACAAGGACAGATGCGAACTTTCTCTCTCTCATTTCCTCGTTCACTCTTTCACCTTCTCTAACCCGTAGCCATCCTCTCTCTCTCTCCTCGATTCTCTGTCTTTACCTATGTCCAAGTCGCATTACCACCTAGACAAGCTTCCCCACACCTCATACTCTCATTGGCCACCATTTCGACTACCGTCGTGCCACCCAATCTCACTACCACCAAAGCCCTTACACCACTGCAAGCTACCATTATTAAGAACTACCCCAACCACTTTAACTCCCTTCGGCATCCTCCTTACCCCCTCCTAATCTAATTTGAAAGCCACAAAAATCCAATTTCTTGGTCAAATTGGAGCTTGGAAAGGCTTGAAGCGCCCCCTCTACGATTGCTGCATCATCCAACCTAAATTGCCAGTTTGAATTGACCCATATCCTAAGATCTGACCTGCATGCTCTTGTAAGTCTACCCCCTTCTTTCTTTTCTTTTGTTTATTTAGTTGTTTTTTTTTATTAATTCTATATCATTAATTAATTAATTAATATTATTTTTTTCATTATGAATGTAAATGTAAACAAAAATAAGGAAGAAAAAGAAAAAGAAAATAAAGAAAAAAGGAGGTAGAATAGCTTAGTTTATTTTATTTTATTTTATTTTTATTTATTATTTTCAGTTAAGGCTTAAATAAGAAAAAAATAAAATAAAAATGAAAATAGAAAATAAGATAAATTAAACTGACCAAATAATAAAAAGGATTTTTCTACTTAGAAAATTAAATTTTCCAAATAAACAAAAAAAATAAATCACCCTTTTCAAAATTAGGACTTGTTTTTTTAGAATTTTCAAAAGCCCTAATTAGAATCCTTTTTTTTAGAAAATTTCCTTAAGTAAACTCAAATTAGTTTAAAAACGTAAACTAGGTCATTTTTCTAGATTAAAAGCAATCAACCTACTAAAGTTTTACGAAATGAACTATAAAGGTACGTAGGTACTCGTGCGCATGAGATGACTTAAAACATGAAAATTTTTCTTTTTCTATGTTTTATAAATAATCGATTACTTTATCTTTTTTAGAATTAAATCAAGTTGCATGTAGATAGATTTCATTATAAGGATATATTAAAAGGTAAACTTAAATTCGGAGAGATTAAAAGTGGTACCCATTTAAGGTTTACAAAATTAGCCCCCGGATCTAGATATATGGTTTTCAAAAATTGTTTTAACAAAAGAATCAGTTTTATCGAAAGATTAATAGTTTGGTTATAATCAATCCTTCCAATTGATTATAACTCAATTCTTTTTTCTTACTCCGGTCGGGTAGCAACTTTAAAAATGTTTTCAAAGTCAAAATAGATGGTTTTCTTTAAACCCCAGTTGATGGTTAATATTAAACGGGTAGGGTTTAATATTAATCAGTTTAAAAAAGGCTAATTTATAAAAATCGGGAGGAAAAAACTAGGCTCGACAATTAAATAGCATGAAAGCTATACATAATTATCATGGTGTAATCTACATTCGGGAGCCAGTGCTCCTACCAGTCCACAATATATGAGTCAAGCTCATCATTATGCGCTTAAGAGATTATGCTCTTACTAGTCAGCAATGATGTGTAATCCATATGTTATATTTATTATTGCTTTCTTTTAATCCATCGAGGGGTTTTGTTGCTCCCATTTAAATGTAATTTTTTTTTTGAAATTAACTTCGCTCGCTAAGGAAACTAGTTTATTACTTTGTAGCGATAAAAGTAATAAAATGAAGATACATAAACACTCATCACATTTTCATTTGAAAATGGTGATAGAGAAAGAAACTTCTTTCATTGACATGAAGCGGGTATCGTTGAGCTTACACATGAAATGAACAGACAATTGAGATAGATAAGATAAGGGCATATTCTAGTTGGCAAGAGTTCTTGCACTTCCTTGTCTATAAAGTGTTTTCTTCCTTCATAATATCATTGGCTTGCTTGTATTTTTTCGTACCTCCACAACAACCATGCATCCTTTTCTTCTTGATTACTCATGTTTAATCTTCTTTCTTTATGGGCAATTGTGCCTTAAGGGGTTCTACTTGGGGTATCTCGCTTCGATAAAGTGAGACTCGTTACGTATGAATGGCTTCTTTGTCACGGGAATAAGGACATCCTTCCCATTCCAGTGACCTTTCATATATTGATGCCATGTCGAGGGAATCATGTCATGATCATGTAGTCATGTCTTTTCTATAAGGAGATGGTAAGATATAGGTCCATCAATTACATGGAACCACGTAGAGCTGTAGATAAATCTAACATTGAAATCTACTTTGATGCACCCTATTATCTTCACGGAAGACTTGTAAAAGCTGTTTAAGTATGATGAATTGTTCTACTAAGTGTTGAATGTCTATCCTTGTAGCTTTGAAAGTAGACATTGGCATAAGATTCAATGAAGATCCATTGTTGATGAATGTCTTCATGATAGAACAACCATTGAGTATGCTTTCCACATATGGAGCGTAATTGTGATTGGAATTCTCTGTGTACATGTTAGCACTAGCGAATGTATTTACACTTCCATTCATTGAAATTATTCCCTCTATTGGACATCCTATTTTATGTTTCTTGTATTGACCTTACATAATCCTCATGAGTGCAATCACAGCCTCAAGCTGGGTATCCTCATCAAAACCAAGAAGATCGATGAAATTTCTAACATTGGAAGTTTTTAACAAAGCAAGGATAGTGTTATCATCTCCACTTTCTTAAATTTTGAGTTCTTTACCTTTAGCTTTATGCGCCTTAACTAGTTGCACGTTTATGTCTTCTATCTTTGTAGGGTCATGAATAATAGTGTTAATGGCACCATGTTGAGTGTTATGGGTTGGTAGTGGATTATTCCTACTATCATTGTCTTTGGTGATTAATTCACCATTTTGAACCCATTCATTAAATATCTTTTTCAAAGTCAACATTCTTTTGTAGAATAAGCTATGCTCCTATAAAATCTGCAATGCCTAAGGTTACTTTTTTCTTCATTTGTTGGTAAGCACTCAACCTTCAGGAGCCTAATGTTTCCATCATGTAGCTATTCGTTGAAGAGTGTGTGCACTTTTTCCACTGAGCATGGGTATGCCAAAGACAGTTTGATGTATGTAGGGTTCTCTCTTCTAAATTTCTTTGCTCTTTTTCGATTCACCTCTTGGGCTAAGTTCACTAACAGTGTATGCTTATTAAATCTTGTGCTCCTTACATCTTTGTTGTACTATTGAATTGTTGGTCCTTCACACATTCTCAACCAACATAGCAAAAGAAACTAACGAGAGGTTCTTAAGATGGACTATATACTCATTAAAAATTCCTTGAATGCAAATCTTGAGTAACTCTCTTTTATTACAATTGTCTTGTATGTCCAAGGAATGCTCCCTTAAGTGCTCAATGTAATATATGAGATCTTTCTTAGGCTTTTATCGAATTCTTCCTATCTCAATAATGGTGACTCTTTCTTCAGTAGAGAAGAACTTCTCTAAAAATATCTTACACATGTTTCCCCATGAATCAACAGAACTTGAGAAAGGTTTCCATACTAGGTGTTTGCTTTCTTAGTAAGTGACTTAGAAAATTATTTAAATTTCAAATCGTCTTCCAAACCATACACTTCCAAAGTCTTAATGAAGTTTAAGAAGTGTTCTTTAGTACTCTCTTTCTTATCATTGAACAACATGAACTTTGAACTTACATAGTCCTTAAGATACGGCTGTATAACAATGCGCTGGTGATATGTGAGCATCAATTCCGGTGCTCCGGCTATAAAGTTTGCCTATATCTTCTTCAAGTACATGTCCAAATCTTCTTTGGTCATGAGTTAACCTCATTGGGTGGATGTCTCCACCCTTATTAACATTACAAGGGTAGGCCGCATAGGTGTAAGATTCACATGTAGAGGTTATGGGCATAAGGTTTATTGGTGTTGGTTGCATAGACTCAACTATTGTGATGTATGGTATAGCACATGAGGATGGCAAGCCTTCAATTTGAACTCTATGGTTCCTCACTTCAGGCAATAAATCTTATGTAGTTGTAGGCTCCATTGTAGGAAATTGCTCCTCAACCTTAAGAGTGTCTTGCTCATTGGTAGCAAAAGGATTGAGTGGTTGAAGAGCTTATGTAGCATGTTGTTTCACCACATTGGAGGGACTCGAGGTAGTTGCCCCTTGTTGCGTAGCAGCGAAAGTAGTTAGAGCGGGTATACACTAGGTGAAATCACCCTAAGTTCATTCAAATTTCGGTTGTTCACTTAAAGCTCATGCACTAATTATGCATTGTTAGGGACACTTTCTTACATACTATCTCCTTCATTCGCACCTTCAACTAAAGGTGGATTTTGATAATTGGTCATAGTAATGCCATCTTGTTCCTAATTAACATCATTAGTAGAAACAACTTGTCTCCTTCTTAGTGGTACTATCGTATTGATATCAAGTCTTCCTTCCTCAGTAAAGTCACCAAAAATGTAGGTACGGGTGGGTATGGATGCAAGGGTCATGTGCGTATTGCGTAAAAAGTTGTGCGTACTATATATAACTATGGAAATAACTTGAATTACATGTATGGGATGATTTAGAGATAAGTGTAGAGAGGAGGAGTAGGCAATCTTGATAAAGCTCTAAACGTAGATAGGTGGAGAAGTATGATGATACCAAACCTTACAATTAATGAAGAGCGGGGTAGAATTTTTGAAGTGTTTAAGTGTTTGATCTTTGAGATAAGTTTCTGACTGAGTAATGGTGTTTATAGAGTTTCTCTCTTATCAAAATGAGGACGCGAATAGGATATTTATAGGAAACAGTAGTTGTCCTCATAAAAGTGATTAATGGTTAGGATGTGAGTCTTTTATTAATGAATTTCAAATGAGCTTTTTTTATGGATTTAGACTTAGATAAAATCTTTATTGTTTTTAGTATAAATTAAAACGAGAAAGGTTGGATTGGGTAAACTAATCTAATGAGCTCTACTGTAGGCTTATTATACCAAAACTTTCTTAATTATTTTGGATGTTTGGACTTGACACTTCGGACCGGTTATTTTAGCTCAAAAAGTTAAATTTAATTAATTAATAGATTCAAAGTCCAAACTTAAATTTAGCCCTTTACAATTAATTAAAGAACTTGTTAATTGATCAAAAGAACACACAGAATAGTTTCTAGATTCGTCATGGCAGTAAGTACGTGCTCAAATTTTGTGGTTAAATATTGAGTTTAAAAATACGAAGCAATGTTACAACAAAGCTGCGGCATTTATCATTTTCATTTGCAAGTTTGTACTAGTTCTTCGTCTATGTCGGAGTGCTTCATACTTTTTTTATACTGACGACTTTACTGAACATGTCTTGGCCATTAGTGGCAATTTGCTATTAAAAACACTAATGCCAGAAAGCCATCTGCAATAATATAGTCGACTTGTTCTATTTTTATTTCATTTCCCTCTAATTCGAAGGATCCTTTCGCTTTCGTGATTTGTTTTACATTCAAATTTTGGATTTTCAATTTTCCACTATTATTACAATAACATAGCTGTACAGTTAAAGAGAGTTGTGTATTGTAATCTTATTTAGTAGTTATGGTAACTTTTGGTTGATTTCAGAATTCATTATGATCAATCCTTAAAATATTTAATAAGATTATATCCACGCACAGCGCAAGGTTTTTGAATCATGGTTTTCCTTCGGTGTTTTCGGTCCCAGCAAAAAGCAAAGAAAATGGAAGATGAGGCAGGGACTAGGAACACAGGAGCAACAACGATGGCAGATGAGGCAGGAAATAGGAGTGCAGGAGCAGATGAGGCAGAAGCTACCGGTGCAGGAGCAACAGTGATGGCAGATAAGGCAGGAAATAGGAGTGCAGGAGCAGATGAGGCAGATGCTACCGGTGCAGGAGCAACAGTGATGGCAGATAAGGCAGGAAATAGGAGTGCAGGAGCAGATGAGGCAGATGCTACCTATGCAGGAGCAACAACGATGGCAGATGAGGCAGGAAATAAGAGTGCAGGAGCAGATGAGGCAGAAGCTACCGGTGCAGGAGCAACAGTGATGGCAAGTGAGGCAGGTACTACGAGTGGAGAAGTAGATGAGGCAGGAGCAACAATGACGGCTGATGAGGCAGGGGTTACGAGTGTGACAGCAACTTCGACCAGGGACTTCGAGGTGTTCCTCAACTTTCGAGGAACCGACGCCCGTTCTGCGGTCGTTGATGTTATCCATAAAGCCCTGGACCAAGCTGGAGTCAGTGTCTTCTACGACGATGAAAGTATCAGGGCAGGGGAGGTCATCGGAAAAGAACTGATGGAAGCCATCACCAACTCCAAAATTTACATCCCCATTTTTTCCAAGGACTATGCATCCAGCAAATGGTGCCTCCTTGAACTAGAAAAAATAATGGAATGCTGGGAAGCTTCACAGCAACAAGTGGAGAAGAAAACAGTTATCCCCGTCTTCTTTGGTGTCCATGTAAGTACAGATGTCAAGCTTAAATCGGAAGTGTACACCGATGCCCTACAGGAGCACAAGATCAAGCACGGTGAAGATGCCGTAAAGCGGTGGGAGAACGCTCTCCGAAAGGCGGCAGAAATCAAGGGATTGGACATAAGTAAGCTTAGGTAATGTTCATATTTGTCTCACCTACTAATTGATAAATTTTCAGCTTCTTTTTAATGAAATCCCCAATCTTTTTCCTCCCCCACCACCCCACCCCCCCTACCGCCCTTTTTTTTTTAATTTTTTAGTTCACAACATTTCCTACGTTCTATAAGAGAAAAGTTCGCTAAATGTACTAAATTTTTTAGCCATAACATCTGTTTGACTTCCATTTAAGCTATAATAATTAAATTAGCAAAATTTACGCGATTCACCCTGGGTAGGTGGTGTGATCCACTTAGTTGTCGGGTGTTTACCCATCATCTCAAAGATAAACATAAAACTAAATTGGTCGGTTTGTAGTCGATTAGTTGCATAAATTGGTGAATTTTTGGGTCCCTTTACTCACCATAACCCACTGCGATATTATATCGCCTTTGCCGGTTGTCCTCAGTCAACTGTCCTATGCTCGTTCTGGAAGATGCTAACAATATGTTTGGGAAGAGGGAATGAATTGGGAGAAAAGCAACATGCAATGAAAAAATTACAGAAAAAGTAAAATAAAAAAAAATAATTAGTATATTTTCTTTGTTTGGATTAAAAGAAAGAGGAAAGAGTGAATGTAGAGTGAATACTTTTAAAGATAATATTATTTAAAAATATTTTAGGTTGTTTAATTATCACATTGTTCAAGAAAATATGACTAAGACTTTAAAAAGTAAGAAAACCCTAAGTAAAATTTTCCCACTAAAATTCATCTACTCTCATTTTCCTCTCGTTACTAAATAAAGTAAAACTTTATGAAATTCAATTCTTTCCTTCATTCCAAACATAGTATAAGGATCCTATACCTTTTTTATATACAAGTTTATCAATTATACTTAATTTCATACGAGCACGTAGAGTATGGATATTAGCATATTTTTATTGTCACACATATGCTTATTTTAGGTTTTGCATTATGGAGGTATTTCACTTATCTAACTACTGTTGTTCTAATATTTAATTATAGCTCCAATATTATATTACTTATATTTATTATATAAAACATATGTATACTTTATCGTATCATATTATAAAAAAAAAACTATTTGAACTTAGTATATTTATATAATTTTTATATGAATTTCACTTTTAAAAAACCTGCGGTAATTAAACCGCTGTTCCGCGGATAATAAAGGGAAGTCAAGATGCCATCCATGCGCTCGTAAACTAATGACTTGTTGAAGGAAAATGGAATGGGAGAAGTCGTATAAACCTGATAAACTAATAAAAAGTAAACAAAGAAAACTAGTCTATTCGTTTTCAGCAACTCATGTATTCAGATGGTTGTAATTTCATTTTTGTTTAGGCTAGTTGCGTTAAGCCAACGCATAGTGGAAGAAGTTTGTTGTAAGCTATGGAGACGTGATCCAGGGAAGGTGCCCGATGGCTATGTTGGAATTGACAAGCCAATGGAAGACATCATGGAGTTATTAAATCTAGCTGCTGCCAGTGATGTTCGAATTGTCGCCATCCATGGCATTGGAGGCGTGGGGAAGTCAACTCTTGCGAGGCTTATTTTCCATAAAATTTCTTCTGACAACTTTCAACAGGGGATTGCCTTTCTTTCAGATGTTCATGAGAAATCCAGTAAACCCAACGGTATTGTGGACTTGCAAAAGGAGTTACTATGGCAGCTTCTCCGGGTGACTCTAAAATTTCGTGACGCTGAAGAGGGGGTCAAAATGATCAAAGATAGATTAGAGAGGAAGAAAGTGCTTATTGTCCTAGATAACCTAGAAAAGAGTGATCAGCTATTGAAACTAGCTGGGGAATCCTCGTGGTTTGGTAGGGGAAGCAGAATTATTATAACCACAAGAGATATTGGAATAATTCCTAATGATGAAGGCTTTTACCGTTACAAATTGCAGGAAATGGGACCTGATGATGCTCTGAAGCTCTTCAGTAAACTGGTATTTAAAAGTGACTTGCCTCCACAGAGATATAATAAACTTTCGAGAGAAGTAGTAGATACAGTCGGGGGACTTCCTCTAGCTATTGATAACATAGCTCACTCATTCAGACGCGATATTACAGATGCTGAAATTGGTGGTGAGGCTGCATGGAGTTGTAGACTCGAGAAGCTTAAGAAAGTGGTTGATATGGATATCAGAAAAAGGTTGATGTTAGGTTACGAGGAATTGGGCTACCATGAGAAAGAGATTTTTCTTGATATTGCATGCCTTTTCATCAACGAGGAAATTGAAGATGCAACTTATTATTGGAAAGCTCAAAAACTTGATCCAATAAGTGTAATCAAGGTCCTCAGAAATATGTCTTTGGTAGAGATTGTTGATGGAAATAAGCTATGGATGCATAACCTACTTAGAAACCTCGGGAGGAATCTTGTTGATGAGGAAAATAATTATGCTGGAAAGCGTACTAGGTTGTGGTCACCAGAGGTAGCTTTTGATGTTGTACGTAGGAAGACGGTAAACCATGTTTTCCTTTTCTATTGAGCAATAAATTAGAGTTCACATTTTATCTGCTTGTTATTCTGATTCCAGGGAACTGAAAAAGTTGTAGCGCTCAAACTTGGGGAGCTCCATGAGAGTTGCACTTTCAATCACGAACAATTTGCAGAGTTTAAAAACCTCAAGTTCCTTGAGTTAAAGGGTGGAAACTTTACCAACGAGGATTTCAAGAAAGTTTTCTCTGAGTTAAGATGGCTTTCTTGGAATAACTGTGCTCATGAATTTCCAGCGACTAACTTATGTTTTGAAAATCTATTTGTCCTTATGATTTCTTCAGAGAATCTAATCACTGATAAGTGGGGTGGATGGAATGAAATCAAGGTATAGCGTCTATTTCTTCAATCTGATTCTACCCTATTTGCTTCACACAATAGTTGTTTGATGAATTTGAGCTAATTGGCAGGCAGCGACCAACTTGAAAGTCCTTAAGTCAGCATATTGCCAATGCCTAATGAAGTCGCCCAACTTCTCAGCATTCCCAAATTTGGAAAGATTGGTTCTCAAAGATTCCTACCCAAAGAGAGAGCGGCTGAATTCAAGTAACGGGGAAATGCGATCTGATGGATATGATACATATCCGCATGGGGAGGAGGTACCTCAGGCCCTGTTGGATTCACTTTTCAGTTTGAATTCCCTATCGGCGAAGTTGCCTGATTCAATTGGACAGCTCGAGAATCTAAGGTATTTGTGCTTATGCTGTCCATGGTTACAAAAGATTCCAGATACGGTTGGCAATTTAAAGTCGCTAGCTGAGTTAGACATTTCGCACACTGCAATCACCAAGTTACCGGAATCCGTTATAAAGTTCACACGTTTAAAGGTCCTCATACGTGAACATTGTCCCTTAAAAAGAGGTTCCAGACAAACCGGATCATAAGAGTTAAATACGATTAGCATCAGAAATAGAAAAGGAGAAACAAGCCTGGAAGTGTAACTCTATTTTGGTGCATTCATTTATGAAGCACTCAGCACTTGATTAGCGTTAATTCTCGTCTTGCAGTTTTCATCGTCTCCCTTGATGTCGTTTAATTTCCCCTCTGCATTTCTACTTTTCTTTTTTTTTTTTTTTTTTAATGGAAATAAGTTTACCTCGCCAGAATATTTGCAAGGGTTGATTTCATCTCCTTCAAGTTTGTAAGTTTGTCCGCGTCTTTATCTGTACTTGCTGATATTTATCAATATTTTTCTGTGGTTCTTAATCATCATTATTAATATTCGATAACCCCTTTTGCAATTGCTTAATTACCCTTGGAACCATTTTTCAATACAACCTATTGAAATTATTAAGACAACATTTTTCATGAAAAAATAAAATAAAATTACGGTAGTATACAACAGCAGAGGTTCATTCCATCCTTACGGTAGTATACAACCTATTGACCTTGCTTTTAAGGATGGCTCCATCTTTTTTCACGATAAAGATGAATCTAGAGTCGAATAATATGGAATGTTGTGCTGACCAGTTCCAGGCTCTAGGAGATAAAATTTACACAAGAAATCAATTACTCAACTAAGAAAGCCATACTTATGGAATTTGTATATTTTTTTAATCAACTCTCTTTTTTTTTAATTATCTTTCTTAATATCTGTACCCTAAATAAGATTTTATATAGTTAGGTGAAAATATAGAAATAATAACATTTGATATAATATACTATAGATATTTTAATGATTAATAAAAATATGATACCTAACAATTATTAAAAATATAATATTATTTGATTTAATAATAGAACATTGCTTCCCTTAAACTAATTCTTCAAACTTCAACTTCAAAAACACATCAACTTTTAATAATATATATTATCATCAACCAAACGAACTTTAAGATGGTCCTTTTTGTAAGAAAACTTTATAGAAACTTTGAACAGTAACTAACAAGTTTTTATTTATTTATTAAGTAAGCACATCCTTTTAGACTCCACAACTCCGAAATATATTTCTACTCATATATTACCCAAAAAAATATATTTCTACTCATAATGCTCCATAATTTGACTTTAGAACATTAGCACCTATCTTTTTTCCTCAATAGTCAATTAAGGACTTTAAAGTGATCTTCATACTCAAACCTTCAATCTTATAAAAAAAATCTGTCATCCTATTGTAATATTAATAAACAATGAATAGTCAAATTATAATAATTTATATTATTATATATATATTAATATCTATATATTATATTTAAGGGAATAGTGTTTTGTTTGACTTTACTTTTCAGTATATAGATTTGAAATTTAAAAGCAATATTGGAGGATAGGACTGTTAAAGTTAATTATTCCTCTTTCTATCATAGCAGTTTTTTAATGTTAATTTCTATTTTTGACACTTGAGCATAACATTATTTGGCACTTGTTGTTCCAATAGAGTAAAAGGAATTTAGACTTTGTGCTTAAGTAGTGAGCCTACAAAAGATAACATTGTGAGAGGCACCGGGATATTGTTTTATATAACTACTCCGATACTTAAGTCAGTAACTTATCGAGAGAGAGAAAGAATGCAAGAGTGTAAGGGCCCACAAAGACAATAAGAGTGTGTAAAAAGTCTAAGTGGATTATTGTTGGGATGCTTTAGAGTATTTATATAAGAGGGTTGTCGAAAATCAAAGGAGCATGTGTTGCATATTGATAAATTTGTATGACCTAAGTAGTGGAAGTGTATAGTTTGACATGTTCCGGATTTGTAGGGATATGGTACTTGATTGAGTCTCCAAGCTTTATCCATCTATCTAATGGCTATTATGACCATGCAAACTTAGGCAAGTCATTTAGAAGGGTTACCAGGTTTGGAGAGCTTATGCTGAGATTAGCTAGTAGGACGATTAGGTCGGGTAATAGCGAATTAGGTTGGCTAAGGACCTAATGAAATTGGCTTATGGCCTAAACAAGTTGACGTAGGCCTAAAAGATTGATGTCCAAAATATTTTATCAATACTTGTGCCTAGGATCTTAACCCTTAAATTTAAGCATTCGAAAACATTATTTGTTTCAACCTAAACTTCATTTTAAGCCTAGAAAAATTAAAAGAAGTACTATAATAAAGTTAATTCCTCAAAATTGGCTATATAAAAGAATTGATTTGAGAAAAATATCAATTTATCAATAAAATCAATAATTATCGAAAATATGAAATTCCAGCTTTGAGATATAGCAAGATATTAGAAATAAATTATGTTACTTATAAAAATAATAAATGAAGTTGAAATATATACAATATATATGAATTTATGTAGAATACATATTATATGCATTAAATACATATATATAATAAATTATAAAAATAAGGGAAATTAATATGAAATAGTTAAAAATTATTCAAAAAAATGATTTGATGAATCACCAAACCATGTAAGTATGATGTAGTAGCTTAGGATTAACATGGATTGATGAGTCAACAGTCTAAATACAAGAGGATGACACCTAGCAAAGTTGGACAACGAGGATAATTAGACTTTTAACACGTGGCACCCTACTTTTGGACATGTAATTTTATCTAGCATTATAAATAGGGTATCACTAGATCAAATACAACATTTTCGAATCTAGAAACACAAGAAAATTGCACCAGAAAACTTAGAAAAAATCTGAAAAAAAAAAAGAAAAAAAGGGAAAAATAGAGTGCAACCTAACTTGGAGCTGCTTAGAGGTTTAGAGAGTGGTGGCCCATCTAGCCTTTCCAAAAAGGTTTCATCGTTAGAGGGTGGGTAGAGATGGCCGGCTCAGGTCACTCTATTTTCTAGCCGAAAGTTGTTTAAATTTCTAAAAATATTAAACAACCTTATTTAATTATGAAAATTTGTTTTGTAAGATTATTTTAAGTATAGTTTAATGTAATAATTTTATTTTAATTAATTATTAAGTGAAAATATGGGTTGCTTAAGAAAATGCATGTTTGAGTGAATTTTAAATTAGTTTTTAGAAATATTAAATAATATTGTTTCAAGCTAAATTTTTGTGTATAATATGCTTAGTATATGTATTTATTTATGGAAATAAGAATTTTTGAAAATAAACATGTCTACTATTTATTATATTTGTTTTGAATGAAACTGATATTTTTGCTAAATTATTCAAATAAATAGTTTTTGATCAAATCAATGAACGAGTCATATATATTTTGACTTCTGAAACTTTATAATGATATTTGGAATACTTGGTATTTATCTTACACATATTTTTTTTTTATTTTCTTAATTTTCCGTAAATTTAAGCTAAAATCGCTATTTCTCTAAAAATGGACAATAAGTTAGTTTAGTGTGATCGATGGTCAATGTATATATATATATATTTTCCATAAAAAAAGATTCTTTATTTAAATCCAACGACCATCAAATTGATTACAAATAGAGCCAATTGTGAAATTTCTCAATGAAACAAAAGGAAAATATGACAAATCATGAAAAGGGAGCTTCTGAAGAGAGAGTAGGTTGTTAAAACACCAATTCCCTATATACATTCTCCTCCTATAACTAGAAGCAACCCAATCAGCCACTTGAAACTACTGCTTAGAAGTCTCTTAACTTTAGTAAAAAAGCTAAAAGCTTAGGACTCATAGTGTAGTGAACTTATATCACCTGCCAAGACCTGAAACAAATTAAGATAGTCTGTAATAAACATAAGAAATTTATTATTTTTTTGGGCTAGCTTAATTGCTAGGATAAAAGCTTGAAACTCTATCACCTTTGGCCTAGAGAAAAATTAACTTCTACTCCATCATCAATCAAGATCCAGCCTAATCTCAAATAATAACTCCTACCCTACTTTAACTTTCAGACTTATCCAAGAGCCATCAAAGTGGACAAACAGGAATCGTTCAATCCCCATTAACTCTAGGGCTTTGAAATCTAATGTCTCCCTACGCAAGAACTTACTATTTGAAAAAGACATTGATCCTTCCACAAATTGATGATGCGTGCTCTGAACTACAGAACCCCACATCAAATCGTCATCTTCAATCCTTCTACCCTCTATAGTATCCTTTACTTTCTTCCTTTCCTAGATGATGAAGCCTTGATTTCTCTATGGTTTCTAAAGTAGTCATCTTTTCAATCTATTGTGCAAAAATGCCTTTCATTACCCTTGAACGATCAATCATCTTCTCTTCAAACCATCTCTCATACTCCACAACATTGCCATAGGGTTAAGCTCTCTCATATTAAAGCACGCATGACACCTCTCCTTCTAGATCCATCAGGCCACTTCTATGATACGTTTTTCAAAATCACAACTTCCTTTAACTCCCCTTCTTCTTGCCTCTAACCACCTTCTCTACCATGCAATTAAGGAAGTAATATGGTTTCACATGATCTAGACACCAAGGGTTTCACCCATACTGTTTCCGTCCATCTGTAACATAGTAAGGCATGCTCCAATGATTCCACCTGAGGGTAAAAAGGGCATAAAGGATCCATCTTTACTATTCTACAATCTCCAAATTCTTTTCCATATTCTACTCCGGATATTGCCTGCACCAAAATTGTTGAATTTTAGGTAAGGTCTTCAATCTCCAAATCCTTTTCCTTATCGTACTTTGGATTGTAATAGAAGATGATGCTTCTGCTAAGGGTGTTCTAATTTTCTAGCTTGAAGATGGAAATACATAGATTTAGCCATACAATCTCCTCGTTGATTATGCAGCCATACAAGGATATCTCATTTGGTTGTGCCATAAGGAGGTATGTTTGTTATGCTTCTTTCCTATTTCGTAGAGATCCAATTACTTATTTGTTGTGGATTCCACTCTTTTCTAACTTAATCAATTAAATCCTCTACCTTCATATCTACCTCAGTTTCATCTCCTCTTATTAGTTTACAGTTGGGTACATTAGCAACCCACCTATCTTTTCTAATAAACACCCTAGATCCATCCTTAATCTGCCAAAAAGCTCCTTAAAAAAGGATCTTTTGTCTTTCCAATAAACTACTCCAAAACCATGAAGCTTGACTTCCTTTACCCATAAATTTGAATTCTTGATTTGGAAAATAACGTCCCTTTAGTTGTCTAATCCAAAGTGATTAAGGATTTTGTTCCGCTTTCTAAGCAAGTTTAGATAGAAGACTTGGATTGAACATGTGAAGATCTTTAAATCCCATACCCCTTAAGTCCTTTGATTTGATAAGTTTTTCTTAACTCACCTAGTGAATTTTCTTCTCTCCTTGCTTCCAACCTACCAAAAATTGGCCAACATCGAATTAACCTGCTTTCACCACTTGATTAAGTATTTAAATAAGCTCATAGAGTATGTTGGAATAGCATGCGTAGCTGTTTTAGTTAAAACTTCCCTTCCCACTTCATTGAGTAAACACTAAATCCAACCTTACAGGCTTTTCGCAAATTTTGTCCTTAACAAATTTTAAAGCTTCACATTTTGATTTACCCGACACTATAGGCAAACTAATGTAATGACTAGGATCTTTCGCATAGGACACATGGAAAATTCGTCTAATGTTCCTTATACATTTAAATGTAGTATTCTTGTTGTAAAAAAATATTAGACTTAGAAAAATTGATTTCTTGTCCAGTAGCTTCATAGTACTCTAGCAAACTACTTCTTAACGTTGCAATATTATCTACCTAAGCTTCCATAAAAAAATAAAGAATCATCTGCAAAAAAAATAGTGAGTTAAGATAGGGCAGTAAGCATTGATTTGAATCCCTTTGAGTCACCTACATTCGCATATTTGTGAGGCCCTTAGACAACACATCAACCACCAAAATAAACAAATAAGGTGATAGAAGATCACTTTACCTAATTCCCCTGATAGGTTTGAAGTCTCCCATAATCCTCCTATTGATATTCAGACTAAAGCTAACACTAAATACATACTCCATAATCCAGTTAACCCAAGCATTAGCTAATCCCATTCTTAATAAGACAACCCTTAGAAAATCCCATTCTACTCTATCATAGGCCTTGCTCATATCAAGCTTAATTGCATAGAAACCTCTCTTACTATGCTTCCTGTATTTTAAAAAATGGAACATTTCATGAGCAATTACGATGTTGTCTTGAATCATACGTCCTGACATAAAGGCGCTTTAGCTTTCAGCAATGATTTTATTAAGGAAAGGCTTCATCCTATTAACAAGAATTTTTAACACAATTTTATACAAATTATTGCACAAACTAATTGAACGGAATTGAGTAACATTAGAGGGAGGGATTTTGAGCTTTAGGAATCAAGATCAACTCAGTATGATTTAGAGTAGAAGGAAGCTTACTTGATATGAAGAAACTCTAAACTACTAAGATCATAGAAGGCTTAATAGTGTTCCAATATGTTTGATAAAACACACTTAAAAAACCATTAGGACCCGTTGCCTTAAGTGCCTAGTTATCACCTACTGAAAATTTTCTCTAACACTTGTATTCTATCATACTTCCTTGATAATCTCTTCACACTCCTCCGAAGCTCTCCATAAGTTTTCAAACCGAAATCCTTTTTTTTTTCCTTTCAACTCAATGAAACATGAATTGATTACCAATGCCGCATTATCTGAACCCAAAATGGGCTCATGTACAATTTATGTTTTAGGAAACCTGATCAATCACTCAACTGATTTGAAACACTTGTTTATTCTTTGTTGCTTGAAAACCCCATTGAATCATCTATTTGACCAAGTAAGCCAATGTATCCTAAGTCTTAAAGATTTTAATTTGAAACCATTTCACAAAAAGCAACAATTTGCCTTCTGTCTCTCAATTTACCCCCACTCTTTTCTAAATCATCTAGAATTTAATTAAAATCGCCAACACACATTTATGGACCATCTATTTGTTCTGAAATCTCGATCACCATATTCCATGTTTTCAATTTTTCATTGAAGTCACAAGTTGCATGACATTATGTAAAGAAGCCAATTAAAGAACCATCCCCATTAGACACTCTAGTGTGAATAAACTATCAACAACCTTCCAGCACATCCACCAAGACATCAGCACTCCAAAACAATGATAAGACTCTACCTAAGCCCCTAAGTAGCTCATAGTTACCAGCAAAATATTTCATCCTATTTCAAAATCTTTCTAGTTTATTATTATAATTTTTTTCCATTAAGAAAATGAGACTAAGATTATTTCTGTTCACTAGGTCTCCTAAATGATGAATTGTTGAGGGTAACCCAAACCCTTGATAATTCTAAGATAGGAAAATCATGGCCCCATGTAGTTGTTTCAGGCTAGCCACCATCACCACAACTAATAGGAACTTCAAAAAATTCAAAAGATTGTTCAATCATCACACTGTTTACTCCCTTCTGCTACTTCTTTTTTTTTTTTTTTCAACTTTCTTAACAAATCTTCTTTTTTTCATATCATTTTTTTTCCACCCAGTTTTTTCTTTTCCCATTTTATCATTTTTTTTCTACTTTTTCATTATTTTCTACTTAGAACTCTAACATAATCTTTATTTTCTTATATTCAAGTTCCTCAAGAAGTAGTAAAAGCCTTTTTAGATGCAATCTACTCAAAGCTTCTATGATAACCAACGTCTCTTCTTGCTTTACAACTACCTCAGTTGCCCTATGAATAGAATGTTTCGCCTCCTTCGTTGTAATCAATGACACAAGATACCTTTGTTTACATGAACTTTGACATTTGGCACTTTTGAGCTTGACAATAGATTCAATTACTTATTAGGTACAATTGTGTATTCAAATATGATTTCAGGTTGACTTTTAGGAAATATTTCCATATTTGGTAAAGAGGTTTTGTCTTCAATTGAACAAATAGGGGTGGGTTTAAACTATATGATGTGCCTAGGAAATCAGTTATCATTATAAATTACCATAGGAGATGAGAGCTAAATGGGTCCTTTGAAATATTAAAGAAAATAGAACGGTAAGGTCGGCTAATTGAATGCAGTAGCTGATGTGAAGTTACTTGGAGGATGTGACTCACCTACGAGCACAACACAACTTAGTATTT
The DNA here is from genome assembly GCA_024138005.1 of Lumnitzera racemosa. Classification (NCBI taxonomy): domain Eukaryota; kingdom Viridiplantae; phylum Streptophyta; class Magnoliopsida; order Myrtales; family Combretaceae; genus Lumnitzera; species Lumnitzera racemosa. The sequence goes on from JAMXBC010000003.1 coordinate 3,496,484, forward strand.
CACTTAACGTAAACAAGCTAATGCTAGGGTCCATCTGTTACTAATCTTGAGCTATTTAGCAAGACTAGATAAGAGTGTATGGAAATGAACTTAAAGAGGAATGCCTCATGAGGACCAAGTATATTCGAAATGTTTGTAAGGTATGTAAGCTATTTGGCTACAAACAGAAGGGACTATTTATAGTAAGTTCTTAAGGTAACATTACAATTAAGGAAAATTACAAAAAGATATACATAAAAAAGGGATTCCTAGTATATACGAAAAAGGGCAAATAGGATAAATAACAAAAAGGGAAAATAATATAGTGTTAGGTGAAAAAGGACAGGTGATAGCTTGTCAATGGGTTTATATAAAGGAATCTTTGTGTGCAGTAGTTGAGCTGGATCATGACGTAGCAGCATCAGGGGTTATCCAGACGAGTAAAGGAATGTCGTAAGTATTAATAAAAGGTCGAAAGAGAAGTACTCAACTAGCAGGAGCTTATGTCTTAGCATTCGAGAGGAAGTTATTGGCAATTGAAGGTCCGATTAGGACCTATATAGGGCCTTAGTCTTTGTCACTTGATAGAAAGATCTCAGCACTCGGATTCAAATAAAGGTGGGTATGGTCAAGATGAGCCCTTAAGGAGTTCTTCCATCCTTCTTTAGTAAACGACACTTTGTCTTTGGTAGGTTGATTAGAGAGAATTCTTTAGGCAAGTGACTGAAGGCCTCAGAGGTGTACGTAGGTGAAAGGGCCAACGATCAGCAGTCCATTAGTTCCCTGGAGTTGTTGAAGATTTACCCTCAAATCTTAGCTCTCTTCTTCATCAAATACATAGTATGTCAGGTCAGGGACATTAAAAGTGGTAGATACACTGCATTCTTTGGGTAGCTTAAGCTCATATGTATTATCGTTGATGCACTTAAGGATTTTAAAAGGCCCATTTGATCTGGGGGAAAGCTTGTTTGTCCTTTTCTTTAGAAAGCGCTCCTTGCTGACGTAGATCCAAATAAGGTCTTCGAGATTGTAAATCACTTGTCTCCTCTTTCGGCTTTCTTGCTCCTTTTGTTGGGCTACAGTCTTGGCTAGTTGTTCGGCAACTTTCTGATGCAACTTTTAAAATTCCTCAGCACGCTGCAGGCTGGATTGACCTTCCCATTGAATGGCTAAGCTAATAGCCATATCTAGGGGTAAGTTCAGGTTAAGTCCATAGATGACCTTAAAAGGTGACCTTCTTGTTGAGCTATGAGCTGAATGGTTGTAAGTGAACTCAATAACATGTAAGCATAGATTCCAATCATGTAAGTTCCCCCTAACATCTGCTTGTAGGAGGTTACTGACTGTCCTATTCACAACTTTGATCTGGCCCTCTATTTGAGGGTGGTAACAAGTACTATACATAAGCTTAGTGTCGAGCTTCTTCCATAGGGTTCTCCAAAAGAAGCTGGTGAACTTCGAATTGTAGTTGGATACAATACTATTAGGCACTCCATACAGCCACATGATTTCTTGCAAGAAGAGGTTAGTGACAAATAAAGCATAATTAGTTTTATGGCAAGGAATGAAGTGGCACATTTTACTGAACCGATCGACCACCACCGTAATAGAGTCATATCTTCTCGGCGTTTGAGGTAGGTCAAGCATGAAGTCAATGCTTAGGTTGGTCCGTAGCTGTTTTAGCATAGGCAAAGGTGTGTACTCTCTATACGGCACCCTCTTTCCGTTAGTATGTTTACACACCTCACATCTCTCAAGAACTCAATGCACATCCTTTATTATCCTAAGAAATGTTCTCTTAAAATTTCAGCCATCCTCTTTTCTCCAAAATGACCAACTAAGCCTTCAACATGAGCTTCTTAGACTAGTAACTCCCTAGTCGAACCACTCAACTTCATCAGGAATCTTTGGCTTATGTAGAACCTATCTACAACCCTAACATTGCACTTGGCCATTAAGGTCCCAAAATATAGATTATGCTCATATTTATCGGGAAAAGTGCCAAATCTAAGTACCTTAGCTTGCATTGTCGTAATAAGGGTATGATGATGAGAAAGAGTGTCGGCCACAGTGTTTGTGTTCCCCTTCTTTTATTAGACGACATAACAGAAAGACTCCAAGAATTCGACCCATTTTGCATGATGCTGAGAAAGTTTTTGTTGCATTTGGAGGTGTTTAAGAGATTAATGATCTAAGTAGGTGATGAATTCTCTCGACAACAAGTAAGGTTACTAGTTTTGCAATGTTCGAATAAGGGCATAGAACTCCTTGTCATATGCCGAGTAATTTAGAGCAGCTCCTCTGAGTTTCTTATTGAAATAGGCAATGGGTTAACACTCTAGCATAAGGACAATACCAATGTCGACTCCAGACGCATCACATTCAACCTTAAAAACTTTCTCAAAATCTAGCAAGCGAGTATTAGAGCATATGTTAGTTTAGACTTTACATCTTCAAAACTCTTTTAAGCTTTATCCGATCACTTAAACTTAGAGTTCTTCCTAATCAATTCAGTTAATGGCACATTTATGGAACTGAAGTTCTAAATAAATCTTTGATAGAATGAAGCTAGATTATGGAAACTCCTGACTTCAGTAGCATTAGTTGGTGTAGGCTACTTAAGAATAGCTCTAACTTTCTTATCATTTACATGAACTCCTTCCTTTGAAACAACATACCCAAGGAATATAACCTCGCTTTAACAGAACATGCATTTCTTCAAATTGTCAAATAATCTCTCGGTATGGAGAATATCGAATACCGATCTTAAATGTTCAACATGGGAGATGAGGTTGACACTATAGATTAGAATGTCATTGAAGTAAACGACAACACATTTTCCAATTAGTGCCTTTGATACATGATTCTTGAGTCACATAAAAGTATTTAGCGCATTCGTTAGACCAAATAGCATCACCAACCACTTGAATAGGCCATCCTTTGTTTTGAAAGTAGTTTTCCATTCATTGCTAAGCCTCATTTGTATCTGATGATAGCCACTTTTCGGGTCAATCTTTGGAAAGATGCGAGCACCATGTAACTCATTAAGCATGTCATCAAGTCGTAGGATTGGGTATCGGTACTTAATGGTAATTTTATTGATGGCTTAGCTATCGATGCACATTCTCCACAATCTATCCTTTTTTAGCATTAGCACAACTGGTACGGCACAAGGGCTTGTGCTCTCACAAACATATTCTCTATCCATTAACTCATCCACTTGCTTCTTCAGCTTGGCCGCCTGTTCGAGATTGAGCTTATAAGTAGGTTGGTTCAGTAGCATAGCTTTAGGCTAAAGGTTGATGCAATGTTTAATGCTTCTTAAGGGTGGTAATCCTTTTAGCATCTTGGTAGGAAATAGGTTGGTATACTTCTATAGTAATATCTGCACCTTAGTAGGTAAGCTCTTAGCTTCTCTCAACTTCAAAAGTTTCTTGTCTAAAAGGAGCACATACTCCTCTACCTTGACTTTATGGGAAATTTGACTATGGCAAATTGCCAAGGACTTCTGCTGCAATGATCTGACAACCTTCTCTTGTGACTCCTGCACTTCCTTAGGACTCATGGGGGTTAATATAACCTTCTTCTCATCCTTTTGGAACATGTAGGTATTCTTATACCCATCTGGTAAAACTCTCAAGTAAAATATCTAAGGTTGGTCGAGTAAGATGTGTAAGGCACACATAGGAAGGACATCACACAACACTTCATCCTTGTACCTATCACCAATGGTAATCGGTACTCTAACCTACTCGACAACAGGTAAACCTCCTTTCTTGTTTAGCCAGTGAATCTTATATAGCTTAGGGTACGAAAGGGTTAGCAATTTCATGGCCTTAACTACCCCTTGTGCTATAACATTAATACAACTTCCTCCATCAATTATCAAGGCGCATAGCTTACCATTCATTCGGTAGTTTATACGAAAGATGTTCTCTCTTTGCACATTCTCATTAGCTACAAAAGTACAAAGAGATCGACGAACAACAAAATAGTGCTTAGTTCCCGCTTTAGGAGGTGTTAGGGCATTGGGGTCTTCTTAGAACTCTTCTTGCATCTAGTCAACTTCTACTTCTTCCTATCCTTCACTAGTACTCTCCACTTCGAAGTGATACCTATCTCCTTTGATTATCATAATCGTTGGTTTAGACATTGACTAGCCACATGTCTATTCACTCACAGCCGTAACAACATAACCTCACTGTCGAACATGCGTGGCTATGATTCATGACTCACTTCGCTGCTACATCCTTACTCAAGTCTTAGTGAACTTCAATGCTTTACTACAGAATTTGTTATAGACCAATCCACAATGATAACAAACGGCCACTATGTGCATAGTCACATAAACCTACAGCCAATGCGCAATCAGTACAGCACATTAGTTCGACATCCATCGATCAGTAATGATCAACACACAAGCTACTGTTACTATGCCAATAGCAAACAATAGTAAACTCTCGCACGCACTGGAAGAGCTTCTTGTCCACCGTCTACGTGAGTCATACACCGTCAATTTGCTACAGTACATGTACTAATCACATACGTTGATCGTTGCATGCTACTTCACTTGATCACGAACAATACTATCACTCACACTACTCCATCTCTAGGCCATGTAAGCTACCTTCCAAACACCAAACAGCAGCAACCACTACTCTACCAAATACACCCATTGATCGGCCTACTACTGCAGCACATGAATAGTGCCTACAGCCATGTCTACAGCAAAATACTCCAACACTGCTTAAAGAACACACACTTATCCTCCCTTCGCTTGAACATGTCGCGGACTTTTGCAATCCCCTACGTCCATGTCCAAATGTCGACTAATACACAAAAGGAGCACACTACAGTTATTGCCCAATCGCAATTACGGCCTTACTGCATATGGCACATCAGTGCACGCCTAAAGCATATACCGAATGAGCAATTTAGGTTCGATTCTTGTAATTTTTTTAATAATAATACTATTATTGTTTTGTTTATTTGTTTATGTTTATAACATGATATATATATTTATATATATATGCACATATACACATTAGCTTAGGAGATTTTTTTAGCATTAAGTTTTTTAAGATCTCTCACTTCAAAAATTATTTTTTAGAAATAAAAATCAATAAAATTTTAGGACATTTTAGGAAATTTTTATTATTTAAGAATTAGGGCCCTTTCAGATTTTTCTTTAGAAAAAAAAAAAACTAAATTGATAAAAATGTAAACTTAGTTCGTTTTCGAAATTAAAGTAAACCAACATACTAAAGTTTTTCAGAAAAAACTATGGTCGTCTAATCCCAATTAACGAGTACGTAGATAACTTTGGGGCAATGTTAAAATCTATAGAGGCTTAGCTTCTTTTTTTTTTTTAATTTTCTTTTGATTTTTATTTTTCTTAAAAATATTTTTAAAAGGGACAATTTTGATGATTAAACCTAGTTTTGGAAAATAGATAGTGATACCCATTAGGGTTTAATAGGCTAGCCTTTGAATTCGAAACCCTCCGGTTTTTATCAAATTAAAATCAAAGACCAATAGCTAAATCATAGTCAATTCACCAAATTGATTATGATTTCTTTTTTCTGTCGACTTCAATCGGGTAGAAACTCCAAATGATTTTCAATTAAAAAAAAGGAACCTAGAATTTTCCATTTTCTCTAGTCAAGGATTAATATTAAATAGGTTAGAGTTTAGTATTAATCAAAAAATGGGAAATCAAATAAAAATAAAGAAAAAAATTGAAAATTCAGGCTTGACACATTTTCTTTACTCGTCTGATTTTCTCTATCTTTGAAGTTTGCTTGAGCACTCTTACCACTTCCAAAATCCATAGCTGTAAATGCTCTCAACTTTGGCCTAAATACCTCTAATTTAGTTTTTCTTATAAGAATATTATTTAGCAGCATGTCCAAGTTTACCATAATCAAAGCAAAATTCACAAAGTCTCTCATATTTGAAATTTACCTAGTATCTACCTCCATCTTTTCTATTCACCCATGTCCTAGATTTTAGAGGCCTCTTGACATCAATAAACACTCTCACTCTTAGGAAATTGCGTCTAACCCCTCTTATTGATTTAACTGGGTCTACCTCCTTCACAAGTCCAGCTACAACTCCCAACCTATGAGCATTATTTGTTGATAAATGATCCAGTTGCAACCTATGAATTTGAATCTAGAAGGCAAAAGTATCCAAATAAATGGCATGGTTCCTCATTCCAGTCCTCGATTCCTCAATAGCTAGACAATGACCCATGATAACCCAAGGCCCATTTTGAATCACCTCATTCACAGTAGCTTTATTATCAAGTGTAAATAAGTATAGATTCGTTCCCATAGACAAGATCTTAACTTTACTAAATTCCTTCCAAGCTCTAGTGAAAATGTTCATGACTCCATTTTTATTTAGAGATTTATTTGCTATTATTTTATCCAACATTAAAACTTCCTTTTTCATTAACCAATTCAATATTCTCTTCCATATCTAACCCTTTTTGTGAGATATCAAACTAATTGGAACATAAAGGGGCCAATCTGGAGCTATCGGCAGCTGACATATCTCTACAACAAGATCAAACAATGGAAAAAGAATCGGCAACAATCAAAATTAAACCAGGATATAGTCAAGGACCAAGATAGACATCTACAAATGACGACATGTATGAATAACAAATACCAAGCTAAATCTCCAACACACTATAAAGTGTTAAGATGCATAGCATAGATTTTAGACTCTCTCTCTCTCTAATATCATATCCTCTCCTTATTTTCAAGAATTATATTGAACTTGATAAACAGGGAAACTAGACTCAATAAGAGTCATCGGTGCATAGATGAAATGAATAGGGAAAGACATGAATATATAGAAACTCTTACCGAATCCACAATGTTACATTAGTAATATGATGTAGAAACTATAGTAAATGCACAAAATAAATTCAAATTCGAGTTGATGTAGTGTATGATAGAGAAGATTTAAGGAAATGACTGAGGATGATGAAGAACATGGAATGAATGAATGAATGAAAGCATATGCTGATGGAATGAAAAAAGTGTGCTTAACAAAGAAAAATAAACTCGTAACAAACTACAATCGGGTGGAGGACCACTCTCACATAGGGAGAGAATTTTCTCTCTCTAAAAGATAGAGAGAGGAGCGATTGATGGTCAACGTTAAACTACATATTTTTGTAAGTCTATCAGATTTTTTGTAGAATTAATTGGTTTTATATACTATTTATTGTGTATTTTCCTAATATAAGCCTATATATTATCCTAATATGTGAAATAGTAAATAATACTATTAAGATATTTGTTACAATAATGTAAGGTTGGTAATTATGACATGTAATAGATGTTAGATATGGTTGGAAAGTGTAATTTTTAGGACCTTTAGTTTAGAATTTATGCCTATTTAGGTCAATTACGAAGTCATAATAACACATGATTAAGTTAGTAGCAAAAAAGAGATTTTTAGACTTGTAACCATATTGGTCAGTCTTATTTCTTAAGGTATCCCAATAATACTCAAAATAACGATCATGATGACATAAAGTTTACTAAAATCAGATAAGGATTGAGTAAGATACAATCAAATGAAGTTTAGAAATGTGATAGTAAAAGTTTATAAGAGTTTCGTTTCAACCCGTAGTTAACTTTGAGACTGTATGTATTTTTCGCTATGTGATAGGTAGGAAAGGACCATGTTGTGTAGCTTAGGATTTTATACTACTATCAAGCTTTTTGTGCAAGTAGATTTGTGTCTACTCAACTTAGTGTCAGTTATATTGCAAACTACAATTGTGTGATCAATTGATTGAATATGTGACTCTATTGAATATGCATTGACTTGGTGAAGTGTTTCTTTGTATATGACTAATTTGTTAATATGTTTTATTGTCTAGAAAACTTGGAAACTAATTTGTCATTTAGGGTATTCACTTAAGTGAACCCTATACGAAGGGATGAATTGTAAAGTTGAGACACAAAGTTGGAACCGGATAATTGAGATGTTTATGTTGTGGAATCTAAAATTCATGCTTGATAATGGATTATTATATTATTTGCTGCATTCATAGCATGGTACGAAAGGACCTATGGGTTAAGTTTCTAAAAACTTGAATATTGCTAGGTTGGGCTTTGCACATATAGAATTGCATTGCTTAATTTATTCTAGCTACGAAGTGTAGTTTTAGCTACACTAGCTAGATGTTGGGTTTTGGTAGCTCCTTATTGTCTTATTTTCCTAGATGTTAGACGAACTTAGCTAGGCCAAGATATCAACTGATGCATATCATGTGCATGAGCATTGTACATATCCCTTACATAGATATCTAGTCATGATAATTCAGAATATGAAATTAAATGTCTTATGATATTGATGTTTGTGAATGTGTATTATACTTGTTCTGTGTTTTGTTTTTATCCACTCTCACTTAGATCATGGAGAGCTGAGAAGATACTTGTATATCCTCAGGTTATGAAGAGAACTAACTAGGCATCACTATTAGCTAGGGGAAAAGACTTTTGAGAGTGCATAGGATAGATACAGTTACTTTTGAAGAAGTCTTGCTGCATTTTGATCTTAGTTCCCTGAAGGATCTATACATATCTAATGAAAGAAAAAAACAATATATTGTGTTTTATGTTTAGTTATGTTTGAAGGATATACTCTTTTGTATAAACAAGTGTAAAGCTGAACTTTGTTGTAATAATCTTTTGTTATGTTTGAAGGATATACTCTTTTGTAATGAAAGAAAAAAACAATATATTTTGTTTTATGTTTAGTTATGTTTGAAGGATATACTCTTTTGTATAAACAAGTGTAAAGCTGAACTTTGTTGTAATAATCTTTTGTTATAAATAGAACTTTTTTTGAATATAAACAGGTATTCGTATGTGATGATATATCATGTGCTATGTTAGGATGTGATAGAAAGACATCTCGTACGGTAGTGTAAGATTACCATATATGGACTGAGTTGAGTCTTAGAAGACTGGGTGTTAAGCTGAAGAGTAGTAGAAAGTGCTAAGTTGAGGGGATAGTCTTAGGAGGTGCCCCACTGTCACTTCAACCAGAGCCGAGGTCATGCTAATAGGGTCAGATTGATTCAATCCATTTGTATGAGGCACAATGGTTATCCGGGCTATTTTGCTAGTGAGATGTTGTGGTAGGTGGGGAAGCCAAGGAGACCTCGACCAAACTTCTTAAGGAAGTTACCCCTTTTAAAATTCTAGTCTTAGTGTATGTTCCCAAAGTGTAGTTAATGTTACATGACAGCTATTACACTTATGCAATTACGCATGCATTTGTATCCTTTTTATCGCTTTGATCTCAGTCGTCCAATTGAAATCGTCACCATGTGTAATCATCGTAACACATCAAGAGGGTTGCACTTGTTTAGATCTTGATAACCACCAGTGCACTTACCCATATTCAAGGCCTATAAATACCCATTAGGTTGCTCATTGTTACACTTTATGTGACTTGAAAATTTCCTCTTCCTATTGCAAATACTTTCCTTCTTCCTCACTTTCCTTAATCAACTTACTTTCTCTACTTTTTTCTTCAATCAACAACTAAAAATGGCAATAAACTCTAGTGCAAACTCTAGTGAGTCGAACTCATCAAAGTATAAATTAACTTTTGATTTTGAGGCCACTAGGAGTGTTACTCCCCTAACAACAGTAGTCAAAGAGGATTCATTTGTGCCAACATAGGTGGAGGAGTCTTTAGAGGTAGTTGTAGAGATAAATACGATGGAGGTCATCGATGCCATTCTTTGTGATGTATAACCCTACAAGAGGGTAAGAGTCTTCAAAGGTAATTATGGAGATAAATACGGTAGAGCTCATCGACGCCATTCCATGCGATGTATACCCCTACAAAAGGGTCCTTAAGACCATTGAACTGTTCAACAAGCAGTGGCTTAAGGCTAGATGTTGGGTGAGTAAAAACAAACTGTCCATTATAGGTTGGTGGTTCAGTAATTTTATGAGGGGGAATTGGCGTAAGATATGATGTAATTACCAAGGCTACATGAGAAGGTTCCCCTGTTATCAGGGAGGCGCTTCACAATGTATGAGAAGTTCTTAGAGTTTAGCATAAGCCTCCATTTTATTAGGTTCGAGTAGTGTCGAGCCTGGTTTTTCATCCTCCCGGTTCTTTTTATAAAATTAGGTTTTCTCTAAACTGATCAATACTAAACCCTATCCATTTAATATTGACCCTCGACTAGGGTTTAAAGAAGGCCATTTTTTCTAACTTGAAAATATTTGGAGTCGCCACCTAACAGGAGTTGGGAAAAGGGGTTAAATTATAACCAATTAGGTGGATTGGTTATAACTTAGCGATCAGTCTATCGATTAAAAAAATCAAGTTATAAACAAAGTTTTTTGAAAACTAGAGATCTGGATCCGGGGGCTAATTTATTAAACCTTAAACGAGTACCACTTTTAACTTTTCGAATTTAATTTCGCTTTTCAAATATACCCTTTAATTTCTAAAAACATCTAATTATGATACGTACCACTAAATTGATTAATTTACATAAATATCTAAAAATGGGGAAAATAAAAATTTCTATATTTTAAGTCGCCTCGTACTTATGTACCGGTGCTTACATACCCGTTATTCGAGATCAGACGTACGTAGTTCTTTTTGTAAAACTTTAATGGATTGGTTTTGTTTTAAAAAACAATCAAGTTTACATTTTATTCAATTTTGATTTATTGAAGGAAATTCCTAAAATGTCTTAATTGTTTTTTTTTTTAATTTTCGAAAATTCTAAAATGGCCTTAATTTAGAAAGAGGTCTATTTATTCTCATTTTATTTTTAGAAAATCAATTTTTTTCTAAGTGACAAAAAGAAATCATAATCTTTTTATTTACCTATTTATTTTTCTATTTTCATATTTTTTTTATTTCTCTTAATTTATTCATCACTTGTTACTTATTTAATAAAATAAAATAAAATACAATTACCTTTTTTTTTCTTTTCCCTTTTTTTCTTTTCTTCTTTTCTTTCTATTATTATTATTTTCTATTACATTTAAATAAAATAAATAAACAAAATAAAACAATAAATAAAAATAAAAATAAATAAATAAAACTTTGGATAGATTCGGATACACGGGTCAAACCTAGGCAGATCGGACGGGTCAGATCAATTCGGATCGGATCAGCTCCACTGGATCCGGGTCGGCCTTCTACAGTAGCAGTGTCATAGAGGTGATTTCGATCGATTAGAGCTCCAAATTGACTAGGAAATGGGATTTTTGTGATTTTCTAATTAGGTTTAGCGAGGGTAGGTTTGATGCTTTAACGTTTGGTGGCGGCTGAGAGGGTCATTAGAGGTAGTGGTTGGCGTTGGAGCTCGGGTGGCGTTGGAAGGGGTTGCTAGTCGTGAATGATTAATTGGAGTAGGGTTTTTGGAGTGTGAGAAGCTCGACCGTAGGAGTAGTTTGGGCCGAGGGTAACTAACGGTGGTGGTTCAAGGGAGGTGAGCTTCAGTGGTTAGGGTTTAAGGGTGGCGGTTCGGTTAAGCAGCTAAGGGTCACGACGGAGGTAGAAAGCTACTGGGTTGGGGAGCCTGAGTCGTAGGTAGTCTTCTTAGAGTGGTGGCTTAGCTTAGGTAAGAGTGAAGAGAGGAAATCGAAGAGAGAGAGAGAGAGAGTAGGTTAGAGAGAGAAAGTGATCGAGAATGGATAAAGACGGTATGTGGATTGATTCTATTCGTTGTATGTGTCCGTTTATGTCCCATGATCATCAATTTATACACAAATCCAACCTAGAAACGAAGGAAAGTTGGAATCGGGTTAACGAAGAATGCCCAGGAAAACAACTTTTTCCCAATTTTTGGAGCTCAAATTAAATGCTCCTTTGACTGTATTTAGACATGTTTTTTGTACCGATTCACAATAGGCTATGTCTATTCTGCAATTTCGCCATTGATTTAGTGAAATTGCAATGGGAAAGAGTCCAAAAATCATGTTGAAGTAGGTAGTCTGAAGTGGAAAGTGTTGGAAACCTAAAGAAAGTCGAGGGAAAAAGAGGGGAAGAGAGGGAAAGAGAGGAAAAAGAAGGGAAAAGGGAGGAAGGGGGGAAGAAAAAGTAGGCTAACGTGGTGCCACGTTAGCTGTGCCGACCAACCTTGGCATGCTACGTGGATGCCACGTCAGCGGGTCAACAAATCTAATGATGTTACGTGTCAGGATACGTGGCGCAATTAGACCCTGACACGTAGTAGTCCCTGATGTGATTGAAAACCATAACAATGAAAGAAAGGCCTCCCTACCTTTATTAAGTTTCGAACCTAAAACCTTATGCTTAATGCTAGTGCTACGTTCATATGCTTAACCGTCAGGCCGTTGGCCTGTGCCTTGTCCATATATGCAATTAAATTGCACATATGGACTCGGTCGATTGGGCCATATTTAAATCTAAGCCTAGGTTTAATGGCCCAACTTCTAAACCTAAATTTAATCTAATGAAATGTTATTTCCTAAAATTTTTTATTTATTTATTTATTTATTATTTTATTATTATTTTGTGATTTTTTCAAAATTTCTTATTTTTTTGTATTTTCTAAATTTCTTTTTTTTCTTTTGCTTTTTTCCTATTTTCCTATTTTCTTATGTTTTTCTAGAATTCCTATTTTTCTAAATTTCTTTATTTTTTGCGGCTTTCTTTAATTTTCTATTTTTTTTAACTTTTTCTAATTTAGGATCCTATAACTTAATTTAAAAAATAAAAGAGGGAAACAATTAGGTGTCTACAGTTACTCCTCTTTGTGGTAAAGTTTGAACAAAACTTTGCCATAAATAAAAAACAGACACTATTTTTGCCCCAAGAATAGATTTTATGCTAAGAAGCGCTATAACTAGCGTACTGTCCTAGGTCCAATCCATTGGGGATTTTGAGAAGAGAAAGGTGGTGCCCTAAGAGATGGCTAAAAGATGAAAAGAAGAATTGAAGTTTGGTCATGCTCGTATGAATTGGCAATGTGAAGTGAAACGAGCTAAGCGCTCCTTGAGCTGGCTAAAACCCTAAAGTGAGTTAAGAAAACTTAGTTGTACCCTGATGAGCTGACTAACCAAGGTGGGCAAAGCGCTCCTAGAGTTGGCTAAGACCCTAAGAAGAATGAGCAAACTTGGTCGCGTCCTGATGAGCTGACTAACCAAGGTGGGCAAAGCGCTCCTAGAGCTGGCTAAGACCCTAAAAAGAATGAGCAAACTTGGTCGTGCCCTGATGAGCTGATAGAACAAGGTGGGCAAAGCACTTCAAGAGCTGGTTAAGACCCTAAAAAGAATGAGCAAATTTGGTCGTACCTTGATGAGCTGACTGACCGAGGTGGGCAAAACGTTTCTAGAACTGGCTAAGACCCTAAAAAGAATGAGCAAACTTGGTCATGCTTTAATAAGCTAACTAACTAAGGTATGCAAAGCGCTCCTAGAGTTGGTTTAGACCCTAAAAAGAATAAGAAAACTTGGTCGTGCCTTAATGAGTTTACTAACTAAGGTGGCCAAAGCACTCCTAGAGCTGGCTAAGACTCTAAGAAAAATAAGCAAACTTGGTCGTGCCCGATGAGCTGACTGACCAAGGTGGGCAAAATGCTCCTTGAGTTGGTTAAGACCCTAAAAGGAATGAGCAAACTTGGTCGTGCCCTAATGAGTTGACTAACCAAGATGGGCCTAGAGCTGACTAAGACCCTAAAAAGAATGAGCAAACTTGGTTGTGCCTTGATAAGCTGACTAACCAAGGTAGGAAAAGCACTCCTAGAGTTGGCTAAGACCTTAAATAGAATGAGCAAACTTGGTCGTACCCTAATGAGCTGACTAACCAAGGTGGGAAAAGTGCTCCTAAAACTGGCTAAGACCTTAAGAAAAATGAGAACTTGGTCGTACCCTGATGAGCTAACTGACCAAGGTGGGCAAAGCACTCCTAGAGCTGGTTAAGACCCTAAAAGGAATGAGCAAACTTGGTCGTGCCCTGATGAGCTAACTAACCAAGGTAGGCAAAGTGCTCTTAGAGCTGGCTAAGACCCTAAAAAGAATGAGCAAATTTGGTTGTGCCCTGATGAGATGAGTGACCAAGGTAGGCAAAGTACTCCTAGAGCTGCCTAAGACCCTAAAAAGAATGAGCAAACTTGTTCTTGCCCTGATGAGCTGACTAACTAAGGTGGGCAAAGCACTCCCAAAGCTGTCTAAGACCCTAAAAAGAATGAGCAAACCTGGCCGTGCCTTAATGAGCTGACTAACTAAGGTGGGCAAAGTGCTTTTAGAGCTGGTTAAGACCCGAAGAAAAATGAGCAAACTTGGTCTGCCCTAATGAGCTAACTGACCAAGGTGGGCAAAGCGCTCCTAGAGCTGGCTAAGACCCTAAAAGGAATGAGCAAACTTGGTTGTGCCCTAATGAGCAAACTAACCAAGGTGGGTAAAGCACTCCTAGAGTTGGCTAAGACCCTAGAAAGAATGAGCAAACTTAGTCATGCCTTAATGAGCTAACTAACCAAGGTGAGCAAAGTGCTCCTAAAGCTGGCTAAGACCTTAAAAAGAATGAGCAAACTTGGTCGTGCCCTGATGAGCTGGCTAACCAAGGTGGGCAAAGCGCTCCCAGAGCTGGCTAAGACCCTAAAAAGAATGAGCAAACTTGGTCGTGCCCTAATGAGCTGACTGACCAAGGTGGGCAAAGTGCTCATAGAACTGGCTAAGACCTTAAAAGGAATGAGCAAACTTGGTCGTGCCCTAATGAGCTGACTAACTAAGGTGCGCAAAGTGCTTCTAAAGCTGGCTAAGACTCTAAAAAGAATGAGCAAACTTGGTCATATCTTAATGAGCTGACTGACCGAGGTGGGCAAAGCGCTCCTAGAGTTGGCTAAGATCCTAAGAAAAATGAGCAAACTTGGTTTACAAGAAATTTGGTAGGATGAACTGATCTAAGATCGTGTCTTCATAGGTTGGCCAAATACTAAATGCATAAAGTAAATGCATCTAGGTTGGTTAAAGAAAGAAAAAAATTGTTGGGAGTAAAAGTGGTCTAAATGCAAGAAAAAATTAGTGTACTAACACTGTGTAGAAATACTTACCCAGTCTTTGTCAATAGTACCCAATCTGTCAAACCTTTTTGAAAAGCCCCCATCAGAAGATTATTGACTCTTGGTTTTAGTCCCTTGTTATCAACTCGGATGTTCTTGTCATACAACGTTTGTGATTTCACTGGCTCTTTTTGGAGAAGTTAAGGAAATTAGCCCGATATAGGAAAAACCACCCACCGTTTTTGTTTCTTTAGAACCTAAAAGCCTCATTCCCATTTACCGTGATTGCTTACTTGAATTTCACACTCCTTTGAAAAAAACAGACAATAAAACTCCCAATTGAGGGGGATCAATCCGTAATAAAGTATTCAAAGAATTTTGTTAATTACCAATGTTCTAGATCTCATTCCTTAACTCATTTCATGTTTGCAGTGTATAGGTTTGATTAAATGAGGTAAAGGGAATTGACCTTTCCATGGAGAGGGTGATTGTTCTAATGACGACAATGGCCAAGGATACCAAATTTGCATGTAGATAATGAGAATTGGACGATAATGACATTTAAAATAACTAGCATTTTCGTGTTTCAAGCAAAATTCTAGTTGACTTCTTATGGGTAGTACAATTTTACAACGTCGGCATTTATAGGGCCTCTCAAATCTGGACCATCCATTTGGGACAAAATCAAAGCCCCTCTTAATAATACTTGCTTCACGATATAAGGACCCCTATAATTGGGGGCGAATTTCCCTCTAGAGTCTTGTACATTGGGGAGAGCTTTTCTTAACACCAAACTCCTTCTTTGAGGTTACGAGGTCGCGCCCTTTTGTTGAAGGCCTGAGCTATTCTTTCCTGATAACATTGATTATGACACAAGGCCATCAGTCTCCTTTCATCAATCAAGTTTAGCTGTTTGATGCGTTTCCTTACCTAATTGGCTTCGTCCAAATGAATTTCTGATAGTACCCTGAGTGATGGGATCTCAACCTCTACTGGTAACATTGCTTCAGTACCGTATACTAAAAAGTATGGTGTTGCTCCAATCGACGTTCTGATGGAAGTCCGATAGGCCATGAGTGTGAAGGGTAACATCTCATGCCAGTCCCTATATGTAACAGCCATTTTCTTTTGAGGTTTTTGTTTGTTGCTTCGACAGCTCCATTCATTTGGGGTCGATAAGGAGTAGAGTTCCTGTGAATGATTCGGAATTGCCGGCATAATTCTATCATAAGCTTGTAGTTGAGATTGGTGCTATTATCAGTGATGATTGTTTCAGGAGTCCCGTATCGAGCCAAGATGTCTCTCTTGATGAACTTAACTATGACCTCTTTAGTAACATTCGAGTATGATGAAGCTTCTACCCATTTGCTGAAGTAGTTGATGGCAACTAATATGAAGCGATGCCTATTAGATGCTCTTGGAGTGATAGGGCCGATGATATCTATGACTTACATTAAGAAAGGCCATAGTGCTGAGAGGGCATGCAATTCCTGAGGTGGGGCGTTTATCTTATTCGCATAAGCTTAGCATAAATGACAATGCCTAACATGTTTGATGCAATCACTTTCCATTGTTGACCAATAATACCCTAACCTCATGATTTTCTTTGCCAACATGTACCCATTTATGTGAGGGTCACATATTCCTTCATGTACCTCTTTCATTAAATTCTCAGCCTTTTCATCAGCCATACACCTTAAGAGTGCACCGTCAAATGAGCACCAGTATAAGGTGGACTCACTTACTAAGAATTGGGTAGCCAGTCTCCTAATCATCTTTTTGTCTTTTTTTTTACGGCCTTTTCAGGGTATGCACCTTATTGTAAGAACACCTTAATATCATGATACCATGGTTTTTGGTCTTTTATACCCTCAATCGTTAGGCAAAAGGCAGGCTTGTCTTCAATTTCAATAGTAAGGTGCTGAATCTCGACTCCACCAGATATCTGGATCATAGATGCTAGCGTAGCTAAAGCATCAGCAAATTGGTTATGAGTCCTTGGTACGTAATTGAAGGTGACTTCTATAAAAATTTCTGTTAATTCCATCAAATGCCGATGATAAGGCACCAGCTTAGGATCTTTAGTTTTGTACTCTCCCCATGCTTAGCCAATAATGAGTAAGGAGTCTCCATACACTTCTAATTCTTGAATTTCTTTCTCTAGGGCCATCTTGAGTCTCATGATGCATGCTTCATATTCAGCAATATTATTAGTGTATGGGAAAATGAACCTTGTGGCCACAAGATACTAAGTACCTTCAGGGGATATTAGTATTGCCCCAATTCCACATCCAGATACGTTTAGTTTTGTACTCTCCCCGTACTTGGCCAATAATGAGTAAGGAGTCCCCATACACTTCTAGTTCTTGAATGTCTTTCTTTAGGGCCATCTTAAGTCCCATGATGCATGCTTTATATTCAACAATATTATTAGTGTAGGGGAAAACGAGCCTTATGGCCACAGGATACTGAGTACCTTTAAGGGATATTAGTATTGCCCTAATTCCACATCTAGATACGTTGGCTGCACCATTGAAGAACATTTTCCATTTTGGTGGCTCATCATCCTTTCCTTTATCAGAGTTTCCTCTAACTACTAAGATACCCTCATTGGGGAAATTGACTTATACTTCTTGGGGAGTACTATCAGAAGGGTTTTCTATTAATTGATCTACCAAAGCTTGCCCTTTGACTGAATTTCGGTTCACATATGTAATGTTGAACTCTGATAGCAGCACTTGCCGCTTTGAGATTTTACCAATTAGTGTCGGTTTGTCTGCCAAGTACTTCAAGGGATCATGTTGAGTTAATAATTCCACCTGGTAGTAAAGTATATATTGTCTGAGCCGATGCATTACCCAGACCAACGTACAACAGGTTCTTTCAATTTCTAAATATCTCTGCTCCCCTTTGGTGAATTTTTTGCTCAAGTAATACATAGCCCGTTCCTCTCCTTCCTCATCTTTTTGGCCAAGCATGCACCCCATGGATTCTGGTAATATTGTCAAGTATAGGAATAAAGGCTTCCCAGGTTTTAGAGCTGCCAGAATTAGAGGGTTAATGAGGTATTCTTTAATTATTGTAAAGACCCGCTCATACTCTTTGTCCTAATTGATCTTGGCATTCTTTTTTAATAACTTAAATAAAGGATGACACTTATCTGTGAGTTGGTATATGAACCTGGCTTTATAGTTTAAACGGCTCAATAAACCTCTGATTTCTTTAAGTGTGCGTGGTGGGGGCAGGTCAACTATCGCTTTAACTTTATTAAGGTCTACTTCAATGCCCCTTTGGCTGATTATGAAACCTAATAACTTCCCTGAAGTTGCCTCGAAAGTACACTTCTCTGGGTTAAGTTTCAGCTGGAATTTTCTCAACCTATCAAACAATCTCCTTAGATTTTCCATATGATTTTCTCCTTCTTTAGACTTAGCAATCATATCATTGATATATATCTCGACTTCTTTGTGCATCATGTCATGAAAAATTGCTACCATGGCCTTTTGGTAAGTTGCCCCGGCATTTTTGAGTCCGAAAGTCATCACTTTTTAGCAAAACGTGCCCTAAGTTGTGATGAACGTGGTCTTAGCTTTATCTTCTTCAACCATTCGAATCTGGTTATACCCTAAAAATCTATCCATGAAAGAGAAAATATGATTTCCGGCTGTGTTATCGACCAATACATCGATATTGGGTAAAGGAAAATTATCTTTAGGGGTTGCTTGATTAAGGTCTCGAAAATCCACGAACTCCCTGACTTTCCCATTCTTCTTCATAACTGGTACTATGTTGGCTACCCGCTTAGGATAATCAAATACCCTAGTAAAGCTGACTTCCAATAAGTTTTTAACTTCTTCCTTGATTTTCAACAAGATATCTAGTCGGAACCTTCTCAATTTTTGTTTCTTAGGCTTGAAATCCTCTTGCGTGGGTAAGTGATGGACCACGATCAATGGGTCTAATCTGGGCATATCGTCATAAAACCATGCAAATACGTATTGGTATTCGGATAGCAATGTGGTCATCTTTATCTTTTGATTTTCTTCCAAATTTCCCTCAACCTTCAATACCTTTAGGTTTTCGTTGGTACTGACATTAATTATCTTTGTTGGCTCATCAATGGAAATTCTACTCATTTCATGTTTTTGCCAGCTTTCTTGTACATCATTATGGTCATCAACATCACCCCCGATGACTAACCTAGTAAGGCCGAAAGTGATATCAATATTCTCATTGCCTATTTGCACAAGGTATCCATGGCCATTATTCGAGTCGTTGGATTTGAAAAAAGAAAGTGTGGAAAAGGAAGAGTGTAAGTAAGGTAAGAATAAAGAGAAAAGAAACTGATTTTATTTTGGGGAACTCTCTATTGAGTACAAGTATTTGGAGAACAGAGGCAATTTATTACAAAATTCTATAAAATACTAGATCATGATTCATCCTTTACCCTAGGGAAGACTTATTGTTATTCACAGGGATGGAGAACCAATTATTCAAGTGATGGGCTTTGTTGATTAGGCCAGCCCGTTCATTCTTGTTGGAAGTGCCTTCTTTAGCAAGCTTTGAGTTTTGGGTTTCGGTCTTGATGAAAGTTTTTGACAATGGTGGGAAGTTCATTGGAGCGTGATACAACCTGTCACCCTTTTTGCCCCTAGCATGCATTCTTTGCAATTCTTCTGTTGGGGTTGGAATGTATCCTAACCCATAGGATCCAAACTGGCCTTCTTTGTATTTCAGCCTCTCTTCTTTCTGCTGATTGGTGATCATCCACACCTCATTAAACATCTAGAGTCTAAAGTCCTCTTGTTCTTCTGTACCGATATACGGTATGGCTATCTCTTTATAGATTTCATAATCTTGGTCACCCAGAATTGTGATGACCTGGCTATTAGAGATGAACTTAACTTTCTGGTGAAGAGTTGATGGTATGGCCCCTACTGAATGTATCCAAGGCCTTCTCAATAACAGATTGAAGGTCCTTGGAATGTCTAAAACCTGGAATGGGATGTTGAATGTTTGTGGATCGATATCAACTGATAAGTCCACCTCCCCTATTATCTCTCTCTTGGATCCATCAAAAGCTCTTATTGTTGTTGAACTAGGTTTGATAGCGGTTGTATCGATGCCCAATAGATCTATGATAGCTAAAGGACAAACATTTAGAGATGGCCCATTGTCGATGAGAACTCTTGTTGCGATGATGTTATTTATCCTTATTATTATGAATAGAGGCTTTATGTGCTGGGTACCTTCTTCACCCAGTTCTTCGGTAGAAAAGGAAATCTGATCTATGGTGAGGATGGAATTGGTGACAGAGTTAATCCTTTAAGCCGGGATTTCATAAGGAACCTTAACATCCTTTAGTGTTCTAAATAAGGCCTCTTGGTGTGGATTTGATGCCATCAATAGACTCATGAGGGATATTTATGCCGGAGTCTTAGCAAGCTGGTCCATTATTTTGTACTCATTAGACTTGATCATCTTGGTGAAGGTAATTAATCCTTCTTCATGTTCAACTTGTTCGGTGTTTGGCATTTCTTGTACGCCCTTCTTTTTTAAATCTTCCTTTGGATTGTAGATTCTACTGGAGCGAGTGATTCCCCCTACAAGCGAGTTTGATTGCCCCTGGTTTATTGCCTGGTAATTGAAGGTAGCAGCTTTATAGTCTTCGAGGGCCATAAGTACGTGGAATGTGTACCTTTTAGTTTATGGGACCACTTTTTTTATAGAACCTATGAACCTTTGGTACTTGGTTTTGACCGATCATGTTGATGGCAGATTCTGAGTGGTCAAATATCATATTGATGACAGGTCCATGGTTTGGCAGTAGGTTGTTGTTAACGTTTGGGGTAGGAGCCTCCACAAAATCCAATTGTACTGTAGCTTTATCAATCAAATCTTGGATTTTGTTTTTCAACCTCCAGCATAAATCAGTTGAATGGCCTACTTGCCCTAGGTGATATTGACATCTTGCATTGGGATCAAAGAACTTCAACCTATACCTTTCACCGGGGAGCCTCAAAATGCAGTAGATTATCTCTTCTTAACTTCTCGAGCACTTGACTAAGTATAATTAGTATTTTAGTGAACTGTCTTGGGGCCCTGTTAGCCTGTAGCTAGCTTTTGTACTGTGGTTGAGCTGGCGGAGGATTCATCCTAAAAGAAACTTGGGAGTTAGGTCTTGCATTTGAGTTGACCATGCTAACAGTAGCTTCTCTAGGCTTACTGGTGGTGGGTTTAGTAGAGGGTGGTCTTCTATCTACTATTTCTTGTAGCTTACTACAGGAAATGGCACTCTCAATTCAGCACCCCACTGCCACTATTTCTGCAAAGCTAGAAGAGGCTTGTTCAATCAGGTGAACGAAGTAGGGCTTCTCAAGAGTGTTAATGAAAGTTGCCGTCAGCTCCTTTTCAATTACAGGGATAGATACTCTTGCAATTAGGGACCTCCACCTTAAGCATGTTCTTTGAAGGACTCATTGTGCCTTTTCCTTAGGGTAACCAAACCTATCATTGTTGGTGCCACTTTGACATTAAATCTATATTGCTCATAGAATGCTTTAGCCAGCTTCTCCCATGTATTCACCTAATTTAAGTTCAATTGGGTATACCAGGTTAAGGTAGGGCCTGTCAGGCTGTCCTGAAAGATCTGGACCATGAATTGATCATACTGTGCATACTTGCCCATCTTACGTACGTACAGCCTAGTGTGTAGCTTGGAGCATCCAGTCCCATTGTATTTTTCAAAGTCAAGTGCTTTGAATTTTTTTGGGAAGCTTCCATAATTGTAGGCAGAGAAGTCTGTTATTCCAGCGTGCTTGAATCCATCGTACCCTTCGAGCATTTTCATTTTTTCAGTGATTTTTCAAGTTAAATGCTCTTCGAGCTCCTTTAATCTGTCTTGGTCAACTTTAGGCTTTGGGTTGATTGGGAATGAGTAAGTATTTGGCTCAAAGGTTGGGTTGGCCTTTGGAAATTCCCCTTCAGTTTCAAAGGATTCAAAGCCCTGATTGCCTTTAGGGAAAGCTTCTTCTGTTTCAAGGAGTGGGGCCTCAATATTCTTTCTATATCAAGCTTTGGAGTGCTCTTCATTTAATAGGGCCGTAAACCTAGGTAGAGAGATGCTGTCAGCAAGGAAGCTTAGTGATCTACCATCATTCTCATTATTCATTCTAAAGATTGGAATCTCAACTCTGTGGAGTCAATAACCTCAGGGTTGCTGTTGCCATTATTGTTGTTGTTTCCTTGGTTGGCCATTCTAGTTTGAGAACGAGTTTTGATGGGACTTCTTTGGAAGGTTTGACGTTTGGGAGCTATCTTAGCGACTTGGGGAAAATCACTTCTCGATAAGTTAGCATAGGGATATTTTGAAAAAAGATGCAAACGAATGAAATGCAAGTGAATCACACGGATGAAAAGGAGATGATCGGCAAATGATTAATAGAATGGCAAGTTATTTATTATTTTTGGATTCCCGAAGTCTTATTACATGAAAGAAAGAAAAAGGTACAAATTCATCTATGCTAATTTCCTTTTTTTTTTTCTATAGGCTAGATGACATTTTCTTCTTCTTTTAGTCATGCTTAGCTGCTTTTTCAAACTCTTGAATTTTCTTTTAGGCTATCTTCAACTGGTGTTCCAAGGTGTGTGACCTTTGCCTAGATTTTAGGCATAAGTTCGCCCATTTATCTTTCTCATCATAGAGGATCTCCATATGCGCTTTCATTTGGTCCATATAGGTCACCACTTTAGAATTAGGGTGCACAGGGGAGGTTTGAAGGACTTCTGGTGCTCGATATCGCATTACGCCTACCTTATGAAGTTTATTGTATAAATACTCTTTAGTGACTCGGTATTTGTCCACTTCTCCTATGAACTCACTCAGATTGAAGTTTGGGCTTATTATCCGGGTGTCCCACCAAGCTTTGATCTTGTAAAGTTTGGATACCTTTTCTGTAGAGTGAGACTCTTCGAGATTAAGAGTGAATGGTTCCAATGAAGGTTTGTGAACTATGTCTTCAATCCCTCCAAATTTTCTTATCATGTTGCTTGGATAGTAGCCTGTACACCAGCTCATCTTGATTAGTGGTATATCATTGTAATTCTTGCAAATTGGTATGACCTTAGTGTAATTGCTCCACCTAGCAATCCACAGTATGTCTTCTACTTGAAAATCTTGTAGAACCTTTATCCAGAGAAGGGTAGGGATATCTTCTGGTAATTTAATTTTATTGATAAAAGAATCAATAAGGTCAACCTTATTCGTGAATGCTCTCCTTATTAAATCCAACCCAAAGCACTTGATGTGACTGATGAACCAAACTATTAATAGTGCCATGCTTAACCTGAGATCTCTGCAGCCCCTTTCCTTAAGGAAATTAAGATTCCTTATCTGCTCAGCAAGTAGGGCATGAATGTAGGATTTACCTTCTTAGAATTGAGCTACTAACTCTGTTACCCTAAAATGTATAAGAAGAGACCCATTTAGGAACAAGATAGTGGCGAACACAGCTAGCACATAGGCCTTGATTCGGTTTTCTCTCCAATTCCCAAAAAATAGTGCTTGATTGTTGGAATTGGGCTCATTTTGGAACTAATGGACTAAATCCCATATCTTGATGGCGTATTTGTTGCAGTCATTTAAGGCTTCATTTATCTCAGTCTTACAGATTCCTAAGAATTTTGAGAAGATATTTGTTGGGCTGAAGCTGAGTTCCAGGACGTATATTTTGTCTAAAGGAGGCGCTTGAAGTAGTTGGGTGTATTATTCTAGAGTTAGGCTGATTAGATGTGGTCCAACTTGAAAAGCCACTTCTTTGGGCTCTCAGAAATGGACTAAGGCCCTTACTAGTGTGATGTTAACCTTCACTTTGGCTAGTGAGAGTATGGGTCTAATTTTGTTGGTAATGAATTGTTGCTCTCTCGGACTGAAGGTTTGAAATTACTGGTTAAGTATAGGCTTTGGGTTTGTAGACATGAATCTCTTTGGCGAGAACCCTAGTGTTGGATGAGTTGGCCATTTCTGAAACATTATAATGAAAGCATAAATTACAAGGAAAAGGCTAATTACAAGAAGAAAAAATATACCAAACCTCCTATGTACATCAATTCTAAGAAGGATGTAGGGAAAAACTTCGGAATCTTCATCATTTTTTTTTTTTATGTAACATTGCCATTTTGTTAATTATTTGTTGACCCTATGAAGTGTAATGCAAGATAGGTAGGTTCTAACGGTCCTTAAACTTTGTAACCTCACACATTTATAAAGAAACGGTTCTTTGGTCACATCGAAGTTTATGTGGGGTAGCCTAATTGGCCCCACTATGTCCAAGACTTTATACAACGATTCCTTGTCTTAAGGTCCTATGATGGCCCGGGTTTGATCGCATCTACCATGCATTCATGATACAGCAATATAAATCTTATGCTTACTAAAATAAATAAGCTAATTAAAACAAATATGTACACGAAACCAACAATAAATAAACAAATCAATATATAAAGAAATAAATAAATAACTAAACAATGTGGGTAATTTGAAAAGCGATTTTAATTTCAAAATGTTTTTAAGTGGTTAGCCTTCTTGACAGTCCCCAGTGGAGTCGCCAAGCTATTAAGCCAGGTTTTTCACCCTCCCAGTTCTTTTTATAAAATTAGATCTTCTCTAAATCGATCAATACTAAACCCTACCTGTTTAATATTGACCCTCGACTGGGGTTTAAAGAAGACCATTTTTTCCAACTTGAAAAGATTTGGAGTTGCCACTCAACTAGAGTTGGGAAAAGGGGTTAAGTTATAACCAATTCGGTGAATTGGTTATAACTTAGCTACCGGTTTATCGATTAAAAAATCAAGTTATAAATACGGTTTTTTGAAAATTAGAGATATAAATCCAGGGGCTAATTTATTAAACCCCAAATGGGTACCACTTTTAACTTTTTGAATTTAATTTCGCTTTTCAAATATACCCTTTAATTTCTAAAAACATCTAATTATGATACGTGTGATTAAATTGATTAATTTACATAAATATCTAAAAATGGGAAAAATAAAACTTTCCATATTTTAAGTCACCTCATACTTATATACAAGTGCTTACGTACCCGCTATTCGGGATCAAACGTACGTGGTTCTTTTTGTAAAACTTTAGTAGATTGGTTTCGTTTTAAAAAGCAATCGAGTTTACATTTTATTCATTTTTGATTTATTGAAGGAAATTCCTAAAATGTCCTAATCGTTTTTTTTTTTAATTTTTGGAAACTTTAAAATGGCCTTAATTTAGAAAGAGGTCTATTTATTCTCATTTTATTTTTAGAAAATCAATTTTTTTCTAAGTGACAAAAAGAAATCATAATCTTTTTATTTACCTATTTATTTTTCTATTTTCATATTTTATTTATTTCATATTTTTTTCTTTTATTCTTTTTCTTAATTTATTCATTACTTATTACTTATTTAATAAAGTAAAATAAAACACAATTACCTTCTTTTTTTTTCTTTTCCTGTTTTTTCCTTTTCTTCCTTTTCTTCTTTTCTTTCTATTATTATTATTTTCTATTACATTTAAATAAAACAAATAAACGAAATAAAACAATAAATGAATAAATAAAACTTTAGACGGATTTGGATGCACAGGTCGGACCTAGGCGGATCGGACAGGTCGGGTTGGGTCGGATCGGATCGACTTCATTGGATTCGGGTTAGCCTTCCATAGCCGCAGTGTCGTAAAGGTGATTCCAATTGATTGGAGCTCCAAATTGATTGGGAAATGGGATTTGTGTGATTTTCCAATTAGGTTTAAGGGGGATAGGTTTGATGCCTTGATGTTTGGTAGCGGTTGAGAGGGTCATCGGAGGTAGTGGTTAGCGTTGGAGCTTGGGTGGCGTTGGAGGGGGTTGTTGGTCGTGAACAGTTAATTAGAGTAGCATTTTTGGAGTGTGGGGACCTCGGTTGTAGGAGTAGTTTGGGCCGAGGGTGACTAACGGTGATGGTTCAAGGGAGGTGAGCTTTGGTGGTTAGGGTTTAAGGGTGGCGGTTCGGTTGAATGGCTAGGGGTCACAGCGAAGGTTGAAAGTAGCTGGGTTAGGGAGCCTAAGTCGCAGGTAGTCTTCCTAAAGTGGTGGCTCCGCTCGGGTTGGAGTGAAGAGAGGAAATCGAAGAGAGAGAGTGTGTAGGTTAAAGAGAGAAAGTGATCGGGACTGGATAAAGAGGGTGTGGGGATTGATTCTGTTCATTGTGTGTGTCCGTCTATGTCCCATGATCATCAATTTATACACAAATTCAACCTAGAAACGAAAGAAAGTTGGAATTGGGTTAACGAAGAATGCCCAAGAAAACAGCTTTTTTCAAATTTTTGGAGCTCAAATTGAATGCTCCTTTGACTATATTTAGACATGTTTTTTGTATCGATTCACAATAGGCTATGTCTATTCTGCAATTTCGCCATTGATTTGGTGAAATTGCAATGGGAAAGGGTCCAAAAATCATGTTGAAGTAGGTGGTCTGAAGTGGAAAGTACTAGAAACCTGGAGAAAGTCGAGGGAAAAAGAGGGGAAGAGAGGGAAAGAGAGGAAAAAGAAAGGAAAAGGAAGGAAGGGGGAAGAAAAAGTGGGCTGACGTGGCGCCACATCAGCCGTGCCAACTAACCCCGGCATGCCACGTCAGTAGGCCAGTAAATCCGATGATGCCACGTGTCAAGACACGTGACGCAATTAGACCTTAACACATAGCAGTCCCTGATGTGATTGAAAACCAAAAAAATGAGAAAAAGGCCTCCCTGCCTTTGCCAAGTTTCAAACCTAAGACCTTATACTTTATACTAGTGCTATGTTCATATGCTTAACCGTCAGGTCATTGGCCTGTGCCTTGTCCATATATGCTGGGCCATATTTAAATCTAAGCCCAGGTTCAATGGCCTAATTTCTAAACTTAAATTTAATCTAACAAAATGTTATTTTCTAAAATCTTTTATTTATTTATTTATTATTTTTTGGTGATTTTTTCAAAATTTCTTATTTTTTGTGCTTTTTTTTTTCCTATTTTCCTATTTTCTTATGTTTTTCTAGAATTCTTATCTTTCTAAATTTCTTCATCTTTTGGGGCTTTCCTTAATTTTCTATTTTTTTTAAACTTTTTCTAATTTAGGATCCTATAACTTAATTTAAAAAAATAAAAGGGGGCAAAAATTAGGTGTCTACAAGTAGAAATTGTTTAGTCACCATCGAGTACTTGCTTAGATCCTTCCTAATGGGTAGAGTATCCTAAATCTGTTATAAGCCCTCTATGAGTACTTGGTGGTACAGGCAACACCATAATTATTTAATTATTTTTATTTATGGAAGACTTTAGGCGAATAGGTGTACCTTCCAGAACTGCTAAGGGAAGCTGTTTAGCAGCTTAGACTTGTTCATAAACCATTGCAAGGATGAGTTCCTTAGACTAGAGTTGCTTGAATAAGCGAATTTCTAGACTAGCTAGACAAAGTTGGTTCAAACAGGTAAGTTGAAGAAGCTTGGTCCAAGCGACTTCAAGGTCACCTAAGAGATTGATGCCTTCATAGATCTAAGGTACAATAAGTTAATAAATGCCAAGGAGATTGTACAGAGGTACTTCTCTAGGTCGATCTCCCAACTCTTCCCTAGTATGGAGAAGTCCATGATAAGAAATGGCGGGGAGGTATGGGTCTGAACTAATGTGAATTGACTCCTCTATCATACCGACGTAGGCTCATAGGAAGCTCTCATTTGTCCATCATTATTTGAAGAATGGGGGATTCCTCCTTACCCATGTTAGTCATGGCGAGGTTCGTAAGTATTTGTAATAATTTGTACTAACGTTAACTTTACTCATTTTGTTTTTGCAGGTGAGAAGCTGTCAAGGTTTGTGAAGCTATCCCAACTTAGGAGTTGAGAACTCCTTAAGTGGTAGAAGTTTAGAACCAAACCAAAAAAGAAAGCCAGCAAACAGAAAGCCAAATACTTCAAGATAAAGTCTATTGTGGGGGAGTCAAGCATTAAGGGAGCCACCAATTTTGTAAGGAATCCCGCTTGACATCAATATCGTAGAGTTAGTGATGATTGAGTTAGAGAACATCGTAGTTCTACTGTCGGAGCTTATTATTGCTGAGTAAGAGTTGGTGGTGCTCTCCTCTCCTTTTGAGGGTAGAGGGATGAGGCTTGAAGTTAATGGAGGAAAAGAGTTGGTTAGCTAGAAAAGGAAGGCCCTGGAGGCGAGCAAAGCAAGAGTGCAGCTGTAAAAGAAGGTAAAAGAGATTGTCAAGGCTCCACATCTCTCTAAAGCCGCTAGGGTGTTGCTTGACTAAGTTAGCATGCTCTAATTTCCCTTTACTCATCCTTGCCTCGCTTTCGATCAAATGGGGTAGGCTAACATGGATGAGCTCAACCAATGCTAATGGATGGTCCTAAAGTTGTACGGGAATGTGTTGTATTCATCTCAAAATATTTGTCTGTACGAGGGGACGAATGAGATTGCCACTCAACAAGTTAGAGGGAAGATCCTCCAGTTGCAGTAGAATATCTGATAAGCAATGTGACACTATAGCACAGGAAGCTCAGCCATTAGGCCATGATGGGGTCTTACACCTTGGCTAACTGGGCTATCTTAGATAAGGAGGTAGAGACCAAGGGTAAGTTAGTCTCTGAGATGGGGGGTCATTACCCCACCTTGGCTCGTTAAGTAAGTTGTGATTTTGTCAAGTTATCTTCCTTTTACAATGTACTTTAAGTCTTTTTGTTTTTCTAATCATTTGTCATTTATTTGATTTTATGTAGTGCAATGGTCTAGTGCTGTAGTGGCTTGTACATTACAACCAGGTTTTAGAAAAGCTAAAGTTCCTTCAAAGCAAGTTATTTGGAGCTTGTCAACATCATAGGAGGCGGAGTCCTCTTCCATAAGTTACCATATTAAATTGCACAAAGCTAATAGGCTTTTTTGTCATGCTTCTTCATAGATATTAGCGCTGGAGGCTAAGATGAAGAGGGGGAGGCAAGGGCATAAGGAGTCTAAGAAAGGGGTTGTCAAGGAGGTTGCCCACTAAGGCAATAATTGGAAGAAGAGTGGAAATTTAAAGCTGAGCTCTCTAAGAAGTTGGAAATTGAGTAGAAGGCTAAGGTGATGCTCAACTGATGTAACCTAGATCTAAGTGTATCTTTAGGATATAGACTGAGTTGATGATGAAGGATAAGCAGTGCTCTTCTGTGGAGAACTTTCTCTCTAGAGCTAGCTAGTAAAAAAGGGGAGCTAGAGGGGGAGATCAAGGCTTTCATAATGAGGTTAGTGAGATGAAGGAGCTAATCACAAGCTTAAAAAAAAGGAGATGTCATGTATTCCACCTTCGAGTAGAAGGCCATAGAAAGATTCTTGAAGTGTAAGCGATGGAATGATGAGTGCAAGGACATTTCTATTGAAACAGGTTAGGAGATAAAAAATATGGCGCTTCAACAACACCATGTCCTAAACTTGAGCTTCTTGGACTTTTTGGATGGTTCGATTCATAGGGAAGAAAGGAAGCCTAAGATAAGAAGGAAGCGACCACTCTTTCTATAAAGGCTATCCAAGAAGATGCTCTAGCATCCTCTTCAACCTCAAAAGATGTACAGGGGGTTACTCCCAAAGAAACTCAGAGAGAAAATCAAAATGAGAGTGACCTTCTTATCAGCCAAAGCAAGGAGACTCCTCCTCTCCTTTCCTTAGCTTAAGATACTCTTGCTTTGACGAATCAGCCCTTTAAGCAAATTGATGATTTAGATTTTTTTGAGTTGTCGAAGCTGGTTGATCCCAAGTAACAAGCTACTATTTCCTTCCCTTTTTTCTTTTTATTTTCATTGTACTTGTCTGTCTTATTTCTACTTTCTATGTATTTCTATAAAGACTTTGAAAATGTAAAGGCTGGTATGATGGCCTCTAGGCTTGTAACTACCTTATAGAAGCTCTAAATCGTAATAAGGAGTTTGATTTTGTAATTGTTTCATTTTGTGCTTCATTCTTCTTTTCACATTACTGTCTTATAGTATCTAGCATTCTTAGTTAAAGAGTTAATGTTACTCTTCTTGTAGGTCTATTCATCTATTAGTAGCTTAGGTCGTTGCACTTAGAGAAGAGTTGAGGTAACTCTTCTGGGGGGACCGTTCATCTGTTAGTAGTTGTAGTCATTTCACTTAGGGAAGAGTTAGGGTTACTCTTTCAAGGGGACTGTTTTGTTGTTAATAACTTAGATCATTTCAAGGGGTCGAGCTGGTGGTATTCCAGCGGGCACTATAAGAGTTCCTTGGTTGTGTAAGAGATGTTCCCTATTGCCGAGGTTACCTAATGGGGATTAAGTTAGTAGTGTTTTGGCCTACTCTTACTAGAAGAGGTACATGAATTAAGGGCCCTTTTGAGGAATTTAATAGTTTATAGGTCCATCCACCCAACATGGGCTAGCATAAGTTGAAAAATAAAAATAACAAGAAATACATAACAAGTTTTAGGGAATGAAATTCATGATTGATTTTGAAAAACACAATCATAATTACATGGACTCAATTGACATATAAGTGAAAGTTATCGACATTTCTAGCGTGTGGGATGAGTTATCCATCCAATCTTTCTAACTTATATGCACCATTCCCTAGGTTTTCTCTGACTCGAATTGGATCTTCTTAATTAAGGGCCAATTTCCTCATCCTTCTCTTAAGCTAGTCCCTTGAAGTCTTCCATAGTCTAAGTCTCCTGCCTTAAACTCTTTATGCTAGACTTTCTTGTTATAATATTTAGTCGCCCTATGTTGATAAGCAGCCATGCCAGTTGCAACAAGGCCTCGGATTTCTTCTATGGTATTTACATTGGCCTGCATGATTGATTCATTTACAAGTGCATTGAAAGATTGTATCATGATGTTGGGAAGTGTTAGCTCTATGGAGAGGACAATTTCCAATCCGAAGGCCAAACAAAATGGTGTTTCGCTTGTGGATGTGCAATGAGTAGTCCTGTATCCCCATAGAATGTTTGGAAGTTCATTTGCCCATTCGTCTTAAGCTTAGTTAACCCTCTTAATGCTGTTAAGGATGATCTTATTGGTTAACTCAACCTAGCCATTGGACTAGAGGTACACGATCGAGGTAAAGTGGAGTATGATGTGGTGCTCGACGTAAAATTCCCTAAACTTGGGATTGTCAAACTCAACCCCACATTATCCATTATGAGGGCATATGGAACGCAGAATCTAGATAGGATGTTGTTGCAAACAAAGCATTTCATGCTCCTCTCCATAATCTTAGTGATGACCTTGACCTGGACCCATTTAGTATAGTAGTCTACAGCCACAATGATGAATAACCATCCTCCATACATTTTTAGGAAGGCATTGGTATGTTAATGCCCTATTGGGCAAGGAGCCATGGGCTCATCAAAGGTTGAAGGTTAGAGTTAGGGGCATGTGTGACTAAAGCATGCTTCTAGCATTGTAGACGCTTCTGGGTGACTAACTTCTCATCTTGCCGCATAGACGGCTAGTAGTATCTAAGCTAAAGAGCTCGAATAGAGAAAGCCTATGACTTGACGTAGTTACAACATATACTGGCATACAACTCTTCTATAGCATGTAGCCCTTCTCTAGGTATGAGACACATTAATGAAGGGAGGTTAACCCTTCTTCTGTACATAATTCTATCAATCAGAGTTTAGTTGGTGACATGGTATCCTAACTTCTTGGCCTCTTTCTAGCCAATAATTTGCCTTGCTCGAGGTAATCTCTAATAGGGTCCTTTCAGCTTGACTCTATAAGTGCCATGTTAAGCTCAAGGAGTTCATCTCTGCCCTAGTTAATACTTCTCTCTCATAGGCACTCAATGAATATTCTTATTTCTCTCACCCTAGCTAATACTTTTCTCTCATGGGCACTCAATGACTATTCTGGTGTCTTTTACCTCAAGACTATGTATCCTTATCGAGGTAGGTTAGACAACCAATCAGCTATTGAGTTCTCAATTTAGGGAATTTTTGTGATATTCCAAAAAGGGAACTCAGTCAAAAGGGTCTTCACCTTCTCTAAGCACCTTACCATAGTATCGTTTATGTCCTCATTTTCACCTCGAAATTGTTGGATGACGAACGTAGAGTTTGAGAAAACATCTAAGTGCTCAGCATCAATCTCTTTAGCAATCTTAAGACCATTGATCACTGCCTCATATTGAGATTCGTTATTGCTTGTATTGAACCAAAACCTGAGAGCATAGTAGACTATGGTCTTTTGTAGTCTAGTTAGCACTAAACCTACGACTCTTCCTTCAAAGGTGAATGAATTATTAATGTAGAGAATTCACACCAGTTTGTCATCTTCAATTGGTGCTTCCTCTTCTTTAGTGTACTCTACAATGAAGTCGGCCAACACTTACGCTTTATAGGTCATTCATCGTTGGTATCAAATTTAATATGTGCTCAACTCTAACATACACTTAACCATTCGACTAGATGCATCAAGCTTCTATAGAAGTATGTAAAGCGACTGGTCTATCAACATGATGATTAGGTATGCTTAGAAGTATGGTTGAAGCCATCGTATAAAAATCACCACTACTAAGGCAAATTTCTCCATCTTGGAATACCTAACCTTAGGCCGTCAAGGAATGTGACTAACATAGTATACATGCCCGTATTCTCTTTCTTCCACCTTGACTAGCATGGACAAAAGTGCTTTGTTATTGACAGCTAGGTATAGGTAAAGATCCTTCCTTGGTACATGCTTTGACAAGATCAGTAGGTGCTTATGGAAATCTCATAACTCCTTAAAGGCAGCTTGACATTGGGAAGTCCACTCATAACCCTTAGGATTCTTCAAGATCTTAAAGAACTCCATGTACTAGTTTGCACTTTTGAAGACAAATCGGCTTAGCGCGACTTCAGTACCGATGAACTTTTAAACTTCCTTGATCATAGTGGAGGCCTTATTTTCTTTGATGGTAGTGATCTTTTCAAGGTTGGCATCGATTCTACACTAAGTGACTATGAAGCCCAAAAATTTGCTAAAGGCGACCCCAAATACACACTTTTAGGGGTTTACCTTCATGTCATATATTCTCATTATGTTAAATACCTCTTGTAGATCCTTAATGTGGTCATCAGGCTACTTGCTCTCGATGATCATATCATCTATGTGCACCACCATATTACGCTCAAGTTGAGGTTTAAATAACATGGTCACAATCCTCTGATATGTTGCCCCGACATTCTTAAGGTTAAAAGGCATGATAGTATAGTGGTAGGTGCCAAAGTTTGTGATGAAGGAGGTGAAGACTTCATCTTTTAGGTGCATCTTGATCTAATTGTACCTTGAAAAAGCTATTGAACCTAGAGGTCCTTGTTTATGATTTTGATGAGAACAAATCTATGCAAGTCATGATTAATCAATCATTGTTATAAACCAATTTGTAATTCTCATAAGAACTTTATCAATTAGATCTTTTAAGGAAGTAAAGGTAACTTGGAAATACTTTACGACTTATTAAATTGATTCTAATGTTGTTAAAAGAAGAACAAGTGATCAAGAATTGTCTATTGTATCTAAGTGTATTTTTTAGCTGTTTTGGTATGAATCATTCAGTTGGTTGTAATGGAACCATCTGGCTAGTTACATCAAGTGTTCTGTGATTAGTGGCAGGTTATGGACTATGTGGTTGGTTGTCCTTAGACTGTTTAGTAGGTTGATGCAAGTTAGTATAGTGTATTGGATTGTCTAGTTAGTTTCTACAGGTCAATGAGCTATGTTGGACTATGTGACTGGTGACCTGAAGACCATCCAAATGGTGACCCTATTTGAATGGACTGTTCAGCTGGTCCAACCTGAACTGTTCAGCTGGTCTACATTGAAAAGAGCCGTTACAGAGTATTAAATGATGGGAGAAGTAAACTAATAGTTAGATTTTTGTTAAAGGATATAAATATGAGTTAGTGGACAGTTGAAGGACAATTAATAGAGATATATTCATGCAATTATTCTTCTTGTCTAGTTGTACTTCATTCTAATGGTCTTATGCTCATTTTTGTAATCTTTTGTAAACTCTAGTATAATGTCAAGTTTCATATCTGTGCTTTTTACTTAAGAGAGAGCACTATACTAAATGATTAAGTGTTATTGTGATTGTAAGATCATTTGTGATAAAAATTATGTGTAGGTACTTACGCCTTTGAGATTGTCATCAATAAAATTGTGTGTAAAGACTTTAGTTGAGGCATTAGGTGATCGTGGAGAGTAGGAAGTGGTCTAAACTCTACGTTAAAATTCTAGGCTTGGTTTCTTTATCCCTTTCTCTTTATATTTCTACAATCTAATTATTTCTTAAATATTTCCATATTACATCTATTTGTCAATTTGGTCAAAGCTTTGTTGTTAAAGTAAAAATTGGTCATTTAACTCAATTCAAACCCTCCCCCCTCTTAAGTTCCTAGTGTAATATTTCAATCCGTATCAGCTAGCCTCTATAGTTTTCATTACTTAATTGCATTATAGAGTAAATATTATGGCACTAAATGTCCTAGGTTTCATGGAGGGTTAAGCTATAAATAAGCCACCACTTTTTACTAGTGGAAATTATCCCAATTGAAAGTGTAGAATTTTTATTAAAGCACAAAAGAGAAAACTTTGGGATGTAATTGAAAAAGGACCAATTAAAATAGAAGAAAAAGGAAGAGGATGAATATACCAAGGAAGACGGGAAGAAAGTAAACCTAAATGAAATAGTAATGAACATGTTGTATTGTGCTATGAGCAAAAATGATTTTAATAGAACTTGTATATACACAAATGCTAAAGAAATTTAGGTTGAGCTATAAAGTACATATGAAGGCACATTTAGAGTTAAAGATACTAAAATATGTTTATTATGTGGTGAATTTGAAATTTTGTAAAATGCTTCCTAATGAGACCACAAATGGAATGCATAAGAGATTTATTGATATTATTAATTCATTAATGGTGCTTGGTAAGAGATTTTCTAACTTGGAAATTAATTCGAAAATCCTTAGGTCTCTTCCAAAAGAATGGGAAGCCAAGAAGACTACTATTGAAGAAGTACAGATCTAGAAGCACTATCAAGTGAATAACTTCTTGGTACACTCAAGACTTATGAGATGATCAAAAGACACGAAAAAGAATCCAAGAAGAAGGCTATTGCTCTCAAAGACACTAATTGCAATACTAGTGATGAAGGCAATGAAAGTGATAATGATGATGATGAAATGGCAATGATGGTAAGAAGATTTAAGAAGCTCATAAAGTTTAACAAAAAGTTAAGGAAAGACAAAATTGGTGGTGGCAATACCTCAAAGCCTACAAAGGAGAAAAAGGATGTTATAAAGTGCTACAATCGCCAACAATCGGGACACATTAAAGATTATTGTCTACTCTTTAAGAAAGGTGACAAAGCATCAAGAAAGAAAACTATGGTGGCCACTTAGAGTAATAGTGATTCGGATGACAATCTTTGCCTCATGGCCTTGAAAGAAATGTATGATGATATTTTAAAAGACTTTGTTAAAATGAAAAAGTAGAATAAGATTCTTAAATAAATGATGAATGATGTAGGAAATTAATTTGATATATTCATACATAAGTATAATAAGATAGTTGAGGAAAAAGATACCCTAAAGGAGGATAATGAATCTGAGAATTGAAAATGAAAAGTTGAAAGTTAAGCATTATAGTTTAAAGAAGGAAAATGACGAATTGAACAAAAAGAATAGGGAAATCATGAAAGAAAATAAAGAGCCAATTAAGGAAAATGAAGGAATGAAATCAAAGATCAAAGTAATTTAGAATGAGAATGTAAGTATAGATAAGTTAGCTAAGTTAGAAATAGAAAATGAAAAATCTAGCCTAAATGATTCAAGACAAACTATAGCTAAGTTTGTTGAAGGTGAAAAGAATTTGAAAAAACTTTTTCTACAACAAAGGCATAGTCTTGAGAAAACTCGAATTCGCTATAATAAAAACAATATCTACAAGTCTTACAAAAGTTACCTTGTTAAACCAACTAATAAAACTTGTAATTATTATGGAATGTATGGTTATATTGCTCACACGTGTAATAAGGAGAAATACCAACTTAAATCATAAAGAAAAAAGGTTTGGGTCCCAAAGGGACATAGTTTATTACTACAACTAATTCGAAAGGACCTAAAATCAAGTGAGTACCAAAAGTTTAAATTTCTTATTCTTGTAGGAACCTTCAAGGAAGAGCAACAAATGGATTTTGGATAGTGAATGCTCAAGACATATGACGGGAGACCCTATCAAATTCACCACATTGACCTTGAAGGATAAAAGGGAATGTTACCTTTGGGAACAATAGAAAATCAACTGTCTTGAGTGAAGGTAACATTCTTATTAATAATAATCTTGTCATTAAAGGTTTATTACTAGTTAACAATCTAAGGCATAACTTGCTTAGCGTTAATTAATTATGTGATGATGGATGTAAGGTTACATTCCTAACAAATAAGTATATCATTA
The DNA here is from genome assembly GCA_024138005.1 of Lumnitzera racemosa. Lineage (NCBI taxonomy): Eukaryota > Viridiplantae > Streptophyta > Magnoliopsida > Myrtales > Combretaceae > Lumnitzera > Lumnitzera racemosa. The sequence goes on from JAMXBC010000003.1 coordinate 3,533,002, forward strand.
AAAGAATTAACAATGATCAAATTGGCTTTAAAGGGTATAGACAAGGAAACATTTATAAAATCAATTTTAATAATTTTTCAAGTCAAAATGAAATTCACCTATCCGTCTAAAATAATGATAGTTGGTTGCTGCATAGAAGATTAAGACGTACTAGCATGGAAGTCATTTCTAAGCTTGTTAAAAGAGATCTTGTAAAACGTCTACCAAAAATTAATTTTCAAAAGGACAAATTATACCAAGCATGTCAATAAGGAAAACAAATAAAAATTTTTTTCAAATCAAATGATGTTATCTTATCTTCTAGGCTACTGCAACTACTACATTTAGACTTGTTTGGCCCTATACAAACATTAAGTTTAGGTAGAAAAAGATACACTTTAGTAATTGTTAATGATTTCTCTAGATAGACATAGACCTATTTTTTTGCAAGTAAGGATGAAACAAAACATGTGTTCTTTAAATATTGCAAGAGGGTCTAAATAAAAAAAAAAAAGGCCTTATAATTGCTTATCTCAAGAGTAATCATGGGGGAGAATTTGAAAACTTTGAAATGAATGATTTTTGTAATCAATATGGCATAAAACATACCTTTTTGACACTTAGAACTCCACAATAAAATAGAGTTGTCGAAAGAAAAAGTAGGACCATAATTGAAATGGCTAAAATAATGCTTTGTGAAAACAATTTGGCAAAGCATTTTTGGGTAAAAGCTGTTAATGCCGTATGTTACATTTTAAGCTGTGTTTTCATAAGATCAATTTTAAAGAAAATCCCTATGAACATTGGAAAGGAAGGAGGCCTAAAATTTATTATTTTCACGCTTTTGATACCAAATGTTATGTACTTAATAATGGTAAAGAACAATTAGGAAAATTTGACTCTAAATCAGATGAGACTATTTTTCTTAGATACTCACTAATAAGTAAAGTATATATAGTATTTAATAAAAGAACTTTAGTTGTTGAAGAATCTATAAAATTGTGTTTGATGATTCATTGCCTTTAATAATGAAATGAATGTTATAAGTGCTCATTTAGATAGGCTAGACTTAAGCATTGACCAAAACAATGTTCTTAATAAAGATGTTCTTAGGGAAGATAAAGATATAAATCAATCAAATTTAGACCTTCCTATAGAATGGTGATTTGTTAAAGATTACTCTAAAGAACTAATCATAGGAGAGCCTTTAAATAGGGTATTAATATGATCATCCCTTAGATATAAGTAACCTAGTATTCTTGCCTAAAGTTGAGCCTAAGAATTTTGATGAAGCTCTAAAAGATGAATGTTGGATACAAGCAATGTAAGAGAAACTTAATCAATTTACTAGGAATGAAGTATGGGATCTAGTATCTAGACCTAGTAATAGACCGATAATTGGAACAAAATGGGTTTTTAGAAACAAACTTGATGAAACGGGTATAGTAACTAGGAATAAGGCTAGATTAGTTGCTAAGGGCTATAACTAAGAAGAAGGGATGGATATTGATGAGACCTTTGCCTCGGTTGCTAGACTATAAGTGATTAGGATGATTTTAGCATTTACGGCACATAAAGACTTCAAACAATTCCAAATGGATGTTAAAAGTGCTTTCTTAAATGGCTATATCCAAGAAGAAGTGTATGTAGAACAATCTTCGGGTTTTGAGCATAATGAGTTACCCGATCATGTTTATAAACTCAATAAAGCACTCTGTAAACTTAAACAAGCTCCTAGAGCTTGGTATAAAAGACTTAGTAGCTTCGTAATAGAAAATGGCTTTATGAGAGGGAAGTTGGATACAACTTTGTTCATTAAAAATCACAATTCTTATACATTGATTATTCAAATTTATGTAAATGATATAGTGTTTGGAGCTAGTAGCATGGACCTTGTAAGTGAATTCGTAGAGTGTATGAAGAAAGAATTTGAAATGAGTATGATGGGAGAACTCAATTACTTTTTAAGTGTCCAAGTTAAGCAAACCGAAAATAGAACATTTATAAATCAATCTAAGTATATAAGAGAGCTTTTGAAACATTTTAAAATGGATAATTGTAAAGTTAGGGCTACTCCTATGAGCACAACACTAAAACTAAACAAAGATGAACATGGTAAATCAATTTGTGAAAATCTTTATAGAGGTATGATGGGAAGCATACCATACCTAACTGCATCTAGACCGAATATCATGTTTATCGTATGCTTATGCGCAAGATTTCAATATTGTCCGAAAGAATCTCACTTGAATGAGGTAAAACGCATCTTCAAGTATCTAGTAGGTACTATTGAAATTAGTTTGTGGTATCCCAAATACACTTCTTTTGATCTTGTAAGATATTCTGATGTTGACTTTGCCAGATGCAAAGTTAACCGAAAAAGCACAAGCGATACATGTTACTTTTTAGGAAACTCTCAGTATCTTGGCACTATAAGAAACAAAACTCTATGGCACTCTCAATCGCTGAGGCTGAATATGTGACCGCATTAGTTGTTGTGCTCAAATCCTATGGATGAAGTAAATATTATAAGACTATGGTCTTAATTTCTCCAATATCCTAAATCAATATGATAACATAATTACCATTAACCTTACCAAAAATCTGATCTAACACTTAAGGACTAAGCAAATTGATATTAAACATCATTTTATTAGAGATTATGTTCAAAATAATGATGTGTGCTTAGAATTTGTGAATATAAGTAGTCAAATAGCTGATATTTTCATTAAACCTTTAAGTGAGGATTGCTTTTGCACTTTAAGAAGAGAGTTAGGTATGATCATGTAAGATAAGTGTTAAGACCCATAAACATAGATAGTGACTTTTGCATATAATGAGGTTTTCTTTTAGACAACCGGTTTAGAACACTATTTTCAATCTAAGAAATAAGGTTAATTAGGCTTCTTATATAAATTCTGTCATTTGTTATATTTTGTGCAAACTTTCTCTTCTTCCTTGTTTTTCATTAGGACATATCTCTTGTCATTTTATTTTATTTTTTTTTGTGTTTGCATTAAGTCTACAAATTATAATGAATTGGTTGAAATAGTTATTCTAAAGCTTACTTCAATTTGGAAAAACTAATTAGAGCATTTTGAGAGGGTTCTCTCTAGTTATTTTATTAATTAAATAACTAGCTTAAATGTCAACCATATAACAATCATCAAGAATTCATGAGCTAATATTCTTCTCAAGTAAGCTATTGTGGAATATAGTTAACCTATCAAACAGTAGTATCAACCATACAAAGTTGTATTAAGTCTTTTAACCTTAAAATGTTTGCTCGAACCATTTGGATGGTTACACTCAAACCATTTGAACAGTCTTAATAGATACCCTTTAGTTTTGACATTCTATATGCAACTATTTGAACAATTCCCCCCAAACGTAAGTATAGTTGCATCAAGGATTCTAACCACAGATTACCTCCTCGGATTGTTTGAACGGTTGCCTTGAATTGTGGGGATGGTTCTAACAATTGATTCAAAAATCCAATTTCTATCTACAACTGTCCAGACGATTCTCACCAAACCATCAATCGGTTCACCTTGTTCCTGCATAAAAAAAAAAGGAAGAAAAGGGCGCCCGATCATTTTCTTTTTTCCCATTTCTTTTCCTTCCTTCCCATCATCTGTACCATTCTCTCCCTCCTTCAATTGATCACTCCACTATTCACCCCTCTCCTTCACTATTCACATTACTCCCTCATTACTCCTTTCCTTTCCTTCTCATCTTCACCCCTTTCCTTTCTCTTAATCTCCTTTGTCCACAAACCCTAAACCTTAACCTTCTCACCCCAAACCCTCACCCTCTCCCTTTCCTTTCTTTGGCTGGAAGAGGCAGTAGAGCTTAAGGTAGCCGTACTCGGTGTTAGGTACAATAAGTTCCACCTGCTTAGTTCGACAATCATCTCTTTCACAAATTCATCATGCTCAAAGGTATGAAAAGTTTCATCTCATGAAAATAGATTACGTGTATCAGTTTAATGAGGATGTTCTTTGAGCTTTTGGGATACTTGATATGGCAAAGGTTATTACAAATTGTATTCCAGATAGCATAGACATCCTGAATATTGTTAATGAAGAGGTAGTTAGATATTTCTACTATAATCTTATTGATAATCATGATCATGATGGTAATTTACTAGTTAGCATGGATAGTAGTGAACATAGGAGATTATGGTCGTACAGTTATGTGTATGGGCAAGAAATTGAGATCACATGGAATGATATATACACCATTATGGGGGATGACCGTGGTGGTGCCAGATATATTGAAGGAATTGATAATGTTGGATCTGTGTTCTATGAAGATATCTTTCAAGAACGACACAGTGGTGAAAATAATTAAGCATACAAGCGCGATCTTAGAGCTATTTGACTACCTCTTCATTATAGGATCCTTTATTTGTTCATTTGTCATAACTATTGTCTACAAAGTGGCAAACATGAGCACATTACTAAAGGGGACTTGTAGATATTAGGTCACATCCATAATGATGCTCGAATTGATTATGCAGACTTGATTTTCCACTACTTCCTAATGGTCACTAATAAGTCTAAGCAAGTTGTTCTTCGTTGTAGTCACCTAGTTACTCTGCTTCTACTGGCTAGGGGGTTATTTTTCCAGCTCCTAGCATCAATCCCCATACTAAACCCTTCACCATGAGTCACATTGGCAAAGGAGGATGAAAATTGGATAAGCAAGTTGGTTAGGTATGTAAAGAACCCCTATCCCCTCTTATTGGCAGTACCTCCCAAAAACTTAGTGAACCCATTGATGATGAGGATGCTGAACCTGTTGAACCCCTTGACTAGAATGTTCCTCAGGGAAGGGCAATACATGTCGATGAAGATATTCCTTTAGGCACTTCAGGTTCCATTCCCCCTATTAGTCCATCTTTAAGGAGTCATTTAGAATCTATCTATACATACATTGACTAAATGGAGGGCCAGCTTCGCCACTACATGGATAATAGCATTTATCAAATGGAGCAACGGGTTTCCCATCGGTAAGATCGTATCTTTTATCCTCTTTTTCAGTACAACTGCCATACCCCTTCCTTCCACCTACTTTGGTCCTTATACTCAACCACTACCTCCTCTTCCCAAGTCTTCTTGTAGCTCTTCTCCACCTTTAGAAGATTGGCTCTTGAAATCTTTTTATCTTGTCTTTTGCTTCCTTTTTCTCATCTTTGTACTAAGACTCGACTACTGGCTATCTTTTATGTTGTTCCTTTGGATGTTTATTGGCCTTTCGACAATCTCTAGTTATCTTTTGTATAGATTTTAGCACCTCAACCTTATGTTTATGACCTACTCTATGTTTATATGCTACCTATTACAGTGTTAGGATTAGCTTATGATGTTGTTTTGGTGTTTTGTTGTTCTTTCATATTTGCTTATATTATTGGCATTGATAACTCTTTATGATTTTCTTGTATCCCTATTAGCTTATATGCTCCTTTTCTCTCGTTGGTGGCATACTAACTTTTTGCCATGCTTTTCTCCTTTCCTTTACCACTTGGACTCTCATCTTTTTGATGAAGTGATGGACTGTCGACCATTGGTCTTCTCACCTATGTATGCCTTCGAAGCCTTCAGTCACTTGCCTGAAGAATTCTCTCTAATCAGGTTATCGATGACAAGGCATAGTTTATTGGAGAATGGTGAAAGAACTCCTTGAGGGCTCATTTCAGTCATATCTTACTTTGTTTGGCTTCAAGTGCCGAACATTATTCGCCAAATGCTGAATGCCGAGGCCGACTAACCTAGTGCCCAAGATGAGGACATCATTCATACGACATTGCACCTATCACCTAAAACCCTTTTGTGCTAAGGCTAAGGTATCAAGTGTCGAGGCCTACTTGCTGAGTGATGAGATCCCCTTTACGACGGCCCCTGCTCTTCATCTTGCTATCTCTATTACTTTACACAATGACACTTACATTTATTGCCAGTACGAAACCAATATCTCATTATCACTTATCCTTTTGCCTGATACTATACTATTTTTTCCTTTTTGTCACTTCTCGTTTTGCCTGACACTATACTATTTTTTCCTTTTTGTCATTTGTCCTATTTACCCCTTTACATATATATTAAGAATCTCCTTTAGTGAATACCTTTTTGTAATTTTCTTTATTTGTAATGTTGCACTAGGGACTTATTATAAATAGTCCCTTCGCCTTGTAGCCTGAATCATCTTACATTCCTAACAGACATTTTGAATATACTTAGTCCTTGCGAGACATTCCTCTCCAAGTCCATTTCCATATACTCTTATCTAGTCTTACCGAGTAACTCAAAATTAGCGGCGGGTTGACCTTGGCATTAGCTTGTGTATTACATCAAGTGAAGTGCCAAGTTGTGTTGTGTTCATAGATGAGTCATGGCCTTCAGGTAGCTTTACATCAGCTATTGCATTCAGTTCACCAACCTTACCATTCTATTTTCTTCGATACTTCAAAGGACCCATTTGGTTCTCATCTCTTACAGTAAGTCCTAATGATAACTAAGCTCCTAGGCATATAATATAATCTTGGTATTAGAGTTTGAGGTTGTGACCAAAGGTTGTATAGACTAGCTACTATTAGCATATTGTTCTGTCTCACTCCGTTTTACATTAGAAGAACAAAGTTTGCCCGCAGTCACTGTTGTTCAGTAATTTTTTGTGATATGTGTGGAAAAATCTTGAGTAGAGTGTTTCTTGAAAGTTTTATAGTTGAAATGTCGAATCTTAGTGTTTAAGGAGAGATTAACGATGCCAAGAGTGATGCTCATGATCGTAGTCATGTTACCCAACAAACGCCACGTATTACTGATGGATAGATACAAGACCTTCTTTCTATTGTCGCTAATTTAGTTGTCTCAGTACAAAGAGTCATAAAGACTAGGCCACAAGAGAAAGTCATTATTGAATAGGGCTGAGAGGTGAGAGATAAGCTGAGAAGGCAAATAAATGAACAACAAACTCTAGAGTAGATTCATGTGAACTAAGCTCCACCCTGACGTATTGATAGGGTTGCGAGAAGGAGACTTGAGCTGGATAAAGTCAAGGAGTTTGATGAGGAGGAACAATATGATGTTATTAAGGAGTGTACCCTGAGGAGCTGAGCATCTCAAAGTATAGATTCCGAGCTTTAATGGATTTAGTAGTGCTAATGACTAGTTAGATTGGGAGGAAAAGATCGAAAAGATATTTGACTTCTATGACAATGAGGATGTTGTTCATATTAGAGTAGTTGCATTAGAGTTTCCTGGATATGTAGTAATGTAGTGGAAAAAGTTATAGAGCGTGCGCCAAAGAGCACTCCATGAGATTCAAACATGGAATAAAATAAAGAGAGTTCTTAGAAATCGATTTGTTCCAAAGTACTATGAGCAAGATACCTTCCGATGCCTCTAAGATTTAAAACAAGGCAGTAAGTTAGTATATGAGTATGTATGGGAATTCCAATTGTTGATGATTCGATGTGATGTTGACAAACTTGAAACCCAAACCATAGCTTGATTCATTTCTGGGCCTAGGATTGAGATTGGTTATATTATGGAACTATAGAGACTTGGGAGTCTAGATGAGGCCATCCGAGTGGCATAGAGAGTTGAGAGGTAGAAGTGGAGCCAAATTAGTCAACTTGGATTGTCGAGTCGATCGGACTATGGTTGAGCACCAAACAGTTTCGATGTAGACCCCTATAGGCAAGTACCAAGCTAACTTAAAGAGGGCCAAGGTAAGGGAAAGGTCGAGGAACTCGAGGTTCGAAGAGACCAAGGTCAAAGCTCAGGAAGGAAGACCTAAGAGATCAAATGCTTTAAATGTCTTGGTTATGGACATGTTGCTAATCAATGTCCGAACCGGTGTATCATGATGATTAAGGGAGACAAACCTTAATTTGAAGTGAAGAGTATCAGTGTCAAAACTCGTTTTACGTATTTTCGATAAATAATGCGTATCATTTCTACCAATATTTTTAAATTTGTTGTAAAATTTGGACATGGATTGTAAAATCTAGAGTAACCACGTAAATGTCAGTGAAGGAGAAGAGGAAGTAGAAGTTGGCTCAATGCTATAGGAGTTTCAGGAAGACCCCAATCCCCTTACACCTCCTGAAGTAAGAGCTAAGTACTGTTTTGTTGTATGTCGATCTCTTAGTACTTTTGTGGCCAATGAGAATGCACAAAAGGAGAATCTCTTCCTCATGAATTTTTGAGTGAATGGCAAGCTATGTGCCTTACTCATAGATGGAGGAAGCTATACCAATGTTATAGCGTAGGGAGTAGTTAAGGCAATGAAGTTGCCAACCTTTCCGTACCCTAAGCCGTATAAGATTCACTAGCTGAATGAAAAGGGAGGTTCACCCATTGCCGAGTAGGTTAGAGTATCGATTGCCATTGGTGATATGTATAAAGATGAGGTGCTATGTGACATCCTTCCCATGTGCGCTTCATATACTTATTCAACTAGCCCTAGCTATTTGACTTGAAGGTATTAAATGATGGGTATAGGAATACTTACATGTTCCAAAAAGATAAGAAGAAGGTTATACTGACCCTTAAAAGTCCTAAGGAAGTGCAGGAGGCATAAGATGAGGTTGTAAGATTACTATAGTAGAAGTCCTTAGTGATTTCGTGAGCTCAATTTACCCGTAAAGTCAAGGTCGAAGAGTGTGTGCTCCTTTTAGTCAGGAAACTTTTAGAAATGAGAAAAGCTAAGAGCTTACCTACTAAAGTGCAGATAATACTATAGGAATATGCCAACCTATTTCTTACTGAGATGTTGAAAGGCTTACCACCTTTAAGAGGCCCTAAACATTGCATTGACCTTCTACTGGGAGTTTTGCTACTAAACCGACCTGCCTATAGGCTCAATCCCAAGCAGGTAGCCAAGTTGAATAAACAGGTGGGCGAGTTGGTGGATCATGGATATGTTCATGAGAATATGAGCTCTTATACTGTGCTGGCTATACTAGTGTAGAAGAAGGATAGATCATGAAGACTGTGCATTAACAACCGAGCCATCAATAAGATTACTATTAAATGCTGAGACCTGATCCCACGACTTGATCAAAAGCTTGATAAGTTACATCGTGCTTACATCCTTTCAAAGATTGACTTTATAAGTAACTATCGTCAGATGTGAATGAGGCTTGGCGATGAATGGAAAACTACTTTCAAAACAAAGGATGGTCTATTTGAGTGGTTGGTGATACCGTTTGGTCTGACGAATGCACCAAGTACTTTTATGCGGCTCATGAATCATGTCTTAAGGACAATAATTGGCAAATGTATAGCGGTTTATATTGATGACATTTTGGTCTATAGTGCTGATCTTACCTCCCATATTAGATATCTAAGATTGGTATTCGACATTCTCTATGCCAAGAGATTATTCAGTGACTTAAAGAAATGTATATTCTACTAGAGTGAGGTCATATTCCTTAGGTTTGTTGTTTCAAAGGGAGGAGTTCGAGTTGATGATGAGAAAGTTAGAGCTAATGCTACCAAAGTTAGGAGCTTCTATGGTTGGCTTTGTTATATTGGAGATTCATTTAGAATTTTAGTTCCATAGCGGTGCCAATAATCGAACTGACTAGGAAGAACTCTGAGTTTAAGTAATTGAAGAAAGCTCTAAAGGGTTTTGAAGAGATAAAGTCCAAATTTACATTAGCCCTAGTACTTACCCTATCAGATTTTAAGAAAGTTTTTAAGGTAGAATGTGATGCGTTTGCAGTCAGCATTGGTGTTGTCTTTATGTAGGAATGCTGACCCATTGCTTATTTTAGTGAGAAATTGAGATGAGCCACCCTAAATTACTCGGCATACGATAAGGAGTTTTACTCCTTTGTTCAAACACTACAAAACTAGCAGCAATACCTGTTGCTGAGAGAATTCATCATCTACTCAGATCATGAATCTCTCAAACACCTCTAAAGGCAACAAAAACTTTCTCAACGTCATGCCAAATGGGTCAAGTTCTTAGAGTCTTTCTGTTACGTCATCCGATATAAGAAGGGAGCATAAACACTGTAATTGATGTTTTTTCTTGTTGTCATATCTTCATTACGACAATGTAAGCAAACGTACTTAGATGTAGCACCTTACCCGATCAGTATGAGTATGATCCGTATTTTAGGCCTTTAGTGGTCAAGTGCAACATTGGAAGAGTTATAGATGGGTTTTACATAAGCTATGAATTCCTAATGAAGGGCAAACAGGTTTATGTATTGAGTGATTCAGTTAGAGAGTTACTCATTCGAGAAGCTCATGCTGGAAGTTGATAGCTTGTAACTAGAACTTTCGAGTTTTTAAATTTATAAACCTATATTGTATATTTGATCCTTAACTATCACGCCTCGAAACAACAGAGTCGTAACAGCCCCACCGTGTAAACCATTCTAAGATAGATTTTGGCCTTACAACCGCTATCTTAGATTTGATCTACACAAGGCATCCACGACTAACCCGCTTTGAAGTAAACATTTTGTAATTTAAATAAATCATTTACCTAAGAAAGTGAGGAAATATATATACACTATAATTCAATTATTAAAATTAAAGTTTTCAATATTTCTCCGTAATATATTTCCTAGTTATTACATTATTCAAAAATGAAAAATTGTAAAGTAAAAGTTTAGACCTTAAAAATATATGTTTATTCTTCAAATGTTTTTCCTCACTCTTTAGGATTCAGCAGTTGCTAGCTTTAGAGTAATTGTATACTGCTTCTTAGCTAGCACTTGTACGACGTCTATAGGGATGTGAGCAACCATAGCTCAGTAAGTTAGGATGGAAGACTTAAAACTATACCATAAACACAATAAGGTTATCAATCAACTTATTAGGTATAATGCATGTTCGAGCAAATGCCATCGCAAGACATTATCCGGTTAATCGTGAGATTAGAGAAATTGTGCTCGCTCTAATCTGGGTTGAGGAGTTGCCATTAATGCAACAGCTTACGACCAAACCCAGGCTTATGCAATGGAGGCCTCGCTCCTCCCGCGACTACCTTCGAACCATTGACTTCACCTTCGCCGTGACCTTTTCACCTGTCACTTAATTCGATTAAGGATGAAGAAGGGACCCTTTACAATCCTGCGCTATCCCTTTTGAAGGGGTCGCTATTTGGCCGGAGAGTCCTAGATTTCCCCTAATGGGTTGCCATGCAGATCCGATTATGATTATGATTACAAGTCATATATTTGGTTCGGTCCAGTTTAGAGTGATCAATCATTTCATACAAATCACACAATATAAGTTAGAACAACAAACAGAATCATAGCATCACTCATAATCAAGCATATACACACAACAGACTATCTAACAAGCACAACCAAGCATAATCTTAAGCCTCTAAAATACAGCATCGTATTAATCCCAACTTACCTCGACTCCTCGCTTACTTACTCGAGGTCCAACTTGCTCAAGCCATCACCGATCATTCCTATAACACAAACGTGGTTTCAGTTTTTTATATAACTATTATAGGTTCGTTTTACCCTATAACGCTTATTGTTATGTTTTGTTTAGGGTTTAATATGTCTAATTATCAAGGTCTTAAGTCTTTTACAATTATTTTAGGTTTAGGGTTAGGTTTGGGTTCTATTTCCACATCGATTTTTGAATTAAATTCTAGTTTAATTTCTAAGTACTGTTTTATACCTGAACCTTAGAATAACTCATAATGTGAAATTAATCACATTACTTCCAGATATCCTAAATACCATCACTACCTCTAATCAGTATTTTATTCCACCCAATACACTTAAATCCTTATTAGTGTACCGAATTTATTTTTGATGTGAGAAATTTTAATATTTTTCATATAATTACATAAATTTAAGTTTTCTATTAGTTTTATTATATATCCCTATTATTTATATAATATCAATTTTTATCCTAATATTTTCTATTTATTATATTTCCAATAATTACATATTATGTATTATCACCTATTATGTATATAATACACATCTAATATTTCTATCACTCTAATCACTATCTCCCAACATCAACTATCATTTCAAAGTGTCTAAATTCATCCTAAATCAGATTTTACACCTAATTACCCTAATTTACAAAATTAACTTAAAATTTACTATTTTTCCCTATTACTCATTTACTACATAATTAACCTAATAATTACATCTAACACCCTAAATGCTACAAGTATTATATTTCATCAGATTTCAACGTCCTAAAACATATAATTATTCACTAAATCAGTAATTAACCATTTAATTACTTAATTAACCCTAAATTACCCATTTTTCCCTCATTTTAAGGCCTAAAAATTATCTAAAATTTTTAAAAATTAATTTTTGAAAACGGGCTTTGTAGCACTGTTTATATCATCTAAGTAGTCTACACAAAAATTTTGAGTTCAAAACTACACTCCTAAGGCTATTTATTTTTAAACCGAAACATGGTCAGTTTTGCATGATTTTTTAAAGACCATATATCACGAGACATATTTTCATCAAAATAATATTTTCCCAAAAAACTACATAAAAAAAAATTCCAGAATAACAAAATTCGTAATTTTTTAAGAATATATACTATTTTTACAAAATTACACAAAATCGGGTTGGAAATCGGACTCATCGGTTTGGGTGGCTCCGGCCACCGCCGACCGCCGTGGCCTTATTGGTTGGTCTAGGCACTGCCATCACAGTGTGGTGGTGGTGGCTATCCACTCCCAGTTGCTCGTTTGGTGTAGGTTCCCCTTTATAGCCTTAATTGTACAGTTTTTTTTATTTTTTTTCTAACCCTAATTTTTCTCTCAATTTCACCTCTCCCTATTTTTCTCACTCTCCAAACTGACCAAATGAGCTTTTAAAATTTTCTTGCTATTTATAGAGCTTTAGGGAAATTATTGTGCATTAATTAGATAAGACAATTGTCTTATCTCTTCTTTTTTCTACTTTCTATTTGTTGCATTTTAATTGGTTTATTTCATTCTTTAATTTTCAGAATGCTACGCCCAATTTCTGGACTTTTCCTTATTTTTCTATATTTTTCCTTAATTAATTATGAATTTTATTTAATTATTTAGTATTATTTTAGCACATTTCGCGTATGTTAAGTAATTACACGTATTTATACCTACATGTAAATTCATACATAATACAAATAAATATTCCTAAATATTATTTAGGTCATTTTATGATTTTTAGCATACATATAATTTATCTCTAGTGATTCGTTAATTATCGGAATGTATTTTACGCATTTTCAATAAATAACAAGTCATATGCTTAAAATTTGGAATTTTTATATTCTTTTATTTTATTGCTTATTTTCTTAAATTCAAACTAACGGGAGCATTTTTACTAATATTTTTTGTTTTACTTATAATTTAGGCTTGATCGGATCTTTCAACCAATCGAAATCCCAAGCCGCTGGTTGTGGGGCTTACATTAACTCAATTTAATAGGCAAGTGTACTTTTTGTTTTATAGCACGAATGAATATAGGGTCATTTTCGCTGGGAAAAAGGATTTAACACTAATACTAATTATTCCTCCTATTAATTAACAACCTAATTTATCAAATGATGAAAAGATTAAACTATCTAATTTATTAGTTACACTATACCAATCCACCACAATTGCTACAAACATTATTAATACTACAATGATTAACATGCAGATTTGCTTCACCACTTAGTATGATACTACTAATATACTTTTTATCCTAATACTTATTATCTGTGGGAAATTACTGATATGGAAACATTCTTAGAACTACTTACTTCTAATATTAATTGTATCTATTAGAATCTCTTTTGAATTAACAGCCAATTTGGATCGCATTAATGTCATGTTCATTTATTGTTCTCCTTAAGAATGTAGCAACTTTTCTAATAATATCTCTATTATCAAAAGTAAATTGTTCTAATGAATTAGATCTATTTAATAGAATTGTTTCTTGATATATTCTAATGAAATCTGGTCTAAGATAACGTCGTGCATTACACTATACTTAGATTGATTAAGTTCAATTCACTAGAAATAATAATTATTAGGAATCACACACTTATTTATACTACGTTGATGTAGCAAGTCCTATGTATTACTCATACATGATGAAATATAAAATGTATCAACAAAATGCAAGAATAACAAAGAAATTAACATAAGACAAGTGAGAAATATAACCCCATTCTTAATTCTACTGTAGAAATCTTTACAACAAATGAATGCTGAATTCTCGTTGACTCTCTCAAGTAATTCTAGGAAAAGTATGGTATAACACTATACTAAAAAAGGAATTACAATGTATACAAAGATGAATGACTCGGTATGATGTTGATTCATGAATTGATCTTCTTAATGTTGTTTATTCCAAAAGTCGTGGTACATTTATACTCTTCCCATCAAAGGACTTGAATCTACCTCTTCAAGGTACCGCTTAACGCTTTCCACATACTGTTTTGTGTAAAAAAGTTAAAGAAGAACAGTTGTGTCCCTCTCATCACCTTCGTGACTTAGGGTGTGATCGTCTCAGAAAACAAGTTTCTTCACCAACTATGGTTGTGATAGTAGACATGAACTCTTTGTCGCTTCATTACAACTCATCAAGCTCGTAATTAAGGGCGTGATCACCTTCTTGCTATGCAATCATGGCCGTGATTGATAGGGAAATCATCCATGATTCCTCAATCATGCCCGTGATAAAGGGCATGATCAATGCTAGTCAATGCAATCATTCTTCATCACTCTCATAATTCAATAATTCTTTCTAATTCAAAATTTTCTTCTCCTTACGGTTGTAATTGACTTAAAAGTCATTGTTCTTGTGTAAATTTCATCTCCTTGTTTGTGATTCACCTGAAATCAATACATTATACAATTAAGTACTAAAACTTAAGAATTAAATCACAATTATGAATAATTCTATGCCTAAATATGCCTTGAAAATATAAAGTAATTTACATTTATCAGAGATTTAGCTGGCCATTTTGAAGAAAAGAGGACAGCTGAAATATTAGAAGAACATTTTTACTAGCTTAGGATAATGAAGGATGTGTAATGAATCCTTGAGAGGTGCTAGGTGTGTAAACATTGGAAAGGAAGGAGAGAGCTGTATGGAGAGTACACACTTTTGCCTATATTTAAGTACCCATAGACCGACTTAAGCATGGACTTCATACTCGGCCTTCCTCACAAGTTGAGAAGACATAACTCAATTATGGTGGTGGTCGATCGGTTCAGCAAGATAAGCCACTTTACTCATTACCACAAAACTAATGATGATTTATTTGTTGTTAACCTCTTTTTGTAGGAAATTGTGCAATTTCATAAATTACCAAGAAGTATTGTGTTCGACTGTGACTCGAAGTTCATGAGTTTCTTTTAGAGAACCCTATCAAAAAAACTCAACACTAAGCTTATGTATAGTACTTCTTGCCACCCTCAAACAAACGGCTAGACCAAGGTAGTAAATAGGACAATTGATAACCTCTAGCGAGTAGCTGTTGGCAAGAACTTACATGATTGGGACCTATGCCTACCTGTCATTGAGTTCACTTACTTTTGATCAATTCACAACTCAATAGGAAGGTCAACTTTTGAGGTCGTCAATGGACTTAACTCAAACTTACCCCTGAATATGACTATTAGTCCGGTCGTTTAATGAGAATGTCAATCCGGCTTGTAGTGCGCTGAGGAATTCTAAAGGTTGTATCAAAAGATTGCCAAAAAATTGGTACAAATTGTAGCCTAGCAAAAGGAGCAAAAAGCTAAAAAAGGAGCAAGAAGCTAAGGAACGAGACGGGTAGTTTAAAGCACCAAAGACCTTATCTGGGTCTACCTTAGTAAGGAGCGTTTACTTGGGAAGAGAATGAATATGCTTTCCCCTAATTGAACCTTTTAAGATTCTTAAGCGCATTAAAGACAATGCATAAGAGCTTGAGCTACCCGACAAATACTGTGTATTTGTTGCTTTTAATGTGGCTAACTTTTACATCATATGTACTTGATGACGAAGAGAGCCTAGTGTTGAGCCTGGTTTTTCTCTTTCCTGGTTCTTTTTAGAAATTAAGCCTTCTTTAAACCAAATAGTACTAAACCCGACCCATTTAATACTAATCCTCAACTAAGGTTTAAAGAAAACCATTCCTTTTTGTTTTGAAAACAACTTTGGAGTTGCTACCCGACCAAAGTCGGGAAAAATAGTTAAGTTATAACCAATTGTGTGAATTGGTTATAACTTAGTCACTAGTCTAACGATTAAAACCAATTTATAAAATGGCTTTTGAAACCAGATAATCTAGATCTAGGGGTTAGGAATTTTAAACCTTTACGAGTATCATTGACTTTCTAAAATTAGAATTAAACTTAAAAATCACCTTTTAATTTTGAAAGACAAAACTTGGTTATTAGTTACTTTAATTGGATAACAAAATAATCTAAACTAAAGAAAAAAGGAAATTAGATTTTTTCATTCTTATTGTTGCCCTATAGGTGCCTATGTACTTACTATTAAGGATCAGACGTATGTAGTTCTTTTTTTTTTTTTTAAGAAAAACTTTAGTGAGTTGAGTTGATTTTAATTTTAAAAACAATCGAGTTTATGTTTTTAGTTCAATTGGATTCATTTAAGAAAATTTCTGAAAAAGGTCATAAATTGGATTTTATTTTTGGAAATTCTAAATGATCTTAATTTGGAAAATGGTTGATTTATTTTTATTTCATTTTTAGAAAATCAATTTTTCTAAGTGATAAAAACAATTCTATTCTCTATCCTACTTATTGTATTTTAATTTTATTATATCATCTTATTTATTTATTACTTATTATATTTTATCTATTTTTATCAAACTAAAAAAAATAAAAAATAAAGTAAAATAAATTTACTCATTTCTTTTTTTCTTTTTTCCTTTTCTTCTTTTTATTTTCCTTTTTTTTTGTTCTTTTCTTTTTTTTTTATTATTATTCTTTTTTCCTTTTTTATATTTTTACATTACAATTTACACTTATATGGATAAATGAATAAAACAAATAAATAAAAAAAAATACTAAATCGAAATAAAAAAATAAGGTTTTGATGTAATTGGACGTACAGGTTGGACTTGGAGTGAGTCGGTCAGTTTGGTCAGGTTGGATCGTGGGTCATCAGCTTGGGTTCCACTATCTTCAACAGTAGCGACAACTTGGGTCGATTCAGTATGAATCGACTACTAAATCTAAGGGGAAAGAGTGGTTTTGTGGATATTTTATTGGGGTAGGGGGTTAAGACCAACGCAGCAGCTTAGGGTGGTAGTTTAGTGGATGTTTGTAAGGGGTCAACGGTAGTGGTTGGTGTGGTAGTTAAGTGGTGGTTGCTGGGTTCCAATTGGTGACTGAGGTAGGGGTTTGGAGTGTAGGGAGTTTGATTGTGGGTTTAGTTTGTATCTAGGGTAGTCGAAGGTGGTGTTTTCAGAAGGGGTAGCTTGTGATGGTTTAGGGTTTGGGTGGTGGTTGTTGGTGGCGTTACTAAGGGCTATAGCAGAGGTCAAAAGCAGTTGGGTTGGGAAGCTTAAGCTATGGGTAGTTTCCTTAGAGTGGTGGTTTGGCTCAGACTTGAAGGGGGGGAGAATCGAAGAGAGAGAGAGAGTGAGTTAGAGAGAGAAAGTGATCGCGAAGAGAGAGGGGGGTTGTGTCGAGTGATTCTGGTTGGTTCTCTATGTCCAATGAACTCCCCCAATGCCCAATTTTACTGGAATTCAACCTAGAAACATGGAAAGCTTGGATTCGGATTTATTGAAAATGTCCATAAAATCAGTTCTTTTCCGTATTTTGGAGCTCGATTTGAATGCTCCTTTGACTGTATTTGGACGTGTTAATGGGTTCGATTCATAGTAGGCCATGCGGTAAACAAAATTAAAGCAAGAAATCACATGTATGTGTGGTGAAATTACGTAAAAATTGAAGGGGGTGGGCTGTTCTTAAAGGAAAGAGGAGGAAAATCTAGAGAAAACGAGGAAAAATTGAGAGAAAAAGAAGGAAAGTGTTAATGTAGCGCCACGTTAGCCATCCCGACCAACCTCTGACCTGCCACGTGTCACCACGTGGTGCCACGTCAGCAAAGTCGTCCAACCCGATGATGCCACATGTCAGGACACGTGGCGTAATAAAATCCCAATACATAGCAGTTTATGATGTGATGAAAAATAAAAAATCTTGTATGCATCTTCCATGAATTGAACCTAAGACCTTACGTTCAATACCCAATCCTAATCCATGTGTTTAACGATTAGACCGTTAGTCTGTACCTTGTCTATATGTGCAATTAAATTGCACATATGGACTAAGTCAACCTAGGTTGGATTCAAATATAAACCTAGGCTCAACAATTTGGATTCAAATCTAAACCTAGGCTCAACAATCTTAACTTCCAAACGTATTTCAAAATAAAAAAAATCTACCCTAATAAAATAGTATTTTGAAAAATCTATTTTTTTTTTTCAATTTTTCAATTTTTTTTTGTAATTTTATCAAATTTCTAAATTTTTTCTTAATTTTCTTATTTTCTAAATTTCTCAATTTTTTGTATTTCTTATTTTTTTGAAATTTGTTTATATTTTCTTAAAATACTTATTTTTTCTAAACTTCTTAATTTTTTTGGGGTTTCCTTTAATTTCCTTTTTTTTTTTGGTATTTTTCCTAATTTAGGGCCTATTAAGAAAAGAAAGAAAAATAATAAAAAATAAAAATAAAAGAAGGGGGGGGGGGGGGGGGGGGGGGTAGGGGGAAAAAATTACGTATTTACAACTGCCCCTTTTTGTGGTGAAGTTTGAACATAATTTTACCACAAAAACAAAGAGACACTATTTTTGCCCTTAGGATGACTCTAAGCTCACTAACTTAGGTGTGAGTGTCTCCAAGGGATAAACAATCTTATGTTGGAATTGATCTAAAATCTAGTCGTGCCTCACTAGGCTCACTAACCTAGGTAGGAGCATCTCTCGAGGATTAACAACCCTAAATTGGGATCGATATAAAATCTAGTTATGTCTCACTAGGCTCACTAACCTAGGCGGAGCGTCTCTCGAGGATTAGCAATCTTAATGTGGGATTGATCTAAAACCTGGTCATGCTTCACTAGGTTTACTAACCTAGGTAGGAACATCTCTTGGAGAGTAGCAACCCTAAAATGGGATCGATCTAAAGCCTGGTCATGCTTCACTAAGCTTACTAACTTAGGTAGGAGCGTCTCTCGGGGACTAGCAACCCTAATCTGGGATCGATCTAAAACTTGTTCATACCCAACCAGGCTCACTAACTTAAGCGGGAGCGTCTCTCAAGGACTAGCAACCTTAAAGTGGGATCAATCTAAAACGTAGTTATACCTCACTAGGCTTATTAACTTAAGTGAGAGTACCTCTTAAGGACTAGCAACTCTAAAGTGGGATCGATCTAAAACCTAGTTGTGCTTTATTAGGCTCACTAACCTAAGCGGGAGTGTCTTTCAGAGACCAGCAACCTTAAAGTGGGATTAATCTAAAACCTGGTTATGCCTCAGTAAACTCACTAACCTAGGTGGGAGCATCACTTAGGGATTAACAACCCTAATGTGGGATGTATCTAAAACCTGATCGTGCCTCGCTAAGCTCATTAATCTAGGTGGAAGCATCTCTCGTTAACCAGCAACCCTAAATTGGGATCGATCTAAAACCTGATCGTACCTCACTAGGCTCACTAACCTAGGTAAAAGCGTCTCTCATAGACTAGTAACCTTAAAGTATGATCGATCTAAAACTTGGTTGTACTTTACTAAGCTCACTAACCTTAGCTGAAACGTCCCTCGTGGACTAACAACCTTAATGTGGTCTAAAAGTTGTGCTTTAAGGAACCGATCAAGAGAAGTGCCCTACGGAACTTGGTGAATAGAGGGGAAATGCCCTATGGGCTTACTTAAGAGAAATTTGGTGAACATAAGGGAAGTGCCTTATGGGCTTGTTTAAGAGACTACTTGGAAGGAAAGTGCCCTAAGGGCTTGCTAAGAAGAAAGATATTGAGTTAAGATCATGTCTTCGAAGGTTGGCTAATTAGCTAAGAGAAACTGATGAGGAGAAGTACCATGTAGGCTTAATAAGAAGAAATTTCGTGAATAGAGGGGCCCAATGGGCTTGCCTAAAGAAATCAAGTGTCCTATGGGCTTACTACAAGATCTTTGAAAAAAGAAGTGTCTTATGGGCTTGTAAAAAGAAATTGGTGAATTGAAGGGCCTTATGGATACGTTAAAGGTAATTGAGGAACAGAAACGTCATATGGGTTTGCTAAGGACCTTGAAGAGAGATGAATGGATAGAAGGTGTTCAAGAGCTGGTTAGGATTAAAAATTTGTCCGAAACACTACTCGATTTTGAGGAAAATATTTACAGAAAAATCCTTTGGTGAAAACCATTTATGTTGAAAAATACGTTGGGGATAAAATATTTTATTTTGTGAAGAATGAGAAAAGCCTTGACTCTTAACCTTTTTTATTTTATTTTATTTTTTTAAGAATGGATTGAAAAATTGGCTACTTGGGCCGACATGGACTTGAAATAAAGATACTTTCTCTCTCTTTTTCTTCGTTTTATTTATTACCTCTTTTTTTTTTTTCTAATTTGCTAATGGGTAAAGAACCCTTCCTTAATAATCACATGGGGCCTCTTATGTTCCCCTTAACTTAGGTGCCAAGTCATTTGGTGGGGCCTTATGATCTTAAACATCCTTAAAAAGGTAACTCATAACTGATTTAGTCAAAGAGGACTTCCTTGCAAACTTTCAGTCCAAATTACACTATTGACTACAGTCTAAAAATTATAGTCCATTTTGCATGTGATACGCCTTGACTAATCCATTAGGTTTTTTTTTGGTTTACCATTATGAATTTAGGCTTTTGGTCCATTAGTCTCAAAAAGAACTAACGAAGAAGCCTATTTTGAAATAAATATCAATCCCAGGTGTACAAGTCAAGAACCTTAGGAACATTTAGAAATATACTTGCCCCAGTTTCAAAAACAACTTTTATTAAGGATAGATTATCTTTTAAGATTGGAAGAGCTTTTGTTGTGTAAGGATGGTATTGTGGGTGGGAAGGCCAAGTGTGAGAGAGGCTTCAAAGTGGATGTAGAGATTTTGGGTTTTTGAGCTCGGACTGTGATTTAAAGCTTTGCATTTTTAGGGCTATTTAGGTTTTGACTTTTGATTTAATTGCCCCTACTGGGATATGATACGGCTTTTGACTTTTTCTTGGTTTTTGACTTACTCTTAAATGCAAATTTCCAACCTCTTTTCCTTACCTTTTTTTTCTTATTATTTTGTTATTACTTCGGCTCATTGCTCTTTTGTTGTTCTTTCTTATTCTTTTGGCTCTAAGTCTCCATTGCCAAGTTTTTACCTTTTAAGCGATTCATGGTCCTAACTCCATAGGTTTCTATTGTATGAGCTCGAGTGAGGTAAGTAAAAGCTCAAGGTGTTTAAAAAGGATGTAGCTCTTCCTTATTTCCAAAAATGTAATTTATTAGAAATACAGTTTACTTTTGAATTTAACATTACTGAAGCAAGTAAAAACCAATTTTAATCCCTCTCTCCTTATCAATGACCTTAACTTTTGAATTGCCCTATTGTAGGGTGGTTCTTGATAGAGTTTAATTTGAAAATTCTTCAAATAAGTCCAACTGCGTAATCGGTGTATCGCATTTAAAGTAGACCTCCTTTAAGGAGTGAGCCCAAAGTATTCTCACCATTATGGTGCTTAACTCTCAAAGTGTTTCAAGTTAGTATGTGGAAAATAGTTTGCCCCTTTTCATCCTAAACCTTTTTAAAAGTGAGTTATCAATTTATTGAGGAGGAATTTATTTGCCCAAATAACATTGCAATCATTTCATTGAAAAGGCAACTGTATTATTCTAGCTATTATAGACTTTATTGAAAACAACTTTCTTTACCCCTATCTTGGTAAGCATCCAATTACTTGAAACAACTCATGAGCTTATCAGAAGGTATAGGCAAGCTTAAAAGAAATGGAGCTCTAGGAGACTTAGTTGGATTACCCCCATGACTTAAAGAAGGACCGTCTTGTTGTAGCTCTAGCTGAATGACTTTTGCATCAATCAATCAAGTCTTCAATCTTATTCTTCAATCTCCAACATTTTTCAATAGAGTGCCCCTTCTGACCCATATGATAGTTGCATCATACGTATGGGTCAAAGTTGCGTGGTTTGTAATTTGGATTAAAGGCTTCACAAGCTATAATCCTTACTGCTTTCAAATGATAAAAGAGTCGAGTGATTAGCATCTTCAATTGAGTGAATTGTCTCCTTTGAGTCCGTTGGGTTTGTTTTTCCTCACTCCTCCTTAGCTTTTTTTCTTGGGCCTCCTTCATCACTTGCGCTTACTAGCACTTGATCAATATTGGACGTCGGGTGTTGAAATTTTCTAAGCATGGGGCCCATTGCCTTTTCTAGATCGGTAGTGTTTTTTTGTAACATGGCTATCTACTCTTCCAGATTTAAGAATCTCCTTTTTAGGTTTGAATCTTGGGATCTTTGGAGAGAGGTGATTATTGGGAACAAAACTTGCCATTGTTGGGTCATCTGATGCATCATCCTTTCAAGGGAGGCGAGTCTATCATTAGCCATGTGAACCTGATTGGAAGAATTTCTTTACTAGTTAGCAACTTTTCTTTTCTTTTTTTTTTTTAAGAGAGAGAAAGATAAAAATTTATTCTAAGAAACCAAATAAAAATGGTAGGTTTTTTGTTTTTGGCTTTTTAATCGCATTTTCTTGAGTAAGAGAGTGAATGGTTAAATAAACTCCATTGAAAGATATTGTCTACAAAGAAGGAAATAACAAAGAATGATAGAATAAAGAGAAAAATTTTATTTTGGAAAGATCGGTGTACAAAGAACAAAATAGAAGGAAACCTAACGATTATTCTCAACAAAACTTAAAACTTATTCATAGCCCATTAACTCCATCTAAAGTTTCGAATCTAACTCTTGTAGTTGGGCATTAATCTTATCTAACATTTCTAAATCCTAATTCATGGTCCTCTCATTTTTTTCAACTTGAGTTAATAAGGCCTGTTAGAGGTCTCGGTACGCCTAGCCCTCTGTTTCTAGTAGGTAGCTTCAACTTATAGCAGTTTCTCATGGATTCCTAGGGCAACTAGTAGTTTTTTATTATTCTCTTATTGGTTACCCGCTATTCTTAGGTCTACATATTTCATGGACAACAATCAATCATCAATGTAGAAAAAGAAAGCACATGGAAATATGTAAGTGTTGGGATTGTTTGGGTTAATACATTACTCTCTTAAGTTGTAACCCTACTGTTATTTTAAAGAACTTGGTTGTATTAAAAATCTTGAATGATTAGTAAGGTTGCAATTTTTTAAGGGTATTGTATTAACTCAAGCTTGGAAGAGGGTATATGTAATTAGGGTAGGTCTTAAAAAGGTCCTTAAGTTTCATGACCTCACTTGTTAAAGAACACTTTCATTGGTCACATTCAGCTTCAGTGAGGCAACCTAATCAACCTCGAGCGGTGGTTACACTACAGCACCTGAAGCTTACATAATAGCCCCTCTCCTAAGGTCCTAAGAGGGCTTGGATTTGATCGCATCTACCTTGCATCTTTGATGCAACAAATGACCCTCCATATCCTAATACATGTGATATGTAAGACAGATAAACAAAACTTGAGAGTGAATTCTAGGGAAAGAAGCTTCAGGTTTGTCTTTTATTTTTCTCTTTCAAAACCGCCATAAAACCTTAAAGAAATGTATACAAGAAGGGTGAGTTCTATAGGTTCTTAAACATTGTGACCTCACACGTTTCTTACAAAACGGTTCCTAGATT
The DNA here is from genome assembly GCA_024138005.1 of Lumnitzera racemosa. NCBI lineage: Eukaryota > Viridiplantae > Streptophyta > Magnoliopsida > Myrtales > Combretaceae > Lumnitzera > Lumnitzera racemosa. The sequence continues at coordinate 3,556,820 of JAMXBC010000003.1, forward strand.
ACATTGAAGTTTAAGTGAGGTGGCTTAATCGGTACCAAATGGTGGTTACCCCACTACGCCTGGAACTTATACAATGGTTCCCCATCTTAAGATCCTATGATGGTTCAAGTTTGACCGTACCTATCATACATTAATGTTACATAAAATGAAATCCCCCCGAAATAGTTAAACCATTAAAACTAAACCTACAAAGACGTTAGCACAATTACAATACAAAATAAAGAATGAATAAGTAAATAAATTACAATAAGGTGATTTTTAGAGATTAACTTTAAGTTTGGAAAGTTGAATGATTAAACCATTTGACGACTCTAGTGGAGTTACTGTTACACCCCAAAGTCGCAGAGTCGCAACAATTCCGTCGTGTAAACCATTTTATGATAATAACTGGCCTCACGTGCCTACCATAGACATGATCTACACAAGGCGTCGACGACTCCTCGCTTTGAAGTAAACAGTCCGATTAACAGTTAAACTACAATTATGATAAGTATTACAAATTCCTGATAAACATGTATAATTATAAGTAAGTCCATAGAGCTTCCCAGGAAGTTTTACACAAACACAACAGTTTACTAGATTACATAATAACTATCAGTCTTTCATCCTTAACTACAAGGTCACTCTAATTACACATTATACTAAGTAACTTGATCCTTACACCCCTGGCTTCAAAACGGACTAACCTCTGGGTAATTGTAGGGTAGCATAGTACTTGAAGTGTTCAGAAATCAGGACCTGCAAAAGGATCTATAAGGGCATGAGCAACTACAGCTCAGTAAGTTGAATTGGAGACTCATGAATGCATACAAGCACAAATAGGATTATCAAGCAATTATTTTCATGCAATGCAACAATCAAGTGTTATTGCACAACGTAGTCCGGTCCGTTGTGAAATCAGAGAAATTTCAGCCGCTCCAATCTGGGTTAAGGAGTTTCCATGTTATGCAGCAGCTCATAATTAAACCCAGGCTTGTGCAATGGAGACCTCGCTCCTCCCGTGATTACCTTCGAACCATTGACTTCACCCTCTCCGTGACCTCCTTTCTTGTCACTTAGTTCGACTAAGGATGAAGAAGGGACCATTTTGCAATCTTACGCTATCCCTTTCGAAGGGGTCGGTATTTGGTTAGAAAATCCTATGATCCCCTAACGGGTTGCAATGCATGACATTTTTTGTTATTAGAGTCGAATAAGATTAAATTTCATATAGGGTGTTTAAACAATTTCACACCAATTCAATTAATCACAAAATCACTTACATTACAAATTCAACACGAATTCAGATACAGCAAACACATGCGTAAACCACTTATAATCACAACCATATACAAGTCTAAGTCTTCGAGTACCATAAAACTAGTACTCTATTATAATAAGTAATAACCCAACTTACCTAGAATTTCTCAATCGCCCCATTACTTAGTTACAAGCCGATTCGTCTCTAGGTGTCCTATAATACAAATAGGTCTTTTTAGTACTTATATTTTAAGGATTCATATTCTAAGTTATAATTTAACTTTGTCTTCCATGTATACATATTATGTACTAATAATTCTTTCTACTCTATTTCGAGGTTCAAACCTTAAATTAGATTATAGTTTTGATTCTTAAGTCCTAAATATGCTCGAATCCTAATATGAAATTAATTACATTAAGCTTGAGTATTTAAATATCCTATTGGGTCTTAATTTTAGTATTCTAAACTATTCGGTACAGGCTAGTTCTAATTAGGGTATTGGATTTATCCCCGATATGAGAAAATCTTATATTTTTATATAATTACCTAAAATTAAATCTTAATTCAGATTTAGTATTATTCTGATTTTTATTCTAATATTATCTAAATAACCCTAATTTTTTAGATTTATTAATTTTTAATTCCACATATTACTAATTTCTTACAATAACTACCTAATTTCCTAAATTAACTATACTTAATACTCCAAAGGCTAGGATTAGGGTTCCGCATCAGAGATTAACATCCATAACATCTAATTACCATCTAAATCAATAATTAGTATTTTAGTCACCTAATTAACCCAAAATTACCCAATTTTCCCATCATTTTAGGGCTAAAAATTAACTTAAAAATTTCAAAAATTAATTTTAGAAAAATGGCTTCATAGTACTATTCTATATCACATAAGAATTCTACCAAAAAAAAAAAATTGAGCTCTAAACTACATTCCTAAGCCTATTTATTTTTCATTCTAATCATGCTCGGTTTTGATCAATTTGTTAAGAACCCTATATTTTCAGACGTAATTAAACTAAATCACTATTTTCCCTAAATCTAAATATAATAAAATCTTAGAATAAAAAGTTTCATAATTTTTTGTGCAAAATAACTAATTTTACAAAATTATTCAAAATCGCGGAAATTAAGGGACTCACCGGTTCGATGATTTTTGGCAGTCCAAATCCGATCCAAGGGTATCGGCCGGCCTAGACAGTAGAGTTGGAGTGGTGTAGTGGTGGTGGCTCGGTCTCAAGTGGTGGTGAGGTATGGGTTTGGCTCACTAGCCGAATCTATACAGTTTCCTTTTCTTTCTTTCTTTTTTTTCTGGATTTTCTCTCGAATTTTTTAAGTTTCCTATTTTTTTCTAATGCTAAACTGTCCAAAGGGGTTCTCTGATTCCATATTTATAGACATTTTCGGTAATTAATATGCATTAATTTGACATGACTTTACCCCATTTCCTTGATTTTTGGCTTTTATGTTGTTTAATTCTAATTGGTTAATTTTTCTTTTTCAAATTCTGACCTACCACGACCATATTTGCATTAATCCACACTCTTTTAATTTTTTTTTCTGATTTTTCTTAATTAATTTAATAATTTTCTTTAATTATTTACTAAGTTTTTGGCCAATTTAAGTAAGTTCGCGTATTTTTATCTACACGTAAATACACGTGGGATACATGTGAACATTCGTAATTATTATTTAGGCTATTTTATGATTTTTAGTATACATATAATCTGTCTCTAGTAATTTATTAGGTATTAACTTACACTTTTCGCCTTTTTGATAATTAACAATTATTAAACTTAAAATTTGCAAATTTTGTAGTCTCCTAGTTTATTACTTATTTTCTTAAATTCAAGTTTACAGGATTATTTTTACTACTATTTCTCTCCATAGTTTATAATTCGGGTTTGATCGGATCTTTTAACCGATCACCCTAAACCTTATGCTCTAAGTTCAATTCTACAGTCTCTTGACTTAACTTTAGGGCTTACAGTTGTCAAGTTGTCGAGCTTAATTTTTCACCCTCTCGGTTTTTTAAAGATTAAATCTTCTTTAAACCGATTAGTATTAAACCTTACTCGTTTAATATTAACCCTCGACTTGGGTTTAAAGAAAACCGTTTTTTATACTTTGAAAACGTTTTGGAGTTGCCTCCCGACTAGAGTTGAGAAAAAGAGTTAAGTTATAACTAATTGGATGGATTGGTTATAACTTAGCTACCAGTCTATTGATTTAACTGTTTTATAAAATAATTTTTGAAAACTAGAGATCTAGATTCGAGGGTTAGAAATTTTAAACCTTTATGGGTACCGTTGACTTTCCAAAATTAGAAATAAAATTAAAATTCACCTCTTAATTTTGAAAGACATAACTAGGTTATTGTTTACTCTAATTAGATAAATAAAATAATCTAAACTAAAAAAAAATGATAAATTAGGTTTTTTCATTTTTATCATCGTCTTGTAGGTGCCTTTGTATCCACTATTCCGGATCAGATGTACGTAGTTTTTTTTTTTGTAAAACTTTAGTGGGTTGGTTCGATTTTAATTTTTGAAAAGAGATCAGCTTTACATTTTATTCAATTTGGCTTTTAAGAAAATCCCTGAAAAAGGTCTTAAATTGAATTTTATTTTTAGAAATTCTAAATGATCTCAATTTGGAAAATGGTTAATTTATTTTTATTTTATTTTTGGGAAATCAATTTTTCTAAGTGATAAAAAAAATTTATCATTATTTTTATTTATTATGTATTCCTTTTACTTTTATTTTTATTTTTTTGGCTAAAATAAGAAAATAAATAAATAAAAACCAAATTAAAAACTTCTTCCTCTTTTTTTTTTCTTCCTTTCTTTTTTTCTTTCGTCTTTTCTTTTCTTTTTTTTTTGGTTTTTTTTTTGTATTACATTCACAATTATATAAAAAAAAAACTAAATAATAAAGTAAAAGAAATGAATAAATAAAAAAATAAAATAAGGAAAACAAAAAAGAAAAGGATCAGATGTAGTGGGTACGCATGGGTTGGACCTGGAGCGAGTTAGGTCGATTGGTCGAATTCGAGTTGGATCGCGGGTTGGGTTGTCAAATCGGGTCGAGTTGGGTTATTTACAACTCCACTTTAGCAATGTTGGCTAGGCATGGTTTAGGATGATTCGGGCCAAATTTTTTGGGGGTGAGGATGGATTAGTATGTTTGAGATTAGACTTAAGGTGGGTGTGGGTAGGGGTGGGTTAAGGGATGTAGATTGAGTGCCATAGTAGCTGGAGGTCATTTGAGCGGTAATGTAAAGTGGCAGTCATCGGTAGTAGACGTGGTATTTAGGTGGTGCTTGTTAGAGGTGTGATGGAGGTTGAGACTTGGGTTATAGGGTATGGTGAGCTTCGTAGTAAGGTTATTTTCGTGTTGGGAGTAGTAGTGGTGGCGGCGGTTCGAGAGGGGATAGCTACGGCGTTTAGGGTTTGGTTAGTTGTTGGTGGCGTTGCTAAGGGGTACGATGGAGGTCAAGAGAGGTTGGGTTGGGGAGCTTAAGCTATGGGGAGTTCGGTAGTAGTGATGGTTTGGCTTGAGAGTAGCTAGAAAGAGGGGTTTGAAGAGAGAAAGTGTGAGTTAGAGAGAGAAAGTGATTGCAAAGGAGAGATAGGGTGTTTTGAGTGATTCTATAGCTCGTATCCTGGTTGTCTATCCCCAGTGAACTCCCCCAACACTCTTTTAGACACGAATTGAACAAAAAAATCAAGGAGAGCAAAATTCATATTTGAATGCAAATGTCTAGAAATTCAGTTTTTCTTTCTTTTTTTTTCGGAATTTTGGAGCTCAATTTGAATACTCCTTTAATTGAATTTAGATGTGTTATTGGGTCTAATTTAGAGTAGGCCATGCAGTAAACAAAATTAAAGTAAGAGATTGGGTATGAGTGTATGAAATTTGTGCGAAAATTGAAGCTAAAGTGGAGGGAGTAGGTTGTTCTTCAATGGGAAAGTGAAGGAAAATTTGGAGAAAATGAGAGAAAACTAAGAGAAAGAAAGGGAAACTGCTGACGTGGTGTTACGTCAAACAACCTGATCAACCTCGACCTGCTACGTGACACGTGGTAGCTGACATGGTACACCACGTGGTGCCACATCAACAAAGTCGTCCAACTCGACGTTGCTACATGTCAGGATACGTAGTACAATAAGATCCTGATACGTGACAGTCCTTGATGTGATGAAAAATAAAAATTCTTGTATGCCTCTTCCATGATTCGATCCCAAGATCTCACATTCAACATCTAATGCCAATGTCTAATACTTATCTATTAAACCGTTAACCTATGTCTTGTTTATATGTGTAATTAAATTGTATATATAGTCTTGGTCATCCTAGGTTAGATTTAAATCTAAGCCCAAGTTCAACAACCTAACTTCTAAACCAAATTTAAAAATAAAAAATCTATCTTAATAAAATTGTTATTTTCTAAAATCTTTTATTTTTTTCAATTTTTTTGTAATTTTTCAATTTTCTAAAATTTTTTACTTAATTTTCTTATTTTCAAAATTTCTCATTTTTTTTTTGTGTTTCTTATCCAAATTTCTTTTTTTTTTTATTCTTTTCTTATTTTTGAAAATTTTTGTATTTTCCTAAAATTCTTATTTTTTCTAAATTCCTTAATTTTTTTTTGGGTTTAATTTCCTTTTTTTTTTTGTGTTTCCTAATTTAGGGCCTGCTGAGAAAAGAAAGAAAAAATAAAAATAAAAATGAAAGAGGGCAAAAATTATGTGTCTAAAATTTGTGATAAACATTGAGTTTATGTCCTTATGCCTTTGAGATTGTCATTAATAAAAATTGTGTGTGAAGACTTTGGTTAAGATATTGGGTGATCGTCGAGAGTTCGAGGTGGTCCAAACTCCATATTAAAATTCTCGGCTTAATTTCTCTATCCTTTTCTCTTTATATTTCTGTAATCTAATTGTTTGTTAAATATTTCCATATTGCATCTATTTGTCAATTTGGTCAAAAATGTTGTCAAAGTAAAAATTGGTCATTAAACTCAATTCATACTCCCCCTTCCCTCTCCTTTCTTGAGTTCCTAATGTAATATTTCAAAAGCATCCATAAAGCTTAGCAAAGCATGGCTTAACGTGGAGTCAACTAGCTGATCTATCCTTGAGAAGGAGAAGCAGTCCTTTAAGCAGGCTTTGTTGAAGTTAGTATAATCAACACACATCCACCACTTCCCATTCTTTTTTTGTTTACTAGCATGACCTTTGCTAACCATATCAGATACTTCTCCTTTCAAACAAAGCATTCTTTAAGCAATTTCTACACTTCTTCTTCTATTGCAACCTTTCGTTCTAGAACAAAGTGCCTCCTCTTTTGCTTGATAGGCCAATTCTTCTTGTTTATCTTGAGGATGTAGGTTGCTAGGTAGGTTGAGATACCAAGCATATCTAATGGCAACCAAGTGAACTGATCAACATTGGATTGCAGGAGATAAACGATAGCCTTCTTGATCTCGGTAGGCGTTTCAACCCTAAACTTGGTGGTTTCGTCAGGGTTGGTGTCGATTTCTACCAGCTTTATTTTTTCACCTGGCTCACCTCTCTCAGTCGGCTTCTCCTACGATACTATCTCCAAACCAAAGACGTCATTACCTTGGGCCACCTTTACATAAAGTTCCCTTAAGAGCTTTTAATCACATCTGCAAATTCCTACCCCAATCAAAGTAGGGAATTTAGCCTTCAAGTATAGGGATGGCATGATGACTTTGAAGCTGGTGAGACTCGGTCGTCCTAAGATTACATTGTAAGGGGATAGGCAATATACCACCACAAACTCTACTAGTTGTTTAACGACATTATTGTCATCGCTAAGCTTCATGTCTAAAGTGATGATTCCTTTCGGTTGAGTGGTGATACAACTTCATTTATACTAGCAGCTTCTTCTGCTTCTTGTCGTAGTGTGTTTGAAGAGGATGTTGGTAGACTTGCTGGTGTTTACCATAATTGATAGGACCTTAAAGTCTGAGATCTTTGCCCTTATCATAAGGGCATTTGAATGAGGGGTATCAACCCCTTCGAGGTCTTCATTAGAGAAGGAGATAGAGGTATCCTACCTTTGTCTCTTCTCTTTAAAGGCCATCACCTTGGACAAGGCATTAGTTGAGTTGTCGTAGTTCAACCGACTCCTTAGTCGTGGCCCCTTATGATAATGTTGATGACGCTGTCAAAGGCTCGATTGTGATCATGGTCATTATTCTCTTCTTCTCGGGCATCCCCAATCTATTACCTCTAAGGTGTCCATTCTCCACCATCATTGGTGTCAGCCATGTATTCTCAAGGTAGCCTTTTTGGATGACATGATCTATGATGTTTTTCATTTAAAACCATTCGTTTGTGATGTGGCCGTAATTTTTATGGAATTGATAATATTTATTTGAGATTCAATGACTAGAGTTCCACTTTATCTTGTGGGGCTTATATAGTAGGCCTTTACCCTAGACCTCTATATACACCTACGTAAGAGGTCAGTTTAGAGGTGTGTACTAGGAGCACAGTAGAGGAGGTAGCGAGTGCTTCTTATCTTTAAAGCTTCCCTCCTCAGGGTGGCTCAGTTGTTTATCACTAAGGCGGTCTTTGATGGACCCCTTGTCCTTATCTTTCTTCCTTCCTAACCTTTTCGGGTTAGCTTTGTGCCTCACTTAGATGGTGTCTTCTTGGTCCATAGACTTTTAAGCCTTCTGTCAGAATTTGACCTAGGTCTTAACTTACTCTTATAGACTAATCAAGAGAAGTATCTAGACAATTTGTTGCCGAGCCGAGCGATGTGTATTACAACTCCCTCCTTAAGTTGAGGGATCTTCACTATAGCATTGTTGAATTGTGCTACATATTCCTAACAGGCTTCCCCTTCCTTCTATCGAATTAGATAAAGGATCAGATGCACTTGGATGGGGGTTGTTAGCCTAAAAGTGAAGATTAAAGTCATGAGCAAGCTTAATGAATGATCTAATCGTGTTCTCAGGTAAATGACTTAACCATATTTGAGTTACCTTCTTCAAAGTGCCTAGGAAGGCCTTGCATATAATTGCATCCCCATGACCATGATGGTTCATGAGGGTGCGGAAGTAAAGTAGGTAATCATTAGGGTCACATGTCCTATCATACTAGTCTAGGGTGGGGACCTTGGAATTGGGAGGGAGGATCTTATCCTAGATACCTCTAGTGAAATGATGTTTTGTTGTTGGTAACAAGGCTAGCACCTTCAACTGCTTTGCTCTCTTCTTGGAGAGAGAGCCTCTTGACCATCTTATGGAGCTATTCAAGTTGGCATTGTCATTTTAATGAGTTCCATGTGCTATAAAGTGGGCAATACCTCTATGGGAGTTTGTTACTTGCTTGTTACTAGCAAACGTGTTATCATAGGTGGTTGCAGATCTTACTTACTAATTTTGCACTAAAGGTTGGGTTAGGATGCCCTATCATTGTCTTATTGTATCTACATCATTGGTTGTCAATTTCGATTGCTTCGAGCATCTGCAGCATTAGCATAGGAAGGCCACCTAATTTACCTTTTCACTTAGTTTAATCTAGCTTGGAGATCTTTGCTTCAGGATTCAACTTAGGCGTTTCTCACCACAAAATCTTCTAACATTTTCTTAAGCTACTCTAGTCGACACTACTCAGGGGTAAGCTCAACTGGAGGTTGGTTGTTTAGGTTGACAATTTATAGCATGGTGATTGAATTAAAGGAAAATTGTATATAAAGTGTATACTGTATTTTAAGTATCAGATGAGTTGGTTTCCTACATATAGCGCCAAATGTTGTCAATAGTATTTAATTGGTATAGTAGAATGGACTTGAGCTTTGTGCTTAGGTAATGAGCCTACAAAAGAGAACTATGTGAGGAGCGTTGAGATATTGTCCGGTATAACCACTCTAATACTTAAGTTAGTAACTTGTAGAGAGAGAGAAAGAATGAAAAAGTGCAAGGGCTCACAAAGACAGTTTGAGTATGCAAAGAGTTTAAGTAGATTACCGTCAGGACACTTTTGAGTATTTATAGAGGAGGACTACTGGCAATCAAGGGAGAACGTGTAGCATATTGACATGTCTACATGACCCAGTTAGTGGGAGGATGGAGTCCAATGTGTTTCTAATTTGTAGGGATATGGCACCTAATTAAGTCTCCAAGCCTTATCCATCTATCTAATGGTCATTATGACCATTTGAGGTTAGGTAGGTCTGGAGAGCTTTTGTTAAGATTAGCTAGTAGGAGGATTACATTAGGTGCTAGTAAATTATGCCGACTAAGGATCCAATTAGATCGACCTATGGCTCAGACAGGTTGGCATGGCCTAAAGGGCCCATATTCAAAATATCCTATCAACACTACTTGGTTTACATCTTTCATTTTCATTTTTTGCTTAGCCTTCTCAATTTCATAGACTTAGAACTACAATATTTTTCCATCTATTACTTTGTTGTGGTTTGAGCTCTTCATCATCTACTTCTTCTCTATTTAATACACCTTTTAGACATCACCACCACCATTTTCATCTTCCTCATCATGCTTGGCTAAGGTTGATAAAATGAAAGTTGTAATGTTCTTATAGGTCTAAACACATGCATTTTCCCTTTAGCATTCATTGATAAAGGATGAAAATAAAATATATGAAGTACTTCAGTATAGATGTTTCCATTTATTACTGCATTAATTTACTATACAATATTTTTTTTACTTACCCTTCTCAATCTCACTAATATATATTTAGTCTATTTTATTTACTGCATATATAATGTATTATTATAACTATACATTTCCCTTTTTTTTTTCACATTTCCAAGACTATTTATTTTGTTGTTTGCATTTCACCTGTAGAAATTGTTCACCTTGTGCCTTGATAGAAAGCTTACGTCTGTAAGAAAGTATATGGCTAGGGGGCGTCCAAGGGCTGTTTAATATGGTCATTCTAATAATTTAGTATTTATGGGATTGAGAGAATAAGAGAGTAAGAAATGTTATGCGTATGTGGCTAAAATATCTTACGTATAGGGCTTAAACCCTATTTATAGGTATTATGAGAAAAATTTAAATAAATTCATATCTCGCCTAATTAAATAAATATATCTCTTCAATTAGATATGCTCTACGATCTTCGAAAATAACATAATACCTCAATTGTTCCCATTAAATAGCGCTTTCATGGTGTCTCTCAATATCCAACTTTCGAGCTTTCTAGACGAACAACCAACATCAAGGATCCCGATGGCATGCCACGAGTCAAATCCGTAGGGTAGAGGCTGAGGCCAAAGCCAGCCTTCGATAGGTCGGACAAGACCTAAACGAATAAAATCTGGTTATGAGCAGAGGTAGATCGACTCAGGGTCCATAATGGCCCAAAGTCTCAAATTGTCCATCTTTATCTTTCTTTATTCAATCACTCGTTATACGTGCAATTTATAATTATGCAAACGAATTGTCGGTGCGCGTTCAGTGGTTTTTGCGATACTTAGAGCTTGACTTTCTTTTACATGAAGGATGCATATAAACAAAAAATCAACATATTCCCGGTTCATACGGCATAGAAATGATAATGAAAGACTAAATGGTCGATGTAATTTACTACAAGTAGCCTCCATTTTTGTATAGACCAAACTTCGAATTCAAACTTTGTTTTACATAAAAAGTTTTACATACATATATATATAAAAGTTGAAATATTTTCATTTCGCATGCGCATAGAAAATATAATGAAAGATTCCGTGGCTATTACAAATAGGCTTTATTTTTATACAAACCAAAATTAGGACATCACTTTATTGCAAATGGCCCTTGTAACGTACAACATATGGGCCTTTATTTTTATATAGACCAAATTTAAACTTTGACTCAGTTTTACACAAGTTAAAATATTTCTAGTTTACATGTGCAGAGACATGATAATGAAGGACTCAAAAGGCCATTGTAATTTCTACCAATGGCCCTCATTTTACATAGACCATAATTAGAGCTCAACTTCCTTTCATATAAAGGATATATATGTATATATACAGATAGTAAAGATATAATATGCATATATATATATCTAAATATTCACACAAATTAAGATATTTTCAGTATGTACGTGTGTCATGAGCCAATTTAGAGGGGCCCAAAATCATGAGGTTCATTTAAGCCCAAAAGGAAATAATCCAGAATATTCTAGAAGATCTAGAAGGTTCTAGAATAGATAATAGGTAAGGTAGATAGATGCATTTAATATAAAGGTAGGTAGGAATTCATTTATAACTATTAGATCAAATTGATCTTAGCCTTCCATCTTGAGAAGCCTCTTGTATATATAGGAGAGATCCCCTTAGTTGTAGTAACAAGCTATTGAAGTGAATACAATATACTTTCAGAATTTCTCTCTTTACTTTCTCTCTCTAAACTTTGTGAGTATATTACAGGCTAACTTACCATTCCTTAGTGAGGTCAGGAGCACTAAGTGCTACACGGGGTCAAGTAACGGAATCCGCCCGTGACAAGTGATATCAGAGCCTGAAAAAGGAACTGCTTGTGGAGAAAATGTCATCCGGAGGAGACAACAACACTTCAATGGTCGATGAGTTGGCTGACCATGATAATCGCCATGTTATCAGGCAAAGGACTAGGTCCCTGGATTTGCTGAACTCCCTCCTTAATAGGATGGATAGAGCGGAGTTGAACATTGTTGAAGCGAAGGAACAATTCGATGAATCACAAGGTAGCCTTGAAGAGATGAAGGAAGAACTTCAAGGCAAGTTGCAAGGAGCATTGAATCAAGCCATTGATGAACTGAAGCAGCATGATGAGATGATTGAGGGGAAGAATGCAGTACTCCAAGCTCGAGTCATTGCTTTGGAAACTAAGGAGGAAGGTTTTGAAGCCAAGATGGATGCTATAATGGTAGCCATGCGCTAGGACATTGAAGAACTTAAGAACCAACTAGCAGTGTGTCGGGTGGTAGTGGTAAATGGAGCGACCATTCAGTCTGCTCATAGGATCGATGTCCCCAAGCCTGAACCTTTCAATGGGATACGATTTGCTCGAGAGGTAGACAACTTCCTTTGGGGAATAGAACAATATTTCAATGTTGTAGGAATATTGGATGGCCTCGAAAAGGTACGTACTGCTGCTATGTATTTGAAAAATTCTGCTATGGTATGGTAGCGTAGGAGGGCAAACGAAATCAATACTTGGGCTAGCTTTGTACATGAGATCAAGGGGTAGTTCTCTCCCCAAAATGCTGCTATAGAAGAAAAGGTGAAGTTGCATCACCTACCTTATAAGGGTGACATCAAGCAATATGTGAAGGAATTCTCAAAATTAATGCTGGAGATCCCAGACCTTAACCAAGATGACGCTCTAGTGATGTTTTTAGATGGTCTGGAACCTTGGGCAAAGTTAGAGCTAGATTGAAGGGGAATAGAAGACATCTCTAAGGCCATAGCAGTTGTTGAAGGCCTAACGGAGTTCAAGAAAACAGAACATAAGATCCCAATAGGAAGGTAGAAGGGGGGAGTTGAGAAGGAAAGGAATGGGAGTTCCTTAAGAGGGAAGCCTAAGATGGAAGAGAGAAATAAGGATCGGGGACAGACTCGTAAAGGAAAAGATGGGGAATGATGGAAGCCTCGAGAATTGAAATGATATTTTTGCAATGGGCTCCATTATGCTAAGGAATGCCTAAAGAAAGATCGGTTGGTAGCAATTATGGCAGATGAAAGATCCAGTGAAGAGGATGAGGCCAAACTGGGTTCGGTACGACTACTTAGTACTATGAAGATGCAGGAGAAGCGAAAAGGGGTTGATGTACACTGAGGTGATAGTTGCTGGCAAGAAGTTAAATGCCCTTATTGATACAAGAGCATCTCATTTGTTCATGTCCAATGTAGCAGCAAGTAAGATTGGAATGGAGGTGGAGAAAACCAAGACATGGCTCAAGATGGTAAACTCAAAGGAAGTCCTTACTACTGGAGTCGCTAGGGAGATAGAGCTCCATATGGGAGGATGGAAAGGGAAAGAAACCATTGAAGTAGTACCTATGGATGACTTCGAATTTGTGATTGGAATGGAATTCCTAGATCGTATAGATGCACTCATTGTTCCTTGTGCAAACTGTATATGTATACTCGAGACCAACTCTCAATGTGTGGTGCCTGTTACAAGAAAAGCTGGTCAAGCCACAAAATTCCTTTCCACTATGCAACTAGTGAAGGGCTTAAAGAAGAATGAAGTTACGTACATAGCTACATTAAAGGGGGAAGAAGAGACGGGGGATCAAGAGGTAATTCCACATCGAGTGGGGGAGTTGCTAGAAGAATTCAAAGACATTATGCCTAAAGAGTTGCTAAAGAAGCTATCATAAAGAAGGGAAGTGGATCATGCGATTGAGCTAAAACCAAGTACAAAGGCCCCTGCTACAGTTCCTTATTGCATGCCCCCAAAAGAATTAGAAGAATTGAGGTGACAATTGAAGGAGTTGTTGGAAGTTGGATTCATCCAACTATCAAAGGCACCTTTTAGAGTTTCAGTTCTCTTCCAGAAGAAACACAATAGGCCCCTCTAGGTGTATATTGACTATAAGGCCTTGAATAAGGTCACTAAAAAGAATAAGTACCCTATTCCTTTGGTATCAAACTTATTCGATCGAAAGGGAGAGGCAAGATACTTTTCAAAATTGGAGCTACGACTGAGATATGGAGGTGAGTCCAAAAACACTTGCGTTACAAGGTATGGTGCATTTAAGGTTCTTATTATACCATTTGGGCTCATAAACACCCCAGCTACTTTTTGTAGTCTTATGAATAGGGTATTAGCACCATTCTTGGATCATTTTGTTGTGGTTTACTTGGATGACATCATGAATTATAGCAAGCCTATGAAAGAGCACCTAGAGCATCTTCATACAAATTGCTTAGCCTTAAGGGAAAATGAGTTATATGTAAAGCTGGAGAAATGTGCCTTTGCAAAGGAAGAAGTGGCCTTTTTGGGGCATGTAGTAGGAAAGGGGAAGATCAAAATAGATACAGGCCATTCGAGAATGGAAAGAACCTACTAAGTCCACCGAATTGAAGTCATTTCTTGGCTTAGTAAGTTATTAGAAAAATTTCATATGTGGATACTCTCGAATGGCTACTTCCTTAACGGATTTACTCAAGAAAGATGTCTTATGGGTATGGAGGGAAGATCGACAGAAGGCATTTGATACCCTGAAGGAAGCAGTCATTAAAGAATAAGTTCTTACGCTCTCTAATTTTGGTGAAGTATCTGAAGTATGCATGGATGATAGTGATTATGCCATTGGTGAGGTTTTGATGCAGGAAAACCATCCAATAGCCTTTGAGAACCGAACGTTGAACGATATAGAGAGGCGATACCCAGTAGATGAGAAGGAAAAGACAACTGTAGTGCATTGCCTTCAAGTTTGGAGGCACCTTGTAAGTACAAGTCAGTGGGACTGGTCTAAGTTATTGGATGTCATATAGCTCTCTTTCAATCTATAGAAGAATGAATCAACAGGACATAGTCCATTTGAGGTTATCTTAGGGAGACAGTCGCTAAATACGGCAACCACAGGATATATGGGGTTTAGTTTTCTAGCATATAAAATTGCAAAAGAGTGGCAAAAAGGCCAAGACTTAGCTCTGAATTACTTAGACAAGGCTATGCAGAGAATGAAGGAAGTTGCAGGTAAGAAGTGTCGGCCAATAGAGTATCTAGTAGGGGATCAAGCACTTGTGAAGTTACACCTGATCCAGTGGACCAAGAGCCAATTGCACAAAAGACTAACAAGGTGTTATGAAGGGCTGTTTCTCATCATAAAACAAGTGGGACGAGTATCTTATAAGTTGGGCTTACCTGCAAGATTAAAATTCCACCCAGTATTTCATGTTACAATGCTTAAGCCATATCATAAGGATGGGGATGACCTTAATAGAACAATATCACAGAGGGCTTCAGTTGGAATTCAGGAATCATACGGAAAAGAAGTTGGAAAAATTATTATGGACAGATATGTGAGAAGATGAAGCTACTCCCTTAGGCACAAGTATATGGTTATTTGGAAAGGGAAGCCGGAAAGTGAGACTAGTTGGGAATCTACTAAAGCTCTACGGAAGTTTTCCAAACAAAATTCAGAAGTTCTACGAAGAAAATACGACGAGGACATCGCCAGATTGAGTGGGAGAGAATGTCACGGGCCGATTTAAAGGGGCTCAAAATCATGAGGTTTATTCAAGCTCAAGAGGAAATAATCCAGAATATTCTAGAAGATCTAGAAGGTTCTAGAATAGATGGTAGGTAAGTTAGATAGATGCATTTAATGTAAAGGTAGGTAGGGATTCATTTGTAACTGTTAGATTGAATTGATCTTAACCCTCCATCTTGAGAGGCCTCTTGTATATATAGGGGAGATCCCTTAGTTGTAGCAACAAGTTATTAAAGTGAATACAATATATTTTCAGAATTTCTCTCTCTACTTTCTCTTTCTAAACTTTGTGAGTGTATTACAGGCTGACTTAGCATTCCTTAGTGAGGTCAGGAGCGTTAAGCGTCGTACGGGGTTGAGCGACGGAATCCGCCTGTGACACGTGCATAAAAATGATAATGAAAGACTCGATGACCAATGTAATTTATTGCAAATAGCATCTACGTTTGTACGGATCAAAATTAGAGTTTAACTTTGTTTTATATAAAAGGTATATAAATATATATATATATGCACAAATGTTAAAATATTTTTGGTTGCATGTTCATAGAAATGATAATGAAAGATTCAACGTGGCCATTATTGTACTTTATTACAATTAGGTATTATTTTCAAATTTTGAACTTCACTATTCGCACATAAGTTAAAACATTTCCTTCCTGTATTTACATAAGCACAGACTCAATGCCCATCATAATTTATTCCAAATAGCCTACTGACCAAATTGTAGCTTGACTTTGTTTTGACGGTGGGCATATATAAGCAGACAAGTTGCAATATTTCTGGTCCATAAGTGCATAGAAATGAAAGACTCATTTTTCCTTCAATTAATATATTCTATTATTACAATATGGAGAAAAAATAAGCAAAGAACATAAATCGATTGCGATCAAAGTGAAATATTCCAATGAGGTCAAGCATGCTATATGTATGCATATTTAGTATATAAATACTAATCATATTTAAACATATGATGGTAGTAACATCTAAGATTCTAAAAAAACTATTACACACTCATATTACTACATATCCAAACATGATTAGTACTTACCAGGCATATATACATGTGCAAAAATAAATAAACAAATAAATAACTAGTGTAAATTGTTAGTGAGCGGATGCATGTGCGTAGCTACGGCCATTGGCAATTCTATATTGTTTATTAATGTGCCCAAGACGCGCACATAGTGTGCGTATATGTATATGTATATATATATATATATGTGTGCGCGCGCGCGCGCGCAATGCAATATGCGAGCACTTCTCACCATCCGACACCATATACCTTCTTTGTTGTGAGCGAACGATTCACAAATATAAAGAGTTTTCATCATCTCGTCTCTTTGCAATTTAATTTTCCTAGCATTACCCAAAATTGAAAAGAGTAAAAAAAAAAAAAAATGGAGCTAGGTGCTGCTAATTACTCACTTTTTGGAGCCATCAAAAGTCACCTGAAATTCTTAGCCATCAAAAGGCACCTGAAATTCTTAGTGTCTTACAGGGCCTATATTAAGGATCTCGATCATGATTTGATCGATCTGAGGAACATTAGAGAAATGGTTCAACATGAGTTTGATGAAGCTAACCTAAATGCAGAGATAATTAAGAATGAAGTGACAAACTGGTTGGAACAGGCAGAGAAGTTTATTCCGGAAGCCGAAGCAGTGCTGAAAAAGGGTGGCAATTCCAGGTATGTTTGCTTCCGTGGATTCATTCCAAATCCCTCTACTCGGTACCGTATTGCTAAGCAGGCTGATGGTCAACTAAAAGCCATTAACGAGCTCAAAAAAAGAAAGAGTGGATTCACAAGAATCGCTAAAGGGAGTCGATATCTCGCCACGAAATCGAGGGCTTCTGTTCTGGAGGACGTCAAAAAAGCTTTGTTGGATACTAATATCAGGATCGTTGGGATTTGGGGTGCTTCTGGCGTGGGCAAGTCCGCGTTATTGAAGGAAGTCCAGAGGCAAGTCCATGAAAAGAAATTTGGTAATGATTTTTATGAAGTCGCTTTTGCTACTGTCTCGAGGTCTCATGACATGGGAAGGATTCAAGATGACTTGGCAGATAGGTCAGGCTGCTAATTCTCAATACAATTTCATAACTTCGTTACACCTGCACTTCATCCATTATTTTTAAATTTGGATATTTAGAACCCTAAATCATTAATAATTGTGGCTTTTATACTTTCTTTTACTATTTTATCATTGATAAAATAATCGGAAAAGTACCATAGACATTTTTCATTATATTTTAAGGGATA
This sequence comes from Lumnitzera racemosa, assembly GCA_024138005.1. Taxonomy (NCBI): domain Eukaryota; kingdom Viridiplantae; phylum Streptophyta; class Magnoliopsida; order Myrtales; family Combretaceae; genus Lumnitzera; species Lumnitzera racemosa. The sequence goes on from JAMXBC010000003.1 coordinate 3,574,539, forward strand.
AAATCATCATTAAAAGACATCAAAATATTTCTTTTAATATATGGGATATAAATACTCAAGTTTAGAGACAAAATTAAGTGCACAGAGAACAAATGGGTGCATTTATAATTTGCCCCTATCCTTAATATTTGTGGTTGCTTAATATATATATATATATATATATATATATGCTAAACCTGTCATTACAGATGGATTAGTAGAAGATTTGGTTGAAGAAAAATGGAAAGCATGAACAAATGGAATATAACATGGATTAATAGAAGAAAATTTACAATAAACGTTGTTATGCTAATATTATGTTTAAACCATACTATTAGAAACAGCTGTTTTATAAAATATGAATAAAGACATAATTAGTGTTGTCATATTGACTTCGGTAGTTGAACGGATACATTTTTTAAGTTTGATTGGATGAACTGGATTCAATCAAAGGGTAGAATTAGTGTAGAACTGAATTATTTTTATAATTAGATTAGATCGAATCGAACTAAATCATGAGTCAATTTGGATTTGATAATACTAAAATTAATTTATCTAATAAAGAAAAATATTTTTAGTTTATTGAAATAGGAATCCAATTTCTTCTGAATTTGATTCCAGTATTTGCTATATAAAATAAGCTAATAATCTGACTCCATAAAGAGTTTTAAAGAATCCATGAAATTCTATTATTTCCTAATTCCTAAAATATATTTTGTACTTTTCAATAAAATCATCAGCACACACAGTTAGCAAACATCGACAGTGCTTAATATCTTATCTTACTAGCGGGACGATGAAACCAATGTGCATTTGATTAAAGTAAAAAAATAAATAAATAAATAAATAATGGAGTCACCCAGGCTAAAACATCTGGTATCAAGTTGGGCCCTGGCCCGAAGTTGACTCAACGAGTAGAAAGCTGGACCCGACTGGAAGGCCAGTTTCCCAACTGGCGAGTGGCTAATGACCCTTTTAGTTACACCGATAAACTCTGAAACAAAAATGGACCAGAAAAAAAAAAAAAAAAAAAAAAAGTAAAGAAAAAAAGGAAAAAGGCACACTACTACAACTCTACGATTAAACCTCCACTCATAGTTTTTCTTCCCATCTACACACCTCATCCACAAACACACACACGCATAACTTCCCCCTCTAGACTCATCCACAAGTACGCACAACCCTCTCTTCTATAAATTCATGCGTACACACGCACTTTTCCAGAAACACAAATGCACATGCGCGGACACGCTCATCTAATAGGTCCTGTGTTAATCTTTTTCATACATGTTTAAATTTTAAAAGTTGGCAATAACATTAGCATCTCTTTAAGAGGTAGATTTTATATTATATTCTTAGAAATCATAAATTATTCAAAAAAATTGAATAGCATATAACTAATAAAATAATTGGAGAATTGAAAAGAGATAAAAAAAAACTACTATTACGATGCAAAGGTTTATTTTACTTCCAGCCCTACATGGTACGTGCAACCTTATCGTCAAGGGTATGGAAATCATTCATATTTAAATATGTATTATAGATAGTTTTAGCATCTCTTTTTATGTAGCTCTAGCACATTAGCTGCGTGGAAGTGGTTGTCGGCCTCGATTTCTATATATTTTAATCTACTCCCTTATTCATTCCATGTCTAATACTTTCTCAACCGTTTATATTACTTAAGAGAGACTTGATCGATGTAAAAATTCAACAAAGTATGGACATAAACGGATTAGGGAGCAGTGTAAAATATAAAAGGCGGAAATGGCAAATACTTATATGTAACTGTTATAAGTAGCTTTATGGAAAAAATGGTAACATGGTTTGCAATACTTAGTTGTAAAAATATTCCATGCATAAATTGATGTACCCTATTGTACCGTGCCATTATTGAAATGCCCTCCTTCTTCATCTCTTTCTCATCTCTCAACTTTTTTGATTGGCTTAACTCTAGTCAACTATTTCAATAGCCTGGGGTTTCTAGGAAAAAGGCACAAAAAATGTTTATTGCAATGGGGTTATAGGACTATTTGTGAATCAACATTGTAGTTATTTTGTAACCATTACATCTATTGGTAGTATCACTATCTTGCTCACTTTATGCAATGTAATATCTTCTAACATAGCAATGTTCCCGTACACATATATATAACCAAGTAAATAAAGAGATTTTGTACCCTTTCACATTCATAACTCAATACCATCAGAGAATATGGACAACCTAAATTTGTATAAGGGTATACTAGAGTCAAAATACAAACTATTCATACGATCAAACTCAAGGGATTGACTTACAATGAACAAAAGAAAACAGAAAAAAGAAAAAAAGAAAAATTTCGTAAGAAAAATAAATTCCCTGAGCCAACTCACATCGTCATGGAACTGTAACCTAAACTAGCAATCCTAACAGTTCTTAAAAACTTCTTCGGGAATCGGGCGTCTCGAGCTGGTCCATTTTGGCAAATCAAGAATCGTCGGTTCCGACTAGTATACACAAGGTTGCGACCCAGTGACCGAACCTACATAAACTTATTACACGATTCAATATGATGAATGACTATGGCATTAGCATGTTAAGGTACATTGCAAAGATAAGTGGAACTGTGTAGAGTTAAAGTAATTTTAATGCCCCAGAATCAAGTTATAACATCCCCACCACATACACAAATCTTGATAAGTGTTCGCAAAATCTTAGAACTTGATAAAAAATTCACAAATATGTTTATCAACCATAAATTTTCTCTGTGGTTTTCTACATAAAAACATATTTCATGATAACTTAGAAATAATGATCAAAATACCAATATAGTAAGTCCATATGTCATAAGTCTTGTTTATGTCTATTATCTAGCCTATGGAGAGCACATATAAGCTTGGAGGATCTACACAAAGGGAATACATGAGACATAAGGGCACTAGAGATGACTTCAGCATGTACACTCAAACATTCAAGTCATTTATATGGTTAAGAAGTCTAGCAACGATACTGATGTATAGAATTATGAAGGCTAGAGTCCAAATATTAGAATCAGTTATTTGAATTCAGGATCTAAGGAAGCCTTTACTTTAAGGGCTTGAAGGGATATTTATAGGCGTGGAAAGAATTGGCGTGGTAAGTAAGCTTTGCTCGCTTGCCTCTGACCATATTCCAATCAGCTAAGAGAGGATTGTAAGAGAATGAACCATTACTATTTTAATCCCATGCACTTTTTACCATTATCCAAAAGAGTGGGGCATCGGCTGAGTCGGTACTTAGGGGCCCAAGATGAAATGTGCTACTAATACTTGCTCCCCATTCTCATCATCAATGGATTAGCAAGGAGAGATGATTTAGATTAGGCTTCTAAGCATCCAAGCTAAGGCCGCTGCATGTTGTGGGTATATAGATACCTAGCCAAGGGGTGGAGAGTTGATTCAAAGTGTTGCATGGCTAATCCTTGGAGTTCAAGCTCTTTATTAAAAGCTGCCTTATAGTACTTAATTAACTTGAGGTATTGGCATGAGACAAAGTATATCTACATTTTAACACTCGATCATCAGGTGGAATGGTAAACTAGAGTCATGTTGAATTGGCATCTAACATTTGATTCACCTATCTGATGTAGGCATGACAATAGTTAAGCTAAGATAGTTCTAAGCAGGAATGATGCAGTGTGCCTAGGTAAGGCGTTATCGAGCAATCAGGCCTACTAATCAGTGCCTTACTCAACCATTGATGAGGCATTCTAGGAGGGCTTTACTGAGCGTTATGTTTAGGCAGTTAGGACCTTGCTCTACCCGTAGGATGAAGTGGAGGAAGAATAGTGTCGATCACACTTATGTTATGACTGTGCTTCCTCTATCACTTATCAGGTAGTATTTCTAACATTCTGATTGCTTGGCTTATAATTGAGGCTCAATTCAATTTAATTCTATATGGTTTGTCGAGTGCATTAGATGTTGTGGACGCATGTAATTGGGGATTAAACGTGACTATACAAATACTATGACTACACTGGTTCATGGCATTTTAAGTGATCTCGCTTGTTCGAACTCTATACAAAGACAGATGGACTACTACTAAGGAGGTGGGTAAACCTTAGAATCTGCAATACAACAATTGCTCCCTTTTTGTATGATTACGTTCTATAAAGATGAGGCCGTTGCATTGCATTTTTCACATTCTGCACATTGTGAACTTTTGTTATTCTTTGAATTTTTCAATATCATCTTGTCTCATTCAAGTTTGAGTAAAATTTTGTCTTGTCATTTTTAAAACTTTTTCAATGTTATGATTAGGTATGACACTAGTAGCATCTCTTTCCTTTTCTTTTAACCTAGATACCCAGGGACTTACTCCCTCGACAAGCAGCAATAAAGACGATGGCTAAAAGTTTTTGTTCCTTGTTAGTATGGGGAACGATGGTACTTCTGAGGATAGTACTGTATTAAGGGTGTTAGTAATAGTCTTGGGGAGAGTAACCTGGTAGTTGTGCCTTATATTGAAGCAATGTTTTGTTGACTTGCTATTTAGTGCCTATAATATGGTGTTTGGTGGGACTACAAGGTTGTCAGGTGCCTAGAAAGTGGGTTAGCCAAAAAAAGGCTCGAGAGAACAACCTTAAACTGATATAATGTAGATTCCTCACCTATGTGCTTGTTGGAGTTCTATGATGACCTCGTTTAGTGCTTTACAATTACAGACATGTATAGATTGTGGGCATATCAGAGGTTGGGTTGGTAGGCTAGGCTGCCTCTTAAACCACTTAGTGTAAAGGTATCCATCTATGCCTGAGAGAAAGAGAGAGCGAATCAGGAAACCAAAATGTCTGATCATAAACTTCAGTCTTCATTCCCTCACAGTGCAAGAATTGTTGAGGATGGTAGACAATAGGAAAAGTGGAAGAAGAGGAGAGGGAAGGTTAAGGTATGACTTTGAGCCTTTGCCCTTACGGCTAATAGGTCTGTATGCAAGTCGAATTGCTTGGGCGAATAAAGAGATAGGTAGGCCTTTCACCTCTAACTCTACAACCATAGTCACGTCCAAGTCAGGATGCTTTTTCTTTCTCCTTTGGCTTTCCTTCTAATGTATACTAGGTTGGGATGCCAACCTCAACTTTATACCTCTCACTATATACATTAAGTCAGGATGCTAACCTTTACTTTATAACTTCTCCTTGTATACATTATTGAAATATCAATCTCAACTTTATTGAGTAATAAAATAAAAATTTGCAGGTTGTTACTTTCTTCCTTTGTTCTTCCCTCTTTATTTTGTAGTCATGGTCGTACTTTATAATTGTAGCCTGTTCACCGGGGGGGTGTGCTGTGGGGTGTACCCCATTTACCTATCATTTAAAAGGCTAGTTTGACCTGTAGGCCGCTGAAGAGCAACCACTTCCACATATTATATGCCATGAGACATTGAAGAGCAATTAGGTCGGTGTGCTTAGTAATGTTGGGAATCCTCTTGAACTGGTAGTGGAGGAAATGAATCCTCCATACTTCCTACCAAAACATAGGCCAGTATGCTGATTTCTAGATGTAAGTATTGCTAGGCATTATTTGAAACATAATTAAGTTTTAGCAAATTAGTTCCATTTTCTTTTTTCTTTTTCATTTTAAGTCATAATTCGCACAGTAGTTGGCAGTTTAATTCCTTGATAAGGACAATTCTTTTCATACGTGAGTTCAATTAGTAGAATGTCATAATAATGTGGCGATTAAGGATCCTTCTCACTGTCGGGATTGTCCCTTGTTAGATATGGGTCTAGTAAATGAACATCTCAATTTGTTAGCACAAGATACAAGCCTCACCAAGAAGTTCTCCTTGGAAGCTAATGTCTGGTTAGAAGAACCCAGTCCCAAGCCTGTTAGTAGGTAAGGAATACCTCGTATACCCAATATCATGAAAATATTGAAACAGGATTCAATACCCATATAGATAGCAATTACACTATAAATTACTTGATTATTGGCTCTTAAAGATCTTACTCCCTCTTCCGAGCGACCTCGATCAGGAGGTCAGTTAAATTCCATTATATATTCCTGGAGATTGCCTCATCGATTTGCGTCTTCTAAGGGATTCTTAAGTTGTGTACATTCAACATTAGCATGCCCCTTGTCTCAATGCAATGTGTAGTATTTTTTACGGTTCCATTTAGCAGGGTTGCCACACATCTTGTTAAGTTGAGCGAGGATAGAGTTAGGTGAAGGCCCCAGCACCATGTCCGAGTAGTTTTCCTAAGGCTAACCCATGAAGACCTAGCTAGTTATGGCATCAAATACGCTGAGGAGGTCCATTTGTCCTTTTGATAAGCGAGATGCTCCATTTGATTAGTAGTCTATTTGTACATTTCTGACTTGAGTCAAAATACGGTAGAACGATATGATTAAAACTCAAGGGATGAACTTAAAAAAAAAAAAAAAAAGAGGAAAATTGCCTAAGAAAATAGAAATTCATTGAGCCAGTTCACAGGTCATGAAACCTCTGACCCAAACAGGCAAACCGGCAGTTCCTAAGAACTACCGTAGGAATCAAGGGTCTCAAGTCAATCTTAATTTGCCATTTTGGCAAATCGAGAATTGCCAGTTCCGATTGGTTCATTCAGGGTTGGGACCTTGCAACCAAGTCTACATAACTTTATTACATGATTTAACATGATGAATGATTATGGCATTAGCATATTAAGGTACAAGGTGAAGAATAAGATAAATGGAACTAAGTGGAGTAAAAGCAGTTGTAATGCCCCAGAATTGAGGCATAAAAATATGCCACATGTTTTGATTCTTGACAGGTGTACACAGAAGCTCGATACTTGCTGAAAGTTCCAAAAATGTACTTAATAGACCACAAATTCTCTCCATATGTTTCTACATTAATAAATACATATCCTCCACGATAGTTTACAAGTAATGATCACAGCACCACTACATTAAATCTATATATCCTAATTCCATAATTAAACAATAAAACACTGCCTCATAGTTACCACAACTTCTACATCCTTTTCTATATAAACAATACATAAACCAACATATAAACAGCATAGATCTTCTAGTCATTCCTCTAGATACTCATATTGAAAGGGTTACTCCCATAATACAAGTCATACCCTAAGTTGTCATGCATGTCCAACTTCAAATATATACTTACACCTAAAAAAGATTATGTCTAAGGATGGACTAAAAGCCCAATCAATAGTTACAACATCCATATGTTCATGATAGATAGGATAAACTTATAAGATACATAACATCTAATGTAACAAGTAATTCTTTTATTATCTGATTTAGGTTTAAGAAATAGTACAATTTTGTTGTGCCAAGACTTAGAACATCCTAGACTCCTTAACATCTAATATAATAATAATATAGATATTTGAGATTGTAACGTCAAAGTTACTTCATCCCAATTTTAGTTGCTAATGCAATTAGTCCATGATAATCATGCACTATGGCATTCTATTCAACCATAGCAACCCAAATACCACTTTGATTTAGATCATGATAGCTAACCAATGAACAAACCATCTAGTTGCACCAAAACATAAAAATATTTTTAAGCAAAAGGAATTTAAGAATCTACCTCAAATAAAGGTAATCCCTCTTTTCTTGAAATGATTTATAAGGTTTTGCTTGTAGATATTGTTTGTCAATTGCATGAAGAGAGGGTATACATAAGTGTACTCAACAGCCTATTAATCACCTTATTTGATCTAATCGTATGTACCATTAGTGTAAAAAAAATTTTCAAAACCTTTTATTCAATTAAAATTATGGGAAAAATAAATGAAGAATTGTAAGATAGGAATTAGATACATGGTATGAAGGAAGAGATAAGTGCATTAGAAAGAAATGGAGCATGGGAAATAATTTAACATCCTTTCAAGAAGAAGATAGTTAAATGCCAATGAGTATAAAGTAGATGACACTAAAGAGAGATACAAAATGAGATTAGTAAATAAGGGAATGTATAAACATATGGAGTTGATTACTAGGTGGCCTTTTCTTAAGTGGAAAAAATGAAGACTACTAGGGTTCTCTCTCTTGTTGCGAGCGAGCTTAAATTGGAATTTATAGCAATTTGGTGTGGAGAATGTACTCTTGCATGATGACTTAGAAGAGGAGGTATATAAAGAAGTTTCGCCTAGATTTGAAGGACAATTTCACCCGAACAAAAAGAAGGCCTTTACAACTAAAACAATCACTATAAAGATGGTTTGGAAGATCTACAAAAGCAGTGTTACAAAAGGGATACAAAACAAACATGAGGTGATTATACTTTATTTGTCAAGTATCCAGATTTATTCCATTTGTTCTTTGTGTAGATTATATAATTATCATGAGAATGATACTATTGAACAAAAGAATCTTAAGGAACATCTTGCTAAAGAGTTTGAAATTAAGGATTTAAGAATCTTAAGGTACCTTGTAGAGGTCGAAGTAGCTTATCCAAATTCTAAAGTAAGGGATCTTTATTCTTAAAGGAAGCATCCATAATTAAACTTGTTGAAGGAAACTAAAAAGCTTTGATGTAGATCAGTGAATATTCCTATTGAGCAAAACCATAAACTATACGGACAAGATGATGGGATATAATTCTACAAGAGATAATACCAGAGAACCACAGGATGATTGATGTATTTTGGCATAACTAGACCTAACATATCTTATGGAATAGGGATATTGAGTCAATTTATACATAACCGACATTAGGCACTTATTCAAGTAGTTGAGAAGAAATTGTCTTATCTAAGTCTACTTTAGGATGTGGAATCTAATTCAAGAAAGAAAAATGGAATTGTATTGGAAGCATATATGGATAGAAATTATGTAAGACTTTTGACAAATAACAAGTATACTATTAGGCATTGCATATTTCTTAGAGGAAATTTGGTTACTTGGAAAAATAAAAAACAACCAATGTTTGCAAGATCTATTGTAAAAGTTGAATTTAGGGCAATGGCTCATGACATTTGTGAACTACTATGGTTGAAAATAACTTTAGAAGATAATGGAATCAAGAATAAAGAATCAATGTGGTTGCATTATGACAATAAATTAACAATCAACATCAAACAAAACAAAGCCTTGCATGAATGAACCAAACACATAGAGTTGGACAAACACTTTAAAGAAAAAAATTAGATGGTAGACTAATCAATATACTGTATATTCCCTTTAGTGAACAATTAGTAGATACGATGAGATTATCGACTATAAGATTCTATGACTTTACTTACAAGTTGGGAATGGAAGATACCCGTTCATAAACATGAGGAATTTAGGAATTCATATAATTAATGATAGATTTGATTAGTTTTCAGAAAATCACATAATTAAAAATGGATTTGACTAGCTTTGTCTATTTCTAGCATTGTATTCTTTTAGAAATAGTTATAGAATACTTTTTTTCCCTATTTTTACATATTTTGTTTCTTAAATATATAGTTCCTAAAATCAAGATATTTAGGAGATTTTTTATTTTGTATTTTCGCCTGTAAGGCTATTATACGCTTCTCTCTAAGTGGTATACATATATATATGTGTATATATATACATACACATACACATATACTACTAAATATATATAACATATTAGTAGGTGATGCACCTAAAATGCATATGTCAAAAGAAGAATTTTAAACTACTTGATAAAATATGTTACAGAAAAATGAAGATATTATGAAGCATAAATCTAATGAGATGAAAAAAAAAATCACTTTTATAGTTCTCCACAAGGATTATTTATAGATTTTAGCTCATAATTTTTTACCATACTAATTTAATTCATTATGCTCCAAATGTTAATGAAAAATTAAATACATAGAATTAAAATATAATACATAAATTTTCTTAACCTATTAACATTTATGAACCATACAAAAGGGAGTTTTTCTTATTAACTGCATTATAAAGTATAACTTAGGAAGAGTGGATTTGAATTTTGTCTATTTTATTAGGAGATCAAGTTCGTGCCATAAGTTAAGCTAGTCTTGATTGCAAAAGAGGGTTCGAGCTCCACTCTTAATATTTTACTAGAAGAGAAGGGGAAGAGAGATGAGGGCAAATAGAAAGAGACTAAAAAATTAGGTTGATGGAATTAGATTCAAATATCTTGTATAAATTTGGATTAATTTAAAATTTTTAAATTGTTTATATACTATAGTAGTCAACCTGAGTCATAATAGAGTCATATAAGGATTAATCATTTTACATGAATGTCCATTTTTAGTATAATCTTTACAAATAAAATAATATTAAGCACCATAACATAATGTAAAGATACCACTTACATAATTGATATCTATTTTGTTGAAATTTTCAAATATGTGTTTATCTTTATTTCAATTTGAAATAAACAAATGTTATGACAATTCTATTGTAAGATGCGATTTTTATATATGTATATTTACTTATATAAAAAATTTGTATCTAGTTGAACAATAATCGTCGTGGCAATATGTAAACTTTTCTTCTGTTTTAAGTACAAAAAATATAAGCTAGATTTTAAAAGTATGGAAAATAAAATATTTTGATTAAATATGAATAAAGTAATGCGTATCAAACTTAATAAAAAATCAAACTACCTAAAAATATACGTTATGAAATAAGGTACCCTCTCTTTTGAGTATATAACTATATAGTTTCACTAATTGTAAACCTATCTTAGTGCAAAATTATATACTTGTGCGATGAATATATTTCTTATTAATTTACTGCATGTTAATAAACTTTTAGCTAGTACTCATACAATATCATCAGACTACCCATTGATATTTTTGGAATTCAAAAAAATTGGAAGAATAAAATGTCAACATATACGAATTCTAACGATAAAATTATTGTTAATAACAATACATCAAATAAAATTGCAATCATTTTATATGGTTTAGTTTATAATTCCATCCTATACATGGTTTAATTCAGCGATGTTCACCCCATATCAAATCTAAAAAGGAAAAACCGATAAGTGACACTACTATTTTTATTTATAGTTGTTAATTTTAAATTGGGAAGTATGTTTCAACTTTATACAAACTAGTTAATAGCCCACACAATGTGCATGATTCACTTTAAAACATATTTATATTAATAAAAATAAAATATTAACCAAAAGAATATTGTAAGTAATATGTAAATGAATTCATATTTAATAAATTACTTGATGGATTTATTAAATTATATAAATATATTTTATACATTGTAATTTATATGGCCTTTGATAGTTATATGGAATGCCATACTATTTAGAAAAAATATTATAATATTTTATTTGTGAGAATATAACAACATATACTAAGAGTTGCATCATTTACATCCAATTATGTGAAGGTCATGACTTTTCCACAAATATTATCCTATATATAAAGATTATGTTTCTTGAAAAATGAAAAGGTACAAATAGTAAAAATAATGAAATTTTCTTGAAAAATAATAAAAATGTTAGAAAAGAGAAAAACAAAGAGTCATGTTGTTATAAACTTACCAATAACTTCAACGTAGGTAGTTACTTTAGCTATACTGAAAGAATGTATCAATGTAATAACTTTGCATGAATTAGAATGACATGAAAACATAATACAACGAGTAGGTACAATAACAAAAAAAAAAAAAAAATTAATTTATTATAATATGATTTGACAAATAAAATTATGGAAATGAATTAATGATGAAATAAATAAAAGGAAAACAAAAGAAGGAAAGATCTTCATAAACTATATATTATAATATAATTGCTAGAATAATTTTTAAAATATTTCATCTCTTAATATAATCTTTTCCATTTAAATTTGTTCAAATATAGAATTATTTTGACATTTACAAATGACAATAATAATACCCAATTAATGGGACATTATTTCTAAATTATAATGAAATGAAAGTTCCAGTCCTTCATACTTGGAAATGGATACTTAAGTTAATTGATTTGAGCATATTCAAAATGGGATTTTGATGTCACATTGTATAACATACCATGTATGTAATTACAATGGACAGAAAATGAATAGACTGATAACTTTTTCGTATGATTATACAAAAATATGTTCCAACTATGTGTTCTAGACAAAGTTTACGTTAATCAAAGTATTAATTGATAATAGACCATATGATCAATTTATTGACTTGTTATGGACACTAAAAGTATACCCTCTCACTCTAATGTTATAGACATATGGTCTACTTTATTAAATGAGATTGTTATGATATGGTTATTTTAGTAAATTTGATTTTTTGAATTTCTTTGCAAGTGCATTTTAGTTAACTAATCATTAATGTTTTTCTACAAAATATACATATTATAAAGTGAGTTAAGAATAAAACTTGAAATAGAAAAACGAAAACACGGCATATTTAATATGTTGTAATGTCCATTGCTAACTTCAATGCCTGAATGATGTAAACTGCATTATATCTTTAGCTTTAATAGTGCTTTGACCCTAATCCCCTCTTGAATGGAAATGACAATTGTATGAATTGTATATTATCATATTATTTATATTTTATTTTAACCGCTTTTATGTTCCAAGACAAATATTTCATAATATTTGCTTCTCGATAAATATGGTATTAGTAGTATTCTAATTTAATCATTTTATACATAAGTATTCCTTTATATTCAAATAATTTATATTTTTTTATATATGTATATGAGGAGAGAGAGAGAGAGAGAGAGAGTATCGCATAGAGTATATTGAAAATTTTTATTATTACAAGATTATAATATTTTCACTTATAACTTTTACTAATTTAGATCTTATTATGTCAATTAACTTATATTTCATCATATAGATGGTATATATATATTTATATGTTATATATGTGGAAGTTTTTACTTCTAATATACCTTAGTGTTTATTAGAAATTTTAGTACGATAATAACAATTACATTAAAGGCTTATTTTACTCACATTTTAAATCTACTCTTTTATATTTAGATATTCCATCATATTCAGTTGTCATATTAATGATGGTATTGAATATTTATTTGCAAATCCGACGCAACCAAGAAATATTGTTTTAGTATTAATATAAGAGGAAAATATAAAAAACCTCTCTAAACTTTGACCTTGATGCAATTTATTCCCCTGAACTTTTTAAGTATAGTTTTTAGTTTCCAAGTTTTTATAAGTTGGCAAATAACCTCTATAACCTCTTTAAACTTTGATTTTGGTATATAAACACCCTTTAAATTTTTATTTTGATGTGTAAATATGTTTAAGGACATGCTTATATACCAAAATCAAAGTTTAAAAGGTTATTCTTAATTTAGGGGGTTGTTTTGTTAATTTATGAAAGTTTAAAAATAAAAAAAAAAAACTATACTTAAGTTAAAGTTTGAGGGGATTTTATATAATTTCTCCTTATAATTTCCGTTTAAAAAATAGAAATAAGGCGTTACAAGAAATGTATTGGAATATTTTCTTAATTTTGAGATTACGTAAACCTCACTCTAAAGGGTTTAATTTTACTTTCGTGTTATGAAAATCTTTTTGCTACATATTTAGAAGCTTTTGCTATTAACATTCCCGAGTATTTATTAAAAATATTAATAGCCTCATTTTTAACCTAATTAGTTTTGTCATGTCTTATGTTTGTACTATGTTTCATATTAAATCTCAAGTAATATAAAAAAATCATTTGAACGATCAAAATAATCATTCATAAACTTGTTGCCTTTTCAAAAAAAAAAAAAAAAAATTACACATAACTCAAACTTTTACCTACATATCATAAAGGCTCTTACCTAGTTATTTCCGCTTTAAAAAGTTAATTGATAAAAAGACATTTAAGATGAAATAATATGCATATTATTATCCTTTTTTTTATTACAAATGAATGAATATAAAGGTGTCTGATTAATAAGAAATAAACAATATAAGAAGACTTTAAAAAATAAAATAAAATAAAATAGTATTTCCTTTGCTTATAATTATAATGCTTGATTTTAACGGCTCTCGTTCATTAAATCTATAAAATACTTAAAACATGAAATAACCAAGAAAAGATGTAGCTTCATTTTTAAATGATAAGCCAATTTATTTTTCGGAACTTTAAGGATGAAAAGCAATACCATTAAATATGTAATTCCATAAAAAAATGACATAGAACTGCAAGAAACTTCAGTGGCAATTATTGCAGACTATTATGGAACTACAATCAATTCTTATGTTCAATAACCATATGGTTGTATGCTTACCTTTCAATTGGAAGTTTTCACCAATTAACAATGTTCTTGTAAAAAATTGTAGACATGGTATCTTAAATAGTCTTTTGACTATACAAGAGAGGGAGAATGGATAATGTGGATTTTTCAAATGATTATAAAGATACTTTTAGCTATTGAGAATATTAAGATATAATCCAATTAATTGTTTTCTATATACACAAAAAGTAGTAAGTTTCCTTACAACTGGTGTGGAATTTAATATGTAGTATTTCTTTAATAATCTATTATAATAAAGGGAAAGCCGCTTTTTAACATCTTATAACTAACAACTTAGCATCAATTAAATATTTATGTAATAGTTATCAAAAGAGTTCAAATACATCCTATAAATATCTTAACTGCTGCCTATTACTTACAAATCATTCCAACTATATAATTACTATTTTTTATCATACATCTCTAGCTGTTGTTATTTCATTTATCTATTATTTTAATGGTTCAACATTACTATTATTTAGATAATGCATACATTTGATTTGATCAATATTTGCTATTGCAGTATGGACTTTTTTTTTTGAAAAATTTATTATAATTTAAATTTTACCAACATATATTATTGGCATTCTTTTATATTATGGAGTGCAAACTTTTTTTATACCTTTTACATATGCAATGCTGGTACGTCGTCCATTAGTATAGAATAGATAATTTAATGGTGGTTTAAAAAATATAAAAACATTTGCAAATGATATTATATACTCAAGCTGATGGCCACTTTAGTAAACACATAAAAATTCATAAACAAATTAATTGCACTTAAGAAATGATAAAAAAAAAAAAAGAAAAGTAAAGAAGCACATAGGAAAAAATAAATGAAAACTAATCGTTGAATAAAATAACATATAATGAAAAACTAAAAGAAAGGGAATATGTAATATTTTTTTACCAACTATAATACAATTAGAGAGTGAATATATAACTAAATAAAACTAACAGAAGAAGTAGAAGAACCTATATTAATGAAAATAAATTAAAATTAAGACAATCACCTAATTCACTAAAACCATGGGGCAAAATTGATAGAGAAACATCACCCCATCTTGGTCACTAATACATAACCCTCAGCTTCATATCATCCCCCGCTTTAATCACTTGAAGCCGTTTAAGACATAAAAAGGATAATATGCTTTTGGCTAATGGTAATACTCAAGTATTCTTAATTGATTGATTGTTTGATTGATGAATATGCAGCTTGATCAAAACCAAAGATTGTATAAATCTTTTGAAAGTGCTCTAGGAACTTTAATATGTACTTAAAAATAAAAGAAAATCCAATCAATTTCAAGAACAAATCTGAATGAATTTAGAGACTTTCCGTTAGACCATAAGACTCTATTTTTTG
The DNA here is from genome assembly GCA_024138005.1 of Lumnitzera racemosa. NCBI lineage: Eukaryota > Viridiplantae > Streptophyta > Magnoliopsida > Myrtales > Combretaceae > Lumnitzera > Lumnitzera racemosa. Next base: position 3,590,072 of record JAMXBC010000003.1, read on the forward strand.
AATAGTAATTCAAGCCATTGAAATCATAAATCAATTTATCAATATCATACCTTTTAATCAAACAAAGGATAATTTAACTAACATGGTTCTAAATAGTTCATTTTAGTTTCTGAGAAAGTTGCAAACGATTTTGGCTTTTAGGTGAATAACAAATCTTGAATAATCAAACTGAGAAATCAAATTATAAATAGTTTATTTTAGTTAAAATTTCATGCCTTCAAAGTTTATGTCTATAAATACCTAAAATAATCATGAAAAGAAAAAAAAATTAGAATTCCTTGTCTTCGTATGAGTAGAAGTAGATAAGTGGATAGAGAACTAGATGGAAAAGTAAGTGTTGGTATGCTTAGAAGTTTGGTTAACTTTGGGAGATTTTATGGTCTTACCTACTATTTCGACGAGATTAGTCTTATTTTTTATTTTATTATTTATTTATATGTTTTTAAATCTAAACTATTTAATTTAAAATTTGATTAATAGTTTAGATTTTAAAAAATACATATTAAGAATAAAATATATAATGGTATGATCCTATAAAAAATAAGAATGGGACTATAAAAAATCCATATATATATATCACGATAAGATATACGTCTAAACCATATCACAGAAACATTGTTAATTGTTAATTGTTAATAAACTTTTTGGTCCGTAGAGTATGACACGAGGTGGTGTTTAGGCTTCATATAGACTAAAGCATGTGTACGTGCCATGCAATGCCAAATATAATAGTCATTGTGGTCTAAAAGCATAATACATTTATGACAATTTGATTGAAATTGCTGTTTTCATCGCAGGTTAGGCCTAAAATTTATAGAAGAGAGCGTTGATCAGAAAGCGCATCGCCTTCGTGAGAGGTTAAAGCAAAAACGGAAAGTCCTCGTAATTTTGGATGATATTTGGGAAAAATTAGATTTGCAGGAATTGGGGATTCCCTTTGATGATAATCACCCGGAAATTAAATTATTGTTGACCTCAAGAAATAAAGAAGTGTTGATGTTCAAGATGAATTCCGAACGAAATTTTCTTCTCGACCGTTTGGAAGAATGTGAAGTAGTAGACGTATTCAAGCAAATCGCAGGCAATCCAGCTCAGGAAGAAGCTACATTAACTTATCAGTTGGCCAAAGAATGTCCAGGTATGTCGGTTCTTATTTTCCCCTTGACTACTGCTCTGAAATCCTCTTCTTCGTCTAATTTGGTTGAAGCCTCAAATGAATTAAGATGGTCCAACAACCTAAGAGTTGAAGAACTTACACAAAAATCATTGGAGTTTAACTATCATTTCATTAAAGGCAAGTAGGCAAAATCATTGTTTTAGTTATGTGGTCAAATCGGGAATGGAATCACTCATGCCAATGATCTGCAATTGTATGGAATGGGCTTGGGGCTTTTGAAAGGTGTCCATACAATGGAAGAAGCAAGACAAAGGATCATACTACTACTAAATAATCTCCTGGCCTCTTGGTTATGGGAAAAGTATAGGAAAGATTTGATCAAATTACATGACAGGATAAGTGATATGGCCCTCTCTATTGCATCAAAAACTCATACTTCCTTAGTGACTAGGAGTAATAAAAGTTTGACAACATACTCCGATGATTACCTAAGGGAGTGTACGTCTATTACCCTATATCTAGATGATCAAATGCATGAACTTCCTGAAAGATCAACATGTCCAATACTGGATATGTTATTAATATCCCTGATGCATTTTTTAAAGATTTGAGGGAACTCAAGGTCTTGGATCTTTCTGGTTTCATCATTACCTCGTTGCCCTCATCTATTTAATTCCTTAGTAAAATTCATACATTGTATCTTGAGGGTGTTACAATGAAAGATGTAGTGATAATTGGAAAGTTAAAGACATTACGGTCTCTCACTTTTCGTAGTTCCAAAATATCTCGAATACCAAAAAATATTGGGAAATTGAGCAACTAAGACTCATGGATTTGGATGGTTGTTACGATTTGGAAGTAATTGAACCTGATGTATTGGAAAGATTGATACATTTGGAAAAACTAACCTTACCACCGGACTTCAACGAACGGGATGCAGAAGGAATTAGTAACGCGAACCTTAGTGAGTTGAACAACATGTCATATTTAAGGAATCTCACTGCTTGTATTCCCAATGCTACCTCATTTCCCACTTGTATCGCTTGCCAATGGTTAGTTAAGCATAAAATACAAATTGGGAAAATCTGGGCTCAGAAACTTCATGACGAGGCAGGAAACCTACATTTAAAGCTAGATTCTCACAGCAGTAAGTTCATTTTTAAAGAACGATTGCAAATATCTCTGTATCAGCTTAGCAAGGTGTTGATATTAAGGCACTAATTTAGGATCTCTCACCTCGTACTCCCCTATAATTTAAGGAATGATTAGGGATGAATCTTTACATACCTACAACTCATAAACCCACATATTCATGGTTGTTTTGAGGCCTGATATGCATGCCTCATATTATACGATATTATTAGTATAGGAGAATATGAGCTTTGTTGCTATAGGAAATTGACTACTTTTAGGGGATACTAACATTGGCCCTATCCCATATCCTAAGACATTAGTAGCTCCATCAAATTACATCTTCTATTTTGTTTTTTTTTTATTTTTTTTTATTATTATTATATCTTTTGCCACCGGAATATCCTTGTTGGGAAATTGAGCCAAACACCAACCATACATCCCATGGATTCTTAGAGGATGGTAAGATATAGGAATGGAGGTTGACGTAGCTTCAGAGTGACTATAATAAGAGGATTCATAAGGTAGTCCTTGATTTTATGGAAGGCCTTCTCACATTCGTCATCCCAATTTAGAGCAATATTCTTTCTTAGTAATTGAATAAAGGGTGGTATTTATCTATGAGTTGTGATATGAACCATGCTATATAGTTTAGTTATCCTATTAAACCTCTAACTTTCTTAAGTATGCATGGAGAAGACATATCTAAGATCGTCTTCATTTTGTCTAGATTGACTTCAATGTGCCTCTTGTTGATTATGAAACCCAATAATTTTCCTTATGTGACTCCAAACATACATTTTTTCTGGGTTTGGTTTCAATTGAAACTTATGCAATCGTTCAAACAACTTCCTCAATACACCTCATCGACATATACTTCTATTTCTTTATGTATCATATTAAGCATTAAAGCAACCATTGCCCTCTAGTATGTTACCCCAACGCTCTTTAAACCAAAGGACATGACCTTATAGCAAAAGGTGCCCCATGTCATGATAAAAGTAGGCTTGATTTTGTCTTCTTTAGCTATTTTAATTTCATTATACCCTAAAAAACCATCCATAAAAGAGAATAGATGGTTTCCAGTAGTATTATCCACCAAAACATCTATGTAAGGTAATGAGAAATTGTCTTTGGGAATAACTTAGTTTAAATCCCATAAATTTACACCCATTCATGCCTTCCCATTTTTCTTCATTATGTCTATTGCCCATTCGAGATAATTTGATGCCTCAATGAATCTTACGTCCAATTTCCTTTTAACCTCCTTTATATTTAATAAAATATCTAGTCGGAATCGCCTAAGTTTTTGCCTTTTAGGCTTAACATCTTCCTTGGTAAGTAGTTTATGAACTACAATATATGGGTCAATCATCGCATGTCTTTGTAAGATCATGTAAACACATCAAAATATTCAGCCGGCAATTTAGCCATTTCATCTCTCTATTCGGGTGATAAATTGCTTCTATTCCTTGAGTTATTGGGGCTATCTTCCTAATCTAAATTAATCATTTCCATGGGTTCATCAATGGATATATGGCCCTGTTCATATTTTTGCCAACTTTGCCAGGTTTATCTGTGACCATCCACATCATCCTTGACAACTAACTTGCTAGGGTAAAAAATGATATCAATATTTTCATTGTCTACTAGCATAAGATATCCTCGACTTTCATCAAGAACATTAGGTCTAAAAATGTAGGCAATAAGTATAAATGAATAAGTGAATAGAGTAGAAGAAAGTATATTTATTGAAAAGAAAGGTCATTTTATTAATATTTTGGAAAGAACAACTGGAAAGACAACTAATTTATTAGTAAAGCCCTTCGGTACAATCATGAACAATGAGAACCTAAATAAAACTCAGAACATATTATGGCCTAAAGTGATCCTTACTCTGAAGTAGCCTTATTATTAATCCAAGGTAAATAAACCAATTTTGAAATGAATAGAGGCTGTGAAACATTGCTACTGACTTCTTAAGCACGTCCTTTCCTTCTACCATCACTTTCGGTATTAGTTTGATATTACTTTCCTTGAGTGGTGGAAAAATCATAAGGGTCTTGTACAACCAATCAACCTTTTTCCCTCGAGTGAAGTAGGTTTAGGATATCTCTTCCCTCATAGGACCATACCCTAGGCCGAATGTCCTAATTTGCTATTCTTGAATATAGGGCCCTTACTTCCTGCTTTTTGGCCATCAACCATACACATCTAGTCGAAGATTTGCAATCTAAAATCTTCTAGCCCCTCTTACTCGATGTATGGGATTGTCGTCTCCCTATAAATGTCATAATTATATTTACTCGGGAACATAACCAATTGACCATTAGCAATAAACTTCACTTTCTAATGTATGCTAGAAGGGATTGCACCAGCTGCATGGATCTAAGGCCTTCCCATTAACAAATTGAAAAACTTAGAGATTTCTAGTACTTGAAATGGTACATTGAATACTTAAGGCCCAATCACCACTTAAAGATCCACCATCTATTACGTTCTCTCTCTAAGAACCATCAAAAGGCCTAACAACTATAGAGTTAGGCTTAATTTTAGTTACCTCAATCTTAAGTTAGTGCAAAGTATCAAGAAGACAAAACTTTAATGAGGATCCATTGTTAGTAAGAACCTGAATTACAATCTTGTGTTCACAACTTACGACTATGAATAAGGGTTTGGTATGCTAATTCCTTCCCTCCCCTAACTCGTTAGGTGAAAATGCTATCCAATCCACAACAAAGATGGAATTGGATATATGCCTAAGTTTATCTACTAAAATCTCCTAAGGGACCAAGGGTTCCTTAAGGAGTCTAAGGAGAGCCTCTCTATATTGGCTTGATGATAGATAAGCCTTATAAGGGATATTTAGGTTGTAACATTAGCTAGTTGGTCAACGATCCTATACTCAATGGCCTTAATCTTCTTATTGAAAGCGTCTAACTTACACTCCTTATCCTTTTCTCCTTACATTTGTAAATTCTGTTTCGCTTCTTTATTAAGGTTGTAAATTCTACCGGTCTTAATAATCCCACCAATCAATGTTGTAGCAATTTTTGACTGGTTAAGAGTCTAGTAGCTAGAAGGTACTGCCTTATAATTTTTAGAGGTGATCGAGACATTGAATACATACTTCCTAGTCTTACCAAATGTTGGTTATTCTTTGGGCTACTTGTTATGTTCTATCCTAGAGATTCATTCCTTGTAAATACCCTTTTTTATTTTCTAAGGAATCAAGTCACTTACTCAATTGGTATGGACAACTCATCCAAATTAATTTTAAGCTCAGGTTTCCTTGCATTAATCATGTTGATTACTAAAGCATAATTTAGGAGAGGCTTGTAATTAACATTAGGGATCTCCATAAAGTCCAATTATACCATCCTAGCATCATTCAAGTCTTAAATCTTGTTTTTAAGTCTCTAAAACTTATCGATGAAATGATATACTTACCTAAGGTAATAATTGCATCCGGCATCAAGATCAAAGTTTATAGGTCAGTATCTTTCATTGGGTAGTTCAAGTCGATTAGGTGATTGGCTTTAAGGCAAGTTAGACTTTGGCTGAAGAGAATTGGTATGTTGGTGAATTTTCTTTAGAGAGGTTAGTTAGGATGGGCTTATGTTGGTTGACATTGCTGAGCTAAGGGTATGAGGATAATTGCACTTAGAGATGTTTAGTATGATGTTTATTGGGTAAGTGCTGGGTTTTGATTGATAATTACATGCTTATAATAGATTCCTTTCCTTTGTTTATTGGCTTGGTGGAGGTAGGTTTTTGTCTAATGTGTCTAATGCTGATAGTTTCTAGATGCAATAGCACTCTTTATTCTACACCCTATTGCTACTACTTCCATAAAGTTAATTCAAGTAAGTGGTGTAAGAGGTAAGAAAGTAGGTTTTCTTTAGTGTATTGATAAAAGTGAAGGTTAGCACTTTTCAAGGATTGGGGTAGACCACCTTGCAACTTGGGGCCTTTAACTTAGGGCAAATTTTCTAAAAGATTTATTAGGCTTCTTATGAAGACTCCCTAAATCCCACATGAAGAGGGTTACTTCAGCATTGAACTTACACTGCTCATAAAAAGCTTTAAGAAGCTTTTCCCAATTATTAACTTAGTTGAGGTCAAGCTAAGCATACTAAAAAAAGATAGGACTGATTAGTCTATCATGGAAAGTTTGAACCATCAATTGATCATATTGGGCATGCTTTCTCATTTTCCTAACATATAGATGAGTGTGTAATTTGGGGAAGCTAGTTCTATCATACTTTTCCAAATTAGGTGCCTTAAACTTATCTAGAATGGTTGAGCTATTTTAGGCAGTTATATCAGTGATATTCGCTAGTTTAAACCTATCTTACTTTTCAAAAGCTTTTATCTTATCACTCATCTATTGGAGCAACTTCTTTTCCATCTAAGTTTAATTTTGATATATCATATCAAATTTATATGTTCCTTTAAATCCATCTGCTCTAATGCCAATTGTTGGTCCCAATAAATAATCATGAAGGAGGGTTGAATTTATTGTTGTGGAATTTCAATACTTAACCAATTTTTACTTTCGATGTTCAATACTTGATACTTGTACTAAACTTGTTCTCAATTCCTAACATATTATAAATGTTAACAAATTTAGATCAAACATATGTGAGTAAACACCACTCAATTACTTAGCAATTTAAGTGTCTTAAGTAGATTAATACATATAATGTGCTTACGCTCTAAGCTTATGATTCTTATAAATCTTGTAACGTACAATCAATCAAGTAATCGTGCAATATGTTACAATAACAATAAATAAATTGCTGATAAATAAAAAGTATAGGGATAAAAAATTCAAGCAATCATATATAATGTTTCTACCTTAGGTATCAGTATACTTTGCCAACCTACAGCTAAGGATGGGGTACTCTACACCTATGTTCCACTATTTAAAGAAAACCTTTATATAAAGGTCAATAGTTCTTACAATTCTACCTTACCTTCAAGTCACAAGTCTACTGAATCTATCTCTTAAGTTCTATCCAACAATATCCACTAATTTTTACAAAGATTAATAGCTCCCTTAAGGATTATAATAAATTTCCTCATCCTTTTGCACAATTCTCAAGCTTTTGAACTAGATCTCTCTAGATCACATAAACGTTTGAGAGTTCAGCTTGTACTGTAATATCATGATAATTTGTGTTGCTTTACTCTCTCTTTTCTTTCTCATATACATTCTTTTCCTCTTTTTTTTTTAATTTTTTTCATTTCATATGTCACTTCTTCTTTAAATACTTATGGCTTCCAACATGTAATTCTTCCTAATATAATAGTAGTCATTGTATAGCAATTGCAACTTTAAATCTTTATGATCCTGTTGATGTGTTGTCTGTGAGATACGCTCATTTGTTATGGCGATACTTTTCTTATAGTTTCTTCATATACTTAAAAACTTCTATTTATCCATTGTATCACATGCTTTTAAAAACTTCAATTGTGTCGAATGAGTATCCCTTGATTAGTCTACATATATTACCCAAATATATCTTTATGGTGTTGGGTCTTGACTTGCTCTTGTTAAAGTAAGTTTCTAATAACTTTAAGCTTCTGAATCATCTTCTATGTTTCTGATCCTTCTATTATGTTTTGAGCTTCTAATAAGATTTGTCTTATGATCAATTCTTTTCTTTTCTTCTTTAATTAGAAAATAATATAGTTGTGTCTTTTCTTTATTCAATTAGCTTCTAATAGTTGTAGGTTCCAATTTCTAAATTATCCATCACTGAGAACTATTTTTTGGTTTTTGATTCTTCTAGCTTCTGCTCTTGTTACTTTTCATCATTCGACTCGAGTATCTTAAGAATATAATTATATGTTCTATACACTAGGTAATTAGATTAGTAATAACAAATTATCTTTCATTCATTTTAATATATATTTTGTTATCATCAAAATACATTTTAATTTAAGGTTTATCATAAAAAATCTTTTCATTTAGGTTCTTTTACTAGCACTCCTGTACTCTAAGGAAGTTTTTAAGCTAAAGTATAATGCATTAAGAGTTAGTATAGGCACTATGCTAATGCAAGAGAGTTGACCTGTCGCTTACTTTAATGAGAAAGTAAGAGGACATATACTTAACTATTAGTTCAATGACAAGGAGTTCTTGTAACGACCCTATCGAAACTTCTCTTATTGAGATATTATTTGTTTTGGCATGGAACGTTACACGATTTTATTTCTTAGTATAGGAACTTCCTAGGAGATCATACATCCAAGTATTGATTTAGCTCTAGCATACTTAATTTCGAAGTTTTCATGAACTCGAAGCTACTACATCAAAAGGCGTCTTGATGATTAAAGTTCCTTCTCTTAACATTTATGGAGTATTATAATCCGTCCCCTTACAAAATTGACATCCTCATTGGTTTCATTATATAAGTCCAAGACTATCACCAAGTAGGGAATCTTCTCTTCCAACTGCGAGATTGTGACGATACCACCTGTAATCACCTAATCAAAACTTTTCTCATTAAGGTATTATTTACTTTGGCTGGAACACTGTATGATTATTTTTTCTGGTGCAACAGCTTCCTAGGAGGTCATTCATCTTGATATTGACTAATTAAATCTTACTTAACTTCGAAGTTTTGACAAACTCCAAAACACTACATTAAAAGGTACCTCAATGATTAAATTTCATTCTCTTAACATTTAAGAGGTATTACAATTCTACTCTTTAATCTGAGCTCTAACTTTAGAGTTTCAACAAGCTCCCATTATACCAAAAAGTATCTTAATGATTAGAGTTTCTTCTCTCTGCATTTAAGAGGCATTACAGTTCTACTCCTTAATTCGAGTTCTAACTGTTTGGCGGTACTATTTGCTACCCAAATAATTTGCTTATGTACGCCAACTATGAATTGTTCAAGTACTTCAAGAGCCAGCCAAAACCATCTAAAAGATAGGCTAAGTGGATTGAGTTTATGGAGGAGTTTTTCAATATAGCAAAATACAAGCAAGGCAAGACCAATATGGTTGCTGATGCATTATTTTCGATGAGGTACTCATTCGTAACCAATTTGTAAATAAGGGTGCTTGGTTTCTTTGTTAATAAGGATTTGTATACCCAAGTCTCGCATTTTAGTCTCATGGTAACAAGATATTGTGATAGACGTACTGTCAATAAATATTTTACAGAGGATGAATATCAATTTAGGAGCAAGAAGTTGTCTGTCTTGACCTGCTTTGTATGAAAACTATTAGTGCACAAAGTGTATAGTAACGGGTTGTTTGACCATTTCAGTGAGTAGCAAACTTATGAGTTGCTAAGATCTAATTTCATTTAGCTTCAAATGATGAAAGATGCGTGCGTGGTGCTTGAATGATATGCTATATATAAGAAGGCCAAGAGTCGAGCTAGAAAATGTCCATATCTACCCTTGCTCATCCCAACCAAGCTATGGTTTAAGCTGAGCATGGGCTTCACCTTTAGCTTGCCTAAAACATCTCCTATAAAGGACAATATCATGTCATCATAGATAGGTTCAGCAAGATTGCATGCTTTGTGCCTTATAGCAAAACTAAAGACACTTTGACTATTTCTTTTCTTTTCTTGTAGGAGGTTGTAAAGCTGCAACGAGTGCCCTAAACCATAGTGTTCAATTGAAATCTAAAGTTCCTAAGGTAATTCTAGAAGAGCTTATGGAGGTGCCTCGAAACTAAGCTCCTATTTAATGCTTCATGCCATCTTGAAACAGATGGACAAACTAAAGTCATCAATTCGATACTTAATTCATTACTCATAGTCTTCATAAAAAGGAACCTAGCACATTAGGACCTATACCTACCATTATGGAATTTGCTTACAATAGGTTCCCCATGCTATAATGACTAGTCTCTGTTTGAAGTTGTTTATGGTTTCAATCTTGACTTACCCCTCAACCATGCACCCTGCTAAGCTAATATGAAGACCTAACTATTGTTGACTAACTAGAAGCCTTCAAGGTCATGCATCATAAGGTGATTGAGCACCTAACTATTAAGTCTAAACTCAAGCAAAAGAGCTAAGGAAAGAAGGCCGGGGAATTTAAGCTTGGTAACCTCGTATGGATCCATTTAAGCAAAGATAGACTCTTGAATGTAAGGAAGAGCAAATTATTACGTTAAGTGAATGGACCATTCTGAGTGAATTAAAGGATTAACCAGAATGCCTACAAGGTTAAGTTACTAGAGGAGTATGGGGTATTTGTTTCCTTTAATGTTGTCAACTGAGCTTGTACATCCTTGTGAAAAAGTAGAGGAAGTTTGACCGAAATTGATCCCAAATCTCAAATAACCTATAAGGGATGATTGAAATCTAGGTCCTTTAACCAATTCTGGAGCTCGCAAACTGGCCTCCTCAATTCATTGAGCTCTTTCTTACTAATATATAGTTGAAGAAACATAGCTCCTCTAGAAAGCCAACCTATATGAGTGTTAGAGTTCTTAGTAGCTCTTCATTATATCATGGGTGGAGAATTCTTCTTATGTTAGCCAAACTTAAACTAGCTTAATGAGTGTCCTAATAGCTCAAATGAATAATTTCTAAGCTATCTCACCAAAATATCGACCTACCTACCATAATTACAGTTCAGCCAACTTCCCTTCATGCAAGAATTATAATTAGTTTTGCCAATCTAGCCTAACAAAGCAACGAGATGTGCCCTTTTTCTTTTTTAACATTGTATTGTATACCATGCACATATTCTCTTGTTGTTTCATGTTTTTACCCTTATAAATATGATGTATGATATATTTGGCCTAGTGTCATTTTAGGTAAATATGTATTGTAAGATTTACTTTGCTTAGGGCATATAAAAACCCCTTTATGTAATGAGCCACAAATTAGCTAAGGGATATTCTTTCGCAATCATCTTCTTCTTGCTTGTTCTTATGCATTAGCTTAAGCTTAGGTACTCTAAGTCTAAGTATACTCTTATCTAACCCTTGAGCAAAGTTTATGGCAAGTAACCCTGTTATCTTAGTTGTACATCAATTAGGTTATTAGGTCCATGTAGGGTGGGTGGTATATAATATCCATTCATTAGTGCATAAGACTAGCTTAAACCTTCAATTTCCATTTACTTTACTATCCATCTTGAGGTTAAGACCCATCCCCCGTTCTTACATAATTTTTGCACGAATTATAATGGCCTGATTTTTAATAGCAGATATATGGGTACTTGCAAAACTATCATTATAAAGATAAAAAATTGTTTTTCTAGAAAATATTTTTAAAAATTCATTTTTTTGGGAAAAAAGTCCCTTTCCATTAAATTATAAAATTTGTTTTCTCCATAAAAGAAATGCTTTTTCTTTTTAGTGAAAGAAAAATATTCTTTTAAATAGAAACACTATTTTCTATTTAGTATGTTCTAAGAGAAAAATATATAAAATATTTATATATATTCATCTTCTTTTTTTATTTGTTTAGTTATATTGAAATAAAAAACCAATAATCCCTTTTATTTCTTTAAACGTTTTTTTTTTAATAACTCTTTGGTATTTTAAAATTAAGTCCTCCAACCTAGATTTTCACTTTTTTTTTTCGATTGGACCAATGGCCAAGTTAGAAATTAGTATGCCCACTTAGTTTTTAATTAGCCTTTTACCAACTTCGAACTCTAGGTAATTCCTCAAATTAATTTTTCAAAAACTCTTTGATTTATGATCAAGTGTTCCATATTGAATGGGAAAGGTTTGATATTGATTAAAATCAAAGGAAGGGTTTGAAGTTCGAGTTTGATACCTAAAGCAACTTAGAAACCCTACTACGTGGTACACCCTTCAATGCACTAACTCGATAAGGACCCACACAATCTTCGCCTCACAATTATTGAAAGCACAAGGTCTAACCCAGCTTGGACAACCTACATGTCAATCACTCCCCTTAATTGAGCTTTAACTCACTAACTCCAAGGCTAAGGTCAACGATACACCAAAACAACTCACCCATTGATCCTAGCTCATCTATAACCTATGTCACGCCCCGAAGCGGCAGAGTCGTAACAGCCCCGCCGTATGAACCGCCCTAAGATAGAAGTTGGCCTCATAACCGCTATCTTAAACCTGATTCACACAAGGCGTCCATAACTAACCCGCTTTGAAGTAGACAGTTTGTAATTTAAATAAATCATTTACCTATAAATGTGAGGAATTATATATATATCTGTTATGATTCAGTTATTGCAATTAAAGTTTACAACATTTCTCTATAATATATTCCTTAGTATTATATCATTCGGAAATGAAAAATAATTCTAAAATAAAAACTTAGACCTTAAAAGATGTGTTTATTCTTCAATGTTTTTCCTCACTCCCCAGGATCCAGCAGTTGCTAGCTTTAGAGTAATTGGTTGCCGCTTCTTAGCCAGCACCTGCACGACGTCTATAGGGATGTGAGCAACCACAGCTCAGTAAGTTAGGACGGAGGACTTAAAACTATACCATACACACAACAAGGTTTTCAATCACTTATTAGGTGCAATGCATGTGCAAGCAAATGCCATCGCACGACGTTGTCAGGCCCATCATGAAATTAGAGAAATTACGCCCGCTCTAATCCGGGTTGAGGAGTTGCCGTTAATGCAACAGCTCACGACCAAACCCAGGCTTGTGTAATGGAGACCTTGCTCCTCCCGTGACTACCTTCGAACCACTGCCTTCACCCTCGCCGCGACCTCCTCTACTGTCACTTAGTTCGACTGAGGATGAAGAAGGGACCATTTTGCAATCCTGCGCTATCCCTTCCGAAGGGGTCGGTATTTGGCCGGAGAGTCCTAAGTTCCCCTAACGGGTTGCCATGCATGTCCGATTATGATTACTGGTCGGATATATAAGTAAGTCCAGTTTAGGGTGATCAATCCTTTCATACAAGTCATATAATATGTGCCAGAGCAACAAACAGAATCATAGCATCACGCATAATCAAGCACATGCACACATTCTCTATCTAACAAGCACAACCAAGCATAATCTTAAGCCTCTAAAATACAGCATCGTATTAATCCCAACTTACCTCGACTCCTCGCTCACTCACTCGAGGTCCGATTTGCTCAGGCCATCGCCGATCATCCCTATAACACGAACGTGGTTTCAGTATTTCATATAATATTATAAGTTCATTTTATCCGATAACGCTTATTGTTAGGTTTTGTTTAAGGTTAAATATACCTAATTATTTAGGTATTAAGTCTTTTATAATTATTTTAGGTTTGGGGTTAGGTTCAGGTTCGGTTTTTGCATCGATTTCTAAATTAGGTTTTTAGTTCGATTTCTAAGTAATGTTTTAGATTCCAACCCTCGAAATCCGTTTCAACCCATAATGTGAAATTAATCACATTACTTCCCGATCTCCTAAATACGATTACTACCCCTAGTTCGCATTTTATTCCATCCGGTACACTTAAATCCGTATTAGTGTACCGAATTTACTCATGTTGTGAGAAATTTTTACATTTTTCATATAATTACCTAAAATTGAATTTTGTTTCAGATTTGTTATGTTCTAATTTTCTTTATATTATTATCTAATTAAACCTACTTTTCCATATTTATTAATTTTTAATTCTACATATTCTTAATTTTCTACATTTACCACATAACACCTTCATTACTTATACTTAACACTCCATACACTAGGATTAGGTTTCTACATCAGAGATTAACATCCCTAAACATCTAATTACTATCTCAATCAGTAATTAACATCCTAATCACCTAATTAACCCTAAATCACCCAATTTTTCCATCATTTTAGGGCTAAAAATTAACTTAAAAATTTATAAAATTAATTTTAAAAAAATGGCTTCATAGCTTTGTTCTATATCACATGAACATCCTACAGAAAAAAATTGAGCTTCAAACTACACTCCTAAGGTCATTTATTTCTAAACCGAAATGTGCTCGGTTTTGCATGATTTCTTAAGGACCCTATATTACGGGACATGTTTTCATCTAAATAATATTTTTCCTACAAACTACATACAAAAACATCCCAGAATAACAAAATTCATAATTTTCTAATTATATTTACTATTTTTACAAAATTTCACAAGAATCGGGCTAGAATTTGGATTCACCGGTTTTGGTGGCTCCGGCCACCGCGAGCCACCATGGCCTTGTCGGCCGGAATGGGCGCTGCCACCACCGTGTGGTGGTGGTGGCCGTCCACTTCCAGCTCCTCTTCTGGTGTGGGTTCCTTTTAAAACCCTTAACTGCACAATTTTTCTTATTTTTCCATAATTATTTTATATTTTTCTTTAATTATTTGCTTAGTTTTCAGTCAATTTTAGTAATTACGCGTATTTTTATCTACACGTAAATACATGTAGGGTACACGTGAACATTCCTAAATATTATTTTGGTCATTCTAAAATTTTTAGTATACATATAATCTATCTCTAATAATTTATTGGTTATTATATTACACTTTTTGCCTTTTCAGTATTTAGCAGTTATTATGCTTAACATTTGAAAATTTTATAGTCTCCTATTTTGCTATTTATTTTCTTAAATTTAAGTTTACGGGGTCATTTTTACTAATATTTCTCTCAATAGTTTATAATTTGGGTGTAATCGGATCCTTTAGCCGATCGCCCTAAACCTTGGGTTCTAAATTCAATCCTACGGTTACTTGGCTGAACTTTGGGGCTTACAACCTGTCTTAAGATCTTGATGGCCTTGCCAAAAGTTTACTCTCCTTACTAACCTATCAGTAATGAGGATGCGTAAGCATAAGTGTTGACATGTTATTTTAGAGGTGAGCCTCTACTTAGATTGGCCTTCTAAGAGCATTGATCTAGCCCATAAAGCCTAAGCTGATCTCTTTAGAGCATGGCCAACCTCATTACGTTCCAAGGAAGCCTCTAACTTCAAGGACAACCTCATTAGAGTTTCAATGGGATTCCATCTCCATCCAGTTCGATGCAATTTGGGCCTCAAGCCTATGTCACTTAAACCTAACCTATAATTTCAAAAAAGGACTAAGTGGGAATAGTTTGGCCAAAAAAGGAAAGTCCATAGCTAGTATGGGCCTATTATTGAGATCTTTTCTATAGGATGTGAAGTTAAAGAGAGGATTTTGGGATCATGATATCTTTTTTTAAATAGCTCGCCTACCATTCCTATAATCCTGAACTTTCAGTCTCTCACTTATATTATACACTTCCTTCATCTCCCTCAAGCACTTTACTAACTTAAGTATTGGAATAGTTGTATTGAAACTGGTTCTAACAGTCCTTATTTGTTTTATAAGTTGCTTTCAACCTATCACCCCAATGAAAATCATATAATAGGGAGGGGGAAAGAACTACCTTGAAGCTATGAATTGGGCTACACCCTAACCACTCTAAGATAAAACTATGAAAGCTAAATACAATAGCTGCTAATTCAATCCTACCTAATATTTACTCATTAGGATGAAGTTTGAGCAAATTGTTAAGACTATAGGATTTTGAATTTTGTTTTCATACAACGTTACTATGCAATTAGGAAACGTGAACTCATGAATCATAATTTATAGTTATTATTTTATATTACTTTCAAAATTTACTTCTACATCATTAGATTTAAATTTCAACTCTTAATGTTTATACAAGAAGCAAGTTTTTTTTTTTCCTTTTTCCTTTTCCTTTTCCTCACCGATTTTAAATGCTAAAAATTCGGAAAATATGAAGTGATCATGAATTTCAGATTATATATATTCACGACATTCGTTATGGGTGTGGGAAATTGAATATTCCTTCCCATATTTTATAGGGATTAGTGATGTTGACTTTGATTTTTGGATAAGACTCTATCTTTTTTCACGGTATTTTCTTGACAAGATATTTTGAGTTGAATAATACGACATTTCCATGTGGAGTTCAAAATATTGGTTGAGCTCTGTAGGAAAAGGTTTCTGCAACTTGCACTTAGCCATGTAATCAAGGCACTAACACCGAAATGGCATCTGCTTGACGGTTGACTTCTTTGTTCTAATCCTAAAGATCCTTCTCTTTTGTGATGAAAATAAGGAATAATTGATAATTAAACAAGAAAACAGAAGTAGTGGTAATCTTTTAGTAACAGAAATCTTGTTCGTATTTAATGTTGCTTGCTAAAATCTGTATTTCCATTTCCAATCAGAATCAATCAAAGTCGTTTATATGCTCTCATAACATTTTTATTTTCCCCTTCAGTGTGCAGTTCACCTACTGCACACGTACTAAATATAATAAAAACAAACAGAAGAAGAGGGAGGAAACATGTTGTGTTATAACATAGTAGATTATAGCAGTACTATTAAATCCTTTTTTTAATAGAGAGAGACCATTACCAAGTAGCGATTATTCTTAGCAAAAGAGCAAACAAAATGATGGCAGATGACCCAGGAAATTCGGGTGCCGGAGCAACAGTCAGTGAAGGACCTTCGATCACGGACTTCGATGTGTTCCTCAACTTCCGGGGACCCGATAGCTATTGTACAGTCGCTGATTTTATCTACGATGCCTTGGTTCATGACGCCAAAGTCCGGGTATTCTGTGAGGATGAAAGTAGCAGGCAAGAGAAAGACTTCGAAGGAAGGGTGATGGAAGCCATCACCAACTCTAGAATCTACATCCCCATTTTTTCCAGGGACTACGTGTCCAGCAAGTGGTGCCTCCTTGAACTAGCAAAAATAATGGAGTGCTGGGAAGCTTCTCGGGAACAGGAGGGTGAGAAGAAAACGATTTTACCCATCTTTCACGATGTCGATGCAAGTAAAGATGGCACGTTTAAATCGAATTTGTACACCACTGCCCTACAAAAGCACAAGATAGAGCTCGGTGAAGATGTCGTAAAGCCGTGGGAGATTGCACTCCATAAGGCTGCCAACATTACGCGATGGGACATACATGATCATGGGTAATGTTCCTATCTGTTTCACCCAGTAATTGATCTTGCCCATGGAAGTTAATTATCGGAAAAAAAGGAAAAACTTAATCTTCAAGGTTTATTTTATCTGGTTTTTTGACTTTTTTTTTTTATTCAATTCTATTTGAATCTGATCAATTTTCCATTTTAAAAGAAGAGAACTTCCATCAATTTACCGTCCACAGCTTATAAAAGATGAAGTGCATGTTTTAACTTTTAGGAAATGAGCATAACCGCTGAATCTGATCCACGGGTAATAAAAGGAAGTGATACGTCGTAATAATATACATAACTAATAATATGGTGAATAGGGACCGACGTGGACTCGTAAGAAAGGGAAGCCGAATTTAACATATTTAGATTATAATTAGAATTATATATATATATATGTTCTTTATATAAAAATATTTTGTGATACAAGTGTAACACAACGCTTTTCAAAGGAAATTTCGATTTTTTTAAAAATGTAATTAAGAGTATTCGTATACATTCTAATCAACCAAAAGAATAAACATCTTTCATTTTCTTTGTGACGAATATTAAATCAAATATAATAATTAGTTTATAAAGAAATTAAACTAATATGTAAAACTTATATAAAATTTATTTATCAACTCAAATTTAACACAAAGTACTTAAAGAGCAAACCACAAATCAAGCAAAAAGACTAACATAATTTTTATTTGTTTATACCATGTCCCTCCTAGTTCAAAGAGAATGTTAATATTTTGTAATATGTATTAAATACATAATTGAAAGGTTTAAATAGTTGGTAGTTAGAAGACCCAAACAAAGGGCTTGTCTTAAGTACCTAAATGATGAGAATAACATAGATTGATTGTAGGTAGAGTATAAATAGAATCCAATCTCTTTTGATTCTTTGTTATTTATTTATTATTATATTCTATTTATTCATTCCTACATGACCCCATAGAATGTATGATTGATATATGAGTAGTATAAAGTTCCACAATGTGAAACTCATTTAATTCATTCTATTAGCTTTGTCTCAATTTATCAATTTCAATATAAATGATAAATGATTAATAATTCAATAATTTACATTACTTTTATAATAATAACTGTAAAAAAGGTACATCAAGTAATATATTATTATTATTTACTTATATATCATGTGACAAGCCAGAATATTTATATCATTAGCATTGTAATTATTATTATTATGATATAAAAATATTAAATATATTGCAATTTAATAGAATTTAGTTAATTTTATAATGAATGAATTCTATGTTATTGGTTAATCAAAAGAAATAAAAGGAAAAAATAAATATGAAAATATCATTTGTATCATGAGAGTTGAATCCACAACCTCTTGTTATTTAAAAATCACACTTAACCTCTAAACTATATACATCATTTTATTAAGTTTTGCTCTAAAATTATGTATATAGCATATATAATTTTGCATTTTTATTAAATTTCCGTAATTATTTTTTTCCCTAATCCGGGGGCCAAGGCCCCCATCCATCCATCCCTAATGGTGGAGTAAAATACAACAGGAGAAATCATATATAACTAGTCCATCATTGAGTTGGTACAGATTTTAACGCAACGAGGATTTCATAGGTTAGATAATGAAGATCTCTCAAATGAACTCATAGTACTAGTGCTTCTGCATTGCAAATGCTCAGATGGTTGCAATTTTCTTTTTGTTTAGGCTAGCTGGTGTTACCAAACTCGTAGTAGAAGAAGTATGTCGTAAGTTACGAACAAGAAGTGATCCGGAGAAGATGTCCGGTTACTATGTTGGAATTGACAATCCAATAGAACACATCATGAAGTTATTAGATCTACAAGCCCAAGATGTTCGATTTGTTGCTATTCATGGCATGTGTGGTGTCGGAAAGACTACACTTGCAAGGCTTGTTTTCAATAAAATTTCTTTCCAGTTTGATCAGAGGGTAGCCTTTCTTTCTGATGTTCGAGAGAAGTCCCGTACAGATGCTGGAATTGTGGACTTGCAAAAGGACTTAATGTCGCAGCTTCTCCAGGGGAAGTCGTCATTATTTCTTTGGGATGCAATTTATGGTGTCCAAACGATCAAGGATAGATTGAAGGACAAGAAAGTGCTTATCGTCCTAGATGACCTCGACAAGAGTGACCAGCTATTGAAACTAACTGGCGAACCCTCGTGGTTTGGTGTAGGAAGCAGAATCATTATAACCACAAGAAATAGTGGAATAATTCCTGAAGATGATGGTTTTTATCGATACAAAATGCGGGAAATGACACGTGATGATGCTCAGGAGCTCTTTAATAATAGAGTCTTTAAAAGCGGTTTGCCTCCAAAGGAGTTCGATGACAATTTGACAAAGGTTGTGGATACCATTGGGAGACTTCCTCTGGCTATTAATGCCGTAAGCCCCTTATTTAGCTACCAAAGTAAAGATTATTGGGGTTATATACTTGAGATTCTTAAGGAAAAGGTTCACAAGGATGTCAAAAAAATGTTGATGATATGTTACGAGGAATTGGACTACCATGAGAAAGAAATTTTTCTTGATATCGCATGTCTCTTCATCGATGAGGAAATTGAGGATGCAATTTATTATTGGAAAGGTCGACAGCTTTATCCAGAAACTGGAATCAACGTCCTCAAAAATATGTCTTTAATGGAGCTTGTTGACGAAAACAAGCTATGGATGCATAACCTACTTAGAAACCTTGGAAGAAATCTTGTTGATGAGAAAACTGATATTCACGGAAGGCGTAGCAGGCTATGGTCACCAGAGGTAGCCCTTAATGTAATACTTGAGAAGCAGGTAAACCGAACTTTTGCCTTGTTTTATTGAGCAGTAAATTAGAAATCTCATTTGACCTACTTGCTGATTTCAATTCCTAGGGGACTGAAGAAGTTCTAGCACTCGATCTTGGGGAACCTGAGGTGAAATGCAATTTCAATCATGAACAATTTGCAGGGTTTAAAAACCTCAAGTTCCTTCGATTAAATGGTGGAAACTTTGAAAATGAGGATTTTCAGGAAGTTTTCTCAGAGTTGAGATGGCTTTCTTGGAAAAATTGTCCAGCTGAATTTCAAGCGATAAATTTATGTTTTGAAAACTTAGAAATCCTTATGCTTTCGGGGGAATATGTCACTCATGATTGGGATGGATGGCATGAAATCAAGGTATAGTGTTATTTTCTTCGATTTGATTTTGCCCCTGCTTGCATCACATAATAGTCACTTATGAGTTTGAGTCAATTTGTAGGCAGCGAGAAAATTGAAAGTCCTTAAATGCACAAATTGCCATGGCCTATGGCGGTCGCCCGACTTCTCTGCATTTCCACGGTTGGAGAGATTGGTTTTCAAAGATTGCGATTGGTTGAAAGAGATAGACGCGTCCATTTGCCAGCTGGAGCATCTAACTTACCTAGAAATCACGGGTTGCGAAAGTATGGCAAGTCTACCTTATGACATTGGCCGTCTAAGATCACTATCGGTGCTGAAGTTGAAACTCGTGTATCTAAAAGAGTTCCCTCCCTCAATTGGAAAACTTGAGAATCTACGGCATTTGTGCTTATGGTGTCCATGGTTGAAAGAGCTTCCGGATTGGGTTGGAGATTTAAAGTCGCTAGTTGAATTGGACATTTCACATACAGCAATCACCGACTTACCGGCAACTATTTCTCATCTCGAGAATTTAAAGGTTTTCAGATGTGAAGATTGTCGTCGGCTAGTAGAGGTTCCAGACAAGATTAAGAGACTAATACCATCGCCCCAGTTTGATCCGTCTAGCGAATAGGAATTGACATCTCTAGATGAAGAACCCGCTCGATGTAAAACTAGTTCTGGTTATTGCGTTCCTGCACTTGTACTTTGATCACGAACGGAAATAATTTTACCCAGCAAGACTCTTAAGGGGTGTACTTTGATCTGTACTTTGTCTACGTTTGATCTTTATTTTATCTATATTTTATTTTTTTCTAATAAATGGTTTGGATTTTTGGTCTTATTGAGATCTATTATAATTGCTTTGTATTGACGGGGTTCTTTAGATATGAGTCCTTTAAACCCGTCTAGATTTGATACGTTTTGTCATTTAAGGCTCGCCTCCATGAGCTCAAGCCTAAGGCCTGGATTGATCAAGTCCAAATAATTCTGTAACGATTAAAATGTATAAGATAAGGATAAAATACTTAGTTAATAGCTACGTTTGAAATAAGTGGAGCATATCAGACGCTACAACCCTACTCTCCCATACTTACAGCAAAAGATCTATCTCACTAACTATCCTCCAACTGTCGGAGCCGTAAATCTCTCTACACTCTGTACACCTACCTTACTTATTACTCAAAAGTACCCTCTACTCTCTAAATATTCACTGCTTATTTAAGCATCGAAGTGGTCACGTCGGACAACACCCCGACGTCCCCTCATAATGTCCTGTTTTGCAGACTTATTACGAGTAAAGCCTAATCACTACTAGGAAATAACCTAAGACAACATTTAGCGCTATTTGTGGGAAACTAAATTCCTATACCTGAAACTTCAAACATACTAAACAAATTCCTATAACCAATTCCACTAACATCATGTGTGATCACAACAAGCAAGAAAACTGCTAGTTGATGAATAACTAACCTGTGGCCAATTGGCCTTTCCCAAGGGGGATATTAGAAGAGTGCCTAGAGCGCATAGAACAGCTGGCTGAAGAGTTAGTCGCTCAGAATAGGCTACTTTGTGCTTACCTCGAAGAAGACGAGAGGTGTAGCATATAAACTCATCCTCCTGAAGCTTCAAATGCCTATACTGGGCAAAACAACCCCTACTAACAGCGGTAGAATGACAAGGATTAGCAACCTAATCTACCATTACAACAATAGCTAATAAGGTCCATGGCCACCCGCAACCGAGCTCTAGCTAGCCATGAGCAAGTAGCTGATTTGCAAGGAGTATTGGCTTAATCAATAGTATACTGAGCTCATTCAGTAGACGATGTCGACCTTAATAAGCTTTGTGCAATGGTCAAGAGGCTTTCTAAGTAGTAGGGGAGCAAAGTCATTGCCGATGCCGGAGCCGGAGCTAGTCACCAACAATAAGACCTTTTTTACTAGGGGTATCCAAGATGAAGTGTTACCTTTTAATAGCAAATTTTCATCCTTAGACTAGTATGATGGCTCAAGTGACCTTGATGATCACCTCCTCCACTTCTGTACCCTCATGAACCTTCACAATCATGGAGATGCTATAATGTGTAAGGCTTTTTTAGGTACCTTGAGGAAAGCAGCTCGGGTGTAGTTCCACCATCTCCTCGATAATTCCATCAGGTCTTTTGATGAGTTAGCACAGAGGTTTAGCCTCCACTTTAAGGCTAACAAGGCCCCATCTAAGGACATGTTGTCCTTGTACCTTATAAGGCAAGGTAAAGGTGAATCCCTACGTGATTATGTGGCTCGGTTCAATAATGTCGTAGTTGAGATACCTTAGCTGGATGAGGGAGTTGCTATCCATGCCGCTTAGCTCAGCATCCGACCTTAGGGAGCCTTCTTTCGATCACTTGCGAAGAGTAAGCCGAAGATCCTAGCTGACTTCTAGAATAAAGGCTAGAAGTACATTAACTAGGAAGACAACATTCATACTAGGCACTATACTAACCGAGACAAGTTAGGCATAAAACAAGACAAAGAAAAATTGTCTATGAAAGATCGCCTCGGTAGTAGGTTACCGGGCATATGAAAAGGGGCAAAGCTCTAGGAAGAAGAAGCATTGAGCTAAGCACGACCCACTGCCCCCTCCTATTTACATGCAGCACATACCCCTGAGTAGACTCATAGCCTAGGTCTATTCTAAGGTGAAGTATAGGAACCTGCTGTAAAGACCCCTGAAAATGAAGGGGAACCCCAATCGTTAGAACTTAGACAAGTATTGCCAGTTCCATGATGATCATGGCTACACTATAGAGGAATGCTTCCAGCTGAAGAACATAATCGAATTGCCATTCAATGGAGCTTCTTCCTAGAGTATGTAGCCCATCTGAGGAATAATGATCATTTTGAGGACAATAGTGATAGGGCACCTCAAAGGCGACAAACCGAGAATGCCTACTTTGAGAAGAACAATGACTATGCCCCCATGGCATCATTAACGTAATCATGGGGGGGGGGGGGGGGGGGCACATCTTAGGAGCCAACTGAGTATTAACAGCTTGGTTAACGTCTCATCAAAGGTATTGGCTGAAAGGGGAAGAGACAAAAGTTGAACACTTCCATCTCCCTTCTGATGAAGACCTTGAAGGGATTAATATACCTTATTAAGATGCCTTGGTAATAGGGGCGAGCATCTCAAATTTTGAGTACCTAAAGACTATAGTAGACATTAGTAGTTTTGCCGATATATTTTTCCTCCATACTTATGAGAGGATGAGGAAGAAGCTACCAGCGAAAATGAAGTCGTACTACATAATTTGATCGACTTCAACGGAAGTATGGTCTAAGCCAAGGGGATCATCACGTTAGATATGGAGCTTGGTGATGACAACTACGTGGCACAATGACCTATAGAATTTGTCATGATTAATTACCCCTCTCCTTACAACGTACTCTTGGGAAGACCAAGCCTGAATACATTCGAGGTGATCACATCCTTTATTCATCTAAAGGCCAAATTTCTAACCCTGATGAGAGTGGGAGTATGCAGGTGTGATTAAAGGCTCTCACAAATGCTGTATGTTAGGGCTACCAGAGGAGATGGCAGGTTCACTTTAAAGATTGGCTTATAGGAAAAGCTAGCTAAGGGGGGTGAGCCAAGAGAAAAAACAGAAGAAGTCCAAATCAGGCCTACACCTAAGCAAACCACGAGAGTCGAGACTGAGACCCCGCTTGAAGTGAAGTACAAAATCATCACTTTCCTGTAGGCAAACTCAGACAGGTTCGCTTGGTTATTGTTAGACATGCTTGGAATCTTGCCTGACTTGACAACCCATAGCCTCAGTATCGATACTATAGCATAGCTTGTCAAGTAGAAAAAGAGGTATTTCACTTTAAAGAGGTAGGCTACAATCGAGGAAGAAGTATAGAGTTGCTTAAGGTCGGCTTCATGAGGGAGGAAAAATACCCGACCTGGCTAGTAATACGTAGTACTGGTTAAGAAGAAGAGTAGGAAGTAGCGAATGTTCATTCGATTATACTGACCTTGATAAAGCTTGCCCTACAAAACTGTTTCCCTTTCTCCAGGATCGATTGGCTCATTGATTCTACTTCAGGATGTGCCTTGCTAAGTTTTATGGATGCCTTCTTGAGGTACAACCAAATCAAAATGGACCCAAAGGACGAAGTCCATACCTCTATTGTCGCTGATTACAGTACATATTGCTACACTGTGATACAGTTCGATCTAAAAAACGCTGGGGCCACATATCAATGAATGGTGACAAAACTGTTTAAGCCCTAGATTAAGCACAATATGGAGGTATACATTGATGACATGATCATCAAGAGCCAAAAGCTAGATGATTATGTTAAGGATCTCTAAAAAGCCTTTGACCAGATTAGCATGTATGATATGAAGATAAACCCTCAAAAGTGCGTCTTTGGGCTTGGATCTGGTAAGTTCATTGGCTTTCTAGTAACACAAAGAGGTATCAAGGCCAACATAGAGAAGATTATTGTCATAAGGGGAATGGAGCTTACAACCTCAATCTGAGACATACAGAAGCTTACCGATATGGTAGCCATGTTGAGCAAATTCATCTCAAAGAGCACTGATAGATGCTATAATATCCCATAAATCAGCAATCAAGATATGAATATCTAAGTATTAGGAAAACACCTTATCCTTGTACGACTAGATTCAATAGTTGATCTAGGGTATCCAAGAAAGTAAATCGATTAGATTAGAAACTTACGAGAAACTTGATAACCTTAATGGAGGAAGTCTTGTACATTTAGAAATTCGTAATATAATAAGAATATTAAGAATACAATAAAAATAGTGAGAATTTACTTTATATGAGATATTAAAGTTGAATTAAGGGCAATCATACCTAAATTTAAGCCTTTGGGGAAAAGTTATTCGATTGAGCTCAAACTTTACTACTAAGTTAGAAAAGTTAGCTAAAACGACCCAGTAAGGTTAGATTTCAAAAATAATGATCCAAAATCTCAAATTTAGCATTAGAAATGTGATTATTTAATACATTGTAAAAATGATCGAAACCTCTAAAACTAAATTCGGAATGCGATAAGGACTTATAGATAAATTAATTAGGCAATAAAAGAAATGAATACATCATAATATACTATATGAGTATATACGTATTTTTATGAATATGCCCTGTATATATAATAAATATATCTATAAATTAACTTAAAACTATATAATTATGCATAATAAACGTTAAATTTGCAAAAATTAAATAAGAAAAATATCTTAAAAATAAAAGACATGTTAGAAACATGGTTATATGCATATAATTACTTATTACGTATGTTACATATATAGTGTATATATACGTATATTAATATAATAATTAAATATACATAAATTATTCAAATTTCATT
This sequence comes from Lumnitzera racemosa, assembly GCA_024138005.1. NCBI lineage: Eukaryota > Viridiplantae > Streptophyta > Magnoliopsida > Myrtales > Combretaceae > Lumnitzera > Lumnitzera racemosa. The sequence continues at coordinate 3,615,762 of JAMXBC010000003.1, forward strand.
AAAATTACACTAAAATTTAACTAAAACTTATCCAAATAATGTGGGAACAACTGGAATCCATGTGGCACTTCAACAATAGTTGGAAATGATGACTTAAAAGTGAATCATTAATAATTTGCCAACTCATACTTTTTGTTTTTCAAGAAAAATATTAAAATAAATTACTTAATAATTAAGAAAAAATTGCAATTGACTTAAAACACTATAAATAAGGTACTAGGGCTTAGATTTCACATTTTTCCAACCAAAAACACTTAAGAAAAATTTGGAGAAATTTTAGAAAATTTTGACAAAAAAGAAGAAAAAATGGAGTAAGGACCAAGTCTAGCTAGTTCCCAAACTAAACCTTAATCTACTGTGATGCCCTTTCACCACCATGGAGTACCACCAATGCCCTTACCGATTGACATACCCTCACTGGCCAACAGTAGCCAGAGAACTAACGAATAGATCGGTTAATTTTCTACCATGTTTTTCTTATAATTTCTAAAAATATTAAATTAAGTAAAAGATTATATTTAAGTTATTTTAGATATGCTTTCATTTTGTAATTTTATTTTTGTAAAATTGTAATTATTTTTTGTATATGCTTAAGAAAGTTACTGTTCATCCGAATTTTGATTTTCAAAATAAATACCTTAAACGATGTAGTTTCTAACTCAAAATTTTTTTGTAGAATACATATGATATATAGATAATTTCTATGTAGCCCAAATTTTTATTTGAATATTTTTAATATTTATTACATTTTTTGACCTAAAAATAGCTCGAAAATAAGTTGAAATTGTGAAATAAATAGGAAATTATGACATTAAATGATGAAATGGACATGTATTGATTTCTAGTGAATAATAATAATGTTGGGATAGGTTAAAATAAATTTAGTGGAAAAAGATTATAATTAGGTAATTTATGATAATTCAAGGGTAAAATCATAAATACGAATATATAGGTAATAGGTTGAAAACTTGAAACCAGGAAATAGTTGAGTTCTCCATATTTTTAGGAGTTTATAAAATTTTTGTTGGGAAATATTTGGTGAGTCGAACTATTTATTACAAATTTATGTAGTAAAACAAATTAAATTACAAATCGGGATGTATTCTTAATAATAATAGGTTAAAATGTAATAAGTAGTTGAATAAAAACTATAAACAGGTATACTGATTAGATTAGATAAAAAAGTGTATTTTTAATTTAATTAATAATATTTTACTGATTGGGATTTGTTATAAGGGTATTAAGGTTAAATAATACCTATATTACGAGTTATATTAACAAATTAAGTAAAATACAATTTAGTAATATAAAATATGTATAATGCGATAATATTTACATAGATACGTATAATTATATTAAAAAGTCAAACTACTTGTTATAAGTCATATCTAAAAATAAGACTCGTAATACGTATTATTAGGTTTGTATAAGCCTAACAACACTATTTTTACTAAAATCGGATAAACTTAGGTAATATAACATATATTTGTACAATATTGTTAGTTTAGTTAAAAGTACATTCTGATACGATCAAAATGATATATAACACATAATAGTATAAATTATATATATTATTAATAATTGATAACTTAACTCGATATATATATATAATAAAAGCTATATATTATTGTGATAATATATATCTATATATATATATATATAACCATTTTAGATAAAACCTTAATATTTCGTAACTATCACGAAAATTAAATTTGGGTTTTGTATATATAGGATTCCCCAATAGTAAGATTATTGACAACTCGAGTCTTTTGTAGTGAGCTTTTGAACAGGCAAGTAGGATCAATGCTTTACATCATTTTGAGGTTTTATTTCAGAATATTTGGAGACCTTAGTATGTATTGGCTTGTGATTGTAGGTAACTGTTTGTGTGTATGCGGCACTTGTGGTTGGGTTTTGATTTTCCATAATAGGAGCTGAGCTCTATGTTATTATTGTTCCATGAATATTATGTTTGAATTGTTTGAGCTTAGTTGATTACCCTAACAATAAACTAACTCAAATTGGGCTTAACATCTATCCTAATTCGCATTGCAACTTACTAAGGGTAACGACTAGGATTTTCGGGCCAAACACGGACTTCCTTTGATGAGGATAGTTGAAATGGTCATTTCCCTACCCTTAGCTGAACTAAGTGATAGGAGAGAAGGTTACAGTAAGGTTAAAGGCCATGGTTTAATGGTAGTCACGAAATGAGAGTGTTCTTCATTGCATAAGCCCCGGTTTGGTTTCGATTATTGAGTGCATGACGTCAATTTTCTCAACTTGGATTAGAGCAGGCGCAATTTCTTTGATTTCATGATGGAACAAATAACGTTATGTGATGGCATTTTCTTGTACATGTATTGTCTCTAACCAACTTGGTTGAAAACCTTGCTTGCGATGTGCTGAGTGCATACTCCTATCTCCACCCACTTACTAAGCAAGTTGTCGCTCATTCTCCTATAGTTTGTTTTATAGGTTTCAATTGGATTATAAGTACCTACCCAACATCAGAACACTAATAATTTGGGACGGAGAATGAGATACAATAAGAGATAGTCAATTATTGTCCTTAATATTAACTTTTTATCTTTTAAGGAAAACTATATAAGACTCTTCAAAGAACTTGGTAGTTTTCAATATTTTAGTTTGCATGTGAAATGACAAGTACTTGTGGATTTACTGCCACTCTTTTATAAGGTTAAATTATAAGTTTATTTTTAACAAATTATTTCAAAGAATTACTCTATAGGTTTATATCAAACAGGTATCGAATTGGATGCTTCAAAGGGATAGAGTCAAGTATGCTTGGTGTAAACTACGTTGGCTCACACGGTAGGATTGTTACAACTTTATCTTTTTGGAGTGTAACAGATGCGCTGAGTTCTTTAAAATCTTGAAGAATCCAAAGGGTTTTAAATGGACTTTGGAGTGTGCTGCCACCTTTCAACAGCTCCAGGACTTCCTTACGCACCAGTTGGTCCTCTCCAAGCCTGTCTATAGGGAGCACCTGTTTTTGTGCTTGACCATGAGTGACTGAGCGCCCTCCTTTGTATTGGTCAGAGCAAAGGGATCGGAACACAAGCCCATATACTTCATTAGCCATATACTCCATAGGCCTAAGGTTAGGTACACTTGGGCAGAAAAGTTTGCACCGATCATCGTTATTACAGTACGACAGCTAAGGCAGTACATCTAGGTGCACCAAATAATCATACTTATGGATCAATTATTGCGTACCATGTTGTAGAAGCTTGATGCGTCTAGATGGATGATGAACTACGTAATGGAATTGAGTACCTACAAATTCTAGTATCAACTACAAACAGCCTGTAAGGTACAAGTGCTAGCTGACTTTGTGATAGAATATATAGGAGAGAAGGAAGCACCACTAAGCAATAACGAACAAATATAGACTCTCCATGTCAACGAGTCATCCACCTTAAGGGGTGGAGGCATGAGTCTCATTCTAATCGGCTTGTACAAAGTTACGATCTATTATGCCTTTAAGTTCAGGTTTGATTTCGGCAAAAACGAATCCGAATAAAAGGCCTTTATCACCGATCTTATGTTAGCCAAGGAGATCGACTCTAAACATTTACGGATCTTCTCGAACTCCATGCTCGTCGTCTAACAAGTCTGAAGCAAGTATAAGGCTAGAGACGATACTATGGCTAAGTACCTTGAGAAGGTGAAAAGCCTTCTAGCTAAATTCCCTTCATAGGATATCATGAAGACCCTCAACTCGAGAATTCAGCAATAGATTGGCTATCCAAGCTCACCTCTACTAGTATGTAGAAGCCTGAGGGGATAGCAAAATCTTCATAAAATACTTACCAGAAAAGAGCATAACTTTGGGCTTAGTTGAAGTTTTGGAACTTTCCTCAACAAAACTAGAGCCAAGTTGGATGGATCTTATCTAGAGTTATTTGGAGCAAGGCACGCTCCCAAATAACATGACAAGGGGGAGGCAAAGAAGCTCCAGTATTATGCCACCAACTACACATTAGTTAACGACGTCTTATATCGCAGGGGAATCAACCTTCCCTTACTTCGGTGCCTTTGAGAAGGTAAAGGGCTATGCATTATGAAAGAGCTATATGTTGAAGTATGCAACTATCATATTCAGTCCTAAGCCGTCTACCTTAAGGTACTACGACTTGGGCATTATTAGCCACCATGAGGTAGGATATGAAAGCTATAGCCCAAAAGTGCTTGCAATGCTAGAAGCACACGCCAGTTAGTTATGCACCTATTGCCAGTCAGTTATCCTCCAACCCTTGACTAGCCTATGGCATTCGTACAATGGGCTATAGACATTCTCGGTGCCTTCCCAAAAGCTTCAAAAAGATGGTAGTACATAATTGTTGCTGTCGACTACTTCACGAAGTAGGTGGAAGTCAAAGCGATGGCAAGGATCACGAACAGAAGTGTTGAATTTATCATAAAAAAAAAAAAAACAAAATTCTCTCTTAGTTCAAGGTCCCCTATACTTTCATTATAGACAATAGACGACAATTTGATAACCCCAAGTTCAGGGAGTTTTGCGCCAAGCATTACATTGCCCAGCACTTTACTTTGGTTGCCCACCCCTAATCGAATAGACAGGTCGAGGTAACCAATCGGATTATCTTAGATAACTTGAAGAAGCACATGGATCGATCTCAAGGTACTTAGGCTAACGAATTGCCCAATATCTTGTAGGGAGTATAGGACTACCCATTGCACTTCTACAGGTGAGATCCCCTTTCACCTAGCATTTGAGTTAGAAGCAGTCCTCCCCATCGAACTTAAGCTTCTTAATATTCGAACTTAAATTTTTGACACTGCCCTTAATGAGTTACAATTGCAAGCCAGCATCGATACCATTGAGGAAATTAGAGACTTTTCTGCGGCTCGAGTAATTGCATACTAATATCGAGTCATCCAGTACTACGACCAGAAGGTCAAACACAAGGAGTTCAAGGTCAACTACCTAGTGTGCCGAAAGATAGAAGCTATGGGTTCGTGAGAAGGGTAAGGCAAGCTGACCTCCAATTAAGAAGACCTAATTAGAGTCAAGGAAAGATTGGGTAATGGAGTGTATAGATTGGAAAGACTAGGTGGCAAACTCATCTCATGCATATGGAACACTGATAATCTTTGACTTTATTTTGATTAGCATATTGTCATGTACATCTTTCCAAAATAATGAAATAAAAAAGTTACTTCATAATTGGTTGTCTACCTCTCTATGTTTCTCTTTCCTTCTTTTTGTCGCCATCTTAACCTTAGAAAGGGCAAATGGACCATTTACCAGGTAGGTCGGAAGGCCACCGACCTAACCCCTTCGGATAACCTTGGCAAGGGGAAACACCCCTTATATAGAGGAATTCCTATCTTCTAGGCAAGTCGGAATGCCACCGACTTGACCTTCCTCGAATAACCTCAACAAGGGAAAACACCCCTTGTACAAAAGAACTCCTACTTGACCCCCTTCAGGTAACCTAGGCAAGAGGAAACAATCCTTGCATAAAGGAACGCTTATCTTTTAAACAGGTCGAAAGGTAACCTCGACAAGGGTAAACTCCCCTTACATAGAGGAATTCCTATGTAAATATATTCAAAGGTAAAATAAGAAAAAGTAGGTGTATAAAAGGAGGTGAGTAAAAAAATTCATTCATTGATTATCAAATTATATAGTAAAGGCCGGCATCTTAGCCCAACATACATATGTTTAAAAAAAAAACAAACAAACACACTATCGTATTGGATATCAGCTAACTTCGGTAACTAAGAAAAATCTAAAGCTTAATCTACTCGGAGTATTGATTTGACGGTACCTCTTAAAGAGGATAGCCTTAACTTGAAGTAGGGGTTGAAGGTTGCAAGAAAGGGACAGCAATAGGATTGCTTGAAGGTTGATTGTATTGAGAAATGACTTCTAAGGCAACCTCCTATTGGGCTACTAGGTCAAAAGTAGATGTTGAAGTGCCTTGCCTGACCTTAGCAACATATGGGGCACTTGGGACATCGAAGGCCGCCTAAGCGGGCTCCCTCTCGTGTGCTAAGGCTTCTTTTTTCTTGCTGAAGGTTGGAGAATCTAGAAAGTTGAGGAAGGTTCGAATAATGGGAGAGCACCTCCTTCCTTGTATAGCACGCGAAGTTGGTGGTCAAGTCTTCCAGCTCGTCCAACCACTCCTTGGTCTTTTGATAGTTGGCAGTAGCCTTTTTAGCGATGGTATCGCTGAAGACCTCCCAGCTCTTTATTTTGAAGATGATCTCCTCCATCTTTGAAACCTTTCCCTATAGCTCCTAGACTTGCCACTCTAACTTAACCTTCAAACTGGCCAGCTCCAGTGAAGTGGTTTTGGTACTTTCGCACTCAAACTCCTTCATTGCTAGCTCGTTTTGTAGTTTCGCAACCAATGCCTTCAACTAAGCATTCTCTTTCTTAACCTAGGCCTTGGCCTCCTTCTCTTCGTCTAGCCATCAAGAGAGTTGAACCTTAGTCTTTTACTCATCCTTTAGTCGAGCCTTCCATGTTGCCTTATCGACCTTATCCCCCCCCCCCCCCCCCCTCTCTCTCTACGTCCTCTAGCTGCTCCTGAAGTTTCGCGACCTATACATAAGAGCGATGTAGGTACCAGTTAGCTTTAGAGAATTTTTTCAAGTACCTATTAGTAGAAGTCGTCTCTCATAAGTACTTCTCATTCCAGCGCAACGCTTCCCTGAAGCCCTTAATCTCTTTCTAGGCAGTGTCATATTTGTTTAGTTGAAGCAACACCTAACTATGGTATTGTAGAGAAACATATGCCACCATTAATACAATGAAAAGTGAAGCACACCAATGTAAAAGTAACAAAGACTTACTTGCCGCATAAGCATACTTAAGTGGCCTACCATCTCTATGTGGTCGTCCCTATCTTCCCTAGAGAGCCCCTTAAGGATAGCCTAATCACCGGGGGTATAAGACTCCATTGAAGCCTAATAGTTAAGTATTAGGTGCTGCAGCATGAGATCATTGTACGGAACTCCCACTTCAACATCTCGAAAGCTCCCCTCAAGAACTCTTCATCCTGGAAGGCATACGATACCTCTTAAAATGAGTTCGTCCCAATCTCCATCAACCTAAAGTTATTAAGGACGTCAAGAAACTCATCTCCTAGGTTGTCAACACATTGGTAGGGATGAGTCGTCGGCCACTCATTCCATTTCCCCAACTTAAAGGCGCCTTTACTAGGGGTCTTTGTTTGTTCACCCTAAGCCTTGGCTCTTTAGCTGTTTCAAGAGCCTTCTTCTTTTGCCTAGCCACCTGAGGCTGGGCGGCTACCTCAGCCATCTATTCTTTCCTCTCTTTCAGGGGGGAAAGCATCTGAACATTAAGCCCCTCTACTTCAGTGCCTTTGTCTTACATGAGAATAGGCTTAGTGGAGGCAACAAAGGCAAGGTTAGGTAAAGCCATGCCCAAAGGCTCCACATCTAGTGGCTTATCTCGGACACCAATGGGAATCCTCTAAGGAATTGCTATTGGTCATGCCCTATTGGTTCCGCTAGCTTCCGGCTTCACCCGCACTGCTTTACCTTTCAACTCGGAGGTCTTAGTCTTCACTTGTTGGCGGCTCATCAATTCGTCTATAGAGGGATAAGGAGCCCTTGCAACCAAATTTTTGCTTGCAAGAAATTTAATTCAAACAGTCAGAAAAGGAAAAGAAGACGAAACCAAAAGAAACAACCATTACCATTTGTTGACTTTGCTGTGACTAGCATGGAAAAGGAAAGATCCCTCATTTTACAAAAACGTAGATGAAGCGTCCCTACATTAGCACAATAGATGAAGGCATTCATAAAAGGAATGAACCTATACCTTTGGCCCATTTCTTCACCACAATCTTCTTCAAGTTGGGGAAGAGCTTATAGATCGGATACTGGAAGTATCTCTCCATGATTACCACAACATTTATCTCTTGGTTGTGTTTGAGCACCATGAAGGCTAGGATCTCTTGGGCGACCTCTACATTACTAGGGCCAAGCCCCTTCTCACCATCAGTTCAAACCATCCCAGTCCAACGCGTCTAAAAGCCTACCTCCTTAGGTAGCTCAACCACTACGTACTCATCCTACCAACCCTTTACTGAATCTACGAGGCTGCAGAACAGCTTCTTTTTTTAGTGTGGCTGGAGGCATGGCCACCTTCCGATGCTTTTCCATATGTAAAAAAAAATTGAAGAGCTTGAAAGTAGCCCTTACCACCAAGTACTCACAGAGCGCTTGGAAAATCTTTAGTACCCTCTACCCATTGGGACGAACTTGTAACGGACTGCATTAGTAGTAGTTGAAGAATTCCTTTTCGAAGCGACTCGGAGGAAGATGTTGCCCAAACTCCAAGAACTTCTCAAACACCGCAAAGCACCTCCTTGATAGCAAGGCCACTCATTTTTCCCTCTTCAGTAACCTTATCTACCACCTAAGGATCGCCTTAACAACAAAGTTACTTATAGTCTGACTAAGGTCAAATTGTTTACTCTTGCTCACTTGGCCACTAAGCCCTTTGCCTGTCTTGAGAGCAACGAACAAATCCTTTGAAGGATGTAGGAAGGCGTACACATATATATCCATTAAGATGACATTGATAATCCTAACCCTATCTAGTGCCTCTATGGCCATCCTAATAGGTTTATTAAATTGTGCTAGAAATAAGACTTTTCCTCTCCTATTTAAGAGGGGGAGGGGTCACTCCTTATTGATTCGAAGTCAGTAAGATTGAATCGTGACTAATTGCAACCCGCCTTACCTATGTTTGTTGACATGTTTGCAAAGGATGATGAAGAAGAAGGGAGTTAGAAAAGCTTTTGAAGGAACTTTAATGCAGTGTAAGAAAGTAGAATTAACAATAGTAAAATAGAGAGATTGTAGAAAAGTAGTTTTTTGTTGTGACCCTACTATTTATAGGCTAAATATTTAGGAAACCGTACAGGAGGTTAAATCCCTTGGAATGTGTATAAGCATAAATCCCTTGGAATGTTGTTAAGTAGATACGTGGAGTGATTTTTTGTAGGATAGCCCTCTTTAAAAGGCAAAACACATGTAGTTGCATGCTGGTTTACTATAATAGGACACCTATCACGTCATATTAAATGTACAAAAAAATGGGTACGCTTAGGTTAGAATTTGAAAAAGTTTATTCTACAAGAAGTTTCCTCATGACCCTTCTAACTTCCACCTAGTTGGCATGATAGAGGCACGACACAATCGCCCTCGCTTAGTCCATGACGAGAGCTGCTCAGCCTGACCAGTTTGTAGCTTCAAATTACCTACTTAGTGAGATGCGAAGGTGTCTTGCTTTGACACCCCAACCAAGGCTCTATCTTGCTCAGGTCTTCAACACTTCGATCCATCTTTGCCTTAGACTTCTTCATCCAAAGTATCTATTGCCTTAGACATCTATGCCTCGAATAGTCTCTAGCCCGAACTTATACCTTGTTACGTTGATACTGAAGCGCCAAGTTGAGCCCCTTTAAGCTAGATCAGTCACATGCCTGAGTAACCCATATATCCCTTCTCATTACCTTTACCCTGGCAACGAGACTGCTGGGGAGAAAGGTAGAGGGGGTAAGTGTTGACAAGGCTCTTTAAATATGGGCCCCTCAAGCTCATTTAGATTTGATACGTCTTGTTGCTTAGGCCTTGCCCCTATAGGCTTAAGCCCTGGGCTTAGATTAACTAAACCCAAGGAGCTTTGCAATGGTTAGAATGCATAAAATAAAGATAAAATACAGAGTTAATAGCTACGTCTGGAATAAGTGGGGACATGTTGTATGCTACAACCCCACACTTCTATACTTGTAGGAAAAAATTTCCCCTACTAACTATCCTCCAACTACTGGTGCCACTCTAGTATAAATACTAGTCTACTACCTAGTAGTAAATCTTTCTACACTTTGCACACTACGTTTCCTATTACTCAAAGTACCCTTTACTCTCCAAGTACTTACTGCTAACTTAAGCATCGAAGTGGCCACGCTAGACAATACCTGGCGTCTCCTCATAGTGTTTTGTTTTGCAAGCTTACTACATGTAGAGCTCAATCACTACTAGCAAACTTAAGAAGACACCTTGGTTTTCTTTCTTTCTTTTTTTTTTTAATGAGTTAGATCTATGTTTTAGTTGTATGTTTTTGTGTGATAGTAAACATTGTGTTTGTTTTATCTTCTATAATGTTAAATTTTAGTATCTTATATATACCTAAACATATCATGTCATGTAACACGCAAAGAAAAAATTATAATGATACTATTTAAAATAATTGGATACAAGTAATTTATTTGAAGAGTGACAGTATTTTGAGCAATTATATACCAACATCTACTCTTTCTTCAATAAATTATAAATATCATATGAAGAAGAACTACATTTTTATCATAAATTCAATGAATGATTTACTTGCTTCTTTATTTACTATTTTTTGAATAATTAAAATGCCAATGTAACATCGGTTAGTTTGTTTAATATATATATATATATATATCTTGTACTTTTATACTTTACATTTTGATAAATACTTCTATTGAGGAATTTGTGTATTTTCTCATTAGTCATATCACATATTAAGGCCATGATGGAATTATCGTACGACAAAATCATGTAAAACAGCAAGTAAAAGAGCTAATACTACAGTGACGCAACATCCATTTGTTTCTAAAATAAAAGTAATTTATCCAAATACAAGTCTTTGAACGTAAATTTTTTACTGTGAAATAAGGATCAAATTGTTATCTCATAAGTATATACATCTGTAGGTGCATCTATATATACTCATGAATTACGAATTTCAATATTTATTCTATATTTGAACTTTAACCTAAATATTTTTTTTATCCTCTACTTAGCCATTTAATCCTTTATAAATAATGAAAAGTTCTTTTATTAGTTTTTAATTATTTCATCTAACGAAAAAAAGGATATAGGATTAAAAAAAATTCTTTAAAGATTTGAGACTCTAAATAATCGATTTGAGACTCTAAATTTTCAAGATAAAGAAATCAAGTACATATAAAACAAGTATAAAGAATTTACTTGCAATTTACCTTAATTTTGATAATATATATATATATATATATATTGGCTAACCAAAATTGAATCGTTAGTGCTGACATGGTACTTTGGACATAAGCCCCTCAGACTCGATCAGATCCGATGCATCTTATGACTTAGAGCTTGCCCCTATAGGCCTATATTGACTAAGCCTAATAAGCCCTACAACTGCTAGAATGCACAAAATAAGGATCAAATAGTGTGGAACAGCCATGTCCAAAATAAGTATGACATGTCGAACACAACGACCCCACTCTCCCATACTTGTTGGAGAAGATTTCTTCCATCAACTGACCTCCAACTGCTGGTTCTACTCTACTATAAATATTACGTCACTACCCCACAGTAAAGCTATTTAGACTCTACACATCAAGCTTGCATATTATTCCAACTTACCTCTTACTCTCAAAAGCTTAACTGCTAACTTAAGTATCGGAGCGGCCACGCCAAACAACCCTGAACATCCCCTTATAGTGTATTGTTTTGCAAGCCCTCTACATGCAAAACCCTAATACCTATCGATAAGAACTCAAAGATAACATTTTGCGCTGTCTATAGGAAGCTAAATTCCTGTACCTAAAACCTTAAACACATTAAACACACACCCAATGAACAATTCCTTTAACATTATGTCTCAACGCAACGAGCAGGAGAACTAACAGTTGGTAAACAACCAACCTAGGGGCAATCAGCCCCTCCTAAGGGCTGTGCTAGAGGAACGCATGGAACTTTTGGTTGAAAAATATGTTGCACAGAACAAGTTACTCTGGGCTTACCTAAAAGAAGTGGAGTAGTCTAGTGCACAAACTCACCACCCCCTCCTCCTTAAGCTTTTGATGCCCATATTAAGCAGAACAACATCTAGCAGCAGTAGCAGAATGGCAGGGATCAACAACCTAACCCACCCTTACATTAGTAACTAGCAAGGACTATAGCTACTAGTGATTAAGCTTTGGTTGGCAATGAACAAGAAGTCGACTTGCAGGGAGTATTGGCTCAATTAGTTGTACAATGAGCTCACCCGGCAAATGATGCCAACTTAAACGAGCTCTGTGCCATAGTAAGGTGGCTCTTTGAGCAGTAGGGGAGCAAGGCTTCTGGTGACATTGGGTTGGTCGCCAGTAATAAAACCCCCTTTGCCAGAGGTGTTCAGGATGAAGTGTTGCCCTCAAATGGCAAACTTCCATCCCTAGACTAGTATGATGACATGGGTGATCCTGATGACCATCTTCTCTACTTTTATACCTTCATGAACCTTTATGGTCATGAGGATACTATAACACGTAGAACCTTCCTAGACACCCTAAGGAAGGCAGCTCAAACGTGGTTTAACCCCCTCCCTAACAATTCCATCAACTTCTTTAATGAGCTAGTATAGAGATTTAGTCTTCACTTTAAGGCTAACAAGCCCCTATCCAAGAATACATCATCCTTGTACCCCGTAAGGCAGGGTGAAGGTAAGTCCTTGCGTGACTATGTAGCTTGGTTCAACATTATTGTGGTCGAGATCCCTTAGTTGGATGAAGGAGTCATTGTCCATATCACCTAGCTTGGCATTCAACCTTCGGGGCATTTGTTCTAGTCTTTTGCAAAGAGTAAGCTGAAGACCCTAGCCGACTTTTGGAATAAAGCCTAGAAATATATTGACCAAGAAAACAACATTCGTGCCAGGTACGACACCGATCGAGAAAGGTCGAGAGGAAAGCATGCCAAAGAAAAATTGTTTGTAAAGGATTGCTTCAATGGTAAGATGCCGAATAGACCAGAGGGGGAGAGCTCTAAAAAGATCAAGTGCTAAGCCGATTGTGACCTGCTCCCCCGTCTTGCTTACACTCAGTACATGCCCCTAAATAGACTTATTGCTTAAGTTTATTCCAAAGTGAAGCACCGGAATTTGCTCCAAAGGTCACAAAAAATGTTGGGGAACCCTAGTTGTCAGAACTCTAATAAATAATTTCAATTCTACGAAGACCATGACCATACCATTGAGGAGTTCTTTCAGTTAAAGAACGCCCTCAAATATGCCATTCAGCATGGTTTCTTCAATAAATATGTGGCCCATTAAAGGAATGGTGACAATTCTGATGATGATGGAGATAGAACACCTTGGAGGCGACGAACTGAAGATGCCCATACCAAGCAAAACAATGACCACTGCAATGACTGTACCCCTAATGGTGTTATAAACATAATCATTGGGTGGGGGCATACCCTAGGAGCCGATCGAGTTCTGGCAGCTCGGTTAACGCTCCAGCAAATGTACTGGCCATAAGGGAGAAGAGATAGAAGTTGGATACTTCCATCTCCTTCTCCAACAAAGACCTTGAGGGGTTGTATAACCTATCAAGATGCCCTAGTGATAGGGGCGATGATCTCAAATTTAAGGTCTTAAAGATTATAGTGGACACTAGTAGCTCCACCTACATACTCTTCCTCTATACGTACAAGAGGATAAGGAAAAAGATACTGGTAAAAATGAAGTCGTATCATCATAATCTGATCAGCTTCAACGAAAGTACAGTTTGAGCCAAGGGTATCATCACGTTAGACATGAAACTTAGCAATGATGACTACGTAGCACAATGACTCATAGAGTTTGTTGTGATTAATTGCCCCTCCCTTTACAATGCGCTCTTGGGAAGACCAAGCCTAAATGCATTCGAGGTGATCATATCCTCCCTTCATCTGAAGGCTAAATTTTCGACCCTAACTGGGGTCAAAGCATAAAGATGTGATCAAAAGCTCTTATGAAAGCTGTACATTAAGGTGGCCAAAGGAGATGGCATCTTTGCCTTGAAAACAAGCCCACGAGAGAGGCTGGATAAGAAGGGCGAGCCTAGAGAGAAAACAAAAAAATTTTAGATAGAAACCTTACTTAAACAGACCACAAAAGTCAAGATTGGGTACTCCAGTTGAGGTGAAGAAAGAAATCACCACCTTCCTGCGGGCAATTTCAAGTAGGTTTACCTGGTCAACATCAGACATGCTCGGAATTTCCCCTAACCTAGTGACCCATAGCCTCAACATCAACACTATAGTGTGGCCTGTCAAACAGAAGAAGAGGCATTTCACTTTAGAAAGGCAAGCCACAATCAAGGAGGAAGTACAAAAGCTCCTTAAAGCCAGCTTTGTGAGGGAGGAAAAGTACCTGACATGGTTATCTAATGTGGTATTGGTAAAGAAAAAGAATGGGAAGTAGCAAATGTGTGTCAATTACACCGACCTCAACAAGCTTACCCTAATGACTGTTTCCCTTTCTTGATGATCGATCAGCTTGTTGATTCTACATCAAGACAGACCTATTGAGCTTTATAGATGCCTTCTTAGGGTACAACCAGATCAAAATGGACTTGAAGGACAAAATCCATACCTCCTTCGTCATTGATTACAGTAGTATTGCTATACCATGATGCCATTTGGATTGAAAAATGCTAGGGCTATATACCAACGAATGGTGACAAAATTGTTTATGCCCTAGATCGGACGTAATATGGAGGTGTACGTTAATGACATGATCGTCAAGAGCTAGAAGTCGGTTGATCATGTCAAGGATCTCTAGGAAGCCTTTAATTGGATACGCACGTACAGTATGAAGTTAAATCCTCAGAAGTGCGTCTTTGACGTCGGATCTGGCAAGTTTCTCGGCTTTCTAGTACTATAGAGTGATATCGAGGCCAATGCCAGAGAAGAGCACTACCATCAGGGGAATGAAGCCTCCAACCTCAATCCGAAATGTATAAAAACTCACTAGCATGGTGGCTGCCCTGAGCAAATTTATCTTAAAGAGCACTGATAGATGTGTTGAGTTCTTCAAAATCCTAAAAAACCTTAAGGGTTTTGAATGGACTTTAGAGTGCGCCACTTCCTTTCAATAGCTTTAAGACTTCCTTACATACCCATCAATCCTCTCCAAGCCTATCCATTGGGAGGACTTGTTTTTGTACCTAGTCGTAAGCGACCAAGCGCTCTCTTCTGTGCTGGTCAAAGCAGAGGGAAGATAACACAAGCCAGTCTATTATGTCTACCATATATTGCAAGGGCTTGAGGTTAGATACACCTAAGTAGAAAAATTCGCCCTAACCATCGTTATCATAGTACAACAGCTAAGGCCTTACTTTTAAGCACATTAGGTAATCGTACTCATGGATCAACTACTATGTACCATGCTGCAGAAACTTGATGCGTTTAGATGGATGATAAAGTACACAATGGAATGAGCATGTATGGAATCCAGTATCACCTACTAACAACCTACAAGGCATAAGTGTTAGCTAACTTCATGGTAGAATATACAGGAGAAGAGGAAGCACCATTGGGTGATGACAAATCTGTGTAGACTCTCTATGTCGATGGATCATCCACCTTGGGGGGTAGAGGCGTGGGCCTTATTCTGACTGGCCTGCATAAGATCACCATTTGCTATACCTTCAAGTTTGGATTTGATTCCAACAATAAGGAATTTGAATACGAGGCACTCATCACCAATCTTAAGTTAGCCAAGGAGATTAGTATCGAACATTTACGAATCTTCTCAAACTCCATGCCCGTCATCCAATAAGTCTAAGGTGAATACGAGGCTAAGGTTGAGGTTAGGGACGATACTATGGTTAGGTACCTTAAAAAGGTGAAGAGCCTCCTAATGGAATTCCCTTCATGGGTCATTAGGAAGATCCTCTAACTAGAGAATTTAGTGGTAGATTAGCTATCCAAGCTTGCTTCCTTTGGCATATGGAAACTCGAGATGAAGGATAGCAAAATCTTCATAGAGTACCTACCGAAAAAAAGTATAACTCTGGACTTGGTGGAAGTTTTGGAACTGACCACAATAGCACCAAAGCTGAGATGAATGGATCCTATCTAGAGTTACTTGGGGCAGGGCATGCTCTCATAAAATAAGAAGGACGTAAAGAAGCTTCAGTATCACGCCATCAACTATACGTTGGTCAACGGCATCTTGTATCATAAGGGAGTCAGCCTCTTCCTACTTCGATGCCTCCAAGAAGGGGAAGGGTTACGTGTCATGGAAAAGATGTATACCAAAGTGTGTAGCAATCACATTCACTTCCAAACTCTCTACCTCTAAGCACTACGACTCAGGTATTATTGGCCTACTATGAGGTAGGATGCAAAAGCCATAGCCCAAAAGTGCCTATACTGCCAAAAGTATGCTTCAGTCAATCATGCGCCTAGCACCACCCTCTAACCCCTGACGAACCCATGGCCATTTACGTAATAGGGGATTGATATTCTTAGTGCCTTTCCAAAAGTTGCGAGAGGACGATAGTTCATAATTATTGTCGTTGATTACTTCATGAAGTAGGTAGAGGCTGAAGTGGTAGCTAGGATCATAAAGAGAAGTGTTGAATCTTTTGTTAAAGACAAAATTCTCTCCTAATTCAAGGTCTCTTATGCTCTCATCATAGACAATGACAAACAGTTTGATAACTCTAAGTTTAGGGAGTTTTGTACCAAGCACCACATTACCGCTCACTTTACCTCGGTTGCCTACCCCCAATCAAATGGACAAAAAGAGGCAACCAATCGAATCATCTTGGATAGCTTAAAGAAGCATGTAGACTAATCTTAGGGAGCTTGGGTTGATGATTGCCCAATATTTTATGAGGATATAGGACTACCCACTGTACTTCTACGAATGCGACCCCCTTTCACCTTGCTTTTAGGTCGGAAGTAATCCTTCCCATTGAACTTGAACTTCCTAATATCCAGAATTGAAGTTTTGATGCTGCTCCTAACGAATCACTATTGTAAGTTAACGTCTACACCATAGAGGAAATCAGAGACCTTGTTGCTACTCAAGTAATCACGTATCAACATCTAGTCGCCCAGTATTATGATCAAAAGGTCAGACACAAGAGTTCAAGGTTAGCAACCTAGTGTGCCGAAAACTAAAAGCCACAGGTTTGCAAGAAGGGTAGGGTAAGCTAACCCCTAATTGGGAAGACTCGGCCAGAGTTAGGGAAAGATTAGGTAATGGAGCATACAAATTCAAAAGATTGGATGGTGAGCTCATCTCGTACACATGGAATGTTGATAATCTTCAACTTTATTTTGATTAGCATTCTGTTATGTACATTTTATCCAGAGTGATGAAAATTGATTGTCTATCTCTCGTTAGCTCCCTTTCTTTATGTTGCCATCTGAACCTCTAAAGAGGTACATGGATCGCTCATTGGGTAGGTCGAAAAAACACCAACCTAACCCCTTGGGTAACCTCTAACAGGGGGAAACACCTTTTGCATAGAGGAATTCCCCTCCTATCGAATAGGACGAAGCATTACCGACTTAGCCCCCTGGGTAACCTCGGCAAAAGGAAATACTCCTTGCACAAAGGAACTATCCTTGATACAAATTCTGTGGATGAACATACGGACCCAATGTCAAGCATAATCAAAAGGGGTAGGCCTGGGCCGTAAGATGGCTCAAAAGGTAACTGATAGTCAAAAGTTAAGCAAGGATTCTTATATACCGACAATGGATATAACGCACCAACGCCTTACACAAGCTCGGATCACAGTTGATATGATGTATAAGTATGGTCGGAGGTCACTTGCCACTAATTTACGCTCAAATGGGTTAGATAAGAGTAGCTCAACAGCGAGTAAAAAGTTCGGTGTATTCTCCATATGATTCGTTGTAGCTATTACAATATGCAAGTATTTATAATACCCAATTAGGGTAAGTCCTAAATTACAAAAATGGGCCCCTATTAGCTAGATAAAAAGGAGAATAATTTATAAGGGATGCATGCAATCATGCAAAAAGAACATCCTTTATTAGAAAGGACAGCGCGTGCATAATTCTGCTCATTCTATGGTCCCAATAATGCTATGAGTCGAGCAAAGGTGGGCCGTGATTAGGTTTGGTCAGTGTTAGTAGTTCGACAGCTCTGATTGCTGAGACTGGACAAGAGTTGCGTCAAGGATGATTCACATTCAGATTGGCTTCAGAAGGTCAACTTTTGACAATTGTCAGCTTGGCCTTAGCATTGTCGGGATAGCTATTTTCCTGACTTGATACTTGGACTAGAGTTTTACAGAGGGGTTTGCTTAGCATGTCGGTAGGATGGTGTGGAGAGTGAATTAGCTTAGTAGGTTAAACTAAGGTAAATATTGCTCCTTGGCGCTTAACTCACCTCGGACAACTTGCCACACCATTTGAGAAAAGCCTTAGGTTCAGGAGGGTATGATCGGTCCTTGATCTTTATCGTCCCCTCCGAATTGTTTGAGATTTGGGATCAAATCTATTGTAGCTCTAGGTTGCTCATCTTCGGGAGTGTAAGGCTAAAGATCAACAATGTTGAAGGAGTCTAAGACTCTATATCCTTTAGGTAATTCAATCATGTAGGCATTAGGATTAATATTTTCAAACACTTTGAAAGCTCCATCGGCTTTGGGAGACAACTTGCTTTTCCTTAAGTTTAGGAATCATTCCTTGTTGAGATGTATCCAAACTAGATCACTCTGTTGAAACTCTCTTTTCCTCCATCCTTAGCCTCGCCTCTCTAGCTTAGCATTAGCTCGACTCAATTACTCTATAACCTTCTGATGCATGGCTCTGATGGCCTTAACTCTCTCAACGGTTAGCTGGTCATCATTAAACTTCAGTTGGGGTGCTTGGTCCATCGAGAACTTAAGGTTAAACCCATAGGTGACCTCGAATGGAGATGTGCTTGTTACACTGTGAGCGATCCTATTATAGGCAAATTCAATGATTAGTAAATACAAATCCTAGTCAGCTATGCTTCGTTCGATAGCAACCCATTGCAAAGTTCCTACAGTTCTGTTGATAACTTCGGTCTATCCATCAGTGTGTAGATGGCAAGACGTGTTGTACAATAGCTTGGTTCCCATTTGCTTCCATAACATCTTTTAGATGTGGCTTATGAACTTTAGGTCTCAATTTGAAACAATGGTTTTGGAAACTCCGTGAAGTTTGATTACTTCCTATAAGAAAAGAAAAGAGATAATTGAACCATTGTTAGTTTTTGTAGCAGGGCATGAAATGTGCCATCTTGCTAAATCAATCCACAACTACCATGATGGAGTCCTTCCCTCAGGACATCCTTGTTAACCCTAACATGAAGTCCATACTTAGCTCGAACCACAGTTTGGTTAGGATGGGTAAGGGTAGATAATTTCCTTGCTCAACTTAGCTCTTTGCTTTTCAATAGGCTGTACACTTTCCCACCATGGATTCACATCCTTCGTCATTTTCGGCCAAAAGAATAGTGAGGATAGTACCTCATGGGTGCAACGCTGGCTAAAGTATCCTATCAATCCTCCTTCACATGTCTCATGCAGGAGTAATTCTCTCATGGAACAAGTCAAGATACAGAGCCTCCTCTTCTTAAAGAAGTATCCATCCTCTTTATGATAGTCATCTAGTGTTCATCCTTCTTCATACCGTGCATAGATAAGATCATAATGTGGATCCTTAGCATACATATTCTTTATTGTTGAAAAACTAAGTAATCTTGTCTACAGTTCAGTCATGAGGGTATGTCATCTCGATGGGGCCTTAGCCACTACGTTGTTCTTACTATTCTTATATCTCACAACATAGGAAAAAACCTCCATGAACTCAACCTATTTGGCTTGCCTCCGAGACAACTTAGGTTAGCTCTTCAAATATCTCAAGGATTCATAATCGCTGTAGATCACAAATTCCTTAGGCAACAAATAGTGTTGCCATACCATTAGGGCTTGGATTAAGGAATAGAACTCCTTATCATAGATAGAATAGTTAAGTGTAGCTCCTCGAAGTTTCTTGCTAAAGTAAGTAATAGGTCAACCTTTTTGCATTAGCACAACACTTATGCCTAGTTTGGATGCATTACACTCTACTTTAAACACTTTATCAAAGCTTGGTAGAGTTAAGACAGGGGCTGTAGTCAGCCTATCTTTTACTTCCTTAAAACTCCTTTACTTCTTCTCTCTTCATCTAAATTCAACATTTTTCTTTTGGAGTTCGGTAAGTGGGAGGCCGTGATCATACTAAAATTCTTTATAAATTTGTGATAAAATGATGTTAAGCCATGGAAACTTATTACATTCGTAGAAGAGATCGGCTTAGGCTATTTTATGATCACTCTTACTTTCTCATCATCAACTTGGATACCACTTGCATTCACAACAAACCTTAAGAAGAACACCTCGAGTCGGCAAAAGTCACATTTCTTTAGGTTGACGTAGAGTTATTCAGCTTAGAGTTTTGCAAAGACTCTTCAGAGATGCTCCTAGTGAGTCTTTAGGTCGGGGTTGTATATCAAAATGTCATCAAAATAAACCATGACAAACTTTCTTATTAATGATTCATTAGGCGCATGAATGTACTTGGCTCATTGGGCAATCCAAATGGCATCATAAGCCATTTATATTAACCATTTCTTGTCTTGAATCTAGTCTTCCATTCATTACCCTTACGCATTCGAATCTGATGGTATCTAGATTTAAGGTTAATCTTAGAGAACACTCTTGTTCAACTTAATTCGATAACATGTCATTAAGTTTGGGTGTGGGGTACCTGTACTTGATGGTACTTCGATTGATCGCTTGGCTATCTACATACATCCTCTAAGAACCATCTTTCTTTAGTACTAACAAGGTTAGTACAACATAGGAGCTAAGGGACTCATGCACATACCCCTTCTTCATTAGCTTATCTACTTGCTTCTGCAGTTTAGCGACCTGTTCAAGATTTATCTTATAGGTAAGCTTGTTTGGCAGTGCAACTCCTGGCTGTAGGTTGATCACATGCTCGATGCCTTGGATTGGGGGTAGAGCTTTCGATTGCTCCTTTGGAAATAGGTCAGCAAATTCCTCTAGTAAGCTTTTTACCTAAATAGGCAACTCGTCCTCCTCAAGTCTCATCTCTAGAATTCTTCGAATAAGTAGATAGGTTAGTCCTTTAAGCTCTATCTCTGTTTTCAGTTTGGCTTAGTCATCACCAAAGCCTCTTTCTAATCATCTTCCTGCCTTCATGCTCCATAGAACATGTATTCCTTTTTCCGTCATATATAGCTACTCGGTCATACATCTATGGTCATTCAAGTAAAATGTGAGATGCACTCATGGGCAACACATCACAAAGCACTTTGTCTTGATATTTACCAATGTAAATTGGCACAAATACCTGTTTATTCACCTGTAGAGCTCCCTTATCACCAAGCCAATGAAGCTTGTAAGGTTTCTAGTGGAGCTTGGTTGGCAATTTCAACTACTGGACCATAAATGCAGATGTTGCATTGGTATAGCTCCCACTGTCAACGATCAGCGCATACAGTGATTCATTCACCTTACATCTAATATGGAAGACATTTTCCCTTTGTTCATCTTCGGGTATGGGATTGACGCTCATCATCCTCCTCAACACTAGAATGGTCGGCAAAAAGTTGCCTTCTTCACTATAGATAACTTCCTCCTTGAATAGTTCAGTTTCTCTATCTTCTTTCAGCTCCTCTACTTCTTCATCAGTACTGTCGACCTCAACAATCGGCACCTCACCTCAGATCACTATTGTTCACTTGTTCGAACACTGAGCGGCCATGTGCTCAAATCATTGTTATTTGAAACACTTGATCTCACTTGTCTTCTTGCCTGAACTTTAGCCTTTCTTGAACTTCCTTGGGGATTCCTTCTCCTTGACTTGGGTAGTCTAAGCGAGTCAAGTCTCAATAACCTTACTTGGTCCTATTCACATAAGCCTACTCAGAATAGTTCAACTACTACCTGGCCAGCTAGCTGGTGGTCGAAACCTTCTTATTCAGCTGCTTTCTATCCACTGGATATCTCAAATGGTGTCATTAAGTGTTCCAATATCTAGGGTTTCCAAAGCATCCCTATTCTCATACTTTAATCCACTAATGAATTGAGATACAATTCAATCCTTTGGCTCTATGACTTCACATCGAATAATTAACATTTGGAATTTCTTAACATAAGTGTCTACACTTGACCCTCCTTATCTTAGCTCTTACAATCTTTTGAAGGTATCTTGCAAATAATAGCTTGGCACAAACTTTCTCTACATAACCCTCTTCCTTTCATCCTAAATCTTAATCTCTTGTTCTCATTCTCGTTCTCTTTTTCGGGTGGCTTGCAAGTCCTTCCACCAAAGGGTGGCATAACCAGTGAACCCCAACATAATAAGTCTAACCTTTGCATTGTCGGGTACATTATGGCATCTAAACTGCTTTTCAATCCTATCTACCTAATCTGGGTAGTCCTCGGCATCGCTACTTTCAGAAAAACTTGGAATACGCATCTTCAATCCTTCAACTTAGGGGCTAGTACATTTCTTTCTTTAGGCTCATAGTACTCTTCTACTTTGTCATCTCCTTCCTCCTCCTCCTCAATTCCTTCAAGTGGTAGTGCCTAGCATACCTACCAATTCCTTTAGATTGAGGTGGTTAAGTTGGGGTGTTAACTTGGCCAAACTGACAATTACCTTGCCCTTGCCGCTCACATTCTCTAGTGGGGCTATTCTTAGCTTCCTACCCATCTTCTTAGATAATAGTCACCAAACTAGCTACTAAGTTTGTAAACTTATCCAAGCAATTACCCATTGATTGTGGTGTAAAGCTTCCCTCTTGCCCTTGACCATGTCAAGTACCACTTTTTAGTTTCCTAGAGTTCTTTGAATACTTGAGTTTGACATTGATGATTACTTCACAAAAATTAACGTCTAATAGTACCACTCAAAGTTCTTTTTGTAAATAGCAACTGCAGGTCAATAACCAATACTCCCAACACCAAGATAATTATACAACAAACAAATAGCCAACCATACTTTGTTTTAAGTATCAAAAAATAGGGGAAAATAGAGCAAAGAACACGTCTCAATTACCAAACTCCAATGTTAACAATAGAATTGCTATCACATGAAAGTAGTAATAAACCAATCAAAGAATTCAGTAGCAAAATCCAACTTTAAATATGGCCAGGCTCTAATACCAAGATGATGTAGATTATGTGGATGAACACATATACCTAATATTATGCGTAACCAAAAGGGGTAGATCTGGGCCATGAGATGGCTCAAAAGGTAAATGATAGTCTAAGATTGAGTAGGGGGTTCCTGTACACTGATGATAGATATGACACACTAACACCTCATAGGGTCGCACTTGATATAACGTACAAGTATGACCAGAGATTACTTGCCATTAGTCTACACTCAAATAGGTTAGATAAGAGTTGCCCAAGAGGGAGTAAAAAGGTCAATGTATTCTTTGTATGATTCGTTGAGGCTATTATAATATGCAAGTATTTATAGTACTTCCTCAATTACAGAAAATTACAGAAATGTGCCCCTATTAGCTAGATAAAAGGAGAATAATTTATAGGGGATGCATGCAATCATGCAAAAAGAACATCCTTTGTCAGAAAGGACAGTACAGATGTCAGAAAGGATAGCGTACACATAATTCTGCCCATTCTGTAGTTCCAATAACGCTACGAGCTAAGTAGGGGTGGGCCTTAATTAGGTTTGGTCAGCGTCAGCAGTTTAGTCGCTCTGATTATTGGGACCAGACAAGGGTTACCTTAGGGGTTACTCACATTCAATTAGGCCTTGGAAGGTCAGCTCCTAACAATTGTCAGCTGGGCCTCGACATTGTAGGGATAAATGTTGTCCTAATTTGGTGCTTAGACTGGGGTGTTGTGGAGGGGTTTGCATAGCACGTCGATTGATCACCGCTATAGCCTCTTGGATGGTGTAAAGAGTAAAGTAGCTTGGCAAGTCAGACTAGGGTAAACACTGCTCCTCAACGCTTAATTCACCTCGGACGGCTCAGTATACCATCTAAGAAAGCCTTCGAGTTCAGGAGAGCATAATCAGTCCTTGATCCTTAACATCCCTTTACTGGGTAGGTTGGAAAGCTACCGACCTAACCCCCTGGATAACTTTAGCAAGGGTAAACATCCCTTACATAGAGGAGCTCTCTTCTACCAGGTAGGTCAGAACGCTACCGACCTAACCTCCTGGATAACCTCAACAGCTAGAAACACCCTTTACACAAAGGAACTCCCTTTTACCGGACAAGTGGGAACACCATTGACCTGACCCTCTAAATAACCTTGATAGGGAGGAACATCACTTGTACAAGGGAACTCCCTTCTATCAGGCAAGTCAAAATGCCATCGACTGGACCCCCCTTAGGTAACCTCGCCAAGGGGAAACACCCTTTGTATAAAGAAACTCCCTTCTATCAATAACTCAGAATGTCACTAACTTGAGACCCTAAGTTTAACCTTGACAAGGGAATACTCCCCTTGTGTAGAGGAATTCCTATACGAATATACTCAAAGGCAAAGAAAAAGCAGGTGTAAAAAGAGAATGTTTCAAAAAATTCATTAATTAATTGATTGTTGGATTACACAATGAAGGCTACCATCCCGTCTTAACTTAAGCATTTTTTTTTAGGAAAAAAAAAAAGATAAACATGCTATCTCTTCGAATCAGCTTACTCTGATAACTTAGAAAAGTCCAAGGCCTTGATCTGTTCAAAGCGCTGATCCGTCTGTGCTTTAGGTAATAAGCCTTGACTTAGAGCAGAGGCTTGAGGATGTGAACAAGGAGTAGTAGGAGGATCACCCAGAGATGGTTTGTCTTGAGGAATTGCTTTAGGGATGACCTCTTATTGGGTTACTGGGGCAAAAGTGGATGTAGAAGCACCTTACCCAGCCTTAATAGTAGAAGGAGCGCCTGTAACTTTGATGGTCGCTTAGGTTGCCTCCTTTTCATGCATTAGGGCTTCCTTCTTCTTGTTGAAGGTTGGAAAATCCAGAAAGTCGAGGAAGCTTAAGTTTAGGTGTAGATAATGGGAGAGAACCTCCTTTCTTGTATAACGCGTGGAGTCTACAGTCAGGTCTCCCAACTCATTCAACCACTCCTTGGTCTTTCAATAGTCAACGATCGCTTTTTTAGCAGCAGTATCGCTGAGAACCTCCTTACTCTCCATTTTGGAGACGATCCCCTCCATTTCCAAAACCTTCTATCACAGCTCCTAGACCTACTGCTCTAACTCGACCTTTAAACTGGCTAGCTTTAGTAAAGTGGCTTTAAAAACTTCGCACTCAGACGCTTTCATTGCTAACTTAGTTTGTAACCTAGCCACCGACGCCCTCATCTTTGCATTCTCCTTTTCGAGTCGGGCCCTAACTTCACTCTCCTCATCTAACCTTTGAGATAGGTAAGCCTTCATCCTCTTATCGTCCTCTAGCCAAGCTTTCAAGCTGTTAGCCTTCTTGGCTACTTTCTGCTCATTTTCTCTTTCTTGCTTCGCATCCTTGAGCTTTACTTGAAGCCCCGCCACTTGTACATAAGAGCGATGCACGTGATTGATAGCCTTGGAGGATTTTTCAAGTCCTTATTAATAAAAGTCTCTGCCTCCTGTAGGTACTTCTCATGTCGGCGCAATACCTCCCTAAAGCCCTTTACTTTTTTCCAAGCGGCATTAAACTTGTTTAGTTGAAGTAGGACTTAGCCGTAGTACTACAAATTGAAAACGAAGGCCACCATTAACACAATGACAAGTAAAGAACTTTAACACAGGAGTAACAATGACTTACCTGCCACATCAATGTGCTTAAGTGGCCCACTATCTCCATGGGGTCATCCTTACCTTCCTTAGAGAGCCCTTTGAGGATAGCTCGGTTGCCGGGGTTGTAAGACCCCATAGAAGCCTGGTAGCTAAGTATCTAATGCTGCAGGGTTAGATCGTTGGTACGGACCTCCCACTTTTGCCTTAGGAGCCTCCCCCTAGCTCTCTTCATTTTCATCTTAGGGGCTCCCCTTAAGAGCTCCACTTCCCAAAAGGTGTATGACACTTCTTGGAATGAGTCCGGTCTTATCCCCATCAAGCTAAAATTGTTTAAGACTTTAAATAATTCATCCTCCATGTCGTCAATGCTTTGATAAGGATGAGTCATTGGCCACTCATTCCACTCCCCTAGCTTAAAGGCGCCTTCGCTAGGGGCCTTTACTTCTTGACTCTAGCCCCTGACTCACCAACCGTCTTGGGAGTCTTTTGCTTTTGGCTGGCCACTTTAGGAAGGACACCCCCTTCGACCATTTCTTCCTCCCTCACCCTAGAAGGGGAAAGCATCTAGACATCGGGCCCTTCTGTATTGGTGCCTTCATTACCTACAACAATGTGCTTGGTAGAGGGGGGATAAAGGCAGGAGAAGGTAGAGCTATTCCTAAAGGCTTTACATCTACGGGCTCATCCCGAATGCTGATAGGAATCTCCTGAGGAATAGACCTCGGTCATGCCCTGCTGGTCTCTTCAAGCCCTGGCTTTGGCTGTATTGCCTTGCCCTTCAGCTAGTTTACCTTGGTTCTCACCTAGCGTTAGCTCATCATCTCATCCCTAGAGGGACGGGCATCTTTGCGACTATCGAGCTTGATTTTTCGATTTGCTATTTAAAACTGAATTCCCCATTTCCGATTGATACTAAATCCTAACCCTTTTAATATTAATCCTTGATTAAATAAATTGGAAAATTCTAGTTTTTTATTTAGAAAAATTTCTTTGAAATCGCTACTCGATCAGAGTCGAGAAAAAAGAAGAAAATCGTAATCAATTGGGTGGATTGATTACGATTTAGCTACTAGTTTTTTATTTCAATTTTAATGAGGAACCAGAGAATTTCGAATTTGGGGGCTGACCTATTAAACCCTAACGAGTACCACAATCTATTTACCAAAATTAGGATTATTCTTCTAATTATAATATTTAAAAAATAAATAAATAAATAAATAATTAAAAGGAAAATAACCTAAGTTTCTACATGTTTTATTGTCGCCCCGAAGATGCCTATGTATCTGCTAGCTAAGATTAGATGATCGTAGTTCTTACTGAAAAATTTAGTGTGTTGATTTATTTTAATTTTGAAAACCAACAAGATTTACGTTCTTACCAATTTAGTTTATTCAAATAAAATCTAAAAGGGCCCTAATTCTTAAGTGTTTTTGTTTTATAAAAAAATGCTCTAACAATCCTATTTTTAAAAAAGGTCTTTTATTAATTTTTATTTAAAGAAAAAAACAACTTTCTATATGATAAATCCTTAAATGAGACCAAATCCTAAAATGTAACCAATCTTAATAACCCCTAAACTAATATATATAACTATTTACCTAAATAAAAACATATTATATAATATACTTAATATATATGTAGAAAACTAATACTAAGAAGAAAAAAAAATCTCCTAATATATACAAATCTTATATATTACATTGTATAACCAAGGATCTAATTATAATAATACTATAATATGATTATGATAATAATAATGAGAGATATAAATAAAACAACAAATAAATAAATGAATGAATGAAATAAAAATTCTAAATTGGAAGAGAACCGAACCTGATGCTATTTGGTTAGGGCAGGGGCTATTACTCGTAAGTACGTATGGTCGCTTGGTCGGTGAGTTCAACGACGGTCAAGTGAGTGCAGCGACGGTCAAGCGAGTGCAGCGACAATTGAGGAAGCTATGTGCTTTGCAAGGTGCAGTAGATGGATGAAGGATGAAGCAGTGGTATAGTGCAGTATAGTCCAGTGAGCATAGATGTTGCCACTGCTGTCCTCGGCGTTAGTGGTTGATTGGTGGAGAGTGTTAGCTTGCGGATTTGATTCTGTGGAGATGTCGTGATCGTGCTCAATCTTAATGTATTGTTATCCATAAGCGAGTAGTGGATATGTGAGAGATTGTGCAGTAGAATTGTGCTGTGCTGTGTGTGATCAGCGTGGAGTTACTGAAGTGCAGCAGTGGTGGAGAGCGTTTGGACGTGTACTACAATATCCGTGTTGATATGATCCTGTGCGCGTGTTTTTATACATGAATTGGGATAGCGTTGGGTGTTCGGGTGAAGCTGGACAGGGTATTCTATAGTAGAACGGTCGGCTTTGCTATTGCAGTCACTACTACGGTTGCTGTGGGGGGTGTTGGAGTCGCAGCTCACAATGTCGTCAGCTGTTTACGGTAGGATCATGTACTGCAGTAGCGGGGCAATGGTCGGAACAACTGCAATCAGTCGTAGGATTAGAGTCAGACAAGCATAGATGGGTTACTGCTGCTGTGGAGCATAGCTTGGAACTACTACTGCGTAGAGTTGAAAGTGGGGCGTACACAACTGTAGAGTGTGGCAATGCCGGAGATTGTGTCTTTTTATAAACCCAATCCATATCGAATCGAATCGAATCGTATTTATTGTATTTGATTTAATAATAATTAAACTAGATCTAAATTAATTCAAATCCGATTTAATAAAATCAAATTAGATTCAAATGTTTTTAATTAGATATGAATCCCGTTTATTTCTCTCGCTCTTGTAAAATATAGAAAAATGAAAGACATAGGTGCTTAGAGAGATTCGAACTTAAGGTCTCAAATTAAATCAAATCCAATATTTCAATACTTAATCGTTAGGCCGTTGGCCTGTACCTTGACATTCAGTACAATTAAATTGTACTTAAACCACGTAACTCTCTAAAATGATTACTTTTTGAACTAAGCTAAACTAAAACTATTGACTCTAAAATAATTTACTTCTTAAAAAATCTTTTAATTTTTCTTTTTGTCATTTTTTTTATTTTAATCATTTGTCAATTTTTATTATTTTTATCTTTATTAATTTTTTTATTTTTTATTATTATTTTTATTTTTGAATTAGGACCCTTAAAAAAATCAACAATTAGGTGTCTATAGCGACCAAATTTTTGCCTGTAAGAAATTCAATTGGAAGTTACAAAAGGAAAAGAAGAAGATACCAAAAGGAACTATTACTACCATTCATAAAACACTGTTGTAACTGGCATGGCCAAAGAGATCTTCCCATCCTACAAGCACTAGACAAAGCACCTTAACACTATCACAACAAATAAGCGTGTAGAAGAACCTATACCTTCAGCCCATTTCTTTACCTTGCTTTCTTCATACTAGGGAAGAGCTTGGAGATCGGATACTAGAAATATCTCTTCACGGTCTCCATAGCGTTAATCTCTTAGTTGTCTCTTAGCACCATGAAGGCTAAGATCTCTTGGGCAACCTTGTTATCGTTAGTACCAAGCCCCTTCTCACCTCCAGTTCGGACTATCCCAGTCTACTACGTCCAAAAGTTTGCTTCCTCAAGCAGCTCAGCTACCACATATTCATCTTACTAGCCCTTGATTGAATTCATAAGGTCGCAAAACAGCTTCTTTCCTAGGCAAGTTAGAGGTAAGGCTACCCCCCAATGCTCTTCCACATGTAGAAATGACCAAAAAGCTCAGGGAGTAGCCCTTAACACTAGGTACTTGTAGAGCACTTGGAAAGCCATCAGCATCCTCCACCCATTAGGAAGGACTTACGACAGAGTATACCAGTGGTAGTTGAAGAACTCTTTCTCGAAGCGACTTGGAGGGAGGCGCTGTCCAATCTCCAAGCACTTCTCAAATATTGCGAAGCACTTCCCTAATAGCAAAGTTACCTGTTTGTCCTTGCTCAATGACCTTATTTACCACCTAGGGATTGCTTCGATAACAAAGTTGCTTATGATCTAACTAGGGGCAAATTATTTACTCTTGCTCACTCAGCCGCTAGGCCCTTTACCCATCTTGGGAGCATTGCACAAATCTTTCACAAGGGGGGGGGGGAATAAGGGTTAGGGGAACGTATACATATACAACTCTAAGGATGGCATTAATGATCCTAGCCCTATTTAGTGCCTCTATGACCATCTTAGTAGGTTCATCAAGTTGTGCTAGTGACGAGACCCCGTCTTCTTACGTTTAAGGGGGTTTACTCCTTGTAAAATCGGAGCTAAAGACATGTAGTGATGAGGATGAATAAGTCTTACCTTTGAGTCGACATGGTTGTAATACGTGAAGAAAGAAGAAAAGTTTGAGAAACTTTGAAGAAAGTTTGAGAGTCTGATGTGAACACAGAATTTGTAATGGCAAAATAAAGAGACTGTAGAAAAGTGGTCTCTCATTGTGACCCTGGTATTTATAAGTAAACTATCTAGGAAGCTGTGTAGGTGATTATAGGGATCTATATAAGTATGAATCCCTTAGAATGCTACATAGCAGATACGTAGAAAGCATTTTGATTAGACGATCACTTTGAAAAGGTAAAGCGCATGTAACTATAGTTTGCTACAACATGACACCTATTATACCGCATTTAATACATAGAATACAAATAGGTAAATATCACATTTCAAAAAAGTTCCTTCAACAAGAAGCTTCCTCAGGGCCCATCCAACTTCCACTTGATCAGCATGATAAATACTTGGTGTAGTCGTATCTTCTCGATCCATGGCCAGTACTGTTTGAGTAGACCAGTTCAAAGTATTGAAGCACCTGCCTAATGAGTTGTAAAGGTATCCTGCTCTAATACCCTAATAAAGGCTCAGCCTAGCCCGGGTCTTCGGCACTCCACCTTGGAACAACTACTGACCACTTTAATCCATCCCACCTCAAACATTTTTGGCCTCACACATCTCCACCTTAGCCAACTTGCAGCTCGAACCTACACTCTCACTACGTTGGCATTGTAGCACTAGGTCAAACTCCTTTGAGTCAGATCAATCATGCTTGAGCAACCTATATATCCCTTCTCTTTGCCTTCGCCTTGACAATGAGAGTGCGAGGGGGCAAATACTAATAGGGAACTTTGGACTTGGGCTCCATAGGCTAGATCAAATCTGATGCATCTCATGGCTTGGAGCTAGCTCCTGTGGGCTTAAGCCCTAAGCTTATATTGACCAAGCTCAATAAGTCCTGCAACGGCTAGAATGTATAAGATAAGGATTAAATAATGTGAAACAACTACGTTTAAAATAAGTGAGATATGTCGAACTCAACAACCCTACTCTCCCATACTTGTGGGAGAAGATCATTCTCACCAACTGATTTCCAACTGGCGGCTTTACTTTATTATAAATACCAAATCACTATTCAATAGTAAAGCTCTTTAGACTTTGTATATTAAACTTGCATATTATTCCAAATTACTTCATACTCTCAAAAGCCCCACTACTAACTTAAATATTGGAGTGGCTACGGCGAATAATCTCCAAACATCCTCTTGCAGTGTATTGTTTTGTAGGCTCTTTACGTGCAAAGTCCTAGTACTTGCCGGTATGAACTCAAAAACGACAATTAGTTAATGAGAAATGTAGGATATTGGTATAGTAAATTTAGTTTTATTAGTTGTTTTTAGATGGCTAACTAATAATCGCTGGATTAAAACAAAATGGTAAAACTGATAGACTACATATTGGCTTTCTCAATAACGAATTTGTACCATCACCGTCATCAGCATGTCAATTCCCTAATGGGGCCGTGGATACACTTTCGAGGAGGGATGATCATTATAAGGTTTATTATTATGTGCCTGTCTCGGCCATCTTCTTCCACTGTTTTATCACGACATGGGCGGTTGAGTCCCTCACTTTATGTGCTTGTCTCGGCCTGAAGAAGCGAATTCAAAAGCAAAGACCATATTAATAATAATAATAAGTCAGCATTCTCTCCAACTTTATTCCCAAAAAGTAAAATCTTGATATGCTGGATGTCATTTGATTGCAATTTCACAATCGATTTGATTGATATCGGCGTAAACTTAATGGGCTCTTTAGGCTTTCTTTGCATGATATATGGGCCTTCTTTTCTTTATTTGCCCGTAAGCATATTGGGCCATTAAGCCCGTTTCACGTTTGCACCGCAACAAATTGTCCGCATATTTCTTTCTTCTTTTTCTTTTTCGTGCGAATACATCAACCCTCGTCAATCTAACTAGGAGATCAACGTCCACACGGTAACATTACGCTTATTATAAATAAAAGCATATACAAAAACACACATAACAATGATAATATATCATCAGGATAAAACTTGCAAATTATCCTTCTTCACCATTTTATTGATCCATTTTATGTGTAAATTATTAATTTTGTAATATTAATTCAATGAATTTATAATTTACACACGAAATGTAGGATTTATGACATTACACACTTGTCACTCCTCATTTTTCCTTTTACAGTACAATGCTTAAACTTTAGTATTGCTTAATATCATAGTCAATCCAAGTTTAACAATATTAAATATTATAGTAATCAAATTCCAATTGATTTATTTTTTCCTATTTACACCCATTATAAATGTCTATATATCATTTTCTTTGATATATTACCTAAATTCTACGATATAATCATTTTTTTATCAAATGTAAAGATATATTTATTTAATCACCCACTGTTGAGTTCATTCCCGACCATTTAACATCAATATTATAAGGTAGCATATCTAAAGAAAGTAGCTTAGACAAGTCGAATAGGATGCTTAACCACCAATCTCTAGAGTAATATCTGCCTTCTAGTAAAATCAGCTAACCAATTTGCGCATAAGTTAGCATTTCTAGAAATATGACAAAGGCTAACACTATTGTTGGCATCTAAAGCATTTCGAATATCTTGGACCAAATTTGTGTAAGCCTAGCCTACCGAATCCTAACATTTAGTTATTGCAATAAACACATTACTTGAGTCTAACTCTATATAGATGTTAGCCTATCCTCTTGAAATCGCTAGCTCTATTACTTTTTAGATGGCTAAAGCTTCCATACACTTGGCCCACTCAGTAGATACAAGTTCAAAGAAACCCTCCACAACCCACCACCTCGAGTCCCTTATCAAACCAGCCACTGGTCCATACATACTTTTAGCCACAAATGTGCCATCAATAGTAATCTTCAACACCCCTTCTTTTGGAGGTTTCCATACCCTCTTCATAATACAAACAACTATTTATCGCTCGTTCTCTTCCTTACTCCTCAGTTTATACCACTCATTTGACCCCCTCTTTATCTTTAGAATAACTCCTTGTAGATCTAGCCTCTTTTCCCTGTTAAAGTCGCACACCTAGCTTTCCAAATCTCCCAAGCCAACCATGTAATAAATCCAGCCAGATCCAACTTTGTCATTCCAAAGATGATAGCTTTATTCTTGATTTGTAAGAACCATGTCTAAAAACTATCGAGATTGAAGATTTTAATCGTAATCCCAATATTACTGAGAGCCAATTCACCTATACCAAAGGGCATAATAGAAGTGTATGCTCAATCATTTCCCACTTTCCACAAAATGGACAGTTATCCAACATCAAGACTCTTCTTTTCATCAAATTCTCCATCACTAGTAAGCAATTTGAAAATGATTTCCATAAAAGTGCTTAACTTTAAGTTAAATGTCAAGACTTTACGTGAATCTCCATTCCTTTGCAAAGATCAGTCTAGATGAAGATAGATTTCGGATATTTTCTCTTGAAGCCTATTCGACTAAGTAAAAGTAGATTGATTTTGATGACTCCTTGTGAAAGGCCAGATTAACTTGTCATTTGCTTTTCTTGTAGGTAATCTTATCCTCTTTATCGCGATTTTTTCTTCATATGACAAAATAGTCGAGACCCTTCCAGATTCTTTCTTCACTATGGATGATGTTATTGACAATAAGCTCTAAGTCATGACTCTCTCTATCTTGTAGTTTAAACTAATTAATAGTAGGTACCCACCTGTCTTACCATATTTTTAACAGATCTGCCATTATTGACCTTCTAAAACTTACCTCCAAACAAAATATCTAAGCCTCCCAAAATGCTCATTACCCATAGGAGGCTCTTACTCCTTTTCTCACCTTCCTAAAATCAATAAACGGAAAATTCAATCCCTTTAGCATACGTACCCATAATGTTTAAGGGTTCCACTATAGTTGCTAGGCTAGTTTTGTTAATAGAGCTAAATTAAATAGATGCAAATCCTTCATCCCTAGGTTACCTAGATCCTTGTGTTTAGTCAAATGTTGCTAACTCACCTAATGCATTTGTCTCTTATCTCTCTATCGACCCTAAAAGAAATTTGTAATAAGTCTATTTACCACATTACACCAATTAATTGGATATTTAAAACAACCCATCGAATAAATTGGAATGGAGAAGCCCACTGCTTTTATTAAAGTTTCTCTTTTAGCCTCGCTTAATAGGTTCTTTTTCCACCCTTGCAACTTGCTTTCTATCTTATCCCTCATAAACTTTAATGCATCCGTCTTTAACCTTCGCCGTAATATTAGCAATCCGAAATATTTCCCTAGGTCTGTTGTCCCTTTTACTCCCAGAATAGTCGTTGTTTTCTATTTAAATTTGTAGGTTTATTATGGCTTAAAAACAGACTTGATTTTACAAAACTTACTTCTTGCCTTGAAGCATTATAGTATTGAACCAAAATGCCTTTGAAAGTGAGTAGATTAGAGTCATCGATATTCATAAATAAAAGAAATTGATTCACAAATAACAAATAATGACTCTAAGACACCTTAGTTTAGTCTTTACCCCAACAACTCTTCCCTTACTAACAAGTTGGTTTATTCTATTAAAGAGCACATCCACTACAAGAACAAACATATATGGGATAACGAATCTCCTTGACGCAATCCTCTAGTAGGCTTAATATGACCAACCTCACTCTCGTTAGCCAAGATGTTATACTCTACTATAGTAACACATTTCATGATCTACTTTACACATCTCTCATGAAAACCCAGCTTTAGTAGAATCTGCTTAAGAAAATTTCACTCAACTCTATCATAAGCCTTATTCATATATAGTTTAAGGGCACAACTAAAAACCTTACCTTTTTTCTTATTTTTGAGAAAATGAAAAAAGTCATGAGCAACTAGGATGTTATCTTGAATCAACCTTTTTGGAATAAATGTACTCTGGTTTTTTTAAATAAAATCTCTTAAAAAAGGTTTAAGTTTATTTATAAGGATTTTTTAAAAGAAATTACATAAACTAATAGGTCTAAATTGGTTAACTGACTTAGGATGAGGAACTTTAGGAATTACCATAATATTTGTTGAATTTAGGGGATTAGGAAATGTACCTAATAAGAAGAAGCTCTGGACCGCTTTAGCAACAGAAGGTTTAAAGATATCCCAATATTGATGATAGAGAACACTTGGAAACCCATCAGGGCATGAAGTCTTCAAAGTTTCCATTTGAAAGACATCTTCCTTTATTTTTACTTCTATTACTTTTGGCAAAAATAATCTCATTATCTCCATTAGAAAAAACTGGTTGCACTCACTTCAACACCTGTTGCACATCCCTTACATCCTTGCTCTTATAAATGCTGTTGAAATAATCAAGGAAAGCACTGGCAACATCAGCTAGCTCCTCATCCCAACACTCCTCCATAGTTTTAACTCCTTGAATTGAATTCCTCTTCCTGCGATGTTTAATAGTAAAGTGAAAAAAGGATGTATTCTGATCCCTATAATAAAGCAAGTTAGTACATAACCTTAGGAACTAATATTCCTCCTCCTCACTCCAAAATTCCTCTAATTCTTAGAAAATTTTGTCTCCTTCATCTCTTTCAACCTAAGTTTCATATGGCTGTACATTTTCCAACTTTTTCAACAACTCTTCTATTTTCTTTTTATTTTTGGCACAAAACTCCTACTCTATGCAAATAATGATTCCCTACAACTCTCCAATTTATCTATTACTTCCTTAGTATGCGTCACACCACCCTTATAGCTGCAACTCCTCACCAACACAACTTTTGCAACCATCTACTTGAAAATTCTTAAAATGGAATTTTCTACTACTGGTCATTGCAAATTGATAATAAGTGATAAATGATCAGATCCAACCGCGACTGTATAGAGTACTTCCAATTGAGGAAAAACCATTATTCACTTACTAGATACTAAAACATGATCAATCCTTTCTTTGACCGATACCCCATCATATCGCCTATTGATCTAAGTGAATTTTTTACCTTTGAAGCCCACATTAATTAGTGCCGTAGCTTCTACAAACTCCTTAAAGCCTTCAATTTGTTGCCTACTTTGTTGATTTCCTCCCTATTTTTCATGATTATTAAGGATCTCATTAAGTTCCCCTAGATACATCCTTGGAGCATTAAGCACTTGAGCCCATTTAATGATATCACCCCATAGCTCTATTTTAAGATGAAAATTTAGAGGTGAATACACCAAAATAATATAACATATATTCTTCCCTAAACCTCTAACCTTGGATACAATATAATTTTTATGAGATTCCAAAACTTCTACTGCTATATCTCTCATTTACCATAGAGCCAAACTTCCCATACTAGCCATCAGGTCTAAATAAAAAGCTTCACTAAACTTTTGATTTCTCCTCAACTTATCTACTACACTTGTTTTATTTTTGGTCTCCATCAAAAACACTATACTAGGATTATTTTTTCTATTGAGTCCATATAGGATTTGAATTGTTAAGGTCAAACCATTCCCTTGACAATTCTAACTGATAATGTTCATGGCAACCTTATGGTAGTTGAAGGCTAGCCACCACTGCATATAATATATTTGATTTTTCCTTCTTTCACAATCACATCAACCAAACCCATTCCCTCTAAATCAATCACTTCCCTTTTATTCCCGTTTGTACTTTTCTTTTTCTTTTTCTCTCTTTTTTTTTTTTTTTTTTTGCCTCTCCTTATTGTTTTTTCATTCATTCAACTTACACCCATCTTAAAAGATTTATCAATTTCAATCTCCATAGGCATATTAGTGAAACATGATTTTTTCCTTGGAGAAATTAGCATTTCATCTCTCTTCCTTTTCAAATTAAGGTCCTAATTTTAGCTGTTTTGCAAGGGACAAGTTAGCATTAACAAGAGTTAGGTCAGGGTCATTATCTAGAGGAAACTCCCCAATGTATTTGATAGAAATGCTGGAAGTTGGTTTAAGAACCATAGGGGAAGAGTTATGTACTATGAGTATGTGTTTGGTTTGTTGAGGTACAATGTGTTGGAAATTCTATGAATTGGGGACATTCTCTATTTCTGGTTAGATAATAGTGTTTGGAGTAGGGTTTAGATTGGGTTGTTAGTATTGTATATGTGTGGAAAAAGACTAAGAAATAGTGTTACGATCAAAGGATTTTTGAAGGATTTTGGGGAAGTGGTTGGTGAAGGTCTAAGGCTTTTAATTGAGTTTGAAAGTATAGATTCTGAGTCCATTTTTCTTCATGAGTCATTATCTGCCTTACTATTCATTAAACTCAACCAAAACCATTCTTCACCACTATCGCCCTCAAGCTAGGACAAAACTCACCTTTGTTCCCCCGTTTCTCCTTACAATTTTGTCCACATGGCCTAATCTACCACGGCCAAAATAAAAATCAACTAATCGTTCATATTTGAAAGAGATTTTGAACTTATCATTAATCAATCTATAGATCAACATCTCTTTTTTCAAATGTTTCCGACAATCAAGCAAGACCCAAATTTTCATAAAACATCTTTTCAACCCATCTTCTTATCAATCGGATTACACTCAATGACTTTCCTCAAAGCTACCCCTATTATCCTTACATTATTATTAAGTGTCGTTTGATCAATTTTAAGTCCATGAACTTGTACTGAAAAACCAATAGAATGCAGATCACATCAATATTGCAATCTGGTCTCCATTCATTAAGAATGAAGACATGACCCAAAGCACTCCATAGTCCATCATTAAGAACAATTCTCATCATGCACAAGGCCTCAAAGTGAACAAGAAATTTGTTTACTCCAACTAGATCCAACGTTACCTCTCCAAATGACTCCCAGGCTTTTTGTAGCACATTCATAATAGCAGGCTTGCTTAATGATTTTTCTGAGAAGACTCTTCCAATCATCACATCATCCGTTTGACTAGATGCACTTCCATCCAATTCCAGAATGAGACCATCAGAGTCACTATCATCAAATGGGGAAGTCATTGGACGCTTACCCTTACTACGGTTGGCCATAGTTCCTGTCAAGTAAAGAAAAGGACTAGTTCATAATACTGACACAAGGTTTCAAGGAAACACAAAATGAAGGAAAACCCAAATGAATAAACTATTGATTCTTGTTTTAACTGACTCGAGAATTATTTATAGGTCACAAATGAAGGAATCCAAATGTCGAAGCAAAAGCGCACATGACGCTGACAAAGAAAAAACGAAAAGTGTTTGGTTTTTCTGAAATTTGTAATTTTTGTTTTTCAATTGGAAATTTCTACACAAACACAAGACAAAGACGAGTGCGTGTGTTTGAATCTAGAAGCCTACGAAGTACTACTTACCAGGAGCAATTTCAAGGAGGTTGATTCAAAACAAACTAGCACTATGAGCTCAATTAGAATAATACGAAGAGTGTTTGGCTCTTGCGATTTGTAATTTTTATTTTTTTGGTGTTTTCCGAATATAATTTGTTACTAACATTCAAGGAAGAAATGTGTAAAGGTATATTTGATTTTCGAAACAGAAAAATTAAGTGGAATTCTGTTATTAAAGATTAGGATCCAGACGGAATGCACAGTGTAAACGTGGAAGCCATAAAAGCTCACACCATACAAGCGAAACAACTCACTACCAAGAGAATACTCTCTCTTTGAAACAAGAGAGAGTAGTACCCCTTAAGAAGCCTATCACCTTCTACAATATAGTAGCTTCAAAATAACTATATATAGTGTATTCACGGTTGAGTTACATTAAATTATCCTAATTACTAAATAGATTCATTAACAGTTAAAAAAAAAAACAAAAGTTATTGATAGCTTCCAAAAAAGCTATATAACTTCCATAAAACACTATCAATAGTTTTAGTTTTATTATCGATAATTTCATTTTTACAGTTAATGTGTCTTATTTATTGTAAATCAAAACTATCTATACTCATGAAATAACTAAGGAAAGTGTAAAATTTACAAGTTAAAATTCAATCAAGTAGGTCTAGTGAGAAAAACACTCAAAGTGTGAAATTAAAAATAAAAAAAGAAATCGTAAAGTCGAGGTAGTGATCAGAACAATACCCCCATTACAAATTACTTAGATGTATATTTTCATTTCATATGTATTACAAATAGCATCTTAACGACAAAAACCCAGCATGAAGATTCATTTTATTTCTATTTCCCTCTTCAGTAAACTTTCTTGATCCCATCTTCATGTTTTTATTATACACTAGATAAAAAATTGATATTTCATGATCGACTATACATTTTATAAAAAAGTAAATACACAAAAATATAAAAATTTCTTTCAATTGTTTTTTTCCACAAGGAAAATTCTTTCCGTTAACTCCTTAACACTTGCCCTCAAATATCCTTTATCATCTATTCCATGCTAATAAAGTGGACAGAGACGCCACTATTATAACTAATGTAAGTCTTTAAAAACAAATTTTTCTAACTTTGCCATTTTCCTTTTATAAATATGATATTTTAGGTAATTATAAATAATTCGGGTGCATTATAACATTAGTTGTCTATATAATCAAAATTAATACCACTAGACTATAAAAATCGAAATATTCCTAGTCATAACAATTATATATAATTTTATATGTTTTACAAATCTCATTATCTACCAAATGTATATTAAATTAAAATCATTTAAGAGTTCACCTTTCAAATAAATATTTTTATTGTTAAATAAATCTATAAATGATGTATAAGTATTAATAAAATTTTAATATATAAAAATATGATTTATATTTCGTCATTAGGCATTTGATATGCAGAGAGAGTTGCTAGTTTCGATTTTAGAAGCAAGCTAGGAGATCAATTAATAACAACATAATAACCATCCGCGACATTCCGTAACTAACTGTACAATTAAAAGTACAACGTTTCCAAATGCGGACTAACTAAACCCATCTGGACATTTGTTCATAAAACCGACATCATGTTGACATCTACCAACATTTTATCCTTCTTTTGCTATTACAAGCTTTATCTTGTCTCACTCTAACATGTGTACGAAGGAAAAACTTCAAACCAGGAATAGGAAGATTCTTATTTTTATACACTTTTTTCCATATAAGAATATTAGTACAGTTTTTAATCTATTCCCAAAAAAAAAAAAAAAATGCCTTGTCTTTGAACCATTCCTTTGAGCCTAGGCCCTTAAGCCCATATTAGTCAAGCCTAGCCCACAAGCTTAAACAAATTACATGTGAGAATTGTTCGTCCAGATCAGAAAATAACTGTCACAAGTCAATCCTTGAGATCCTCTCTGCAATAGATGGAGTTAACGAGAGAATCTTAGCAAGAATATCTGTTCTTAGATTTATTCAGCTAGCTTACCTATTAATAGTAGATCATCGCTCTAAATAAAGGATTATAATATTTTGCGTTGTATACTTTATCTATAGTTTCTCCCTTTTGTATCTAATTTATATATTGGAGTGTACACATCGAAACCACCTTCAATGTCCTTTTCAATTTATGTTTATTGTGTTTTGCAGGCTACTTAAATTCTCTCCAATCCTACTAAAAATTAATTGTTAACAGGGTCTAATCTATTTATTTATCTCTTACGCAAATTCTTATATAACGTTGTCATGTCCTTCACGTTTGGTTAGCAAATCGAACGTCAAATTGCCAGCTCTAGAAAGAGGGGATGAAGTGAGTCCTCCGTAGCTCACTTGCCAAAATAGAAAATGTAAATTGCGTCTTTTACTAGACATGATAAACAGCTAGAGAATAAATTTCATTTGGGTTGTTCTCTCTCCCACACGTTAGAGCAATGATGAAAAAAGATATATTCGATATTACACGTCATATATATAATATATAAATTTTTAAAATAATTATTTTCCGCATTTTTTACATTATATATATTAAAATTTTATACATATTTAAACACCACGAATTGAATGGTAAAAGAAAGAGGAATACATACTATTGTTGGGCTTTCATTCTTTTAAAAAAAAATCGAAATGGAGGTCAGGTATTTGGGGTCCTTCGCGTGTCTCTCTTCCACTCTTTCATCACTGTGTTCTGTTGCTTCCTTATTTGTGCCCAACGTCCACAAATCCCAGAAAATTGCAGCCCATCTCCTTCCACTGTTTTATCACGACATGAGCTACTGAGTCCCTCACTTTTTGTGCTTGTCTCGGCACGAAGAAGCGAATCCAAAAGCAAAGACTACATAAAAAATAATAAGTCAGCATCCTCTCCAACTTTATTCCCATAAAGTGAAATGTCTCCAGATGCTGAATGTTATTTGCTCGCAATTTCATGTTTATTGTACTTGATATTTCTTTCCTCCCTCGGCGTAAACTTAATGGGCTTTTAAGGCTTTCTTTGCATGATACATGGGACTTCTTTCGCTTTCTTTGCCCCTGGACAATTTGATGCACTAGTGGAGTGAGCATATTGGGCCATTGAGCTCATTTCAGGTTTGCCTTGTAACAAATTGTCTGTATTTTCTGCGTCCACACTGTTTTCCTTTTTTTTTTTTTTTCCCCCTTTTTTAAAACACTACAAGAGGAAAAACGCAAACCTCAGGTTAATCTAACTAGAGATCAGCACTCGTACTATTAAACTATAAGTATCTTAACATAGCTTTCATATTATAAGTATAAAACACACATGACAATAGCAATCTATCTTCAGGGTAAATCATGTAAATAGGTCCTAATATTTATTCTTCTTCACCATTTTTTTCATCCATTTTATCTGTAAATTATTGATTTTGTAATACTAATTCATGACTTTATAATTTACACATGAAATGTAGGATTTATGACATTACGCACTCATCACTCTTCATTTTTTCCTTTTACAATATCATACTTAAACTTTAACATTGTTCAAGTTAATATTACTAAATATAGTGATTAAATTCCAATATTTTTTTTTTCCTAATTGCACCTATTGCAAAAGTCTATATATTCTTTTCTTGACATATCACCAAAATTATATGGGGCAAACACCTAAAAATGACTATATGGTATAGCTACTATTAAGTTGAAGTAAATTATCCTGATTTACTACAAGTAAGATTCATTAACAATTAAAAAGAAAGAAAAAATTATTGACAACCTTCATGAAAGCTACACTACTTCCATAAACACTATCAGCAGTCTCACATTTATTATTACCATTTTCATTCTTGGTGTCAATTAATAAGCTTTATTTACTATAAATTGAAACGATTTACTAAATTCAAAATTGATTATAATAGCTACACCGTAAAATACCTCATCTCTCCAGCATTAATAAAAATATACCCATGAAATAACTAAGGAAAGTCAATAAAAGTAGTATTATTTAAAACTTAAAATTCAATCAAGTATGTCTAATAAGAAAAACACTCAAAGTGTGAAATTGAAAAAAAGGGAAAAAAAAAATCTAAAGTCAGGTAGTGATCCAAACATAAACCCCGTTACAAATTACTTGATGTATATTTTCATGTCATCGCATGCATTAACATATAGGATCTTAACGACAACAGTCCAGTATAAGCATTCATTTAATTTCCATGTCCCTATTCACAGTGAAATTTCTTGATCCGGTGTTGTTGCTTTTATTATATACTAGATAAAAAATTGGGATTTCTATTTAAAAAAAAAAAGTAAATACACAAATTCTTTCAATTTTTTGTTCCACAAAGAAAATCCTTTCTATTAACTCTTTAACACAAGCTCTTAAACATCCATTATCATCTATTCCATACTAATAAAATGGATGCAACAACTTTTGGTATAACATTCAAAATCTACAAAATCAACTCTATTATTATAACTAATATAAGTGCTAGAAAATAATTCTTCTAACTCTGTCCTTTTATTCGTTTTATAATTATGGTCATTTAATTAAGAATTTCATCGTTTATTTCTTTTTTTTTTTATTTTCATTTATATTACAACTTGGAGAGGAGTGGTGAGAAGCAGTATCCTAGTCTATCTCTACCAATATTAATACCACTAAACTATAATGGTTTAACTTCATCATTTATTTCTACTCATGATAGTTACATATAATTTCATGTTTTACAAATCTCATTATCTATTAAATGTATATTGAGTTAAAATCATTTAAAAGATCATCTTTCAAATAAATATTTTTATTGCTAGGACTCTTTTGGCTTAATAGTATCAATACCAATCTTCCATTAGAAAAAAAAAATTCAATGGTATTAAAACAGTATGTAAATTAACGTGATATGTAAGTATTAATAAAATTTTAACACATAATAACAAAGAAACGTAATTTTAGAAGAAAAGGATACTAATTATCATATATAAAAAATTTATTGGTATTTATATGTCACTCATCAATTTATTTAGTATATTAATACCACTAAAGTTAAGATAAATCAGATTTGAATCCTCTTACCTTAATATAATCATCGAAAGAAAGACAAAAATTTTATTTTGATGTTAGGCATATGACATGTGTAGTTGCTAGTTTTGATTTTAGAAGCAAGGCCAATAAATCAATTAATGACAACATGATGACCATCCGAGCGACTTTTCGTAACTAACTGTACAATTAAATACAACGTTTCCAAATGAAGACTTAACCAAACCCATCTAGACATTTGTTTGTAAAACTGACATCATGTTGACATCCACCAACATTTTATCCTTCTTTTGCTATTATAAGTTTTGTCTTGTCTCCCTCTAACATGTCTGCGAAGGAAACTTCAAACCAGGAAGAGGAAAACTCTTATTTTTATATAATCCGTGTACTGTTTTAAATCTATTAAAAAAATGGACGGTTTACCAATAGATTGTATCACTTCAATTCTCTCTTTCTGTTCACCAGCAGATGCAACCAAGTTCTCTTTGGTGTCATCTGCTTTTCAATCAGCTGC
Organism: Lumnitzera racemosa; assembly: GCA_024138005.1. NCBI lineage: Eukaryota > Viridiplantae > Streptophyta > Magnoliopsida > Myrtales > Combretaceae > Lumnitzera > Lumnitzera racemosa. Next base: position 3,659,536 of record JAMXBC010000003.1, read on the forward strand.
TCAATCCGACGTTGTTTGGGAGAAGTTCTTGCCACCTAATTATCATGATATTCTTTCGAGATTGGTCATTTCTTTGGAATGCTGCTCCAAGAAAGAGCTATTCCTGCGTCTATGTGATCCTTTACTCATGGATCATGGAAAAAAGGTTCGTGTTTTAATTGTTTCATAGTTTTGTTTTTCATTTTGCATACTTACATTAATAATCTTATTGAATCGAGTTATTTATCTAATTTTCTGTGCCTACTTCAAATATTTGTGTTTTTTTCCCTAAATCACATAACATAGATATATAAAGTGAAAAAAAGAAAAAAAACAAAAGAAAAGAAAAAGAAAAAACTCGGTTGTGTAACCAAAAAAAAATTACACTAGCATATAAAGTGGAAAAGGAAAAAAAAAAGTATCGTATATTCATTTTTTTTTTTATAATTAATCCTATTATAAAAGTTTTACATGTTTATATTACTGTTTTACATTGCAGAGCTTCAGATTAGAGAGGTCAACAGGAAAAATATGTTATGTCCTTTCAGCTAAAGAGCTTTCCATTACATGGAGCCAGGTTCCGTTGTATTGGTGCTGGAAATTTGTTTCCGGATCAAGGTTAGAAATTTTTATAAATTGGTTATACTGTCAAGTATCAAATTTCTTATCTTTACTACTTATACTACCAGAAAATAGAGCATAGGAACGATAATTAAACGAAGGTTTTATCAACGATCAATCGCAGTTGTGTTAATTTATAGCAAAAATTTCATTTTAATAAGCACTTATAGCATCAATTTTTCTCTAATTGTGGCGGCACATAATATATTAGTAGCATTTTTTCAAAATCTGCAATGTAAAAGACTACTATAAAATATTTCTTACAGTATGCTTAACATTTTAAACGTTAATACCATAGCAATAATGTCCATCTTTTATGGTCTTTATATGACAAACTTGAAAGTGTGTAATAATTATCCCTCTACATTGACAATTTGTACGAACAATTCATCCTATTGTTCTATTTTCTTGTGGTAGGAAATTTAAAATTTGATTATGGGTATCACCAATTTAGATGGAATTCAATCAATCTTATAGTTTATGCATGAGCGGAATTATTGAATTAGCTAAGTAGTACACGAGATTGATAAATTTTTCAGTTCTATCAATCTATATTCATTTACTTTAAAATGGTTATTAGGAATAAGAATATCGTACAAGATATCTCCAATGAAATGGTATAGCATATTGCTCAGTTTTCTATTATCATTTGCCTAAATTGGATGCATTTATCCAGATTTTCGGAGGCGGTTGAGCTAAGATCAATGCATTGGTTAGAAATTGAAGGAAGAATAAGCTGTAAAATGCTTTCACCAAATACTTTATATGGAGCATACCTAATCATAAATATTTCTCGACGTGCTTATGGGCTTGATATATTACCATTAATTACATCAATTGAGGTTGGAAACCGATTATGCACTTATAGTGCATATATAAGCCACCAAGGTAGCAAGAAACGTGATAACATGTTTCAAGGAGATGATGTACGAGTTCCATGTCAAAGAGAGGATGGGTGGCTGGAGATTGAGCTTGGAGAGTTCTTCAATACTGAGGGAGACAAAGAGGAGGTCAAGATGAGTTTGAAAGAGGTGAATGATTACCATTTAAAAGGAGGTCTCATTGTTGAAGGCATAGAAGTGAGACCTAAACAGTTAAATTGAAACAGCAAATGAACTAAAGTCCTCGAAATAGAATTTCTCAATTGTTGTATTCTTTTATATTATATTTTAGGAGAACTGTTATTCATCTCTTTCTATCTCAATGAAAAAATAGTCTGGGTCATAATATTAAACTATAACCATCTCGACATCATTACTACAGCTACTAAAGTAACTTTCTTTTTTCGTCTTTTACATGTTCCTAGAAAGGTATATCATTCTATTCCATCATGTCAAGTTATTTTTAGGCAAAGAATGCTAAATCTTGGTCATTTTTTACATAATTATTTGTCAAGTTATATTAAGGGGTAACCTTATACACTCATTAAGAGTTTTATAAGAGGGTAAAGTGCACTAACAGTTTCACATGTTTATATCAAAATTGAATCAAGTTCGTATATTTCAAGTTAGTCATTTAAATTATCTACGGTTATATTCTTAAACCATGTCATTTTGAAGAACAGATGTGCAAATGAACTATGGTCATTTTAAACATTAATAACTTTGTCTTGCATTTTTGACATGATCTTTAGATTTCAATTAACTTTTTGCTGAACTTTTGCTTCGTTGCTTTTAAAATATCAATTTTCTTTGCTCTATCATGTGGGTTCAAGATCCATTGAAATTGTATGAACCAATGGCTAAGTTCTGTATGCTATCAATGGCTTTAGGCATCAATGAAATTTTAAAATCAAGTGTAGATAAATTTACCCCACTACCTCCTATACTCTCGAAAATATATACCTAAGCACTCATGAATTGTAATGATATCCAAGCTTTAGTAATAGTTGGAAAGGTAATTGTACGTTTTAAAGAGAAATAATAACACTTTTTAAAAGTTAAACAGTGTATTGGATGTCGATTATAGTTTTGGGAGTAAAACATCCCAATAAGCTCTATAACAATCTTCTTCAAGTTAAACTAATGCATTAGTCAATGAATAAATCTTTGATACTTGCATAATTATTTGGTTTAACATCACTATTAGATTAATGCCTGAGAAATCTAAAATAGCAAAATATGAATTTAGATCCTCTAAGGTTACGTTTTCCTTAAATTTCCTAAAATTGCAAATTAATAGTTTGTTGTTGTCTAGATTTTTGAAGGGAAAAATATCACAAATAATACCTAAACTTTATCAAAATGTATAATTTACTTCTTATACTTTAAAATGATCAATTGCTATCTAATTATTGTTTTCATTGTCATATTTGGTACCTAAGCTGTTAATAAATTAACTCTGTGAACTCCATTTACTAACGTGAATATAAGAATGATTTAAGGTCCACTTTTTGAAGTAAATCATGACCCACTTCACTTTAAGTAGTCGTTTCGATTACTTAAGGTCGATGAGTGGCCAACGATTACATGTTGAGTAGGTTATGGAACTTCCTATAAGTGGTTATTGGCTACCCTCTAACCTTAGAGGTGATCGGAATGTTTAATTTTCGATTTGTCCTCATGTATAAGTCAAGAAATGAACTTAACAAAGTTAGTTCTAGAACTGAAAATGACCGTAAAAACTTCAATTATGCAATAAATTGATCTTTTTAAAATATATGTAGCAAACTGTATATTTTGATAAAGTTTCGATACCATTTGTAAGAGTGATCCTTGTGATCAATCGCCTAAAGAAGACTAATTTTAATGGAGTAAAAATACATTCATTTTTTAATAATCTACTAGAAAATGCATCGTTATCAAAAGTTGCAAAAAGTTGGTAGATACCAACTTTTGTTACAGTTACTAGAAAAAAAAAGTAGTTACCCTAAAGAAAACACTTTATTACTGCAAATTGTAGAAAATGACAAAAAAAAAAGAAGGGAAAATTGATTTGTGATAGTAACATTTTTGGAATCTTATGTAACATCATTGTAATGCCATCATTTTTTAAATATCTAAATGGTAGTAATTATTAATTTATAATTCTAAGAAATTTTAAGAAAAACTAATTTAATAGAGAATCCATTTTTGTGATATAAACAGAAAGTATTATTGGACTAAAAAGAGAATTGCAAACTTGCTATCGAAGTACATGTGTTAATAGATACAATGTCCATACCATTAAGTTTGTTGAAATAAAGTGAGCAAATAAGAGAAAAAGAATTGTAATGGAATTATCATATACTCATACACAAATGCACTAGGCATTCACTTTCACTTTTATTCTTGAATAGAGTACACGCACACATACTTTTCTTTTGCACTCTCATTCACTATGACATTCTATTCACACACATTACTTATATACTACTCATGCACTTGCTTTTCTATTATAACTCTCTAACTAACTTTGAGTAAGCACTAACTCATTTTATACTTGTTAACTAAACCACCTCTCACTTAACACACTTAACCAACACAATATGAATTAATCTCCACAACACACCCCCTTTAATTCATATTGTAGGTCTCCAAATATTGAACCCCAAGCATCAACCTTAGCCTTCTAAATTTGCCAATTCCCAGTGATTTAGTTAAGATATCAGCAAGTTAATCTTCAGAATGATAGTACTTTAATTGTAACTTCGCCTTGTTCACTTGATCACGTAAATAATGGAATCTAGTTTCAATATGCTTACTTCTATCATGTACTACTGGATTTTTTGCCAAACTAATTGCAGACTTGTTATGAATTTAAATAACAAGTGGGCATCGCATTGGAATCTTCATTTGCTCCAGCATAGCATCCAACCATACTGCTTAACAAGCACTTAAAGAGGTAGCTTCATATTTAGCCTCACATGAAGACAATGCAATAATCGATTGCTTCTTGGAACACCATGCAAACATTTATTTATTTAGTTGAAACAAATACCTAAAAGTGATTCTGTGGTCCACCTTATCACAACACCAATTAGCATTTAAAAATTCAATAATCTCCTCTTGATTCTTATTTAGTTTTCTAGGAAATGGAATTCCAAACTCTATAGTTCCTTTTAGATATCTAAAAATCCTTTTTGTTGCACCAAATGAGACATACATGGTTTTTCCATGAACTTACTCACATGTTTAACTGCAAAACATATATATGGTCTATTGTTGCACAAAAATCTCAATGACCTAGTTATCTGTTTAAAGAAAGTCGGATCCACAAGTTTCTCATTTTCATCTTGTACTAATCTAGTTCTAACATTAATGGGAGTTGCAACTGGATTACAATTCAGCATGAAAACATCTTAAACCTTCTTAGAACATCTATTACATACTTCCTTTGATGCATAAAAGTACCATTCTTCACTTGTACAAACTCTAATCCTAGAAAGTAAGATAACTCCCCTAAATCAGACATATCAAATCCTTATTTGATCACCCCCTAGAAATGTTCAATCTCCTGTTCACAACCACTAATAACCAATAAGTCATCAATATACAAACATGCTATAAGAATGTCTAAGTCAGCTTCATAACTTTCATTCTTAGACTTCACATACACTCCATACTCATTCAAACACTTTTCAAAGCCTTATTGTATCAAAAAAGAATCAATCCTTTTGTTCAAAGCTCGAGGAGCTTGTTTTAGGCTAGATAAAGCCTTCTACAATCAATACACTTTATTCTCTTGTTCTTTAATCTCAAATCCAAGTGGTTGTATTACATAGACTTCCTCTTCCAAAGAACCATTGACAAATGCAAACTTTACATCTAATTGAAACATAAGACAAGACATTGAGCTTGTCATTGCCACTACCAACCTAATTGTTTCAATTCTAACAACAGGCGAAAACACATCTTAATAATCCAACCCTTGCTTTTGAAGAAAACCTCTCATAACCAATCTTGTTTTATACTTAGCTATAGAACCATTGGGCTTTAATTTTGTTTTATAAATCCATTTTACATCAATTAGAGTTTTGTTTTTTTCGCAAATCAACAATTTCCCATGTCTTATTTATTTCAATAGATTGAATCTCTTCTCTCATAGCATTACACCACTTCTAATCACTCAATGCTTGATCAACACTCATTAGTTCAAGTCTAGTGAATAAAGCAAGATGAACTAAGTCCCCTTCTAATGTTATTGCATAATTTGGAAACATTTCATAATCTTCATATCTCCTTGGAACCTATTTTGTTCTCTAACATCTACTGCTTAGTTGTTGTGGTATGGTTTGATTTATATCATCCAACCCATCATTTATAAGCTGCTATTCTATTACCTGTTCTTCGTTTTCAACAAACAGCTTAGCATCACTCCCTTACTTATCACTTGTCAAATTCCACTTCTAACCCTTAGTTTCATCAAACACCACATCTTCACTTATTATTACTCATTTTGAAGTGGGAGTATACAGTTTATAGGCTTTAGTTAAATGATATCCTATACAAATAACCTCTTCACTTTTATTATCTAATTTTCTCCTTTTAATCTCTGGTATATGCATAAAGAATAGGCTTCCAAACACTTTTAAGTGAGACACATTTGGTTTCTTCCCTATCCATACTTCTTCTAATGTCTTCTTTTCCAACAACTTTGTAGGACACCTATTCAAAATATACATTGCTGTCACTATTGCCTCTCCCCAAAAATATTGAGTCACATTCTTACCATACTTAGTATTATTTGATTTCTTCTTTTAGCAACCCCATCTGTGGTGTATATGGGGCTATCACTCCAAGCACAATCCCTTCTTTTTCATAGAAATTCTCAAATTCTTTTGAAGTATATTCATCACCTCCATCCATACAAAGTGTTTTAATAACCTTGCCACTTTGCTGTCCAATCAACACTTTAAAGCTTATAAAAATATCAAACACTTCAAATTTTCTATGAATCAAGTATACCTAGATTTTCTTATTGAAATCATCAACAAAGGTTACAAAATATCGATTCCTTCCTAATGTTGTCACTTTGAAAGGTCCGCATACATCTGAATATACTACTTCCAAAAGACTTAAGTTTCTTGGTGAAATTTTACCTCTAAATGACCCCCTTAGTTATTTACCCAACTAACAACCTTCACAAATTTTATCTATTACTTGGATATTCGACAAACCATTAACCATACTCATCTTGTTTAGATGATACAAAATTTTAAAATTCAAATATCCAAACCTTAAGTGCCATATCCAGGTGTCATCATTCACTATTGTAGCAAAACTTATGTATTCACCCAATTGAATATCAATCTTAAATGTTCAATTCTGTGAGAGTGATGCCTTTATCACTAATCTACCCTTACTATTAATACAATCAACAATTGATCCTTCAAAGTGATGGCATAACCCTTTTCTAATAGTTGCCCCACGCTAAGTACATTAGTCTTCATATTAAGCACATACAGGACATCAGAAATATAGGAATATTTCCCATTTTTCAGTTGAATCAAGATTTTCCAAGCCCTTCAACCATCACCATACTATTATCTACAAATCTAACCTTACTCTTAATGTTTTCATTCAATTCAATAAACCAACTCTTATTACTTGACATATGGTTAGAGCATTCGGTATCTAAGTACCATGCATTAGAACTCATATTCTTAGGCAGGGTTGTAACCATCAACAGCACTTCATCAAAATCATAACTTTCATCTTGTGTAAAACCTGCTATTTCACCTTCATTCTTTTGAAAACCCCCTTTATTATTCCTATACTCATTGACAAAATGTCCAAACCTTTAACAATTATAGCATTTGATGGACCTTTTATCAAATTTCCTCTCCTCTCTTTATCATTCCATTAGAATACGCTTAGTTAAAATTAGGTTCTTGATTTCTTATTTGATTCAACCACATTCGTCCTCTTCCTCGTCCTCTATTTTTTCCTTGAAAACTTCCTCTTCTACCCCCTATGTTCTCACCAGGAGCTCTCTTTACATGTGGTTGCAAAGCTTGTTCCACTGGTTTATCATTTGTTTTTTTATTCATACATTGCTCGTAAGCCTCAAGAGAACTTTGCAATTGATCCAATGTCAAGTTGCTCAAATCTTTTAATTCTTCATTCACTACCACAATGTGATCAAACTTGGGAGACAAAGATCGCAATATCTTTTCAACTAACATTCCTCTAGTTATTGTTTCACCATTCGCTTTCATCTGATTCAATAACACAATCACCATAGAATAGAATTCACTCATATTCTCCTTACTGTCCATTTGCAATAGTTCATATTGTCTTCTTCATGTTTGAAGCTGCACTTTCTTTAATTTTTCTGCTCCCTTATAATATTTCTCTAATGTTTCCCATGCTTCTTTCGCTGAACTTGCACTTGCAATTCTTTCAAAATTTGTTGAATCGACACATTGGTATATGTAGAACAAAGCCTTGTAATCTCTTTTCTTCAATTGATGCGCGGTATGCTAAGCATCAGAGGGATTTTCGGGCAACTCTTAAACATCACTGTCAACAACATCTTATACTTCTTGAAACCCAAATATCACCTTCATTTGAATGCTCCACTTCTCATAGTTTTTCCCATCTAAGGTCAAAAGCGACGCTTATATGTTTCCAGACATACCAGTCATTGTCACACTTTATGGATATTTATTAGAAATGGCTCTGATACCACTGTTGAAACACAATGAGCAAATAAAACAAAAAGAATTGTAATGGAACTGTCACATACTCATACACAAATGCACTTAGTATTCACTTTCACTTTCTTAAACAGAGTACATGCACACAAACTTTTCTTTTACACTCTCATTCACTATGACACTATTCACATACACTTTTTATATATAACTCATGCACTTGCTTTTCTATAATAACTCCCTAACTAACTTTGTTTAAGCACTAATTCATTTTATACTTGTTAACTAAACCACCTCTCACTTAACATACTTAACTAACACAATATTAATTAATCTCCACAATAGAGTTCACATGGTTATATATAAATATAAATATATATATTGTCGAGCTTAGTTTTTTCCTCCCGGTTTTTATAAATGAGTCTTCTTTAAACCGATGAATATTAAACCTTACCCATTTAATACTGACTCTCGACTAAGGTTTAAACAAAACCAATTCTTTTAACTTTGAAAACATTTTAAAGTTATCACCCGATTGAAGTCGGAAAAAAGAGTTAAGTTAACCAATTGGGTGGATTGATCGTAACTTAGGTATTGATCTTTTGATAAAACCGATTATATTATTAAAATGATTTTTCGAAAACCAAACATCTGAATTCGGGAGCTAAACTTTTAAACCCTAAATGAGTATCACTTTTAATATTTTCGAACTTAAATTTACTTTTCAATATACCCTTATAATGACATTTATTTACAAATTATAATTGAAATTATGCCTATTTACAAAAATTAAGGATTTAAAGAATTAATTACTAAAGGGGTGAAATAATTTTTATCATTATTTAAAACACCCCGTATATACGGGTATTTACATACCCACTATTTGGGATCAAACTTTTGTAGTTCGTTTCGAAAATATTAGCGGGTTAAGTTGATTTTAATTTTTGAAAGGAGATCAGGTTTACATTTTTACTCGTTTCGATTTATTTAAGAAAAAATTCTAGGGGTCCTAATTTAGGATTTTAATTTTGGAAACTCTAAAATAGTTCTAATTTGGAGATGGTTCATTTATTTTTGGAAAGTTGATTTTCTAAGTGATCAAGTAACTTTATTATTATTTTTTTATTATTTTATTTTTCTTATTTGATTATTTTTTATTTTTGGTTAAAACATGAAAATAAAAATAAAATAAATACTTCTTCCTTTTTTTCTTCTTTTTTTCTTTTTCTCTTTTTTTTATTATCTTTTTCTTTTCTTTTTTTCTATTATTATTATTATTATTATTATTATTATTATTATTATTATTATTATTATTATTATTATTATTTACAATTACAAGAATTGACATGAACAAATAAAATAAAATTACAAAATAAATAAATAAAAAACAAGGACAAGTGCAAGACTTAAGCTTACAGTATGGGTTAGTTAGTTTGGGCACAAGTTAGGATTGGGTTGTGGAGCAGTTTGAGTCGGAGCTCTAGTGGGTCACCTGTGGTTCTAGTCACGTCATGTGTAGCAGCTTTGAGAGGTGCTTCAAAGGGCCTTTCGATGGCCGAAATGATCGGAAAAAAAGCTTTTCTATAAGTTTTTTTTATTAAGGTTAAGTGGTTTAGGGAAAATGACGTGACGATTGGTGGTAGTTTTAATGTGTTTGGGTTAAAGTAGCAGTGGTAGTGGTGTTCACGTATGTGAATGTGGTTATGTACAAGGACGTAGGGTGTTCGGCTGGTGTCTATATGTGAGAGTGCTATATGTTAAAGGTGTATGACAATGGGTCATCAGGGTGTGGTTACGAATTTGAGTAGTGAGTGGTGGTGCGTGTGTTCAGTGAAGAAGATTAGCCAATGGTAGCTCAGTATGTACAATGTCTAGACAGTAAGTGACCGAGAGAAAGAGATATCATGTGTGTGTTGTTTGGGTTGAATTTGGAAAGAGAGTTAAGAGAGAGAAGGTAAGCTGTGAAGCCAATGGTAGCTACTGTGCAATCAAGAGGGGGGTGGTGGGTAAGAGTCGAGTATCTAATGGGAGAGAGGGTAAGTTGTGTTGATTGGGTCAAATTTGCGAGAGTAGAGCAATAAGGTGTGTGTCGTAGATGTGGGTGAGGGTTAAGAGCCAGAGTAAGGGTCAAAGGTGGAGTTAGGCATTGTGTATGTGTGTGGTTCAATGCTATTATGAATTATAGCAAGGACGGGAGTAGTCGAGGGAGAAGGAGAGAGCTTAAGGGTTGAGTTTAATGGTGGATAATTTAGCTAGTAAAGTCAATCAAAAGCCAAAGAGAGAGTAGGCTTTTGTGTATTTTATATCCTAGCAAGAGAAAGATAGGATGAGGAAATTGACAAAATACGAGGTAGCACTTTGAAAGTTGGCTAAAACCCTATACAAATGGGACAGTGCCCTAGAGGGTGGCTAAAACCCTAAAAAGATGAGATAGCACCTTAAATGGTGGCTAGGTACTTAAATAGAAGAGGAGATAACGTTCTAAGAACTAGCTAGAACTTTTAAAAATGAAAGATGGGACAATGCCCTAAATGCTAGCTAGAATCTCAAAAATGAAAAACAGGATAGCATCTTAAAGATTGGTTGGGTCCTTAAAAAGAACAGAAGAGGGAACATCACTTTAAGAGCTGGCTTGAACCTTAAAAATGGAAGACGAGATAGCACCTTAAAAGCTAGCTGGAACCTATAAAATAATAGAAGAGGGGACATTACCCTAAGAACTAGCTTAAACCTTAAAAACAGAAGATGGGACAATACCCTAAAGATTGGTTAGAACCCATAAAAGAATAGAAGGGGGGATAGTACTCTAAGAGCTAGCTTAAACCTTAAAAATGAAAGATGCGATAATGCCTTAAAGGTTGGCTAGAACCCTAAAAAGAATAAAAGATGGGACAACGTTCTAAGAGTTAGCTTGAATCCTAAAAAATGAAAAATGGGATAATGCCCTAAAGACTAGCTAAAACCCTAAAAAGAATAAAAGATGAGACAGCACTCTAAGAGTTGACTTAAACTTTAAAAAATGAAAGATGAGATAGTGCCCTAAAGGCTAGCTAGAGCCTTAGAAAGAAAGACGGGATGGTACCCTAAAGGTGGGCTGTAACAAAAAAGTGGGTCAGCGCTCTAAGAATTGGTTAGAACCCTAAAAAGAATAAAAGAATGGGTCAACGCTCTACAAGTTGGCTATGACCCTAAAGATGAAAGATGGGACAATGTCTTAAAGGCTAGTTGGAACTCTAAGGGAAGTTGATGAAAGACTAAAGAAGTAAAGTAAGGAAAGTAACTAATTTTAAAAAATTTTCTTAACTTAGAAAAAGCATTTACTGGGAAATTATTGAAAAACCATTTATGAAAAATGCATTAGAGATAGGCTCCTTGATTTGAAAAAGAGTTAAAGGATATTAAAAAACTGCAATTAGGGAAGAATGATCTAGACTACTAAGGTCAATTTAAAAAATGTGACTACCTTAAAAAGGAAACGAATGACATGAATTGAAAACTTAGCTACTCGAGCCAACATGGATTGGATAAGAATCTTGTGATAAGCCTTTACTTTCTCTCTCTTCTCTTTTTTTTTTTCTTTTTGTTTTTGAAAGTTTTGCTAATAGGTATAAATTCTTATTTAAGGAACAAGCTTACAACCACCCCTATCCTTGGTAATCATGTGGAGTTTCTCAATGCCCCTAACCTTAAGGCTTTCTCACGAAGCTTTGTGATTTTAAACATTCCTTTTTTAAGGAAAAGGTAACCCATGATTAGTTTAGTCAAAGAAGGTTTCCTTATTAACTCTCAACCTAGATTTCACTCTTAACTACAGTTCCAAAAATTACAATCCACTTTGCAAGTGATACGCCTTAATTAATTCATTGAGTCTTTTTCAATTTAACATTATGAATTTAAGCTTTTGGTCCAAAGGTTTCAAAAGGGACTAACGAGGAGGCCTATTTCGAAAGAAATACTTTTATTTATCATCGATATACAAGTCAAGAACCTTAAGAAAAAATTAGAAGTATGCTTACCTCAGTTTAGAAAACAATTTTTATTAAAGATAAATTATCTTTTAAGATCAAAAGAGCTTTTACTGTGTAAGGGTAATATTATAGGTGGTAAGGCCTTGTATGATTGAACAGAGGTAAGAGAGACTTTAGAGTAGATATAAAGATTTTGAGTTTCTTGACTTAAGAATATGATTCAATACCTCTTGTCTTTAGGACTATTTTGACTCCTAGCCTTTTGATTCAGTTCGGCTGCCCTTATTACGATGTGAAATATTTCTTACGACTTTTGTCTTACGTTCGGGCCTAATTCTTTGGCCTCTTTTCTTCTTCTTTTTTTTCTCTTTCATTTTTAATTACTTTTCCCCATTATCTCTTACTATTCTCTCTCATCTTTCAGTCCCAAGAGCGATTATCTCCATTACCAAGCTTTTGCTTTTTAAACAATTCAAGGCCTTAAATCCATAGATTTCTAATGTATGGGCTTGAGGTGCTTGAAAAGGAAATTGGCTCTTCTTCAATATAAAGAAAAATAATTTATCAAAAATAAAAGTTTTTTTTTTTTAATTAACGTTACTTAAGCAAGCATAAATCAATCTTACCCTTATCTCCTAATTAATGACCCTAACCTTCGAATTACCCCATTGTGGGGTAGTTCTTAACAGGATTTAAATTTGAAAATTCTCTAAATTGGTCAAATGGGGTTAACAAAGGGTAATTGTATTTGGAATTTGAAAATCAATGCCTAACATTATTTTAATTTATGTATCACATTTAAAGTGGACTTCTTTTAAGGAATAAGCCCAAAGTATCCTCACCATTATATCATTCAACTCTTAAAGTGTTTCAAGTTAATGTGTGGAATATAGTTTGCATATTTTCATTCTAAACCTTTTAAAGTGACTTATCGATTTCTTAAGGAGGAATATATATTTATTTGCCTAAGGTGAAGATTAGCTTTGCCCCTTAGTTTCTCAAATTATGCCTTAGTATTTGACTTTGTGTTTTGGCTTGGTTTATGATTGGGCTTGGCTTTCTAAATAGACTAAAGGTTTTGGCTTCGCTTGGCTTGGCTACCTTTATAGGTTGAGGATTATGTTTGGGTCAATTGCCTTGATGGGTTGTGATTTATGTTCAGATTGGCTACTTAGCTAAGTGGCTTGTGTTTGAGTAAGTTGCTTAAATAGGCTCAAGGTTGGTGTTTAAATTGAATGCTAGGCCAAGTAATTTATGTTTGGGTTGAATGGTCCTAAGGTTGATGTTTATATTGAATGGGTCTAAGGACTAGTATTTGGGTTGGATGGGTCGAAGGGCTTGTATTGGCTTCCATAATAGGTTAAGGGGCCTCGTATGGGTCGGAAACCTAGTATTTAGGTTGGTTACTTAAGTGGGCTAAAGGCCTGAGTTTATGTTAACTCCTTGATCCCATAAGGATTTATAGCTATTAATAACTTTTCTTTTCAATTTTTGTTTCTCTTTTTTTTTTCAATTTTATTTCATTTTTTGGCCTTTTTTTGTTAAGAGAGAGAAAGAGAGAGAGTTTTATTTTACAGAAAACAAGAAAATTAAGGATGGTGATTTTTAAGGTTCTAGTTACAAGTTTATGGATTTTATTTACATTTCCTGAAATGAAAAAAAATAGTGATTAGATAAATGTTTATTGAAGGATTATTCACAAAGAAGGGAATGCTAGAAAATAAAGAACAATGAACTAAAGAAAACTTTATTATTTTGAAAAGTCAAAATACAAAAAAGAAAGGTAGAGAACCTAACATTTATTCTGAAACTTAATGTTTATTCTAAGCTCTTCAGATGTGAATTAGAAAAAACCCTACATTATGTCTCGTATACAAGCCTTAAGTTCCTTTATCATCTTATAGGTATCCTTAATGACCTGTGCTAGAAGGGACCTTAAGATCCAGTTGTGAGCTTTAAAACACTTGAGCTTTTCCTTTAAGTATGCAATCTCATCCCTTAGCAACTGTTTACGAATCCTAGAGATGTCCCATGGCCTATTATTTCCCTAATTATTTGCTTGGTTGTATGTCATTCTAGGTTTACATATTTTATGAACAAAAATCAGTCACCAATGTAACAAAAGAAAGCACGTGGAAATATTCAGATGTTAGGATTGTTTGTGTTAATGCATTACTCCTTAAGTTGCAACCCTACTGTTGCTTTCAAAAAATTTGATTCTTAAACAATTAGTAGGGTTGCAATTCTTAAGAGTAGTATATTAACTCAAGTTTAGAGGACAACATATACAATTAGGGTAGGTTCTAAAAGATCCTTAAACTTTGTAACCTCACTTATTTGTTAAAAAAGAAAACACTTTCATTAGTCACATTAAGCTTATGTGGGGACTACCTAATCAACCCCAAGCGATAGTTACACCACAACATTTAGAGCCTATACAATAGCCTCGTGTCCTAGGATCCTAGTATGGTTCGGGTTTGACTACATCTACCTTGCCTCTTTGATGCAACAAATAAACCCCCCATGTCCCGATGTATGTGATATGCAAAATAAATACGATAATCAAAGCAAAAAATACACATGAAGTTAATAACAAATACACAAATAAATAAATAAACAAACAACTAAAGAACATGGGTATTTTGAAAAGCAATTTTGATTTCGGAAGGTTTTTAAGCAACTAGCTTTCTCAACGTTCCCAGTGGAGTCGCCAATTTGTCGAGTCTGGTTTTTTTCTCTTGGTTTTTTATAAATTAGTCTTTTTTAAACCGATCAATATTAAACCATACTCATTTAATACTAACCTTTAAAAAACCTTTGACTTAAAGGTTTAAAGAAAACCAATTCTTTTAACTTTGAAAACATTTTAGAGTCACCACGCGACTGAAGAAAAAAAAAGAGTTAAGTTATAACCAATTAGATAAATTGATTATAACTTAGCTACTAATTTTTTTATAAAATTGATTATTATTAAAATGGTTTTTTGGAAACCAAAGATCTAGATTTGGAGACTAAACTTTTAAACCCTAAACAAGTACTACTTTTAATTTTTCCAAACTTAAATTTACCTTTCAATGTACCTTTATAATGACCTTTATTTACAAGTTATAATTGAAATTATGTCTATTTACAAAAAAAAAAAAGGATTTAAAGAATTAACAGCTGAAGGAGGAAAATAAATTTTTTTATTTTTTAAGTCACCCTGTATGTATAAGTGCCTACGTACTCGCTATTTTGGATCATACTTTTGTAGTTCATTTTAAAAATATTAGTAAGTTGAGTTGATTTTAATTTTTGAAAAGAGATCAGGTTTACATTTTTACCTGTTTCAATTTATTTAAGGAAAATTTCTAAAGGTCCTAATTTAGAATTTTAATTTTGAAAACTCTAAAGTAGTTCCAATTTGGAGATGGTCCATTTATTTTTGAAAACTTGATTTTCTAAGTAATAAAGTAACTTTATTATTTTATTTTTCTTATTTGATTATTTTTATTATTTATTTTTGGTTTTTTGGTTAAAACTTGAAAATAAAAATAAAACTAAACTGAATACTTCTTCTTCTTTTTCTCATTTTTTTATTTTTATTTTTATTATTATTTTTTTTACAATTACAAGAATTGACGAGAATAAATAAAAATAAATAAATAAATAACAAGGACAACTGCCGGAGTTAAGCTTGCAGTACGGGTCGGTCAGTTTGGCGCGGGTCAGGATTAGGTTATGGAGCGATTCGGGTGGAGCTCCGGTGGGTCACCTGTGATTCGGGTCGAGTCGCGCGCATCAGCTTAGAGAGGTGCTTCGGAGGGCGTTTCAGCGACAAAATCAATCGAAAAAAGCTTTTTGGTGAGTTTTTTTATTAGGGTTGGGGGGTGTAGGGAAAATGCCGTAACCATTGGTGGTGGTTTTAAGGTGTTTAGGTTAGAGTGGCGGTGGTGGTGGTGGTGTTTACGTGTGTAAATGCGGCTATGTGTAGGGAATTGGGGTATTCGGCTGGTGTTTGTATGTAAGAGTTGTGTGTGTTGAAGGTATATGACAGTGGGTCGTCATGGTATGGTTGGTGTGGCTACGGATTTGAGTAGTAAGTGGTGGCGCGTGTGTTCGATGAAGAGGATTGGTCGATGGTGGTTCGGTGTATGCAATGTCTAGATAGTGAGTGACCGAGAGAAAGAGATGCCGTGTGTGTGTTGTTGGGGTTGAAGTCGAAGAGAGAGGGCGGCCTGCGGAGGACGGTGGTGGCTGCTGTGCGGTCAAGGGAAAGGGGGGCAAGAGTCGAGTATCGAGTAGGAGATAGGGTGAGCTGTACTGATTGGGTCGGATTTGAGAGAGTAGAGCAGTGAGGCGTGTGTCGCAGATGTGGGCGAGGGCTAAGAGCGAAAGTGAGGGTTGAAGGTGGAGTTGGGCGTCATGTGTGTGTGGTTCAGTGCTGCTATGAATTACAGCGAGGACAGGAATGGTCGAAGGAGAGGGAGAGAGCTTGAGGGTCAAGTCTAATCGTGGGTGGTCTAGCTAGTGGAGTCGATCAAAAGCCAAAGAGAAAGTGGGTTGTTGTGTGTTCTGTATCCCAGCGAAAGAAAGATAAGATGAGGGTGGTTTGTTTTGTGTTTTGTTCAGTGAGAGAGAGAGAGAGAGAGAGAAATGGAAAGAGAGAGGGTGAGTTGTAGAGAGTGGGGCCAGAGTCAATTTTGTGTTTTTTAAAAAAATGGAACACCCCCTGCGCATGTGTGTGTCCTTGATCGAAAAAGAGAGAGGGTGAGTTGTTTGTGTTTAGTGATGGCTTGAAAAAAATGGACCATCCTTCCTGTGCTTGTATTTTTTTTTTTTTAATGAGAATATAAGGGAAAGAAAAGTAAAGGGGAGAAGAAAAAGGGAGAAAGAAAATAGAAAATATATTGTCTAGATAAATCATAAAGTGTCATGTATCACAATCAAACACATAGTCCAATGATACCTTGAAGTGTGATAGCATATAAAGTGTGGAAATAAAAAATGACAAAAGGTATTTTTATGCCTTTAAAGAGTTACAAACCCCTAATTCCAAATCAAACCCAAATGTAATGTTTATATATTTATCCGTTAAGTTATTGACATTTACCTTATTAATATGTATAATTAAATTGTACATATAAATGAGGTCAATCTGCATTAGATTCAAGCTCAAGCTTAATGGTTCCTTTCTATTTTTATTAAAAATTATATTTTAAATAAGAAATTTATTATTTTCTATATTTCCTAAATCCTCTATTATTTATATTTTTTATTTTTTGTGACTTTTCAATTTTCTATGTATTTTTATTAATTTTTTCATTTTTTGTATTTTTTCTAAATTTCTTATTTTAGTGCTTTTTCCTATTTTTGTATTTTTCTAAATTTCATATTTTTGGTTTCCTTAATTTTCTATTTTTTTTGGTATTTTTCCTAATTTAGGACCCTTTTACCTCATTGAGAATATAAAATAAAATAAAAGTAGAGAAATAATTGGGTATATATATAATATATATGTATATGAATACTAAGTTTAATACTACACAAGATAGTCCTAATGCAAGCATCCTGTCGAAATCTTCATATACAAATAATATTGACTGTGCAATAGTTAGAGTTCACCTAGCAAATATTCATAAACAAGTGAATCGTGATATTTTAGTTAGGATGATGATATGGGCATGCATATGCTTCTTTGTTTAGCCTTTACATATTCAATGAATAGGACTAGTCGAATTGTATTAACTGATAGAGAAAAACGTTGAAATGAAGACAACATAACTAGATCAAAAAATCGCCAAGACAATATAATTTAGTTGGTATGAATATTGTTCTCTCTTAAAGATAGAACGAGTTTTAATCTCTCTTATCTAATTAGTTATCTAATATGTAGTTGAAAAAAAAAAAAAACCTCCATCACAACATGGTATGATAAAGAAAAAATTAATATGAGTTGCTACCTAAAATACTGATATTAACTTCAACCAAAATTAATAGAAATTTGCCTATAAAGGAGCAGATTATACTCGTTATGTATTATATATACACATCATTAGTAGGATTTTTAAGAAAAGAAGGGGTTTCAAGAGCAATGGAGATCTTTTCTCGTAGGTTGATTTCTCCATGGCTTTTCTCCCCTTCCTTATTTTCAAGTCATCACTACTATCAGTTATAGATTAGGTCCTCTAATCGTGTGTCCAATATAAAATTGCACCCCGAATAGAATGTAAAAGTTGCAAAATAGGTCATTTTACATTGTCTTATTGATTTAAGCATATATGATAAAGGAAAAATGGTTTTCATAAATGTAAATATGAATATAAGCGACTGTAATTAGCACTTTGCCATTACATTTGTCTTTGTCCACCTGCAATTAGCATTATAGGAATATAAAACAAGTAATAATTTGATAACCTTTTTTATGATTGATACTAAAAATATATGTTTTCAGCACTTGGAATCAAATTTACTCCATATATCTTACTATTAACATGTCAAAGTATTAGGAGCTATGAGCTCTTATTATTTTTATAATATGACAAAGCTCTAAAATATATATACATACATAAATATTGAATTGGATTAGATAGAATTTTGTTCTTCAGAATAAAGCAAAGGGAGCTTTTCTAGTTCTCATTCTTTGGCAATGACCATGTTGGTTGTTGAAGTGGAGCTATTTTACTTTTTCTCATGATTTGCGGTTCAATATGAGTTGGATAACGTATATGTTGATCATGTTTCTTAAGTTTTGTTAGACTTTATCATCATTTGAATGTATGAAACAATATTAGAGTCTATGTTTGAACTTCATAGTTTTTTGTAATTTTATATCTATAGTTTCAATTTATTGAATTATACACCCAATTAATATTTTACTTGTCACTATTACTACGTCCGTCAATTCCGAATAACACCATTAGTATGGTCATCATGATCATTTGATTATATTTTGACACATGTAAATTTGTATTTTCAAATTCCTAATCAACTAATAAAATTCCGATAGCATCCACGTTAAAATGAAAAATCCACATCACCATAAATAAAGATAACTTTTTTTTACTAAAAGTAAAAAACTTAACCCATATCAAAAGGGAAAAATAAAAAACATTAGAAAAAGAACACAATAAAAACATTCACATCAATAATTGCCCAAGTCAAAAGCAAACCCATTGTTCTATACATTCAAAAGGTTTTAGTAAACACCAATCTAAATCTCTAGAAGATAAACAAAAGTTATTAGTTCACATGTCTACAAAATTGAACAAATAGCCCAATCTCAAAGCTAAAACCTAGAATGCTTAAACCCAAAACATTGACAAATTGTACTAGGTTTAGCTCAATGTAAGTAATGAATCTGCACAAAAAAAAGAAAAAGGGAAAAATATCATCAAAATAAAAAATGCAAGAGCAAAGATTGAATCTTTAACTGCAACATAGCTTAAGAATGTCAACAAAAATATCAACTTTAGAATCTTTCAAGCGTAAAGATCACTAAGTTGGAAACTTTATGTCAAATGAAACCTCAAAATACATATTTCTATTATGGACATATAAAAGCAATGAATTCGCATAACAAAGAAGGAAAAAGAAAAGAAAAAATCATTATAACCAATTATAACTGCAACAACACCTAAGAATGTCAAACGAATAGCAACTTCAAAATCATTCAAGCATGAAACTAAAGTTAAAATCTTCATATCAAATAAAGCTTCAAAATGCATATTTCTATCATGGATATATACAATCAAAGGGTTAGGGTTCAAGTTCGGGTTTCCTTTAGATAATGTAGAGAAGGAGGGGTTTGTTTTTTACTTGGGCAAGTCGAAAAAACAACAACTTTAAAATCTTTCAAATATAAAAATCACTAAGTTAGTACTTTATATCAAATAAAGCCTTAAAATGCACATTTTTTTATCATGGGTATAAATAATTAAAGAATTAAGGTTAGGGTTTCTTTTTGACATTGCAAAGAAGGATAGGTTTGCTTTTGATTAGGGTTTTCTTCTCTTATTGTTTATGGGTAAATTTTTTCTTTTAGTTGAAAAGGTTATTTGTATTTGTAGTGTTGTGGATGTATGTGATACCCAATGTTTTAAGTATTCCACATGGATACTAGTTTATAAGGTTATGGTATTAAATATCATATCAACACATAGGTACAACTTTTGGGTCAAGTAGTTAAAATTAGTCAACTTGTGAAGTTATAAATGACGTCAAAGTGAGCCCTCTACTAATAGGCAAATGATTCGGATTCAACTTTGGTGTAGAGAAGAGGTCCGTAGTAAGTGGCTCAAATCAAGGTTGTCAAATTCAACTTTGGTGTAGAGAAGAGGTCCATAGTAATTAGCCCGAATTAAGGTTATCAAACTAGCAATTCTACATAAAATTGCTAGGGGTTCTATAGAATAAGAATATTGAAATATATGATGTAAATAAAGAAATTCAACATAAACTTTGGTCACAATATAAGTTAAAAGTACGAATGATTAAAAAATTATTATGCTAATCTAAAAAACTAAAATATAAAATTAGTATTAATATAAATTATATTATAACATAAATTATTATGATAAAATACTAAACTAAAAAAAAATCATCAAGTATCTTATCATCAATAAAATTACTATAAGACTAGCTGCAAATCTTTTTTTTTTTTTTTTTTACAACAATGGGGGAAGGTAGATTTGAACTCTAGTTTATTCTAATAGAAGACCAGTAGCGATAACATTAGACTACAATAACCTTGGTGCAAATCATATATTAGTGAGAGGGAATAACTAACATAATTATTATCATGTTATTATTATTGCCATTGCCAAATACTATTGATACTACTACCAATAGTATCCATCTCTTCATATTCTAAATCTTTAAAGCATTCATTCATACTTCATCTTTAATAGTACTAATGTCATGAATCTCTTAATCATTTTCATTCTTACTCCTATAAGCCATGTCTCTTAATATCTATAAGTATACTAACCTTTTGTATAATATTATGTTAATCTTTTTTCTTATCTCTTACTCCTAATAGAATACTCAACAAATCATCATTCGATAAATTAAATATATCTTTTTCCTTAATTATTTATTTATTTATCTTTGGTAAGAGATTTTAAACAGTAAAACTAGTAATGTAATTAATATAAGTTAAAGAAGCAAACATAGTGTCATTTCACTTATAGTTTTGATTCACTTGCTTTAAATAGTAGAAGCCTAGTTCTGTTTCTTAGTTTTAGTAGTTCATTGTATCCAAATCAAGTAGCATCATATAGAATCGTATAGAATTGCATAAAACTAGTAAAATTATAAGCTCATAGAATTGCACGCCTAAAATCACAATTCTACCATGAGTTTATTAAAAAACGATTTCATATACAATTCAACTTGAAAAGGACTTATAAAATCATAAACTTATAAAAACATATGAGTAGACTCCTGATTTTGATAACCATAGCTCGAATTGTACATCAGAAAAAGGGCAAGATCTAAGCTTAATTATAAAGTTTCGTGACGAGGATGTCACATGTTTTTTAGGAAAGATTATGATACTCTATGGTTAAGTGTTCCACATGAATTGTGAGAGATTATGATACTACTTTATAAAGTCATGATAATAAATATCTTATTAACCCATAGTTGAAACTTTTTGGTCAAGTGATTGAAACGGATATGTTAATATTTATTGACTTAGTTATTTATTGCCTTAGTTATTTATTGCCTTTGGCCTAAGGTGTTACAATGTGCCTTGCTAGAATTTCATTAGCTAATTAGAAATCTAAAAAATATGAACTTATTGGTGTCACTTCACTATATCATTGGTTGATCATGATGGTTGTAATAATAGTGTTATCTAGAATTAATAGAGGTAGGGAGAATGACAAGAAAACTATTAATTAGGTTTACAATTCGATAAATTAAAATTACGTATAAAATTGCAAAAAATTATAAAGTTTAGGTAAAGGTTGTAATACTGTCCAATATTTCATTAATTCTTTGCCTTTTCCTTTTTAACTATTCCACCATTCAATATTTTATTAAGAAAAAGTTTCTAATAAATTTGACATATATATATATATATATATATAACACTAAATAATAAAAGCAATGCTGCATTATTAAATGATTTTTAACATAAAATTATTATACCACCCAATAAAGACCATGGAGGGAGTTTAAAGAGAAAAAAGAGTGGAAAAAGATATATCTTTTTCACATAGTTAGAATTCTGGTTTATATTCTAAGCCATATGCATAGTATTATAATGCAACAAAGAGCAACTATGGTTACACAAGTACAATGGCTGTCGCTATACATTCATGACCCAATAGGATAGAGGAGTAAGGGAAACATTACATGATGTGATACAAGTTAAAGGTTCTAAAATCTAAAATAAAGTCAAAATTAGGGGAAGTGGTTAGTTATAGTAACCTAATTAATGTAAATTCATCAACATTCAGTAATAATTGACCAAAGCTTATGGATAGTCTACAAACTAACAATGATAATTAACTAATGGGTCTACATATGCATTTGTTTTCTTTTATTTGGCAATTCAGATTGTACTTTCCTTAGTGTATTTCATTTCAATTGATGAAAACAACCACCTCTACCCTTCTTTCTCTCTACCCCACTCAATCTGATATTGTTTTCTACGTGTCAATGCACTCTTAAACTAATGTAATCTAGAAATTTGTCATTGCTTTTAGTTGGTTGATTTAGCTTAATCAAGTGGATTAGATTAACAATCTAGCATAAGAAGTTTGGCTTAATAAGAAACAAAAGAGTATAGTAATAACTAGATTAGAATTGTATATATGTACAATTAACTCAAAGCAAATAAATGTTTACATAAATTGATTTAAAAAAAAAATCATAGGAGCATAGATAAATTAATTAACCTAAGGTGGTGCTTTGTATCTAATACAATAAAAGACAAGGATAACGGTATAGTACAACACTAGGAAAGATAATTAACACAAGTTTCTAGTATCATGTTTGGGTGCTAAATACAACATAGTGTTTCTTATATTGTATGTTGTTTGTTATGCACAAGTATTAGGTATATACTTTTGATTAGTGATTTATATCAGACTTAGCTATATTTGAATAGTCATAGTCACGTACAAATGAGTTCATTAAAAGAAATGTTTATTAAAGTGCTTGTTCTTGCATATCCATGTTGTTTTTCTAAATTGATTTTAGTAGCTATATTATTTAGATTATCTCCTTTTCATTTCAACTAGCTTTTCGCATTAATCACCATCTTATGATCGCTGTACTACCTTACTGCCATTGCAACACCACTACTATAATAACTCCACCAACATTGTTGACTTGTTGCAACTTATGTATTACAATTGTGGTAATAGTTATATGCATAGGTCTATCACTAGTAAGAATGGGATCAAATTTCTTGTAAAATAATAGTTTATTACTATGCTTATAAATTTAAGTTTTAGATGAGATGATTGTGTTACTACTCATAACATGGTACCAAATTGAGATGTCGTGCATGGGTTCAAATCTTTGTATTCGCAATTAACCCCCATCTAATTATGTTATCTACCTATTGGGTCTTAGTTAAAGTTTGGTTCACAAGTGAGGAAGTGTATTATATAATAAATATAATAGTCTACATGTATTCATAAGCTTAAGCTTTATCATAAGGTGATGGCTATGTGGAAGTGCAACGATAAGGATGATTTAATGTGGTAAAGATATTAGCAATGCAACAAATGTAAAAATTGCAATAGTGGTGATAATGGTGAATTTGCAATGGTGTGGTAAAGGTGTTAGTAATGTAATAAATATAGCAACTAGGACAATAGTGGTAATGGTGAAGTTGTGATGGTAATGGTAAGGGCTTAGTGTAATGAGAGTGGTACTAATGGTGCTTTAAGAGATTTTTTTAGGTAGTAATAATGGTAGTAAAGATGGCATAGTGTAGTAGTGTGAGCATTGGTGATGGTATAGCAATAATAATGTGGTGATGATGATGGTGGCTTGGTACTAATGTTATGTTGATGGTAACAGCATCAGCGGTGATGATCGTAAAATGCATAATTAGATGGTGATGGTGAGATGGCAATGTTAACAATGATGGGGGTGATAGTAGTAATAGTAAGTTGGTGATTAAAAAGAAAGTGTTTGTTTATAGTTTTGATTTAACAAATTTAAATTTATCCTATCCTAAATTTTTGTACTACCAAATATAAGGGACAAAAATTTAAAGATTGTATAATGGGGTTGCTGTTGGTGATCTAATCACATATGATGCACGTATAGCTAATCTTAGAGAAGTCTTAATCAGATGACATATAGAGGGATGGTATTAGAGAGAGGCATGAGAGGAAGAATAGGCAAGATCAATGTCTCGTGATGCGCATGCGAGAAAAGGTTATAATGAGTAAATTCAATAGTTTTTCTTAATCTATTCTTGAATAATTTGTTATTTGATCTTCTCTAAAGGGATTTCAGCAAAGCTTCTACATTTGTCTCAAACCTTGTAGAGAGTAAAAGTCTTCTAAATGAGAGGATTAGCCTCCTATTTATAGATTTTAACGGGCTAATCTCAACCATCGGATCATCTTCAAGTGAATGGTTGAGATCTATTATTGCTAGTAGCCATTAGATTACTTTTGGTGGCCAAACAACTAATATTGATCCCTTACTTTCTTATGGACTTGGATGTAAGAGATGGGCTTACATAAACCTATAAGGCTCATATAAAAATAAAGGCTCAACTGCTCATTAAAAGACCTATTCTTTAAATAAGGTTTATTTTAGTAATTTTAAGGCCTATGAAGGCCAAGTAAAGCCTAAATAAGCCCCAAAAGACTTCTTTTAAATCTACTTTTTGTACAAGACAAATGAGCTAAAGCAAAAGCCGAGAAGAACCAGTCAAGCGACCCCTGTTCCAAGCCTACAAAGTCAAATCTCCCTAAAACATCCATTATTAAGCTCGATTTCCTTAGCCTTGTTACTAGTGCATTAAACTGGTACATGATATCAAATTGAGCTAAAAGCCCAATTATCAAAATGACCCTCTAGAAAGAATTATTAGAAATTACAAGTGGAATCTTATACAATACGAAACCATTTTTTATGGTACAGTGGGCTATTCCTTTAGTATCTCAACAAGTTATAAATGAAATGTTACCTACGTGCTTAAATACAAAACCTTTTGTTAAAAGTATAGTATGAAAGGATTAACATAAGTTAGATTAGAGCTTAAGAATGAACAAAATGAGAAGTTTAGGAAGTCAAATGAAGAGAACTTTAGTTTAAGCTTAAAATATGAAAAACCTTTTATCATAGTTTACCAAAATGTTGTTTTATCAACTAACTACATCAAAGAATGTAAAACTTACTTTGTGATAATTTGATTGACCAAACTAGAAGATGGTCAATTGAACTTAACTAGACGCTAGTTTTATTGTTCGGACTTGTTTCTATTGATCAAATGAAAAGTTCAATTTATAAAACTAGGTTAAATTCTTAATTTAAATATAGGTAATTGGAGATGAAATTAGTGCTTAATTGGAATATTTCATGGAAGTGATTCACATTGTTCAATGCTTGAGTTTGTAAAGTAATATTTATCTTGTATATACATTTTTTGTGTGTATCAAACAAAATCAATTTAAATTGGGTCTTAATAGCGCATGTCAATTTGTTTGTTCAATTGGTCATGTATGTTATAAGATATCAATCCATAATTTAGTTAAGATATGCAAGAAAATAATTAATTGAGAGTAATCATTAGAGCAAGTAAGAAAGTTGGGATGAAATAAATGGGTAGATTTAAGCGCGAGATATGTACTATTAGCATAGGATAGGATATGTGATCATAAGTCATTTAAATGGATGTGAAATTGAGAAGTGGTTGAGAGGAGCAAAGGACGCCTAGATGAAGCAACATGGGGATTACAGATGTGGAGACAAAGCTTATACAAGATATATATTGTAAACTAGCTAACAATTGTTATAGATCGATAAATTCAAGAGAAGTTGTTATTTCGAACACTTGTTGCCTAATCTAAAGCAAAGAATGAGGATAAGGATTAATTTTTAGAGGCCTAATCGAGCTAAGAAGCCTAAATGAAGAAATTGTTAAATGTGAATAATAAGAGTAATTAACAATAGTGAATCTAAAGTTCCCTCTTGTTTGTTTGACTTTGCATTTGATCTTTTATTGCTAATATATGTGCCATTAACATAAAATATTTTGCCATAATGCTATAAAACCTCATGGGCTTGTTCATGGGAAAGAACATGTGGTAAATAAGACATCATTTGGACCTATGGTCATGACAAGTGTCAAAGAATCGTAACCTATAATCAACTATAGAAATAAAAATGCAAAACCCTACTATATGCACTTCAATTAAACATATATTGAGTGAATCTAATTCCAATGCGAAATAATGGAAAAAGCTTGTCATAACAATGGTTTAACTACATCATGACGATAATCTAGGAAGCAATTACAAAAGGGGTCTCTTCAATAAACACGATAGTAAGTACATGTCATATGAGGTGTGCATAGCAATCATCTCCATTTTCATATAATGGGATGAGATGGACAAGACAAGCCAGTGGTTATCCTTGGGAATATTGTTTCATCCATTTGGAAGGAATAAGATTTTGTGATGAAGATGGTCAAGAGGAGTTGATAAAAAAGTTAAAAGTGTGCTTATAGGAAGAGGAAAACAGCCAAGATATGCAGCTCAATACCCTCAAAGTGCCTTCACCGCAATAGAAAAGGAGGTTAGAGAGATTCTTCTTCTTATTGCTTTTTGGATGAGGTTTTTAGGGAGAGACACTACTTACGTAGAAACCGAATACAAACGAGTCCAATCGATAAAATGTAGGGTCGATTTTAAGCTTAATTCGAAAAATCAAAACTCAAACTTATTTGAGTTTAAAATTTGAAGTTTGAACTAAATTCAATTAAGCTTATGTACACTCTATTTTATTTAAAAAATATTTTTTCTTAATAAAAGTGATGCTAAAACTTAACCCATATGATCGTAATTAGGTCTAGGAGCTCCTAGAGTATAATATCATGAAACTTAAATTCAATTCATTAAATAGCTCGAGTCTAACTCAAGTCAATTAAAATCAAACTAAAGTCAAGTAAGAGTAAGTATTATGCTAAACATATACCGCTATCTAAAGCTACTAACTCTTTTGAGCTAGGGAGTAGTTAGATGATTATGTTGACAAGTATCATCGTGCTTAATTTCTTTTGATGTGAAAATTTTGCAATGAGTTGAAGGAGTTTACATTTCTAGTAAATATTTCAAAGGCTTTTATGGGAAGTTTCCTTAATAAATGCAGTATATTTGTGGAGCTTTATAAGATAATACCGATATAATTTAGTGATATAAATATTAATTTTTCAATATAATGAACCAATTGTTTTTTTTTTTCCAATTCTATTATGTAATGCAATTGGAAAATGTATATATATATATATATATATATATATTGTGGAATTATGTGGTAAACTACACATATGGAAGTGTGGAATTTTCCCCAAAATAAAAGGATGTATAATGGCCAAAAGAAAATGGCTAGTGAATTCCATCTAGGCACCAATATTATATGGAAGTTGATGGTTATGGCTTAAAAAAAAAAATAGTAGCTAATGGCCAATTATTATGTTATATTATATTATATACTAAGAAATTACATAAAAGAAGTTCCTTAAACTTCTCTAGTTTATTTGGCCAAAGAAAAATTCAGTCTTTTACCTTTCAAATTTTATTCCAGTCCTCCGACTTTTTATAATGGACTGAGGGAATCTTTTCCATAGCCTGGTTAGAACTTTCATCGAAAGTGATGCGTGAAAAGGATTTAATTTGAAAAGAAATTAAATTGAAGAGTCAAAGAAAAAACTCATTAATAAAATTAGTAAAAGTTTAGGATTCCCCCCCCCCCCCCCCCCCTTTTCCATTGATTCGTGCCACTTCTCAATGAAAATTGTAGTGGCATTAATGGAAGAATTTTTACCTGGACACAATTCAAAAACAAAAAAAAAAAGACTAAAAATAAAAGTTTGAGAATTTAAACAAAGAAAATACGGTAAATTCCAAGAACTTTTCTTTTTCATAAGGAAAATGTTAACGAATAGTAGAACACTACACCAAATTAAAAAAAAAATTAATTTCTTTAGTTTTAATCCAGTATAAGAGAAAATGAATATCAATATACAAGGAAACTAGAACAATATAACTTTCATATACTATATTTGGTGTATGGTAATATTAGATACATATTTTTATGGTTAAAATATTTTTAATAAAAGTGAAAAAGAAATTAGATATTCATATTATAAATTATGAAAGGGCTCAATTTTTTTATTTGTAAAGTTAGTATTTTATTGTTTTTTCAAACTTCGAATATATATATATATATATATTTTAATATGAAATCGATTTTATGCAATTAAACCAACGAACCAATCGATCAACTAATGAATTTATCCAATAGTATACCCATGAGAACCAAACGTTACTAAAGTTTCTAACCACTCGACATCCATCCATTTTGTTTTCATCTCTCATATTCATCAAAATACTCCAAGAATGTCGGGCAACTTTTACGATCCTTAGCTGTCCAGCGCAACTGCAGAAGATGAGATGTCTTCCTCTGTCACTGTCCTAAAACTTCAATGTCACCATATGTTTCTGTTGTGTCGTCATCTTATCAGAGCCAATAATTTCATGTCGCCACGTTAACGATAGCTTGGATTCCCTCTAGCCTTTTCAGCTACTTCGTATATGTATGTTTTTCGTCGCCCCATACGAAGCAAGTAACAGGGAAGAAAAAAAGAAAAGAAAAGAAAAGAAAAAGAAAAAGAAAAATTACACACACACAGACACAGATATATATATATATATATATAGAGAGAGAGAGAGAGAGAGAGAGAGATTCTTTAACAAATTGACTCGTACTGCAGCCCTGTTGCACCAGGCAGTCGAAAAGAGGATCCAGATACATCTCCTTCCTTTTTCTCACTCACGTCGATTTTTATACTCTTTTCCTATCAATAATAGAACAGTATTTAAAAAAAATAAAAGGGTAAATTTATTTATCTATTTTTATCTAGCTTACTAATTATTTATTTTTCATGCTTGGATGGCACTGCTTAATAATATTTCATTCATCAATTATCCTAATATATTTTGCATACATTTTATGTAGATTAAGTTTGTTGTTCCTAATTAAACATTATTTCATGATATGCCATGTATCATTGATAAGAAAAATGTATATATATATTTATATATATCAGTACAGAAGAAGCAAATATAAAATGAATATTTACAATTTACTCAAAATATGGCTCTTTATTATATAGTTAGATGATGACCTATTTAATAGATAATAATATATGAGAAAAAGTAAAATTATACAGGACCATCTATGTTTGAATAGTTCTTTAGTTATAGTTCTGATATGTTGGATAGTAGGCTTTATAATGTCTATACGCGGATTTCTTTTCTTTTTTTTTTTTTAATGTATCTCCCATAAGCTTATATTTTTGAAAAATAAATCAAGGGATGATTAAAAAATAGGTTGTCCTACGTTCACAATACTTTTGCTCTACGTTGACATCACGTACAGTAGATGATTGGGAAATCAAAGATATTTGCAAACTAATTTTTATTAGTAATTTCTCCATAATCGAGTCGGATAGGTTAATGATTCTAGAAGTCATTTAAAGTTACTGTGACGCCCTAAAAGTTCCATATGGATAATGAGAGAGAGTAAGTAGTGATTTATAAAATCAAGATAATAAACATCCAATTAATATTAATTGAGAACTTTTAGGTCAATTCATTGAAAAGGCCTATTAGCAAGTAGAAGATTTCAAAAGGAACCAAGATAGAAGCTAAGGATTAGTTTCTACCCATTTTAGACAAGAGGTTTGCAGATGATGGAATTTATTAGCAAAGTATAACCCCTAGTAAGTAAAGGTTCTAGGAATGAACCCAACTACACATTTTAAAAAAGAAGAAGATTATGATGTCTTATATGAGTAAAAGTCTAACAAAGATTAATGTAAGAGTAGTAGTGATTTAAGTTTAAGGTAGAAATACCAAGACAACATTGATTATGAATATTTATTAGTAAAAAGTAATATATAGCATGCATATATACAAAAATTAGATTAATCACGCATTTCAAACATTAATTAGATATACATATGTTACTGGACAATTTCATACAAATGATGATGGAAACTAATGAATTAGTTTCAACTCTATTTAGAGAAGATGTTCAAAGAGGATAAGGAAGGTCACTAGAGTATGATCCTCGGTAAGCATATGTGGTAAGAATGAACTGAATCACATGCTACAAAAGGAGAAAGAGAGAAATAGTAATGATTTAAGACTAAGGTAAAAATACAAAATCAAGATTATTTAAGAAAATTTTCTAGTAAAATGTAAGTTATAGCATAACTATGTATAAGAATTAGATTAATTAGGAATTTTAAACATTAATTAGATATACATACCTTGATTCTCATAATGTTTGTTCCACAATTATAATGTGTTGACAAATGATCTAACATGAAATAACATATGATATATGTCAAATATTGAGAAAGTTGCAAAAGACAAGAAATGACAATCTTTGATGAACCATTTTGTACTTTCAGGTGGTGGATCAAATACAAATATCTACCTTTTTCCAAGTAATATTCGTATTTGTTCCCCCATCTGTAGATACATAATTGTTCTCAATAGATTGCATTTCACTATGGAAACCTTACAATTATATTGTTAAATCGTAATAGCTATTATCTCTATTCATTTTTTTCAACATTATAATTTTATTTCTATTATATTCTACTCTACAAACCAAATGTCTCAAGAATATAAATCCTATTATATTATTTTTTTGAAAAAAAAAAGAAGAAGATAAATGGAAGGACCATACAAAAATAGGTGATCTATGATTACATGATTGTTGCTCAATTATATTAGATTAGGAAATCATAACTGTCGAGCCTGATTTTTTATTTTCTTTATTTAAAATTAATTTCTCATTTTCCGATTAATACTAAACCCTAACCCAGTTAATATTAATCCTCGACTAAAGAAATCGAGAAATTCTGATTTTTTATTTAGAAAAATTTTTGGAGTCGCCACCCGACCGCAGTTAGGAAAAGAAGGGAAACCGTAACTAATTGGGTGGATTGATTACGATTTAGCTACCGGTCCTTGATTTCAATTTTAATAAAGAATTGGATTCTGAATTCGGAGGCTAACCTATTAAACCCTAACAGGTACCACTATTTATTTACCGAAATTAGGATCATTTTTCTAATTATAATATTTAAAATAAATAGATAAATAAACAAAAAAAATCAAAAGAAAAAGAACTTAAGTTTAACATATTTTATCGTCGTCCTGAATGTGCCTACATACCCGCTAGCTGGGATTAGACGATCGTAGTTCTTTCAAAAAAATCTTTAATGTATTGATTGATTTTAATTTTGAAAACCGATCGAGTTTATATTATTATCAATTTAGTTTTTCAAATAAAACTCTAAATGAGCCCTAATTCACTAAGTCTTTTATTTTATTTTATAAAAACTCTCTAAAAGTCTATTTTTTAAAAATGGGATTTCTATTTTTTAAAAATGGGATTTCTATTTTTTATTTTTATTTATTTACAAAATAAATTTTTCTAAGTAAGAAAATCCTAAAGTCATAATGCTAAAAATATACCTAAGCATATAAATATATACACATATATCTATTTACTTATCATGTTATAAACTTAACTAAATAACTAACGGAATTATAATGATAAATAAAGAGACAAATAAATAAATAAATAAAATAATCAAAACTGAACCTGACTTGGACTGTTCGGTGAAGTGTTGGTGTTGGTTCGTCGAGCGTGGAGATGTGACGATCAGTGTTGAATCGTGTGTCGTGATGCTGTTGTACAGAACGTACTGCTGTTCGCCTAGCGTTGCTGTCCGTCTGGTGTCGCTGTTTTGTTCGCTGATGTCCGCTGTGCTACTGTTCTGTTCGTTGCTGTCTGCCGTGCTGCTGTTTTTGCTGTAGTCCACTGTGCTGCTATCCTCGCTGCCATCCGCTGTGCCGCTGTTTTGTTCGCTAATGCCCGCTGCGCTGCTGTTTTCTCTGCAGTCCGCTGTGCTGTTGTCTTCGCTGCCGTCTGCTGTGCTGCTGTTTTGTTCGCTGATGTCTGCTGCGTTGCTGTTTTCGCTGCTGTCTACTGCACTGCTGTCTTCGCTGCCGTCCACTGTGCTGCTGTTTTTTCTGCTGTCCACTGTGCTGCTGTTTTTGCTGCCATCCGCTACGCTGCTGTCTTCGCTGCCGTCCGCTGTGCTGCTGTTTAGTTCGCTGATGCACGTTGCGCTGCTGTTTTCGCTGCCGTCCACTGCGCTACTGTCTTCGCTATCGTCCGCTGCGCTGCTGTTCTGTTCGTCTGCCATCCAATGCGCTGGAGACTGATCTGTGTGTGGATCAATGCTATGTGGACAACATATGGCGAACTGCAGCTGTGTAGTGGGTTATGGTTCAATCACGTTGTCGGGATGTGGAAAATTGTGAAGTCTGTGAAGGCCAATCGTTGTGCCGTATGATGACCGTGCGTAACTAGAGCTGTTGCTATCGCTGGGATGATAAACAGTGTGTGTGAAGTGTCTGTGATGTGTGCCTATTATTGTTCGCTACAGGACATGGGACCGTGGAATTGCGACAGTAGATGGGCGACAGCTATGCGAGGATAGGCGACATTCCACGGACTTATTGATTGGTCGAGGACTCGCTGGAGTTGTACTGTTCGTGGAGTGCGGCAAGGGCCGTGGCGTGTTGCTAGTTTCTGCAGGGGCTCCTGTTCTTTTCTGTTCTTCTTTTTTTTTTTTTTTACTGCGTGAAGTGTTTATATAGTCTAACCAAATTATATCATATCTAATTATATTCAATTCGTTAATTAAATTAGATTCAAATTTAATTCAAATATGATTTAACTAATATTTATATGATTTGATTAGATATGGATCCGATTTTAAATCTTGCTTTTGCAAAGACAGAAAAATAAAAACATAAATGTCTGCTGAGACTCGAACCCATGACCTCCAACTAAATCCACCTAAATACTCCATTGCTCATCTATTAGGCCATTGACCTATATCTTAACATTTATTACCATTAAATTATATTTAAACTATCCGATTCCCTAAAATAAAATTTTTAACTAAACTAAAACTAAAACTAACACTAAAACTAATTATTCCTAATGTAAATTACTTCCTAAAAATCTACGAAATCTTTATGATTTTTACTTTTCTTATTTTTTTGGTATTTTCATTATTTGTTAATTTTTATTATCTTTTTATCTTTTATTAATTTTTTTTTAATTTTGATTTAGGATCCTTTTTGCAAAAATAAAAATTAATACTACAGGGGAGCAAAAATTAGGTGTCTACAATAACTATGTATAACTAATGTGTATATTCATTATGTCTCCGTAACCAAATAAGATTTTACGGTAATTCTACATATCATTCAAATATCTTATAAAAGAAATTTGAGACTCCAAAAATTTTCGATTTGTATACATAATGTTACTATATATAATCATATTGAAAATTATATTTATCTTGTATTACAACATCAATTAGATATGCATATGTTGATTATACTATATCATTTGCTCCATAAATTTGTTGACAAATGATGCAACAGGCAACAATATATGATATATGCAATATTGGAAGTTTTAAATCCTAAGGGACGAGAAATGATAGTTTTTGATGACTCATTTTGTATTTTCAAGCAATGGATCAAATACGAAAGCTTACATTTTCGTATTTGTTCCACCGTCTATAGATGCATAATTATTTTCAATAGATTGTACTTCTCAATGAAGCCCTTGCCATTAAATTTTTAAGCTATTGATGGAGTCTCATATACAATGCTTATTATTAGGAAATCCTATATAATGTAGTTGCATATGTTCTAATATGAGCAACACTATCAACTAAATTTTTTTTCTGAATTTTAGAAACTTACATCTATAGTGTTGATGGTTAGTTCTCACGATAGGGGTTTCAAGCTAGGCACAATATCTTGTAGCAAATTGAAGGATACAATAGAGCTTGCAAAACGAGCAAATGTGAGTTAAGAAGCACTAGAGATTACTTCAGCATGGTTATTCCGATACTTAAGTTAGTAAGAGTATAGTAAAAATGTAGCACCAACAATAAAGAGAATTTAGAGTCTTAATTAGGTTTCTTTCCTCAATACTTAGAGATGCTCGAGGGTACTTATAAGGTAAAGAGGTAAACTGCCATTAGCTATCATCTATGACCTAGTCCTCTGCAAATCCTACAAGATATAGGAATTGTAGTTGTTGAACCACCAATCAACTGTTCTTCCTTATCCTCTTCTAGTACTAGGCATATCTTATAGACAAGCCTTTGGCTTAGAGACTTATAAAAGAAACAAGTCATCAATATCTTGTGTAAGATCTTTTATTTTACATGAATTACCTCAAATCTATTGTATACCATTAATTTTAAGTCTCAAGGTTTCATAGAGGACTCCATTTGATCACTTAATTCTAAATATTGCTTTTGTTAGCAAATATATTAAGAATCGAAAGGATTGTAGGTGAAGATTACAATGAATGTGAAGGAACGAAATTAAATCCATCAATTTATGCTTGGTATGAAGATCTCTCTAAAGTAGGTTCATTTCCATTTTCATTTTAATTTTAAGGAGAATTAAGATAATTAAGATTGATTGCTTAAGATCAACGAAGTAGAAAGTCAAATGGACGAGAGAAGCAATCTTTGGATTCTTTTTTATTAGGATTTGGATTAATATATATATATATATATATAACACATACACACAAGAACAATTAACCTTTAAAGAAAATTATGTTATATTAAAATCTCACCTTGCAACCTAAGTTAAGTGTACTTCCTTCATTAAAAAGAAAAAAAAAACAACTAATATGGTAAAAATTTTAATGATCGATAATTAAACACCAATCTATTCTCCTTTTATTGATCAAGCTAGATCATAGAAGCCCATACAAGATAGGAGACATGATGGAGCTTTGATCACTTACATGCAAAGGCCTGGCATGACACATTGAAAATTATATGGTGACTTTTCTCTTGAAATGATATATACTGTAAGCAATATAAACACAAGTGGGAAGCAAGTTATCGTGGCCTTGGTCGAGAGACATCCATAAATATCCGACATATGATATGAAAGACAATGATATATACATTATACACTTATTCTTTTAGATTTTTTCTTTTGTTTTACCATTTCTTGACAAAGTATAGGAGGACTTTTTTGTGGAGAATTCAAAATGGAATAAATGTTACTTGATGATAGTTGGTCCTAGAAACCTCACTCCTTTATTCTATGCTTTACCACTTTTTATGTCTCTTCTTCTTTTTCTTCTTTTTTGAGAATATAATTTTGTACTTTAGTTTTAAGACCACCACCCTACGATGGAAGTTTTATTGGGGGTTTGAATCTATAAACATACGATAATGATGCGTATAACACCTGATAAATATATCAACTCTCGTAAGCAATTAATGTTTTATTTTAATTAGTCACCATATACTATGTAATTTCTAGTTAATTTTACAAACATTGATATCCATGATTATTTCCCCCAAGGTAATAATACTAGTTAGTTAGGAAACTGTACTAATAAGAGGGAGATATAGTATAACTATATAAAAATTAGATTAATCATGCATTTTAATCATTAACTAAATATACATAAGTTGACTATATAGCATCTCTTGCTCTATAAACATAATTTGCTGATAATCGATGCAACATGCAACAACATATGTCTTAAAGCATGAGAAATGACAATCTTTGATAACCCATTTTGTATTTTCAGTCAATAGATCAAATATAAATACCTAGTTTTTTCAAGTAATATTTGTATTTGTTCCATCATCTGTAGATACATAATTGTTCTCAATAGACTACACTACACACATAAAACCCCTACCATTGTATCTTTATCTTGGATTACTTATTTATATTTAGTTTTAGAATCTCATCTATGGTTCTCATCATAAGTGGAACAAACTTTTTCTACTCTAGATGACTAAACCAATTATATAGTTCTTATAGTATCAAATTGTAAGCCCCACAACTAGCTATTCAATGTTTTGATCGGTTGAAAGACTCGATCGAACCTAAATTATAAAGTAAAACTACAAATATTAGTAAAATGATCCAGTAAGTTTGAATTTAAGAAAATAAACAATAAAATAAAAGACTATAAAAATTTCAAATTTTAAATATATAACTCGTTATTTATCGAAAATATGTAAAATGCATTCCGATAATTAATGAATCGCTAGAGATAAATTATATGTATACAAAAAATCATAAAATGACCTAAATAATATTTAGAAATATTTATTTGTACTATATATGAATTTACATGTAAGTAGAAATACGCGTAATTACTTAAAATACGTGAAATGTGCTAAAATAATACTAAATAATTAAAGAAAATTCATAATTAATTAAGAAAAAATCAAGAAAAATCAGGAAAAATAAGGAACGATCCAAATATAGGTTGTGGCAGCTGGGGAAAATAAGAAAAAAATTAGCTAATTAAATTAGAACAACACAAAAGTTAAACTGGAAGAAGATAAGACAATTATCTAATCAAATTAATGCACATTAATTACCACAAAGCTCTATAAATAGGGAAAAAAAATTACAAAGCTCTTTGGGCAGTTTGGAGAGTGAGAAAAATAGAGAGAGGTAAAATTGAGAGAAAAATTAGGGTTAGAAAAAAAAAAAGGAAAAATTGTGCAATTAGGGCCTTAAAAGAAAACCCACATCAGATGAGCACTTAGGAATGGATGGCCACCACCACCACATAGTGGTGCCAGCGCCTAGACCAGCCGACAAGGCCATGGCCGCCGGCGGTGGCCAGAGCCACCCAGAACGGTGAGTCCGATTTCTAGCCCGATTTTGTGTAATTTTGTAAAACATAGTAAATATTCTTAGAAAATTATAAAGTTTGTTATTCTGGAATATTTTTGTATTTGGTTTTTAGGAAAAATATTATTTTGATGAAAATATGTCCTCTAATATATGGTCCTTAAGAAATCGTGCAAAACCGAGCATATTTCGATTTAGAAATAAATGACCTTAGGAGTGTAGTTTTAAACCCAAATTTTTTGTGTAGAATACTTAGATGATGTAGAACAGTACTATGAAGCTTGTTTTCAAAAATTAATTTTCGAAAATTTTAGATAATTTTTAAGCCTTAAAATAAGGCATAAAATAGGTAATTTAGAGTTAATTAAGTAATTAAATGGTTAATTAATGATTTAGTGAATAATTATATGTTTTAGGATGTTGAAATCTGATGAAGTATGATACTTGTAGCATTTGGGGTGTTAGATGTAATTATTACGTTAATTATGTAGTAGATAAGTGATAGGGAAAAATAGTAAATTTTAAGTTAATTTTGTAAATTATGGTAATTAGGTGTAAAATCTAATTTAGGATGAATTTAGACATTTTTAAATGATAATTGATGTTAGGAGATGGTAATTAGAGTAATAAAAATATTAGATGTGTATTATGTACATAATAAGTAATAGTACATAATACACAATTATTAGAAATATAATAAATAGAAAATATTATAATAAAAATTGATATTATGATAATAATAAAAGCGTACAATAAATTTGATAGGAAACTTAAATTTATACAATTAGATGAAAAATGTAAAAATTTCTTACATCAGGAGCAAATTTGGTACACTATTAAGGATTTAAGTGTACTGGATATAATAAAATATTAACTAGGGGTAATTATGGTATTTAGGATATCTAGAAGTAAAATGATTAATTTCACATTATGAGTTAAAACAAGTTTTTAGAGTTCGGGTATAAAACAGTACTTAGAAATCGAACTAGACTTTAATTTAGAAATCGATGCGGAAACTAAACCCGAACCTAACCCCAAACCTAGAATAATTGTAAAAGACTTAAGACCTAGATAATTGAGTATATTAAACCCTAAACAAAACATAACAATAAGCGTTATAGGATAAAACGAACCTATAATAATTATATGAAAAACTGGAACCACGTTTGTGTTATAGGGATAATCGGCGATGACCTGAGCAAGTCGGACCTCAAGTGAGTCAGCGAGGAGTCGTGGTAAGTTAGGATTAATACGATGCTATATTTTGGAGGCTTAAGATTATGATTGGTTGTGCTTGTTAGATAGTTGGATGTGTACATGTGCTTGATTATGAGTGATGCTATGATTCTGTTGGTTGTTCTAGTTTATATTGTATGATTTGTATGAAATGAATGATTACCCTAAACTGGACCTAATCAAATATATGACTTGTAATCACAATCGAACCTACATGGAAACCCATTGGAGAAACCTAGGATTCTCCAGTCAAATACCGACTCCTTCGAAAGGGACAGTGGAGCATTGCAAAGGGTCCCTTCTTTATTCTCAGTCGAACTAAGTGATAAGTAAGGGGGTTGCGGCGAGAGTGAAGTCAATGGTTTGAAGGTAGTCGTGGGAGGAGTAAGGTATCTATTACTCAAGCCTAGGTTTAGTCGTCAGCTGTTGCATTAACGGCAACTCCTCAACTCGGATTAGAGCGGGCACAATTTCTCTAATCTCATAACGGGTTGGACAACGTCGTGCGATGGCATTTGCTTGAACATGCATTGCACTTAATAAGTTAGTTAATAACCTTGTTATGTTTATGGTATAGTTTTAAGCCATCCATCCTAACTTACTGAGCTGTGGTTGCTCACATTCCTATAAACGTGGTGCAAGTGCTAGCTAAGAAGTGGCAAATAACTACTCTGAAGCTAGCAACTGTTGGATCTTGGGAAGTGAGGAAAAACATTTGAAGAATGAATACATATTTTTAAGGTTTAAGCTTTTACTTTAAAATTTTTCATTTTTGAATAATGTAATAACTAGAAAATATATTACGAAGAAATATTATAAACGATAATTGTAATAACTAAATTATAGTGTATACATATATTTCCTCACTTTCTTAGGTAAATGATTTATTTAAATTACAAACTGTTTACTTTAAAGCAGGTTAGTCGTGGACGCCTTGTGTAGATCAAGTCTAGGATAGTGGTTGTAAGGCCAACTTTTATCTTAGAATGGTTTACATGGCAAGACTATTACGACTCTGTCGCTTCGAGGCATGACATAAATCCCAATAAGTTTTGATTGTGCTAGCTATATAATATTTCATATCATACGATGGAAAGTTCTATTGAGGGCTCCAATCCATAAAAATTGGATAATCCTGTATAATACCTAGTAAAAGTATCAACTCTGGTAATCAATGTTTTATTTTAGTCACTTAACATTCACTATATAGTTTGTAGTAAAATCTTTAGATACTACTCTTTATGAATATTTTCCCTTAAGAAGGGAGGTAGCATAATAGTCATGTTTACAAAATTAAATAAAAGAAAAGAAATATAAGATAGAGACTTATTATTGATACCCCTTATTAAGAAGAAAAGCTTGAATAGTACTAATACATCGCATAAATTAATAAGTAGTGTGTAAGTACTAATAAAATTTAACATACAAAAGTATTATTGATACCTTTTCAAAAAGTACATACCTTCATTATCACGTGTTTAAATATCACTAATACTTGCATGTAATTCATTAATACACGTGACATGTTAGTATTATTGAATAGTTTCTTCTTATCAACCAACAAATGCATAATGGGAATTCAAGAAGGAAAACCATTTGGGAATAGAGAACTTCATCCTTGAATTATCAATTAATTGATGAGGAGACTAACATGGATGAATTAGAATTGTAAGTCATTAACCAATTAGATCACCAAAAGAAGGGATGGAAGAACTTAGAAGCTAGTTAATCTCGTCCAAAAGTGAGTCTAAGTATGCTTAGTAGCATAATTGGTTAGAACCAATAGAGCTCAAAAGCTTAAGCTTCTTGTTGTTAGTTTTTATTTAAATAAGTTGAATTCGAGAAGTCATAACTCTTTGCATATGAAGAATTACATATCCTATAGCATATCAATAAAAAACTTATTTGAGTCTACTTTAGCATGGACCAAATGTTATGCTGTTTGAATATTTTAACAAGTCAAATTTGCTTAGTCCTAATAAGATATCATATAAATTAGAGTCACTTTGTTGTTTAAGAAAGTTTGTTTTTTCTTATTTCTTTTCCTTATTTCATAGGATACAAATTTAATCACTTTTTTTTTATTTACTTCTAGGGTTAAGGGATCATAAATACCTTAGGATGATCATATTTTATTTTTTTTCCCCACAACAATACAAATTGTTCTCATATATTATGAGTTTATCTCGCTTTTAGCTACGTCACTAAAAAGGATTATAGAGCATGGACAATAGTTTCATAGGATTTGGTTATGAAATTTCAATACAAGAAGAATGTAAATTTAGCAATTACCAGCTTTAACAACTAACTTAGGAGTTTGGGCCTTACACGAGACAAGCGAGTCATAGCTAACAGGGTTCACCATGACAATAATTTCAATTTTAAAAAGCAAGGAGTAAGACCTTAGCCTCAAAAAAAAAAAAAAAAAAAAACCTTGTGCTTGCTATTGCACCAAGGGTTGTTAAATGTAGAGTTCTAGGCTTGAATGTAAAGCTTGGGGAGAATAGTGCCTTTTTTTTTCCCCCTTAACTTTCCTTTTGTTTCATGACAATATGGTACTTATTATGACTCAATTGAAATATCCACTAAACAAAATGAAAGATTTGATAACTACTAACTTATGTAATTTGTATATGTCATTACCATATAAATGCATACTCCTAATTCTATTTCCTTTTGTCTATAGGGATAGCTTAAGAAATTTTAGAGTTAATTCCAAGCGGGATTCCCTTGTAGCATTGACTAAGTGTTTATCTTTCCACTGTACAATACTAATGATTCAGTTGCTAGGTCGCTTTTCACCATTTTCCAATCCAAAATTGTATATGACCCTAAAGACTTATTTAATTGAGAGACGTGGAAGGCATGATGTATAAATACCATATGGGCAATTCTAAGTTATATATAATTTATCATGCTTTATCAATCCTCTTATATGGTCCTACTTGTTTATAAGGTTGCAATTTCTCCATCATCTAATCTCTAATATGAAAAATGACATCATTTCTCTCCTAATTTGCCAATTGCCTCATTCTTTCTTTCGTACTCTTCAAATGAAACATCAATAGTCAAACAACATCTTCTTTATTAACTGACATATTGTCCATAGCTTAATTTCTTGAGTCTTTAAGGATGTACGGTAAGTGACAAGTTTGAGGTCCTAAGAAAGGACTTGAAGGTCTAAGAATGGATAGAAGTGAAGTTAGGAAGATATGGGGTTAGGAGAAGATGAAATTGGATGAAAAGTATCTACAAAAGGTCTAGAGCATTTATAGTCAAGAGGAGCTCTATTTAGAGTTTATCAAATAAGGTCTGAGCTCCTTCTAAATAATCCAAAGTATTCGGAATCAAGAGTCGAGGAATTATTTTTCTAAAAATAATTATCCGAACTTTTAAATAAAGAATGGGCTTTTATTTTTTATTTTAATATCAAATAACATGATAATATCTCTTGATAAAGCAATTTAATCTCTTTCAAAATTGTTTGTATCAATTTAATTCTCATATTGTAGCAAACTTCTTTCTTAATTATTGAATATCGTAAGTCATATTATTATCATAATAAGCAACCCCTTCAAACTAATTGCAGATTATGAATTATAACAATCTCATAATTAATTAACTAGTTTAATTCTTACATTGGTGCATAATAACCAATTCCACCAATCATTCATATCTTATAATTTAATTGCTCCAAAAACATCAAAACGAAATAAAAAATCCTTTCTTTCATCATCTAAGACCTTGAAATTTTAGATTTCTCAATCGTGCTTAAAAGATCATGTCTTTAATCCTATCATGGATTAGAAAACATGATATTTTGGTATCGGAGCTATGATAATGATGCATTATATGAGAAATTATGGTAAAACCTAATTTTTCTTGATAGATTTGGTTATAACGGGTTGAAATTAGATTATTTACTTATGGTTTGGTGTGATTGGTGATTTTAGAGGTGTATTGTGGCATTTGTTTGTAAACTGTGTACGGACAAAGGTCATTTGCTATGAAGCTCTTAGAGTTCAAATTTAAGTTTTTTCATCAGCGAGGTTTGAAGATTGGTTCATGAGTTTAGTTATAACACTTGTGTCATGTAGTCATCAATGGAAAGAAGATTTGATGAAGGTTTATGCAATTATTTTATACATTTTGGGAACATCAAAATCAGTGTTGGGCAAATAAACACAATCCTACCATTAGCTCGGTCATTGGGAGAATAAAAGCTGCTACCTATAAATGGAATAACAGGAGATGTCTTCTACTAAGTAATGTAAACAAACAAGTATTGCAAATTTGGAGTTTGAAATGTATTATCGAGGAACGTGGCTAGAATTAGTTTTATGGTGTGGAATAGTGAACCGAAATGTATTTTTGCCATTGCCAAGTAAGTAGCTGTCTTAGATGTGGAATTGACTAAAACATTAGATATAAGGAAGCTCATCTTTTTGCTAAATCTCACAAATGGCCATATATACAACTTAAATCAAATTGTGCTTCATTTATTGCAAGTCTTCACGATATTAATAGAACCTCTTAGAGAGTTAAGCTATTGGTGCAAGACATCATTAATCTTAGAAATTCCTTTTTTTTTTCTTATTTAATTTTATTTTTAGAAAAGGTAATACTTGTACTGATTAGGTTACATATCTAGGCAGAAATAATAGGGTAAAATCCATAGAGATAACAATTTCCCATCTCTTTTAGTTGCTTTTGTTTTTTGCTACGCATTGTAGACTGCCTGACTTTTGATTTGGCTCATTTTTTTCATTCAATAAAGTTC
Organism: Lumnitzera racemosa; assembly: GCA_024138005.1. Classification (NCBI taxonomy): domain Eukaryota; kingdom Viridiplantae; phylum Streptophyta; class Magnoliopsida; order Myrtales; family Combretaceae; genus Lumnitzera; species Lumnitzera racemosa. Next base: position 3,702,688 of record JAMXBC010000003.1, read on the forward strand.
TTAGTTGTCTAAAACAAAAGATTACTTATTGATTCTAGATCATATTAATATCGTAATTAATTAAAAAGTTTGATTCTTAAAGACTTTCTTCTCTTCTTCTTGTTTTTCTTTTATTAAACGTGAACTAAATGCATGTGTGAATTGAGTGGTAACAATTTGGATGAGCTACAACTATTGAGTAATTAGATTTCCATCTTAGTTATTGAACTTATTGTGTGTAGATTGGAATTCTCGTTCACCAAATGATTTTAGTTAAATAAATTTATGCTTAGCAAATAAATAAATAAATAAAATGTTTGATTCTAAAGTTGGTGCATAACATCTAATTCCACCAATCATTCACATCTTAAATTTAAATTGCTCCATAAGCACAAAAAAAACTAGTAAAAACATTTTTAATCTAATTCTTAGTTTATGGTAGACTTCCTCCTTAAATATTGGATATTGTGAACCATACCCATATGGTAATAATCAAGCCTTGCAAAATTTTAATAGATTTAGTCATATCAATCTTGTAATTAATTAACTAGTATAATTTTTGAGTTGATGAATAGCATCCAATTACATCAATCATTTGTATCCTTTATTTTAGTTGCTCTATAAACACCAAAACCAAATTAAAATTCTTTGTTTGATTTTCTAAGATGCTAAATTCAAGTTTCTCATAATTGAATAGTAGTTGTGCTTTAAAGATCCGTATCTCTAACCCTATCTTAGGAGTGGGGGCATCCAGAGGTGAAGAGGAGAAAGACGGGGAGTAGGGTGTTTCAAGTTTAAGTACCTGTATAGTATTTCGAAAGTAGTGTTATGTGCCCTACCAATATTTAGCCAAAGAATTGAGTCCATTTCCTATGGTCATATACCTTAAGAAAATTTCCAAGGCTTGCTAATTATTTCAATTTGGCCTTCTATTTTAGTGAGAAGTAGTAACCAATGTGTAATTAAATATATCTCTATGTTACTTTGAGGTAATAAATAGCACAATATAAAACATTTACCAAAATATATATATTTTAAATTGTTTATCAATTGTTTGATGAGTCTACATATAATATTCAATTAAACCTTTACTTGTTATTAGGTCTTAAGTTCAAAGTTGTTGTATATTTTATATTAATAATCTTTTACTTATCAAATTTATTATTTATGTTATCTTTACAATTACTCAACAAAATATTTGGCAGAGTAAAATCTATATATATATTATTTAGCTAAACATAATGAGAAGACAAAATAATCTTTGTTTATAGAGGTTCGAAGTTTATCTGGGACCCAATAGCTCCTCTAAACGGAGAAGAGAACAAGAATCGTTATTACTCCAAGTTTGTCACTCTGCTTCTTGTTCTTGTTCGGTCATCATTATGTGATCGGTATCTGTTCTATAAAGGAGTCGTTACTAACCGAAGTTTGTCGCTCTGCTTTTTGTTCTCTTTCAGCCAACCAAATTTGTCGCGCTTCTTGGCAAAGTTCAGTCATCATTATGTAGTCTGTATCTGTTCCTATATCCTTCAAGTCAGCACCTTCAAGAACTTGTACCACTTGAAGCATTCTCGGGCGTTTCTCTGGGACCATCAACGTGCATGCTAAACCGAGTTGGATAGCTTTCTTTACATCATCCTCCATACAATTGCCTAGCAAGTCGGGATCAAGAAGCTTATACATCTGATTATCTTTCAAACAGCTTCGCACCCAGCCAGATATCCTGTCACCTTCATTCATCATTATATCAGTTGGTTTTTGACCTGTAATGACTTCAAAAATTGTTACCCCAAAACTGTAAACATCGATTTTCACCGAGCATTTCCCTTCCATCGCGTATTCCGGAGCCAGGTATCCAAATGTACCCATGATACGAGTACTATAGTAAACATCATGGTTTTGCAATTCCGAGACTAAGGATGGGACTCGTTCTTTCCTTTTATCCAAAGCCATAGCTAAACCGAAATCTCCGATACGGGCCTCCAGGTTCTCATCCAATAAAATGTTTGAGGGTTTAATGTCGCGGTGGATTATCCTGTTATTATGCAAGTACAGAAGTCCTCGTGCTGCTCCAAGCAGAATTCTTTTCCTGGTAGGCCAATCGAGGGGTGGTTGTGATTGATGTTTTCTCAAACGAGAACTTAGATCCCCATTGACTTTGAAAGGGTACACAAGCAATTTTTCTTCAGGCTTTTTTGACACACAGAAGCCAATTGCAGCAACCACATTTCGGTGCCTGATTGTGCTGCCTATGTCAACTTCTACCTGGAATTGTTCCGATCCCTGTCTTGAAGATTGTTCTAGTCTTTTTATGGCCACAAAAGAGCCATCAGTTAAGAGTCCTTTGTACACCTTTCCATATCCACCTCTGCCAACGACGAACTTATCACTGAAGTTGTACGTAGCTACTTGTAATTCCTTAAGAGTAAAGCTTCTAAGATTGGATTTTGAAATGACACCCGAAATGTCGAGGGGGTCGCTTGGCCTTTCACGGCGGGCCTTATTGATCGCTAGGACGGTAAAGAGATGGGAAGCAGGAGCAACAACACGGGAAACTATGGTCTTGGTGCAGGTACGTGTAAAATCAGATGATGTGCTTGATGAAGATGTAGAGGAAGCAAATTCACCAAAGTCAACGGGATCTTCTGTGAGATCGATGGTGCGGAAGTTGAACACCATGTTCGCAATTAGATCTTTTAATCTTTATGCTCCCAACAGATTCTATGGCGAAGAAGATGAATAAAAGTGTTTAGCTTTTTTCCGGAGGCTGATGATTGAGCATGACCATGGATTTCTCGGTGGCGACATTTGTAGAAATTTGCAGCATCCAACATGCATGACGGCGCCGAGGGATTTCTAGGAATATTCGGAGAATTACTCATCGAAGGAAGCCTTCACGCGTGTCTCGTGATGCACCAGCCGGCAAGTTAGAATAAGCCGCCTAATTGTCTCAGATTTAACTGCAAAACCTATCCTTACTAATTTAATTCCTTTCTCTCCATCCTCCATTTCTTTTTCTAACACGTAAATCAGTGTCTATAATTTTTGCCGTTGGAAGTCAAATGAGATTTTCTTTAGCAATTTCTCTCGGCTTGTTAATTTGACATGATGGGGATTACCTTTTTCCTTTTTTTTTCTTTTCTATTTTTTCTCAAAAAATAAAAAAAATGCAGCGATTTTTTTTCTTTTTTTTAAATTAGGAATACCAAGGTCCAACAACATTATAGACTATATAACCCTAAACAAGAAATGCAATTGTTTCAAACGCATAAAATGCTATCATTTCTCAATTCTTGCCGATAGTTAATTAAGGTCTGCATGTATTGAGCCTGCAAAATATCACACAGTGAAGGAATGCTGAGGAGTTGTCTAGTATAATCACTCCGATACTTAAATTAGTAGTGAGCTCTTAATAGCATATAATACATGAGGGTAATACGTAGGCTTAGAATGCAGAGTGTATAAAGAAAGTTACTGTTGGGTAGTAGTATAGTATTTATAGTGGAGTGGAGTCAATAGTTGAAGAACAGTTAGTGGGAGAGATCTTTTCCCGCAAATATGAGAGAGTGGAGCTGTCATACCTAATATGTTCCTAATATTCAGGACATGAACGTTTCATCCTTATTTTGCGGATTATGGCTGTTGCAGTACTTCATAGGCCTAAGCAGTTCAGGCTTAGGCCCAAGGCCTACGAAGGTGGGCTTAAGGTGGCTATGTTTAACGAATCTGGTCAGGCCTGAGGGGTTCATGCTCAAAGTGTCCTGTCAACACTTGTACACCCCTACAACCTTATTACCAGGGAAGAGGCAGGGAGAAGGAATAAATGGGCTACTCAGTTGTAACCGATCTAGCTTCAAGAAGTTCAATTCGATGCCGTGGTGTTGATGTGATGAGATTGTAGATCCGAAATGATGGGTAGTTCGAGGTGGCGAGGTTTGAGGCCGAAAGGCCCGAAGTGGGAAGCCATTCAAAGTGGTGGGTCGCCAGTTTGAAAATGTCTGAGGCTAAGTAAGCAGGGTGGTAAACAGTTGTTATGGGGTGAAGTGTCGAAGACCCTTAGGTTAGGGTGTCAGAGTAGGATACCCTTGCAACTTACTGGGCAACTGCGTCATGTCTTAGCCATACCAACCAACTAGGAGTTAGATGGGCCTTGAAGAAACTTCCTATGGAAGGAATTTTTTCAAAATGCAACTTTTGCCTACTTATATTTCGTGCATTAAATGCGATATGATAGATGTCGTACTGTAGCGAACTAGTATGCAACTACATGCCTTCTACCTCTTAAAGGTAACCATCGGATCGAGATGCTTTCTACGTACCTATTGTGCAGCATTCCAAGGGATTCGTGCTTATACGGATCCTTATAGCCACCTATACAACTTCTTAGGTAGATTGCTTATAAATGAGAGTATTACAGAAAAAGGGTGCTTTTCTATAATCTTCTCGCTTAGTCTTTGCAATTTATGCATTCACATTTGAACTCTCAAACCTCTTTTAGAAGTTTCAAGTCTTCTTCAAGAATCACGATCATGTCGACCAACAGAGGTAAGGCTAGCTCCTCTTTGCCACTACTTACTTTCAATTCCGACTCTACAAGGAGTGGTTCCCCTTAAGCGTTGAAGGGTGAGGTCTCATTACTAGCATAACTTGACCAACCTACGAGGATGGTCTTAGAAGTAATAGACAGCGCCAGAATCATCAATGTCATCCCTAGGGGCATATATGCAGATGTTCTCTTGCCCCCGCAAAGGATTTATTCGACGCTCCTGGTATAAGTAAGGGCCTTAACAGCCGTGTAAGTAAAAGTAGGCAATTTGCTCCCAATTGGATCATCAACAACTTTCTTGTGGGAGTGATTCCTGAATGGCATATTAGGTTGTCGAGTAGACAAGAACAAGTGGCCCTGCTATCAGGAAGGTTCTTTACAGTCTTTGAGAAGTGCTCGAAATTCGAGTAGCGTCTTCCTCCAAGTTGTTTTGAGAAAAAGTTTTTCAACTATCACCACTACAATTCATCATAAATCCCTTCCAAAGGTTGGAGGGTATTGAAGGCTTTTCAGGCACTCTGTAAATATCTAGTGATAAGGGTTACTCCCAAGCTTTTCTACCACTTCTACATGTGGAAGAATGTTGGGGAGTGGCCTTACTTCTAGCCACGTCGAGGGAAGAAATTGTTCTATAACCTTGTTAATTCGGTCAAAGGCTGGTAAGACAAATATATGGTAGTTGATCTGCATGAAGAGGTTGACTTCTAGACCCGATGGACTGAAATGGTTCATACCAAAGGTGAGAAGAGACTTAGTCCCAGCAATACCGAGGTCGTCTAGGAGATCTTGGCCTTCATGGTGCTGAAAGGTAGCCAAGAGATCAATGTTACGAAGACTATGAGAGGTATTTTCGACTCCCAATCTCCAAGCTCTTCCCCAACATAAAGAAGATTGTGGTAAAGAAGTAGGCTGAAGGTACAGGTTCGTTCCTATGCGCATGTTTGTTCTGCTAGTATCGAGATGCTTCGTCTGACGCCTATAGGATGGGAGGACCTCCTTGGTTGTACTGGTCACAGTGGTGTTTTGTGAATGATAATGGTAGTTTCTTTTGATTTATCCTTGTTTTCTTTTTCTAACTTTAGATCAGCTTTCTTATAGGCAAAAATTTGGCTCTAGGGATACCTCATCCATCTATGGACAACCTAATGAGCCAATGCCAAGAGCGAACCAAGGCAAACCAGCTAATAGGAAAGGCAGTAAGACCGAAGCCGGGGCCTAGTAAGACCAGCAAAGCGTGACCAAAGTCTTCAGGAGATTCCCCTCAATATCCGGGATGAGCTAGTGGACATAAAGCCTTTGGTTATGGCTCTGCCCATTCTTGTCCTCATCCATTTGTTTGAGCCCATCATCATGGGCAATGAAGGTGCCGAAGCGGTGGGGCCCGACGTATAAGTTCTTTCTCTTCTAAGGGTGGTAGAGGGAAAGGTTGAGGAGGGAGACACTTCTCTTGTAGCTACAGGCTAAAAGCGCAAGGCTCTCGAGGTATCTAAAGAGCTAAGTCCAAGGGCAAAGAAGCAAAGGCCCTTGGTGAGGGATCCTTTGGCCAGAAGAAAGTGGAATGAGTGGCCTTTAGCTTATCCCTACTAAAGCGTTGATGACGTAGGGGACAGGTTTTTGGACATCCTCAACAATTTTAAGAAGATGGGGCTAAGGCTGGACTTATTCAAAGAAGCACCATATATTTCTTAGGATGAGGTGCTGGAGAGGGGGGGGCCTCGAGTTGGAAATGAAGAGGGCCTGAAGGAAGATCCTAAGGCTAAAGTGGGAGGTTCGTATCGACAATCTGACACTGCAACACCAGACCCTCAGCTATCAAGCTTCAATGGGGTCTTACACCCCTGGTGATTAGGTTATCTTGGAGAAGATCGCCCAAGATGGTGGGGACAACCCCATATAGACTGCTGGTTACTTGAGTACACTAATGTGGTAAGTAAGTCTTTATTGCTATTGTGGTGTTGTACTTTTGTATCTTATATTAATTGTCGGTTTTGTTTTCATCTTGTAGTACCATGGCCAAGTGCTCCTTGAATTGATCAAGTCTCATGCCACTCAAAAAGAGGTAACAGACTTACGAGAGGTGTTGCATCAGCAGAAGTAATGCTTGCTAATGGTAAAGACTTCTGGCAGGAGGTACATGAGTAAGTTTGCTAAGGCTAATGTATGCTTATGCCACTCTCTTGTGTAGGTGGCAGGGCTTCGTGAGAAGCTCAAGCATGCAGAGCAAGAGAGGCGCAAAGTTGAGAGAACAGCCCAAAAGGTTACAGAAATGAAGGCTTGGCTAGAGAACGAGCAAAAGAAGAAGGCTCATCTGTCACAGAAGTTGGATGAGAAAGGCATAGCTAGGGCGTAAATTGAATAAGAGAATGCCAAGTTGAAGGCTTCCGTAGCCAAGATGGAAATTGAGATGGCGATGAAGGCATTTGAGTACGAAGGTGTTAAGGCTACTTTGCTAGAGCTAGCCGATTTGAAGGTCACTTTGGAGCAATAGGTCGGGGAGCTGTAGGACAGAGTTTCAAAGATGGAAGAGATCATCTCTAAGATGGAAGAGTAGGGAGGTCCTCAATGACGTTGCCGCTAGAAAAGCAATCGCTAACTACAGGACCATCGAGGAGTAGTTAGAAGAATTGGAGGACTTATCCATTGAATCCACCTGCTTCACTCGAAGGGAAGTTCTCTCTCATTATCCAAACCTGGACTTAAGCTTCCTCGAATTTCTAGACTCCCCAAAGTTTAATGAGAAAAGGGAAGCCTTGGTACAAGTAATAATGATGCAGGCGTGCCATCAGCTGCTGGGGTAGGGTAGGGCGGGGCAGGGCGCCTCTACATCCACCTGTGCCTCAACAACCTAGTAAGAGGCTACCTTAGAAGCTATCCTTGGGGAAGATCTATTTGTAGGGGATCCTTCTGCCATTCCTGGTTCACATCCCTTAGGCTTCGCTCTAACTTAAGGCCTATCGTATGAAGAGCCTACGGATCAGCACTTAAAACAGATAAATGATTTGGATTTTTCGAAATTACCAAAGTTAGTTGATCCAAAGAGATAATAGGGTTCTATTTTTTTTTTTGTTTTTTTTTTTAAATTAATGTAATTAGGGCTGGAATGTTGGCCTTTGCTCTATAATTAAACAATCATGGAATAAATAGATGAATGTTTTCCGAATGTCCTCTCCTGTTCTTTGTTCGCCTTTGAATGTATCTACTAGAAAATTTCTATCCAAGGGAAGTTGACCCTTATCGAGGTTATGTTGGGGTAGCTCCTCCGCACAAGGGGTATTTTCTCTTGCTAAGGTTACTATAAGAGGTGATTAGGTCGATGGTGTTTTGACTTACCCAATGCGTAGGAGTTCCTCTATGTAAGGGATGTTTCCCTTTACTGAGGTTACCCTAGGAAGGATCAGGTCGGTAGTGTTCCGACCTACCTAATGTGTAGGAGTTCCTCCATGCAAGGGGTATTTTCCCTTACTGGGGTTACCTTAAGAGGGGTTAGGTCGGTGGTGTTTTGACTTGCCAAGTGCATAGGAGTTCCTCCATGCAAGAAACGTTTCCCTTTGTCGAGGTTACCCTAGGAGGGGTCAAGTTAGTGGTGTTCCGACTTGCCCAAAATGGAGGAGTTCCTCCATGTAAGGGGTGTTTCCCTTTATCGAGGTTACCTAGGAGGGGTCAAGTCGATGGTGATCCAACCTGCCTAAAGTGGGGAGTTCCTTCGTGTAAGCAATGTTTCCCCTTATCGAGGTTATCTTAAGAAGGGTAAGGTTGGTGGTGTTTCGACCTACCCAAGTTGATTATCCATGTCTCTTTGGAGGCTCGTAAGGCAAAAGAAACAAAAAGAGAGAGAGAGAGAGAAGTACGTAATAAATTGAGAACTTTTATTTCGACACAATTGAAATAAAAATTGTACATAAACAAATTTTAATCAAAATAGAGATGGAGATTATTGGCATTCCATGTGCATGAGATGAGCTCACCATCCAATCTTTCTAGCCTATATGCTCCATTGCCTAGTCTCTCCCTAACCCTTACCAGGTCTTCCTAATTGGGGGCTAGTTTACCCTACCCTTCACGTAAACTTGTGCCTTTTAATTTTTGGCATACTGGATCACCGAGCATGAACTCCTTATGTCGGACGTTCTGATCATAATATTGGGCAACCCAATGTTAGTATGCAGTCACCCTAGTAACGGCGAGGTCTTTGATTTCCTCAATGGTATCAACACTTGCCTACAGTAGTAAGTCATTTAAGACGGTGTCAAAGTTCTGGGTCCAGATGCTCGAGAGCTCAAGCTCGATTGGGAGGATCACTTCTAACTCGAAAGCAAAGTGGAAGGGGCTCTCGTCCGTAGAAGTATAGTAGGTGCTCTTGTACCCTTACTGGATATTAAGCAGTTTGTCAACCCAAGCATCTTGAGATCGGTCCACATACTTCTTCAAGCTATCCAAAATGACCTAGTTGGTTACCTTGACCTATCCATTTAATTGGGGGGTGAGCAACCGGAGTGAAGTGCGAGGGTGATGTGATGCTTGGCGCAAAAATCCCTAAACTTGGGGTTGTCAAACTATTGATCGTTATCCATGATGAGTGCATGGGAGACTCTGAACCGGGAGAGAATGTTGTTTCTGATAAAAGATTCAACACTTATCTCCATGATTCTAGCCACTGCTTCAGTCTCAACCCACTTTGTGAAGTAATCCACAGCGATAATTATGAAACACCATCCCCTTGATGCTATCAAGAAAGCGTCGAGGATATTAATCCCCCACTATGCGAACGATTATGGGCGGTACTCAACGTATGACTGATTGGAGCATGCTTTTAGTACTATGGGCACTTTTGGGCTATGGCCTTCGCATCTTGCCTCATGGTGGGCTAGTAATATTTGAGTCGTAGCGCCCATAGGTACAGGGCTTAGGACCGAATGTGATTGCTATACACTTCGGCGTGTATCTCTTCCATGATGTGCAACCTTTCCTCTTTTCGAAGACATCGAAGCAAAGGAAGGCTGACTCCCCTACGATACAAGACATCGTCAATCAACATATAATTGGTAACGTGGTACCAAAGTTTCTTCAACTCCCCCTATCCCCTAACAGCGTACCTTGCTCTAAGTAGCTCTAGATAGGATCTATCCAACTTGGTTTGGGTGCCTTTGTGGTCAGTTCCAAAACTTCAATTAAGTTCGAGGCTATGCTTTTTTTTTTTTTTCTAGCAGGTACTCTATAAAGATTTTTCCATCCTTCACTTTAGGTTTTCGTATGCTTGTGGAGGGTAGCTTGGATAGCTAGTCTACTACATAATTTTCCAATCGAGGGATCCTTCTAATGTCTCATGAAGAGAACTCTCCTAGGAGACTCTTCACTTTCTTGAGGTACCTCGTTATAGTCTCGTCTCTTGCTTCATATTTGCCTTGGACATATTAGACGACTAACAAAGAGTCCAAGAAGATTTGCAACTACTCAACACTGATCTCCTTGGCTAGTTTGAGACCAGCAATAAGTGCTTTGTAATCGGACTCATTGTTATAGGAATCAAATTCAAACTTGAGAATGTAGCAGATGGTGACCTGGTACAAGCCAGTTAGAACCAAGCCCATGCCTCTACTTGCCAAAGTAGAGGAGCCGTCGACGTAGAGAGTCTACACCGGTTTGTCATCACCTGGGGGTACTTCCTCCTCTCCTGTATACTTTGCCATGAAGTTAGCTAACACTTGTGCCTTGTAGATCGTTCATAGATGGTACTGGATTCTATACATGCTCAACTCCATCGCATACTTCATCATCCATCCATACACATCAGGTTTCTACAACATGGTGCACTATAGTTGGTCCGTGAGTACAATCACCTGGTGTACCTGGAAGTAGGGCCAATCGTTGGGCAGTGATGACAATGTTTAGCGTGAATTTCTCTAATCGAGTATACTTGATCTCAAGCCCATGTAGTATATGGTTGATATAATATACTAGCCTGTGTTCTTTTCCCTCTCCTTTGACCAGCATAGAGGAGAGTGCCCAGTCGCTTATAGCCAGGTATAAAAATTGGTCCTTCCCTTAAACAGGCTTAAAGAAGACCAATAGATGAATGAAGAAGTCTTAAAGTTGCTGAAAGGTGGTAGCGCACTCAAGAGTCTACTCAAAACCCTTCAGATTTTTAAGGATTTTGAAAAACTCAACGCATCTATTAATGCTCCTTGAGATAAATTTGCTCAAGGCAACCACTGTACTAGTAAGCTTTTGTACTTCTCGGACTGAGTTCAGAGGCTTCATTCCCCTAATGGCTGTGATCTTCTTGAGGTTGGCCTCAATACCTCTTTGCATGACTAGAAATTCAAGGAACTTGCTAGAGCCGATATCGAAAATGCACTTCTGAGTGTTCAACTTCATATCATGCATGTGCATTTGGTTGAAGGCTTCCTAGAGGTCCCTGATACGATTGACCAGCTTGTGGCTCTTGATGATCATGTTATCGACATATACCTCTATGTTACACCAATATGGGGCTTAAACAACTTTGTCACCATTCGCTGATACGTGGCTCCAGTGTTTTTTAGTCCAAATGGCATCATAGTGTAGCAATATGTACGATAATCGATGATGAAAGAGGTATGGACTTCATCCTTTAGGTTCATTTTGATTTGGTTATATCCCAAGAAGGTATCCATAAAGCTTAGCAGAGCGTATTCTAACGTAAAATCGACAAGCTGGTCGATCTTAAGGAGGGGGAAACAATATTTAGGGTAGGCTTTGTTGAGGTTGGTATAATCGATACACATGTACTACTTCCCATTCTTCTTCTTAATTAGTACCATGTTTGCCAGCCACATCAAGTACTTATCCTCCTTTACAAAGCCAACTTCAAGCAGCTTCTACACTTCCTCTTCAATTGTCGCCTACAGTTTTGGAGCAAAATGCATCTTTTTTTGTTTGATAGGCTATACTATAGCGTTAATGTTGAGGCTATGGGTCATTAAGTCGAAGGAAATTTTGGGCATGTTTGACGTCGACCAAGCAAACCTATCCGAATTTGCCCGTAGGAGGGCAATGATTTCGTCCTTCACTTCGGTTAGAGTCTCAATCTTGACTTTCATGGTTTGGTTAGGTGAGGTGCCGATCTGGACATCTTTTGTTTTTTCTCCAATCTCACCTCTCTCAGTTGGCCTCTCTTACGAGCCTGTTTCTAGGGTGAAGACACCATCCCCTTTGACCACCCTGACACAGAATTCTCGTAAGAGTTTTTTATTACATTTGCACACTCCCTAATAGGAATTAACCCCTTGGACTGATCATAAGAAGCCGAGCTAGAGGACTTTAAGGGCTCGCATGGAAAATATTAGCTCTAAGCCATAGCTAAGGTGGGGACTCCTATCCTGATCTGGCCTCTTGTTGACCTGTTTGTCAAATCCTCGTGTATGTCTAACATGCTCCTGCCTAATAACAAAGTCCTAATCTAGAATACAGCTTAGAACTAGCCGAGCCAAGCTACCGACTTCACCCACTAGCGTATAACTTCAAGACAACTAACCTTTTGCTAGGTTGATTAGTTCTTGATGGGATATATATTAGGTCAACCCTGGACTGTAACGCATTCCCATTGCCTACGTTGTATCATATCTTAGATGTCCAACCACCAAGCGACTCATATCTTTTAACACAATGTTCTAAGAATGATCCTTTCTTTTCATACTGTATATTCTTTGTCTCTTTTACCCCTTTTAGTATGTCTTATGTAACCTAGTATAGAATGCCTTTTTGTCTTTTCATACATATAAAGCAACCCCAGTGCACAAGTATACAGACCCCTACTTTCCTTATACGTAGGCATTCAAAGTTTAACACAAATTTGCTAATTTCTTTTCCTGTTTCCCTTTTTGGTTCATTAGTTGTGGTGCTTCTTCGTATGTATGATCCCGGAGACGTATTAGCCCTACCCCAATTGGCTTCAGGAATTTACCTTCAAGTGTAAGGAGATCACCCCAAATGCATTTAGGCTCAGTCTTTCTAAGAGCGCATTGTAAGGGAAGTAGCAATTGATCACAACGAACTCGACAAGTCGTTGTGCTACATGGTTGTCATCGCCAAGTTCCATGTCCAACATGATGATGCCCTTAGGTTGGACCGTGCTTCCATTGAAGCTGATTAGATGTAGAGGTACGACTTCATTTTAATTGGTAGTTTCTTCTTCATCCTCTCATATGTATAGAGGAAGAGTATATCGGTAGAACTGTCGGTATCTACCATAATCTTTAGGATCTCAAATTTTGAGAACCTTGTCCCAATCATAAGGGCATCTTGGTGGTTGGGGGTTGGGGTATTGACCCCTTTAAGGTCGACGTCGGAGAAGGAGATGGAAGTATCTAACTTCTATCTCTTCTCTCTTACTGCTAGCACCTCAGATAAGGTGTTAATTGAGCTACTTGTGCTCGACTGGCTCCTAAGGTATAGCCCCCCATGATCATGTTTATAACCCCATTGAGGGCACGATTGTTATGGCGGTTATTATTCTACTCAGTATAGATATCCTCGGTCCGTTGCCTTTGAGGTGCCCTATCTCCATCATCATTTGAGCAGTTGTCACTCCTCCGATGGTCTATATATTCATTGAAGAAGCTACGCTAAATGGCATATTCAATGGCGTTCTTCAACTGGAAGCACTCTTTGGTGGTATTGTCATAGTCATCATGGAATTGACAATATTTGTCAGAGTTCCAATAGCTAGGGTTCCCCTGCATTTTGTACGATCTTTAGAGTAAGTTTTGGTGCTTCACTTTGGAATAGACCTAGGAAATTAACCTATTCAAGGGTGTATACTAGGTGTAGATAGGGGGCGGGAGTGGGTCATGCTCGGCCCAACGCTTCTTCTTCATTGAACTCTCCCCATCTAATCTGCTCAGTAACCTACTACTGAGGTGATCCTTTACAGAAATTTTCTCCTTATCCTACTTTCCACTCGACCTCTCTTGGTTGGCATCACACCTGGTGCAAATGTTGTCTTCCTAATCGATGTACTTCTAGGCTTTATTCCAAAAGTTGGCTAGGGTTTTCGACTTACTTTTTGCAAGCGATCAAAAGAAATCTCCCAAGGGCTAGATGTCAAGCTGGATAGCATAGACAGCAACTCCCTTATCTAGTTGAGGGATCTTAACCACTGAGTTATTGAATCAAGCTACATAATCACACAAGGACTTGCCTTCACCCTACCTTACCAGGTATAAGGACAATGTATCCTTGGAAGGGGGCTTACTTGCCTTGAAATGCAAGCCAAACTTCTTAGCCAACTCATTAAAGGAGTTGATGGAATTGTCATGAAGGTGGTTAAATCACATTCAAGCACCTTCCTTAGAGTGTTTGGGAAGGCTTTGCACGTGATCAAATCCTCATGATCGTGAAGGTTCATGAGGGTGCGAAAGTAGAGTAGATGGTCGTTTGGGTCGCTCGTGTCATTATAATGGTCTAGGGATAGCAGTTTGCCATTAGGAGGCAGCACTTTATCTTGGACACCCTTGGTGAAGGGGGTCTTATTCCCGGTGACAACCCAGCGTCGCCAGTAGGCTTGCTCCTCTTTTACTCAAAGAGTTTCCTTACCATAATATAGAATTCGTTTAAGTCAGCATCATCTACCGGGTGAGCTCGTTGCGTAGTCGAATGAGCTTGCATTCTTTGCAAGTCAGCATCTTGCTCTTTACTAGCTACAACTCGATCACGAGTGGTCGTAGACCTTATTGGCTATTGATGCAATGGCGGATCAAGTTATTGATCCCTACCGTTCTGCTGTTGCTGTTGGGTGTTCCATTTGATGTAAGCATTTGAAGCTTTAGGATGGTGAGTTTACGTGTTGTGTCACTTTGCTTCGTCTAGGTGAGCACGAAGCATTTTGTTCTATGCTGCATACTCCTCGGCTATGCATTCCATATGCATCAGATGCTCCTCTAGTACAGCCCTTAGGAGGGGCTGATTGCCCTCAAGTTGGTTGTTTAGCAATGGTTGGTTTTTTTGTCTGTTGCATTGGGACATTATGTCAGAAGGATTGCTCGCAAGGTATGTATTTAATGTGTTTAAAGTTTTAGGTGTAGAGATTAACTTCTTCTCATAGATAGCGCTAAATGTTGTGACTCAGTTCTTATTGATAGTTGATTAAGGTCTACACGTATTGGGCTTGCAAAATAGTGCATAATAAGGGGACACCGAGGAATTGTCCAGCGTTGCTACTCCAATGCTTAAGTTAGCAGTAGGCTCTTGATAGTGTAGAATACATAAGCTTAAAATATAGAGTGTGTAGAGGAAGTTATCGTTGGGTAGTAGTCTATTATTTATAACGAAATGAAGCCGACAATTAGATAACAGTCAGTAGGAAAGATCTTCTCCCGTAAGTGTGGGAGAGTAGAGTTATCATGCCCAACGTATCCCTAATATTCAAGACATAGCCATTGTACTCTTATTTTGTAGATTATGGCCATTGTAGTGCTTCATGGGCCTAGGCAGTTCAAGCTTAGGCCTGAAGCCTACGAAGGTAGGTCTAAGGTGACGAGGCTTGACGAATTTGGTCGGGTCTAAAGGATCTATATCCAAAGTGTCCTGTCAACACTAATCAATCTTAGAATAAATGAGAGAATGCTAAAATTATCATTTAAATTTTGGATTTTTAATTTTAATTTTCTATCAAACTCTTAAATTACAAAATAGCTTGTAATTGAATTTTTACTTATCAAAATTTGTACCTTATTTCTAATTATTTACACTTGTATCTCTTCAAGCGTCATATCATCCTTTTACAAATGTTAAAGAAACAATATTTAGCAATTATGAACTTTAAATTTTGTACATGAAATTAAATATATAAAACGTTGATTTGATATGACTTTCAATAGTTATAAACTTCAAGTGTAAAATGGAGATAGCATGTTATCTCAAAATTACTTCGACTAATTTGATAAAATGGTGAAAAATGGGCAAGAAGCCTTCATTTCATTCATTATTCGGAGAAAAAGACCATTAAAAGAAAAGAAAGGACCATCATATTTCATGGGCATGGGTAACGCATTTCTATTTGGGATCGGTCTCTTGAATCCAAGGCTCGACTTTCGATTATGTACTTGGCATAACCGTGATTCCGAGGGGTTGGGGGGAGGAATGTGGTTGACGTACTTATAGTATGTGCATAAGAAAAACTATAAAAGTTATTTGTGTAGAAATATATATATCTTAGTTATGTGATTTATAAAAATGGGAAAATTGATTAAAAAAGAGTAAAAATTTGTGCAAAATTAGAAAAAGGGAGGAAATGGATGGACAGTTTTAATTTGTTAATATTTTAAAGCATTATTAATCTTATAAAAAAATTTTTACTTCAAAGGTAAAAACTATATAGCATAATAAAGCGTATAAAAAATACAACATCGAAAATGGCATCCTCTTAAAATTAAAAACCAAAATTTAAATGGGCTGTTATTTCATGAGACATGTAACTACCATCTTAATACATAGGGTCAATTCAACTCCCGAGAGCCATATTTATTCCTGTTTGTGATGCTCTCACAAAGTTAGCCATTAACTGATAGAGTTCTTAAAAGTTCCACCGTAACTTGGCTAGAATAACAGAAAATTAATGAGGCGGTAATGGTTCCTGCAATCAATACCTTAATAATCTCATTTGACACACAGAAAAAGTGCTAAGTGTGGAAAATGAAATAATCATAGCCCGTAGTATTATTGATTGCTATATGGGATGGTCAGGAGATGGAAAGCCGAACTAATAGGTACATCGAAGAAATAGGTGAGTTTTGTAACGCATCCCTTATAAGTGACTTATTTAACTCTTAGTTTCTAAAAACAGCTCGTCACTATCATCCCCGAGATAAAGATAATATAGAACTAGTAATCCACTTATCATACACTTCACATAATATCTAATTTCAAATCACCTTTATTCACATAATAGCACTACAACAAAAGTTTTTACAAGCCTAAGTCTAAGTCTGAACATCACAACTATACAACTCTTATACAATACATGTTCCTGTTAAGATATCCATACATAATATAGTTTCATAAAAAAATCTATACATCACTTCTATAATCTTATGTTGAGGCCTTTACAACATAACTTAACAGTTTTCCAGTATACCTCCTTCCTTGAGCTTAAATCCAAGTTTATAACTTTTTGCCTCTTAAAAAAAGATGTACCTCTTAATCATACTAAAGTCTTCTCACTTTCATGGTGCGTGTTTCCATCTAACTCCTTTCCTAACTTGAGGATAAGCTTATCTCATCAGCTTGTTGTAAACTGAGTGAGAGTAGATAAACTGATAATAATACATATAAAATCATAACACAATCACCCAGCAACCTATCATTTCTATCAAAAAAACTCATTAGTCCAAACTTGACTTGCTTTAACTTACACTTACACAACAATAGTTGCATGGTTTTATAAAATCAAATTAATGCGAGTAAAAAGTAGTAAGTATATTGGGTCAAACAAATAGTATAGTTAATGAGTGAAAGTCATATTCCATAGGGAATAGTACTTCTTAACCATGATAGAATTGTCTAAAGCTAAGCGATTCAATAAAAAGATTCAATTTTTATTTTCTAAAAACCAAAATAAACTACTCTAATTAAATTGGATTTCCAATACCTAAATTGAAGCTTTACCCTTAATTCGAATTAGCCATTCTCGAAATGCGATTAGAAAGGACCTAAACACAATCTTAACTTAACATGTAATCCAAAAATACTTCAAAATACATGTTCAGTAAAGTCATAACCAATAACTCAACTACAAACACATAAATTATTAGCACAAAATACCAACTAAATACTCTAACACAAATCAATTCATGATATTAATAAAACTTAACAAGAACAAGTTTCAATAACATACATAATACGGAATGAAGAAAAGAAATAGAAAAACCTTGTCTTAGAGATTGCGTATCCGAATCCATGTACAAATAAAGTTTTCGACTTGTTTTAGGGTTGGAATCCTTGGAAAAAGTTAAAAGATAGAAAATCTTGTATTCGAAAATAAAAGCCCTAAATTTACTACTAAAATGCTATTCGATGTTGTGAACTATTGAAAGTGAAAAAAATTAAGGTCTCTATTTTGCATTAGCTCCCAAAGTAGTAAGATGTGATGTACACTTTGGGATAAAACTTGATTGATTAGGATAGATTAAGGTCTCTAGGTAGGGTCTAATTTTGAGAGCTAAGATCTTTGAAATAATTTTGTATAAAGGCTAATTGGTGAATTTTAATATTTCATTCACTCCGAGGGTTTTCAATACGAGTACGAGGAATGTTTCATTTATGTTCCTAGGGTACAATCGATTTGTAAATATTTCAAAAACTAGGGAGGTGACTAACTTTTCTACTATAGACCAACACTTCTTATAGAACTTCACATGGAATCCATTTTTACCTGGTGATTTCGTGGACCCAATTGAATTAAGGGCTCTCATTATTTCTGTTTGAGTATAAGTTTCAATAAGAGTAGTTTTCCAAGTAAGTTAAGCCACCATGCAATGTTCTAGGGATAAGGTTCATCATGGTGATGAAGGTTTTGGAAGTTGTATATAATTTACCAAAGTAATTTTGCATGTGAGCCTCCAATTGATTGTGATCAACAATCTAATTCCCCATATTATCTCTTAGGCACCAAATTCCATTTTTCATCCTCCTTGTGAAAACTAGAGGATGATATTATTTCATGTTTCTTTTCCTATCTAAGGTCCATTTGAGTTGGGCTTTCCATTTCCAAAGGTATTCCTCATGTTGCAACGTTTGTTGTAGTTGTGCCCAGAGGTCTTGCTCATTGGATATTAGCTGTTGTGTTGGGTTTTAAGCAATTTGTTGTTCTACATTGGACAATACCTTTAGAATTCATCTTTCCCTTTTTCTTAGTCAGCCAAAAGTATGATGTTTCCATACACATGCCTCCTTTTGAAAGTCCTGAATAGAGTGCAACAAGTTATGATTATTCTGTACCTAAATTGCTGCAACAAGACTATGAAAGGAAGGGTATGAGAGCTAAAAAGGTTGAGATCAAAAGGATCTATTAAATGTTGGGAAGTGTATGGGGGCAAATTATTTGAAATTGACTTACCTAGATGACATATCATTGCATTGGGGTGAACTTTCCTCCAAGCATTATTAGCCTATTGGTAGGCTATTATTGTTTGTAAAAGGGTAAGAAATAATGGGGCAAAATAATAATAAAAAATAGCCAAAAATAAAGGAGAAGAAATGCTTAAAATTTGGGCTTGTATGTAAGCGAAAAATCTCAACCAAAGAAGGCCCAAAAGATGTAAGGCTTTGAATTATACGTCTAGCTTAAAAACATAAACTCTACATATCCATCCTGTAATCCCCACAACTAGCCATTCGAGGTTTCGATCGGTTGAAAGACTCGATCGAACCTAAATTATAAAGTAAAGCTGGAAATATTAGTAAAAATGACCCCGTAAACTTGAATTTAAGAAAATAAGTAATAAAATAAGAGACTGTAAAATTTTCAAATTTTAAACATAATGATTACTAATTACTGAAAAGGCAAAAAGTGTAATCTAATAACTAATAAATTACTAGAGATAGATTATATGTATACTAAAAATTTTAGAATGACCAAAATAATAATTAGGAAAGTTCACATGTACCCCACATGTATTTACGTATAGATAAAAATACGCAAAATTACCTATATTGGCCAAAAACTTAGTAAATAATTAAAGAAAATTATAAATTAATGGTGGAAAAATCAGAAAAAAAAATCAGAAGAGTGTGGAATGATGCAAATTTGGTCGTGGCAAGTCAGATTCTGAAAAAGAAAAATCAACCAATTAAATTAGAACAACACAAAAGCCAAAAATCAAGGGATAAGGCAATTGTCTTATCCAATTTAATGCACAATAATTACACTAAAGCTCTATAAATAGCAAGAAAATTCAGAAGCTCATTTGGATAGATATAAATCAGAGAAAATCAGGGAGAGGCGAAAATTTGAGAGAAAAATTCTGTTTAGAAAAAAATTAGGAAAAATTGTGCAATTAGGACCTTTAAAAGGAACCCTCACCAGACGAGCAGCTGGAAGTGGACGGCCACCACCACTACTCAGTGGTGGCAGCACCCAAGCCTGCTGAGAAAGCCATAGCGGCCGGCTGTGGTCGAAGCCACTTAAATCGGTGAGTCCAATTTCCAACCCGATTCTTATGTAATTTTGTAAAAATAGTAAATATTATTAGAAAATTATGATTTTTTTATTCTGGAATATTTTTATATGTAGTTTGTAGGAAAAATATTATTTTGATGAAAATATGTCTCGTGATATAGGGTCTTTAAGAAATCATGCAAAACCGAGCATGTTTTGGTTTAGAAATAAATGATCTTAGGAGTGTAGTTTCGAGCCCAAAATTTTTGTGTAGATTACTTAGATGATATAGAATAGTGCTATGAATCCCGTTTGCAAAAATTAATTTCTGAAATTTTTAGATAATTTTTAAGCCTTAAAATGAGGCATAAAATGGATAATTTAAGGTTAATTAAGTAATTAAATTATTAATTACTGACTTAGTAAATAAGTAGATGTTTTAGGATGTGGAAATTTGATGGAGTATGATACTTGTAGCATTTAGGGTGTTAGATGTAATTATTAGGTTAATTATATAGTAAATGATTAATAAGGAAAAATAGTTAACTTTAAGTTAAATTTGTAAGTTAGGGAAATTAGGAGTAAAATCTAATTTAAGATGAATTTAGACATTTTGAAATGATAATTGATGTTTAGGGATGGTTATTAAAGTGATAGAAATATTAGAAATGCATTATGTACATAATAGGCAATAATGCATAATATGTAAATTTTTGAAAATATAATAAATAGAAAATATTAGGATAAAAATTGATATTATATAAATAATAGGGATATATAATAAATCTGATAAGAAAATTGAATTTATGTAATTATATGAAAAATGTAAAAATTTCTCACATCATGAGTAGATTCGGTACACTAATATAGATTTAAGTGTACCGGGTAAAATAAATACTGACTAGAGATAATGATGGTATTTAGGAGAGCGGGAAGTAATGTGATTAATTTCACATTATGGGTTGAAACGGATTTCTAGGGTTGGAATCTAAAACATTACTTAGAAATTGAACTAAAACCTAATTTAGAAATCGATGCGAAAACCGAACCTAAACCTAACCCCAAACCTAGAATAATTGTAAAAGACTTAATACCTAGATAATTAGGCATATTAAACCTTAAACAAAACCTAACAATAAACGTTATAGGATAAAACGAACCTATAATAGTTATATGAAAAGCTGAAACCACGTTTGTATTATAGGGATGATCGGTGATGGCTTGAGCAAATCGAACCTCGAATGAGTGAGCGAGGAGTCAAGGTAAGTTAGGATTAATACGATGCTGTATTTTGGAGGCTTAAGATTATGCTTGGTTGTGCTTGTTAGATAGTTGAATGTGTGCATGTGCTTGATTATAGGTGATGCTATGATTCTGTTTGTTGTTTTGGCATATATTGTATAATTTGTATGTAATGATTAATCATCCTGAACTGGATTTAATCAAATATACAACCAGTAATCATAATCAGACATGCATGGCAACCCGTTAGGGGAACTTAGGACTCTCTGGCCAAATACCGACCCCTTCGAAAGAGATAGCGTAGGATTGCAAAATGGTCTCTTCTTCATCCTTAGTTGAACTAAGTGACAAGAGAGGAGGTCGTGGCAAGGGTGAAGACAGTGGTTCGAAGGTAGTCGCAGGAGGAGTAAGGTCTCCATTACACAAGCCTGGGTTTGGTCGTGAGCTGTTGCATTAACGGCAACTCCTCAACCCAGATTAGAGTAGGCGTAATTTCTCTAATCTCACGACGGGCCAGACAACGTCGTGCGATGGCATTTGCTTGCACATGCATTGCACCTAATAAGTGATTGAAAACCTTGTTGTGTATATTGTATAGTTTTAAGTCTCCATCCTAACTTACTGAGCTGTGGTTACTCATATCCATATAGACGTCATACAGGTGTTGGCTAAGAAGCGGCAAACAACAACTTTGAAGCTAGCAATTGCTGGATCCTAGGGAGTGAGGAAAAATATTTGAAGAACAAACATATATTCTTAAGGTCTAAGTTTTTATCTTAGAATTATTTTATTCATTTTGAATGATGTAATAACTGAATTATAGTATATATATATATAGATTTTCTCACTTTCCTAGGTAAATGCTTTATTTAAATTACAAATTATTTACTTCAAAGTGAGTTAGTCGTGGACGCCTTGTGTAGATCAGGTCTAAGATAGCGGTTGTAAGGCCAACTTCTATCTTAGGATGGTTTACACGGTGGGGCTGTTACGACTCGACCGCTTTGAGGTATGACATATCCCACATCACAAACACAAACACAAAACCCTCTTACCTATCACAAACACATAGCCTTCCTATCCTTAATACCACCCACACTTAATAAAATTTCTTTTAATGGCGAGGAATAATTTATCCTAAATAAAAATTGTTTTTTAAAACTAGAGAAAGCATAATTCTAGTTTCTTCCTAAAGGTTATTGACTTGCACACTCGAGTTGAATAAGTAAATCTAAAATAGACCTTCTCATCAAATCATCTTAAAACCATTTGACTAAAAGCCTAAATTCACAATGCTAAACCGAAAAAAAAAACCTAATAGATTTATTAAGGTGTATTACTTGCAAGCTATACTATAATTGTTGAAATAGTAACAAAGAGTGTAATCTAGATTGAAAGTGTGTAAGAAAGCCCTCTTTAACTAGATTGATCATTGGTTACTTTTTCCTTATGAAAGGAGTTTTAAAATCATAAGGCTTTACTAAAAAGCTTAACATCAAGGTCAGGAGATATTTTAGAAAAACTAAAAAGAATATGAGATGCCCCACATGGCTATCAAGGAAGAGGATGGTTATAACAATTACTTCTTTAATAAGAATTTATACCCATTAGCAAACTTTCCACAAAAAGAAAAAATACAAAAGAATAAAGGGAAAAAAAAAAAAAGAAAGAGAAAGTAAGGGCTTATTACAAGTTTTTTTTTTTTTTTATCTATTTTCAAGTCCATGTTGGCCCAAGTGGTTAAACTTTTAATTTATGACATCTACTTCCTTTTCAATGTGATCATACCTTTTAAATTAATCATAATAGTCTAAGCCATTCTCCATGATGTAGTTTTTTTTTTTTTTATGTCCATTAACTCTTTTTCAAATGAAAGGACATTATCCCTAATTCCTTTTTCGTCATTAGTCGTTGTTGAGCTTGTTTTTTTGGTTTCTTTTATTTAATATTGATTTCCCATTTCCAATTAATACTAAATCCTAACTCGTACTAAAGAAATCGAGAAATTTTGGTTTTTTTATTTATAAACATTTTTTAAGTTTCCACTCAACCAGAATCGGGAAAAAGAAAAGAAAACTATAATCAATTAGGTAAATTAATTACGATTCAGCTACCGGTCTTTGATTTCAATTTAATACAAACTAGAAGAATCTGAATCCGAAAGCTAACTTATTAAATCCTAATGGGTATCACTATTTGTTTACTGAAATTAGGATTATTCTTCTAAATTATCATTTTTAATATCTTTAAGAAAAGGGAAAAAAAAAACAAAACAAAAAAAAACCTAGGTTTCTACAAATTTTATCATCGCTCCGAAGGTGCTTACGTACCCACTAGCCGAGATCAGACGATCGTAGTTCTTTCTAAAAACTTTAATGTGTTGATTGATTTTAATTTTTGAAAACTAATTGAGTTTACATTTTAATTGATTCGATTTAGTTTTAAAAAAAAATCTAAAGGGTCTTAACTCTTGAGTGTTTTTGTTTTATAAAATAAATTCTCTAACAATCATATTTTTTAAAAAGGTCTTTTATTAATTTTTATTTAAAGAAAAACAACTTTCTATGTGATAAATTCTTAAATAAAACCAAATCTTAAAATATAACCAATCCTAACAATCCCTAAACTAATGTATACAACTATCTATCAAAATAAATTAATTCCATATAATACACTTGTATAAGAACTAATACTAAAACTCCTAAATTAACATATACATATATTATATATTATATTAACTAATAAAATATAACAATATAAAACTAATCTTAACAACCCCTTATCTAATATCTATATATCCTTATATATATATTATTACTTATTAAATAAATATTCACTTAAACCAATATAATATATCTAATCTATATTGTGAAGAAAACTAATGCTAAAGAAGTACCTTAAACTAATACACACACACACACACACACACCATGTTAAACTACTAAATTCCTAACAAAATAATAATATAATATGATAATAATAAATCAGAAATAAAAAAAAAACTTGGACAGAAATCGAACCTGACTGTGAAGCTACTGTACGGTGAAGAAATTCTAATCATAGTTGAACTATAATGACCATAATTGCTGATCATGAGTGCTATAGTGCTTGTAGACAACAGGAAGCAATCAGAACAGAGGCATACGTGTGCTGCTAGACAGTGTAAGCCCCACAACCAGTCATTCAAGGTTTCGATTAACTAAAAAATCCGATCAAGTCTAAATTATAAGTAAAGCTAGAAATATTAATAAAAATGATTCCATAAGTTTGAATTTAAGAAAATAAATAATAAAATAAAAGACTATAAAAATTCTAAAATTTTAAGTATATAACTTGTTATTTATCGAAAATATGTAAAATGCATTCCGATAATTAACAAATTTCTAAAGATAAATTATACGTATACTAAAAATCATAAAATGAAATAAATAATATTTAGAAATATCTATTTGTACTATATATGACTTTACATGTAGGTAGAAATACGCGTAATTACTTAAAATACGCGTAATGTGCTAAAAAAATACTAAATAATTAAAGAAAATTCATAATTAATTAATAAAAAATAAAAAAAATTATAAAAAATAAGGAATGATCCAGAATTGGGTCGTGGCAGCTGGGGAAAGTAAGAAAAAAATTATCCAATTAAATTACAATAACACAAAAGTCAAATTTGAAGAAAATAAGGTAATTGTCTTATCTAATTAATGCATAACAATTTTCCTAAAGCTCTATAAATAGCAAGAAAAATTCAAAAGCTCATTTGATCAGTTTAGAGAGTGAAAAAAATAACCAGAGGTGAAATTGAGAGAAAAATTAGGGTTAGAAAAAAAGTAAGAAAAAACTGTGCAATTAGGGCCATAAAGGGGAACCTACACCAGACGAGCAGCTGAGAGTGGACGGCCACCACCACCACACGGTGGTGGCAGTGCATAGACTAGCCGATAAGGCCACGGTGGCCGGAGCCACCCAGATTGGTGAGTTCTATTTCTAACCTAATTTTGTGTAATTTTGTAAAAATAATAAATATTCTTAGAAAATTATGAATTTTGTTATTTTGAAATATTTTTGTATGTAGTTTTTAGGAAAAATATTATTTTGATGAAAATATGTCTTGCGATATAGGGTTCTTAAAAAATCATGCAAAACTGAACGTGTTTCGGTTTAGAAATAAATGACCTTAGGAGTGTAGTTTTGAACCCAAAATTTTTGTGTAGACTACTTAGATAATATAGAATAGTACTATGAAGCCCATTTTCAAAAATTAATTTTAAAATTTTTAAATAATTTTTAAGCCTTAAAATGAAGCATAAAATGGGTAATTTAAGGTTAATTAAGTAATTAAATGGTTAATTACTAATTTAGTGAATAATTATATGCTTTAGGATGTTGAAATCTGATGAACTATGATACTTGTAACATTTAGAGTGTTAGATGTATTTATTAGGTTAATTATGTAGTAAATAAGTAATATGAAAAAATAGTATATTTTAAGTTAATTTTGTAAATTAGGGTAATTAGGTATAAAATCTGATTTAGGATGAATTTAGACACTTTGAAATGATAATTGACGTTGGGAGATAGTAATTAGAGTGATAAAAATATTAGATGTGTATTATGTACATAATAAGTAATAGTACATAATACATAATACATAATTATTGGAAATATAATAAATAGAAAATATTAGGATAAAAATTGATATTATATAATTAATAGGGATATATAATAAAACTGATAGAAGACTTGAATTTATGTAATTATATGAAAAGTGTAAAAATTTCTCATATCAAGAGTAAATTCGGTACACTAATAAGGATTTAAGTGTACCGTGTGAACTAAAATACTAACTAAGGGTAATGATGGTAATTAGGAAATCACGAAGTAATGTGATTAATTTCACTTATGAGTTGAAACGAATTTTTAAGGTTCGACTATAAAACAATACTTAGAAATCAAACTAGAACCTAATTTAAAAATCGATGCAAAAATCAAACTCGAACCTAACCCCAAACCTAAAATAATTGTAAAAGATTTAAGACCTAAATAATTAGGTATATTAAACCCTAAACAAAATATAACAATAAGCGTTATAGAATAAAACGAACCTATAATAGTTATATGAAAAACTGAAACCACGTTTGTATTATAGGGAGAATCGGCGATGGCCTAAGCAAGTCAGACCTCGAGTGAATGAGCAAGCAGTCGAGGTAAGTTAGGATTAATACGATACTGTATTTTGGAGGCTTGAGATTGTGCTTAGTTGTACTTGTTAGATTGTTGGTTGTATGCATGCGTTTGATTAAGAGTGATGCTATGATTTTGTTTGTTGTTCTGACATGTATTATATGACTTATATGAAATGAATGATCATCCTAAACTAAACCTAATCGAATATATGACTTGTAATCATAATCGAACCTACATGGCAACCCATTAGGGAAAACCTAGAATTCTCCGGTCAAATATCGACCCCTTCGAAAGGGATATAGCAGGATTGCAAAGGGTCCTTTCTTCATCCTTAGTCGAACTAAGTGACAGGTGAGAAGATTGTGACAAGAATGAAGTCAATGGTTTGAAGGTAGTCGCGGGATGAGTGAGGTCTCCATTGCATAAGCCTGGGTTTGGTCGTAAGCTGTTGCATTGATGACAACTCCTCAACCCGAATTAAAGCAAGCGCAATTTCTCTAATCTTATGACGGGCCGGACAACGTCATGTAATGGCATTTGCTTGAACATGCATTATACTTAATAAGTTGGTTGATAACCTTGTTATGTTTATGGTATAGTTTTAAGTCCTCCATTTTAACTTACTGAGCTGTGGTTGCTTACATCCCTTTAGATGTCGTGCAGGTACTAGCTAAGAAGCGGCAAACAACTACTCTGAAGCTAGTAACTACTGGATCCTAAGGAGTAAGAAAAAAATTTGAAGAATAAACACATATTTTTAAGGTTTAAGCTTTTACTTTAGAATTTTTCATTTCTGAATAATGTAATAACTAGGAAGTATATTATGGAGAAATATTGTAAACTTTAATTGTAATAACCGAATTACAGTGTATATATATATTTCCTCACTTTCTTAGGTAAATGATTTATTTAAATTACAAATTGTTTACTTCAAAGCGGGTTAATTGTGAACGCCTTATGTAAATTAGGTCTAGGATAGCAGTTGTAAGGCCAACTTCTATCTTAGAAATATTGTAAACTTTAATTATAATAACTGAATTATAGTGTATATATATATATTTCCTCACTTTCTTAGGTAAATGATTTATTTAAATTATAAACTGTTTACTTCAAAGCGGGTTAGTCATGAACACCTTGTGTAGATCAGGTCTAGGATAGCAGTTGTAAGGCCAACTTCTATCTTAGAATAGTTTACACGACAGGGCTGTTATAACTCTGCCACTTCGGGGAGTGATAGACAGCAATCTTGTTACAGCGGCGACATTGGCGTGTGGATTGTGCAATCTACAATGTGCTGATCACAAGTTACTGTTGTGGACGCTGGTCAAAAATTGCTGACGTGCACCAGGAACTTGAAGGCCGTAGTTAATGTCGATCTGTTGTTCAAACGTTACGGTGACAAAGATGGTTCTCTACTACTCCTTAATTTCTCTTCCTTAACTTTAATTGGCTGTTGTAAAGCTCAGGCTGATGGTGTAGAAATCAGTACTATTAGTTGTGTGGGTCGTTGAACAAACAATATGTTGATTGGGTTATGGCTACTAGTCGTGCATGGCTTGTGGCATCCAGCAACAGTGGTCAGTAGCATGGGGATCGCAGTACATATTTGAGAGAAGACGTAGCTATTGTCGTAGATCAATGTTAGATCAAGGGTAAAAAGACACTACTGCACTTGTTGTTTGGATCGTTGACCGCGGTAGTATTGAGCAGTAAAGAAAGTGGGCCGTGTAAGAGGTTTCAGTTGTCACTGTCATAGATGGTCTCATTAGTAGTAGTGGTTGAGTGTATTAAAGGCTGTGAGAGGAAGGGCGCAGCATGGTTATGAGTGGAGGTTGTGCAATAGATGAGGCTCCGAGTCACTGTGAGGATGTTTGGTTGTAGTGCTGTAGTAGTATGTTAAAGTATTGGTTGGCGATCGAAGCTATTGTAATGGTGTTTAGGTACCATACGAGAGGCCGTGACAGGGGTTATTGTGCGTAGTTGGGGGATGCTATTGTGTACTGTGTTGACTAGCTTGATGTACTATGAAGTTGCTTTTTTCTTTTTTCTTCTTAGAGCGTGAGTGTCCTCTTAAAAAAAATTCCTCAATTCGTATTTATAAAACTCAAAATCATATCAAATCAAATCTCTTATATTGATTTAAATTTGACTTGATAAAAATTAAATTAGACTTAAATCATTTATATCAATTCAAATCTAATTTAATAAAAATCCAACTAGATTTGAAACTTTTGTAATGATTTAGATTTAATCGGATTAGATTAAAAAATTCTATTAAATATGAATCTTGCACACTAAACTCACTTTTTTGCAAAAACATAAAAATAAGAAGATACAGATAAAAGATACATGTGTGTCTAGCAAGACTTTAAATGCTCCAATGCTTATCAATTAGGCCGTTGGTCTATTCCTTGACATTTAATACGATTGAATTGTATTTAAAACATACAACTCTCTAAAATAATTATTTGAACTAAGCTAAAACGATTTACTTTAAAACAATTTACTTCCTAAAAATTCTAAAATAATAATTTTTCCTTTTCTAATTTTTTTTTGTATTTTCATCATTTTTTCAAATTTTTATTATTTTTTTTATTTTTGAATTATGACTCTTTTTGTAAAAAAATTTAAAAAAATAAAATATTAAGATTACGAAGAGGCAAAAATTATGTGTCTACAATGATTTTTACCAAATTCTCCCTTTATAGATTTTTCAAGTCAAGAGGTTTTTCAAAATTCATTACATCTTGCAATTTTTTTTTTTTTTTTTCAATTGGCATATAAGGTCTTTAGCTAACCCGTACAGTACTTACCCTTTGTCCAAATCTTTTTAAGGTTCTAATTAACTCAAGGAGGGCTATCCCACCTCACAATTCTCTTTAGAGTTCTAAGCAACTCAAGAGCATAACCCCATCTCAAAATTCTCTTTAGAGTTCTAGCTAACTCAAAGAGAATTGTCCCATCTCAAAATTCTTTTAGGGTTTTAGCCAACTAAATGAGCGTTGTCTCGTCTTGATTTTCTTTTAGAGTTTTAGCCAGTTCATAGAAAGCGATCCTATCTCAAATCTCTTTTAGGGTTCTAGTTTACTTAAGGAGGTAAAAGAAGCCTTGTATTATATTGGGAACAATAAAATTCTTAGCATAGATGGCTTACATGCTAAGTTTTTGAAAGTTTGTTAGGAGACAGTAGGGAGGACGATTTGTGATAAAATAAGAGATATTTTTAGAAGTAGGAAGATACCTGAAGAATTGAATAAGACTCTTGTTGTTCTTATACCAAAAATAATCAAAGCAAATAAGGTAAAAGACATTAGGTAGATCAGCCTTTATACAACTTTGTACAAAGTTGTAAGCAAATGCCAGTATATTGGCTTTGACCATTGCTAAACAATTTAATAAGCCCAAAACAAGCAAGTTTTTCCCTAGACATTCTATCAAGAGTAACATCGTTGTTTTTCAAAAGGTTTTTCATTCATCAGGGAAATAAAATGGGGGAAAGAGAGGAATGGTGATCAAATTGGACCTTAAGAAAGCATACTACCGAATGGAATGAGACCTCATTCATAATGTGATAAGCATTTTGCACCTCCCAGAGCACTAGATAATCCTTATAGGTTCATGCGTAAGCAATATCCAATATTACATCTTATTCAATGGAGCAATGACTACACCTTTTCATTCTAATAAGAATTGAGATAAGGTGACCCATTATCTTCGTATTTGTTCATTCTTGCATGGAAATGTTAAGTCAAATGATGCATCTTAAAGTGCCTGAACGAACATGGCGATCACCGAAAGTACGGGGAATGAATATTGATCTCTCACATCTGTTCTTTGTGGGTAATTTACTCTTAATGGGAGAAGCATCCAAGGAAAACGCTAACCAGATGAAGGAATTCATTGAATCCTTTTGCAATTTATTTGGCCAAAAAGTTACATTATGTTAAATCCTGTATTCTCTTTTCTAGAAATATGGTAATGGAGATGAAATAGAAAATCTTTATTACTTTTGGGATTACACTGAATGCAAACTTAATGAAGTATTTAGGCATACCAATGAAGGAGCAAGGGAAGTTGAACAATGCGGACTTAAATTTTGTCCTGGAAAAGTTAAGGAAGAAATTATTAAGTTGGAAGGAATAATTGTCAGGCATGGAAGGAAGGAAACTATTAGCAACAACCACCTTAGAGAGTCTTATAAATTACCATGCGCAAGTCATCCCAATATCTAAATGATGTGTAGATAAAGCTAAGAAGATCCATCAAGATTTCATCTGAGGTTTAACTCCAAGAGTGAGGAAGTTGCATCGAATTAGTTGGTCAAAATTGAAGTGCCTTAAAGATAGAAAGGGACTTAGAATGCTGGATATCCAAAAGTGAAATCAAGCAAACTTTGCTAAACTAGCATGGCATCTAAAAAGGAAAAAATTACTCTAGACTAATCTTATAAACCAAAAGTACGAAACTAGTCAGGGAAGTAGGAGAATTAGAAGAGGCTCATAATTCTTTTAAGAGCTAACCAACTATAAATTTAGTGGAAGACAAGGTTCATGTTCGATTAAGGAATGGAAAAAGTGCAAAATTCCAGACAGATGTCTGGGTTGGCAAAGAAAAAGTGAGTAAATAGATATGAGCCTTTAAAAAAATTTGATGATACCCTTTTAGCGAACCAAGTATGGAGTAATGAAAGTAGATAGAATGAAGATATTGTTGGCTATTCCTTGGATGAAGAAATCAAGGTAAAATTGGGCAATATATTTTTAGAGGCCAATGGCAACCTTAAAGATATTTATTGATGGCCACACGAGGTAGATGGAGAACTGCCTTCCAAATCAACATACAAAAAGATGTATGATGAAGATGAGGTACAATAGAATTGGAGAGAAATGGACTTGGATTTGGAAACTTCTTACTAGCCCAAGCATATAGTTTCTAGTATGGCACATTTTTTTATAGGGGAATAACCACTAAGGATAACCTCATGAAAAGAGGATGTTCAATGGCTTTGTATCCCTCTGTATGAAAGGGATATAAAGCCATTGAACAAATTTGTGAATGGAGTAAAAGAATTAGAAAAGCATAGGAGTAGACGTGCACAATAAAGAAAACAAATTTGAAGATTTGAAAGTATAGATTAACGCACACTATAGAAAATCCAAGAAAGACTAGTCGAAATCATCTATGCTGAAAAGAAATTAAGGTGTTAATTGGTAAAAGAGTATCCAGATGGAAAGAAATATAAGGATTTTTAGGCTAGAACACTATCTTCAAATTGCACACAAAAATTAGAAGCCAACAAAAGGTAGGCCTTCAGCAGGAAATAAAAATTGAAACTTAGAAGATGAGCTAGGAATAACTGTACAAGAACTATAGAGCAAGGTTAGATTAGAGTAAGTTGCGATGGATTGAAGACAATAGGAACTTAGGGATAGGAGCTCTCTATAGAGATCATGAAGGTTTAGTCATTGGAGGAGTATACAAGTAGGTGCATGACCTGCTGCCTTTAGAAGTGGAACTCTATGCAGTGGTGGAAGGTCTTTAATTAGCGACAGAACTAGGTGACTCGTGTGTGAAGTTGATTTCCAGCAAGCAGCGGATTAGATGAAGAATACATAGTGGGCTTAGATTTATGCAATCCGATTTTAAGGAAATGTCATCATTTACTTACTTGTTTTCTAATGTTATTATAAATAAGATGAATAGGGAGCTAAATGGTGTTGATCATTTGACGAAGGAAGGACAGCGATCTTTTGAAGATATGTTGTTTTTTTACTACGTTCCCGTGTTTCTTTTTTATTTTATTTCTTGTGATTGGACTCTTATGTTTGACACAAGTTCTTGTGATAGTAGGGAACGGCCTCCTACTATTGTTGACACTAGTTGATGTCCTCTTTTGTTTGACGTTGATTTTTAATGACATCTTTATTCGCTAAAAAAAAAAGAAAAAAAGAAATTGTCCTTTTTTTCCTTTTATAAATATGGCTTTTTAGGTAATTATACATAATATGGGCTTATTATCATTAGGTGTCTATATAATTGTAATCTAAGATTTTCATCGTTTGGGCAAAAGGAAAAAATTAAAAGTTAAAAAGAATTTCATCGTTTGTTCTTCCACTCAGAACAATTACATATAATTTCAGATATTTTACAAATCTCATCAAATGTATATCAAGTTAAATAATCATTTCAAAGTTCACCTTTCAAATAAATACTTTTATTTTGACTTAGGCATCTAATATACTAAATGGACAGTTTTGATTTTAGAAGCCAATGGATTAATTAATAACAACATAATAACCACCTAAGCCACTTTCCGTAACTAACTGTACAATTAAAAATACAACGTTTCCAAATGAAGACTAATTAAACCCATCTAGACATTTGTTCATAAAACCGACATCATGTTTACATCTACCAACATTTTACCCTTCCTTTTCTATTATAAGCTTTGTATTGCTCCCCACTAACATGTCTACGAAGGAAAAACTTCAATCTAAAAACAGGAAGACTCTTATATTTATAGTTTTTTTCTCCACATAAGAATATTAGTACAGTTGTTATTCTATTCAAGAAATGGAGGGTTTACCAAAAGATTGTATCACTTCAATTCTCTCTTTCTGCTCGCCAGCAGATGCAACCAAGTTCTCTTTGGTGTCTTTTGCTTTCCAATCAGCTGCTCAATCCGACGTCGTTTGGGAGAAGTTCTTGCCATCTACTTATCATGATATTCTTTCAAGATCGGTCGTTCCATCGGAATGTTGCTCGAGCTATATGTGCGTCTACGTGACCCTTTACTCATGTATCATGGAAAAAATTACACTGACATATAAAGTGAAAAAGAAAAACAAAAAGTCAAATATTACTTTTTTTGTAATTAATCCATAACATGGAGCCAGGTTCCGTTGTATTGGTGTTGGAAATTTGTTCCCGAATCAAGGTTAGAAATTTTTATAAGCTGATTGTACTATCAAATTTCATATGGTTTCTACATACACTACAATAAAATAGAGCATGGAACTATATATAACCAATGGTTTCACAAATGATAGTCATTGTTGTGTTAATTTATAGTAACAGATTCATTTTTAAAAAGCACTTATAGTAGCATTTTTTCTCTAATTGTGGCAGTACATCATATATTAGTAGCACTTTTTAAAAATCTGCATTATAGAAAAAAAAAATACGACAAAATATTTCTTATATTTTGCTTAACATTTTAAACATTAATACCATAATAATAGAGTTGATCTTTTACGGATTCATATTGACAAAGGAATCATTGATCCTACTGTTCTATTTTCTTATAGTAGGAAATTTTAGACTGGATTATTTCAAATTACTTCAAACGCTCCAAGTAATGGAATTCAACCATGTTATAATTCATGCATGAGCGGAATTATTGCATTACCTAACTCGCACATTAGATTGATAAAATCCTCGGTTTTGTCAATTTATATCCATTTACTTTAGAATGGTTGTTGGGAATCTAGTTTAGGTTAGGGATATCCTACAAGATATTTTAATGAAAACGGTGAAGTATATTGTTCAATTTTCTATTATCATTTGCCTGAATCGGACGCATTTTTCCAGATTTCCGGAGGCGGTTGAGCTAAGGTCAATGTACTGGTTAGAAATTGAAGGAAGAATGAGCTGTAAAATGCTTTCACCAAATACTTTATATGGAGCATACCTAATCATAAATATTTCTAGACGTGCTTATGGACTTGATATATTACCATTAATTACGTCAATTGAAATTGTGCGCTTGTAGTGCATATGTAAGCCGTCAAGGTAGCAAGAAATGTAATGACATGTTTCAAGGAGATGATGTACGATTTCCATGTCAAAGAGAGGATGGGTGGTTGGAGATTGAGCTTGGAGAGTTCTTTAAAGGCCAGGAAGATGAAGGTGAGGTCAAGATGATGTTGAAAGGAGTGAACGATTACCATTTAAAAGGAGGTCTCGTTGTTGAAGGCATTGAAGTGAGACCTAAGCACTTAAATTGAAACTAATGATTAACTAAAGTCCTCGAAAAACAATTTCACAATTGTTGTATTCTTTTATGTTATATTTTAGGAGAAATGTAATATATCTCTTTTTATCTCAACTGTTTGAATCGCCATATTAAACTACAACTATCTAGAAATAATTACCATTTATCTTTCAATTTATAAATTAATAGTTAAGATTATTTAGATTTTGAAAATTAATAAAATATCATCATAATATCATTATTTTTCTCAATAAATTTAGTTATTGATTACACATACCAATATTTTATGATGGATATTTAGAGGAATTGAGAAAAATAAATGGAGATGATCTATTTCTTACTAAAGGAGCTTTCTTTTATTCTTTTACATGTTCCTAAAAAGGTATATCATTCTACATCATGGGATAAGTGCATGCACTCGTCATGAGTTTTAAAAGAAGGTAAAGTACACTATAGTTTTATATGTTTCTGTCATAATTGAATTAAATCCATATGTTTTAAGTGAGTCAACAATTATATTCTTAAACCATATCGTCTTGAAGTACATATGTGCAAACGAACTAGGGTCATTTTAAACATTAATAAATTTTGTCTTGCTTGTTTCGAGATTATCCTCAGATTTCGGCTAACTTTTTCCTGAACTTTCTATTGGTTGCTTTTAGAATATCAATTTTCTTTGCTCTATCATATGGGTTCAAGATCCTTTGAAATTGTATGAACCAATGGCTAATTTATATATGCTATCTACGGTTTTGGGCATTAATAGAATTAAATTAGAATCAAATGTAGATAAATTTACCCCACTACCTCTTATACTTTCGAAAAATATATACTTATGCACTTATGAATAGCAACGATGTCCAGGCTTTAGTAATAGTTGGAAAGGTAATTACACGTTTTAAAGGGAGCTAATAACACTTATCAAAAGATAAATAGCATATGAATATTGATTATAGTTTTGGGACTATATTTACAATATACACTATTAAAAAATTTCTCCATGAAAAAACAATAGACAATTATTTTTTTTATGAACAATATGCCAATAAGCTCCACAACAATCTTTCTAAAGTTGTAATTTATACTGCCTTAAACCAAAAGTAATGAATAAATAAGCTAATAAATACTAATAAGTTCATGTCAATCACTTAGTCTAAAAGTTGCAACGATATATTAATAAGGTATTTACTGTCATAACCTTATAAACTAAAATCAATCCATCTATGTGAGACTTTACTTATCCATGATATATCACAATCTCCCTTCTCTCACTAGTAAGCACACGACGTCCTCATTGGGAAACCTTATAAATGGGCTTAGTTCTTCCCCATTTTTGATACATGGTTTGTGTCGTCCACTACCTATAAGTCATTTTACAAGCATGTCAAGAGTTATCATCCCAATGACATTTCCCCCTTCTTAAAACCTCTTCTCTAAACTAGAGTTAGATCGAAATCATCCACCCACTAGTAAAAGGTTGGCTCTAATGCTATTTTTAACACCTTTGGCAAAAAATAATGAATAATCAATTCAATAAATACTAATAGGCATAAGTCAATCACTTGGCCTAAAAGTTGTAACGTTATGTTGATAAGGCATTCATCACTATAATCTTGTAAACTAGTAGTAATCTCTTCCATAATTTATATGGGACTTCGCTTAACCATAAGGTAACACAAAACATGTAAACTAAGGCATTAGTTAATGAAACGAGCTCTGTTACTTTTGTAATTATTTGGTTTAACATCACTATTACTCTAAAGCAGCGCCTAAAAAGTCTAATAGAGTAATATATGGATTTGGATCCTCTAAAACTATTTTTTCTTTAAGTTTCCTAAAGTTGCAAATCAACAATTATTATTATCTACATTTTTCAAAAAGGTACTGTCACAAATGATATCTAAATTTTACCAAAATTTGTAATTTACTACATGTATTTTAAAAATATCATTTTACAATCTAATTGAAGTTTTTATGATCATTTTTACTACCTAAACTAATTATATTAGGTTTATTTACTAACATAGATATAAGAATGATCTAGAAATTGACCCATTGCCATTACTGGGTCTAACAACCTAGTTTTTGAAATGGATTACAACCTACTTCATTTTAAGTGCCCATTCTTACCACCTAGGGCCGATAAGTGGCTGGCGACTACCTAATAGGTAAGCAATACAATCTTACAAATAGTCACCGAGTACCCATATCCTTGAGATGGTCAAAACATTAAATTCTTGGTTCGTCCTTATGTTTAGATCAAAAAATAGACTTAATAGAGTTAGTTTCAGTATAAAAAATAACCATGAAAATTTTAATTACGTAATAAATTAATTTTTTCGAAGTATAGATAATAAATTATACATTTTGTCAAAATTTATATACTATTTGTGAGAACAACACTTGTCATCAATCGCATAAAGTGTTTGACTTTCATGGAGTAAAATTACATTCATTTTCTGGTAAAGCTACCAGAAAATACACTATTGCAAAAAGTTGGTAGTTACCAACTTTTAATATAGTTAGTAGTATGAAGAAAAAGTAGTTACCATAAAGAAAATACTTTGTTACTATATAGTGTAGAAAACAATTTAAAAAAGAAAAAAGAAAAAATTAGTTGTCAACTGGCAACAGATCCTAAGAATATCCTATCTACAACATTAACCTTTTTTGGAATATTATGTAACATAATTGGTGACGTTATCTTTTTTCAAATATTTAAATAACAACAGCTTTATTTATAATTTTAAGAAACTTTAGAAAGAAAAAAAAATTAGAGAATCCATCTTCATAGTACAAACAGAAAGTATTATTGGACTAAAAAGAGAAGCGCAAACTTGCTCTGGGAGTACGTATGTTAATCAAGTATGTCTAAGTGTTTCTAATAAGTTGGTGCCCTAGCATATTTTCGGAATAGTCATTGGGTCCTCCGATCATGTGTCCCATATAAAATTGCACCTCGAATACAACATAAAAGTTGTGAAAAAAGGTCATTCTACATTATCTTATTGATTTCTGCATATATGACAAAGGAAGAATGGTTTTTGGAAATGTAAATATGAAAATAGGTGACTATAGTTTACTCTTGGCCATTACATCTGTCTTTCTCCACTTGCAGTTAGCATTATAGGAATATAAAACAAGAAATGATTTGAGACCTTTGTTGTGATTCATCCTGAACATATATGTTTTCGGCATTTGGAATCAAATTTACTCCATATATCTTATAATCACCTTTGAAATTGTTCTGAGTAGACCCAGCAATTACGTTATAAAAATTTTTTATTTGTGGTCATAGTTGTCTTCTCATTAAATAAGCTTTCATTTGACCCAAAATTAACAATGTTAGTGAAAATATAGTCATACTTTAGATGCTATAATTAAAAAAATGAGCTCAAAGCTCTTACTTCCTTAGAATTTGGGTTATATATATATATTAACATGTCAAAGTATTAAGAGCTATGAGGTCTTATCATTTTTATATTGTAACCAAGTTATAAAATGTATATATAGACATATGCTTATTAAATTGGACTAGATAGAATTTTGTTTTACAGAATAAAGCAAATGGGGTATTTTAGGTCTCTTTG
Source organism: Lumnitzera racemosa (assembly GCA_024138005.1). NCBI lineage: Eukaryota > Viridiplantae > Streptophyta > Magnoliopsida > Myrtales > Combretaceae > Lumnitzera > Lumnitzera racemosa. The sequence goes on from JAMXBC010000003.1 coordinate 3,740,361, forward strand.
GCAATATAAATATGTTGGTTGCTAAAGTGGAGCTATTTTACTTTTTCTCACTATCTGCCCTTTTATATGAGTTGGATTAGATATGTTGATCTTGTTTCTTTAGTTTACTTAGATTTTATTATCATTTGACCGTATTGGTTTGCTAATATGAGTTAAAATGCTTATATATTATGAGATAATATCATGGTTTATATATGAACTTTACAATATTTTATAATTTTATATCTATAGTTTCAATATATCAAATTGTACACTTAGTTAATATTTCGCTTTTCACATCGCTACCTTCATCAACTCCTACTAACGCCATTAGTACAGCCATCACGATCATTCAATGTTATAGTAACACATGTAACTTTGTATTTTTCATATTCCTAATCAACTAATGAAATTTTATTAAAACCATTCACATCAAAACTTAACCAAGTAAAAAAACAAATTTATCCTTCTATAATCAAATGGTTTTAATAAACACTAGCCAAAATCTCTAAAAGACAAATAGAAGTCATAATTCACTTTTCTATGGAATTGATCAAGTAGCCCAATCTCAAATCAGTAACATAGACTGTTTAAACCCAAAATACCTGCAAATTGTGCTAGGTTTAGCTCAACATAAGTAATGAATTAACACAACAAAGAAGAAAATAAAAAAAAAAATCAATAGAACCAAAGATGCAAGAGTAAAGATTAAAACTATAACTACAATATCACTTAAGAATGTTGACAAAAACAACAACTATAGAATTGTTCAAGCATAAAGATCATTAAAGTTGAGAACTTTATATTAAATGAAGCCTTAAAATGCTTATTTCTATCATGGGTATATGTAAGTAACAAATCTGCATAAAAAAGAAGGAAAAAGAAAAAAAAAATCATTTAAACCAACTTTTACTACAACATCACTTAAGAATGTTGAAAAACCAGCAACTTCATAATCTTTCAAGCACAAAAATAGTTGAAGTTAGAAACTTCATATCAAATAAAGCTTCAAAATGCATATTTCAATCATACGTATATACAATTGAAGGGTTAAGGTTAAGATTTCCACTTAACAATGTAGAGGAGAATGGTTTTTCTTTTCTTTTCAACTTTAGAATCTTTAGAACATAAAAATCAATAAATTTAGGCATATATTTAAAGCTTTAAATTTTGTATTTTCACCATGGGTACATATAATCAAAGGATTAAGGTTAGGGTTTCTTTTCGGCATTTCAAAGAAGGATAGGTTGGCTTTTGACTTAGGTTTTCTTCTTTTATTATCTAATGGGTGAGTTTTTTCTTTTAATTGAAAAATTTATTCTTATTTGTGGTGATGTGGATGTGCATCATAGGAATTTCATTAGATGTCTAAGAATTTAAGAAATATCAATTTACAAGTGTCACTTCACTAATCATAGACTAATCATGATGATTGTAATAATGGTGTCATTTGAAATTAATAGATGTAATGACTATGACAAGAAAAGTATCAATTAGGTGTACAATTCGACAAATTAAAAGTACAAGTGTAAAATTGCAATAAATGATAAAGTTCAAGTATAAATTATAACATTGTCCTATATTTCATTAATTCTTTATCTTTTCCTTTCAAACTATTACACCATTCAATATTTTATTTAGGAAATTTTTCTAATAAATTTACCATATATATATATATAATCGTTTTTTCATGACTTTTAACCTAAAATTAGTATACCACTCAAAGTAAAGACCATGAAGGAGTTTAAAGGGCAAAAGAGTAGAAAAAGATATACCTTCTCAACATAGTCAGAATTAGGGCTTATATTCCGAGCCATACATTTGGAATTATAATGCAGTGAAGAGTAACTACAGCTACACAAGTGCAAAGTTTGCCACTACATTTTCATAACTAATTAGGATGGAGTGAAGGAAACACTACATGGTCCAATACAAGTTAAAGGTTATAAAATCTAAAATAGAGTCAAAATCAAGAGCTGATGGTCAATTGTAGTCGACTTAATTGATGTAAATTCATCAACATTTAGTAATAATCAACCAAAGCTTATGGACAGGCTCTAGACTGACAATGATACGTAACCCATGGGTCTACATATGCATTTGTTTTATTTTGTTTGGCAATTTAGATTGTACTTTCCTTGGGTATTTCATTCTTTACTATTTCATCTAATAAAAAAATCACCATCACCATTATCTCCTCCTCCTCCTCCTCCTATCTCTCCCTCTCTCTCTCTCTCTCCATCCATTGGATATTTTTTTTTTAAATGTCATCTAATCTTAAACTAATGTAATCTAGAAATTTTTTTCATGGGTAGATTTTAGTTGGTTGATTAATAGGTCAAGAAATTAATGGCTTAACAAGAAATAAAAGAACATGGTAATCACTAGATTAAAATTGTATATATGTAAGATTAACCCAAAGCTAATAAGTGTTTACAATAGGGGATATCTTTTCCAAAACCAAACCATTTTTTATGGTATAGTAGGTTATTCCCTTTAGTATCTCAAAAAGTTACAAATGAAATGCTACCTAAGTGTTTAAATGCAAAACCTTGGTTAAAAATATTATCACGACCCAAAACGATAGAATCATATTAGTTTCACCATGCAAACAATTCTAAAATAAAAGCCGATATTACAACTGTTATCTTAAACCTGATTTACACTACGACTAACTCACTTTGAAATAAATAGTAAATAATTTAAACATGTTATTTAATTATGAAATTATAAAAAAAATACATATTTACATTAAAATAACTCAAGTATGTTTACAAGATTTAGTAACTTAATCATAATCTACTTAAGTAATACATGAATTGGTATTAAAAGCTTTTAAAATAAAATCTAAACTTGAGAGTATAATTGATCTTCAGTTTTATATCCTCACTCTCTAGGATTCGGCAGTTACTAATTTTAGGATAGTTATATGGTCACTTCTTAGCTAACACCTATAATATCTATTGACATATGAGTAACCAAATTAGTTAGATACAATGGATGTATAAGTAAATGCCATCAAACGATATTATTCGATCCATCGTGAGATTAGAGAAATTTCACTTGTTTTAATCTAGGTTGAGGAGTTTAACGCACATATCAATAGCTCACTACTAAACTCAAGCTTATGTGATGGAGACACCTTTCCTCCCATGATTACCTTCTAACCATTGACTTCACTTTTATTACTTAGTTTGAGTAAGAGTGAAAAAGAGACTCATTATGTTATCTAGCGTTATCTCTTTCAAAAAGATCGGTATTTAGTCGGAGAATCTATCTTTTCCTTATTGGGTTGCTATGTATATCCATTTTAAACTTATAAGTCATATATTTAGTTAGATTCAGTTTAAAATGTTTAAGCATTTCATACAAATTTTAAGCCCCGTAATCTAGTATTTAGGGTTCAAACCGTAAAATTTATGACAATTGAGTAAATTGTCTAGTCAAGCTCAAATTTTACGAAGAAATTAGGAATATGAATAAAATTAATTTGATAGATTTAAATTTAGGAAAATAAATAATAAAATAATTAATTTTTATAATATTGAATTATATATAAATTTTTCATTATTTATCGAAAATGTATAAAATGAATTTCGATAATTAACGAATTGATAAAGATAAATTATATGCACACTAAAAATCATAAAATAACTTAAATAATATTTAAAAATATTTATTTGTACCATATCTGTATTTATATGTAGGTAAAAATATGCGAAATTACTTAAAATTCTTGAAATATACTAAAATAATACTAAATAATTAAAAAAATTCATAAATAATTAAATAAAAATTAAAAAATGAGGTATTGTTCAAAAGTAGGTCGTTGGAATTAAAGAAGAAAAATTACCCAATTAAATTTAGCTAAATAAAACGTTAAAACAAAGAAAAGATAAGGCAAATGTCACTTCAAATTGATGGAAAAAATATCTATGCAGCCCTATAAATACCCAAACTTCAACAAAAGCTCATTTCGTTCGTTTGGAGAGTAGGAAAATTTAAGAGAACCGAATAGAGGATTAGGGTTTTTTTTTTTTTCAAAATTAGAAAAAAAATTTGTGCAAATAGGGGCTATAAGGTGAATCAACACCCGATGAAAACCTAGGAGTAGATGGTAACCTAGGAGTGAATGGCCACTACCACCACTCGATAGTAGCAGTGCCCAGATCAGCAGAGATGGCTATCGTGGTCAGAGCCACCAAATCTGATGAGTCCAATCTTCCTTCTGATTTTACTTATTTTGTTAAAAACACTAAACATGCTTAGAAAATTATGAAATTTAGTATTCTAAGGTTTTTAAGTATGTAGATTTAGGAAAAAAAAATTATTTTGATGATTTTGTGTCTAAAAATATAATGTCCTTAAGAAATCTTAAAAACTCAAGCTTTGTTCGAATTAGAAATAAAAAAAAAACCTTATGAGTGCAATTTTAAACTCAAAATTTTTGTGTAGACTAATCAGAGCATTTAAAATAGTACTATGAAGAGATTTTTCAAAAATTTATTTTAAAAAATTTTAGATGATTTTTATGCCGTAAAATGATGCATAAAAACAGGTAATTTTGGGCTAATTAGGTAATTAGATGACTAATTATTGATTTAATGCATAATTATATGTTTTAGGATGTTGAAATCTAATGAAGTATAATATTTGTAGCATTTAAGATGTTTGATGTAATTATTAGGGTATTATACAGTAAATATGTAATTAGTAAAAATGGTAAATTTTAAGTTAATTTTGTAATTTAGGGTAATTAGTTGTAAATTTTAACTTGGAATGAATTTAGATGCTTTGAGATGTTAGTTGATATTGCGGGATGATATTTAAAGTGATGAGAATATTTTATGTGTATATTATGTACAAAATAGGTGATAATGTATAATATGTAAGTATAAGAAATTAATGAGTAGAAAAATATTAGGTTAAAATTGATATTATAATAATAATAGAAATATGTAATAAATCTAGTCAAAAACTTAATTTAGATGTTTATATGGAAAATGTAAAATTTTATTACATCGAGAGTAAATTCAGTAGTTAAAGTTAGGATATAGGGTATACCGTACAAACTAAAATATTAGTTAGGGGTTAAAATTAATATTTAAGATATCTGAAAATAATAAGGTAAATTTCACATTATGGGTCGAAATGAATTTCTAAGGTTTTCATATAAAACCGTACTTAAAAAAAAAAAAAACTGAACTAGAACTTAATTTAGAAATTTATACTAAAACTTAGCCTAAATCAAGAATAATTGTAAAACACTTTGAAACCTAGATAATTGAGCATATTAAAACCTAAACTAAAGATAACAATAAGTGTTATAAGATAAAACTAATTTATGAAAATTAGGTGGAAACTGAAATAATATTTGTATTATAGGAATTTTTGGCAATGATCAATGTGAGTTGCACCTCGAATGACTAAGTGAGGAGTTTAGGTAAGTTGGGATTAATATGTTACTATATTTTAGAGTACTAATTTGTAGTACTCAGAGGTTTAAAATTGTACTTGATTATATTTTTTAGATAGTCAACTATGTGCATGTGTTTGTTTCTTAGTTGATGATATATTACTGTTCTAACTGGTATTATGTGATTTGTATGAAATGATTGAGCACCATAAATTGTACCTAGCTAAATATATAACTTGTAAGCAAAAATCGAACTTATATAGCGACCTACTAAGGGAAACCTAGGGTTCTCTAACCAAATACCGACCCTTTCGGAATAGCATAATTAATCCATTCTTCATCTTTAATTGAACTAAATGACAGATGAGGAGATCATGGCAAGGGTAAAGGCAAGGGTTCAAAAATAGTCTCGGGAAGAGTGATATTCTTATTGCACAAGCCTAGGTTTGATCGTAAGCTGTTGTATTAAATGGAAACTCCTTAACCTGGATTAGAGCAAGTAAAATATCTCTAATTTCACGATGGGCCAAAAAACGTCATGCAATGGCATTTGCTTGAACATGCATTACATCTAATTAGATTGGTTGATAAACCTACTTGTATTTAATGTATAGTTTTAAGTCTCTATCCTAACTTACTGAGTTATGATTACTCACATCCCTATAGATGTTATCGTAAGTGCTAGTTAGGAGGCGACTTATATTTACCTTGAGTTTAGTAATTGCTAGATCTTGGGAGGTAAGGGAATACATTTGAAGAGCAGATATATTTTTAAGGTCTTAGCTCTTATTTTAGAATCTTTTATTTTCAAATAATATATTACTTAGGAAATATAGTCTTGAAAACATTATTTGTAATATTTGAATCCTATTGTATATATATATATATTTATACTTTCTTAAGTAAATAATTAATTTAATTTATGAACTATTTATTTCAAAGTAGGTTAATCGCGAACACCTTATATAAATTAGGTTTAAGATAACGATTATATGATTAGTTTCTATCTTAGAATAATTTACAAAGCAGAACTATTACAACTCTATCATTTTAGAGTGTGGCACAAGTCACACAAATTCAAGCTAAAACAATAAACCAGAATCATATCATCAAACTTGAAAACAAGCACATATAGGTATGCGTACAATCAATTATCTAACAAACATAACCAAGTATAATCTTAAGCTTCCAAAATACAGTAACGTATAAATCCTAACTTACCTAGACTTCCCATTTGCTCACTTAAGGTGCAACTTGCATAGGCCATTGCTAATAATCCCTATAATACAAATGTTATTTTAATACTTATATAACTATCTTATATAGGTTTATTCTATGCTTCTTTATGTCATCTTCAGTTTAGGGTTTTATTACACTTAATTATTTAGGTTTTTAAATCTTTTATAATTATTCTTACTTTAGATTAGGTTTTAATTCAGTTTTTAAATCGATCTCTAAATTAGGTTCTGATTATGAGTTTTATATGCGAACCTTAAGATCTCATTCTGAACCATTATGTGATATTAATCACATTATACTTGGATATCCTAAATCTTATATTTAGCTCTTAACTAGTATTTTGATTCGTACGGTGTATTATATTCTTAATCTAACTAGTGAATTAGCTCTTGATGTAAGAAAAATTTACATTTTTCATATAATTACCTAAACTCATATTTCATATCATATTTATTATATATTATTTTTATTATAATATTATAAATTTTAATCTAATACTTTTTACTCATAAATTTCCTATATTTACATATTACATATTGTTACCTAATATGTTCATATTATGTACATCTAATATTCCCAACACTTCAAATATTACTAATATCATACTACATCAGCAATTAACACCCTAAAACACCTAATACATACTAAATCGGAATTTTCACCAAATTAACATTAAATTTCAAAATTAAGCCCAAATATTTCCTTTTTGCTTGATTTTAAGGCCTAAAAATTAAGTAAAAATTTAAAAAATTAAATTTAAGAAAAACTATTCATAACACTATAATATATATTCTAAATAGTCTACACAAAAATTTTGAGATCAAAACTACATCATTAAGAGTATTTAAATTGAAATAAAAAACTAACTCGAGTTTAATCATTTCTTAAGAGCAATATATCCTAAGGTCTAAATTATTAAATTGATAATTTTATCTAAATCTACATATAAAAATATTCTTGAATACCAAATTTCATAATTTTCTATGTATATTTGATATTTTTAGTAAATTAAACAAATTCGGAAGGGAAATCAAAACTCACCGATTAAAGAGCCTCTAGCCACCAGTGTTGGCCACGATTGTTGGTACCACTAGGAGTGGGTTTGCCGTTAGGTGGTGGTGGTGGCCATCGGTTTTCAAGTGGCCATCGGGTGTAAGTTCTCCTTACAAGCTCTATTTAGATACTATTTTTGTAATTTTTTATAAAAATCTTCTATCCTCTCTTCTTAAACTTTCTCAATTATTATTTTTTTTTTTGGGTTTCCAACTAACTAAAATGAAGTTTGATGTGCATATGCTAAATTTGTAAATGAGTTTAGGGTTTTTCTATTAATTTCCAATCGCCACATGTCCCTTATCTCTTCCTTTTTCACTTTCTATTTCACCTCTTTTTATTGGTTATTATTTTCTCTTTAAATCACTACATGTCGAGCCCCATTTCTAGAATTCTCTTCATTTTTTTGTCATATTTTTCTTGATTTTTCTTTAATTATTTATGAATTTTCTTTCATTATTAGTATTATTTTAACATATTTTGGATCTTTTAAGTAATCTCGTGTATTTTTACCTATACTAATATAATATAAATAAATACACCTAAATATTATTTTATTATTTTTAGTATGCATATAATTTATCTCTATCAGTTCATTAATTATTAAAACTCATTTTACATATTTTCAATAAATAACAAATAATATACATATAATTCAATATTATAATAATTAATTATTTTCCTAAATTCAAACTCACGAAATTACTTTTACTAATGTTTCTAGTTTCATCATAAAATTTTAGCTCAATCATCCTAAATTTTAAAGATAAAACCCCCAACACCTAATTGGAGGGCTTATAAGTATGGTGGAAAGATTGACATGAGTTAGATTAGAACTTGAGAGTGAACAAATGAGAAGTTTAGGAAATCAAATAAAAAGAACTTTAGTTTAAGCTTAAAATATGAAAAAAATTTCATCGTGGCTAACCAAAATGTAGTTTTATCAACTAGCTAAATGAAATAATGTAAAACTTGTTGTTATGATAGTTTGATTGACCAAACTAAAAGACGAAAAATGGAACATGACTAGACATTAGTTTTATTTTTTTGAATTAGTTCTATTAATCAAATGAGAAGTCCAATTTATTAAAATGGGTTAAATTCTTAATTTAAATAGAGGTAATTTGAGATGAAATGAGTGATTAATTGGAATATTTCATGGAAATGATTCACACCATTTGATGCTTGTGTTTATAGAGTAATATTTATCTTGTATATATACATTTTTGTGTATCAAACAAAATTAATTTAAACCAAGCTTTAATAACGCATGTCGATTTGTTTGTTTAAATGGTCTTGTACATCGTAAGATACCTATCCATAATTTGGGTTAGGATATGTAAGCAAAGAATTCAACTATAATCATTTGAGCAAACTAGAAAGTTGAGATGAAATAAATGAGCAAGTTTAAACGTAGGGTACCTACTCATACCATAGGATAGGATATGTGACCATGGGTCATTTAAATGGATGTGAAATTGAGAAGTGGTTGAGAAGAGAAAAGGATGCCTGCTACTAATGTAGGCTTACATGTACAAGTCATAAACCAACTAGCAATGGCCATTTGAAATGGTTTATAAAGGTGAGATGAAGCAACATGAGGATTATGGATGTGGAGACAAAGCTTATATGGGATATATATTGTAGACTTGCTAACAACTATTATAAATCAAAAAATTCAAAAGAAGTAGTCATTTGGAATATTGTTGTGTAGTATGGGGCGAGAGACAAGGACAAGGATTAATTTCTAGAGGCTTGATGGAGCCAAGAAGCCCACATGAAGCAATTGTTAATTGTGAATAACAGAGTAATTAACAAGGGTAAACCAAGAGTTTCCTCTTGTTTATTTGACTTTGCATTTAATTTTTTATTGTTAATGTATGTTCCATTAACATAAAATATTTTTGTCATAATGCTATAAAATGTAACAAGGGGCTACTTGCTAATAGGAAAGACCATGTGGTAAATACGAGGTCTTTTAGGTCTAAAGTCATGACAATTGTGAAAGAATTATAATCTATAATCAAATTTGACCACTTGTCGTAGAAGTATTGTTTCCAATTATTTTATCAATTATCGCACAAAAGCAAAACCCTGCTAAATGTGCTTCAATCAAACATATATTGATTGAATCTACTGAAAAATAATGGAAGAGCTTGTTACAGGAATGGCTTGACTATGTCATGATAATAATGTGGGATTTAATTATAAAAGGGGGTCTCTTCATTAAACATAATAGCAAGTAAATGTCATAAGATGTGTGTATAGCAGTCATTTCCATTTTCATAAAATGGGATAAGAGCGACAAGACAAGCCAGTATTTATCCTCGGGAATATTGTTTTTGTCCATTTGGAGGGAATAAGCTTTTGTGATAAAAGATGGTTAGGAGAAGTTGACAAAAAAGCTAAAGTATGTGATCTTGTAGGAAGAGGAAGACAACCAAGATATGGGGCTCAATGCCCTCAAAGTGCTTTCACCGCAAAAGAAAAATAGGCTCGATAGATTCTCCTTCCTATTGTTTTTTGGATGAGGTTTTTAGGGAGAGACACCCTTATGTAGAATCTAGATACAAACGACTTCGATCGATAAAATGTAGTGTTAATTCGAGCTTAATCTGAAAAATTAGAATTTAAATTTATTTGAGTTTAAAATTTTAAATTCGTGTTAAACTCAATTAAGCTTGTGTGTATTCTGTTTTATTTAAAAATATTTTTTTTTCCAATGTTAAAACTTAATCTCATATGATTTTAATTGGGTTTAGGAACTCCTCAAGAAAAATATCATGGAACTCAAATTCACTTCATTGATTTATTCATTAAATAGCTCAAGTCTAACCCAGGTCGATTAAAATTGCACTAAAGCCAAGTAAGAGAAAGTATTATGCCGAATATACACCGCCACGTGGAGCCACTAGCTTCTGAGCTAGGGAGTAGTTAGATGATTATGTTGACAAGTTTCGTCGTGCGTAATTTCTTCTGACATGAAAATTTTGCAATAAGTTGAAGGAGTTTGCATTACTGGTAATTGTTTCAAAGGCTTTCATGCTAGTTTCCTTAATAAATGCGGTATATATGTGTAACTTTATAGGATAAGATGATTATAATTTAGTGGTATAAATATTAATTTTTTAATATAATAAATTTATTGTAAAGTTTTTTTTTTTGTTAATTGTATTATATAATGTAGTTGCAATATATATATATATATATATTTATTGTGGAATTATGTGATAAACGGCACATCAATATGAGTTTGGGAGCGTCGAATTTTCCCCAAATTAAAAGGACGTATAATGGCCAAAAGAAAATAGCTAGTAAATTCCATCTGGGCACTAATATTATATGGAAATTACTGACAAACAATCTTAATACACTAGTTAATGGTTATGGCTAAAAAAAAAAACACTAGCTAATGGCCAAATATTATGTTATACTATATTATATACTAAGAAATTAAATAAAAGAAGTTCCTTAAACTTCTCTAGTTTTTGGCAAAAAAAAAAAAAAATCTCTAGGTTATTAGAAAAATTATCTCTTTTACTTTTAAATTTTATACAGGTCTTCAAACTTCTTATAATGGACCAAGAATCATTTCCATAGCCTAGTTTGAACTTTCATCGAAAGTGATGCATGAAAAGGATTTAATTTGAAAATAAATTAAGTTGAAGAGTTCAAGAAAAAACTCATTAATAAAACTAGTAAAAGTTTAGGATTCCCTCCCACTCACACCACGCCAACCCACCCCACTCCCACCCTCTCGATAAGTCAATATCATACCTTCCCTTTCTTAATAAAAATTTTAGTGGTATTAATGGAAGAATTTTTACTTGTACACAATCCAAATACCAAAAAAAATAAGAATTAAAAATATCAGTTTGAGAATTTAAAAAAAAAATAAAGTAAATTCCAAGAGCTTTTCTTTTTCATATGGAAAATGTCAACCAATAGTAGAACACTACACCAAATAATAAAAAAAAATTAATTCAAGTTTTTTAGTTTTAATCCAATATAAGAGGAAATGAATATCACTATACAAGGAAACTAGAATAATACAACTCTTTTATACTATGTTTAGTGTATGGTAATGTTGGATACACATTTTTATGATTAAAAATTAAAAAAAAAAAGTAAAAAAGAAATTAGATATTCATATTATAAATTATAAAAAGGCTCAATTTTTTAACTTGAGAACTTGGTATATTGTTATTTTTTAAAGTTCGAATATATATATATATATGTATATTTGTGTTTTAATATGAAATTAATTTTATGCAAAATCGATCAACTAATGAATTTATCCAATAGAATACCCATGAGAACCAAACGTTACTAAAGTTTCTAACCACTCGACATCCATCCATTTTGTTGTCATCTCTCATATTCATCAAAATACTCCAAGAATGTCGAGCAACTTTCACGATCCTTAGCTCTCCAGCGCAATTGCAGAAGATGAGATGTCTTTCTCTGTCAATGTCGTAGGACTTCAATGTCACCATATGTTTCTGTTGTGTCGTCATCTTGTCAGGGCCAATAATTTCATGTCGCCACATTAACGATATCTTGGATTCTCTCTAGCCTTTTCACCTCCTACATATATGTATGTTTTCGTCGCCCCATACGAAGCAAGCAACAGGGAAGAAAAAAAAAAAAAGAAGAAGAAAAAAGAAAAATGACACACACACACTCTATATATATAAAGAGAGAGAGAGAGAGAGAGAGAGAGAGAGAGAGTTTCTTTAACAAATTGACTCGTACTGCAGCCCTGTTGCAGCAGGTAGTCAAAAAGAGGATCCAGATACACTCCTTCCTTTTTCTCACTCACGTCGATTTTTATACTCTCTTCCTATCAATAATAGAACAGCATTTAAAAACAATACAAGGGTAAATTTATTTATCTATTTTTATCCAGCTTACTAATTATTTATTTTTCATGCTTGGATGGCACTGCTCAATAATATTTCATTCACCAATTATCCTAATATATTTTGCATACATTATATGTAAATTAAGTTCGTTGTTCCTAATTAAACATTATTTTACGATATGCCATGTATTATTGATAAGAAAAGATATATATATATATATTTATATATATAAATACAGATGAAGCAAATATAAAATGAATATTTACAATTTACTCAAAATATGGCTTTTTTTTCATTAGTTAGATGATGAACTATTTAATAAATAATAATATATGAGAAAAAGTAAAATTATATAGGGACCATCAACGTTTGAATTGGTCTTTAGTTATAGTTCTGATATGTTGGATAGTTGGCTCTATAGTGTCTATACGCAGTTTCCTTTTCTTTTCTTTTTTTAATGAATCTCCCATAAGCTTATATTTTTGAAAAATAAATCGAGGGATGATTAAAAAATAGGTGGTCCTACGTTCACAATACTTTTTGCTCTACGTTCACATCACGTACAGCAGATGATTAGGAAATCATAGATATTTGCAACTGATTTTTATTAGTAATTTCTCCATAATCGAGTCGGACAGGTTAATGATTCTAGAAATCATTTAAAGTTACAGTGATGCCCTAAAAGTTTCATATTTATAATGAGAGAGAGTAAGTAGCGGTTTATAAAATCAAGATAGTAAACATCCGATTAATATTAATTGAAAACTTTTAGATCAAGTCATTAACAAGGACTATTAGTAGACGAAAGATTTCAAAATGAACAAAGATGGAAGCTGTGGATTAGTCTCCACCCATTTTAAACAAGAGGTTTGAAGATGACAAAGTTTATTGCCAAAGTATAACCCCTAATAAGTAGAGGTTTTAGGAATGAATCGAACTGCACATTTCAAAAGAGGAGAAGATTGTGATGTCTTATATGAGTAAAAGTTTAATGAAGATTAATGAAAGAGTAGTAGTGGTTTAAGCTTAAGGTAGAAATACCAAGACAACATTGATTATGAATATTTATTAGTAAAAAATAATACATAGCATGCAAATATGCAAAAATTAGATTAATCATGCATTTCAAACATTAATTAAATATACATATGTTAGAGGATAATTCCATACAAATGATAACGAAAACTGATGGATTAGTTTAAACTCTATTTAGAGAAGATGTTCGAAGAGGATGACTGGATGAGAAAGGTAATGAATTCAATCACACAGTACAAAAGGAGAAAGAGAGAAATAGTAATGATTTAAGTTTGAGGTAAATAACAATCAACATTATTTAGGAAATTTTCTAGTAAAATGTTAGTTATAGCATAACTATGTATAGGAATTAGATTAATTAGGCATTTTAAACGCTAATTAGATATACATACATTGACTCTCATATCGTTTGTTCCATAAGTATAATATGTTGACAAACAATGCAACATGCAACAATGTATGATATATGTCAAATATTGAGAAAGTTGTGAAAAACAAGAAATTACAATCTTGATGACCCATTTTGTATTTTCAGGCAGTGAATCAAATACAAATATCTACCTTTTTTCCAAGTAATATTCGTATTTATTCCACTGTTTGTAGATATATAATTGTTCTCAATAGACTGCATTTCACTATGGAAACCTCGCAATTATATCGTTAAATTGTAATAGCTATTATCTCTATTCAATTTTTTTCAAAATTATAACTTTATTTCTATTATATTCCACTCTACAAACCAAATGTCTCAAGAATATATGCCCCATTATATTATTTAAAAAAAAGAAGATAAATGGAAAAACCATACAAAAATAGGTGATTTGTGATTACATGATTGTTGCTTAATTATATTAGATGATTAGGAAATCGTAAATATGTATAACTAATGCATATATTCATTATGTCTCCCTAACTAAATAAGATTGTACGATAATTCTACATATCATTCAAATATCCTATAAAAGAAATTTGAGACTCCAAAATTTTTCGATTTGTACATATAATGTTACTGTATATAATCATATTTAAAATTATATTTATCTTGTATTACAACATGAATTAGATATACATACGTTGATTATACTATATCATTTGCTTCACAAATTTGTTGACAAATGAAAGAACAAGCAACAGCGTATGATATATGTAATATTAGGAAGTTTTTAATCCAAAGGGAAAACAAACGGCAGTCTTTGATGACTCATTTTGTATTTTCAGGCAGTGGATCGAATACGAAAATTTACATTTTCGTATTTGTTCCACCGTCTGTAGATGCATAATTGTTTTCAATGGACTATACTTCACAATGAAGCCCTTGCCATTAAATTTTTAAGCTGTTGATGGAGTCTTATATATGGTGCTTATTATTATGAAATCTTATATAATGTAATTGCATATGTTCCAATACAAGCAACACTAACGGCTAAATTTTTGTTCTAAATTTTACAAACCTACATCTATAGTGTTGATGGTTAGTTCTCACAATACAGATTTCAGGCTAAACACAACATCTTGTGGCAAATTGAGGATACAATAGGGCTTGCAAAACGAGCAAATGTGAGTTATGAGCCACTAGAGATTACTCCCATATAGTTATTTCGGCACTCAAGTCAATAACAATATAGTAAGAATGTAGCACCAATAATAAAGAGAATTTAGAGTTTTAGTTAGGTTGCTACCCTAATAACTACAAATGCTCGATTGTACTTATAAGGTAAAGGGGTAAATCGCCATTAATCGTCATCTATGACCTAGCTCTCTAGAAGCTTTATTGTCTTAGAGTGCAAATCTTACAAGATCTAAGAATTGTAGTTATTGAGCCACCATTCAACTATTCTTCCTTATCCTCTTTTAGTACCAAGCATGTCTTGTAAATAAGCCTTGGGCTTAGAGACTTATAAAAGAAACAAGCCATTAATGTATTGAATAAGATCTTTTATTTCACATGAATTACCTCAAATCTATTGTATACTATGAATTTTAAGTCTCAAGGTTTCATACAGGACTCCCTCTGATCACCTAATTCTGAATAATGCTTTTGTTAGCAAATATATTAAGAATCGAAAGGATTATAGGGGAATATTACAATGAATGCGAAGGAAGGGAATTGAATCCGTCAATTCAAGCTTGGTATGAAGATCTCTCTAAAGCAGGTTCATTTTCATTCTCATTTTAATTTCAAGGAGAATTAATATAATTAAGATTGACTGCTTAAGATCGACGAAGTAGAAAATCATATCAACAAGTGAAGGAATCTTTAGATTCTTTTTTATTAGGATTTGGATTAATATATATATATATATATGAACAATTAGTCTTTAAAGAAAATTATGGTATATTAAAATCTTACCTTGCAACATGTGTTAAGTGTACTTCCTTCATTAAAAAAAAAAAAAACTACTTTTTTTCCATGATAATAGTCACAATTATCAAGAGTAAAGATGGTAGACCTCCATATCAAAAATGAAAAAAAGATTCATTACTATTAATGTGCTAAGAATTTTAATGATCGATAAGTAAACACCAATCTACTCTCCTTTTATTGATCAAGGTAAATCATAAAAGTGCATATAAGATAGGAGACATGATGGAGCTTTGATCACTTACATGCAAAGGTATGGTGTGATACATTGAAAATTATATGGTGACTTTTCTCTTGAGATGATATATATTGTAAGCAATGTAAACACAAGTGGGAAGCAAGTTATTGTGGCCTTGGTTGGGAAACATCCATAAATATCCGACATATGATATGGAAGACGATGATATATACTTTATATATGTCTTCTTTCAGATTCTTTCTATTGTTTTACCATTTTTGGGTAAAGTATCAATAGGACTTTTTTTGGTGGAGAATTCAAAATGGAATAAATGTTAGTTGCCAATAGCTGGTCCTGGAAACCTCACTCCTATATTATTCGCTTTACCACTTTTTATGTCTCTTATTCTTCTTCTTTTCTGAGAATATAATTTAGAACTTTAGTTTTAAGATCAGCACCCCAATCCTACAATGGAAGTTTTATTGGGGGGATTGAATCTATAAACATATGACAATGATTCATATAACACCTGATAAATATATCAACTCTCGTAATCAATGAATGTTTCATTTTAATCAGTCACCATATACTATGTAATTTCTAGTTAATTTTACAAACACTGATATCCATAATTATTTCTCCTAAGATAATAATACCAACTAGTTAGCAAACTGTACTAATAAGAGGGAGATATAGTATAACTATATAAAGATTAGATAATCATGCATTTTAATCATTAAATAGATATACATACGTTGACTATAAAGCATCTTCTGCTCTATAAACATAATTTGTTGATAATCGATGCAACATGCAACAACATGGTCTTAAAGCATGAGAAATAGCAGTCTTTGATGACCCATTTTGTATTTTCAGGCGGTAGATCAAATACAAATACCTAATTTTTTCAAGTAATATTTGTATTTGTTCCACCGTCTGTGAATACATAATTGTTCTTGATAGACTACACTTCACACATAAAATCCCCTCAATTATATCTTTATCTTGGATTACTTATTTACATTTAGTTTTATAATCTTATCTGCAGTTCTCATCATTAGTAGAACAAACTTTTTTCAATTCTAGATGACTAAACCAATTATATAGTTCTTATAGTATCAAATCCCAATAAGTTTTTATTGTACTTGTTGTATAATATTTCATATTATACAATGGAAAGTTTTATTGGGGGCTCCAATCCATAAAAATTGGATAATCTTGTGTAACACCTGGTAAAACTATCAACTCTTGTAATCAATGTTTTATTTTAGTTGCTTAACATATACTATATAGTTTATAGTAAAATAATCTATAAATACCACTCATAAAATGATAAGTTTGGCATTTTTTCAAAAAGTATTATCGGTACTTACCTTCATTATCACATATTTAAATATCATTAGTACTTATATATCATTCATCAATGTATATGAAAAGTTAGTGTCATTGAATCCTTTCTTCTCATCAACTAACTAATGCATAATGGGAATATAAAAAGGAAAACCATTTGCAAATAGTGAACTTCATCCCTAAATTATCAATTAATTGATGAGGAGACTAACATGGATATATTAGAATTGCAAATCATTAACTAATTAGATCACCAAAAGAAGGGATGGAAGAAGTTAGAAGCTAGTCAATCTCGTCCAGAAGTGAGTCCAAGGATATTCAGTAGCATCATTGATTAGAAATAGTACAACTCAAAAGTTCAAGCTTCTTGTTGTTAGTTTTTATTTAAATAAGTCAAATTCAAGAAGTCATAACTCTTTGCATTTAAAGAATTATAGAGCCCATAGCATATTAATAAAAACTTATTTGAGTCTACTTTAGCGTGGACCAAACACTAAGCTGTTTGAATATTTATAGGAAGTCAAATTTTCTTAGTCCTAACAAGATATCATATAAATTAAAGTCTCTTTGTTGTTTAAGAAAGTTTTTTTTTATTTCTTTTCCTTATTTTGTAGGATACGAATTTATTTGCTTTTTTTTATTTATTTCTAAGGTTAATGGATTATAAATACCTTAAGACAATCATATTTTGATTTTTTTTTCCACAACAATACAAATTGTTCTCATTTATTGTGAATTTATCATGCTTCTAGCTACGTCATTAAAAAGGATTACAAAGCATGGATAATAGTTTCACAAGATTTGGTTATGAAGTTTGAATACAAGAAGAATTTTAACTTAGTAATTACTAGCTTTAGCAACTAACTTAGGAGTTTGGCCCTCATACGGGCCGAGTAACTCATAGATAACAAGGTTTACCATGACAATAATTTCAATTTTAAAAAGCAAGGAACAAGCCCTCAACTTAAAAAATTACTAAAAAAAAACTCGTACTTGTTGTTGCACCAACGGTTGTTGAATGTAGAGTTCTAGGCTTGAATGTAAAGCTTGGAGAGAATAGTGCTTTTTTTTTTTTTTACTTCAACTTTCCTTTTGGTTCATGACAATATGGTGCTCATTATGACTCATTTGAAATATACACTAAACAAAATGAAGGATTTGATGACTATAAAAACCAAAACTTGTGCACTTAACCACAACCTTAAGCTCACACTACTACGTCTCGAAAGAGAAAGAATGCTATTGGGATTGCTTATTTATGCATAGACGCACGCAGCACTGCGACTGAAGTCAAGTACTTTTGAGTTGCTCTTTGCCCAAGGTTTTCCTTCCCACTTTGACAACAATAAATAGCTTTAGCATCTCTTGATATTGACATATGTAATTGTATATGTCATTACCATACAGATGCATATTGCTAATTCTATTTCCTTTTGTCCAAAAGGATAGATTAAGAAATTTTAGAGTTAATTCTAAGTGGAATTCCCATGTAATATTGACTAAGTATTTATCTTTCCACTATACAACACTAATGTTTCAGTTGTCAGGTTACTTTTCACCATTTTCCAATCCAAGATGATGTATGACCCTAAAGACTTATTCAATTAAGAGACATGGAAGGTGTGATGTATGAATACCATATAGGCAATTCTAAGTTATATATAATTTGGCATGTTTTATGAATTCTATTATATGGTCCTACTTGTTTATGGGGTTGCAATTTCACCATCATTTATTCTCTAATTTGAAAAATGCCTTCATTTCTCTCTTAGTTTGATAATTGCCTCATTTCTTCTTTTATACTCTTCAAATGAAACATCAATAGTCAAACAACATCTTCTCTATTAATTGACAAAATGTCCACAGCTTTATTTCTTGAGTCTCAAAGGATGTAGGATAAGTGACAAGTTCAAGGTCCCAAGAAAGGACTTTAAGGTCCAAGAATGGATAGAAGCGAAGCTATGAAGATATGAGGTTAGGAGTAGAAGAAATCGGATGAAAAGTAACTATAAAAGGTCCGGAGCATTTACAGTCAAGAGGAGCTACGTTTAGAGTTTATCAAATAAGATCCGAGCTCTTTCTCGATAATCCAAAGCATTCGGAGCTCAAAGTTAAGGAATTATTTTTTCAAAAATAATGATCAAAACTTTGAGATAAAAATAAATCTTTTATTTTTTATTTTGGCATTGAATAACATGATAATATCTCTTAATAAAGTAGTTTAATCTCTTTCAAAATTGTATTTTTGTAAACTTCTTTCTTAATTATTGAATAGCATAAGTCATATCGTTATCACAACAATCAACCCCTTCAAACTAGTTATAGATTATGAATTATAATAATCTCATAATTAATTAATTGGTTTGATTCTTTTGTTGGTGCATAATATTTAATTTCTCTAATCATTCATTTCTTATAATTTAATTGCTCCAGAAACACCAAAACGGAATTAAAAAAAAAAAATCCTTTCTTTCATCATCTCTGACCCTGGAATTTCAAATTTCTTAGTCGCACTTCAAAGATCATGTCTTTAATCCCGTCATGGATTAAGAAACATCATATTTTGGTATTGGAGCTACGATTGTGATACGATATCTAAGAAATTATGGTAAAACCTAATTCTTCTCAATATATTTGGTTATAGCGTGTTAAAATTAGATTATTTACTTGTAATCGTGGTGTGATTGATGATTTTATAGGTATATTGTGGCATTTGTTTGTAAACTGTGCATGGACAAAAGTCATTTGCTATGAAGTACTTAAAGTTCGAATTGAAGTTTTTTCATCTGCAAGGTTTGAAGATTAGTTCATGAGTTTAGTTAAATCACTTATGTCGCCTAGTCCCTCGTGGAAAGAAGATTTAATGAAAGTTTGCGCAATTATTTATTACATTTAGAAATATTAGAATGAGTGTTAGGTGAATAAACACAACCCCACCGTTAGCTTGGTTATTGGGAGATTAAAAGCTATTGCCTATAAATGGAATAACAAGAGATGTCTCCTACTAAGGAATGTAAATGGACAACAATTACAGGCAAATTCAAAGTTTGAAATGTATTACAACAGAGAGTGGCTAGATGTATTTTTGCTATTGCCAAGCAAGTAGCTGTCATAGATGTAGAATCAACTAAAACACTAGATATAAGGAAGCTCATCTTTTTGCTAAATCTCACAACTAGCCATATATACAACTTAAATCGAATTGTGCTTCATTTATTGCAAGTCTTCATGATATTAATAAAGCCACTTAGAGAGCTAAGCCAATGGTGCAGCAAATCATTAATCTTAGAAATTCTTTTTTTTTTTTTTTGCTTGCTTGTTTAATTTTATTTTCAAAAAAAAGATAATACTTGTATCGATTGAGTTACCTATCAAGGCAAAAATAGAAGAGTAAAATCTATAGAGATAGCAATTTCCCATCTCTTTTAGTTGCTCTTTTATTTTTTGCTATACATTATAGACCGCCTAACTTTTGATTTGGCTCATTTCTTTCATTTAATAAAGTTCTCAATTGTCTAAAAAAATAAAAAGAAATTTTACTTATTGATTCTATGTCATATTAATATCGTAGATAATTAAAAAGTTTGATTGTTAAAGACTTTCTTTTCTTCTTATTCTTTTTTTATTATTATTAAACGTGAACTGAATGCATATGCAAATTGAGTGTTAACAATTCAGATGAGCTGCAATTATTGAGTTGTTAGACACCCATCTTAGTTATTGAATTTGTTGTGTGGAAACTGGAATTCTTGCTCACCAACTGATTTTAGTTGAATAAATTTATCCTTAGCAAAAAATGAATAAATAAATAAATTGGTTGATTCTTAAATTGGTGCATAACATGTAATTCCACCAATTATTCACATCCTAAATTTAAATTTCTACATAAGCACCAAAAAGTAAAAATAAAAATCTTTTCTTTCATCACATGAGATCCTCAATTTCAAATTTTCCATAATTAAATATTGGTCATGCAATATAATTCTTAGTTTATTGTGGACTTCTTAATTTTGGATATTATGAATCATACCCATATCGTAATAATCAACCCCTACAAAGTTTTAATAGATTTATTCATATCAATCTCATAATTAATTAACTACTATAATTCTTGAGTTGATGCATAGCATCCAATTACATCAGTCATTTATATCCTTTATTTTAATTTCTCTACAAACACCAAAACCAAATAAAAATTCTTTGTTTGATTTTCTAAGATGCTAAATTTCAAATTTCTCATATTCAAATAGTAGTTGTTCTTTAAATATTATATCTCTAGTTCTATCCTAAGAATGGAGGGCATTGGTAGTTGAAGAGGAGAAAGAAGGGGATCGGGGTGTTTCAAGTTTAGGTGTATAGTATTTCGAAAGTAGTGGCATGTGCTCTACCTACATTCAACTAAAGAATTGAGTTCATTTCTTATGGTTATGTATCTTAAGAAAATTTCCAAGGTTTGCTCATTACTTCAATTTAGCCTTCCATTCTAGGTGATAAGTAGTAATCAATTTGTAATTAAATATATCTCTATGTTGCTTTGGGATAATAAATAGCACAATACAAAACATTTACCAAAATTTTTGCTTTCTTTTTAAATTGTTTATCAAAGGTTTGAAGGGTCTACATATAATATTTAGTTAAACCTTTACTTGTTATTAGATCTTAAGTTCAAAGCTATCATATATTTTATATTAATAATCGTTTCCTTATCAAATTTATTACTTATGTTATCTTTACATGGATGTCATGACAAATGCTTATGTGTTGAAAAGTATAATATGAAAATGAGGGAATATTAGAAAGTAAGTTTGATAAGAAATGGTCCTATTAGGAAAAAAAGGGAAAATGGTAAATAACCTCATGAACTTCGGCTTTGGTATGGACATATCACGAAGTGCTAAAATAGATTTTGATAAGTTTAAATAAGTGTTTTTGTGATTAGAAAAGTTATTATTACATGCCTATTAAATCTAGTTAGTAATTGATAAAGCACCTTTTGTAAGCTTAGAAAATACAACCATAATAAGAGCAAAATTTAAGAAGTTATTTATATTTTCTTTTCCATAATAAGACTTAAAGTTTCAATAGTCATAAAAATAATCCTAGGCTTTCTCTTTAAGCTGGCCAATGCGTAGACTGGGCTAACAAGCCCCTGTAACTTATATCTTGATTGCAACATGCTAAAAATTATCCTGGATGGGCCAAACCAAAATTAGGGGAAAATAAATTTAATATTCAATCTCCCTCTTTCTTTTTTACCAACTTAACATTCGATCTAAATTTGATTCTTTTGCCATCTTAAGCCCAATGTGACCATTAAACAATCATCATGGGCTTTGCTCTAAAGCTGGCCCACAGTTGGGTTGGGCCACAGATGATCACATAACATAATTCATTGAAATTCAAGGGATGAACTTATAGTTCAAATTTGGTTCATGAAGTTGCTTTACTCATTACTGTTTGAAACACACTTTTGGCAAAGAACCGGTCTCAATCCAATAAAGAAATAAATTTTCAAAATCAGACGGAAATCATAGAGTATCTTCACATATATCAATTTGTTTATGATTTCATACATGGGATTATAATTCGTGTTGGTGAATCAAGTACGTGTTTTTGAATCAAGAACGTGTTTTAACCTAAATTGAGCTCATATCAATCTTAAAGATACGTAAAAATTATATTCCTATTTACTCATATAATAATCATTTTTATCTTGCGTATCGTGTTGATTTTTTTTCCAATTATATTATGATTTGTAGAATTACTCATATAATAATAATTTTTTATCTTGTGTATCGTGTTGATTTTTTTTTCCAATTATATTATGATTTGTAGAATGGAAAATTCAAACGTGATTCATTCCATTTAAAAATTAATTTTCATGTCATTTTCTTTTTTTTTTTTTTTGTTTTTTCGGTTAATTACACTATGATTTGAAGAATAAGTTCATTCCATTTCAAAATTAATATTCATATCATTAGCTTATCATGATATCGACAATAACAAGTTTTTTTTTTTTTATTTATGTAACCGTGTTTGTAACCATAACGAACTCGAATCGTGGATAACCGAATTTGGCGAACGTAGAATTAACTGAAGGAAAATAAATGTAATTTTATCCCCAGAGGACCGCTTTACTTTATGGCCATCCACCATGGTCTCATGGATACAACATGGCAAGAATCCTCCTCTTATATATTCGCATTGCTGTATCAGCGTAATTGATGATCAATGGATTATAAAGTACCACATTTTTTAAAATCCAATAATCTAGGCTCAAAAGTCAAGTAGGAGTAAGAAACGAGAGGTATAATATAAATTAAACCCGAATATTATCATTTCATATTCAAAGTTTGTCGGCTTTGATTTTCTTCCCTTTTTTTTTTTCTGCCCATTGTCAGCTTTGGTTGATCAATGTTTTATTTCTATCTATTATTAAATATAACAATTCACAAAATATGGTCTTTTGACAAAATAGTGTTCTTTTAATGAGTCCAAAAACTTCAGCTGATCGATTATTCTCTATTTTGGCAATGCATATAATAATTTGTATGGAAGAGCTTATAAGCTATCATGTTAAAGTTATATATGTTTAAAATAAAAGATATTAAATAAATAATATAGGGAAATTATAAATGTTAAGGTTATAAATGATTTCCAGCTTTCAAATCTGTTGTTTACTTCTAATTCTCACACGTGAACTTGCAAATCGTTGCCAAATAGGACCGGAATTATTACAATTACTCAACAAAATATTTGACAGAGGAAAATCCACCACTCACAAGGCCATCATCAAATCTTTTCTTATCCTACTTCCATATATTATTTAGCCAAACATAATAAGAAGACAAAATAATCTTTATTTATAAAAGGTTCGAAGTATTTGGAAGTTAATTATCTGGGACCAGATAGCTCCTCTGAACGGAGAAGATAACAGGAATCGTTATTAACCCAAGTTTGTCGCTCTGCTTTTTGTTCTTCTTCAGCCATCATTATGTAGTCTGTATCTGTTCCTATATCCTTCAAGTCAGCACCTTCAAGAACTTGAACCACTTGAAGCATTCTCGGGCGTTTCTCTGGGACCATCAACGTGCATGCTAAACCGAGTTGGATAGTTTTCTTTATATCATCCTCCATACAATTGCCTAGCAAGTCGGGATCAAGAAGCTTATCCATCTCATTTTCTTTCAAACAGCTTCGTATCCAATCACATATCCCGCAATTTCTTTCAATATTCCTTAAATTAGTTGGACTTCTACCTGTAATGACTTCAAAAATTGTTGCCCCAAAACTGTAAACATCCGTCTTCACCGAGCATTTCCCTTCTAACTCGTATTCCAGAGCCATGTATCCAATTGTACCCATGATACGAAAAGTATAGAAATAATACGTGGAACTGTCTGTCGCCATTTCCCTTTCCGTAGCAAATCTAAGGACATCATGTTTTTGCAATTCCGAGACTGTGGATGGGACTTGTTCTTCCCTTTTATCCAAAGCCCTAGCTATACCTAAATCTCCGATACAGGCCTCCAGGTTCTCATCCATAAGGATGTTTGAGGGTTTAATGTCGCGGTGGATTATCCGGTTATTATGCAAGTACAGAAGTCCCCGTGCTGCTCCAAGCAGAATTCTTTTCCTAGTTGGCCAATCGAGGGGCGGTTGTGATTGATGTTTTCTTAAACGAGAACTTAGATCCCCATTGACTTTGAAAGGGTACACAAGCAATTTTTCTTCAGGCTTTTTTGACACGCAGAAGCCAATTGCAGCAGCCAGATTTCGGTGCCTGAGCGTGCTGCCTATGTTAACTTCTGCCTGTAATTCTTCCGATCCCTGTCTTGAAGATTGATCTAGTCTTTTTATGGCCACAAAAGAGCCATCAGGTAAGAGCCCTTTGTACACCTTTCCGCATCCACCTCTGCCAACGACGAACTTATCACTGAAGTTGGACGTAGCTACTTGTAATTCCTTAAGAGTAAAGCTTCTAAGATTGGATTTTGAAATGACACCCGAAATGTCGAGGGGGTCGCTTGGCCTTTCACGGCGGGCCTTATTGATCGTTGGGACGGAAAAGATATGGGAAGCAGGAGCAATAACACGGGTAACTATGGTCTTGGTGCAGGTGCATGTACAATCAGATGATGAGCTTGATGGAGATGTAGAGGAAGCAAATTCACCAAAGTCAACGGGATCTTCTGTGAGATCGATGGTGCGAAAGTTGAACACCATGTTCGCGATTAGATCTTTTAATCTATATGCTCCCAATAGATTCTATGGCGAAGAAGATGCGTTAAAGTGTTTAGCTTTTTTTTTTTTCCCAAGGCTGATGATTGAGCATGAAGGCGCCAATGGACTTCTAGGAAACTTCGGAGTCGGGAGAATTGCCATACGTGGTCTCATCGAAGGAAGCCCTGACGCGTGTCTCCTGATGCACCAACTTACAAGTTAGAATAAGCCGCCTACCTAATCGTCTCAGATTTAACTGCAAAAACTATCCTTACTAATTTAATTTCCTTATCTCCATCCTCCATTTCTTTTTCTTACGCGTGAATAAGTGTCTATAATTTTTGCGGTTGGCAGTCAAATGAGATTTTTCTTAAAAATTTCTCTTGGCTTGTTAATTTGACATGATGGGGATTACCTTTTTCCTTTTCTTTCTTTCTTCTTTTCTATTTTTTCTCAAAAAATCTGAAGCGACGTTTTTTTTTTTTTTTTTTTAAATTAGGAATACCAAGGTCCAACAACATTATGGACCACATATCCCTAAATAAGAAATGCAATTGTTTCAAATGCATAAAATGCTAATCAATCTTAGAATAAATGAGACAATGCTAAAATCATCATTTAAATTTTGGATTTTTTAATTTTAATTTTCTATCAAACTCTTAAATTACAAAATGGCCTGTAATTGAATTTTTGCTTATCAAAATCTACATCTTGTTTCTAATTATTTAGGCTTGTATCACTTCAAGCATCACATCATCCTTTTACAAATGTTGGAGAAACAATATTTAGCAATTAGCAACTTTAAATTTTAACATAGAATTAAATATATAAAACTTTGATTTGATATGACTTTCGGTAGTTATAAACTTCAAGTGTAAAATGGACACAAATTTCTTGCGGTTTTCATATTACCTAGAAATTATTTTGACTAATTTGATAAAACGTGGAAAATGGGCAAGAAGCCTTCGTTTCATTCACTATTAGGAGAAAAAAAAAAAACCATTAAAAGAAAAGAAAGGACCATCATATTTCATGGGCATGGGTAATGCATTTCTATCTATGTTTATATAATACAGTTTCATTAGAAAATCCATACATTCCTTCTATAATCTTATGTTGACGCTTTTACAACATAACTTAGTAGTCTTCCTATAGAGTTCTTTCCTAGAGCTTATACCCAAGTTTATGACTTTTTGTCTCTTAAAAAAGATGTACCTCTTAATCATACTAAAGTCTTCTTACTCTCATGGTGTGAGTTCCCATCTAACTCTTTTCCTAACTTAAGGATGAGACAACTTATCTCATTAGCTTGTTATAAACTGAATGAGAGTAGATAAATCGACAACAAATACATATAATGTCACAGCATAATCACCAACCAACCTATCATTTTCATCACAAAACTCATTAGTCTAAACTTGACTCACTTTAACTTATACTTGAAAACGAACAACAGTTGCACGATTTTATAAAATCAAATTAAAGAGAGGCAAAAGCAACAAGTGTACTAAATCATGTAAATAATATAGTCAATGAGTCAAAGTCGTATTCAACAAGGAATGGTACTTCTCAATCATGATAAAACTATCTAAAGCTAAGCAATTCAATAAAAGATTCAATTTTTATTTTCTAGAAACTAAAATAAACTACTCAATTAAATAGGATTTCCAACACCTAAATTGAATTCTATGAAGAACCAACTTATTGGAATATTAATTGGAGTTAAGTACACTATTAGCTTATATCATGCTTGCATATGCTGAGCACTTTGTTTCTAAACCCCTAATCAAATTAAAGTTTTACCCTTAATACGAATTAGTCATTCCCAAAATGTGATTAGAAATGATCTTCCAAAACACAATCCTAACTTAACATGTAATCCAAAAATATTTCAAAATACATGTTTAGTGAAATCGAAACCAAGAACTCAACTACAAACACATAGACTAATAGTACGAAACACCAACTAAATACTCTAACACAAATCAATTAATGGTATTAGTAAAGCTTAACAAGAACAAGTTTCAATAACATGCATAACATGGAATGAAGAAAAGAAATAGAAAAACCTTGTCTTAGAGATCACTTATCCAAATCCATATACAAATGAAGTTGCCTACTTGCTCCCAAGTTAGAATCCTTAGAAAAAGTTAAAAAATAGAAACTATTGTTATCGAAAATAAAAGCCCTAAATCTACTATTAAATTACTATTTGGTGTTGCGACTGCAAAAAGTGAAAAAAATTAGGGTCTTTGTTTTGCATGAAAAGGGAATATATATTGCCCTCTTCTAAGTGTAAATTGCAAATGATAGAGGAAAGGGAGTGATCTTGCATTGTTGGTATATGGTAGGCCCTTCATTTGATTCATCCAAAGCATCCATTGCACATGAAAATGAAAGTAAGGAGTGATTCAATGAAAGAGGCCTACAGTGAGCCTTCATTTTCATTTCCTTAGCATCATCTTCCATTGCAATTTATGGGGGAGTGATTTGGTGTTGTAGGGCTACTATGAGCCCTTATCCCTTTCCTTTTCTAGTATAATTTGAAGAATGGGATTTTGTGCATGCTTAGGTACTTCTTATAGAAATTCCTATCCCTCAATTTCCTCCTAAACATGGAATGCTTGAAAATGAAATTCCATTTGCTCTATTGGTCTTTACATGATCGATTGATTTCGACATGTCAGTGTAAGCTTGATTTTTGTTTCCACTTTTCTTGTATTTTTATATTTGTAATAATTGGCATGTATATTTTTCGGTTCCGTACAGTTTTCCTATCATAAGTATAAAAATATAAACATTAAAATGGCATGTCTTCGAGATGAAAAATATATAAGCACAATTTAAATATTCTAGACACTAATTTTGATGATTTTTCAATATTTTATTGTGTTAACTCATCAATTGTGTAATTTATTATTATTATTATTATATAACTATTTCAATAAAAGCACTATAAATTACATAAACATTGTTCAATTTTTAACATGGAAAAAGTATAAAAATACATACTTATCAACCTACCCCTAGCTTTAGAACTTTCTTATCCTCAAGCAAATCTATTGATCAAATTCAATACCAAGCTAAAGAAAACATACTCAACCATTATCAACATACACTTCGTAATGGCACCAACACCATGAAGCTCAATAGAACTAGATGCATTCTCTTTGCTATAACTCAAGCTCAAGCAACTATTTTTTACTCTTTACCACCCAATCAATCAATATGTACATAAATCACTATCAATAAACTTAAGTTATTAATCAATTGCTCTATCAAGTTGGATCATCTTATTTAAATCAAGATTCTCTTACTAAGGATCAAGCTAAACCTCCATCAACTAAGAAAGAAATACTCACATTTTGTACATTAGACATGCATGTATATACTCCTAACCTATATTACAAGCACGATACCACTAAGTAATTGATACAAAACTATGAACTCTTCCTTTGCTCTTCCCGGTTTTTCCTTCTTTTTTTTTTTTTTGTTTTAAGTACACATACATCCCCTATTTAATCCATTTACATTAGGGAGCTTTTTACACAATTGGACACTAAGAGCTTATGAATCCTTCCAAGAATTATTCATTCAAAGAGATACGACATGCACTTATTGAGTGCCTTAGATCTCCTTTTGCCTTACTTTTTTCTTTCTTTATATTTGATTGATCATTTAGTTGAGGCTTACTTTATCCCCAACTTTTGTTCTTTTAATATTCGGGAAGAAACATTCAAGGTAAGCTCAAATTTTGCATAATTTACATGATCATATCGGATTATTGGAACTTTAAAGAATATGCATACATACTAGTCAACTTAGATATGCAAATACCTAATCCCTAACCAATGACATTGCCTTAATCTTGAATTGTCAAATCTTAATCTAGATAGAGCATAAATAAATAAAGCAACAATTTCATGACATAACTCTAAAGAAGTAAAGAGTGTCCAACTTATGATGAGGTTGAATAAAGCCCTAAAATTGAAAAAAATTTAGGTCAAAATTTTCCCTTTTTATGAGAAATACAATTAAAATTCCAGACTTTTTGAAAATTTTTTATGTCTATGAAGCAAATATTAACAATAGCTTGGATCAATTGTTATTTTCACACAATATGCATAAGGATTAACATGTAAGCAAATCATATGTAACCAACACATATAAATAGATGATCAACTCAACTCAACACTTCTACAAGTCTCACAAAAGCCACCATCTCATTAATTCTCCAACAACCAATTCAACCCCAAATTATAGCTTAGCACATAATCTAAAAATAAATAAATAATAATAATGGTATTTATATATTTTTTTACACTTGTAATAATTGGCATGTATATTTTAATACGCCTAAAACTAGATTCGATACAAGTAAGAACCGACAAGTGAATCAGATCATGAAAGTAATATAAACAATGAGTCAATGTCATATTCCATAAAGAGCTAGATACTATGTAACAAACCAATCGAGTTTTTCCTTAAACTAAGCTATTGAGAGTTGAATCCAAAGGGAGAAAAAACTAATTAATAAAGTGAACACTAAACCAAATGTCCTAAGTACACTACGAGGATCTCAGGTCTAAGAGATGCAAAAAAAAAAAAAAAAAAATCAAATTGGGGTTTGCAAATCTGTACTCACTTAAATCAATGTAAT
Source organism: Lumnitzera racemosa (assembly GCA_024138005.1). Classification (NCBI taxonomy): domain Eukaryota; kingdom Viridiplantae; phylum Streptophyta; class Magnoliopsida; order Myrtales; family Combretaceae; genus Lumnitzera; species Lumnitzera racemosa. Next base: position 3,770,721 of record JAMXBC010000003.1, read on the forward strand.
GCCTTGAATTGATATTTGAAATTGATTAAATATGATTTAACTAAACTCACTATAACTTACCCATCTCCCATAATAGCGAAATTCCAATTATAGCGTAAGTTGTCCTGTCAAGGTGGTTTATCTATAATTATCGGGTAAATAGTGATTCTCTCATAGCAGAATCATTACTCTAGTTAGAAATATGGTTTAAGCACGTTCCCATGATCTAAATCATATTTTCAACCTTATTAAGTACGTAAGTTTATGAATTTAATTAAAACTTGTATACTCCTATGATAAGTTCTTTCATAAATTCAAACTATATTCACGATGGGTTATCGAAACCATTTGAAATATCCTCTAACTCTATCTAACTAACAAGCGATGACTAACCACTAATTAACTAGATGATGAACATAATAATTAAATCACCGATTACTAAATAATCAATATTGAATCAAGTCATTCAAGTAATAATTTATTAAATCATCGAAGGAAAACCTAATATATATTAAGCACAATATGTCATCACAATACCCAAATGAATTAAGATATATAGTAATTAAAATAACAAAAAAAAAGAAATACCTCAATGGTATATTTAAATTCGATTCTCAATACAAAATCGGCATATCTTGATACATTTGGAACTTAAAATACTCTTTAATGTGCTAGAACAAAGGGATTTAATATCCTAAAATTAAAGAAAACATCATAAAATTAAATAAGAAAGTAAAGTTTCTTTTTGAAACTCTATTCTACTATGCTACTGTGTATGGAAAAAAAAAAAAGAAAAATGAGTTACTGTCTTCGACTATTCTTCTCCACTCTGCTCTCTTTGACTATCTCCTCTTTTGAATATTCTTTGATTATAGTCGGGCTGCTTTCCCCCACCAAGTCAGAAAGGGCCAGGTCTTTCCTTTACTCCAATGTCGTGTGGACCTAAAATAGGAATTAGAAGAACCCTGAATCAATTTTTCTTTCAAAAAAAAAAAAATTTATCCACGTGTCCTCTAATGCAAAAGAGGTCAATTGTCCGCACGTGGGCCAGCTCCTATTTTTTACTTTTTATATATATATATTTTTTGTTCATTCTCAACCCAACAGGACAGCTGACAGGGGCTGTTAATGCTCTGTTAGTTATCCATGCTTGGATCGGCCGTCGCGCAACAAGGAGCTCGACATGCTGCTGTCCGTGTTGTTGCTTGAAATGCCGTTGGTTTCTGCTGTACGTTGGAGCACCATTTAGTCACTCAACCCCGCTGGAGTTGCTTAGATCAAACGAACTAGAGCTTGGATTTCGGCCGTACCTACTTGATTGCTCAAATATCAATTCCACGGCTGCTGTTTTGGCTTTGCGAGGGCTGCTACAGGTTGCATCGGTTGGTGCTCTGCTGCTCATGAAGTGGAATTGCAAAGTGCGGCTACTGCTCAACATAGCTTGGTTGCTCGGAAATGGACAGGTTGCTCACGCTTGTCAACTCTATTATACTGCTCCTCCTCCTCATACTCCTTAACTTCATCCAACTCGAGTCTCTTTCTCACCACTCTATCGGCACGTCGAGGTAGAGTTTGGTTCATAGGAATTGGCTCTAGGTCTCATTGTTCATCCATTTGCCTTTTTGGCCTATCTTTCCTTTGACGACCCAAATAAAAAACAACTCTTTCTTACGGTCTAATCTTTATGACCCTTTGTACAGTAATAACTAAATTGGCCACAATGGTGGTAAAATCTTATATCTACTCATCAATAGTTCGTAAGGTTTGTTGAGTAACATAACCACAAGCATGAACATCACTCTCGATATTATTAATCTCTCCTTGGACTTTAGGAATCAACATTCTCAATACAAAGCTTGAGAAAACACTCCTCAATCAAGAAATTCCAGTACACATATAGAAAATACAAATTGAACAGTAAACTAAAAACTTACTTTGTTTTTTCAAAGAAAAACAGGGTACAACAGAATAGTAGACTAGTAGGAACTATTTTAACATAGCTCTCGATCACAACCTTAAGCTCTGATATAAGGATTATATGATGTGCCTAGGAGCTTAATAATCACTAGGGCTTACCACAAAAGAAAAAGTAACCAAGTGGGTCTTTCATAATAACGAAGAAAATGAAGATGAAGAAGCTCTAATACATAATAGCTTATGTGAAGTTGCTCGAAGGATATAACTCATTAATGAACACAACATGACTCGACACTTTGCTTGATATAATGCACAAGCTAATGACAAGGTTCACCCATCATTAACCTTAAGTTACTCGGTAAGATTAGATAAGAGTGAAATGGTTGTACTCAAAGAAGAATATCTCTTAAGAATCAAAGCATGTTCAATATATGCGTGAACTATCTAATCCCTCTAATTACAAAGAAAGAGACTATTTATAGTAAATTCCTATGGCAACATTATTAATATAGGAAATAACAAAAAGAACAAAAGGAAAAGAGATTCTTAATATGTATATAAAGGGTAAATAGAATAAATGACAAAAAAGGAAAAAATAGTACAATGTTAAAGAAAGGACATATGGCAACTCATCAATAGATCTATATTGAGGAATCTTTAGGCACAACAACTGAGCTAAATCATGATGTAGCAACTAAAGATAGGCAATATTAAGAGTTGCAGAGACGAATAAGGAATGACACTATATAGAAGAAGTAAGCCAAAAGAAAAGTATCAATCGAGCAGGGACTAAGCCTCGGCACTCGGTAAGTGGTTCTTGGCACTCGGCAGAACGGCTTTAGCAAATTAGTGGTCGACATCGATACCAAAGATAAAACAAAGTAGGGTATACACGAGCTAAGTTCTCAAGGAGTTCACCCATCGCTCTTCCAACTATTGTATCTTATCCTCGACAAACTAATGAAAGAGAATTATTTTAGCCAGAGACTGAAGACCTCGAAGGCATGCACGAGTAAGAGAGCCTAAGGTCAATAACCCATTACTAGCACATAGAAACAAATGGTCAACTCAGCTCAACATTATTACAAGTCTCACAAAATCCACCGTCTCATCAATGCTCCAATAGCCAATATAACCCCAAGCTTAACACACAATCCAAAAATAAATAAATAATAATAAATGAAAAATAAGAAAATGATATTTATATATTGTTTACACTTGTAATAATTGTCATGTATATTTTTTTATGCCAAAAACTAGAATTGATAAGAGTGAGAACCAATAAGTAAATTAGATCATACAAGTAGTATAAACAATGAATCAAGAAGGTATTTCTTAGGGAGGTAGATATTAAGTACTAAATCAATTAGGTTTTTCCTTAAGTTAAGCTATTGAGAGTTGAATCAAAATGGAGCAAAAACTAATTAATAAAGTAAACACGAAACTAAATGTCTTAACTATACTATAAGGATCTTGAGTTTAAGAAATGCAAAACAAAGAAAAAAAATTCAAATTGGGGTTTGCAAATCTATTCTCATTTAAATCAATGCAATGTTTTGAATCGATATTCGAAATTGATTAAACAAGATTTAACTAAACTCACTGAAACTCATCCATCTCCTAGAGTAACAAAATTTCAATTATAGTATAAATTGTCCTATTAAGATAATCTATCTATAATTATCAAGTGAATAGTGATTCACTCACACCTTAATCACTACTCTAATTAGAAATATGGTTCGAACATGTTTCCATAACCGGAATTATATTTTTAACCGCATTAAGTACGTAAGTTAATAAATTTAATTAACCCACATATTCACATAACAAGTTCTTTTATAAATTCAAACTACATTTCCGACAAATTATTAGAACCCTCTCAAATATCCTCTAGCTCTATTTAACTAAAAAGTAACGGCCAAACACTAATTAACTAAGCAATGAACATAATAATTAAATCATTGGTTACTCAATAATCAATATTGAATCAAGTCATTCAAGCAATAATTCATGAAATAGTCAATGGAAAACCTAATATATATTAAGCACAATATTTTATTATAATACCAAAATGAATAAAGATATAGAACAATTGAAATAATAAAAAAAAGAAATACCTCAATAGGTATATTTAAATCCAACTTTTGATAAAAAAATCTGTATACATTAATACATTTAGAATTCGGGAAGTCCTCTAGTGTGCTAAAACAAAGGAATTAAATGTTTTGAAACTAAAGAAAATATCATAAAATTAAATAAAAAGTAAAGTTTCTCCTTGTAAACTCTATTCTACAATGCTACTGTATATATGGAAAAAAAAAATTTTAAAGAAAAAAAACTAAGCTACTGTTTTCGACTATTCTTCTGTCACTCTGATCTCTTCGACTATCTCCTCTTTTGAATATTCTCTGTTTATATCCTCTGCTTTCCCTCACCAAGTCAGAAAGGGCCAGGTCTTTCCTTTACTCCAATGTCATGTGGGCCTAAAATAGCAATTAGAAAAACCCTGAATCAATTTTTCTTTTTTTTTTTTTTAAATTTATCCACCTGCCCTTCTGGTCAATTGTCCGCACGTGGGCCGGCTTCTTGTTTTTCACTTTTTATTTTTATATTTTTTTTGTTCATTCTCAACCCAAAAGGACACCTGACATGGGCTGCTAATGCTCTATTAGTTACCTGTGCTTGGATCGGCCGTCGCGCAAAAAGGAGCTCGACATGCTGCTGTCCGGGTTGTTGCTTGAAATTCCGTTGGTTTCTGCTGCTGGTTGGAGCACCATTTAGTCACTCAACCTCGCTGGAGTTGCTTAGATCAAACGAACTAGAGCTTGGATTTCGGCCGTAGCTGCTTGATTGCTCAACTCGACGGCTGCTGTTTTGGCTTTGCGCGAGCTGCTGCAGGGTACATCGGTCGGTGCTTTGCTGCTCATGAAGTGGAATCGCAAAGTGCGGTTGCTGCTCAACATAGCTTGGTTGCTCGGAAATGTACAGTTACTGGTGAAGTTGCTTTCGGCCTTAGAGTTTGTTGTTGGTGTGTTGAAACACCAATCAAGCACTCGGTTTGGCATGCTCCTCGGTGTGTGGCTGCTGTTTCATAGAGCGTACTGCTGCTGTTTGGAGCACCATGCCGTTGAAGAGCTTGTTGTATGCCATGCTGCAGAGTTTGGGACGCAGCTGCTGTTCGGTTGGTGCTTACAGTGGTCTGTTGGGGCGCCAATTAGGTGCTCGGTTTGGTTATCACAAGTTGTTCAATTTCTATACGTGTGGAGATTGCTTGGTCTGCTATATCTTCAATTCAAGAGGCTGCTGTGGAAGTGTGGAGCATCAAACTTTGGTCGAATAATTGGAGTTGCTCAGTGAAGTTGGATTGTACAAGGGCTGATCGGGTTTGGATTACAGCTGCTGCTGTTGTTAATTGCGTGAATTATCCTGATTAGTTACAGCTGTCCCTACTATAATTTCCAACAGTGAGCTGCACAATGCGACTGGAGTTGTTGGTTCTTTAGGGCTCTCAGTTGGTCTGGCTCCTGTTGCAGCAGCTGCTGTTGCTGTGAGCAGTGAGCTGCTTGGCATGCTTGGTTAAGGTCGCTAGGAGTTGGCTCGCAGCTGAAAAAGGAAACTAAAGAGCGCCATTTAGGAAGCTGTTGCAGTTGCTACTGATAGCTCAAGTGAGTTGTTCGTTTTGCTGTTGTGGAGCCCTCGGCCTTATAGCTGCTAAAACTTGCAGCTTAAATGTATTGATTGTTGTTCAAAACTTTAGCACTTGTTAAGCTCTTCATAGCCTGCAAATAAAAATTTATGACACTGAAGTTTTGCAAACTGAACTAAATAATAAAAATGAATATCATGTCAGCTTATAGACAAAATTTCAAGGCCTATTAATTCCGTTATCCTTTGCAGCTCAGTCACTTGAAGAGAGTTCAAATCATGTCAGCCACTTGAGGTACTCGGATTCATCAGATTTTTGGAGCTTGAAGCCGCTGCACTTTATCAAATAAGCTACTGTTCACCATGTTGAATGCCGTGAAGTTGCTGCAGCTGTCATTTGAGTGGAGCGACTACAGCATATTTTGTTTTTGGAGTGCAGCTGCTGTCCATAGAGGCTCGGTTGGGGAGCTTGCTGGAAGCTGCTGTTCTTCTTGGATATTGGTCAGACTTCTGCACTTTGGTTGTCTTTGAGTTGCTACAAGTTGGAAGATCGCTTTGCTTGGTTTAATTCCTCGGTTTGGTGCTCCATCTGGTTGTAGAGTTTGCAAGGAAAAGCTCAGGTGTTCAGTTTGGTGCTTAGAGCTCAGTTCAGCTGTCATTAACGAAGGAGAATTCTTCCAGTTACAGCTGAATGAACTAGAAATGAGGTCCACTCCTTGCTTGTATCAAGTTGCTGCTCGTGGCATGTAAAGCTTGGTGCACGGTTGGTTTGGAATTGAATTGAAGTTGCGCATGCTGCACTGAGTTGTTTGAGTTGCTATCATCAGTTGCATGTTAAATCCTGTAACTGTTGAATTTGCTTCTTGTATGCTCAATTCAACTTGCCTCATGGCTAGCGCTGCTTGGTTATTAAATTCACCACTCCATTTGATCTTTGTCTTGAATTTTAGCTCTCAAACTTGCAGTTCATAAGATGCTACCTAAGACAATAGGAGTTCTTGGCTCTTGGCTCAGATCCAGTAGAACTTCTTACTAATATCTATTGTTTAGATCATCATATAGCAGCTGGTTGTTATCTTGTGATCAAGCATGATGTCTAGCCTTGAGTAAATCGAGTTTGTCTCAAATGAATTCCGGCTGCTATCAAGTACTAAACAAGCTACTTATCATCTTTCTTTCCAATTCAGTTACCCTATAATTCAAGACAAATGAAGCACTTATCATGTATAACCTTGAAACTAAACTTGAACATGATTATGCATTATTTGTACCAAAGAATAACAATACTTTAGATAAACTCTTTGAGGTTAAATTTCAATCCTTTTTTCTAAATCTTTGCACAATAGATCCAAATACATGCATTTAATTGATTTTGAGCAAAATTCATGATAAAAATGCATATGAATGCATGAATATGTGTGTTATAATTGGGGATAAATGTGCAATTTTGCAGATTTATCATCTAACTAAGCAATGCAGATATAATACATGCATGCCATGCTAATGTATGTAACATGCATGGGTACTAATATCCTAGCTTAGCCTTAGCTCTAACCCTAGCCCTAACCCAAGCCTAAGCTTATGCAGTTAGTTGACACTCCCAAGCATCTAGATACTATATCCAAGAACCTAGAAAAAAACTTAACCAAGCGAAAGCCATGCAATTTCTATATGCTAAAAAACCAATTTTTATAAACCAAGCTGTTTACTTTACAAAACCAAGCTTTCAAAATCTAAATTGTTTCCTTAATATAACTCTTGTTTTCAAAATAAAACTTTACTAAGTGAAATCCCAATTTCAGAAAACTTAACCCATAGGTCCTTTTCGTGTGATGCCATAAATGCAATAACCACATCCTAAGGGTGATCAAGCAATTACCAAGTAAATTTACTCATCTATTTATTAACCAAGCTTATTCTACCTTTCATTTATATTTCTATCTCTAAAATATCAGTATCAGAATCACTTAAGTAAACGCCTTAGGAGGCAAACTTAGTAGTTAGTATTTAGCTTCTTGCCTAAATTAATATAGATCTCAACTAAGTATGATTCATCATACACCATTTATAAAAGAGCTCAAATATCATTCCATAACTCATACATCTACATATCACACTTGTACACAACTCAACCTAGCAATCATAACCAAGCAAATTAGCAAGTCATCTGAGTAGATATAAATCTATTCAAAGCACACAAACATCCATTTACTAAGGCTACTTAGTGAAATCCCCAAACTCCCACATCTTGTCTCCAAGACTCTTCCTCATCCTCTTCACTTAAATAAATTATGTACGATACTCGTGTCACTTGTGCAATGAATATAAGCAAGATTATAAACTTATTTCGCCTTGGGGTATAGGTCTCAAAGTTATTCTTTTTAATACAACTTTGGTTTAAGATACTTACTAAGTCAGTTTCTGACTTACTTTCTCTACATGGGGTTCTTTCAGCGTACTTTTTGATATAGTTCCTAACCACTTAGCTGCTATATACGTAGTATTATATTCCATATGTTATTATATCATTCTAGTTTCCAAAGTAATAGTGCTTCAATAAAGCACTTATTTAATGTCTGATAGTTATATTAACATTAGCATATCATGTAAATTATCTTATACGATTACATGTATGTAGAAGTTATAGGAAATTGTTTTAATCACATATACGTAGATAGAATCAGCTGACTTTCTAAGTCAACTTCTAACTGAGTTTTTGAGTATCATATTATTTCTCATTTCACTTACTTAGATTTCTAACCCACAGTTTGATTCACATTTTGACCTGCATAAAATACTTCTTAAATCATCAAATCAACTGACTCCATTATCAAATCCCCTATTTCTACTCTCCACTAAACTAATTCAGTATCCCAAAGCTTAACTATAGTTATATTATAACAACTACACATTAAATCACTTAGTAGAACTTCCACTTTTTGTAGTCCTAGCAAATTATTGCAATTAAGCAAAGGTTACTAAAAATTAACTTGTCAATTTTTCGAAACTTTCTACACAGAATCAAAGTAGACCCTTTCAAGAGCTTATATATAAAAATTACAGTAGAAACCACATTTTAAAAAAAAAAATGTAAAACTTGTTTTTAGGCATGATTTCTTAAAGAACTCATATTTCAACTTTGAATTTGAAAATCTAGTTTAACATTTGGATTCTACATACAAAAATACTTAAGAATACCAAGTTTCATAATTTTAAACAAAGTTTGATAGTTCTAATAAATAATTGAAAATTGGTCTAGAAAATGAAACTCACCATCACACCAACTTCTAGCTAATGTCCGACTGAGATAGGTTGTTGGAATTACCATTCGGCTGATGCTCTACTTAGGTCTAGTGATGGTCACATGTGTACCACCATTCTTGCTTATACTTAAATTTATACTATATTTAGTAAATTTTTCCTAAAATCTTTTTTCTTTCTCTACTTTGAATTCTCTAAAGACACAAACTACCTAAACTTGTAAGTGAAGCTGGTTCCATGAATTTATAAGGGAGTCTTAGTCCATGGAAATTTCCCTTTCAATAAGACAAGTGTAATGCCGTATGTTTTCCTTTTGTCAAACTTTAAACTATGTGTCATTTATTTAACAAACTCTCAAGTTAAACTTACAAGATGGTACCATTTCCAAATGAAGATATCTCCCATTACTTTATTAATTTTTCCTATTAACTTCATGTAATTAAATTAATATATTATTTATTTGTTATGGTTTTAATTAATTATGGGTACATATATCACATACTAGTTATAATAAAGTATATTTAACATGTATACATATTTCCTAAATATTATTTAGTATATTTTTATTTTCCTTCGTATCTAAATAATTTATCCCTAAAGATTTGTTAATTATCGAAATCCAAATCATGCGTTTCCAATAGTAATAAACAATACCGTTAAACTACGCTTTTATAATATCAAATATTTTATATATTTTATTTTACTAAATATACTTTTCTAAGACCCTTCTTTCAACTTTGATGGCCCTATATTAAAAATTTATTCGATTTTGAGAATATTTTTCAAAAACACTAAGTGTATCAATTCCGAGCAACTACGATCACATGATGTTATAGTTGCATTTTTTATAATAATAAACAATATCATTAAACTACGCTTATGTAATATTAAATATTTTATATACTTTATTTTTTTCCAAATAAACTTTTTAACACTCTTGTTTTAACTTTTGTGACTATATTAAAAATTTATTCAATTTCGAGAATATTTTTCAAAAACCCTAAGTGTATAGATTCAAAGCAACTACGATCATATTATGTTATGGTACTCAATGTCTAGTTATAAAGTAATGTATTTTCTTAAGTTATACACCTGAAGAGTTTAGCTATAGATTATGGAATCAAATAGAGAGGAAGGTGATCAAAAGCAGAGATGTGGTATTTGTAATTTTGTAGAGGATAAAACTATCTCAGAAGTGCAAAAGCTTAGAAAGACAAAATTTTTAAATGAGTATCCTCGTAATTTGGATCCAATTCCTACACTTAAAATTTATGGTAATCAACCAAAGGATACTTAAGCTCAAGACAGTCATTAAAGTGATGGAAATTTACCTCTATTAAAACCAACAGAACCTAAAGTGTCAATAGCATTAAGAAGGTTTACTAAAGAGCAAAGACCTTCCACAAGACATACTTTAGATGAATATGTGATTCTAATGGATGGGGGAGAGCCAAAATATTATTAGGAAGCCATGTTATACAAATAGAAGCAAGAATGGTGAAAAGTGATGCAAAAAGAGATGAAATCCTCAAATAATAACCATGCCTACGATTTGGTAAAATTGCCCAAGGGCAAATGATCATTGAACAATGAGTAGATCCATGGACTTAAGATTGAAAACAATAGCTTACAGCTTGGATACAAGGCGAGGTTAGTTGTGAAAGGATTCAATCAGAAAAACAGTATTGATTTTGATGAAATTTTCTCACTAGTAGTAAAAATGTCTTCTATTCAAGTTGTACTTGTACTAGCTGCCAATTTGACTTTAGAGGTTAAACAAATAGATGTTAAGACTATTTTTCTTCATGGAGATCTAAATAAAGAAATATACATAGAGCAACTTAGGCAGTTCTATATCAAAGAGAAGGAATGTCTTGTTTATAGATTAAAGAAGTTCCTATATAAGCTAACGTAAGCTTAACGATAATGGTACAAGAAATTTGATTCATTGATGGTTAAATGAAGACTGCATTAAACCATTGTGTATTTGCGAAGCAATTGCCTTACGGTGAGTTCATCATCCTCATACTATATGTGGATGATATGTTAATTATCGACCATGATGCTAAGTAGATTCAAATTTGAAAGTGGAGTTAAACAAGTCTTTTGCTATGAAAGACTTAGGACCAATAAAACAAATTCTTAGTATGAGAACATATGTGAGAAGAAAAGTCAAAAGTTATGGCTATTACAAGAGAGATAACTAGAGAAGTTATTAGAGAGATTTGACATGAGCAATATAAAGCCAATGAGTTTACTACTTACAAGTCACTTCAAACTTAGTACAAAGAAATCTCCTATTAGTGAGATAGTAAGAGAAGAAATGAAGAAGGTGTCGTAATCATTGATAGTTAGTATTCTTATGTATGTTGTGATATGTGCACAACCAGATTTGTTGATGCAATTGCACTGTTAATCACTATTTCTCTAATCTAAGTAAAAAACATTGGACTGCAATCAAATGAATTCTCAAAAATCTCAAAGGAGCTACCAAATTATATCTATGATTTGGTGGCAATAACTTATGCTTAAGGGTTTCACAAATGTAGATATGGCATGATGTTAACACTAAAAAGTCAATATTAGAATACGACAACATTTTATGCTTTCAACAACAACACCAAACTATAACCAATAAACTTAAAATTGTTGCCTTTACTCTTAGACAATGATTTCATGTCCATTACATTTGACTATTATTACCTTGATATAAGGCAATGGTTCCTACAATAGTAAAAGTAACTGTTGCTCGGTTAAGGCAATGGTTTCAATTTTTTAAAAGGCAACAACAGTTCCAAAATGAAAACGTAGCTATTTGTGTGAATTTGTTGCAACAATTCTTATGTAAATATGTAACGATTTGTCATGATTTATCCTTTTAAATAAGCAACAATTGTAAATGATAATGGAAAAATTATGTAATAATATTTGACAATGGTTATAACCATAAAAGTAACGGTTTAACAAGAATAAGATGCAATTGTTTATGATAAAAGTAACAGCTCATACAAAGTTTTGATAATAAATAATTAGGTAAAGGCAATAGTTTGCACCTTTAATAAGCAACTATTTCTTCAATAAAGGCGACAATCTCTAAAATAAAAGGCAACGGTTTTTCTTATATAACATTTTGAATTTTAGAAATATAAAATCTATACACATTGTAATGATTTTACCACAAAGGTAACATCAATAATATTTGCAAATCATAATTTGCATTTAACATACAAAGTTTATAAATTTCAAAGTTCTCATAATACATAAATTAGCAATCAAAATAACTAAGTTCCAATAAGATGTAAAATGTTCAAACAAATATATGCCTCGACATGATATCTCATCATTTCAATTTCTTGTTCCATTCTTCGTTACTATTTCCATTTTTCTTCTTTTTTTCCTTTTTATCTTCCCTTTCACTAGCTTTTATAGATCACTTTCACAAAATGCATCAATCGTATCATGACTAGAGCTGTGTCAATGGGTTTTGGCCTATAGATCAACCTGCTTAATTAGCTAAAAAAGCGAGTTTAGGTTACACTTTTTCAACCCGTATAAAAGTGGATTATTTTGGCTTGGCTTATTTAACCTACAATCCAAAGCAGGCTATCCTGTCATTGGTCAAGTTAGCCCATGGTTTAAAATAAAAAATGAAATAGAAATTAAACAAAGTTAGGTATGATCGTAATTGTTACCAGCCTACTAAACTCTAAATCCTCTTTAAGTCTTTGTCTTCTCTTTTCTTTTCCTCGTATTTTCCAAAAAAAACAAGCCCTAACACAAAGTTGCTTTCTCTCTCTCACCCTGTCTCTCGCATCTCACCTATTACTCTCATCGATCAACCCACCAACGTTCCCAACTCTATAAAGTCTCAGCCGAAATGGCAAGGACATCTGTAGACATCCCAACATTGGCAACGATAATAAACAATAGGTATCTATTTTGTAGCAAACATACAACTATCTGAGAGATCTTAACATATTTCTTTATTTATGATTTTAACCTTTTATTATTTGCATCTAATTATGTGTTATCTTTGAATTACAGATGAAGGTGAAAAAAGACTTAAAACAACATTATCAATGGGAGATTTGAATGTGGTTTTTGATGATGATTAATGTTGGAGTTTATGAATACTTCATGCATTTGGACTTAAGTAATTTTCATCCTTTTCTTAGGATGACGTTTCTTGACATGTGAATGTGATTTTATTTTACTTAGTAGTCGACCTAAACTTTTGATGACTTTAGAAGATATTGCATGTACTTATAGAGCTTTCAACAAGTAATATACCATGACTAGAGTGTAAAAATGCCTTCAATTAGGAAAACAAGTTGGAATTGTTTTGAGCTTCTTCATCTATAAGCCTTTTCATGTGAAAATCTCAAGTCCAACAACTTAAATTGAAGTAGAAAAAATCCTATTGAATCATTTTTATTAGAAACAACACAAACTAAAATAGAAAAAAAAAATGAAAACATAAGAAATAAGGATTGCTTATGTTGATTTTGTTCTCACATCAAATATCAATCCCTAAAAAGCGTAAACAAAATAGAAACAATATGCCTAATAAAAATAACCTAAAAAGATTAGAACGAAATCATAAAAAGGGGATGGATTAAACAAAAATAATAATAAAATTTATTGTTAATGGATTAAATGGGCTGACTTGACCCGTTTAACTCACCAACCCATTAAAGTAAGTTAAATGAGCCAAGCTAATAGGTTGGTCTGTTTAACCCACTAACATGTAGTTAGACTGGCTAAAATTTGGCCTAGTTTAAAAGTGGGTCAAAATGACCTAGCCCGTTTAATCCACTGTCCAAACTAAGATTGGCCTGCTTAACTTGTTTACATCTTTACTCATGACTTCATTTATCTTGATCCAATTGTTGAGATTGTACCTCCTTAATTTGTGCCCATACATTATTAAGCATTAGATAGAAATTTTTAAGTATATTTTTAATATAAAACAATAAGAAGGGATGTAAATATATTTTAAAAAATTGTATATAATACTTACGATTTTCGATATCACGAAATTTCAAGTTTTTAGGCTCATGATATTTCACTCTTCTCTAGAAAAAGGATAAGAAATTATATAATATATGACCATGTTAATAATATTAATAACTTATATTGTTCTTTTGTAGTGCAAAATAGAGAGAAAAAGGGAATAAAAGAATCAAATCAAGAAATCTAAGAATCACACTGTAGATGTATGTTTGCATCATAACCATTTAATTAAACAGCGAAACTTAAGTTTAAATATTAAAATAGTATTATAATATTGTAAGATTAATATAACGTTTATCAATTTCATATGAAATTCTTTAAGGAAAATTCATAAATTCTATTTAAAAATATATTCCCTCTACTTTATATCATATTCACAGGGTTATCCTTCTTATAAAATGATAGCAAAAGGAAAACAAATTCAAGATCTTATCACCATGAAATTCACGTAACCATTGTGTAGGTCAAGATAAAGTGTTAATGACTTCAATAAACTAAATCCAACAATTCTAGAAAAACATCCCATCTAGAATTAGTGAAAACCAGCCCTCACCAATTGAAAACAAGAATTAAACCAACACATACCAAGTTCATCCAAAAACGAAAAAAGCAATTTATTCCCAATTTGTCTTTCTAAGTTTATGGCTTTTGTCTAAAGGATTAAGTAAACAAATTCATAGGCTTCTAACTTATAGTGATCGCAAACATACAAACCAGAAGAAGAGACAAAAAAAAAAAAAAAAAAAACTAATGAAACCGGGCATATATGGCATCAAGATAAAAATTAGTGTAGCAATAGTCTTGAAACAGCTAGTGTACATTGATTGGAAAAATGCTTAGTATTTTAAAGTTGAACACAAATATTAACCAATAAGTATTCTTCAAAGGACATATACGATCCTACTGGTGCACTAAAATTCATTGATCTCATAAAATAACTTTGAATACCATGAAGCAATTAATATTAAAAGGGTAATAAAATGCTTATATAATGTATGCATGATCATCTTTTACGTACTTGTAAAATCCAGCCACAAGCATTACCTTTTCACGCCATCATACATTGAGGTAGTAACAAACATAGCATATATAATCTAAATTAGCATGAAGTAATCAATAATAGCTTGGACACTTAAATTTGAAAGTCACTACTGCGTCAAATCTAATGCCCCCAAAATATAGATGTTAAATGTAAGATAACTAAATCATATTGAACCAAAAGTCGTGCTTCAACCGTCAACCGACACAACCGTAGTCTTCTTACTTTTTAGTGGTTGATTTTATAAGGAATTGAACAAATAAGAATAGAAAACAAAATCAACTCATTTTCTTAGTTAAATGCAATATTCAAGTTAAGATAATGGTAAAAAGCTACTTCCAATTTTATTCACATTTAGCGATGACATTATGTAAACAGAGGAGAAAATAGTTCCCTTTATCATCAAGCTTAATTATAAATGCACAACAACACAAGAAAGAGACAAAAGAAGAACTAGATGGAAAAGCTCAATACTTGAAAGTCTATACCATTTTCAAACTTCTTTAAGCAACGTGATAAGAAGGAGGTAGGCAAGTGGCCGTCCCAAGGTGTAGAGCTTCTCCTTTAAGGTATAGCAGCAGCACGTAGGTAAGGCAAGTGGCTATAAAAGCTAGGAGTTTAATAAGGTCATTATCTAGATTACCAAATGTCATCAATCGATTTTCCTCATAGTAGCTTAACGTCTACTTTTCTTAAGGCCAACATATCATCTAACAGAAATATTTAAGAGCGATCCCAACTAAAAGTTAGACAATGATAGAAATGATGCTTAAATTCAACTTGAATCTCAATAATTCATCTAATATCATAAAATAGTTCAAAGACCAAAGGATTGTAAGCCCATAGAAACATATCAACAAATGAAACAAAGACAAACCAGAAATGTACACAACAAAATCCACAAGACCATGAGAAGCATCATTGAACAAAATGAAAAACCTATTGAATAGAAATACACATTTCATTGGTGCTTCTCTACATGCCAACAAACCCTTCATGATGGCAGTATGTAAATCTTACATAGCAAGAGCAGTTTTATATAGAGAGATTTACGATAAAATAATATCATTTTTACTATAGCAATGTTTTTGATGTATATTTAGGCTTAATGAATAGAGACTGGTTTCTTCAAGATAAATTTAGATTTATAACAATGCCAAAACCAAAAACTCAAAATTCTGCATAGGAATCCTCTATACCTTGCCATATTATATCATCATTGCCTACTCTCTAAGTCAAAATCTTTCAACTTTTTACCAAAACTTACAACATTACTTCTAAAATCAATAGTACAACAACCATAATATATCATTTTCACTTACTTTAACTACTTATAACCACAATAACCCTCCATTTTCCAAAACAAGAATACTTCCTTATTCATATATCTCTTTCTTTACATTTCTAACAAAAGTTGCAAACTTTCCAACTCAATCGGGGATAAAAACAAATACTTAGATGCTAAACTCATTTTTTTGGCCTGTTTTTTTTTCCTAATATTGGTTCACTTTGTGTTCATCTTTTATAGTCCTCTTTTATCCTTGTAGCTTACTTCTATCATGGCCAGTGAAAAATAATGAATGGTAACAAAAAATCAAACGATAAGGAAAAATATGTAGTCACAATAGAAGATGGATGTTGGAGATAATTGAGAACAAAATAGGAAAACAATATATATATATATATATATATATATGTATATGAATACAACAAATAAAATAGAAGAAAAAAATAAGAAATATTAAGAATAGGATCAAGGAAAAAACATGAATAAAAAAGAAAATCGGGATGGAAGAAGATTAAGGAAGATAAAAGGTGAATTCCAAAAATCCCATGTCCTCAACATCAACTTATTAACGCATCTTCAAACGTAAATTGCAAGACAATGCTGTAACTATACACTGAAAATCACCATCACTCAATTCACACGGTTCATACACAAGATTAATCGGCCCAAACATCTAAACATCGTTCAAATATTTGAGTTTGTTACGAAAATTAAAAAACAACCAAGTGTTTTGGGGAAGAAAAATGAACCAACTTATCAGCAAGCATTGCACACATAAAAGATAGAGAACAGATAACAAGATAATAAGAAGACAAAATAATCTTTGTTTATAGAGGTCCAAAGCATGAATATTAAAATCGTAATTTTACTATTTATTTGAATATATAGAAACACATAAAATTAATAAAATCATAAATTTATAAAATCGTAAATAAAAGTTCATAATTTTATTAAAAATCTATACATAAACGATTTTATAACTGTTTTAATTAAAAAAGATATTATAAAATCACAAACTTATAAAATCGTATTTTTAATTCGCGATTTTAATCACAATAAATTTAGAAGTTAATTATCTGACACCAAATAGCTGCTCTGAATGGAGAAGAGAACAGGAATCGTTATTAACCCAAGTTTATGGCTCTGATTCTTGCTCTTGTTCTGTCATCATTATGTAATCTATATCTGTTCCTATAAAGGAGTCATTAGTAACCGAAATTTGTCGCTCTGCTTCTTGTTCTCGTTCAGCCATCACTATGTAGTCTGTATCTGTTCCTATATCCTTCAAGTCAGCACCTTCAAGAACTTGAACCACTTGAAGCACTCTCGGGCGTTTCTTTATATCATCCTCCATACAATCGCCTAGCAAGTCGGGATCAAGAAGCTTATCCGTCTTATTTTCTTTCAAACAGCTTCGCATCCAATCATATATCCCGTAATCTTTTTCAATCTTCCATAAATCAGTTGGTTTTTGATCTGTAATGACTTCAAAAATTGTTACACCAAAACTGTAAACGTCCATCTCCACCGAGCATTTCCCTTCCATCGCGTATTCTGGAGCCACGTATGCAAGTGTACCCACGATAAGACTAACATCGTAATAATACGTGGAACTGTTTGTCGCCAGTTCCCTTTCCGTAGCAAATCTAAGGACATCATGGTTTTGCAATTCCGAGACTCTGGATGGGACTTGTTCTTCCTTTCTATCGGAAGCCATAGCTAAACCCAAATCTCCGATACAGGCCTCCAGGTTCTCGTCCATAAAATGTTTCTACTTCATTTTTATTTTTATTTACCTTTTTTAATTATTTTTTCCTTTTTTTATTCCCTTCCCTCATTCCTTAAAGCCCATTGCTTTGATCCTATAAAATCTGACCCATTTTCTCATTGAGCAAGGATACAAAATAAATCAAATTGATTTTTCGATCAAAATTAATGGCTTCCATTACACTAATGAGCATGAGTGGGTTTGTTGCATAATTGACAATATTTTTTAGCATAATTGTAAGCCCCAAAATTAAGCCAAGTGAATATAGAATTGAACTTAAAATATAAGGTTTAGGACGATCAGTTAAAAGATCCAATCAAACCCAAATTATAAATTATGGATAAAAATATTAGTAAAAATGATCCTATAAACTTAAATTTAAGAAAATAAGTAATAAAATAGGAGACTATAAAATTTTCAAATTTTAAGTATAATAATTATTAATTATAAAAAAGATAAAAAGTGTAATCTAATAATTAATAAATTACTAGAAATAAATTATATGTATACTAAAAATCATAGAATGACCTAAATAATAATTAGGATTGTTCACATGTACCCCATATATATTTACGTATAGATAAAAATATGCGAAATTTCTTAAATTAGGCAAAAACTTAGTAAATAATTAAAGAAAGTTATTAATTAATTGAGGAAAAATCAGAGGGATAAGGAATGATGAATATCTGGTCATGATAAGTCAGGAGTTGAAGAAGCAAAATTAGCCAATTAAAAACAAGTAACACAAAAGCAAAAAATAAAGGGAATTGGGCAATGTCATGTCTAATTTAATGCATATTAATTACTCAAAACTTCTATAAATACGGAGAAAATTTACAGAGCTCCTTTGGATAGTTAGAAATCAGAGGAAAATAGAGAGTTTTGAAAATTCAAGAGAAAAACTAGAGAAAAAAAAAAGAAAAGGGAAACTGTGTAAATAGGGCTATTGAGCCAAACCCATACACCACTACCACTTGGGACCAAGCCACCACCACCACCTCACTCTAGACCCACCGCTTGGACTGGCCGATACACCTAGACCGGTGTTGGAAGGCTAAAAGCCATCTGACTAGGTGAGTCTCTAATCTGCTCCAATTTTGTATAGTTTTTTAAAATTAGTTATTTTGCCTAGAAAATTATGAAACTTGTTATTCTAAGGTTTTATAGTATGTAGATTTAGGGAAAAATAATGATTTAGTTTAATCACATTTGAAAGTATAGGGTTCTTAACAAATTAAGCAAAATCGAGCATAATTAGAACTAGAAATAAATAGGCTTAGGAGTGTAGTTTAGAGCTTAAATTTTTTCTATAGAATTCTTAAGTGATATAGAACAGTACTATGAAACCATTTTTTTTAAATTAATTTTTGAAATTTTTAAGTTGATTTTTAACTCTAAAATGATGGAAATTTTGGTAATTTTAGGTGATTAAGACACTAATTACTGATTTAGATAGTAATTCGATGTTTAAAGATGTTAATCTCTGATGTGGAAACTTAATCCTAGCCTTTAAAGTGTTAAGTGTAAGTAATGAATGAATTATGTGCTAATTGTAGAAAATTAGGAATATTATAAAAAAATTAGGTTTAATTAGATAATATAATAATATAAATCAGAATATAATAAATCTAAAATAAAAATTTATTTTAGGTTATTGTATAAAAATAATGTAAGATTTTCTTACATCGGGAATAAATTCGATACCTTAATTAGGATTAGTTTGTACTGAATAGTTTAGAATACTAAATTAAAACCCAATAGAATATTAGAATACTCGAGCTTAATGTGATTAATTTCACATTAAGATTCGAGCATATTTAAGATTCCAGAATCAAAACCAGAATCAAAACTAGAATCTAATTTAGGAACCGAACCCCGAAATAAAGTAGAATAAATCATTAGTAAATAATAGGTATACATAAAAAAAAAGCTAAATTATAACTTAAAATGTGAATCATTAAAGCATGAGAACTAAAAAGACTTATTTGTATTATAGGATATCCAGAGACAAATCAACTTACAGTTAAGTGATCAGGCAATTGAGAAACTCCAAGTAAGTTGGGTTATTACTCACTATATTAAAGTGTAATTTTATGGTACTCGAAAACTTAGGATTGTATATGGTTGTGATTATAAGTAGTTTACGTATATGTTTGATGTATCTAAATGCGCGTTGAAATTCGTAATGTGATTGATTGAATTGGTGTGAAATTGTTTAAACACCCTAACTGAAATTTAATCTTATTCGACTCTAATAACCAAAAATGTCATGTATTGCAACCCGTTAGGAGATCATAGTATTCTCCAACTAAATACCGACCCCTTCGAAAGGTATAGCGTAGGATTGCATAATAGTTCCTTCTTTATCCTTAGTCAAACTAAGTGACAGGAGAAGAGGTCGCGGCGAGGGTAAAGTCAATGGTTCAAAGGTAGTTGCGGGAGGAGCGAGGTCTCTATTGCATAAGCTTAGATTTGGTTGTGAGCTGCTGCATAACATGGAAACTCCTCAACCTGGATTAGAGCAAGTGAAATTTCTCTAATTTCATAACAAACCAGATTACGTTATGCGATGATACTTGATTGCTGTATTGTATGAAAATAATTGTTTGATAATCTTGTTTGTGTTTGTATACATTCATGAGTCTTCAATTCAACTTACGGAACTATAGTTACTCATACCCCTATAGATCCTTTTACAGGTCCTGATTTCTGAATACTTCAAGTATTATGCCGCCTTACAATTATCCAAAGGTTAGTTCTTTTGAAGCTAGGGGTATGAGGATCAATTTACTTAGTAGTGATGTGTAGCGAGAATGTCCTTTGTAGTTTGAAGATGAAAGATTGATAATTATTATGTAAATTAGTGAACTGTTGTGTTTATGCAGAAATTCTTAGGAAGTTCTATGAACTTTACATATAATTATATATGTTTATTCAAAATTTGTGAAACTTACCATAATTGTAGTTAAACATTTAATTGGACTGTTTACTTCAAAGCGAAGAGTCATCAACATCTTGTGTAGATCATGTCTATGATAGGTACTGTAAGGCAAGTTACTATTATAGAATGGTTTACATGTTGTGACTCTGTGACTTAGGAGCGTAACAATAATCAACAGTAAAAAATATTTTTTAATAAATCAAAAAAAGATATAAAAAAAGCTTTTCTTTTGTGACTTTGAATAAACCGTTCTCGATGAAGGAATGAAATCTCAATTTATTTCTTTGAAATATCCTAAGAACAAGAAAATGGAATCAGAAATATTGATAGATTCTCGTGGAGTCCAAAAAGAAAACAGGAAATCAAAAAAGATCCACTATTCCAGTTTCATCTCTATCGAATTTGAATATCGGAATAGTAGATAGAGTCATGATTCAATGTGTTAGGTCTACTTATTTTTTTCTTTTGTTAATTTCTCATTTTTCGAATGTGGAATTGTGCAAAATAGGAATGTTTTGAGATTCAAAAGACATTATATCATTATTCATTATATAAAAATTACAAGTCTTCAACTTAATTTTCAATTTTATAACTCTAATTACTATAATTCATGTCCTCTTAGTATCGACTTTAGGGATAATTTTTTTCGCAATCTTTTTTTGAGAACCTCTAAAAGTTCCAAATAAAAAGGTGAAATGATTTTTCATTATATCAATTGAAGCAGCGACTCGATCATCAAATTATAGATTATAAGTTCATAACCCTAGCCCACTCTTGACGGAATAAATCTACCAATTCTTTGATTCCAGTTAATGAAAGCGACCTTGAACTAAGAAATAGATTCTAGAAGCTAAAAAAGGGTATCCTACGCAATTACAATAATCGGGTTCATTGATATTCTTGATGTACAAGTTAATTTACCAATAACCTTGCTTAAATGAAGTAAGGGGCTCTAGTGTATAGAGAAGACCTCACCATTTAAGATGTAACCACAAAAATGAAGCAATCCACTATTTCTTTATTCATTTTTATTTTTTTTAATACCTAACTTTAGGCTTTAGCTAGTACACAAAAGTGCATACCATGATATTCCTACCTATTAATAATTACATCCATTACACTAGCAATTACAGCTTCATGCAAGCGAGTTAAAAGAAAACAGTATGATGTCGAGTAGAGGTTTGAGGGAGGAGAAAGATGTGTATTTAATGTGAACTGTATTCAATTACTCTCTAAATATACAATGCATATTTATAACTTAATGCAGCTTGATCAAGCCTTGTAAATAACAGATTGAAAAAAAAAAAACAAAACAAAACAAACTAGCTAACTACTACCGAAATTAATAAGTTACAGGTGGAGACTAGTAACAACTAACTACTATACTAGTAATCAATTGATACCCTACCCCCCCCCCCCCCCCCCCCTTCCCCGCGCTAGCACATAGACATTATGAATGCCTAGCTTGAGAATAAAATCAGCAAACACAGCAAGTGAGAGGGGCTTGGTGAAAATATCAGCTAGTTGAAGAGAAGATTGAACAGGAAACAAAGTAATTGAACTAGCTTAAGCCTTCTCTCGAACAACATGACAGTTAAGTTCTATGTGTTTGGTGTGTTGATGAAAAGCAGGATTATGTACAAGATAGAGAGTTGAATGATTGTCACAGAATAAAAGAGTAGAATCAACATGAGGAAAGTCAAAATCTTGTAACAAGTAAAGTAGCCATTAAAGCTCACAGACGGTGGTAACAAGAGTACGGTACTCTGCTTCAGAGGATGAACGAGAAACAGTGGATTGTTTCTTTGAAGACCAAGAGATGAGTACATCTCCATAAAACACACAATATCCAGTTATAAACCTTCGAGAATCCAGACATGTAGCCCAATCAGAATCACTATAAGCACGAAGCTTATGGGTTGAAGAAGAAGGGAATGAGAGACCTTGACCAAGTGATCCCTTTAAAAAACATAGCATTTGATGAGTAGCTTGAAGATGAAGGGTAGTGGGATTATCAAGGAATTGAGAAAGTTGTTGAATAGCAAATGTGATGTCAAGACGAGTATAAGTAAGATAAAGAAGATGACCAATTAATCTTCGAAAAATAGTGGGATCGGTCAACAATGGGGAACCATGATTTTTAGACAAGCGAGTAAAAGCCACCATAGGAGCGGGTACAAGCTTTGCACCTAGAAACCCGATGTCTTTAAAAAGATCTAAACAATACTTCTTTTGACACAAATTTATACCTTGACTGGATGGTGCAACCTCAAGACTAAGGAAGTACTTAAGCTCACCAAGATCTTTGATTTGAAAAGCATTGTGTAAATATCCTTTGATTGCAATAACAGTATGAAGAGAGTCACTAGCAACTATCAGATCATCCATGTACACAAGAATGATAACAAAATGATCAGGAGTGCGCATGAAGAATAAGCTATAATTAACAAAGGACTATTGAAAACCATAAGTAAGTAAGGCACTGGTGAGCTTTTCATACCATTGCTGACTGGCTTACTTTAATCCATAAAGGGATTTAAGCA
Organism: Lumnitzera racemosa; assembly: GCA_024138005.1. Lineage (NCBI taxonomy): Eukaryota > Viridiplantae > Streptophyta > Magnoliopsida > Myrtales > Combretaceae > Lumnitzera > Lumnitzera racemosa. Next base: position 3,794,115 of record JAMXBC010000003.1, read on the forward strand.
ACTTGCATACCTTGGTTGAACCTTGAGATTGAAAACCTTCTTGTAAAGACATATAAACCTCTTCATGAAGATCTTTGTGAAGGAACACATTATTAATGCCAAGTTGATGAAGGAACCTACCATGAGAAGCAGCCAATGGCAATAACAAGCAAACAGAAGTAATCTTGGCAACTAGACTGAAAGTATCGATGTAATCAATTCCAAATTGTTGTGTGTAACCCTTTGCCACAAGTCTAGCCTTATATCACTCAATACTTCCATCAGCTCTATATTTGATTTTATAGACCCACTTGCATCCAATTGACTATTTACCTTCAGGTAAGTCAACTAATTCTCACGTTTTGTTAACATCTAAGGCTAATATCTTGGAATGCATTGCATCCCTCTACTCCTGATGCTGAACAACTTCATGAAAGGTTTTGGGTTTAGGGACCATATCAATAGCACAGGCAAAAGCTCTATGAGAGGAAGAAAGATGATCATAACCAAAGACTAAGTGAAAACAGTGAGGTATTTGTGTAGTACAAACATAGTCTTTAAGGTGCAATGGTGGATGTCTATTTCTGAGTGACTTACGAGTGATAGTTTGTAAACTAGAAGGATCTGCACAAGTAAACTAATTGTTAATACAAATAGATTCATTAGTAGGAAGAAAAGGATCATATAAAACATCAAAACTAGAAAACTATAGTGAAACAATATCAACTTTGTAATGATCAAGTGCAAAAGGAAAAACTGATTCATAGAAAATAACATCATGTGAGACAAAAACTTATTATTATTGAATGTCATATACTCAATATCCTTTAACACCTTACATAAACCCTTGAAAAATACACTTAGTGGCTCGTAAGTCAAACTTATGTGTAACTTTATCATGTGTAGAAGCATAACATAAACAACCAAACACAGGCAATTGATTGTAAGCAGGTAATTCCTTAAAAAAAACTTGATGAGGATTCTCATGATATAGCACAACAGTAGGCAACCAGTTAATCAAATAAACTGCATGTAAAATGCAATCACCCCAAAAAGTCAAAGGCAATCCAGCTTGCAAATGCAACACTCTAGCAACTTGTAAAATGTGCTAATGTTTACATTCCATAACACTATTTTGTTATGGAGTAGAAACACAAGAAGTCTGGTGAAGTATACCATGCAAACTATAAAACTCAAGCATATTGAACTCTTGTCCATTATTAGTTTGTATACACTGTATTTTGGAGCTAAATTGAGCGTCAACATATGAAAGAAACTTCTGTAACAACAATCTAGTTTTTGACCTGAAACGTATTAAAAACACACATGTGAGGCAACTAAAGTCATCAACTATAGTTAAAAAATAGTGCTGATTGTTTCCAGTTGAGATCCTCATAGGTCTACAAATTTCACAATGAAACAATTGAAAAGGAGCAACAATAAAAGTATTACTAACAAGAAACAGAAGTTTTCTTTATTTAACCTAATGACAAATAGTGCAAGAATTTACACTATTGTGATACTAAACATCAAAACAAATTTTTTAAATCAGTTTCATCTTCTCAACTGGTATGTGACCCAACCTAAAATGCTACAATTAACTTATGTCCTACATAGTAGTATTACAATTAACCACATTCCCCAGACTATTCACAGTCCTATTCACCATAACCATGAACTCATATAATCCTCTGTTCATTTCAACAAATCCAATCATTTTAGACTCCTCTAACTCCTGTATATAACATCCCTCAACAATGAAGATAAGCTTGCACTTATAATGTATAGTAAGCTTACCAACATAAATTAAATTGAACTAAAAATCAGGCACATACAATACATTTTCTACAACAATGTGCTCATTCAATTGTATTGTACCATGTGTGAAACTTTAACCTGAGTGTTATTAGGAAGACGTATATTCAAAGCAACCGCTTCTTTCAAATTTGTGAAATTTTCCAAAGAACAAGTGACATGATCACTAGCATCCGTATCTATCAACTAAGTTGTAAAAGAGGATGAACGAAAAAAAGAATGAAAATTACCTTTCAATTCATTAATCGATGAAACTTGTGAAGCTACATTCGTATCCGATTTATCCCATTCAAGTATCTGCATTAAATGTTGAAACTGTTCCTCGGTAAATTGTAAGGAATCACTAACCTCTGATGCAAAGGTTGCTTGAAACTTATTAAGTCACCTAGCATCAATAGTTCATAGATCCAATCACGATTTAAAATTTGATGGAAAACCATGATTCCTATAACACTTATCAATAGTATAACCATTTAATCTACACTAAGAACAAATAGGTCATTTCACAAGAGCATTATTTGGATATCTCCTTGGATTTCCAACAGTTTTAGCAACAAAAACACTGGAATTATTCACATTCGACTGTACATTTGAAACTAATTGTCATTCTTGCTGTGCTACCAATGAAAATGCTTTGTTAATGTTTGGTAACAACTCTATGAGAAGAATTTGAGTTTTGACAGGAGCAAAAATATCATTCAAACCTTTTATAAATCGAATCACCTGATCTAAATTTTGATATTCTTTTGTCATGTTGACTACAGCACATCCATTATGTTTACAAACTGGCAAAAGCCTTAAAACTGCTAATTCATCCCATAAGACCTTGAGTTGTGTAAATTATTCAGTAACAGTAAGTGTACCTTGACATAGATTATAAATTTCTTCTTGAATGTCAGAAATTTGTATAGAATCACCTTGTGAAAACCTCGCATACAGATCTTTCCATACTTTATGCACACTTTCTATCCATATAATGCTTTGTGCTATCAACTTCGATAAGGAATTTACTAGCTACGAAAACACCATTGTATTACACCTCTCCTACGCAGCATAGATTTCTTCATCCTTACTCAACTGTGAAATTAATCCATCAACAAACTTCAGCTTGGTCTTCAAAAGAAGGGCAACTCTCATCGCACAACTCCATGTGTGATAATTTGAACCTTCAAGAACAGTAGACACTAAAACTAACGATGGATTCTCATTTGGATGCAAATAATAAGGACTTGATAATTTCTTTAATTCGTTTGCCACTAAGAAAAAAATTGCTCTAATACCATAACAAAAAACAATATGACGTCAGGTAGAGGTTTGAGGGAAGAGAAACATGTATGTTTAATGTGAACTATATTCAATCACTCTCTAAACGTACAATGCATATTTATAACTTAATGTAGCTTAATCAAGCCTTGTAACTAACTGATTGAAAAAAAAAAAAAAAGTAATTGACTACTACTAGAATTAACAAGCTATCGAAATTAACAAGTTACAAGTAGAGACTAATAACGACTAACTACTAACTACTTTACTAGTAATCAATTGATACGAGTTGCAGCCTGAAATCCGAACTGAGGACGAGTTTTTGGAGTTAGCTCACCCCTGCAAGATTGTGACCCTTTGTCCTAGCCACTGTAGCATGTGTGTCGTCCAGGGTACCCACATGTCTTCATTGAAGTTGTTTTTCGACCAAAAGATCGAGAGCTAATTATTGAGAGTTTGGACTTTCTAGATACATACTTCATGAAATGGTTCATGCCTGTTTGTTGCCAGAGCAGCTATTTATGGGGTATTAAGCATCAAAATTTTGACATTTAGAGAAGAAAAATAAAAAAATTTACTGTTCTAGCCATTAAAAAAGAAAAAAAAAAAAGAGGGTTTAATGTTGCAGTGGATTAGCCGGTTATTATGCAAGTATAGAAGTCCTCGTGCTGCTCCAAGCAGAATTGTTTTCCTAGTTGCCCAATCGAGGGACGGTTGTGATTGAAGTTTATCTGAACTAGAACAAAGATCCCCACTAACTTTGAAATGGTATAGAAGGATACATTCTACAGGCTTTCTTGGCACACAGAAGCCGATTGCTGCAGCCAAATTTCGGTGCCTGACTATGCTGCTTATGTCAACTTCTGCTTGGAATTCTTTGGATCCTTACATTAAAGATTGATCTAGTCTTTTTATGGCCACAAAAGAGCCATCAGGTAAGAGCGCTTTGTACACCTTTCGGAATCCACCTTTGCCACAATCAACTGATCACTGAAGTTGCACATAGCAGCTCGTAGTTCCTTAAGAGTAAAGCTTCTGAGATTGGATTTTCAAAAGACATCCGAAATGTCGAGGGTGTTGCTTGGCCTTTCACTGTAGGCCTTACTGATCGCTGGGACGGCACGGGTGACTATGGTCCTGGAGCAGGTAAATGTACAATCGGATGATGATGTTGACGGAGATGTAGGGGAAGCAAGTGCAGCAAAGTCAATGGGATCTTTGTGAGATCGATGGTACAAAAGTTGAACACCATCTTCGCAATTAAATCTTTTCATCTTTATGCTCCCAACAGATTCTATGGGAACATGATCAATCAGATGAATTCCTCAGTGGAAAAAGAAGATGAGTAAGATTGTTTAGCTTTTTCTCGACGGCTGATGATTGCTCGTTAATAGTAATTAAGTCGAGATCAAGCATGACTATGGATTTCACGATGGTGATATTTGTAGAAATTTGGAACAGCCAACATGTGGATAGGTACCAAGGGACCTCTAGGAAAATTCGGAGAATTACTTACCATACGTCGTCCCATCGAAGTAAAGCCTTGATTGACTCGTGTCGTATGTGTCTCTTGATGCATTAACTAAGGAATTAGAACGAGCAACTTGATTGTTGCCATTTTTACTGCAAAAGCTATAGCTCATTTTAATTTTAAAAGTTGCTTCTGTTTTTCCGAATATACCTACCTATCCATTCCCGACTAATTTAATTTCTTTTTCTTCATCTTCCGTTCCTCCTTTTCTTTTATACGTTCCTTTTACGAGTCTATCTATAATTTTTGCGATTAAGAGTTACGTAAGATTTTGTGTGTCAATTTCTCTCGGTGTGTTAATTCAACATGACAAAGATTTCTTTTTTTTATATTTGATATTAGTAGTCTAAATGAGAAATGCAATTGTTTCAAATGCATAAAATGCTTAATCAATCTCAGAATAAATGAGACAATGCTAAAATTAATTATTTAAATTTTGGATTTTTTTAATTTTAATTTTCTATCGAAGTCTAAAGTTACAAAATGGCCTACAATTGAACCACACTATCGATAGTATCCCAAGTAGTTAGGGGGTTTCCTTTTTTTTTGCCACCAATCGATAATAACAAATCCACTGTCAACAATTTATGCTCTATCATGGTAAAATAATACTCTATCACGGTTATAATCATTCCCTCGTAGTAAAATTATATCACATATGATACATAACACAGCTGTCGATAGTAACATATTTCTATCAATAGTACATGCAACTGAAATAATTTTTCAGAGTTGGAGGCTATTGATAGTGACATACTTTTGTCGAGAGTCTAGTTTAAATATGAATACTGTTGACTGTTACTTTTTCGATGCCAACACTAAGGTCAATTTAAATAATTTTCAAGAGTTGAATACTATCGATGGTGATAGTTTTATATCGATAGTGTGGTTTAAGCATGAATACTCCTGACTCAAAATAAGCAATTAAAAGGATAACAAAATCCCAAATTAATAATTTTGAATACCCTTCTAATTTTACTGGCTTCATAGCACCTATAGATTTCTCCTTCTGACTCTAATAATCTTTTAAGATATTAATCAGCCCTTTTTTGTAATCTCTCTTTTCTTTGAAGATGAAGAGTACACCACTTTTCAACTCTCCTTGCAAGCATCTAAAAAGAAAGACAAACATAATCGTATAAAAGTAACCTAAAACTATCTTAAGCTAACAAAAATGTATAAAACTATCTTGACCAGATATTCATCCACCTTTAGCTTCTTACTGTCATCTAAGTGTAACAATAAACTAAGGAAGCAAAATCATGACATTTCAATACTAATAAAAGTATAAAAAATACAATTGAAATAAAAATAAAGATCTCGAATTGTACAAGTAATGCATGTATGATGTCATCGGCCGCTTCATCTTACTTCCTCTAAAAAATTACAAACCTATACGAATTTCATAAAATTACATTTTAATATAATTATGAAAATTAGATAATTATGTGCAACAACATAACTATCAATAGAAAACACAAAACTGTTGACAAAATCTATTTATCATTTAACATATTAGCAAACACTATCAACAACAGTAATAGTGAACTATCAATAGTGAATAAGGGCATAAGACCTCCCCAGTTTTATCTATCGATAGGTAATTCCACCTATCAACAATAACTGGGTTAGAGCTTTTTTATTCTCATTGACTAACAACAAATTCATGTAACTTTAATATATAGAAAGTTCTTTTTCTCTATCGACAATACTAAATTACTATCGACAATTAATGGGAGGGAAAAATGTAACTTTAATTTCCTATCAACAAGAACTCAAAGTTACAATTTCCCTCCCCCACTAACTATCATAGTAATTTGCTACTGTTGACAAGTACGGTCGAAAATGCAGTTTTTTTCCGAAAATATAGAAACCTTAATCTCTCCTGATATTTTTAAACAAATGTTACAATAACATAGGATGATTAGGGTTATGATTATTCACAATAACTAGATTGTACAAAAAAAAAATTCATGAAAAACATAGAAGTACTGTCAACAATTGAATCAAATATCTAAAACCCTGAACCCAAAAACAAAAAAAAAAATGAAACTTCATGGAATAAGAAAGAAATGGAACAAGAAAACATACCTAAATGACAAATTGTATTGTAATGTTGTTGATGAATACAATATTCTATCATGCTCAAGTTGTTTATTTAATGAAATGACTTCTTCTTACTTTGAGAGAGTAAGGTTATGAAAATGGTTTATATTTTAGTTTTGCAAATTCTATTTCATTTACTTTTTCTTTTATTGTTTAATATTATTTAATAATTGGTCTCTCTATTTTTTATTCATAAATGATAATAACATGTTGTTCGAGTAACAAGTTAACTCATTTCAATGGGATAGATGATCTAGATTAAAATAATTTCGATCAATGGTTTATATTATCCAGTGTTACCATAGAAACCCTCAATAATATATATGAAAAATAAAAACTTTCATAAGATCTAACAATTATTCCTATTTCCATACTACTAGTTCCTATTTTTTACTTCCTAAAGCAAGTATGAAAGAACAAAAGTTTATTTATATATTTATTTGATATCTTTCAAATACATCTATATTGCTCATTAATATATACATTTTATTTTAGGAAATATCATATTTCTTATTTCAACTTTTTAATTGTGTTAGAGAAAAAAAAAATAGAAAACATTTTAACTGATATCTAGAGACACGATTGTCAAGTCAAAGCTAACATGGAGGAAGCTACATTCTCTGTCAACTTCTTTGTGTTGCTCTTGCTATATGAATTTCACCTTCTCCTGCAAAAATAACAATAAGAAATAAACTTAAATATTACCACTTGCTTTTATAAGTTTTCCCATTTTAATTCCTACTAGCATACGAAGGAAAATTAGAAGAGAAAAGGATTTTAAAAATAAGAGTGTTTTGGTCTTTTTAGTAAGTTACTTATTGCATGTTTACTTGGAATGAATGAAATGACCACTCCCTCATTATTCTTCATTGTCATGTTTAGTTTATTTTTCACTAATGTATTGCCCATTCCTCAGTGATGCTCATTACTTAAGAATACAGAATTGTGATTCATACCCCCAACCTCCGAATTACCATTCCTTTAAAAAAAAAAAAAAGGACGTTAAATACCCTTTTCCTTTCTTTACTAAGGCTGGGCGAAAAAAACTATGATTCCCAAATCAAATTGTAAACTGAACCGAAAAATCAATTTCTTTGTCAGCCATTTAGTTTACAGTTCGATTTGGTTATGTATAAATGATTTACGATTCGGTTAGGAGAAGCAAACCAAATCGTACCATTTAAAACTGAACCAAACCGTTTAATTAAGTAAAAAAATTTATGCAATTATTTTATACTTTTTATAATTTTTTTCATCAATCTTCATCAAAAAAAAATTTTATCTTGTTATTCTTCATCATAACTTTGTATTAATTATTAAAATTAAGTTGAGTAAATTCCATTTGAAATTTTATATTTATTAGAAATAAAAATATTTAGTGAAAATTTAACACAAAAAGTTCAAACCATAGATCAAATTGAATCGAACCAATTTTAATTAAGTTCGAAAAATTTATGAATTGAACTATATGGTTAAGTTCAACTTCCAAAAAAAAAAAAAGCCAAACTATTATATTATGTTTGATTCGATCAAGGAAGGCAAACCAAATTGTGCCCACCCCTATTCTCTACCATACCCCAAGACACAATACAACACAACACCCACCATTACGCTCCTAATGAAGCAGCCATTGTTACCCATCCACACCAAAACACAACACCACTACTGTCACCCACCCAACACTGTACTCGCCATCACCCACCTAACATAGCACCCATCATCACCAACCAAAACAACAGCTACCATCATCTACCTTATCGATGGCAACCATTACAAGACCTGTTCAAGCTCACAAAGCTTCAATTAGAGCCATTTCTTCTTGGTTTTTTAACAGATTCAAGTAATTAGAACTAAAATCAACTAATTCTAGAAGATGAATCCTTCTATAGTCCTTCTATAAGCTTAAATCGAGCTTTCTCTCTCTAGTGACCTCTTAATACTCATTCCCTTTCTCTCTCTAGCTCGTTGTGTTCAACCTTTCAAATCCAATCCAAAACATCACACAAATAGCTTTTGTATCCTTCAATACACCTAAAGCCACTTCCTTTTTGCTATATAATATAACACCATTCATTAATCCAAAATCGTCGACAATCGTTGCAACATCCTCCATAAGTACCGACTCTAATTGCTGTCACTCTTTGGTACTTTATTTTTTATTATTTTCCATCCACTCGAATTAGTCAACTAATTATATGGAAAAGCCTTTTGCAAGTCCTTTCAAAGCTATTATTGATGAGGAAGGAGAAGATGGTGATAAAAGGAAACATAGACAGAAGATAAGAAGAAGATAAATGACAATACAGTAATTTATATTATATTGTAGGTCTACTGTTGAGCCTGGTTTTTTTTTTTTCTTCTTATAAAATTTCGTCTTCTCTAAACTGATTGTAAGCCCCAAAACTAGCAATTTGAGGTTTCGATCAGTTGAAAGACCTGATCGAGCCTAAATTATAAAGTAAAGCTAGAAATATTAGGAAAATGATCCCGTAAATTTAAATTTAAGAAACTAAGTAATAAAATAAAAGAATATAAAAATTCTAAATTTTACGTATATAACTCGTTATTTATCGAAAATACGTAAAATGCATTCCGATAATTAACGAATTGCTCGAGATAAATTATATGTATACTAAAAATCATAAAATAACCTAAATAATATTTAGGAATATTTATTTGTACTATATATGAATTTACATGTATGTAAAAATACGCGTAATTACTTAAAATACACGTAACGTGCTAAAATCATACTAAATAATTAAAGAAAATTCATAATTAATTAAGGAAAAATAAAAAAAAATTAGGAAAAAATAAGGAATGATTCAGATATAGATCGTGGCAATTGGAAAAAAATAGAAAAAAATTGGCCAATTAAATTAAGACAACACAAAAGCCAAAAATTAAGAGATAAGGCAATTGTCTTGTCCAATTTAATGTACAATAATTACACTAAAGCTCTATAAATAGCAACAAAAATTTAGAAGCTCATTTGGACAGTTAGAAATCAGAGAAAATTAGGGAGAGTCGAAAATTGAGAGAAAAACCAAAGAAAAAAAAAAGAAAAGGAAAACTGTATAGTTAAGGCCACAAAGGATAACCCAGATCCGACGGGCAAATGAGAGCGGATGGCCACCACCACAATGTGGTGGTAGCGCCCAGGCCGACCGACAAGGCCACAGCGGCCGGAGATACCTAGACCGGTGAGTCCTTCCTTTGCCTCGATTTTGAATAATTTTGTAAAATTAGTTATTTTTCCTAGAAAATTATGAAACTTGTTATTTTAAGATTTTATTATACGTAGATTTAGGAAAAAATAGTGATTTAGTTTAATTACGTCTGAAAATATAAGGTCCTTAACAAATTAATCAAAACTGAGCATGATTAGAATGAGAAATAAATAGGCTTAGGAGTATAGTTTGGAGCTCAATTTTTTTTCTGTAGAATGCTTATGTGATATAGAACAGTGCTATGAAGTCATTTTTTTAAAATTAATTTTTGAAATTTTTAAGTTCATTTTTAGCCCTAAAATGATGGAAAAATTGGGTAATTTTGAGTTAATTAAGTGATTAAGATACTAATTACTGATTTATATAGTAATTAGATGTTTAGGGATGTTAATCTCTAATGTGGAACCCTAATCCTAGCCTTTAGAGTATTAAGTATAGTTAATTTAGGAAATTAGGTAGTTATTATAAGAAAGTAGTAATATGTGAAATTGGAAATTAATAAATCTAAAAAATTAGGGTTATTTAGATAATATTAGAGTAAAAATCAAAATAATATTAAATCTAAATGAAGATTGAATTTTAGGTAATTATATAAAAAAGTAAGATTTTCTCACATCGGAGATAAATCCGATACCCTAATTAGGACTAACGTGTACCGAATAGCTTAAAATACTAAATTAAGACCTAATAAGATATTTGAATACTCGAGCTTAATGTGATTAATTTCACATTAGGATTCGACCATATTTAAGACTTAGAAATCGAACTAGAACCTAATTTAAAAAAAAAAATATGCGGAAACCGAACCCGAACCTAACCCTAAACCTAGAATAATTGTAAAATACATAAGACCTAGATAATTAAGTATATTAAACCCTAAATAAAACACAACAATAAGCGTTATAGGAGAAAATGAACCTATAATCATTATATGAAAACTAAAATCACGTTTGTGTTATAGGGATGATCGGTGATGGCCTAAGCAAGTTAGACTTCGAGTAAGTGAGCGAGGAGTCGAGGTAAGTTGGGATTAATACAATGCTGTATTTTAGAGGCTTGAGATTATGCTTGGTTGTGCTTGTTAGATAGTTGGATATGTGCATGTGCTTGATTATGGGTGATGCTATGATTATGTTTGTCGCTCTGGCATGTATTGTATGATTTGTATAAAATGATTGATCACCCTAAACTGGACTTAATCAAATATACAACTAGTAATTATAATCGAGCATGCATGGCAACCTGTTAGGGGAACTTAGGATTCTTCGGCCAAATACCGACCCCTTCAAAAGAGATAGCGTAAGATTGCAATTGGTCCCTTCTTCATCCTTAGCCGAACTAAGTGACAGGAGAAGAGGTCGCAGCGAGGGTGAAGTAAGTGGTTCAAAGATAGTTGTGGGAGGAGTGAGGTCTCCATTGCACAAGCTTGGGTTTGATCGTGAGCTGTTGCATTAATGGCAACTCCTCAACCTGGATTAAAGCGGGCGCAATTTCTCTAATCTTACGACGGGCCGGACAACGTCGTGCGATAGCATTTGCTTGCACATGCATTGCACCTATTAAGTTGATTGAAAACCTTGTTGTGTTTGTGGTATAGTTTTAAATCATCCATCTTAACTTACTAAGCTGTAGTTGCTCACATCCCTATAGACGTCGTACAGGTGCTGGCTAAGAAGCGGCAAATAACTACTCTGAAGCTAGCAACTGCTGGATCCTAGGGAATGAGAAAAAACATTAAAGAATCAACACATATTTTATTACTTTTCATTTCTGAATAATGTAATAACTAGGAAATATATTATAGAGAATTATTGTAAACTTTAATTGCAATAACTGAATTATAGTGTATATATATATTTCCTTACTTTTTTAGGTAAATGATTTATTTAAATTACAAACTGTTTACTTCAAAGCGGGTTAGTTGTGGACGCCTTGTGTAAATCAGGTCTAAGATAGCGGTTGTAAGGCCAACTTCTATCTTAGGATGGTTTACATAGCGAGGCTGTTACGACTCTGCCGCTTCGGAGCATAACACTGATCAGTACTAAACCCATCCTATTTAATATTGACCCTTGACTAAGGTTTAAAGAAGACTATTTTTCCAACTTGAAAAGATTTAGAGTCACCACCCGACTGAAGTCGGGAAAAAATGGTTAAGTTATAACCAATTAGGTAGATTGGTTATAACTCAACTACCAGTCTATCGATTTAAAAAACCAAGTTATAAATACAGTTTTTTTTTTTTTAACTAGAGATCTGGATTCGGGGACTAATTTATTAAACTCTAAACCGGTACCATTTTTAACTTTTCGAATTTAATTTTTCTTTTCAAATATACCCTAAAAACATCTAATTATGATACATGAAACTAAATTGATTGATTTACATAAATATCTAAAATAAGAAAAATAAAACTTTCCATATTTTAAGTCGCCCTATACTTGTATACGGGTGCCTACGTACCCGCTATTCGAGATCGGACACACATAGTTCTTTTTTGTAAAACATTAATGGATTAAATTGATTTTAATTTTGAAAACATATTAAATTTACATTTTTAATTCAATTTATCTAAAGAAATAATGAAAGTTCTAAATTGAAAATCTTATTTATTTATTTTCCTTTTCTTTTTTTTCTAAAAAAATCTAAAAGGGTCCTAATTTGAAAATAGGCGATTTATTTTTTATCTTTTTTAGAAACTAAATTTTTCTAAGTGATAAAACAAATACTTATTCTTATTTTATATTATTTTTTGTTTATTTATTACCTGTTATATTTTATTTATTTTAATTAAACTAGTAAAAATAAAATAAAACAATACAAAATTACCCTTTTCTTTTTTCTTTTTTTTTTGTTTTCTTTTCTTTTCTTTTCTTTTTTCTTTCTTCTTTTTCTTTTCTTTCTTTTATTTATTATTACATCTACATTTTACATGGATGAAATAATAACAAATAAATAAATAAATACAAAACAAAAAAAAAGTCTCAAACCAAAAATGGACCACGGTTCGGATTGGATTTGGATTAGGTCGCCGGTCAAACCTCCAGTTTGGGTCGAGTCAGATCTTGGTTTTCTCTTCCATAGCACCAGCAAGGCACGATTAAGCCTGATCTAGCCTCTAAATCAAAGGGGAAAAGGGGGGGGTTTATGTGTTTCTGATTGGGATTAAGGGGGGTAGAAGAAGTGTCAAGACCTAAGGTAATCGTTTTGGTAGTGATCGAAAATGTGCCATAGGTAGCAATGGTGGTTTGGCTACATGTGAGTTGCTAGGCGTAGTTAGTTGGTTGGTTAAGGTGGAGGTTTTGGAGTGTGGGGAATTCGGCTATATAGTTAGTTGGTGTCTAAGGTGGTGTTTGGTGGTGGTTTGAGGAGAGGAGGTTTAGTGGTTAGGGTTAGGGTAGTGGTGAGCTCAATAGAGCTATTAGGGGGCACGGCGGTGGTTGAGGATGGTCGGGTTAGAGAGCCTAAGTTAAGGGGAGTTCGGCCGTAGGGGTGGTAGGGCTTAGGTTGGAGTAAAGAGAGATAACTGAAGAGAGATAGTGTAGGTTAGAGAGAGAAAATGGCCACAAGAGAGAGAGAGGGGTTGGGAGCTGCTCGTGAATGGTTGTTCCTAATCATTGACGTTCCTAAGCCTCTATTTATACTTGAATTTCAACCCAACAACAAAGGAAAGCTCGGATAAAAGTTAATAGGAATGGCCGAATTTTCTGTTTTTTCCCAATCTTTGAAGCTTGATTTGAATACGTAATTGACCGAACTTAGATACATTTTCTATACCGATTCATAGTAGGCTATGTCTAGTTTGCAATTTTGTCATTGATTTGGTGAAATTGTAACAAAAAAGAGTCCAAAAATCATGCTGAATTAGGCGGTCCGAAGAGGAAGGTGCCAAAAATCTGGGGAAAATGAAGGAAAGAAGGGGAAAGAGAGGGAAAGAGAGGAAAACGAAGGGAAAAAGAAAGAAGGGGAGGGAACAGTGGGCTGACGTAGCGCCACATCAGCGATGCTAACCAACCTTAGCATGCCACGTGCCATTTGTGACACGTGGCACCACGTCAACAAGGCCGTCAAAATAGGAGGATGCGATCAGATCTTGATACGTGGCAATTCTTGATATGATTGAAAAAATAAGAAAAGAAGCCTTTCTACCTTTGCTAAGTGTCAAACCCAAGACCTCATGCTTAATGCTAGTATTATACCCATATGCTTAACCGTTAGGCTGTTAGCCTGTGCCTTTGCACATATAGACTTATTCAGCCTGCACTAGATTTAAATATAAACCTAGGTTCAATAACCTATCTCCAAAACCTAGATTAAAATTACAAATCTATTCTAATAGGATATTATTTTCTAATATCTTTTATTTTTTCAATTTTTTGTGACTTTTCAAATTTTCTTTTTTTTGTATTATTATTATTATTATTATTATTATTATTATTATTATTATTATTATTATTATTATTATTATTATTATTATATATTTTTTAATTTCTTTTTTTGTGCTTTTTCCTATTTTCTTTTTTTTATATATTTTTATAAAATTCCAATTTTTTCTTATTTACTTGTTTTTATTTCTTTAATTTTTTTATTTTTTGAACTTTTCCTAATTTGAGACCTTATGACTTAATTTGAAAAATAAAAAGGGAGAGCAAAAATTGGATGTCTACATCTATTCTATGGTTTTTTTTTTTCTAACTAAATAATGGAATATGCCTATCACACTCTTATTCAATTACTAACGAATAGGAATGCTATTACGTATCTTGATACACCACATCAAGAGCTGACAAAGGCAACAAGATCGAAGTGGATCCAAGCTTGCAGAAAGTAAACAATGTAAGTGAATCATGCGAACAATAAAGAAAGTAAGAACAAGCAATCCCTTAATCAACTCCAAGCATATGACGCACTAATGGAACTATCTATGACTCACAACACAACTCGATATAACACATGGATAGTTCGATAAAGTTACTTGCCATCTAAGCTTACTTAAGGGTTAGGATAAGAGTGAACCAAACAAGCTGACAAAGAGTGATATTCACGAAAGGAGAAAAGTATATTCAATATTTGATGTATGATGTAAGACCTATGATCAACTACTTAGGGTTTGGTTTGTAAAATTAAGGGCAGTCGAGAAAAATATTTGATCGAGCAAATTGTCCAATTTTGCCCAAATTTTATGATCAAGCTAGAATTATTAGGAAAAGTGATTCCATGAGTTTAGATTGAGGAAAATAAACAATAAAATAATTAATTGTTATAATATTGAATTATATGTATATTACCCGTTATTCATTAAAAACACATTAACAAGTTCCGATAACTAACGAAGCAATAGAGATAAATTATATATATGCTAAAAATCATAAAATAACATAAATAATATTTAAAAGTATTTATTTGTACCATATATGAATTTACATGTAGGTAAAAATATTCGAAATTACTTAAAATATGCGAAATATGCTAAAATAATGCTAATTAATTAAAGAAAATTCATAAATAATTAAGGAAAAATCAAGAAAAAATATGAAAATATGAAAAAAGTCCAGAATTTGATCATAGCAGCTTGGAAATAGAAGAAACAAAATCAACCAATTAAAATTCGATAAATAGAAAGTAGAAAAAGCTAAAATAAAGCTAATGTCAAGTCAAATTAATGAGAAAAAAAAATCTAGGCAACCCTATAAATTCCCAAATTAAATTAGAAGCTTATTTGGTTAGTTGGAGTGTAAAAAAAATTGAAAGCACCGAAAAAAAATATTATAATTTTTCTTAAAAAATTACAAAAAAATCTATACAAGTAGGGGTTATAAGGTAAACCAATGCGTAGAGGCAACCTCGGAGTAGACAGCCACAACCACCACATGGTGGTGGCAATGCCCAAGTCGGCCGATAAGGTCCTGGTGGCCGATGATGGTCAAAGCAACCAATGTCAATAAGTTCTGATTTTGCTTAAATTGTTAAAAATATTAAAAATGTTTGAAAAATTATAAATCTTATTATTCTAAGATATTTTAGTATCTAGATTTAAGAAAAAAAATTATTTTGATGAATTTATATCTACAAACATACTATCCTTAAGAAATTTTGCAAACCCGAACTTTATTCAAATTAAAAATAAATGACTCTAGGAGTGTAGTTTTAGGCTCAAAATTTTTTTAAAGGCTAGTTAGAGCATTTAAAATAGTGTTATGAAGTCTTTTTTCATAAATGAATTTTCAGAATTTTTAAATGATTTTTAAGCCTTAAAATGATGCCTAAATGGGTCATTTTTTGCTAATTAGGAAATTAAAGGGATAGTTACTGATTTAATGCATAATTATATGTTTTAGGATGTTGAATTCTAATGCAGTATGATATTTATGGCAATTAGGGTGTGAGATGTAATTGTTAAGGAATTATGTAGTATATATATAATAGGTAAAAATGGTATATTTTAAGTTAATTATGTAATTTAGGGTAATTGGTCATAAATTCTAATTTGGAATGAAACTAGATATTTTGAGATGTTAATTGATGTTGAGAGATGATACTTAAAGTGATGGGAATATTAGATATGTAGATTATATACGTATTAGGTGATAATGTATAATATGTAAGTATAAGATTTTGATGAGTAAGAAATCAATAATAGAAATATATTATAAATTTGGTAGGAAACTTAAATTAGGGTAATTATATGAAAAATGTAAGATTTTCTCACAATACACCGCACAGACTAAAACATTGGTTAGAAACCAAAAACGATATTTCGGATATTCGAAAATAATGTGATTAATTTTACATTATGGGTCAAAATGATTTCTTAAGATTTACATATAAAATTCCTAATCGAAAACTAAGTTAAAAACCTAATTTAGAAACCAACTTCAAAACTAAATCAAAACTCAACCTAAATTAGAAATAACTTTAAGAGACTTAGAAACCTGAATAATTAAGTACACTAAAAACCCTAAACTAAAGATAACATAAAAAAACTATAGAATGAAGTTTATATAAGATAGTTATATACACGTACCAAAACAATATTTATTATATAGAGATTATCGATAATGGCCTAAGCGAATCGTACCTCAAATAAGTAAGTGAGGAATCTAGGTAAGTTCGGATTAATACATTACTATATTTCGAAATATTAATTTGTAGTACTCGAAGACTTGAAATTGTACTCGATTATGCTTGTTACATAGTGATTGTACGCATGTGCTTGTTTTTTAGCGATGCTATGATTTTGGTTTGTTGTTTTAGCTTGTAATTGTGTAAATTATTTGAAATGATTGAATACCTTAAACCGGATTTAACTAAACGCATGGCTTATAATTCTAAATTAGATTTGCATTACAACCCATTAGGGGAACATTAAGATTCTATGGCCAAATACTGACCCCTTTGAAAGGGATGGTGATGGATAGCATGATTGGGCCTTTTTTTATCCTTAATTGAACTAGGTGACAAGTGAGGAGATCACAACAAGGATAAAATCAATGATTCGAAGGTATTCATGGGAGGAGCGATGTCTCCATTGCACAAGCCTTGGTTTGGTTATGAGATATTGCATTAATGGAAACTCCTCAACCCGGATTAGAGTAGGTGCAATTTCTTTAATCTCACGACGAATTGGATAACGTAGTGTATTGGAATTTGCTTGTACATATATAGCATCTAACTAATTTGGTTGATAATCGTATTTGTCATTGATGTATAGTTTTAAGTCTCTGTCCCAACTTACTGAACTGTAGTTATTCACATCCCCATAGATGTTACTGTAGGTACTAACTAGGAAGCGCCTTGTATTTACGTTGAGGCTAGCAACTGCTGGATCTTAGGGGAGTGAGGATAATAACCGAAGGAACAATTACACTTTCAAGTTTAGATTCTATCTTTAAAGTTTTTAGTGTTAATTTATGTATTACTCAAGTAGATTATGATTAACCTACTAAATCTTGTAAACATATTCAGATTATTTAGTGTAAATATGTATTTTTCATAATTATATAATTAAATAACATGTTTAATTTATGAATTGTTTACTTTAAAGCAGCTTAATTGTGAATGCCTAGTGTGAATCAAGTCTAAAATGGCGATTGTATGGTTAGCTTCCATCTTAGAATAGTTTGTATGACAAGATTATTACGATTTTACTACTTCAAGGTATGACATATGATACATTACAGCTACATTTTAGACGGACATTTATATTTGAAATGTTAAGCCAACCTACCTAAAATTGAGAATACAAAAATGATATTGTTTAAAAGAAGTAATGCATAAGGAATAACAAAAAGGTATAAATGAAAATGCAAAGAAATTAATGATTGATGTAGTGAATCCTTTCATGTAGGGGATTGGATACATAGCATTAGGTCACTAGAGGCATGTCTAGCAAATACAACAATTTGTACAGTCAGGATGGGCATTTGTCAAGCAAACCCAGGGTCCTCTCAAGAAGATGTAAGTACAAATGAATGCTAAGGCTCTCGACACCAATACTTCTGAGCTGGAGATTGACTCGATCATGGTCGAGCAAATGTATAAGGGATCAGATTGTCAACAGAGCATACTTCAAGTTAATACTCGAAAACTCAAAGATGTATAGTTACTTGGCTCAGAATTAGGAGTTGGTCAGTAACGAGGATCAGCTCGACCTTGGCAGAAGTTAGCTAGAAAAATAGAATCCACTTTGCTAGTCCTTTAGGTCCTTACGCTCACGTTTGAGTTAAAGGTTCAGTAACTTGATTCCTATCATCCCTTCTGAGTTGATTTGGATTTAGGATCAAATATAGCTGGTCTTAGCTCAATCCTTCATCAGGTTAGTAGGGGCTAAGGTCGGTAATGTTGAAGGTGTCAAATAATCCATAGTCATCGGGTGATTCTAGTTGATAAGCATTATCAGTAATCTTTTGGAGTATTCTAAAGGGACCTTCAACTTGAGTGGACAACTTATTATTTCTCTTATTCGGGAACCTCTCCTTACTCAAGTGTAGCCATACCAAATCTCTAGACTAAAACTATACTAACTTCTTTCTTTTACTCCTTTCTCACATTCTCTTGGCAGCTTAGTCAATCTACTAAGTAACTTTCTCGTAGATCTGTTGTAAAGACTGTAATTAGGCTCTTGCGTCAAGGTCGTTTTGCTTGGACATAGGTACAAGAGCATGGTCAAGGGTAGCTCTGAATTGAAGCCATAGACGACTTCAACGGATGTTTATTTAGTGGTGTCATGTATTGTACGATTGTAAGCAAATTTTACCATAAGCAAACAGACATCCTAATTGGTTAAGTTCTTCCTCACTGTAATTTAGAGTAGTGATCCTAAATTACGATTGACTACCTTTGTTTGGCCATCAATTTAAGGGTAACAGGAATTATTAATAGTAACTTAGTCCCCATACAACACTAGAGGGTCCTCCAAAAATGGCTCAGAAACTTTAGATCTCTGTTCGAGACTACACTTCTCGGTACGCCTGTAGCCAAACAATTTTTTACAAAAAGAGAGAAGCAATATCTAAAGCACCATTAGTTTTAGAGTAAGGCACTAAGTGTGCCATCTTGCTAAATCTATCCATGATAACTATCATAGAATCTTTACCTTAGGCAATTCTTGGTAATCCGATAACAAAGATCATGTTCAACTCAATCCAAGGTCGGGTTAAGACAAGCAAAGCCATTGCTTTCCCTTATTCAACTCAATATTTGGCCCTTTTACAAGTAACACAGCTCTCAATAACTCGATGCACATCTCATCTCATCTTCGCCCAAAAGAATCATCCACTCAACAACTCACACGTTCTTTTCTCTCCAAAATGGTCGGAAAGTCCTCTATTATGGGCTTCTCTCACCAACAGCTCTCTAATCAAATAAGTCGATACACATAATTTGCCACCTCGAAATAAATAATCATCCTCCACATGGTACACATCCATTGTTCTTCTATCGGCACATTATCCAAGTATAAGACCAAAATGGGGGTCCTAAGGATACTGTTCTTTGATGCTCACAAACCCTAACAGTCTGGTCTGCAATTCAATAAGGAGAACATGTCTTCTCAATAGAGCATAGGCAACTACGTTATTCTTGCCTTCCTTATACTTAATCACAAAGCTAAATCCTTCTAAGAATTTAACTTACTGCACTTGTCTCTTCAATAGCTTGGTCTGACTTCAAAGGTATCTCAAAGATTTATGATCTATATAAATGACAAACTCTCTCGGTAGTAGGTAATGCTGTTATACTTGGAGCGCTCAGATAAGGGTTAAGAGTCCTTTGTCATATAATAAGTAATTCAATTGAGGTCCTCTTAACTTTTCATTATGGTTGGAAATTGGCCAGCCTTCTTGAATCAATACAGTGCCTATCCGAATGCTTGATACAACATATTCAAGCTCAAAAATCTTCTTAAAATCAGGCAAAGTTAATACTTATGTGAAAGTTAATCTTGCCTTTATTTCAACAAAATTTCTATACTCTCTTTCTCCCCGCTTGAACTCAATATTCTCCTTCATCAGCTCAGTAAGGGGTACAATAATGGTACTGAAGTTTTTAATTAATCTTCGATAAAAGGATTCGAATCCGTAGAAACTTCTCACCTCTATACAAGTGATTGGAGTTAACCATTCAACAATAGCTTGGATCTTCTCATCACTGACTTAAAAACATCCTCCACCGACTACATAACCTAGAAATACCACTTCCTCTTAGTAGAAACAACACTTCTTTAAATTACCGGATAACCTCTTAGCTTAAAGTACATCAAGCACAACATAAAGATGCTCAAAATGACTCAGTAAGTTAGTATTATACACAAGGATGTCATCAAAGTACACTATCACACACTTCCCAATCAAGTTTCTCAACGCATGGTTCATCAATCTCATAAAAGTGCTCGTAGCATTCAACAAGACAAAATGCATTACCATCCAATTGTAGAGTCTATGTTGAGTTTTAAGTGCGGTCTTCCACTTATCTCCCAGCCTCATCTAAGTTTGATGGTAGCGAGACTTTAAATTAATTTTACTGAAGACCCTAGCTCCATTCAGTTCATCCAACAAATCATCTAACCTAGGGATAAGATACCGATGCTTGATCATGATCTTGTTCATACTAAAGCCCTGAGCTTACTCGAGGTTCATTCAATAAGCTAATTTTTTGAGCAAGATAGCACCAGCCATTAAGTCAATACAATGTGCAATGCTTTAGAAAGGGGGCAGTCTTTCAAGCAATTGTTCAGGAAATAAGTTGGCATATTCATCTAGTAACTCTTTCACCTCAATGGGTATCGAGCCTAGTTTTTTTCTCCCAGTTTTATATAAATTAGTTTTCTTCAAACTGATTAATATTAAACCCTACTCATTTAATACTGACTCTTGACAAAAGTTTAAAGAAAATTGGTTTTTTTTATATTTGAAAATGTTTTTGGAATCACCATCGAACCAAAGTCGGGAAAAAGAGTTAAGTTATAATCAATTAGGTAGATTAATTATAACCTAGCTACTGATCTTTTGATAAAACCGATTTTTTGTTAAAATGATTTTTGAAAACTAAAGATCTAGATCCAGAGGCTAATTTTTAAACCCTAAATGGGGATCACTTTTAATCTTTCTGAATTTAAATTTTCCTTTCAAAGAAGATTATCAAACTTACGATTTTACCTAAAATCATTAGAGAGTATATAAAATCAAAACATAAAACCGAAACGTAGAAATATAAGTTTTTATAGTTTATGTAAAATAGTTTTAAAAAATTACTGATATATTGATAATAATTATTCAAAACTTAAAATACATTATGAAAATAAAAAAATGAAGAAATTAAGTTTCTTTTTTCCATAAAAATTCTTGTATAATCTAATATGTACAGAAGAAGGACAAATAAAGTTAAAACTAAACTTGTGCCCATTTTTTTAACTCATTTTAAGTTATTAATATTATAAAATAAAGTATATAATTTTCTTTGTAAACTTTGTTATTGGAGTTGAAACTTGGATAAAAACTATAAATATTAACTAAGTGATTGAGAGAGAAAGAAAGAGGAAAGAAATTAGAGTATGATAGGATAGATGTTGTAATGCTTTAATAGTTGATGGCTTATAAAAGGCTAGTTGTTTTTTCCTTTAATTTTTTAGTCTATTCAACTCAAATATATAAAATCAATAAACTCAGTTAAAAACGTAAGTTTCTACTGAATTTATATGTGAACTCGGATAAAAACGTAAGTTTATATGAAAAAAGATTCTACAATCCAGTTAACTCGAAAAAGTCAACTCATAAAATTGCGTAGGTAAAATCACAATTTTGATAACTATACTTTCAATATACCCTTATAATGATATTTATTTACAAGCTATAATTGAAACTATACCTATTTACAAAAAAAAAAAAAGAATTTAAAGAATTAACTACTAAAAGGGGAAAATAAATTTTTTCATTTTTTTAAGTTGCTCGTACGTATGAGTGCCTACATACCCACTATTCGGGATTAAACTTCTGTAGTTCATTTTATAAAACTTCAGTGGGTTGGTTGATTTTAATTTTTAAAAAAGATCAGGTTTACGTTTTTTACCCATTTCAATTTATTTGAGGAAATTATTCTAAAGGATCCTAAATTGAGATTTTGTTTTTTGGGAAATTCTAAGGAGGGCCTTAATTCTAACAGAGGATAAATTACTTTTATTTATTTGGAAAATAATTTTTTTAAGTGATAAAATATTTTTATTTTTTGTTATTATTTATTTATTTATTCACTCTTTATTTTATTTTTCGTTATTATTTTATTTTTCTTAGCTTTTTTTTTTGTTACAATTTACAATAATGATTAAATAAATAAATAAACGACAACAACAATTTAAATTGTAGGAGGGTCAAACCAAGGGGGCATGTGAGTGGGTTAGTATAGTCAAGCACTGGATTTGGGTCAGATTCAAGCTTTTCCTCAACAGTAGCACCATGGTTGGTTTAAGGCGATTTAGATGTCGAATTGAAGTGGTGAAAAGGTTTTTATGTGTTTTGGATTGGGAATAGAGGGTAAGTTCAATGCCATAGTGTTTGGAAACCGCTTGGGTAGCCGTTAGAGATGAGAGGTAACAATGGTTTTAGGGGAACTTCGAGGGTGGTTATTAGGTGTGAGAAGGGAGTGTGGTGTTGGGTTTTGAGATACGTGGAGTGCAAACATATGCAAGTGTTTGTCTAAGGAGTGGTGGAAGTGGATAGTCTCAAGTTAGGTAACCGCAATGGTTAGGGTTTCGGCTTGGGGCATTGGTTGAAGGTAATGGAAGAGTGATGGAGCTTATGGTTAGTGGTGTTGGAGAGCTCGTGTTGTAGGGATGTTGTGGTGATCATATATTTGCTTAGAAGTGGTCAAAGAGAGGTGAATTGTAGAGAGAGAGTTGTGGCTAATAGAGAGAGAAAGTGATCTAAGAATAGAGAGAGGGTGATTGTGAGTGATTAGGATCAATGTTAGGTGATTGTGTGTTTCAAATGAATTCCCAAAACCCTTTTTATACTTAAAATCAATCAAAAAACAAGGAAAACTGAAATCGAATTGAATGAAAATTTCTGAAATTTCAGTTTTTTTTTTTAATTTTCAATACCGATTTGAATGCTCAAATAGACGAATATAGATGCATTTTGGGGCTTCATTTAAAGTATGCTACGTGTAGAACAAGAATCACTCACTAACTAACGCATTCAAGAGTAGAAAAAACACAAAAAAAAGAGTCTAAAGTGAAAGGGGTGTTGTTGTTTTACCTAGAAAGTAGCGGAAACCGAGGGGAAAAGAAGGGAAAGGGAGAGAAAGGTGACTAAAGTGGTGCTGAAGTGGCACCACATCAGCCACGTCATCCAGTGGCTGTATGCTACGTGTCCTACAATGACACATAGTAGCTAACGTAGTATGCTACATGGCACTAGTTAGCATCAGCCAATCCTGACACATGACATAGTGAAACCCTAACACATAACAGTACCTGATGTGGCAATGTATCCTCTAAAAAAAGAAAAAGGCTTTCCTTACCTTTGCTAGGATTCGAACCAAAGACCTCTAACTAAATGCCCAAGTGTTTTACCGTTAGGCCATTGGCCTATACCTTATTCATATGCACAATTAAATTACACATATGAACAAGGCCAGCCTAAGCAAGATTCAAATCTAAACCTATGTCTAATGGTCTCCTTTCTAATTCTATTCTAAACAAGAAATTTGTTATTTTCTATATTTCCTAAATCCTTTATTTTTTTTATGACTTTTCAATTTTCTATGTATATTCCTAAATTTTTCATTCTTTTATTTTTTCTAAATTTCTTATTTTTTGTGATTTTTCCTATTTTTTATTTTTTCTAAAATTTTATTATTTTTTTAATTTTTTTTTCTTTAATTTTCTATTTATTTGTATTTTTTTCTAAATTAGAACCCTTTATCCTATAATAAAATAAATAAATAAAAAGGTACAAAAATGGGGTATCTACAATTGGTCACTCAATCTGCTCCTTCAACTCTAATAGTCGCCTGACCAACATAAAAGTTAACATGTTGGTCTTAATAGCTTCTCGGAGCTCAATTTTACTTAAAACGATATTTTTCTTGGATCCTTAGTTATACTTGATTTGGCGTCATAAGGTTCAAAGTGATCTTCTTTTCATCTTTCTTGAACACATAGGTGTTCCTAAACCCATCATGTATAACTCTCCTGTCAAAAAGTTAAGGTCTACCTAGCAGTCCATAAGATGTACACACTAGTAACACGTCACAGAGAATTTCATTAGAATAATTTCCAATGAAGATTGGTAACAATACTTACTAAGTGACATATAGTGCTCCATTCTCATTCAGTCAATGTAACTTATACTGCTTTGGATGTGAGATAGTCAGTAACTTGAGCATTTTAATCAGGTTGGCAATGTTACATTGGTGTAGCTTTCACTATCTACTGTGAGCGCACAAACCTACTCATTCACTTTGTAAGTAATGTGAAACAAATTCTCTCTCCACTCCTCCTCAATAAATGATTCTATACTCATCACACGTCGGATAACCAAAGTTAGCTTGTCCAAGTCCTTGGTAAACACATCTTACTCAAACCAATTCATCCTCCTCAGTAGTCTCCTTCCGAGAACAACCTCCTCCTTGAGTTCCTCATTAATATTATCTACTTCAAGCTTCAATACATCTCCTTTAGTAATCATACACTGGCTCATCTTCTTCCCAAATCCTTATCCCTTCTCATAAGTTCTTAGTGACACTTTGCCATTAGTTGGTCGGCCCTTCTATTCAACTCAAATATCTATTCTTTTGGTAGGCTTGGTACTACACTAAGCTTAGAAACTTCCCTGAGTAGGTTGGTATGATTGCATAGGTTGGCTCATTAAAGGTCGACTCGACCTATTCCTACTCTATCTTTTTACTATTAGGCTATTCTTATGGTCTCATCCAATGTAGTAAATTGTTGTAGCTGTACAACATCTCAGATGTTGCCTCTCAATCCAATGAGAAATTTGGATACCATTTAAGCCGATGGTCCATCAACTTCATAATGAATCATAAGTATCTAGAATTTTTGAACATATTTATCAACAATTTGGCCTCCTTACCTCATTTTTTGAAGTTGAACAAAAGTATCTTGCAAATAGATATTCAACACAAATCTGTTTCTAAGTATCCTTTTCATTTCATGCCAAGTATTTACCTCTTTGTATCCTTGTTGTCTTCTCATGATTTGGAAGTTCTTCCATCAAATCGCAGCATATCTTGAGAACTCCACAGCAACAATTCTCACCTTCGTACAATCCTCATACTAGTAATAATAAAAAACACACTCAACCATCTCTTCCTAATCCAAATAATCATCTATATTCCTAGAACCATTGAAGCTCAGAATCTAAAGCTTCGCACGATCAACAACTCAGGGTGCTCTAACTTCCTCCTCTTCCTTGTTGTATTCATCTTCTTCTCCATCCATATCACCTAAGTCAATCATCCTTCGTACTCGTCCTCTTACTCCTTTACCTCGAGCTTATTAAGTCAGGTTCTGTCCTTGCACAAGTCAAGCAACTTGGGGAGTATTCTACATGACCTTAGCAAGTTGAAAGGCCAATACGTGAGTGGCTCTAGTCAAATCAACTATGAGGTTAACTACCTCATCAATTTGCCTACATGTACTTCTAGGGGTATTCTAATGTTGTAGTCTATGGTAGACAACACCGCTGTTATCGTCTATGGTAGACAACACAGCTGTTATCGTCTATGGTAGACAACACCACTGTTATCATCATTAGTACTAGCATTAACATTTAGATACAATGCTCTTCAATAAAACTTAGTAACAAACTTAAATTCTAAGAAACATTAGATACAATTCCCTCACACCAAACAACACAAACACATACTCTTCTATACAAATTTTCAATTAACCCATGAACACAACAACTCCTCCTCAGAATAATAAACCTAACTAAAACTTGTTGTGTTTTCAAATGTTCAAAATAGAGCAAAACAGAGTATGCAACGACAACAAATTACTACACCCTTCTACTTACTCAAACACTTATAGTAAATCTTTACACAACTTAAACATACTACCACAACAAACACTACTTCACAAAAGCTTAAATACAACTTACCCAAACGTACCTCCTCTCTAATATTAAAAAGATTATATACCATACTAAGAGCTAACAAGGGTGACAATATCGGGGTGGATCCAAGCTTGTAAAAAGCTTGAAAAATGAAGATAGAAGTGAATCATGTGAACAATAAAGAAAGTAAGAACAAGCAATCCTTCTATCTGCTTTAAGAATATGACACACTAATTGAACTATTGAGGACTTATAGTACAACTCAATATAATGCATGAGATGGTCCGATAAGGTTACTCATCATTTACCCTTATTAAAGGGTTAAGATAAGAGTGAAATAAACAAGCTAATAAAGAGTGATGTTCATAAAAGGAGAAAAGTATATTCAATATCTTATGTATGATACCTTGCAGCTACATTTGACAAGAGTATTTATACTCGAAATGTTATGGCAACCTACTTAAAATGGAAAAGATAAAAAGGGTATTGTCTAAAATAAGTAATGTATAAGGAATAACAAAAGGGTATAAATGAAAATGCAAAGAAATCAATGATTGCTATAGTGAATCCTTTCACATAGGGGATTGGACACGTGGCATTAGGTCACTAAAGGTGTTTTTGGCAAATACAAGTTGTACGATCGGGATGAGCATTTGTTGAGTAGGGGTGCGGCAAGCACCCAATTTTTACCCTATTTTTTATTTATTTCCTAAATAGGTCTTAAATTAGGAAAAACACAAAAAAAAAAAAGGAAATTAAGGAAAACCCAAAGAATAAAGAAATTTAGAAAAAAAAATAAGAATTTGAGAAAAATACCAAAAAAAAATGCAAAAATAAGGAAAAGTACAAAAAAATAAGAAACTTAGAAAAATATAAAAAAAAAGTAAAAAAATTAGAAAGAAACCCAAAAAACAAGAAATTCATAAAATAAAAAAATTGAAAAAAAATAGAAAATTGAAAAATAAAAAAAATAGAAAAAATAAAAATTTTACAAAATAACAATTTAATAGGATAGATTTTTTTAATTTTAAATTAAATTTAGAAGTTGGACCGTTGAACGTAAGCTTAGATTTGAATCTAGCCTAAACTATCCTAGTCCATATATACAATTTAATTACACATATAAATAAGGTACAGATCAACAGCTTAACGGATAAGTATTTAAACTTAGTATTTAAACTTAGTATTTGGTTTGAGCAAGGGGCTAGGGGTTTAAATTTTGGTAAAGGCATACAAAGTTTCTTTTTTCATTTTTATTGTATCAGGGACCGTCACGTGTCAGGATCTGATTGCGCCACATGTCTTGACACGTAGCAAGCTGAGATTGGTTAGGTTAGTTGATGTGGTGCTATGTTAGTACTTTCCTTCTCTTTCTTTCAGTTTCTCTTGTTTTCTCTTGATTTTCCTCCACTTACCTCAACCAAAACAAACTACTCCCTCTATTTTAGGTCCAATTTTCGTACAAATTTTACACACGTACGCGCAATTCCTTGCTTTAATTATGTTTACCAAATAACTTACTCTAAATTGAACCCAATAATGTGTCCAAATTTAGTCAAAGTAACATTCAAATCGAGCTCCAAAATTCGAAAAAAAAAATTAGATTTTCGAACATTAACATTTAAGTCTAATTTTTGCTTTCCTTGATTTTTGAGTTGTTTTTGTGTATAAAAGGAGTTCGTTGGGAAACAGACGAGGACATAAACACAGACGAGCTCCAGAATCATTCAAAAACACCTTCTCTCTCTCTTTCTCTCACGTGCGATCACTTTCTCTCTCTAACTTAACTACCAAACCCTCTCTCTCTATGACTCTCTTTCTCTCCAACCACTTCTAACACCACCTAAACCCACCACGACCATCCCCAACCTCGAAAACCCCCAACCTAATTAGCTACTCACCTCCGACAGTTACTTTGTACACCACCCAAACACCACCACTAGCTACTACACCTGAACACCCTCCAAACCATCTCTGAACGCTAAGGCATCCTCTTTACCCCTACTATTTCCAATCCAAAACACACAAATCCATCCTCACCCACAAAAAATTCATTCCAAATCGCCTTGAACTATGCCTAGTAGCTGTAACTACTTCTTCGATTGGCTACCCAAGTCCGAATCTAAGCTCAACTTGAGTTTGACCCGCAACCCGAGATCTAACCCATACTCAAAGTCGACCCGCATCCCTTTTCTAGTTCGAGCCTTACTTTTCATTTCAGTTTTTGTAATTTTTTTTATTTATTTACCCATGTAAAATGTAAATCGTAAGTGTAATAAAAAAAAAAAGAAAAGGGGAAAAAAAAGGGAAAAAGAATAGTTTATTTATTTTAGTATAGTAGAAATAAATAAAATAAAAAGAATAAAAAAGATAATATATAAATAATAATTAATTAATTAAGTTAATGAATAAATTTTTTTTATCACTTATAAAAACATTTGGAAAAAAATAAAACAAAAAAATAAGTTGACCCTTACAAAATTAGGGCCCTTTTAGATTTCTTTTTTAAAGATAAAAATTCTAATTTAGGACCCCTTTTTAAGGTGCTTTCTTAAATAAACCAAATTGAACTAAAAACATAAATCCGACATGTTTTCCAAATCAAAATCAACTTAACCCACTAAAACTTTACAAAAAAAAGAACTACGTATGTCTGATCCCGAATAGCAGATACATAGGTACCTACAGGGTGACAATAAAAATAAAAAATAAAAAAAACCTAATTTTCCTTTTCCCTAAATTACTTAAGTTATCCAATTAGAGTAATTAAATTGAGTTTTGTCTTATGAAATTAAAAGGTGAATTTTAAAGGTTCAGGTTAAATTTAGAATGTTAATGGTATCTGTAACGGTTTAAAATTCCTAACCCCAGGATCTCGATCTCTGGTTTCAAAAATCATTTTTTAAAAATTGGCTTAATCAATAGGCCAATAGCTAAATTATAAACATTTGACCCAATTGGTAATAACTTAACTTTTTTTTCGACTTTAGTCATATGGCAACTCCAAAGTGGTTTTGAAAAATATTAAAAACTGGTTTTCATTAAAACCCTAATCGAGGGTCAGTATTAAATAGGTAAGGATTTAATACTGATCGGTTTAAAGAAGACTTAATTTATAAAAGAACCGAAAGGGAAAAAACCAGGCTTGACAACTTAGCGACTCTACTGAGGAATGTCAAGAAGGTTAGCCATTTGATTTTCTAAAATTAAAATCGATCTCTAAAATCACCTTAAATACAATTTATTTATTCGTTCTTTGTTTATATCATGATTGTACTAACATTTTCTTTGCAGGTTTACTTTTATTTATTTAATTTAGGGAGAATTTATTTTATGTACCATGAATGCATGATAGATATGATCGAACCCAACCCATCTTAGGACCTTAGGACGAGAAGCCATTATGTAGGCTTCGAGTGCTGTGGTGTAACCATCGCTCGGGGTTGATTAGACCATCCTCATTTAAGCTTGATATGACTAATGAAAGTGTTCTTTAACAAGTGAGGTCACATAAGCTTAAAAACCGTTAGAACCCACCCTTTATTCATTCACAACATCTAAAATAGACGAGTAATCAAGCAAGATAGAAATAAAAATATAAAGTGGCTTAGAGTTTCCTTGATTTCTCTTGTAATTTTCATGTATTGTAAATATAGAATTATTGTAAAAAGGTTTTGTCTTTGTTAGACGATCTTATAACTTATTTTCTCTTTTGTAATTTAGAAATGGCCTGTTCATCATCCAACTCTGTCTACTTCAAGGAAAAATTTATAAGCAAGCCCATCTGCCCCAAACCCATCCCGAACCAATGGTTACAATACTTTAATCCAAGGGAACAAGAGACCATCTTCAATAAGATCAAACATTCTTAAAGTAAAGATAGAGATTAATTTGATTAGGGCTCTAACCAATTTTTAGGAACCCAAAGAAGTGGCTTTTCGAGTTAGGCCCCACTTGATTAGCCTAACAGTTGAAGAATACACCCAATTACTTTAAGCTCCTTCTTTAGAAAATATATATACCCCAAATTTGGAAATGGACCCTATTAATGCCTTCTCGAGATCCCTAGGTATTAGAAAAATGGAAGTAAACAAAGCTCTTAGAAGTTGTAATGACAATTGCATCAAACTAGAGGACTAAAAAGCTTAGTTCACCATTAAACCTAAATCCAACCAATTGGGTGTTTTCTATGGCAATCTTAAAGGTTAGGGATAGAACAGAATAAAAGCCTTTATCCTGGCTGCATTCAGGACCCTCCTATTCCTTAATGGAAAGTTCCTCAAACATTTCAAGGTCACTGAGTTAGTGAGCCAATTTCTTGAGCGCAAATCATATGTCTTAGCCCTCTTCACAGAGCAAATTAGAAGCCTTAGTATTTTGAAAGAAAAAAATGATGGCACACTAAAGACTAACATGACATTACTGATAATATGGTTCATGATCCACATGAAATGTTATGGGCTTGACCTAATTTGAGGAAAGTTTTCTCACAACATCAATCTAATCGATTCATTTGTTGATAAGGTCCATCTCTCAAAAGGAACATCTACATACTGCTAGGTAGAAGTTTTGAGAAATTTCCAAGTTGCTATTATCCTATAGATAGCAAGATGGAGTAACTTCAAAAGGGTAATCCTAGTTTGCAAAAATTATCAAGTGATACCCTTAATCAAGATGAAATTATATACATGCTATTACCCTAACAACATGATCAGACAATTCAAAGGTATCTAAGATATAGTCCATAGACCTCCATTGAATATCATGACCTTAGATTATGAGGACCTTCAAATTCCACTGCTATAAAAGATGTCCAAACTCAAGGCAATCAAATAGTTATGGAAAACAAAGATTGCCAACCTAAACATCAATTTAAGAGAATGGCTAGGAGAAGCGGACAAGCATCGAGTTACAAAAGAATATTTGTATGATCAACTTCATAAGGCAAGGGAGATCCAGTACGAGTACTAAAGGTCACCTGACCCACAGCAACTGAACTAGATCCTGAAGTCAAGACCTACATGGACCAAGTACAAGCTTGAATTGAAATAATCTATGAAGAGCGAGACATGTGAGAGGATCTCTTTCGAGAATCAAAACAATGTTCCAAGGCCTTAGAACATTAATTGAGGATGACCTAAGTGAGGCTCAAAGAATTTGAAGAAATGGAAGAGCCCAACTCAAGAAAAAGGGAAGGAGCACCAATAGGGCCCAATAAGCAAAAAAGGGGAACACCTATCAAACGTTAGAAGAACATTTACAGATAGGAATAATCTTCTTGAATGTATTTTCTTTTTCCAATAATGTAACAGGGAACTCCAAAAGCCATAAAAAAATAATAATAATAAAATTACCATCTTACTAGTTATTAGTCAATTCTATCTCTCTACATCCGTGTACCATGCATTTCTTAATTTCTCATTTGTTTCTTTTAAAAATATTCATATGCTAACTTATTAAGAAGTGGTTTTAAACGGGTCGCCAAAATAGCTTCCAAACGTCAAACTTTCCAGAGAAGACCTATCAAAACCCATTCTTAAACTAAAATGACCAACTAAGGAAATGACAACACCAACACCAACAATGGCAATGTCAACCCCGAGGTTATTGATCCTACTAAGCTGAGGTTCCAATCTTTGGAGCGAACAATTGGGAAGATTGCAGACCAATTAAGCTTTTTTGCTGACAGCGTTACCTTGCTCAGGTTTACGGCTCCATCAAATGAAGAAAGTTCTAAAGCCCGATATGGAAAGAATGCTAAAGTCCTACCCCTTAAATTGGAAGAAGCCTACCCTAAGGTCAATCAGGCCTTTGAATCCTTTGAAATAGAAGGGGTATATCAAAAGGCCAACCCAACTTTTGAGCCAAATACTTACTTGTTCCCAATCAATCTAAAGCCTGAAGCTAATCAAGACATACTAAAAGAGCTTGAGAAGCAACTAACTCAACAAATTACTGAAAAAATGAAAATGCTCGAGGAGTATGATGGATTCAAGCACACTGGCATAACAAACTTCTCTGCCTATGATTATGGAAGCTTCCTAGAAAATTTAAAAGTACTTTAACTTCAAAAAATACAATGGGACTGGATGCCCTAAGCTCTACACCCGATTGTATATATACAAGATGGGCAAGTATGTGCAATATGACCGGCTTATGGTACAGACCTTTCAAGACAGCTTAGTTGGCCCTGCTTTGACCTGGTATGCCCAATTGGACTTAAATCAAGTAAACTTATGGGAAAAGCTAGCTAGAGCATTCTATGAGCAAGATAGATTCAACATTGAAGTGGTGCCAACCATGATGGATTTGGTTACGCTAAGGAAGAGGCACAATGAATCTTTCAAAAAGTATGCTCCAAGGTGGAGGTCCTTAGCTGCAAGGGTATCTATCACCATAACTGAGAAAGAGCTAATTGCAACTTTTATCAACACTCTTGAGAGACCCTATTTCGCTTACCTAATTTAACAAGCCTTTTCTAGCTTTGCAGAAGTAGTAGCAACAGGGTATCGAATTGAAAGTATCGTCTCTTCCGGCAAGCTACAAGAGACATCAAATAGAAGATCACCCTTTGCTAAACCTACCACGAGCAAGCTTAAGGAAGCTACTATTAACATGGTCGATTCGAATGCTAGGCCTAATGCTTGGGTCTCTTTTAGGGAAAATCCTCCACTACCTCAACAACAGTACATAAGCCAACCACATGTTAGTAAGGCCCAAAGGCAGTTCACCAGAATACCCATTCCACTCAATCAAGTGCTTGAAAAACTATGAAGAGATAATCTGCTCCATTCTGAGGCTCTCGGTGAAAGGTACACGCCAAGATTTTTTTATCCCAATGCAAGATTTTAGTATCATTTAAGGTAAGCAGGCCATTCAACCAACTCGTACTGAAGGTTAAAGAACAAAATTCAAGACTTAATTGATGAAGGCACAGTATAACTGGATTTTGTGGAGGCTCCTTCTCCAAATGTCAACAGTAATCCCCTGCCGAACCATGGGCCTATCATCAATATGATATTTGATGACTCAAGGCTTGCCATCAACATGATCGGTTCCAATCTAGATCCTAGGGTTTATAGATTCTACAAACAAGAAGAGAATCAAACTAAACGGTACACCTTCCATGTGCCTGTTACCCCCAAAAATTATACGACTACCCCTCCTAACTATCAGGCAGTGAAGCTCTCTTGTAAGTGGGATTACCAGCTATGGTAGGATCTATTATCTAAGTGAAGACCTGAAAAGGAAAGTCATGTTGGAAAGGCCAAACAATGAACAAATTGAAGAAGGATAGTCTAATTTCACCAAGATGATTAAGTCTAGTAAGTATAAATAATGGATTAGCTCTCTAAGACTCCGGCACAAATATCCCTCATGAGTCTCTTAATGGCATCAGATCCAAATCAGGAACTTTATTTAGAACTTTAAGGGAAGTCAAAGTCCCTTGTGAAATATCGACTGAAAGGATTAGATCTGTCATCAATTCTATCCTCACTATGGATCAAATTTCTTTCTCCATCGAAGAATTAGGCAAAGAAGGTAACCAATACCAAAGCCTCTATTCATAATAGTGAGGATAAATAACATCATCACAACAAGAGTCCTCATCAACAACAGGTCATCCTTGAATGTTTTCCCTCTAGCTACCCTAGATCTATTAGGCATTGATATAATCGCTATCAAGCCGAGTTTGACAACAATAAGAGCTTTTGATGAATCCAAGAGGGAAATAACAGGGGAGATCGACCTACCGATTAATATCAACCCACAAACGTTCAACATCCCATTCCAAGTTTTGAACATTTTAAGGACCTTCAATCTGTTATTAGGAAGGCTTTAGATACATTCAGTGGGGGCTATACCGTCAAGTCTTCACCAAAAAGTTAAGTCCATCTCTAATAGCCAAGTCATCACGATTCTAGGTGACCAAGATTGTGAAATTTACAAAGAGATGGCTATATCCTATATTAGCACTGAAGAGCAAGAGGACTTTGGGCTCCAAATGTTTGAAGAGATCTACACGATCACTGATCAAGAGAAAAACGAGAGGCTAAAGTTCAAAGAAGGCTAATTTAGAACCTATGGGCTAGGATACATTCCAACCCCGATAGAAGAGTTGCAAAGAATGCAAGCTAAGGGCAGAAAAGGTGATAAGTTATATGACACCTTAATGACCTTCCCACAATTGTCAAAAACTTCCATCCAGGCTGAAGTCCAGAACTTAAAACCTGCCAAAGAGGACACCTCCAGCGTAAAGAAAGTGCTTGGTCCATCCAACAAGTCCCAACACTTGAATAATTAGCTCTCCATCCTTATGAATAACAATAAGTCTTCCCTAAGGTAAAGGATAAATCACAGTTTAGTATTTTATAGAGTTTTGTAATAAATCACCTTTGTTTTACAAATAATTGTACTCAAAAGAAGATTCCTCTAAATAAAAATCAGTCTCTTTTCCTTTCACTTCTTCCTTACTTACACTTTTTCTTCTTCATACTTTTCTTTTTCCCAAAACCAATGATCCAAATAAAGGCCATGGATACCTCGCATAGATAGGTGATGAAAATATTGATATCACCTCTAGCCCTACTAGGTTAGTTGTCAAGAGTGATGTCAATGACCATAATAACGTATAAGAAAGCTAACAAAAATATGAAATGAGTAAAATTTCTATCGATGAGCTAACTGAGATAATTAATGTTGGAACAAATGACAACCCCAAAGTATTGAAGATTGGAGGAAATTTGAAAGAAGGCCAAAAGGCATAAATAACTACGTTACTATTTGAATACCAAGATGTATTCGCATGGTTTTATGAAGATATGTCCAGATTAGATCCATTGATCACAGTCCATCATCTACCCATATGAGAGGATATCAAACCTAAGAAATAGAAGTTAAGAAGGTTCCAACTAGATGTCCTATTGAAGATCAAGGAAGAAGTCAGAAAATTACTGGAGGTTGTTTTTATCAAAGTATTTGATTATCTCGAATGGGTAGTTAACATCATGCCCGTAACGAAGAAGAATGGAAAAGTCAGAGTGTGCGTGAACTTTCGAGACCTAAATCAAGCAACCCTTAAAGATAATTTTCCATAGCCTCATATTGATGTCTTGGTCGATAACACAACCGGAAACCATCTTATCTCTTTCATAGATGGATTCTCTAAGTATAATCAAATTCGAATGTCTAAAGAAAATAAAACCAAGACAACATTTATCATAACTTAGGGGCACATTTTGCGACAAAATAATGCCTTTCGAACTAAAAAATGTCAAGACAACTTATCAAAGGGCCATGGTAGCAATCTTTCATGACATGATGCATAATGAAGTTAAAGTATATGTTGGTGATATGATTGCAAAGTGCAAGGAAAAAGAAAATCACGTGGATAATCTAAGAAGATTGTTTGATAGGTTGAGAAAATTCCAGTTGAAGCTAAACCCAAAGAAGTATACCTTCGAAGTGAATTCAAGGAAATTATTGGGTTTTATCATCAGCCAAAGGGGCATCAAAGTGGACCCTGATAAAGCCAAAGCAATAGTTAACTTACCCCTACCATGCATACTCAAAGAAATCAAAGGCTTGTTAAGCCACTTAAACTATATAGCCCCATTCATATCTCAACTCACAAATAAGTGTCATCCCTTGTTTAAGTCATTGAAAAAGAACATCAAGGTAAATTGGGACAAAGAGTGCGAGTAGGCCTTTACAATGATAAAAGAATACCTCATGAACCCTTCAATTTTGATAACTCCAAAACCTGACAATATCACCAGAGTCCATGGGGTACATGCTCAGTCAGAAAGACGAATAAGGAAAAGAATGAGCTGTATACTACTTAAGCAAGAAATTCATTAAAGGGGATATAGAAATATTCAAATATTGAAAGAACTTGTTGTTCTTTAGTCTAGGTAATGCATCAGTTCAGATAATATACACTCTACTACCAAGTTGAATTGCTGACTCAGTACGATCCCCTAAGTATTTTGCAAACAAACTAGCCCTAATTGGCAGAATCTCAAAGTGACAAATGTTACTATCAGAATTTGACATTATATATGTGAACCAGAATTCAGTCAAAGGGCAAGCTCTAGCAGATCAATTAGCAAAAAATCCCTCAATAACACTCTCTAAGAGATACAAGTCAATTTCCTCGATGAGAATATCTTAGCAATTAAGAGAAGCTCTGATAAAGGAGAAGATGATGAGCTACAAAAATGGAAGATGTTCTTCGATAGGGGCAGCCAACATATTTGGGTATGGAATTGGGGCAATAGTAATATCCCCTGAAGGCACTTAATATCCTGTAGCTACAAGGTTCATTTTCCCATACACTAATAATATCATCGAGTATAAAGCATGCATCATGAGACTCAAAATAGCCCTAGATAAAGACATTGAAGAATTAGAAGTGTATGGGGACTCTTCACTCATTATTCGCCAAGCTCGGGTGTCACGCCCCGAAGCGGTAGAGTCGTAACAGCCCCGCCGTGTAAACCACTCTAAGATAGAAGTTGGCCTCACAACCGCTATCCTAGACCTGATCTACACAAGGCGTCCACAACTAACCCGCTTTGAAGTAGACAATTTGTAATTTAAATAAATCATTTACCTATAAAAGTGAGGAATTATATATATATGTTATCATTCAATTATTGCAGTTAAAGTTTACAACATTTCTCCGTACTATATTCCATAGTTGTTACATTATTCAAAATGGAAAGTAATTCTAGAATAAAAACTTAAACCTTAAAATATGTGTTTATTCTTCACATGTTTTTCCTCACTCCCCAGGATCCAGCAGTTGCTAGCTTCATAGTAGTTGTTGCCGCTTCTTAGCCAGCACCTGCACGATGTCTATAGGGATGTGAGCAACCATAGCTCAGTAAGTTAGGACGGAGGACTTAAAACTATACCATACACACAACAAGGTTTTCAATCATTTATTAGTTGCAATGCATGTGCAAGCAAATGCCATCGCACGACGTTGTCCGGCTCGTCGTGAGATTAGAGATATTGCGCCCGCTCTAATCCGGGTTGAGGAGTTACCGTTAATGCAACAGCTCACGACCAAACCCAGGCTTGTGTAATGGAGACCTTGCTCCTCCCGCGACTACCTTCGAACCACTGTCTTCATCCCCGCCGCGACCTCCTCTCCTGTCACTTAGTTCGACTGAGGATGAAGAAGGGACCATTTTGCAATCCTGCGCTATCCCTTCCGAAGGGGTCGGTATTTGGCCGGAGAGTCCTAAATCCCCTAACGGGTTGCCATGCATGTTCGATTATGATTACTGGTCGTATATTTGATTAAGTCCAATTTAGGGTGATCAATCAGTACATACAATTCATACAATATTCGCCAAGGCAACAAACATAATCATAGCATCACCCATAATCAAGCACATGCACGCATTCAACTATCTAACAAGCACAATCAAGCATAATCTTAAGCCTCCAAAATACAGCAGCGTATTAATCCCAACTTACCTCGACTCCTCACTCGCTCACTCGAGGTCCGATTTGCTCAAGCCATCGCCGGTTATCCCTATAACACGAACGTGGTTTCAGCTTTTCATATAATTGTTATAGGTTCGTTTTATCCTATAATGCTTCTTGTTAGGTTTTGTTTAAGGTTTAATATGCCCAATTATCTAGGTATTAAGTCTTTTACAATTATTCTAGGTTTGGGGTTAGGTTCAGGTTCGGTTTTCGCATCGATTTCTAAACCAGGTTTTTAGTTCGATTTTTAAGTAGCGTTTTATATTCCAACCCTAGAAATTAGTTTCAACCCATAATGTGAAATTAATCACATTATTTCCTGATAACCTAAATACCATCACTATCCTTTGTCAGTGTTTATTTTACTCGGTACACTTAAATCCATATCAGTGTACCGAATTCACTCCTAATGTGATAAATTTTTACATTTTTCATATAATTCCATAAATTCAAGTTTCCTATCAGATTTATTGTGCATTTTTATTATTCTCAAAATATCAATTTTTATTATAATATTTTCTATTTATTATATTTTCAATAATTACACATTATGCATTATTGCATATTATGCACATAATGCATTTCTAATATTTCTATTACCCTAATTACCATTTCTAAACACCAATTATTATTTCAAAATATCTAAATCCATCCTAAATCAGATTTTACTCCAAATTTCCCTAATTACAAAATTAACTGTTTATTTCCTATTACTCATTTATTACATAATTAACCTAATAATTACATCTAACACCCTAAATGCTATAAGGATCATACTCCATCAGATCTTAACATCCTAAAACATGTAATTATTCACCAAATCAGAAATTAATCATTTAATTACATAATTAACCCTAAATTACCCATTTTATGCCTCTTTTTAGAGCCTAAAAATTATCTAAAAATTTCGAAAATTAATTTTTGAAAAAGGGCTTCATAGCACTATTCTATGTCACATGAGCATCCTACAGAAAAATTTTGAGCCCCAAACTACATCCCTAAGCCTATTTAATTTCCGGTTTAATCATGCTCGGTTCTGAACAATTTGTTAAGGACCCTATATTTCCAGACATAATTAAACTAAATAAACATTTTTCCCTAAATCTACATACAATAAAACCTCAGAATAACAAGTTTCATAATTTTCTAGGCAAAATAACTAATTTTACAAAATTTTACAAGATTCGGGTTGGAAATTGGACTCACCGGTTTGGGTGGCTCCGGCCACCTCGGGCCGCCGTGGGGTTATCGGCCGGCCTAGGCGCTGCCACCACCGTGTGGTGGTGGTGGCCGTCCACTCCCAGCTCCTCGTTTGGTGTGGGTTCCCATTAAAACCCCTAACTGCACAGTTTTTCTTATTTTTTTTTATTTTCTGGATTTTCTCTCGAATTTTCAACTCTCTCTAATTTTATTTGATTTGTATCTGTCCAAATGTGCTTCTAAATTTTTCTTGCTATTTATAGACGAATTTTGTAATTATTATGCATTAATTTGATGGGATTTTGCCCCATTTCCTTGATTTTAGGCTTTTAGTTTGTCAAATTCTTATTGGTTAATTTTTATTTTGCAGCTTTGGACCTGCCACGACCTTATCTTGCATCAGCTTATCCTCTTCTGATTTTTTCTAATTTTTTTATAATTATTTTGTATTTTTCTTTAATTATTTACTTAGTTTTCGGCCAATTTTAGTAATTACGCGTATTTTTATCTACACGTAAATACATGTAGGGTACACGTGAACATTCCTAGATATTATTTTAGTCATTCTAAAATTTTTAGTATACATATAATCTATCTCTAATAATCTATTAGTTATTATATTACACTTTTTGCCTTTTTGGTAATTAGCAGTTATTATGCTTAAAATTAGAAAATTTTATAGTCTCCTATTTTACTACTTATTTTCTTAAATTTAAGTTTACAGGGTCATTTTTACTGGTATCTTGTTAAATAGTTTATAATTTGGGTGTGATCAAATCCTTTAGCCGATCGCCCTAAACCTTGGATTCTAAGTTCAATCTTACGGTTATTTGGCTGAACTTTGGGGCTTACATCGGGGAGAGTATAAGACTAAAGATTCTAAACTAGTACCTTATCACCAACATTTGACTGAATTAATAGGGAAATTCAAAGAAGTCACTTTCAATCGCGTATTAAGAACTTAGAATCAATTTGCTAATGCCTTAGCCACTTTAGCATCTATGATCCAAATATCTGGTGGAATCGATATTCAGCCTCTTACTATTGAAATTGAAGATAAGCCTACCTTCTGCCTGGCAATTGAGGGTACTAATGACCAAAAGCCATGGTACCATGATGTTAAGACATTCTTACAACAAGCCACATACCCTGAAGAGGCCAAGAAAAAGCACAGAAAGATGATTAAGAGATTAACCACTCAATTCTTAATAAGCAAGTCCACTTTATACCGGCGCTCTTTTGACAGTACACTCTTAAGGTGTGTAGACAATAAGGAAGTTGAGAAGTTAATGAAAGAAGTATATAAAGGAGTTTGTGGCTCTCATATGAATGGTTATATGTTGTGAAGAAAATTATGAGGCTAGGATATTATTAGTCAACAATGGAAAGTGATTACATCAAACATGTCAGACATTGTCACTTATGCCAAGTTTATGCAAATAAAATAAACACCCTGCCTTAAGAACTACATGCCCTCTTAGCACCATGGCCTTTCTCAATGTAGGGCATAGATATTATCAGCTCAATTGTAAGCCCTACAACCAGTCACTCAAGGCTTCGATCAGTTGAAAGATCCAATCGAGCCTAAATTATAAGTAAAGCTAAAAATATTAGTAAAATGATCCCTATAAGTTTGAATTTAAGAAAATAAGCAATAAAATAAAAGAATATAAAAATTCCAAATTTTAAGTATATAACTCGTTATTTATCGAAAATGCGTAAAATACATTCCGATAATTAACGAATCGCTAGAGATAAATTATATGTATATTAAAAATCATAAAATGACCTAAATAATATTTAGGAATATTTATTTGTATTATATATGAATTTACATGTATGTAGAAATACGCGTAATTACTTAAAATACGCGAAATGTGCTAAAATAGTAATAAATAATTAAATAAAATTATTAATTAATTGAGAAAAAATCAGAGGGATAAGGACTGATGAAAATCTAGTTGTGGCAAGTCAAAAGCTAAATAAGAAAAATTATCCAATTAGAATTAAACAACACAAAAGCCAAAAATCAAGGGAATTGAGCAATGTCATGTCTAATTAATGCATATTAATTAGCAAAAAATCCTATAAATAGGGAGAAAATCTAAAGAGCACCTTTGGAAAGTTAGAAATTAGAGAAAAATAGAGAGCTTTGAAAATTCAAGAGAAAAACCAAAGAAAAAGAAAAGAAAAAGAAAACTGTGCAGTTAGGGCCATAAAGGGGAACCGACAACAGACAAGCAGCTGGGAGTGGACGGCCATCACCACCACACGGTAGTGGCAGTGCTTGGACCGGTTGACAAGGCTATGGTGGCCGGAGTCACCCAGACCGATGAGTCGATTTCTAGCCTGATTTTGTGTAATTTTGTAAAAATAGTAAATATTCTTAGAAAATTATGAATTTTGTTATTCTGAAATATTTTTGTATGTAGTTTTTAGAAAAAATATTATTTTGATGAAAATATGTCTCGTGATATATGATCCTTAAGAAATCATGCAAAACCGAGCATATTTCGGTTTAGAAACAAATGACCTTATGTAGTTTTGAACCCAAAATTTTTTTGTAAACTAGTTAAATGATATAGAACAGTGTTATGAAGCCCGTTTTCAAAAATTAATTTTTGAAAATTTTAGATAATTTTTAGGCCTTAAAATGTGGCATAAAATGGGTAATTTAGGATTAATTAAATAATTAAATGGTTAATTATTGATTTAGTGAATAATTATATGTTATAGGATGTTGAAATCTGATGAAGTATGATACTTATAGCATTTAGGGTGTTAGATGTAATTATTAGGTTAATTATGTTGTAAATGAGTAATAGGGAAAAATAGTAAATTTTAAGCTAATTTTGTAAATTAGAGTAATTAGGAGTAAAATATGATTTAGAATGAATTTAGACATTTTGAAATGACAATTAATGTAGGGAGATAGTAATTAAAGTGATAAAAATATTATATGTGTATTATATACATAATAGGTGATAATATATAATACATAATTATTCAAAATATAATAAATAGAAAATATTATAATAAAAATTGATATTGTGATAATAATAATAAAAATATACAATAAATCTGATAGGAAACTTGAATTTACGTAATTATATGAAATATGTAAAAAAAATTTATATCGGGAGTAAATTCGATATACTATTAATGAGTTGACTCTCCAAGGCGGTCAAAGCGTCCCATGAGCTGGCTAAGACCTAAAAAATTTGAAGGAAAACTTAGATCGTTCCCTTAATGAGCTAACTCACCAAGACGGTGAAAGCGCCCCATGAGCTGGCTAAGACCTAAAAAAATTTGAAAGAAAACTTGGATCGTGCCCTTAATGAGCCGACTCTCCAAGGCGGTCAAAGCGCCTCATAAGCTGGCTAAGACCTAAAAATTTTGAAGGAAAACTTAGATCGTGCCCTTAGTGAGCTGACTCTCCAAGGCGGTCAAAGCACCCCATAAGCTGGCTAAGACCTAAAAAATTTGAAGGAAAACTTGGATCGTACCCTTAATGAGCTGACTCACCAAAACGGTCAAAGCGCCCTATGAGCTGGCTAAGACCTAAAAAAATTTGAAGGAAAACTTGAATTAGGATAGCGCTTCTTGAGCTTACTAAATCCCTTGATGAAATTTTGAGTCGAGTAACATTATGTGAGTTAAATGATTGGGAGTTTAAGAAACTTTGGATTGGGACTACGCTCTACGAGTTAGCTAGCTCCTTAAGAGATTATAAATTGGAACTGTGTTTTGGGAGCCAGCCTGAAGCTTAAGAAATTTTAGATTAGGACTGCGCTCTATGAACTAGCTAGATCCCTAAATGAAAATATGAACCAGGTAGCGCTCCATAAGTTGACTGAAGTGCTAAAAAAGATATGGATAGGAACAGTACACTATGAGCTGGCTATATCCTTGAGAAAACAGATAAAGGGTAAGCACCCTTCGGATTCGCTTAAGCTCTATTGAGAGTTGAAAGCAAACTGAAGAACATAGCCAACTTGAAAAAAAACTCTTGATTTGAGAAATTTACAAATGAATGATTTGGTGAAAACTGTTTATAACATGAATTGAAAATTTGGCCACTATAAACTAGAAAATGAATGGAAAAACTTGTAACAAGCCTCCGCTTTCTCTCTCTCCTTTTCATGTCTTTTCATTTTCTTTTTTTCTCTTTTTCCATGAAAGTTTGCTAACGGATACAAATTCCTATTTAAAAGGCAAACGCTATAATCATGTAGGGTATCTCATATCCACTCTAGTTTGTAACAATGAGCTTCTTGGATAAGCCTTAAATATTCATTTCGTAAGGAAAAGGTAACTCATGATTAGTTTAGTCGAAGAGGACTTCCTTACGCACTCTTAGTCTGGATTTCACTCTTGACTACTATTTCGAAAATTACAATCCAATTCGCAAGTGATATGCTTTGATCGATCTGTTAGGTCTTTTTGGGTTTAGTATTGTAAATTGGGCTTTTGATTAAATGGTTTGAAAAGAAGTTAATTGAGAGGGCTTATTTTAAAAAAAAGTGCTTTCATCCAACTCAGGGGGTACAAGTCAAGAACCTTTAGGAATGAACTAGATGTATGCTTGCCCCAGTTTCAAAAATAATTTTTATCTTAGATAAATTATCCTTCAAAATTGGAAGAGCTTTGAGTAGGGAGGTATTGTGGGTAGGAAGGTCTTATGTTTGAGAATCGAGTGGATAGAAAGGGTTTGTGTTTGTGATTTGGAGTGTGATTTTGAATTGAATATGGAGTTTTTGGTTTGTGGTTGAGAACATGATTTTGAATGAATATGAGGTTTTGTGCTTTTGGTTGGGAATGCGATTCAAGGCCTTGTGTGTGTGTGTGTGTGTGTGTATGTGTGTGTGTTTTTGAGCAACTTAAGCCTTCTTTGATTGGGGATTTGCTCAAGCCGAATATTTAGGTATTTCTTCATTTTCCTTTTTCTTAGTTTTTTTTTTTCTTTTCCTTTCCTTCTTTTTTTCTTTTTTCTTTTATATTTTTTTTTAATTTCGTTTGGTTTCATTTTGTTTTGTTTCGTTTCTTTCTTTTCTCTCCCCAAAAATAACTATCTTTTTTGTCAAGTTTTTGTCTTTGGATGGATCAAGGTGCTAAATCCATGGGTATAGGTTCAAAGTGCATTAGCTTTGGTAAAGTATATGTGGCCTTTGGGGTATTTGGAAAAAATGTTAGCTCCTCTTCAAAGGGAACAATTTATCGAAAACCAAAATTATCCTTGAATTGTTATTACTGGAGTAAGCACAAATCAGTTTTATCCTTCTCTTCTAATTAATGACCCTAACCTCCGAATTGCCCCACTGTAGGGTGATTCTTGACAAGGTTTACATTTGAAATGACTCCATATCAGTCCAACAGGGTTATCAAAAGATAATTGTGTTTGGGATTTGAAAAATGAATGCTTAACTTCATTTCAATCTGCGTATCAAATTCAAAATGGACCACCTTTAAGGAATGAGTCCAAAATATCCTCACAATGATGTCTCTTAACTCTTAAAGTGTTTAAGGGTTAGTGTATAAGATATAGCTCGCCTCTTTTCATTCAAAACTTTTTAAAAATGAGTTACCAATTCCTTACATAGGGATTGATTGACCTTAAGGTGATGACGGACCTTACTCCCCAATTCCTTAGAG
The DNA here is from genome assembly GCA_024138005.1 of Lumnitzera racemosa. Taxonomy (NCBI): domain Eukaryota; kingdom Viridiplantae; phylum Streptophyta; class Magnoliopsida; order Myrtales; family Combretaceae; genus Lumnitzera; species Lumnitzera racemosa. The sequence continues at coordinate 3,838,964 of JAMXBC010000003.1, forward strand.
CATGCCCCAGTTGTGAAATTTCAAAGACTAAATGCCCCATGCCCCAGACTTATAGGGTTTAACGCCTTTAAGCTTCCATATATGACTTTAGGTTAGGTTTTTTAGAGTTTGAATGGGCTAGAACTGACAACTTTTGAAGTAAAAGGGACTAATGAATTGCTTTTTTTGTTTGTACCGAAGATTAACCTTAGGATAATGTTTAATGGCTTTGTGTTTTGGTTCAATTCATGATTGGACTTAATGGCTCAAGGGCATTGAGTTGGTTAAATCATCTTGATGGGCTAGGGTTTGGGTTTGGTTAGTTATTTTCTCGGGCCAAGTGGGTCTGTTTAGGTTATCTGCCTTAATGGGCTAAGTGATTGTATTTGTCCCAAAGCCTATAAGGATTTGTAACCGTTAACAACTTTCTTTCTTTTTCTTTTCTTTTCTTTCCTTTTTTTTCTTTCTTTTCTCTTTTTTTTTTTTTGAAAGAGAAAGGAAAAGTTAAGGCTTTTGTGTTACAAAGACCGAGTGATGGAATTGTGAATGGGTGATTACAGAAGATTGCTTTCATGGAAATATATACAAGCCGAGAACAACATTACTGAGAGTCTATTTACAAATGAGGAATTCTGAAGAATAAAAGACTAAACAAAGAAAATATTTAAATCTTATTTATTCTAAATGAAGAAGGTTATTTGCAAAATATTGAATTTACCTAAAAGAATGGATATTTCTGGTGGGTAGAATACTAGGCATAATGATAATTACCTGTTATTTTATAGGTTTATTCTTTTGTTTTGTTTCTTTTATTTTTTTATATTTTTTTGTCTTCTATTTACTCCATGAGGGTTGGGCTTAATTGATGTGAGCCCAAAGTGATAGATTCAAGCCCTAATAAATGTACTAAAGCCCTTACTATAGTAATATTTATAGGGCTCTTCTATAGGGGCAAGATGAGCCCAATCTTGTTCCTAATGAATTTTTACTTATTTAGGCTAAAAAGTTATATCCATATCTAGAGTATCTTTTAAGGCCAATGAAGTGGGTAGATGTAGATTTGTTTAGAAGCCTCTTGACTCGATCTAGCCATAACTGTTGAAAATCAAATTAAAATTACAATTACAATGTAATCTAAACTTTACATAAAATTATTACAAATTATGTACAAGGAAATATTACAATTACAACTTCACAACTGCCCTTGTCTATTTAGGTTTGCCACATCATAGGTTCTTGCGATTTTTTTTTTTAAAGGTTTTGTGTAATGCAAAAGGGTGGGTTCTAAAGGTTCTCAAATTCTGCAACCACTACGTTTTTTCAAAGCAACGATTATGTGGTTACATCTGAACTTGAGTGGGGTAACCTGATCGGCCCCGAAAGGTAGTTGCCCCACAACATCCGAAACTTACACAATGGCCCCCCTCCTAAGGTCCTAAGACGGCCTGGTTCTGACCGTATCTATATGCATTTATGATGCAGAAAAAAACAAAATAATAAAAATAAATAAATAAATAAGTAAAAGATAAAAGTAAAACCCGTTGAAATTTCCCTTTAAATAAACTGCCACATCAAAACATGTTAGTAAAAAAACAAATAAAATAAACAAATACATAAAATAACATACTTAAGTTTTTTATTATTTCATTTTTTTTTATTGAAAAATAATCCTATTTTCGGCAACTTCTAATGGCTAGCCCTCTAGCGGTCCCCAGTAGAGTCGCCAAACTGTCGAGTTTGATTTTTCGGTTTTTGTTTAAAATTAATTTCTCATTTTTTTATTAATACTAAACCCTAACCCATTTAATATTAATCCTCGACTAAAGAAATTGAGAAATTCTAGTTTTTTATTAAAAATAATTTTTGGAGTCGCCACCCGACCAAAGTCGGGAAAAGAAAAAGAAACCGTAACCAATTGGGTGGATTGGTTATGATTTAGCTACCGGTCTTTGATTTTAAATTTAATAAAGAACCAGAGGGTTCCAAATTCGGGGGCTAACCTATTAAACCCTAACAGGTACCACTATTTATTACCGAAATTAAGATTATTTTTCTAATTATAATATTTAAAAATAAATAAAAAAATCAAAAGAAAAAAAAAAGAACCTAAGTTTCTACATATTTTATCGTTATCCCGAAGGTGCCTATGTACCCGCTAACCGGGATCAGACGATTGTAGTTCTTTCTGAAAACTTTAATATGTTGATTCTTTTTATAAAAAATGATTAGTTGAATTTACGTTTTTATTAACCATTTTATTTTTATTAAGAAAAATCCCTAGAAGCCTAATTTTTATTCTTAACATTATATATATAAAAAAAAAAACCTAAAAACCTAATTTTTGAAAGGTGCCAAATTAAAATTTTTATTTAAAAAATAACTAAGTGATAATTTTTTTATTTTCAAGAAAAACCCTAAAAAATTTATGAAATTTGCAATATTTTACATGACAAAGCTTTTATATAGAAAAGATGCTTAAAACATTAAAAAAAAAAAATTCCTAATCATAGAAAATGTACCCTAATCATAGAAAAGATATCTAAATCATAGAAAAGATATCTGAATCATAAAAAAGAAACCTAAACTATGGAAAAGACATCTAAACTATGAAAAAGATATCTAAACTATGAAAAAGATATCTAAACTATGAAAAAGACAACTAACCATAGAAAAGAAGTCAATTAAAGATTTTTTTTATTTTATCAACATCAAAATGATTTTTTTAATTTAGAAAAATTACATATTTTATTGTCGCCCCGAAGGTGCCTACGTACCCGCTAGCCGGGATCAGACAATCGTAGTTCTTTCAAAAAAAAAAACTTTAGTGTGTTGGTTGATTTTAATTTTGAAAACTGACTGAGTTTAAGTGTTTAACTGATTTAGTTTATTCAAAAATAAATAAATAAATAAAGGGCCCTAACTCGTAAGTGATCAAAAGATTCCTTTAAACACAATAATCTTTTTGTAAAAAATTTTCCTTTTGTTAATTTTTGTTTCTAAAAATAATTTCCTATATGAGAATTCTAAAAAAAAACTAATTCTAGAGGAATTCTAAAGGAATGCTAGATGAATGTATATATGCATATATATATATATATATATATGCATCTACACTATTTCTATTTAACAATTATCCTCCTAAGCGAATTAACAATGTCAGGGAATATACCTAATATAAAAGCTAATCTAATGTATGTATAATATTAAATAGCTGAAAATTTCCTAAACTAAGGCAATCATGTACATATACTATATTAAATAAACAAGGAATTAATAACATGATAACAAAAACAATAATAATCATAATCAAATAATAAGTAATAAATAAATAAAAAACTAACTATCTAATTAACGAAACTATCTAACCAACGAAACTCACCTGATCGTATAATAAGGGGAGTGTTCATGTTCGTTTTCATATCAGTGGGGGGCTGACCGTTCACCAATTGCCATCGTCGTGTTGTCGTGCCTGTCGCAGTGGGCTACTAATCTGCTGCTGTGTGGAACGATGCATGGAAGGATCTGGTGTTGCGTGGAATGATCATGGACTACTGCTGTTCATTAGATGGTGGGGATTGTCAATAGTGTGTGGATTGCTGCTGCTGCTGCGGGGCTTCCGTTAGATTGAGGATGTACGGTTAAATTGACGTCTAACAGCGAGGATTGCGATTATTCAAATGTCGTTAAGCACGTGGAATGTGGCTTGCAATTGTCCAGATTTTGGATTAGCTTCGCAATTGTTGGACATTCGATCAACTTCGAATTGCTACGGCATAGAATTGTCGTTGCTGCTTTCCTGCTGACAATCGGATTGATTTCGGAAATTGAACAGAACTACTGACTTTGGAATTGTTCGACTTATGTCAAGGAACTTTGACTTGAATTTATGAATTGGAATTCGGTTCTAGAGAGCCCCGATGTTGTTGTTCTTTTCTTTTATAAAGTCCTAAATCTGATTTAAACTAGATTCAAATCTAATTTAACTAGACTCATATAATTTAATTAGATATGAAACTGATTTTCGTCTCACTTTTGCAAAGTTAGAAAAATAAAAACGTAAGTGCCTACTGAGACTCGAACCCGTGACCTCCAACTAAATCCACCTAAGTTCTCCGCTACTTATCTGTTAGGCTGTTGGTTTGTATCTTAACATTCATTACAATTAAATTATATTTAAACTATCTGAATTCCTAAACTAAATTTTTTTTAACTAAACTAAAACTAACACTAACATTAAACTAATTATTCCTAATATAAATTACTTCCCAAGAATGTACGAAATCTTTATAATTTTTCCTTTTATTATTTTTTTTTTGGTATTTTCATTATTTGTTAATTTTTATCATTTTCATCTTTTATTAACTTTTTGTTTATTATTTTTTTGAATTAGGACCCTTTTTTGTAAAAATAAAAACTAAGACTATGGAAGGGCAAAAATTAGGTGTCTACAGTGTTAATCAAATTTCACTCTAGTGATGGGATCATATGAAGAAATTGGTGATTACTTGATGTGATTTAAGTGGAATGAAGGAGAATTCCTAATTTAATCCAAAATTAAGATGTGGAGAATAATATTATAATTGGTTAGTTGGAATATGCTAATATTATGGACTATATTACTGAGAAGTTTGTTAACGAAGTTGTGTTGTAATTGATGAGAAGTGATGAGACTTATGGATAATAACGGAGATCAATATGAGTTTTAGTATAATAGGGAATCATGTGAAATGACTTGTTGAATAAGGATGATTTGGAAGTGAAGGATTAAAACTCAAGTAATGCTAGTAAGATATGTATAGTAATGGCAGAAGAAAGATACCCTATTCTGCTAATACAACTTCTACTTCGACTAGTACATCATATACCTTTAGATGATTAACCCCAAAGGCTTATTAAATGGCTTTCACATTATTCTGGATCAGTTGGAGTAAATTAAGATTATATACAACATGAAAATATAGTATATAAGGAGATAGTTGATTTGAATGATGAATATAATATATTAGCTGGTTATATTTTGTAAAGAGTTAGAATTGTCATATGATTAGCTATTCGTATAAGTTAAGATCCTATTGATCTTTTAATAGATGTAGTTGTGCTCATTGATGGATGTGTATTCTTTGGATATGTACATATGCTATGATGTATTATACACTTATAAGTAAGAATGTAAAAGGAGATTGGATGTGTCTTAAGTGACCAATTTTTGAAGTGCTTTGTATATGTAAGAATTGGTGGTTTATTGAAGTAATTTAGATTGAATAAAGAAGAATTTTTGAGTTAATATAAAGTTGAGATGTAGAGAATATTGATAGAACTTATTAGTGGGATATGTTAATATTGTTGATGAAATTCCTAAGAAATTATTGATGAAGTTGTGTTGTAATTGGTAAGATGTGATGAAGTAATGAGACTCATAAACAATAGTGGAAATCAATTTGAGTTTGGAATAAGAGAGATATGGTGATATGTACAAAAAATTAAGGTAAGTCCAAAACTTATAGGATTTCTGAGATGATCTTAACTTGGTGCTTAGTATAAATATGAGGTAATATAATTTAAAGTGAAATAAAGCATGGTATAGAAATGAATTCTAGAAAGACAAACATTTAAGAGGGAAAAGTTAAAAATCAATTCAAAAATGAATCAAAACCTATATTAGAGATATAATGAAAAACCTAATTCAAGAGTAAATCTTGTATAAAATGAGAACGCGGTATAAGAGATGACAAATGATGATAACATTAAGGAGTCTGATAATGATAAGGTATATGAAATTATCGTTATTCCCGATTTCCCTATGGAAGTATAAAGTATTAAATCAACAAGTGGAAACGATATTGAATTAATTAGAAGACAAATGTGGTGGAATTCTCTTGAATGAATAGTTATTATAAGTAATTTAAATTATGGGTATGGTATGATAGTTGATCATGTTTTTCTGAGAATTAGAATTGATCCTACGTTAGTTATTTATATATGTAGATATCCTAATGATCTCTTAATGGATATAATTGTGCTTCTCGACAAAAGTATAATCTTTTGGACATATGTAAATGCAATGACAAATGATATATTTGTAGCTAGGAGTGTAAAAAGATCAAATGCATTTTGATGATCAATCTAGGAAGCCCTTTTATATGTGTAAGAACGGTAGAAAAAATAGTGCTATGAGGCTACAATCAGATTAAGAATTCTTAGGCCTTTAATGAATCATGAATTGAAGAATTATAATTTAAAGTGATAATTAAGTGTAAATGAAGCCAAATGAATATGAAATCGATAATGAGATCCTTATGTAATGATGAGGCAAGTAGAATTATATTATTATATGGTATTTATAATTGGTTATAGGTGATAGATAGTTATCAAATGATACATGAGAAATGAAGTAAGATTGTTACATAAACTGCAACTGAATATGTATCTAGACACCAAAAAAAAAAAAAATTAGTAAGATGAGTAACAAGTGACGGTAGAGATGGAATTAAAATAATAAGTTGGAGATGATTAGGACTTTTAATCAACAGTTACTTAGTTATCCTAACGATCAATCTAGAAAGGCATAACTCTCTAGAAAGTAAATTTTATGAAACAATTATCTATTAATAAACTAATTATGAAAGGATGATAAGGAATATTAATTACAAATAGTTATTTAAGGATTGAAGCTTAAAGAAGTTAGGAGATAAGTAGTGATTTCAATGAAGGACTTCATTTTTGAAAATTTTAGATAATTTTTAGGCCTTAAAATATGGCATAAAATGGGTAATTTAGGGTTAATTAAGTAATTAAATAGTTAATTGTTGATTTAGTAAATAATTATATGTTTTAGGATGTTGAAATTTGATGAAGTATGATACTTATAGCATCTAGGGTGTTAGATGTAATTATTAGGTTAATTATGTTGTAAATGAATAATAAGGAAAAATAGTAAATTTTAAGCTAATTTTGTAAATTAGAGTAATTAGAAGTAAAATCTGATTTAGGATAAATTTAGACATTTTGAAATGACAATTGATGTTGGGAGATAGTAATTAGAGTGATAAAAATACTATATGTGTATTATATACATAATAGGTGATAATACATAATACATAATTATTAAAAATATAATAAATAGAAAATATTAGAATAAAAATTGATATTATGATAATAATAAAAATATATAATAAATCTAATAGGAAACTTGAATTTATATAATTATATGAAATATGTAAAAATTTCTTATATAGAAAGTAAATTCGGTACACTATTAAGGATTTAAGTATACTGGATATAATAAAATACTGACTAGGGTTAATTATGGTATTGAGGATATCTAGAAGTAAAGTAATTAATTTCACATTATGAGTTAAAACAAGTTTCTAGAGTTCGGGTATAAAACAGTACTTAGAAATCGAACTAGAATATAATTTAGAATTCGATGCGAAAACCGAAACCGAACCTGAACCTAACCCCAACCTAAAATAATTGTAAAAGATTCAAGACCTAGATAATTAGGTATATTAAACCCTAAACAAAACATAACAATAAGCGTTATAGGATAAAACGAACCTATAATAGTTATGAGAAAAACTGAAACCATGTTTATGTTATAGGGATGATCGGCGATGGCCTAAGCGAGTTAGACCTCGAGTGAGTGAGTGAAGAGTCCAGGTAAGTTAGGATTAATACGTTACTGTATTTTGGAAGCTTAAGATTATGCTTGGTTGTGCTTGTTAGATAGTTGATTGTGTACATGTGCTTGATTATGAGTGATGCTATGATTCTGTCTATTGTTCTGGCTTGTATTGTATAATTGTGTGAAACGATTGATCACCCTAAATTGGACCTAATCAACCTAGGATTCCCTGGCCAAATACTGATCCCTTCGAAAGGGATAACGTAGGATTGCAAAATGATCCCTTCTTCATCCTTAGTCGAACTAAGTGACAGGAGAGAAGGTCGCCACAAGGGTGAAGTCAATGGTTCAAAGGTAGTCGTGGGAGAAGCCATGTCTCCATTATACAAGCCTGGGTTTGGTCGTAAGCTGTTGCATTAACGGCAACTCCTCAACCCGGATTAGAGCAAGCGCAATTTCTCTAATCTCACGATAGGCCGGACAACGTCTTGTAATGGCATTTTCTTGAACATGCATTGTACCTAATAAGTTGATTGATAACCTTATTTTATGTTTGTGGTATAGTTTTAAGTTCTCCATCCTAACTTACTGAGTTGTGGTTGCTTACATCCCTATAGATATCATGCAGGTGCTGGCTAAAAAGTGGCATACAACTACTCTGAAGCTAACAACTACTGAATCCTAGGGAGTGAGGAAAAATATTTGAAGAACAAACATATATTCTTAAGGTCTAAGTTTTTATTTTTGAATTTTTCATTTTTGAATAATGTAATAACTTAATTATAGTATGTATATATAAATTTTCTCACTTTCTTAAGTAAATGATTTATTTAAATTACAAACTGTTTACTTCAAAACGGATTAGTCGTGGACGCCATGTGTAGATCAAGTCTAAAATAGCGATTGTAAGGCCAACTTCTATCTTAGAATGGTTTACACGGCGGGGCCGTTACGACACTACCACTTCAGGGCATGACACCGATCACTCTAAAAGCATCCAATAGGCATCACTTCATACTAGTCACCATCAACTACTTCAGCTAATGGGTTAAGCCTCATCTTACTTGAGCATTATTAAAGGGATTATAGTTAAGTTCATCAAAAGAGACATCTTAGCCTGATACAGGACTTCATAAGCAATCATCACTAGCAATGGCACCAATCTTAACAACAAGCTCACGTCAAAATTGTGCCGACAGTTTTGAATCATTCATAAGAACTCTACTTCTTATTAGCACCAAATGAATGGAGCTGTTGAAGCAGCTAACAAAAACCTCAAAAGAATCATTGAAAAAATGGCTATCACATATAAGGACTGGCATGATATGTTACCATTCGCACTTATGGCCTATCAAACTTCCATTAGAACATTGATTGGGGCAACTCCGTACTCTTTGGTGTATGACACTAAAGCAATGTTACCAGTAGACGTTAAGATCCCGTTGCTCAAGGTATTATCAGAAACTCAATTGGATGAATAGGGTAAAGAAACGCATCAAGCAACTAAATCTAATTGACGAAAGGAGATTGATAGCCTTGTGTGATAATCAATGTTATCAACAAAGAATGGCTTGAGCCTTTAACAAAAGGGTACAACCTCAGAACTTTAAAGAGTGAGATATGGTGTTGAGAAAGGCTTTCCCCAATACACAAGACTCTAGAGGGAAGTTTACTCCCAATTACGAAGGCCCTTATGTTGTGAAGTAAGTATTACTAGGAGGGGCTTTAATTTTGTCTCAAATGGATGGTCCATAATTAAGAGACCATGTAAATGTTAACGCCATAAAGTTGTACTATCCATGAGAAGTCAATAGAAACCTTTACTTAAAATACAAAAATGCCAGTCATTCTGAATGTCATTGTGGTCTAATTTTCATTATCTGTAAGCAAAGTTAGTATCCTTAGCCGTTGTCGACATTAGAATAATCACCCTCTCCATTGAAAGGTCCAACTCCCTTTACTCCATTTAATCGAACCTATATACTAAAAATACGAGAGAAGTTAAGGAGTGAGATCTAAGTCATTAGTAATTAACAAAACTCTTTAAAATACTTTATTATGGATTAATCCCCCCCCCCCCGATGGGGAGTGTTATTGTCTGTTTTTTGTTAGTCGAGAATAAAGCTTTTGGTTCATAAAAGTTCCAAAAAGGAAAAAACAATAGGTGCCTTTCTTTATCAGGTTAATTTCCATGATTTCTCTAAAAGAGCCAGTGAAGTCTCAAATATTCTGTACCCAGAACATTCGAGTTGATAACAAAGGACCAAAACATAAGCCAATTATTTCTGATGGGGCTTTTCAAAAAGGTTTAATAGTTTAAGCGTTATTAACAAAGACTAGGTAAGTATTTCCACACGATGTTAGCACACCGATTTTTGAATCTTATACTTGCATTTAGACTAGTTTTTACTCCTAACAGTCTTTTTGAGCTAGCCTATAAGGCATTCTCTTTCTGCATTTAGTGTTTTGCCAACCTTTGAAGACACGCTCTTAACTTAGTCTCTTTTCTAAGTTTTTCCCTTCATCACATTCTTCTTAACAATCCCACAGGATCACTCTCCTTCACAGTATTTTCTCAAGTAAGCCCATAGGGCACTTCTTTTCATCTCATTCTTCTTAGCATGCCCTTAAGGCACTCCCCTTCCTAGTATTCTCTTAACAAATCCGTAGGGCACAACATGAAGACTAAGATTAAGGTTGCTAGTACCCGAAAGATACTTTCGCTTAGGTTAATGAGCTTAGTGAGGTACAATCGAGTTTTAGATCGATTCTAGATTAGGGTTACTAATCCTTGAGAGACGCTCTTGCCTAGGTTAGTAAGCCTAGTAAGGCATGATCAGGTTTTACATTAATCCTGATTTAGGATTACTAGTCCCTGAGAGACGTTCCCGTCCAGGTTAGTAAGCCTAGTGAGGCACAACCAGGTTTTAGATTGATCCTAAATTAGAGTTAATAATTCCCGAGAGACGCTCCTGTATAGGCTAGTGAGCCTAGTGAGGTATGATCAGGTTTTAGATTGATCCCAGTTTAGGGTTGAGTTAATGAGCCTAATGAGTTATGACTAGGTCTTAAATCGATCCCAACTTAAGGTTATTAATCCCCGAGGGATGCTCTAGCCTAAGTTAGTGAACCTAGTAAGGCACGACCAGGTTTTAAATCGATCCCAACTTAGGGTTGCTAGTCCCCTAGAGATGCTCCCACTTAGGTTAGTGAGCCTAGTGAAGCACGATCAGGTTTTAGATCGATCCCAGTTTAGGGTTGCTAATCCCTAAGAGATGCCAGTCCCTAAGAGATGCCCCCACCTAGGTTAGTGAACCTAATACCTAATAAGCACAACCAGGTTTTAGAACGATCCCTGGTTAGGGTTGCTAGTCCCAAAGTGATGCTTTCGCCTAAGTTAGTGAGCTTAATGAAGATGACCAAGTTTTAGATAAATTCCAATTTAGGGTTGCTAGTCCCTAAAAAACACTCTCACTTAGGTTAGTGAGCCTAGTGAGGTACAACCAGGTTTTAGATCGATCCTAGTTTAGGGTTGCTAATCCCCAAGAGATTCTTTCTCCTAGATTAGTGAGCTTAGTGAGGTACGAATAGGCTTTAGATTGATCCTAGTTTATGGTTGCTAATCCCCGAGAAACGTTCTCGCCTAGGTTAGTGAGCTTAGTGAGATACAACCAAGTTTTAGATCGATCCCAATTTAAGATTGCTAATCCCCAAAAGACGCTCCCACCTAGGTTAGTAAGCCTAATTCAGTATGACCAAGTTCTCCAATTTAATTCCAGAGTAAGGTTATTTATCCCTTATAGACATTCCCACTTAGGTTAGTAAGCCTAAAGAGGCACAACCAGGTTTCATTTCTTCACTTAAATCCCAAATAAATCGATTCTAAGATAACTAATTAGTTATTTGAAAGTCATCTTAGGAGCAAAAATAATGTCTCTCTATTTTTGTGGCAAAGTTTTGCTCAAACTTTGCTATAAAGAAGAGTAACTATAAATATCCAATTTTTGCCTTTTTTATTTTTATTTTATTTCCTCAATAGGTCTTAAATTAGGAAAAACACAATAAAATAGAAAATTAAGGAAAACCTAAAAAATAAAGAAATTTAGAAAAAAAAAATTTTAGAAAAATACAAAAAATGCAAAAATAAGGAAAAGCACAAAAAAATAAGAAACTTAGAAAAATATATAAAAAAATTAAAAATTTAGAAAATAAAAAAAATTGAAAATAAAAGAAAATAAAAAAAAATAAAAGACTTTAGAAAATAACAATTTAATAGGATAGATTTTTTTAATTTTAAATTAAGTTTAAAAGTTGAGTTGTTAGGCCTAAACTTATATTTGAATTTCACTTAAGCTGCCCTAGTCCATATGTATAATTTGGATAAGACACAGGCCAACAGTCTAATAGATAAGTATTTAGATTTAGTATTTGGTTTGAAGAAGGGGTTAAGGGTTTAAATCTTGGCAAAGGCATAGAAAGTTTTTTTTTTTCATTTTTATCACATCAGGGACTCCTACGTATCAAAATCTGATTGTATCTCGTGTCCTAACACGTGACATCACGGGATTGGATGACATGCTAACGTGGCAACACTTGTTAAACCATGTAACATGCTACATCAGCTGCCACGTGTCACGTAGTGACTCGTGACAAGCTAAAACTAGTTAGGTTGGCTGATGTAGTGCCACGCCAATACTTAACTTCTCTTTCTTTCAGTTTCCCTCAATTTCTCCTGATTTTCCTCCACTTTTCCTAGTTGAAATAGAGTACTCCCTCCACTTTAGCTTCAATTTTCACACAAATTTCATACGCACACACACACAATTCCTTGCTCTAATTATGTTTACCACATAGCCTATTTTGAATTGAACCCAATAACACGTCTAAATTCAATCAAATGAGCATTCAAATCAAGCTCCAAAATTCGGAAAAAAATTGAATTTTCGGACATTTGCATTCAAGTCCAATTTTTGCTTTCCCTGATTTCTGAGTTGTTTTTGTGTATAAAAGGAGTTCATTGGGAGACATACAAAGACACAAACATAGATGAGCTCCAAAATCATTCGAAAACACCTTCTCTTTCTCTCACGATCACTTTCTCTCTTTAACTCAACCATCGGACCCTCTCTCTCTCTCTTTGACCACTTCTAGTACCACCCAACCCCACCACAACTCTCCCCGACCTTGAAAACCCCCAACCCAATCGGCCACTCGCCTTTAGCAATTACTTTATGCCCTACCCAAACACTACCGTCACCCACCACACCCGAACACCCCCCAAACTACCTCTAAATGCCAAGGCATTCTCTCTACTCATACTATCTCTAATCCGAAACACACAAATCAATCCTCATCCACAAAAAATTCATTCCAAATTGCCTTGAACCGTACCTAGTAACTGCAACTACTTCTTCTTCAATTGGCTACCAAAATCCGGATCCAAGTCCAACCCAAGTCTGACCCACGACTCGAGATCCAACCTATACCCAGAGTTGACCTGAATCCCCTTTCTAGTCCAGGCCTTGCTTTTCATTTCAGTTTTTGTAATTTTTTTATTTATTTACCCTTGTAAAATGTAAATCGTAAGTGTAACAAAAAAAAAAGAAAAGGGAAAAAAGAATAATTTATTTATTTTAGTATAGTAGAAATAGATAAAAATAAAAAGAATAAAAAAGATAATATAAAAAATAATAATAAATAATTAATTAACTAGGTTAATGAATAGAATTTTTTTTATATCACTTAGAAAAAAACCTTTTTAAAAAAAAAATAAATTGACCCTTATAAAATTAGGGTCCTTTTAGATTTTTTTTTTAAGATAAAAAATTCCAATTTAAGACCCCTTTTTAAAAAGGTTTCTTAAATAAACCAAATTGAACTAAAAACGTAAATCCGACATGTTTTTCAAATTAAAATTAACTTATTCCACTAAAGTTTTACAAAAAAGAAGTACGTACATCTGATCTCAAATAATTAGTACGTAGATACTTATGGGGCGATAATAAAAATAAAAAACTCAATTTTCCTTTTTCCTAAATTACTTAAGTTATCCAATTAAAGTAATTAAATCAAGTTTTGTCTTATGAAATTAAAAGGTGATTTTTAAAGATTAAGGTTAAATTTGGAAAGTTAATGGTACCCGTGAGAGTTTAAAATTCTTAACCCCCAGATCTCGATCACTGGTTTCAAAATTCATTTTTTAAAAATTGGTTTAATCAATAGACCAGTAGCTAAGTTATGACCAATCCATCCAATTGGTTATAACTTAACTTTTTTCCTGACTTTAGTTTGGTGGTGACTCCAAAGTGGTTTTCAAAAAATATAAAAAATTGGTTTTCTTTAAAACCCTAGAGAAGGGATAGTATTAAATGGGTAAGGGTTTATTACTAATCGATTTAAAAAAGACTTAATTTATAAAAAGACCGAAAGGGAAAAAACCAAGCTTAATAGGTGCCAAGCAGACTTAGGGTCCTCTTGAGAAGACATGTGTGAATGAGCGCTGGGGTTCTCGACACTAATACTTCCAAGCTAAAGGTTAGCTTGGTTATGGCCAAGCAGACATGTAAGGGGTCGAACTATCGACAAAACATGCTTTAAGTCAACACTCAACTATTGAGAGATGTATAGTTACTTGGCTTGGCATTAAAAGTTGGTTAGTAATGAGGATTAGCTTCGCTTCAATAGAAGTTGGCTGGAACAGTAGAATCCACTTCACTAGTCGTTCAAGTTTTTGCGCTGAAGCTTGGGTTAAAGGTTTGGTAACTTAATTCCTATCACATCCATCACTTATGGTGAACTAAACATGGCATACGACTTTTGGGAAAAAAGAAAAAAGTAAGTTACTAAAACCACATCATCCCTTAAGCAGCCTCCATTACTAAAACCTTAATCCTTTCCCATAACAGTCTAATTCTCCTTCTTCATTTCTAGAAAACTAAGGGCAGTCTTAAACAAGTTTAAGGACTCCATCTCTTGCAAATCCAAGGTAAGAAAAATAAGAAAGAAACCATTCTTAACTTGATAATCTTGCTTTTTAGCTTCTTTTTCTTAATTTTTTAGGGTTTTGATAGGAAAATGAATTTACACATACATTTGCCACTCTAATCCTAAAGTTAGCTATCTTGTGGAGATGATTTATATGTTCATTTAAGAATTCATATCGGTATTCTCCACTCTTTCATCTTGTTCTTTAGTTTAAATATGGTTTTCTTAAAGTTGTTTGTAGGTTTGATGATTAAGTAGATGTTTAAGTTAAAATTTGTTGTTTTGACAGATAAAAAAGGAGTCCATGTGATGGGTAACTAAGGGTTTAAAGCATATTTATGGTTAGGTTAAAGAATGGAAGGGAAAGAGCTAGATTATAGTGTTTTTAGAAGGAGGAAAAACTAACTTTGTTGTTGGCGAGATGCAACCAATAACATAGTCATGTTGCAAACCATACATGGTAGAGACAAGAGTTTGAACAAAATTTGACATGACCAAAGTGACATGGTTCATGTCACCAACCATATCAAACTATAACTTCAAGTATATTCTTATTTTTTTTTCTCCAATCTTAATCAAAGCTTTCGCTAACCTTAATTTTAAGCTCCATATAGCTTTCTTTTGTAAATGTTCCAACTTTTGTAAAAACAGTCAAATTTTGATATGACAAAGTGACATGGTCATGTTGCTAGCAATATCAAACTGTGAACTTCATGTGTAATCTTTTATTATTTTTCTTAACCAAATTTAATCAAACCTTCCTAACCTTAATATTAAGTTCCACCAACCTTTCTTTTGTAAATTTCGAAGTTTTTCAAGCTTAATTTAGCATTTTGACTACTTTTAAGTACTTTTTACTTCTAAATATCCTTTTAATCAATCTTAACAAACTTTACCTTTTTTGACCTATCTAATACAACAGTTAGTATCTTTCAAGCCATACTCCTATATTTCCTTTGCTATTTCAAGTTTCTGATTCTTCTTCTAAATGTTTCCTCCAACTCATCCTTAATTAAAATTTTGAACTTTACCCTTAACCTTAATTTTAGTAACCTTAAGAGTTGGGGTTAGGTTTGAGGGGTTGTAACTATAGTGAAGTTAAGAGTTTTAAACTAAAAGCTTTATATTGTATTGGACTGATGATGGGTTAAGGAAGGCTTGTCATTCTAATTGTTAGGTTATTGATTCGAGTTCCTTGTTGAGTATGGTTTGGACCTTGAGATTTGGAATTGAGACTTATGCTTTATTTGTCCAACTTTTTAGGTATGTAATACTTATTTATATGATTATGCTTGTTATGATAGAAATGATCTAACTAAACTAATTTATATTCAGCCAAACTTAGTGATTGCTAGTTATGTTTGACTTGCTCGTCCTAAGGGCCTATAATGATAAATCCTTAAGAAGCAATTGTTGATCATATGTAAGGTTTCCCTAATGAAATTGCATATGGGATGAAGTAACTAGAAAATTAGATTTCAAGGACTTTGGACTCTGAATTTTGGGTACAAAGAATTTAAAGGAAAATTTATATTTTATATCTACTTTGTATGTAAACAAAGATCATGATGTGGTGTAGTCATGAGTACTCATTTGTTGGTTATTGGTATGAATTGAAAATAATTAATTGACTGCTTGTTATTATACTTGATTTAACTTGCATTATATGCATATGTATGACTTAGTCTAGCATCAGTATGTGTAAGACCCACAATCAGATGTTTAAGGTTTAGTTTATAAAATTTAGGGCAATTAAACAAATTGCCTAATCTAGCCTAAATTTTACAATGAAGTTAAGATTATTAGTAAGGGTAATTTCATAAATTTGCATTTAATAAAATAAGAGAATATAAAATTTCCAAATTTTAAGCATATTACTAGTTTTTTTATCGGAAATGCGTAAAATACATTCTTATAACTAACGAAACGCTAGGGATAAATTATATGTACACTAAAAGTCATAAAATAACTTAAATAATATTTAGGAATATTTATTTATATCATATATATATATATACATGAAGGTAAAAATACACGTAATTACTTAAAATACGTAAAAGAAGCTAAAATAATGTTAAATAATTAAAGAGAATGCATGAAAAATTAAGGAAAAATGAGGAATGATCTAGATCAAAGTTTTGGTAGCTAGGGAAAGAAAGAAAAAAATTAGCCAAACAAATTAACATAACAAAAAGGGTAATTTGGAAGAAGATAAAGCAAATGTCTAGTCAAATTAATACTCTATAATTCCCCGACACCTCTACAAATAGCCAAAAAATTACAAAAGGTCATTTGGACAATTAGAAGGGTAGAAAAATTGAGAGGTTCAAAATTTAAGAGAAAAATTAGGGTTTAAAAAAATTGCACAAAATTATACAATTAGGTCGAACTCACGGCTCACCACCACTTGGAACCAAACCACTATCACCACCCCACTCCAAAACCCACGCTTGGACTAGCCAACAACCCTTAGATCGGTTCACTCGAAGTTCAAAAACCAAGTGAATATCAAATTCAGTCCGATTTTTAAAAAATTATTAAAATTATTAATTTTATTCAAAAAATTATGAATTTTGTTATTCTAATGTTTTATTGTATTTAGATTTAAGAAAAAATAGTGATTAAGTTTAATTATATCTATAAATATAGAGTACTTAGGAAACCGAGCAAAACTAAACATGTTTAGAATTAGAAATAAATAACTTTAGGAATATAGTTTTGAGTCTAAAATTTTTTTTCTAGACTAGTTAGAGTATTTAAAACAGTTTTATGAAGCCCTTTTTCAAAAATGAATTTTTGAAATTTTTAGATAATTTTTACGCCTTAAAATGATACATAAAATGAGTAATTTTTTGTTAATTAGGTAATTAGATAGATAATTACTAATTTACTACATAATTATATGTTTTAGGATGTTGAAATCTGATAGAGTATACTCTTTGTAGCATTTAGAGGGTTAGATATAATTATTAGGGTATTATGTAGTAAATAAGTAATAGGAAAAATATAAAATTTAAGTTAATTTTGCAAATTAGGGTAATTAGGTATAAAATCTGATTTGAGATGAATTTAGATATTTTGAGATGTTAATTAATGTTGGGAAATGATATCTAAAATAATATAAATATTAGACGTGTATTATGTACACATCTAATATTTCAATGATATTTGGAATAATATAAATATTTTCTACATAATTTAAAATATAATAAATAAAAAATATTATAATAAAAATTGATATTATACTAATAATAGGAATATATAATAAATCTGGTAGAAAACTTAAATTTAAGTATTTATATAAAAAATGTAAAAAATTTTCACATCGAGAATAAATTTGGTATACTAATAAGGATTAAAATATACTAGGTAAAATAGAATACTGATTTAGAACCAAAAGTGATAACTAGAATACTCAAGTCTAATGTGATTAATTTCATATTAGTGTTCAGATCGCATTTTTAAGATTTGTACATAATACTCATAGGTAAAACTAATGTAAAACCTGAATCAGAATTGGATTCAGAACTCAAATCCTAAACCAATCTAAAATGAATTGATAATACATAATAATATATAAATAGAAATCTTAGTTAAATTTTAATCTAAAGTTGATATATAACATAAGGATATAAATACTAAAAGAGTATTTATATTATAGGAGACGCGGAGACAAGTCAGTGCCCTGCGATGAGTTGAATGAGTAACTTAAGAATTTCAGGTAAGTTGGGATTAATACGATACTGTATTTTAGAGTACTAAATTGTAGTACTTAGAAGCTTAAAATTATAGTATTTGGAGGTTTAAAATTGTATATGATTGTGCTAGTTAAATAATTAACTGTGCACATATGCTTATTTCTAAGTTTGAAGATATGATTTTGATTGTTATCCTAACTTGTATTTATGTGATTTATTGAAATGATTAAACACCTTAAACTGGACCTAATTAAACATATGACTTGAAATTCTAAATCGAACATGCATAGCAACTCATTAAGGGAACATTAGGATTCTTTAGCCAAATACCGACTTCTTAAAAAAGGATAATGCTGGATAGCACAATTGGTCACTTCTTCATCATTAATCAAACTAAGTAACAAGTAAAGAAGTTGCGATAAAGGTGAAGTGAATGGTTTAAAGGTAGTTGTGGGAGAAGCGATGTCTCAATTGCACAAGCTTAGGTTTGGTCTTGAGTTGTTACATTAACGAAAATCCCTGAACCCAGATTAGAGCTGATGTAATTTCTTTAATCTCGCGATAGATTGAACAACATTGTACGATGGCATTTATTTAAACATGCATTGCATCTAATTATTTGATTGATAACTTTGTTTGTATTTGCAGTATGGTTTTAAGTCTTCGCTCCAACTTACTGAACTGTGGTTACTTACATCTCTATAGACGTTGTTGCACGTACTAGCTAGGAAGTGATTTACATTAAACTTAAAGTTAGTAACTACTAGATCCTGAAGAGTAAGAATATAAAATGAAGACTAAATATACTCTCAAGTTTATATTTATCTTTAAAGCTTTTAGTATTACTTTACAAATTACTTAAGTAGATTATGTTAGGTTGCTAAATCTTGTAAAATACTCAGATTATTTTAATTCAAGTATGTATTTTTCTTAAAATTATAAGTAAATAATATATTTAATTTATGAGTTATTTACTTTAAAGTAAATTAGTCGTAGATGCTTTGTGTAAATCAAGTTTAAGATAGTAATTGTACGATCAATTAGACAATTTGAAGTTAGAAATTTTAGTTACTAATTGAAACTATGGTTAGAATGACTCGTTTGTAAGTCATTTAAATTGTCACAATTAGACAATTGTTCTTAGTATAGATGATTTTAGAGACTGTAATGGTGTTTTAAAGCTTTAATGTCTCATAAAAAAATTAGAAACATGTGACAAGTTGTGACACTTACTAAGATCCCAAGTTGTTACAACATAAATCATATAATTGAACAATAGTTATCCATCTATTGACAAATTTTACAATGAAATATATATATATATAATTAGAGTACTAATCACATGTTCAGGTGAACTCCATTTAAAGATTTAAAATAATAAATGTTGTATAAGTAGGAAAGAGAAAGAGAAAGAGATTAATTTTTAAAAATAAGAAATAAAATGATTTGAGATATTAAATGTGATATATAAGTTGGAGAGAGAAAGAGAATGATTTTATAAAATTATTCATTTACTGTTGATATTATTAAAATAGAATATTGTAGCATATATTTTAATTTTTCTCTCTAAATGTTTTAGGAGTAGTTGATGGAAATATAAAAAAGAGATCAAAAGTTTAGTGGAGCTTAAATAATGTTTTCTAGGATACCGTCAATTATCATAATGTCATAGTAAATGACACTCAATTTCAACAAATTATACCATGAACAATAAAATGAAAACTATTGATAGTTTTATTTTTATCAAATTTCTATAAATTATGCCATAAGTGACTGTTCATGGGCATATGATTTGCTAAAATTAGGTTTGATTTGTCATGATTTTACAATAAAGTGATGTTATGTAAGTATTCCATAATATAAAAGATAAAGAGAAAAAGAATAGTTGGATGGTTTACATTAAAAAATGGGTATTCTTTTGTTATAGAAAAAACAAGATTCATATACACATTATTTTTTTTTTATCTATCTTTGATAAATTAAGTAAAGATGCACTTAAGATATATAAAATTAGTTATAATTGGAAAGGAAAAAAAAAAAACTTGCACACTACTTTTTTCATTGTGATTGGTTTTATTGTAATGGTTAAGGCATTGAACTAATTCACCTAAATGATTCAGATTGGACCAATTTTTTTTTTATCATGTTTGATATACAAAAATTATTTAAAATAAAATGAATTATAATAGATTGAAACAGAATCAAATAGAATGGAATTAAATACCAAATTGTTAAATCATTCTTATATATGGAATGGAATGTGGGGACGGATGTAGGTTTGTGAGATTAGGAGGGTTAAACTCACATTATACATACTAATATTAGAATTCTGGATGAAAAAAAATCTATTTATTTTCAAAATATCTTATATAAACAAATGGATTTTATTGAAAAAGTGCACCCCACAATATAATTTAACATTGAAAGAAAAATCTAAATCTTTTTATGAATTAATTATTGGTACTCTAGTTATTTTTTAAAAGGTTAGAAGAATAACCTTTTATTTTTTTCAGAATATATATCAATTAAAATAAAATTATCCATTTATAAAAAATAAAATTAACACACAAAACTCATAGAAATTTTGTTATTAAGAAAAACATATTGCCTAAAGTATTTATAGAAAAAGTTACAACTATAATGAAAAGGGCACCATAATATAACAAATAATATTCAATAATTTCTTTATAATGACTTCATAGAAAGACTTATAGAATTGATAATATAATTATTATTTATGGTAGAGTTACTAGTGAATAAATAATATTTAATAAAAATTTATTCAATTAATTATCATTTTTATTGGAAAAGTTTAATTTTATTAGTTATTATAAAAAGATAGAAAAGCTAAAAGATAATAAAAGCTATTTATGATAAACAATAAATGCAACTTCAAAAAATCAAAAACTACTATAGTGGAAATTGAACCCATGACCTTATAGATGTAAAAGAAAAAATTTAACCACTAAATCATGTATTTTATAATATTATGTATACTTCAAAACATAACTATAATACATATTTTTTACTTTTAAAATAATTTTAGATAATTAATTATTTCCCGAGCATAAGGATTGAAACCCCTTTAAGTCCCGCCTCACTCCAAGATGGAACGAACTGTGCATATTTCAAAATATTTATTAAAAATAACCTTGGTTATCAAATATTGTAATTAATCTCAAGATTAAACAAGTAATTTTAATCGATAATAATTAATAAAGACTCAATACAACCATAATTCCATTTTTTCAAAAACAAAATTGAATTTCTCCTTAAATTGAAATCACTATCATTGATTCTAAAAAACTTAAATTTCATCTTTTAAAAATATTTTTAATTATACAAAAGGAAACGAAAACCTAACAAGCATTCCATTTGTTGAGAAAAAAAAAATATTTCATTTCAAATTTCTTCCTAATACCTTATAGGCTTACACGAATCGTGTATGCTCCCTAGTCTTTGATTGCATTGTGCTCAAGCCTTGTCAAAGGTTTTAAAAAAGAAATAAAAAGAAAACCACAACTTGCTAAGAAAGGAAAAAAAAAAAAAAGGGAAGAGTCGCCACAATGGAAGCCGGCATGAAGATCAAACACAGGTCCCCACGAGACGCTTCCATCATGCTCGGTCGCAAGCACTTTACTCGATTCTACCTTTTTGACTTCAAACCTCAACATTTATTTCATCCATACATAGGTACGGTACTTTGCACGTTACTAAATGGACCCCACTCACTCCCTTCACCGTACAGTCCTAGATCTCATCTACTGCACTGAACACCTACCATCGTCACCCCTTCACCACCGTCTGATTCAAAGAGCTCATCAGTAACGACCCGAGATTCGCGCATCCTACGCTTCGATTGTAGGCGCCCTGAAAATTATAAGAATCAATTAAAATACGACACGTCAATTACTATTATACATGACTTCTCTCTCGGATTTAAAATCACCTGTAAAACGAACATGGAGAAAAAAAGAATAAAAATACTTAATTCCCTTTAACGTGTTTGAATAATATATGCCTATAAAAATTAGAAAAGACAGACAAAAATGCATCAAATTAGCAATACAATTACTTATTTCATCTTTATTTCTCTCTAATTTAAATTGAAATAAAAATAAACTAGTTCAAAAAATATTTTTCTCTAATTTATAAAATCCAGTTACTTATTTTATATTCATTTCTTTACTATATATATAAATTTCATTACATTTCATTGTTTTCACATTTCTAAATACATAAATAAATTTATATTTTATATTTTAATATCATTTTATTGTATCTCATTTTATTCCATTACATTACAACTATTCTCTTGTTGCAAACATGATATTAATATATGTTTGATGAATTAAGGAGGAAGGAAAAGTAGAACATTTGAATTTTTAAGACAATTTTCTTAGCTTAAAGAAGGAAGAGGGGAGAAGCAAACTTATATCACATTTAATACGTAAGATTATATCTCATACGGAATCATTATTATAATTCTATTTTTTATTCAATGTTTCGCAATATTTTTAGAAAATGGAACCTTGATTTCTTAGAGATTGCGGATTCATAATTATATTTCATCCCGATTAGTTATATTAATTAAAAATTATTTATTTAATCTTTAATCATATTATATGATATATAATAATTAAAAATATTATTATATATATTTAATTTTATTTCATTATAAAACGTTTTCATAAAAAGAATTTTGATTCTTATTCAATTCCTCCCATTTAATTCCACTCCGACTGTTCGTATATAACAAATCTAGCATTAGAACTTAAAATTCTTTTTGCTGAATTCTCTGGATTTAGTTATCCTTCAAATAGGAGGGAAGGAGAAGGAAAAGTATACCTTTATATTATACTTCATGTTGTTTTTCATAATACATTCAATAAAATCGAATTCTCTTATTATCATTTCTCATTCTTTCTCCAACATTCTTTCGCTTTAAATCCATTCCTTCCTTCGTAGTTGCTAACACAAGTGATAAAGAGGAATGCTGGTAAGGTATCCAGATTTTGATCCTCGGTAATCACGGAAATACTGGAACTTCCACCCTCTTTCTCTCTCATGCGTTCCCTCTCTGTCCGTATAACGGATCAAACAGCCGTCTCCGATTGAACTCACGAAGCTGCTATTACGATTTCCCGAGTCTCCATTCCCGATCCGAAACATGGAAAAACCGAGCCCGAACACACGATCCGATCCATTCCGGCACCTCTCTGTCTCCTACCACCACTTTCCCCTCTCTCTCCGTGTCGTCTTCCTCTTCGTCCCGACCTAGTTTCCAACGATAGACCCTAATCAAGGTCTTATAAGTCAATCAACCCTATTCACACTTGTTTGACTTAATTCGGTTATTTTCACGGTGGTAATCTCCATTAATAAAAGAAATTGGAAATTTTCGTGTTTCTTTCCCTGTTTTTTCGGCACATTCTGATGTCGATTCTCGAGAAATTAACGGAGGATCTACTTGTTCAAGTTTATGACCGAGTTGACTCAGAGTCCGACCGCAAAACATGGAGGATCGTGTGCAAGGACTTCCACCGAGTTGACTCAATGACCAGGACGAGTCTCCGAGTCCTAAGAGTCCAGTTCCTCCAATCTCTCCTTGCTAAATTTCCCCTTATTGAAATCCTAGACTTCTCCCTATGTCCCAATATTGATGACGGCACAGTTTCACTCCTACTGAGTCGAAACTCGAGCTTGAGCTCACCGAGTTTGCTCTTCCCGAGAATCTGTGGTGGAATGACGTTATCATCGGCTTCGATTCATAACTCAATGAGTTGGACCCGGCAGTTGAGGAAATTAGTACTGAGTTGTGCTACCGGATTGAGGCACTCAGGGCTAGAAAGCTTGGTGAGGGCGTGTCCGTGTTTGGAGAGTGTGGATGTGTCAGATTGTAGCGAGTTTGAGGACCGAGAGGCCGCAGCCATATCGGGCTGTTTGGGGTTGAGGGAGCTGAGGTTGGATAAGTGCGTGGGAGTGACTGATGTGGGGTTGGCGCAGATCGCGGTCGGTTGCAGTAAGTTGGAGAAGTTGAGCTTGAAGTGGTGTATGGAGATTAGTGATTTGGGCGTTGACCTTTTGTGTAAGAAGTGTTTGGAGTTGAAGTTTCTTGATCTGTCATATCTCAAGGTTTGCTATTGCCACCTTCAATCAATTTCCATTGTACGAATTGCAACAAACTTTTGTAGTTAGTCAATAAGCGATTATAATTTGCTATTCGCGACAACGAATGAAAACATGGCACGTAAACTTTTTTAGAAAATTACCCTGAATGGTCAATAGAAAGTAGAATTTGTCAGCTTTAAAATTTATGAGCTCTTGCACGCTAGTAACAACTAGAGAGCCCTGCTCTATTGATTTGATTGTGGATTTCTGGAGCAATTGGAAATAATTTAATCCTGAATCTGTAGACTGAACTTAAGGATATCCTCTTTTAGTTGTTCAATGTGACGTATAATTGGATGGAGATGAGAATTATTTATTAATTGGGCATCAGCATGTTGTTTTTCCTTAATAGTTAGTTTGATTATCTTACAGGTTGATCCAAAAGATTAATCGATCTGAAATTGGAAAAAAAGAAAAAAGATGGTGAATAATTAAAGTGAAGTGTACAAGGTTTCTAAGATGCTCCACTTTAGCACTCTTTATACAAGCTCCAAGTCTAAGCCTTCCTTATCTAATAATATTCGTCTTGATATTTAAGCAGACACCAGCAATTTAGCATCTTTAAGCACTAAAGGTAAAACCTTTTCTCCCCTCTCAGTAAAGGGAAAACTGTTATTATATATTTAATCAAAAGACATGACAATTAAACAATTCTACTCCAATTGCTGCAATTGGTTGTGTGTATGCTCATTTGGCTAATTTATTGTCTCTAAAGTAAGAGGTTCTTCCATGCTTATATATATATATATATATTTGTGTTAGCGGATTAATGGTGCCCCCCGTGAACAAGATTAAGCATTTTTTATAGGTAGTGAAAATATCATCAAGACATACTAGCTGGAATGTGTTTGGATCTGCTATTTATCAGTTGAGTAAAATATTTAACTCTTATTAGTTATTGCATCTGCTTTTTTGTTTCCCATTTTTTTCTCTGCCCAGAATTCTTTTAAGGTGGAATGTTAATTTCAAGTTTAAAAATTCTCTTTTACGGGTTTTGAAGTTGGGAATTTTTGCCGGTTAGTAGTGTAGTTGCATACTATACTAATCACTATTGAGATGAGGATGTGGTATTTACTTTTAAGGAACCTAGTCAAGTATATGCACAGCTCAAACTTGTCATCCCTGCAAGTTTTACAGTTTATTCATGATTAGGGACTTTATATGCACATTTGTATTGGGCTATAGGTTACAAATGAATCGCTTCACTCAATCTCTTCTTTGCAATTCCTGGAAGTCTTGGCTCTGGCAGGCTGTCCTTTAGTGGATGATAATGGATTAACTTCTCTCGGTGTTGGATGCCCTTTGCTTAAGGTAAGATTTCTTGCATCAAGAATCATTCTTGCATGAGCCTGAATAATAACCCAAAATTTTGACATTTTCAGGTAGTTGATGTATCAAGATGTGAAGGCATCACTCCATCAGGTTTACTCTCTTTAGCAAAAGGTCATGACCATCTTGTGCAGCTAAATGCAAGACACTGTATGATGGTTAGTGATTTATTCAGCTACACAATTAGTGTGACCTGTTGTGGCATTTTCTCTTGCCATTTACTTTTCTTTCAATTTTTTTCCCTGTTTACTTTTTCTTACTTAGAAGCATCTCTTGCTGCAGGAATGCACATCAAACTTTCTCTATGAGTTGGACTTGAAGAATCTAAGCACCATTAGACTTGATGGTGCTGGACTATCTGAGTCTAGCTTTAAGACATTGGGTACAATTTACAAAAATCTGGTGGAAATTGGACTTAGCAAATGTACAGGGGTGACAAACAATGGAATTGTTCAGCTAGTGCGTAGCTGTGTCAACTTAAAAATCCTTGATCTAACCTGTTGTGATTTGATTACTGATGCTGCAATTTTTGCTGTTGCGGATTCCTGCCGGAGTCTCAGTTGCCTGAAGTTAGAATCCTGCAGTATGATCACTGAGAAGAGTCTGTGTTACATTGGATCATTTTGCCAGCAACTCAAGGAACTTGATCTAACCGATTGCCCAGGCATAAATGATTCAGGTAATATATTTTGAAGAAAAAGGAGAATCAAACATAAGAGAGTTTACTGTGAGCTCACATTGGCCAGTTTCTTCTTCCATGTTGTGTTATTCACTTTGATCATGTAAGAGGCATACCCACTTTAGTCTGTCTATAACATCTTAAGGGATTATCCTTCAACAGGTCTTAAACATTTGTCTGGATGCACTGAACTTGAGCAACTAAAGTTAGGTCTATGCACCAATATATCAGACAAGGGATTGTGCTACATTGCTTCTAATTGTGGGATGATCACAGACCTTGATCTATACCGGTGAATATTTGCTTTGAAATGCTTACTGTTTGATCATTTTTAGTAGACAGAATACAAAATGCATCTCTGATTTGTTTTTTGGATGTAGATGTCCTGGCATAGGAGATGATGGATTAGCTGGCTTATCAAAAGGTTGTAGGAAGATTAAGATACTGAACTTGTCATACTGTGTTAATGTCACGGACAAAGGAATGGTATGCATTGGCCATCTTGAAGAACTCTCTAACCTAGATATGCGAGGGCTTCTAAAAGTCACAAGTGTAGGTTTTGAAGCAATTGCAGCTGGATGCAAGAGATTGGCAGACTTGGATATGAAATTTTGTGAAAACATCAATGATTCGGGATTTTGGGCTCTTGCTTATCACTCACGGAACTTGAGACAGGTTTGGGTCCTTTGTTACTTTTCAGGATAAATTACAATATCGCTTTCTGAAAACTAGAAATTTTGGATGATATTCCGAATCTTAAATATAGTGCTCTTACAATCCTTAAAATTATGTGGATGCAGCAAAATTTCTCCATCAAGGTAGTGACAATTATAATTTCTTTTTCTTGGGTAATTCATCAACTATTTTGAATTAATGTTATGTGCTGAAATATCAATTAGTCAAGAAAATCTGAAATCAGGTTATGCATTGGCTTTGTAAAAAATTACAATTTTATATTAATAAATATATTGAAGGAGAAATTTTATGTTGTCAACATTTTTTCAGGGTATCAGCATGCTATATTAAAAATTCATGGTGGTGTTGCAATTTTTGATAATTCTAAGGGGATGTCATTATGATTTACCTATTTTATTTTTCTTACTTTGAATCTCATTTTCTTCCAAAAATTTGTTTGATTTGCATTTGATTATGTAACTATATAAATGAGTGGTGTAATACTCGACTCGTAAAGAATATTAATTTACAGAAATTTGAAGGGGATGTGGAAAAATATTTTTGGTCTCATGTATATCGGTTCAGATAAATGGACAATTTGAATTAGATGACCATAAGAAACAAACACGACAAACACGGGAATGTCAAATGAATATAATATGTCCATAATTGTCATCTTCTGCATCAAGAGCACCCAGAATCAAATTTGTACTGCACACGGTCATTTCCCGTAAATTTGTCCTGCCTTCTTATTTTCCAAGTAGGTTGCTGCAGTGCAGAGGCTAGCATTAGGTGAAGCTCTCCTATGTTCTTTTAGGCAGATTGGTGCATTTAATAACCTAAAGGCTTTACGAGGGTCTATGATTCATCAGGTCTAAACTTCTTTTATAGTGCAGCTTGTAGAACATTTCTATTTTTGGATCTGTGACTATTGTCCTTAAGATGTTTTTGAAATTTATCATTGATTGATTTATCAAGCCAGTTGCCGCTTAGTTGTGTTTGTGAAGAATGGGCAAATATTGAGATATATATATAGGAAAAATTAGGCTAAGTTCAACTTTCCTTTTATTGGTCTTTTGTGTTGCATATAACTTTGTCATCTTTTCTTGAGAATGAAATAGGTGATTGCCTAAATTGTTGATCATGGCAGATAACTATGAGTTACTGCAATGTCTCGGATGTGGGGCTATGTATGGTGATGGGAAACTTGACATGCCTTCAAGATGTCAAGCTGTTGCACCTGGATAAAGTCACTGCGGAAGGATATGAGCTTGCACTTCGAGCATGTTGCTTGCGGCTAAAGAAGGTCAAGTTGCCTGCCGACCTCAGGTACAAACTATCTTCCCACGTACTCGAAACCCTGGATGCGAGGGGTTGCAAGATAAAATGGGACCCTGAAGACTAGAGTTGCAGCGCAAACATGAGGCAATCATTTATTTTTCCTCTTCAAAAGTTGCTGAAATATTAATAATACTAGCATAACTAAGATGCTATTTTCAGGGAAGTTCTCACATTATTGAAGATACTTTTCCTTGATATGTAGAGCAGATTGATTTTTAAGAAATTGTGCAATAAAGCCATGGTAGTGCGAGAAGAGATCTCATAAACAGTCCTACTGTTGTATGGTTTTTCACTTGTTTGCTTGTATGCGTTCATAACATTCGCCAGCTGCCATAGGTGAATTTGCGGTTTCTATATCTTGGCTGAGGGACACAAAGTAATGTGGAGTGCTTCTGCTGTAAGGAGAAGGGTCATATTCAGAATCATTTTATTAACAAACACAAAGGGAGTACGATACAACTGTATGATGCCATAATTTTGACTTTAAACCGGTTTTAACTGCATTTTTTCTCATTGGGAAGGAAGATAAGGCGTGATGGATGATGTCTTCAGGTAAATCTGGGAATCCACTCAACTTGCTCAATTTTTATCTTCATGTGTAGAAGGGGGGAAAAGAAGAAAAAGGAAATAAAAAATAAAGGAAAATTCTAAAATATAAGCAAATAACTCCAACTTCGTTCATCTAATTACCATATAAAACTGAGATTGTGTATTCTATATCTTTGTAATTTCTATATTTTTTTAGAGATTTTCAATTTCTTTAGATAAAATAGTGTTCTCGGATTCAGGTTGATCTTTCCGATCTAACTCGGTTTAATCCGATTCTTTTATAAAATCGATTTGAATCATCCATTTGATCCTCGTCAATAATGATTATGGTACAGTAAGTTGATTTAATTGGTTCATTCTGATTCTTGCAATAACATATTAGGTTTTTTTGAGATTAAAATGTTTTTTTTTTTTTTTTGTATTTTATAGAATATGCACCAATTTGATTAAAATATAAATATAGATTAAAGAAAAATAAAATATAAATTATAAAATACTTTAAACTTTCAATTTTAAAATATGTAGATAACTTATATAACTTTTGTGACTTTTTTTTTTGTCTCTCAATTTGAAATCAATTGACCATCTTGATCCTAAATTCTCTCTCACTCCGAGGATAACCTTTCAATCCAAATTTGATAACATTGAGATATAGCATAAACAACTTGTGCGGGAAATATTAGAATGAGAAGTTGGAAATTTATCCTAATCCCGAAATGATTTACTCATCTAAAGAAAATTTTTTGGAACCACAATCCACCCCGTCTTCACTTTTCAATTCCTGCTCTTTTCCTAATCCCTTTTTATTGAAGTTTCCTATTCTTATTTAGGAAGTCTTGTTTGTAATCAGTAATTATCCTTCCCTTTCATTTCAACTTCAACTTGACTAACAACTTCATGCTTTACCTAAGATGAAGAAAAGAATAACCATGCGAAATGGTGAATAATTCAATGATATCACCATGATTTCGATTGACAAACCATTCTGATTATGAATTAAACTCAAAGTATGTCGGTTTCAAAGAGGGGATCACTTGATTTGTATACCACAAGGCAACCAAAACCTAGTAGTTGTATAGAAAGCAGCACACAAAAAAAAGCCAGAAAGCAAAAAAACAGCAAAGAATAAACAACTTAACTCTCAAAAGGAAGCATGACTTGCACATTGGAAAAAGCATATTAAATGACTCCTAAGTTTAACCATTTCTTTTCAAAGCAAACAATATTCTTTCCCCATTTCTTTATTCTCCAATGAGCTCAATATATATAAGAAAATCTTGTTCCCTTTTAATTGAATGCAAATATTTCCCTCATTAAAATCTCAGACACAATGCTGCTAACCCTGCTCAAAATGAGCATAGCAAGTTTTGTTCTTGTTCTCATCCTCCTACCATCCCTAGAAGCTTTGTCTCGTGTTCCGTCCTCGGAGGAGCCAAGCCTCGGCATGCAACCTCTTATAAAACACGCTTGCCTCAACATTGATGACCAAGATCTATGCCTTTCCATAATACAGGATGAGCTTGATCGGATGGGTTCCCCGAACCCGAGTTCAGTCTTGCGTGCTGCGCTCAGAGCTACCCTCAATGAAGCAAGACTGGCTATTGAGGGGATCACAAAATTCACTAGCCTTTCCATCAGTTACCGGGAGCAAATCGCCATTGAGGATTGCAAGGAACTGTTGGATTTCTCTGTCTCTGAGCTAGCTTGGTCCTTAGGTGTGATGAGGAAAGTCCGACAAGGCGTCAAGAATGCTCACTATGAAGGGAACCTCAAAGCATGGCTAAGTGCTGCATTAGGCAATCAAGACACATGCTTGGAAGGTTTCGAAGGTACAGACAAATTTTACATCCACAACCAACTGATTCTAACTCGAAGTTTGTTAGATATAATGTGGTTTTACATTTATTGGTTAACAGGTACGGATGGACGCCTTCAGAATTTCGTGAAGGGAAGTTTGAAGCAAGTTACACAACTCATTGGCAATGTACTCTCCATTTACACCCAATTACATAGTTTTCCATTTAGACCTCCAAGGAATGGCACTGCAAGCAACGAAACAGCAGCAGAAGCAGCAGCAACTGTTACAACACATTATCCCAAATGGATAACCGAAGGCGATAAGACATTAATCGAATCTAACGCACTCGGTATCCATGCAGATGCTGTTGTTGCATCAGATGGGAGCGGCCAATACCGAACCATCACGGAAGCAATCGACAATGCTCTGAGTTACAGCAACAGGAGGTATGTTATACACATCAAGAAAGGAGTCTATGAAGAGAACATCGATATGAAGAAGAAGAAAACCAATATCATGGTTGTTGGAGATGGAATTGGAGCTACGGTCGTGACGGGAAGTCGAAATTTCATGCAAGGATGGACCACTTTCAGGACTGCAACTTTTGGTGAGTAATCATTTTTACTCCTCATGCGGCAATGAATAGACAATATATATATATATCCAACCAAAACTCCTTTCATAGAGATATTATCGGTTTTGACATCAAACTTTGCACAGATTTGAGCTTGCTTAATTCTGAAGTTTCAATGAACTGCAGACCGCTACACTAAAGGAGACTTAATAATTAGAGTTCTTACAAAATATACATATATATATTTATCATATCTAGAATAACGCTTCTTCAACCTCATCCCTATCATAATTTTCCTTCTGCAGCTGTTTCTGGGAAGGGATTCATAGCTAGAGATATGACATTCCGCAATACAGCAGGACCACAGAGTCATCAAGCGGTGGCTCTCCGTGTCGATTCCGATCAATCCGCTTTCTATAGATGCAGCATGGAAGGCTACCAGGACACACTCTACGCTCACTCCCTCCGACAATTCTACCGCGAATGCGAAGTTCACGGGACTATAGACTTCATATTCGGCAATGGAGCAGCAGTCCTCCAGAACTGCAAGATATTCCCCCGGGTCCCTTTACCACTCCAGAAAGTAACACTCACTGCACAAGGCAGGAAAAGCCCAGATCAAAGCACAGGATTTTCCATCCAGGACAGCTATGTCATGGCTACACTGCCTACTTACCTTGGCAGGCCTTGGAAACAGTATTCCAGGACGGTTTTCATCAACACTTACATGAGCGACCAAGTCCAGCCTAGAGGGTGGCTTGAGTGGTTTGGTGACTTTGCTTTGGGTACATTATGGTATGGAGAGTATAAGAACTATGGACCGGGGGCTTCGTCAACCGGCCGGGTCCAATGGCCTGGTTATCACATAATTCAGGATGCTGCCACAGCTGATTTCTTCACAGTTGGCCGGTTTATCGACGCTGGGTCTTGGCTGCCGTCTACAGGGGTGAGGTTTACTTGGGGTCTCAGCGGTTAAGCACCAGATTAGAAATAATCACTGATATAAACCAAAATTGCCACTAATTTTTATTTGGTTAGTGATTAATGTATTTGTAGTACTAGAGGTTATTCATCTATTAGTTTGTGTGGATTCATGTTACTTTAATTAAAAGCTTAGCAGCTGCTCGGGAGTCATGAGCAACATATTTTAAGTGTGGCCAATTGAAATTTGGCACTATTGAGTATCTAGTTCTAAGATTTAGATGATAGCAAAATGAAATAGCGAGATTCTTAGGTTATCTCAATCTCAATGATCATAGTGTACTTTCATATTAATGAAATATCATATTAAATTAATAATTTTGATTGGCCAGCATTATAGTAACTTATTTTTACTGATGTTTCTCATAAAAACCCATGCTTTCATATATCTATTTGAGGAAAGGTCTTTTCATATTTCACTTTATTTAAAAAAAGAAAAAAGAAAAAGAAGAGAGTTAAATCACATGATTACACATTATTTATTTAATATGAAAAAGTTTATAATAACTATATGATTACACTAGAAAAGGCCACATTGACAACCTCCATGAGACATTCCAAACCTCTCGCTTGAGTTTCTAAAGTTGCATCAAGGAAATTTCTTGGTGACAAAACGAGGGATAGAAGCCAATCCTAATAAATCACATAAATTTAGGACATGCAAGCCCCAACCAAAATCAAAGAGGTGCAATGATGAATAGAAAGGATAGCCACCATCAATCACTTCATTTCTCGAAGTGCCGATAGATGTGTAGAATTCTTCAATCTATTAAAACACCCCGTTGAATTCAAGCAGACACTTGAATGTCAAGAGCATTCCAAGACTTGAAGAACTCCTTAGCAACCCTACCCATACTCTCTAAACCAGTAGCTAGAAAATAATTATACCTATACCTCGCAATTAGTAATAAGGCCTTATCATCGATACTCGTCTAAAGTGACAATCAAGACCACCAACTAGTTTACTATGTCAATCACATCTTACAAGGGCTCAAGCCTTGATATACGAAAATAAAAAAGTTTGCCCTTTCAATAATCATCGCAGCTCAAAAGCTTAGGCCTTACTTCTAGATATATCCAATTGTCATACTAACAAACATACCACTCAGAATTGCCCTTTAAAGGCCCGACACTTCTAGCCAAATGATGAAGTACTCTCTTAAGCTCAGTGCACATAGGGTCTAGTTTCACCTAAGGCAAGCAATTAAAGCACAAAGCCTTACTAACTTTATAGCTAAATACACTAGAGCAGACAACCCTCCACTTGAGCTCACCATACCCATTTGGACACTCTAAGTTGATGACTCCTCTACTAAGGGAAGGGAATAAGGCCGTCACATTATAAGGCCCATATGGAATGAAGATCCTCTATGCCCTGAAGTTTGGTTTCTTAATGAGTAACAACGAAGCCAAATATGAGACACTTATCACTGGTCTAAAAATTGCCAAAGACATTGGGGTAAAAAAGCTCAACATATACTTGGATTCGATGTTAGTGATATAACAAGTCAAGGGAGAGTACGAAACCAAAGGTGAAACAATGGTCAAGTACCTACATATATTGTAAGGCATTGTCGTGGAATTTAGTATGTAGGAAGTCAACAAGATTCCCTCAGCAGAAAATGCGGAGGAAGACAGATTGTACAAGATAACCTCATCCTCTACCCCCGCATCACACAACTACAATAAGCTGCTCTTCGTATAGTATCTCCCCAAGCAAAGCACAGAAGTACAACAGCAAGAAGTTGCCAAAGCGGTAGAAGTAACCCCATAAGCCCTCTTGGATAGATCCCCTTATGCAGTATCTCAAGATGGGGGCATTACTTAAGGATCAAGCAAAAGCAAAGAGGCTAGCCTACACTGTAACCAATTATACATTAATCAATGACATACTCAACCAATGAGGACAGAGTACTCTACTCTTTAGATGCCGTCTCACAAAAGAAGGTGCTTAAGTCCTCAAGGAGCTCCATGTAAAGATTTGCAACAATTACATTCAATCCCAAGCACTATACCATCGAGCGCTTAAGTTAAGCTATTATTGGCCGACGATGAAGGATGATGCCAAAACCTTAGTCCAAAAGTGTCATTCTCACCATAAGCATGTGCCGATCACTCACACCCCCAATTCGGAGTTACATCCTTTGATAAGCCCATGGCCATTCGTGAAATGGGGATTAGACATCCTAGGCCCCTTCCTAAAAGCCTCATCAGGGCAACAATTTATTTTAGTAGGAATTTATTACTTCATCAAGTAGGCAGAGGCATTAGTCGTAGCTACCATCACTAATAGGATTGAAGGCACTAACCCAACCCAAGTGCCAGGGCCAAGCTCATTACTCCTCATTTGGACATTTTATTTAATTACTTATTTTTATTTGTGTTATTTAGATTTCTTATTTCTTGTATTTTTCCTAAACTCATGTTTATTTTGTATTTATAGGAATACCACTAAGGCATCCTTTCATTATTTTTATTTACAAGTTTTCCATTATGTATAAATAGGATGCATGTATAAGGTTTTAAAAAGATTTACAACATTAATGAAAAACTCTTTAAGCGTTTTCTTTTGAAAAGCTCTCTTTTATTAGCTCTTATCAATCCCTTTAAGAAGGATTGTGGTGGGCGACCCTATTACTCGGACTGGTGCGTCATATCCGGCGAATCTTAGGCCTTATAAAATCTAGCCGATATGTCGTATTCAGTTATGTAACTCACAAATTTGCTAAAACCCTCACTAAACCCATAATATTTTCATTCCTTCGACAAGATCGGACCTACCCCAATAACCGACCTTATCTGTTCTTAGCCCGGTTTGTATTATCTTAGTATCAAAGCTTGAGGTTCTGAGTAGGGCCAAGAGTTCTTGTATACATGTTTGTGTTGTTTGTATTAGAGAAAGGGCCACCATCATAACACATTAAGCAACCCACTAATCACATCAATTACATAAGAAGCCAGTATGTAGGAAAATGGATCCAACCAGAAGCACCATCCATCACAGCGCCAAGTAGCAAGATTAGCTCTTCTATTCGAAGAATAAGTAGCCTAGCCTTGGCCTTTTCACCTTACATGAATTACTTTCCTTGCACCTTAAACATTGAACAAAGTGGGGGGATAAGTATTGACACTCAATTTTCGTCCGGACTAAGTCCTAATGTGAAAAACCCATCAAAAAGGACACTGAATTGCACGCAAGCCAACAACAAGCTCATCCCTTACATACAACCTACTCATAGAACCATATAGTTACATTAAGGAGGGTATGAGCTATTACTAAGCCCATCCCCTTTACCGCAACCTACTTGGCAAGCCATATAATACCCTACCTAGGTTGGTTGCCCCAACTATCAAACTAGCATACGCTGATCATTTATCATCAACTCAAGCCTCAGCTAGCCCTCAATCAAGTAGCAACTAACTCCTTCCTCAACATCCTAACTCGAATTTTATCTTTAGCACCTGCTTTCTACTGCAATTCATTAATGAGTGTCTAACATCTAAAGTACGTCCAGTACACCTAAAAACCCCTATGATTGTCAAACCTTTAGGCTACAAGTTTGGTAGCCTGGCTGACTACAACCAACAGCCTATAGTGTAACTCAGTCTTTACCATAGGCTATATGTTTGTGATCCAAAACTTGACTTTTCTTATACTTACAACTAAAATTTTTCTAGTATTAAAAAGGCAATTCATAAGAATAGTTGAATTTAAGACTTATATTTGTTTCCCTCCAATAATCTTTTGCTTTATAGCATTGCCTTAGTATATAGGACTCAGAATTTACTATCAAACCCCTAAATTTTATAAGTAATTCTCTAGGTCTTGAATATCACTTTGTTTCTTCAAATTATACAGTCTTTAAACATAATAATAAAAGTTACAAAAGCTTATTATCCTCATGAATTTACTTATAAATCACCAACTCCACTATCACCACTTTGATCTTAGTCTAAAAGTCCAACACTCCAAGCCAAACATAAGGGTTACATGACCTACTTGATTAAATGGATTGTGACTCAATTTCTTTAGTCGATCAAATGCCAAAGACCTTAATCCAAACATAAGGGTCATACGATCACTTATGGTCATCTTAGGGGTCGCATGGTCCACTTGATAAAGTGAGTAGAAACCAAACACCTCTAGGGGTTCCCGCTCCTTTCTTAATAGCTACTAGCTACCCCCTAACTTAATTAGTCGGATTTATACTTTTTAATTTTTTTCTACTTTTTTCTTTTTCTTATTTTTCAAAATTTTACATTATATATATAAGTATATATAGTATTACTATTTTATTTTAATATTTTTAGTTTTGTAGTTTTCTATTATTTTATGAATTTTTTATAAATTTCATTTTTTAATCCTTTTCTATGTTTTATTATTTTATTTATTTTTTAATATTTTATTATATTATTTATTTAATAAAAATATGTAGACCAATAAGGTGTCACCATGTGTCAATATATTATTGAAAATTTAATGGCAACAATTAAAAGAATTTTTTTGCAAAATTTTGTAAATATTAAGGACTCAAATAAAAATTTTAAAAGTTTAAGAACTAAAGAGAGAGAGAGAGAGAGAGAGAAATGTTAAGAAATTTTTTATATTTTTCTATTTTAAAATCGCAATAAGATGAGTTGAAAGCTTAGTGCAAGCTATTACACAAACACATACATACAACACAACCCATAGATTACAAAATAGAACAAATAACAATTTGATTTAGTAGATTTAATTAAATTTGCATAAATATCACAACTTTGAAAACCAAAATTCAGAACAAATCAAATTCCACTACCATGTATCACTAAACCAACCTTGCGTTTCTATTGCTATTGTCACTACCAAATAAAATTCAAAATTTCTCATAATTTAGACCTTAGCTTAGTATCTATTGTTATTCCATCATTTTCAATTTTCTTATAATCCAAACCTTAGTTCAGTGTCTATTCTTACTCAAAATTCTCAATTTTCTCATAAATAAATTACAGTATAATATCTTCAAAAATCGTCTCATATTGAAATTATCACCCATCAACCAACTTATTATGATGAAGTCAATTACAGTAGTTTAAGAAGCATCCATTCCACCAATTAGCACATCTATGGTCATGTCATTCTCTTTCATTAATCATATCAAACATAGATTATTCATATCAATAACCTACTAAGTTAGTGCAACAAACTTAGTACCGAAATATATCCACTTCCAGAACATACAATGCACCACACACTTGTCTATGGTTAATTTGTACGATATAGCATAACGATTGCAATCCTATTTGAATTTTTTTTATTTGTATTTGTTTTATATCCAATTTTATCTATTTGAAATCAAGTATTTGAAAAACTATTTTATATGTATCTTATCTATTTATATTTTATAATTGCAATGAAAGTGGTGATTAGAATGTAAGAATTGAAAAATTAAAAATTGACATACTTTTAAGAGAAAGGATTTAAAATATATATTATGCATTAAAAAAGGATATTTCAATGGTTATTCGTGTAAAATGAATAAAATAAAGAATAGATTAATTCAATATTATAGGGATTTGTTAGGAGCTTAATTATTAGAATAAAGGAAAATACATAATTATATTTTCATATTTTTTTGTCTATTCTTATGAAACACAAGATTCAAGTACACATAAAAAAGACACCAAAGGGCATAAAAAAAAAGATGAATTAAATAAAATCTACTTAGTTTAATAAATATTAATTAAGTTTTCACTTACACATATAACCAACCAACAATAGTGGCTATGTACTTATGATGTGTTCAAAGCCTTAACAACATTATATATCAAGATCAACACCTAATCCACTATGTATATAATATAAATCAATACTTCATATATTCAAAGATAATGAAATTAGTGCTAAAAGGTTATTATAGGCATATTAGGACTATATAAGTCATGCAATTGACCTAAGAAAAGGGGTAGTTAACCTAACTATTGGAGAGGGGGTCGGTCAATTGACCTCCCTTGTTGGATAGACTTGTTTAACACCAATCTCTTATCCCTTAACCTTAGATTTCTAGGGATTGACCCTATCTTTAGAGACTACAAACTTCTAAGTCCAATCAAGTATTATTTCCAACTTTACTTAAGGTTTTCATAGCTTTTGGTATTAAGTTTCAAATCCATAGATTCTAATCTCTAATCCATACTTTAATACATGATTTATACTTGTTATTTTTATGAGCATTCACCTTAGATAGATCTAATCTCCAAACTAACAAAAACTCTTAAAGGTGAACAAAAGAGGGGGCTATTGCTACCTTGAAAAAAAATGAAGGAAATTAATCTTTTACTTGTATCCTTTCTATGAATAATTCTTTTGAGACTAATAACTTTTCTTGTCCAAAAAGATAGAATTAGAAATAGACTAACAATATCCTACAAGAGGAAAGAAAGAGTTAGTATGGAATTAAGGTAGGAATTTGTTTGCTTTGTAAAGGAAAGCCTACAAATAGAAAGAAGGAACCCAAGGGCTTATTTACTCTTTTCTGTTATTTTTACTTTTGATATGAACTATCAAAGTGTTTCAAAACTCTGCTTATCATTGTTAATATAGAGGGTTGTGATTGATGGTTAGTAAAAGTGCAAAACTATATGCAATAAACATTAGTCCTTCATTTTTGTCCCCATGATATAGAGCTCAACTAACCTCCTTAACTTTATTTCTATAAAAGGCTAAATCTGATTTTTAGCTTTAAGCTCGATATGGAACTAGATTTGACTTTCTAAGCTAAGGTGATAGGGTATAAGGAGTCAAACCCATGAATTCAAGATAATTAAGAGAGACTTAGTATGGTAGGATTAGAGTAAAGCTTTTTATCGGTCTACCTAATACTAACTTTTCTTAATTTGTCTCATGCTTTAATGTGGCCTTCACTAGGTTTGGATCTAAGAAGGGAGCTCATTAAGATCCATTAAGGAAGGTGATAATATTGGCCATCGATTGTCATCTCAATCTAATAAATGATATAATGGTCAACTTCAGAGCCCATCCTTCTTCCTCATTTGGATACAAAGAATCTTGCACAAACATCATCATGTTGTCGAATTCACTTCCTAAAATATCAAACACCTAATTGTTTAAAGAACACATTAAATGTCATCAAAAATCATAGAGTTCGATGCCACTAAACTCCTTTACATGTCACATTGTGTGTTAGAGTAAGACTATCTACTCCTCCTCCTCCCTCTTACTATTTCTCTCTTACTCATCTCTTATACGCTATCTACATCAGTCCTCTTGGACCATGTGTAATGTGTAATATACACACAACACACATGTAACCATCTCATTCGAACCTATATACACCAACAATTTCATTAATAGATATTTATATATCATTTTAATGAATCAATAGTAACCCTTACGATTTAACAATAATGGCCAATTTACATATATCTATTAAACTACTAACAAATCAATAAATTTCTGTAAACCCTATAAGTTTAGCTTTTTAGACATAGGGTCAAACTCAAATATCGTAGATATTTCCTTAAGTTAACATAACCACATAAAATTAAAACTGATTAAAATTTTAAATTCAAAACTTACAACGAATATGAAATACCCTAATATATGATTCAAAAACCCTAATCGTATAAGAAAACCCAAAACTCTACATATACATACTTATAAAAATTTGAACCTAAACTTAATAAAAATCCTAAACACTAAATCTTAAGATTATAAAACCCTATAAACTACCTTAATGCTAATAAAACCTTAATTTAATAAAATTATTACTAAATACTTGAAACTGCGTAACGCCAATAACAAACAATTAGAGATAATTTTAAATAATGATAATTAATTAAATTAAGCCAACTAAGATAGTAAATTAATAAAGAATGCAAATTTAACCCTATATGTACAAACATATGTAGCGCTAAATGTATATGTATACACTAAATAACTATTTTCCTTAAATACATAATATAATATTTTACATATATAAATATATATATATATATATATATCCAAACACAAATATCTACATGTCTTGCAAATGCATTACTAGAATATAATATATTTATAATGTAACCAAGTAACTAAACTAGTTGGCTTATCTTTAAGGCCAAACCCTATCCTAACTAAAAGTACACTGTCCTAATCCTAAATTAGCCTACCCATGCCTAAGACAAGACAAAAAGCAAAGCATATCTCCATTTCTTTTCCTAAGTTTCAACCATCACAAGCAAAGTAATCTATGCTTTGTATTATTCACATAAGACACATCAATCACCTATCACTATCAAATTACTTCTAGCTTTCCCTTTTTTTTTTTTTGTTTTTCATTTTCTCTTACAATTAGCCACACCACTACACTCTACAAGGAATTAGCTTTCTTAGCCCACCACAAGAAATTAAAACAAAAGCTTGTAAATAATTTAGGCCCATAAAGTGAAGAATTGGAAAACTTAAAGAAAAAAGGCCATTTAGGACTAATAAACCAAGATTTTAGCCCAAAATGAAAAATAATAAAAAAATATAAAATTTAATAAAATTATTTAGGCCTAAACAAAAATTTAGAAAGCTTACTAATCATGAAGACAAACCCTATTTAAGTTTGGATTCAAAACTAATATGAAAAACCCATTAGGAAATCCTAAAATTCTTATTTAGGTCCAGCAGACATAAAATAGGAAAAATTAGAACCATATAATTTTAGATCCACTAATAAAATTTAGGTAAATCCCAATTAATAAAATTACCAAAAAAAGCCATAAAAAGCAATTAAAGTGAATGTCCCAAAATAATAAAATTCGTAATTCATCAGCTCATACTAGAACATGTGGGTTCGACTTCCAAAAAGGACCCTACTATGTGAAAATAAGTCCAAAAATGATAAAGATTGTCTATAAGATTTATAAAAATCAGATTTAAAATGAAAAAATTACATGCGATTAAAGATTTAGGAGAGATCGATTGATATAAGTAGAATGACTAAGTTATTTAAGTAATTTGGTTCTATAAATAGATAATTAGGATAAAGCCCTAAATAAATAAATACCCTAACATAGTTATTTACAAATATACATATATATATTTCCTACGAAGAGAAACTAATGAATGAATGTCATCAGGTATGAATAAGGCATAATTATATGTCGTGAATTTATATGGAAATTCACAATTATACATATATATATATATATATGCACATACACACGTACTTAAAAGTAAAAACAAGATATGCTTTTATATGTACAGATAATCAAATTTATAAAACATAATGACCATTGTATAATATAATACTACGACGACGACGACAACTAAAACAACAAAAATAACAACCACAATAATGAGGATGATAATACTAATGATAACAATGACATAGAATCATATACCTATTGAAATTAAAATGAGTATATACTTACGCATACACGTACAATAGGTTCTTAGAATAACACTACACTATATTAGAGTTAAATTTTTTCAATTAATTAAATATATTATTTTAATATTTGCCACCCAACTTTAGTAGTTTGTTTAACTTATACCATCACACTATTATTTATCCCATTACATGCAGGTATTACAATCAAATTATAATATAACAATATTCTAATACAAAATTTACAAAAACTAAGAAAATCTAAACTCATATAATGTTTACTAAGTTGTATATTATTACTCATAAATAAAATAATATTTTCTATTTACTACAATAAATAAGTTAAGCAATGTGAAATATTATTAAAACTTTTAATTAAGTTATCTCATTGAAGAAGTACATCCGAACTCGATAAGGATCAATTATGAGAATGTAAAGATAAAAGTTAAAACAAAAAAGTTATATACAGTACTAATTCTAAGCAAAGATGGAAATCACAAGCTAGATAGTTAGCTAATTAGGCCATTTAGCACTACATTTAGATACTCATTAGGTTCTTATTATTTCATTTATCAAAAGACACCAATCATGAGGGCAAGCTGTCCATTGATTGTTACAACTTACAATAGCTTTGATCAAATGAATACTACCGATAACTTTATACTTGTCTTATACTTGTAACTAATGTACCTAAATTGTATATATTAATAAATTGATGCTAAGGGCTTGGGTTATACATGTGCTTAAATACTACTTACTTGTTTTGCCGAAAATGTTAAATATAATAACTATATAATTAGTTGTTTGATTGACTAATGCATGATTTGGATGGCATGCTGATATTAGTTTATCACCTAATAATTTGACTTAAGTATATTCGACTTATCTTAAATGAAATGGATCATGCATAATCACAACATTACATTTATTGTTCTATCTGTCATCTTAAACAGAATATAATGAAGGACCCTATAGAGATAGGGATCCCTCGTAATTGGATTAATTATGATTAGTACAATGTAGAAACACATGTATAACAAGACCCTACCTTAGGCTCACAAACTTACTTAGAGCTTAGAGATGCTAACCGTGGGTAGCTGAGGATTGAGTCTAAAGACCACCGCCGTAAGGCATAAGTGTGGATTGTGAGGCCATCTCATTGCTAAACCCGAGAATTTGTTTACTATTGGATTTTTGGAAATGAAAATCTCTTTTGCAAAATATGGAATTCTCAATATGTAGTTAAAAACCCAGATGTTAGAACCCGGTAATGATTTGTGCCGATGAATCTCTAACCTTAACCTTAGAAGGCATTAAAGCTAAAATTATATCCAACACCTAGTCAACTACATACATTAGCTGACATACTACTCATTCATGCATTTATATGCTTGTTAATTACTTATTTAATAACTTACTTATCAATATAATATGAGAGATATCTCACTAAGTTCATGTAGCTTATTCTACAATAATCTATCTTATATGTCCGTTTAAGCCATAACTAGGATAAGGTTCAAGTGTAGAGTGCGAAATTAGCTTATGTAAGAGAAAGTTAATGTAGTTAGGAAATGTATCGCTAGTATAGGAGCACCTTATGTAGGAAGTATTTATATATTAAGGTTCAATATTTTTTAGTAATTGCTGTAATGTATAAAAATTGATATACCCAGTCTTATTATCTAGCAAGAGATGCCAATCCTCTATGATTTTGAGGGACCATGAAATATTAAGTATTCATAGTTGTGTATATTTTACGCTAAATTAATATATTGAAAACTCTAGTGATTAATTAATTAAAGTCTTACAATCTCTAACTTATAAGGCGGTTTTCACATTATAGATACACATATGATATGAAAATTTTAGAAAATCCTACTAAACTCTCTTTAGGGTCCTAAGAATTTCATTTAATAAGTATATTTATACTTATTACACAATAGAAGAATTTGAGTTACATTGGTAGTTTGCTTTTGCATTTGGATTATAAATGTGAATGGATATTGTTTGAAGAATTTAATTCTAAGGAAAGAGATTCGATCGAAGATAAAAGGGTTGAAGGACCTAAAATTTGCTTAAATGAACTTATGCTCCCATATGTGTGATGTGTCTTATGCAATGGAGAAGTTTCAAACGTCAAAGTTAGAGGAATTAGGGTGGAAAAATCAAATAAAAAGAGAAAAAAATAAAGATGGAAATACGTTATTTGGAATCGTACAAAAAAATTTGAAAAATATTCAAATTGATGTAACTTAAAACACAATACAAAATGGAAATAAACAAAAGGAAAAAAAATAGAGATGGAAATATGTTATCAAGAATCGTATGAAAGAAACTTAGGAAAATATTCAAATTGATTATTTCATAAAACACAATATAATCATGGAAAAAAATAAAATAAAATAAATGGAGATAATGAAAGGAAAAATAAACAAAAAAGAAAAAAAAAATAGAGAGAAGGAGAAAAGAAATGAAAAGTAGCTTGTAAGAGTCGATGAATCTAACTATAATTGTTACCCTTGCTTTCAAGAATTCAAATGTAAGCATCCACGCTAATCTATCTTAACATTTCATTTATTACTTCCAAAAATATAAATTTTCTTTTTCAAATAAATGTAATGACTGAGCGTTATAGTCTAATGGCATCAACATTAATCTCCAAAAAACTAAATTTGAATCCTTCCTTCCCAATTGTAAAATAAGTTGGAAAAAAAAAAGAAAAAAAGAAAGAAAGAAAAAAGGAACTATCCCTATCCAAATATCTTGAGATTTAGTGTTGAAAATGATGCATTATTTAATATTGTAACACTTCAGATTTAGGACGCTACAAAATACTATGTGTCTTTAATCCTCTATTAACACATTAAGCTATAAAATCATAACTAAAATCTTCAATTCACCTATACAATTGCATCAACCGTTAATAATAATAATTCCTCAATAACAAAAAAACAATTCAAAATTGAGTCTTTACATCTTCCAAATAAACAATTTCACAATTGATTCTAGTTTCCAATTAATGACATGTCTAACAATCATTAAATTAAAAAGTGAAATTTAAATCTGTAAAATATTCAATACTAGCTTTCCTAAATAGAACTTAATAAGCCTGGTCCTCATCATAATAATAGTAGAATTCTTTACTCTCCCCATCCTAGTAGTAATTTTATGTATCACCATAATCAATGTATCTAACAT
Source organism: Lumnitzera racemosa (assembly GCA_024138005.1). NCBI lineage: Eukaryota > Viridiplantae > Streptophyta > Magnoliopsida > Myrtales > Combretaceae > Lumnitzera > Lumnitzera racemosa. Next base: position 3,883,906 of record JAMXBC010000003.1, read on the forward strand.
ACTCATCTAATTGACTTACAGCTATAAAGAAAAATGAGGAGTAAGTCGAAGCTCAATACGTAACGCATAAGCACATGCGCACAAACAAACAATTACAATAAGATATGTAAAATATACAATAAACACACAATAAATTCTTATCTTTTATTATAGTCCTTCAAACAGCACTCAAAGGGTGCTCATGACCACTCGATAGCACAATATATATATATATATATATATTGTAGTTAATTCCATACCTAAGAATTTCTACCTTTGTCCCAAAGGTTCCTAATCCATCTCAAATTATTTCAATTGGTAACTCCATTAGGTAAATTGCCTCCCACTGATCATTGATGTATTCCCTAGGGTTTTGCCACCATCAACCCTAAGGTCAAGCCACGCACAACCAGCATACACTAATTAAGAACCAATATTATTTGGTCCATTTTCAATCAACTATTCTAACAATCACAACCAACAAACATGTATCGCATACTTGGAGAACTTAATTCAATTTGAATAATACTATCAAAAGTAAAAGAGCCTATAATAGTAAGGAAACACTAGTTTAGATCCTATGTAAATTCTCCTTAAGATCCTTAAATTATGTAATCATAGGTTATTACATTGAATCGAACTAAACCTAGAGTAAAAAATTGAGAGAACATTTGTAAAGATCACGCTTAGGAGTACAACTGTATTCCTTGTTCATGATCCTTACTAGACTTCACCTCTAATGATCACAGCCATGATCTTGGGCTGTGTCCTCTTTGCCCTCAATTCCCTCTGAAGATCATGCCTACAACACGATTCACATCTCCTAGGGAATCAAGGTCAAAAGTATGGTTGTGTTTCCTGACCATGTTCCTAATATTTCGCCATAACTCTACTCCTTTCAATTTTACATCCACCAACTCTATCTCAACTAAGTGTTTTCGATTCAATATCATAGTTTACAACTGGCTAAATTTATTCTTTTCTCTTTTCATCAATTATTCACTAATTAAACATGCATTATACTGTACTTAATTGGATTTCCGTAAGATCTTGTATAATCCCATTTGTCACTGCTCTCCAACCACCAAATGATTAACCCTAAAACATATCCTATTAAAACTCATCAAAAATTCCAATTTCCTCTGATTTTAATGCTTTACCTTACCATGAATCTACTTCCGCTATAGAATCTCTTTTCTCCACCTACTTCGATGATGCACAATGGCTCTACATCCTAAACAATATTAGATTTGTTATTCACTTATTGAAATCATAAAAGACGAGTAGATAATACTTCTTACCTTAGAGTCTTGCTTAAGGTTGCTCAGTTGATTTGGAATAGCTCTTTCTCTCTATCATTACTTGTCTATATCTGCAACAAATAAAGAGGGCTTTTAAAGCTAAGTCAACAATGTAACTCTAATCTTCTCTAATTTCTATTATTCCCTCCACTTAAATTATTAAATTACAATACTATCATGCCTTTTATTTAATGAGTTTTCTTCATTTTATTTTATAATAGACTTGAATTTCCTAGGCATTACAAATATATGACAATATTAACCGATTATATCAAATTAATTTATGTTGCAGATTCCTTTACACAAATTACTAAAAAGAAATTGAATTTTTAAATTATATCTTTGAAAAGTTTTGAATACATCAAGTATGAAACACGTACTTAAAAAAAATCTAATCAATACTAAAAGTTGCTTGAATTTTTGCTCTTTCAAGTGATGTTGAGGATAAATCATAGAGGGTACACATACAAAATGAAAAAAGTCCGAGGAATATAATTGAGGGGAGAGAAAAAAAAAATAAAAATAGATTTTATAATAGAATTTAGATGGAGTTAAGAAGCAGTACATGTACCTAAGGGTGAATGACAAATCCTATAGTATAGAGCATCCATCCTGTCTCGCCCGTCTAATAGATTTTGAATAAGGATTGAAGCCTACAAGATAGGCTTTAAGTATCAATTTTTTGAGATTTGCTCTCCTAGGATAAAATATGTGTATGATGTCTTCATTATTCATATATATGTAGACACTCAATTTTTTCCTCTAGTAGTTATAGTTTAGTTTTTTTCTTTTATAGTAGGGTCCTAACTTAAAAACAATAAAATAATAAAAATAATAAAATTTGACAAATTAAAATTCCAAAAAATGAGAAAAGAAAAAAATTATAAAGATGTTTTAGGAAGTAAATTATTTTAGGGTCGATAGTTTAGTTTTAGTTTAGTTCAAAAAAATTATTTTAGAGAGTCGTATATTTTAAATACAATTCAATTGTACTAAAAATCAAACCACAAGCTAACGGTCTAATAGATAAATATTAAAGCATTTAATAAAGTTAATTTAAGGTCACAGGTTTGAATCTTGCTAGACACTTATATATCTTTTATTTTTCTATCTTTTTCATTTTTTACAAAAAGCAAGATGACTAAGTGAAATCATATATAATCAAATCTTTTTCATTTGAATTTGAATCATTCGAATCTAATTTGATTTTATTAAATCAAATTTGAATTAATATAAATAATTTGGATCTAGTTTAATTTTTATTAAATCAAATACAATAGAAACGATTTAATACGATTTGGTTTGAGTTTATAAATACACATACACGCCAAAAGGGAGTTTTTTTTTTTTTTTTTTTCCGCTTGAACTCATCCTGATTCAACATCACGCATGCTCCATCACCAAACGTGGCAACCCCCAACATTCAAGCACTATCCAACAAAATCACAAGCCACTACAATACATCCAACTTGCTCAGATTCTGGCCGTGTGACTCACTCGCAATCAACAACTGTAACCCAAAGCTCCATCACATTCCATGATTTCTCCAAAGTACTGCAGCGACCAAACCAAGTTACAAACCATACTCCACTGCACTGACCTTCACCGTCGTACGAGCACGAACAACGGACCATCAGCCGCTGTACAGATTGCGCCACATCAATCCAAAACCGAACACTATCACACAATCGAGACATCATCTCCTTCACTGCACTTTAACTCACATACTTAGAATCACACTACCAACACGTGATAGTAGTCTACAATAGTGCGCATCTGACTTTCTTCTTCATTGCATGCTCAATACCACCGCAGTCAATGAACTAAACAACAAGTGCAGCAGCGTCTTTTCACCCTTGATCCAACACTGATTTGCAGCAACCCACGAATACTCTAACACCAAACGCGACCCATCCTTGCCACCAAACAATAGCACAACAACAACTCCAGCCGGCATCCAAGGTTAAACCAAAGCCGACTCCCCAACATCTAAGTCTTTGCTACTGCAGTAAGCCCACCACCAACCCACATACACATACCTAGAGTACAACGACAACAATCCAACAATCCCCCGCACTGCACCACGACTAAACCATACAACACACAGCAATCCCCAACGCACTATACTGTTGACTCGCTAGACGCTCCACAACGCCATGGTGCTTCACCGCTGCTGTCCACTTCACGCCAATCAGCACTACACAACACAGCAACGCCTGCAAGTGTTCACGACGCCAACGCAACTTCCTTACTAAACTACTGCACAATGAACACCAAAATTCTGGTTGGATTCCTATTTCCTTGTTATTATTATATTATATTATTATTAAATTATTATTTTATTCATTAGTTATTTATGTTAATAACATAGTTATAAGTAGTTACATATATTAATTTAATAGATTCTTTTGGTATTAGTCTCTCTCAATATATATATATATATATATTAAGTATATTATTTTTTATTTATTTATATAAGAAGTTGTTTAGTAGTGATAATATAGATATGCATATATAATAGTTTTGGAATTTTTAGGATTAGGTTTTTAATTCTTCACATGGGAAAATTTTTTTTAATAAAAATTAATAATGAAAAACCCTTTTAAAAACTAGCACATTTTAGAGAATTTTATTTAATACTAAAGAATTAAGACCTTTAAATTTTTGAATAAATTGAATTGATTAAAAACGTAAATCCGGTCGATTTCAAATTTAAAATAAACCAACACACTAAAGATTTTTTAAAAGAACTACGATCATCTGATCCGGCTAATAGATACATAGACACCTTCGAGGTGACAATAAAATTTGTAGAAACTTAGGTTCTTTTTCTTTTAGTTTTTATTTTTTTTGAAAAATAATCATATTTTCGGTAAATAAATAATGGTACCTGTTAGGGTTTAATAAGTTAGCCTTTGAATTCGAAATCTTCTGATTTTTCACTCAAATTGAAATCAAAGACCGATAGCCAAATTATAACAAATTTACCTAATTGACTACGGTTTCTTTCCTTTTTTTCAACTCTAGTCAAGTAGTGACTCCAAAAATTTTTCTAAATAAAATACCAGAATTCCCCAATTTCTTTAGTCGATAAGAATTAAATGTGTTAGGATTTAGTATTAATCGGAAAATAGAAAATAAAATTAAAATAGAAAATAAAATTAAAATAGAAAACCAAATTTCAAGCTCAACAGTTTGGCGACTTTATTGGGGATGCCATTAAGAGGGTTAGCCAATAGAATTTACTGAAATTAGATTTATTTTAAAAAAAAACAAATAATAATAACTTGAGTTGGTTATTTTTTATTTCTTTTTTACTAACATTTTTTATTGCAGTTTATTTAGGGGGTAGTTTTAGGGGTTTACTTTATTTTTATTTTTCTGCATCATAAATGCATGGTAGATACAGTCAAAACCAGGTTGTCTTAAGACCTTAAGAGGGGGGCCATTGTGTAAGCTTCGGATGTTATGGGGCAACCACCTTTCAAAGCCGATCAAGCTATCCTACTTAAGTTTAGATGCGACCACAAAACTGTTGCTTTGAAAAAACACGATTGTTGCAAAACTTAAGGGCCTTTAGAACCTACCCTTTTAATTACACAAAAACTTTTTAAAAAAAAAAAAATTAGAAGAACCTATAATGTAACAAACCTAAATGGATAAGGGCAGTTGTGAAGTTGTAGTTGTAATATTTCCCTGTAAATAATTTATAAAGATTAGAATAGGTTATAATTGTAATTTTGATTTGTTTTACATAAGCATGGCTAGATCATGTCAAGAGCCTTTTAAAGAAATTCACGTGCACCCATTACATTAGCCTCAAAGACTACTTCAGATGTGGTTCCAACTCTTCAACCCAAATAAGCAGGAGTTTATTAAGAACAAGATTGGGTACATCCTCTCCCTACAGAAGATCCTTGTGAACATCACTCTAGTGCGGGCCTTAATCCACCTATGGGAGCTTAAATCTGTCAATTTCTGTATGAGCCTACATCAGCTAAGCCTAACTTTAGAACAATACTCCCAATTATTATGGGCTCCTGTAATCACTGATGATGTCTATGTCCTAAACTTGGAAGCTGCAGGACCAAAGATCTTTAGCAAGCTTTTAGGAATAAAAAAAAAAACGAGATAAACCAAGTTCTAAATCAAGGAAAAGACCATTCAATTGGAGGATGTCATGGACTAGTTTTCTACTAAACTAAAGCAAGAGATAAACGGGAGGTTTTTTGTGCAAATTTGGAAGTATGACATCAACACTGAGTCAATGCTTTTGTATTAGTGGTTTTCAATACTATCCTGTTCCTTGACGATAAATGTCGGGTCCACTTCAAAATTGCAAAAATCATAACCCAATTTCTTGAAGGGAAATCATATGTCCTAGCTCTCTTGGCCGAGCAAATCCAATCACTAAATCATCTCAAGAAGAAGAAACAAAGAGATCTAAAAACTAATATGGGCCTACTTATAGTTTGGTTCGTCAGCCACATGAAAAGTTATCAACTCGATTTCAATCAAGCTGAGTTTACCCAGCAATATGATCTCATCAAGTCTTTTAAAGAAAGAATTAAGCTGCCAGAAAATGTAGCTACCTGCTATTGGGTTTAGTACTTTCAGAGTATGAAGGTAGAAGAATTACTAATGATGTTCAGGTGGTTTACAAGAAAGGAAATAATAAGAAGATGTGAAGATTTCAAGGCGATGCCCCTAATCAGCATGAACCTCTACACCAGATACGTCCTAACTAATGGACTCATTGAAGATACGATCCCTAAATCATCATTAGAAGCCGTCTCACTAAACTTTCATGACCCCAACATGTTAATGGCTGACAAAGTGACTAAACTCCTAAGCATCCGAGCTCTTTGGTGCACAAGAAAGACCACCCCTACCATTAAGGGGATAGTAGGCAAAAGCCAAACAACCAAGGGACTTCTTTATTATCAACTAAAGAAGCTCAAAGATATGCAAAAGACAAAGGAAAAGGAAGAAGTACAAATCGAAGCTAAACCCGAGAAAACGAGTAAAAGAGAGCAAGAGCTGGAGAATCGCTACGAGGAATATTATCAGAGGAAAAAGGCATTAAAAGTACAGTTGAAAAAGACCAAAGGCAAGGAAGAGGAAGCTCCCAAGATCCAAAAGAGGAAGAAGACTCAAGATGAGCTCACTAGCCATAGGAAGATTAGAATTTAGATTTTAGGCTCTTTTAATGTTTTCTTTCTTTAGGATTCTCTTTTCAAACAACATAAGTGATGTAAAACTTCACAATTACAAAAAAAAATAATAAGAATAAGAATAAGAATTAGTTAGGTTTTGCCACATCAAAGGTCTCTTGCCAATTCTTAATTTTTCATTGCATTCTTATGCCACACATCCTGCATTTATGTATTTACTGACTTTCTTTCCCTAGAAAATGTACTATATGCTAACTCTTTACTGAGTTTATTAGGTAAAATCTCAAGATAGCTCCCAAACGTCAAGTCTTTTAGAGAAGTCCAATTAAAATACGTTCCTAAACCAAGATGGCCACCACTCAAGGAGATGACGAAGAACTCAAGATCAATGATCCCTCCAAGCTGAGGTTCCGTTCCGTAAAAAGGGCTATGGAGAAGATGGTAGAACAAATGAGCTTCCTAGCAGACAACATCACTTTGTTGCGAGCCATAGCACCAGCTAATGAAGAAAGCTCCAAAGCCCGTTATGGGAAGAATACGCAGGTTCTAAAAGCAGAGCATAACTATCCAAAAGACCCATTTGAGTCAGAAGGAGTTTATCTGAAAGTCAACCCGACCTTCGAACCTGATACATATGTGGCCCTAAGACTGGTTAACCAAGGGCTTAGCACAAACAGCTTGAAAGAACTGGAAAAGAAACTAACGCAACAGATAGCTAAGAAGATGAAAGCACTTGCAAGGTATGATGGGTTTGAACAAGCAAAGATCATTGAGTTTTCTACGTACAACATCGGATCATACCTTGAGAAGTTTAAGTTACCATTATTCGAAAAGTATAACGAGACGGGCTACCCCAAGCTCCATACCAGGTTGTACATCAGGAAGATGGGTAAATATTTCCAGTATGATTCATTAATGGTACAGACGTTCCAAGATAGTTTAACGAGACCAGCCTTAACTTAGTACGCCCAACTCAATCTAAACTAGATAAATACATGGGAGAAACTTATTAGGGCATTTTATGAACAATATAAGTTCAATGTAGAAGTAGCTCCAACTATGATGGATCTAGTTGCCATGCGAAAGAAGAATAATGAATTATTCAAAGAATATGCTCAAAGGTGGAGGTCCTTAGCTGCAAGAATCTCTACTCCTACTACCAAGAAGGAGCTCACATCAACTTTCATTAACACCTTGGAAAGGCCCTACTTCTCCCATCTCATCGAGCAAGCCTCATCTAGTTTTGTTGAAGTGGTAACAGTAGGGTGTAAGATTGAAAGTCCATCTCTTTTGGCAAGCTTCAAGAGCCAGCAGATAGAGGACCACCGATGTCATCTGGTCCTAGACCAGCGGGCAGCAAGCCTAAAGAATCTACAGTCAACATGGTAAACTCAAATGTCAGACCAAATTCTCAAGTTGCTTTCAGGACGATTACTCCTTCAACTCAACAACAGTTTAGAGACCAACCTTAAGCTAACAAGACTTTTAGACAATTTACCAAGATACCGATCCCCTTAAGTCAAGTTTTCAAGAAGTTGCGAAAGAATAATTTGATACAGTACGAACTTCTTAGTGACCAGTACTAACTAAGAATCTTTGATCCCACAATAAAGTATAAATACCATTATGGACAAATAGGGCATTCGACTGATGAGTACTGGAGACTGAGGAACATAATTCAAGAACTGATAAATGAAGGGACAGTACAGTTAGATTTTGTAGAAGCCCTAGCTCCCAATGTTAACAATAATCCCCTACCTAGCCACGAGCCAATTATTAGTATGATTTTTTATGACTGTACCGTCAACATCCTTAATTCAGATAAGAAGCTTAAGGGTTTTGAGTTTTATACCAGCAAGCAGGCTCCAAAAGTGAAGAGGTACACATTTTACATACCGTTGGCACCAGAAAATTACAAGGCCACCCCACTTAACTATTGTCACACCCCAAAGCGATAGAGTCATAATAGCCCTACCATGTAAACCATTCTAAGATAAAAGTTGTCCTTACAACCGCTATTTTAGACCTGATCTACACAAGGCATCCACAACTAATTCGCTTTGAAGTAAACGGTTCATAATTTAATTAAACCGTTTACTTATGAAAGTGAGAAAATATATATATACACTAGAATTCAGTTATTATAATTAACGCTTACAATGTTTCTCTGTAATCTATTTCCTAGTTAATATATTATTCCAAAATGAAAAATTCTAAGATAAGAGCTTAGACCTTAAAAATATATGTCTGTTCTTCTAATGTTTTCCCTTACTCCCTAGGATCCAATAGTTGTTAGCTTCAGAGTAATTGTAAGCCGCTTCTTGGCCAGCACCTGCAACGACGTCTATAGGGATGTGAGCAACCATAGCTCAGTAAGTTAGGATAAAGGACTTAAAACTATACCATAAACACAAACAAGGTTATCAACCAAATCATTTGGTGCAATGCATGTTTAAGCAAATACCATCACACAATGTTATCCAGCCCGTCATAAGGTTAGAGAAATTGCGCCTGCTTTAATTCAGGTTAAGGAGTTGCCGTTAATGCAACAGCTCACAACCAAACCCAGGTTTGTGCAATGAAGACACTGCTCCTCCCACGATTACCTTCGAACCATTGACTTCACCCTACCGTGACCTCCTCACATGTCACTTAGTTCAACTAAGGATGAAGAAAGGACCCATTATGCTATCCCTTTCGAAAGGGTTGGTATTTGGCCAGAGAATCCTAAGTTTCCCCAAATGGGTTACTATGCAGGTTCAATTTATGTTTACAAGTCATATCTTTGTTAAGTTCAGTTTAAGGTGATCGATCATTTCATACAATATAAGGCAAAACAACATACAAAATCATAGCATCACTCATAATCAAGCACATACACACATCCAACTATCTAACAAGCACAACCAAGTATAATCTCAAGCCTCCAAAATACAGCAACATATTAATCTTAACTTACCTCAACTCCTCGCTCACTTATTCGAGGTCCAATTCACTTAGGTCATCACCGATCATCCCTATAACACAAACATGGTTTTAGTTTTTCATATAACTATTATAAGTTGTTTTATCCTATAACGCTTATTGTTAGCTTTTGTTTAGGGTTTAATATGTCCAATTATCTAGGTTCTTAAATCTTTTATAATTATTCTAGGTTTGAGGCTAGGTTTAAGTTCATTTTTTGTATCGATTTTAGGTTCTGGTTCGATTTCTAAGTACTGTTTTATACTCGAACCTTAAAAACTCATTTCAACTCATAATGTGAAATTAATCACATTACTTCCAGATATCTTAAATACTATCATTACCCCTAATCAGTATTTTATTATACCTAGTACACTTAAATCTTCATTAATGAACTGAATTTACTCCTAATGTGAGAAATTTTTATATTTTTTATATAATTACATAAATTTAAGTTTTCTATCAAATTTATTATATATCCTTATTATTTATATAATATCAATTTTTATCCTAATATTTTCTATTTATTATATTTCCAATAATTGTATATTATGTACCATCACTCATAATGTACATAATACATATCTAATATTTCTATCACTCTAATTATTATCTCCCAACATCGATTATCATTTCAAAATGTCTAAATTCATCATAAATCATATTTTACACCTAATTACTCTAATTTACAAAATTAACTTAAAATTTACTATTTTCCCTATTACTTATTTACTACATAATTAGCTTAATAATTACATCTAACACCCTAAATGCTACAAGTATCATATTTCAACATCCTAAAACAAATAATTATTCACTAAATCAATAATTAACCATTTAATTTCTTAATTAACCCTAAATTACCCATTTTATGCCTCATTTTAAAGCCTAAAAATTTTAAAAATTAATTTTTGAAAATTGCCTTCATACCACTATTCTATATCATCTAAGTAGTCTACGTAGAAATTTTGAGCTCAAAACTACACTCCTAAAATCATTTATTTTTAAACCGAAACATACTCGGTTTTACATGATTTCTTAAGGACCATATATCACGGGATATATTTTCATTAAAATAATATTTTTTATAAAAACTACATAAAAAAATATTCTAGAATAACAAAATTTATAATTTTCTAAGAATATTTATTTTTTTATGTAATTATACAAAATTGGACTAAAAATCGAACTCACCGGTTTTGGTGGCTCCAGCCACTGTTGGTGGCCATGGCTATATTGGCCCACTTGGGTGCTATACCCACTCTATGGTGGTAGCGACCGTCCACTCCTAACTGCTCGTCGAGTCTGGGTTCTCTTTAAAAATCTCAACCGTATAAATTTTTGCTATTTTTTTGTAAAACCCTAATTTCCTCCCAATTTCACCTCTCTCTAATTTTTTAGGGTTTCAAACTGATCAAATGAGCTTCTAAAAAATTTAGAGTATTTATAAAGCTTTAGAGAAATTATTGTGCATTAATTTGATTAGACAATTACCTTATCTTCTTCCAATTTGCCTTTTGTGTTGTTCTAATTTAATTGGCTAATTTTTTTCTTATTTTCCCCAGCTACCATAACCCAAATCTGGATCAAGAAGGATCTACCACCCAAGAGAAGAGCATGAGAGGAAGGCTACACTAGGGGAATCAAATGATAAAACGGCAGCAGAATACATTAAAGGGCTATCAACCTTTACTAAGATGATCGAGTCAAGTGAGTATAAGATCATGGATCAACTCAATAAGACTCCTGCACAAATATCATTAATGAGCTTGTTGATCACATCCAAACCGCACAGGGAAGCTTTGTTTCATACTTTAAAGGAAGTAAAGGTCCCTCATGAAATTCCAGTTGAAAAGATGGGACTAGTCACTAATTCTATCTTCGCCATGGATCAAATTTCCTTTTCAAATAAAGAATTAAGCATAGAAGGGAACAAGCATACGAAACCACTCTTTATCATGGTAAGGAGTAACAATATAATCATTACCAGAGTACTCATTAACAAAGAATCATCACTAAATGTATGTTTACTCGCCACCTTGAATTTGTTGGGCATCAACACGTCTACAATTAGGCCTTCTTCAACAACAGTTTAAGGCTTTTGATGGTTCCAGAAGAGAGATTATAGGGGAGATAGATTTATCTATAAGTATTGGCCCTCAGTACTTCACTATTCGATTCCAAGTCATGGACATTCCAAGATCTTTCAACTTACTCTTGGGAAAACCTTGGATTCGCACAACAGGGGCCATACCCTCAAGCTTGCACCAAAAGTTGAAGTTTATCTCAAATGGCCAGGTGATTACAATTCTAGGAGACCAAGATTATGAAATTTAAAATGAAAACGACCATACCCTATATAAGACCTAAAGGGCAAGAAGAGCTAGGCTTACAAATGTTTGAAGAAGTAAACATGATTATTGGTCCCAAGAGAGAAGAAGATAAAAGAATAGAATTTAGGGAAGGCTAAATCGGCACCTATGGCCTTAGCTACAACCCCACCTCGACAAAAGAATTCCAAAAGAAACAAACGAGGGGCAAGAGAGGCAATAGATTATACCATGCCCTAATGACCTCTCTGCTGCTAGTTGAGACATTCATACAAGTAGAGACTCAAGCCCTAGAATCTGTCAAAGAAGGATCAATAAGCTAGCCACAAAAGTTCTACCCCCATTTAAATAACCGGTTCTCCATCCTAGTGAATGGCAACAAGTCTTCCTTAGGGTAAAAGGTAACTTGTAGTTAGTAATTTTTGAATTTTTATTTTCAATAGTCATCATTTCGAATGTATCATTAAACCTTTCGTTCAAAAATTACTTAGGCCTTTACTTCATTCGTAATTCACTCCCATTCATTTAATAAAATCTTAGTTCATTTCTTTCATTTGTTGTGTTTCAATTCCCTTTTACTTACATACACTCTTCTTTATGGGCTTTACCTAGATCCAATAAATAGAGTAAAAACCAGGAATACCTCATGCAGGTAGAAAATAAGAATATTGATATCTCTTCTGGCCCTACTGGGTTAGTCGTCAGGAGCGATGTCGATGACCACAATAATATATAAGAGGAATGGCAAAAACATGAACTGCATAAAATTACTATCGATGAACCAATTGACACAGTTAATATAGGGGATGAAAATAATCTTAAGAATCTAAAAATCGAAGAGAATCTAAAAAAGAAACAAAAAATAAAAATGATTACATTGTTGGCTAAATATCAAGACGTGTTCGCTTAGTCTTATGAGGATAGCCAGGGTTGGACCCGTCGATCGTGATCTACCGTTTACTTACACAAGAAGACACCAAACCAAAAAAGCAAAAGTTAAGGAGATTTCAACCTGACATCTTTTTGAAAATTAAAGAAGAAGTTAAGAAACTACAAGAAGTTAGATTCGTTAATGTGTCAGCTTACCCGGAATGGGTAGCTAATATTGTTCTAGTAATGAAGAAGAATGAGAAGGTTAGAGTATGTGTAGACTTTCGAGATCTAAACCAGGCAACACCTAAAGATAATTTTCCATTGCCTCACATTGATGTCTTAGTGAATAACACGGCCGAAAATCATCTATTCTCATTCATAGATGGTTTTTCGGGATACAATCAGATTTGGATGTCCGAAGAAGATAAGACTAAGACTAAGACAACTTTTGTTACAACTTGAGGTATGTTTTGCTATAAGGTAATGCCATTTAGGCTTAAGAATGCAAGGGCAATGTATCAGAAGGCCATGGTTGTGATTTTTCATTATATGATGCATAAAGAGATAAAAGTGTATGTTGACGATATGATTGCAAAATCCAAGGAAGAGGAAGATCACTTAGAAAACTTGAGGAAGCTATTTAACAAATTGAGGAAGTTTTAGTTGAAGTTAAATCTGGAGAAGTATACTTTTAGAGTGATGTCAAGAAAATTGTTGGGTTTCATAATTAGCCAAAAGGGGAATTGAAGTCGATCCTAACAAAGCCAAAGCTATAATTGACATGCCTCCTCCACGTACACTCAAGGAAGTACGAGGATTATTGGCTCATTTAAATTACATAGCCTGATTCATATCACAGCTAACAAACAAATGCCGCCCTCTTTTCAAGCTATTCAAGAAGAACACAAGGATCAACTGGGGTGAGGAATGCGAAGAGGCTCTCACAAAAATTAAAGAGTACCTCATGAAACCTCCAATGTTAGTAGCTCCTAAGCCTGGAAAGCCATTGTTTTTTTACCTAACCATAATGACCAAATCCATGGGATTCGTGCTTGGTTAAAAGGATAAAGAAGGGAAAGAGCGGGTCATTTACTATCTGAGCAAGAAGTTCATAGAAGGGGAGCAAAAACACTCAAAATTTGAAAGAACCTGTTGTACATTGGTCTGGGTCATGCATCAGCTTAAACAATATACACTTTATTATCAAATTGAGTTGATAACACAACACAATCCTTTGAAGTACTTAGCAGAAAAACCGACTCTCATCACTAGAGTTTCAAGGTAGCAAATGTTGCTGACAAAATTTAATATCCAATATGTAAGCCAAAGTTTAGTTAAGGGGTAAGCCATGGCAGATCAAATAGCGAAGAGTCCCTCTGAGAATACCCCTGAAGAAGCACGAGTTGAGTTTCCTAATGAAAGTATCCTTGTAGCAAAAAATAATTCTGATAGCGAAGTAGTTAAGATGCCCTCAAGATGGAAAATGTTCTTTAACAAAGCAACTAGTGTGTCTGGATGTAGAGTTGGGGCAATTCTAGTATCTCCTGAAAGTACACAATTCCCGATGGCCGTGAGACTAGCTTTCCCATGTACTAATAATGTTGCAAAATACAAAGCATGTATTTTAAGACTTAAAATTGCATTATTTAAGGAGATACGAGAATTAAAGGTGTATGGAGATTCTTCATTGATCATAGGCCAGGTTCGAGGAGAGTATAAGACAAAAGACCCCAAGTTAGTGCCTTACCACTAACACTTGGCCCAGCTAATGACCAAATTTGGAAAAATTACCTTTGTGTAAGTACTAAGGGTTCAGAACCAGTTAGCTAATGCTCTTGCTACTTTGGCATCCATGATCCAAATATTGAGAAGAGTAGAGATTCAACCACTTAAGATTGAAATTGAAGAAAAACTTGCTTTCTATTTGGCAATGGAAAGTTCATGTAACGAAAAGCCTTAGTTTTATGATATCAAAACATTCTTATAACATGGAACATACCCCGAACAAGCTGAGAAGAAGGATAAGAAGATGATCAGAAGATTAGCTACTGAATACTTGATCAACAAGTATAATTTGTACCGACGATCATTTGACGATACGCTTTTATCTTGTGTAGATGAGAAAGAAGCAGATGTGCTAATGAAAGAAGTACATGAGGGAGTATGTAGCCTCCACATGAATGGTTACATCAAACATGTTAGACACTACCGTTTGTACTAGATCTATGTGAATAAAGTAAATGTTCTGCCTTAAGAATTACATACATTATCTACACCATGGCCTTTTTCAATATGGGGAATAGACGTCATTGGCTTGACCAACCCAAAGGTGTCTAACGGTACCAATTTATACTAGTAGCTATTGATTATTTCACTAACTGGGTGCTTCATCCTACTCTAATGTAGCAAAGAGAGTAGTAGTCAAGTTCATTAAGAGAGACATATTGGCTCGATACGATACACTAGAGACAATTATTACTAACAATGATATGAACCTGAACAATAAATTGATGTCGAAGTTATGCCGGCAATTTAGGATCATTCATAGAAATTCCACTCCTTATCGACCTTAGATGAACGAAGTAGTAGAAGTGGCCAACAAGTATATTAAAAGAATTATTGAGAAGATGGTCGTCACGTATTGAGATTAGCATGAGATATTACCATTTGCACTCATGGCCTATCGAACTTCTATCAGAACATCGACAAGGGCAACCCCGGCAACCCCCTACTCATTGGTATATGGGATGGAAGCCATATTACCAATTGAAGTCAAAATCTCATCTCTCAGGTATTGTTAGAAATCCAGTTGGATGAGGTTGATTTGATCAAAAAAACAAATTGAGCAATTAAATCTGATTGATGAGAAGAGATTAGCAACTTCGTGCTACAACATCTGCTATCAGCAACAAATGGCCAGGCCTTATAACAAGAAAATGCAACCCTAAAGTTTTGAGCGAAGAAACATGGTGTTAAGGAAGACTTTGCCTGATACACATGATTCATGAGGGAAGTTTTCTCCAAACTATGGAGGGCCTTACATTGTGAAAAAAAGTATTACTTAAGGGAACTGTAATCCTATCTCAAATGGATGGTCCAAACTTAAAAGACCCAATAAATGTTGACTCATTAAAGATATGCTAGCCTTGAAAAATCAATAGAATTTTTGCTCAGATTATGAAATGCAAACAATCTTAGTATTACTATGGTCTCGTTTTCATTTTCTACGTGCAAAGTTTGTGTTCTTAGTAGTCGTCGACATTAGGTAATATCTTTAGCCCCTTTCTTGTTCCACTAAAAGTCCCCACTTCTCACTTTATCTAAATAAACCCTATACACAAGAAATACAAGAAAAAATAAACACTTAACTCGAAACAATGTCTATTGATAAAAATTATTTTAATACTTTATTACAGTTCACCCCTCATAAAAGGAGATTTGTTTTCTATTTTTCAGGATAAGGCCATATTCAAAAAGAGTAATGGGTGGCACATAAGTGAAAACTCGCTTAAGAATAGAGGTTTACACGAAAAACCGATTAAGTTGGACTGGAAATTCAAGACGTGACATCTTTGCTCAAGAGATGAAGATGCTTCTTTGTTAAGGACACCTTCCTGAATTTGTCTTCAAGTATAGTATGCGTGCATTTGTTTTAGGCCTAAATTGCTTTCCAAAAAGAAAAAGAAAAAGAAAAGAGAAGGAAAAAAAAAAAGAGAAGAAGGAAAAAGAAAAATTCGAAGAAAAAGAGATAGAAGAAGAAAGAACAAGAAGAAGAGGTAAAGGAAAGGATCAAAATCATTGGTTCTAATCGGATTACTCAAGAAAACACTTAACTATTTAGGAATTATCCTAGAGCTAGGTAAGTGGTTCTGAGCTTTATAAAACATTTCATTTGCATTTAGTCTCCTCTTAAGGAGGATAGTTTGCTTTCTAAAAATATTTAATTCTTAAAGAAAAACTCTTAGGATAATTGGTTCCTAGGGTACAGTCCCAATTCATAATCTCTTAAGGAGCTAGCCAGCTATGGAGCGTGGTCCCAATCCAAGGTTTCTTAGGTTTCCAGCCGCTCAACTCATGGAATGTTACCCAACTCATAATCTCTTCAAGGGATTTAGCAAGCTTAGAAAGCACTATCCCAATTTAAGTTTCCTCATCTTTAGGTCTTAACCAGCTCAAATGGTGCTTTAACCGCCTGAGTTAGTCAACTCATTAAAGCACGACCAAGTTTCCTCATTTTTAGGTCTTAGCTAGCTTAGAGGACGCTTTGATTGCCTTGGTTAGTCAGCTCATTAGAGTACGACCAAGTTTCCTCATCTTTAGGTCTTAGCCAACTCAAAGGGAGCTTTAACCACCTTGGTTAATCAATTGATTAGGACGCGAAGAAGTTTCCTTACCTTTAGGTCTTAGCCAACTTAAAGGGTACTTTAACCGCCTTGGCTAATCAACTCATTAGGGCATAACGATGTTTCCTTACCTTTAAGTCTTAACCAGCTCAAAGGCCGCCTTGATTGCCTTGGTTGGTTAACTCATTAGAGCACGACCAAGTTTTCTTATTTTTAGGTCTTAGCCAGCTCAAAGGGCACTTTGACCGCCTTGGTTAATCAGTTCATTAGAGCATGACAAAGTTTCCTTATTTTTACATCTTAACCAACTCAAATGGCGTTTTGACCGCCTTGATTAATTAGCTCATTAGGGCACAACCAAATTCTTTCGTTCTGTTAAGGTTTTAGCCAGCTCTAGGAGAGCTTACCCATTTCATCCAATTTAGGGCATGAGCCAGCTCAATGAGCACTTCGCCTGCCTCAGTTAGTTAGTCGAGAGGGAGCACAACCAAGTTCTCATTATTCTCTTTAAGGGTTCTTGCCAGCCCATAAGGGCGCTACTCTTGCTATTCTTCATTTCAAACTTATTGTCATCAAACGTCTTAACGTTCCTTAAGATAGAGTTATCCCGAGGCAAAAACAGTGACTCTTTTTTCTCTGTGAAAAAGTTTTACTCAAACTTCACCACAAAGAAGGGTACTGTAAATACTCAATTTTTTGCCCCTAGTTGTTATAACTTAGTTTTTTTTTAAATAGGGTCCTAACTCAAAAATAATAAAATATAAAAATAATAAAAATTGACAAATGAAAATACTAAGAAAATGAGAAAATAAAAAAATTATAAAGAAATTTTAGGAAGTAAATTATTTTAAGCTTGATAGTTTAGTTTTAACTTAGTTCAAAAAATTATTTTAGAGAGTCGCTTGTTTTAATTACAATTCAATTGTACTAAAAATTAAGGTATAGACTAACGACCTAATGGATAAGCATTAGAGTATTTGATACGGAGTTAATTTAAGATCACAAGTTTGAAACTCGTTAGTCGCCAAAACGAAAAGCTGAGTTTTTTTTTTATTTTTCAGCTTGAACTCATCCCGATTCAACATCATACATGCTCCATCACCAAACGTGGAAACCCATAACATTCAAGCACCATCCAACAACATCATACGCCACTGCAGCACGTCCAACTTGCTCAGATTCAGGCCGCACGACTTGCTCGCAATCAACAACTATAACCCGAAGCTCCATCACCTTCCCTAATTTGTCTAACACACTGCAACGATCGAACTATGTAACAAACTATACTCCATTACACTAACAACCATTGTCGTACAAGCACGAACAGCAGACCAACCGCCGCTGCATAGATCGCACCACTTCAACCCAAACCGAACATTGTCACGCAATCGGGACATCATCTCCTTTACCGCACTTTCACTCATACACCCAGAATCACACTCCATCACTTAACACCAATACATGATAGCAGTCCTGTAATAGTACGCATCTGACTTTCTTCTTCTTCGTATGCTCAATACCACTACGGTCAATGACCCAAACAACAAGTGCAGCAGGGTCTTTTCAACCTTGATCCAACACTGATCTGCAGCAACCCATGAATACTTCAACGCTAAACCCAACCCATCCTTACCACCGAACAGCCACACAACAACAACTCCAACCAGCGTCAAAGGTTAAACCAAAGCCGACTCCCTAACGTCCAAGTCTTCGCTACTGCAGCAAGCCCACCACTGGCCCGCATACACATGCCTGGAGCACAGCAACAACAATCTGATGATCCCCCGTACTGCACCACGACTGAACCGCACAACACACAACAATCCCTAAAGTACTGTATTGTCGACTCGTTGGACACTCCGCGACGCCGCGGTGCTTCATTGCTGTTGTCCACTTCATGCCGATCAGCACTACACAACACAGTAGTGCCTGCAAGTGAACACCAAAATTCTGGTTCCATTCCTACTTCCTTGTTATTATTATATTATATTATTATTAAATTATTATTTTATTCATTAGTTATTTATGTTAATAACATAGTTATAAGTAGTTACATATGTTAACTTAGTAGATTCTTTTGATATTAGTCTCTCTTAATATATATATATATATATATATATATTAAGTAAATTGTTTTTATTTATTTATATAGGCAGTCGTTTAATATTGATAATATAGATATGTGTATATAATAGTTTTGGAATTTTTAGGATTAGGTTTTTAATTCTTCACATAGGAAATATTTTCTAATAAAAATTAATAATGAAAAACCCTTTTAAAAACTAGAACGTTTTAGAGAATTTTATTTAATACCGAAGAATTAGGACCCTTTAAATTTTTTAATAAATTAAATTGATTAAAAACATAAATTCAGTCGATTTCAAAATTAAAATAAATCAACACACTAAAGATTTTTTAAAAAGAATTATGATCATCTGATCCCGATGAGTGAGTACATAGGTACTTTTGAGGTGACGATAAAATTTGTAGAAACTTAAGTTCTTTTTCTTTTGGTTTTTATTTTTTCTTAAAAATATTATAATTTGGAAATAACTATAATTTCGGTAAATAAATAATGATACCTGTTAGAGTTGAATAAGTTAGCTCCCAAATTCAGAACCCTCTGATTATTCACTCAAATTGAAATCAAAGACCAATAGCTAAATCGTAATCAATTCACCCAATTGATTACGGTTTCTTTCCTTTTTCCTGACTCTAGTCACTTTGTTTTTCCTAACTCCAGTCACATCGCAACTTCAAAAATTTTTCTCACAACTCCAAAATTTTTCTAGATAAAAAATCAGAATATCTTAATTTTTTTAGTCGAGAATTAATATTAAATGGATTAAGATTTAATATTAATCGAAAAATGAGAAATGAAATTAAAATAGAAAACCGAATTTCAAGCTCGACAATATCTATCCTAGAACCTATACTATAAGACATATACCTACTAAGTTCATTGTAGCCTAATGACATTAACAATGGTCTCATAACGAGATGAACCAATTTCAAATACCCCCTCTCATAAAGTTATAGTAATATTGTTGACCAAAAGAAAAGGGAAAAAAGGAAAAAGAATACCTATACTCATCCTATAAAGTTAATTAAATAATATAAGATATAACAATAATAATGAAAAATTATGTTTATAATATGTATTATTTTAGATACAATAGATGCATGCATATAAATAATGTCATATTATACAATATTATATTATCTATACCACCTGTTATAAGAAATTATTTATTTACCATTAAAAGTAAAAAAATCACAAAAATACAAATTGCATAAAAAAAATTTACCAAAATACTAAACTTACACCATATATCAAAGATGCGACATACGAATTATGTGACATAAGCTTATAATATTACCTGTAATTAAAAGGGGCCAATAATAGGTCTTAAAGAGCATTTTTCAAGCCTAAAATAGCATCAAAAGTTCTTCTTGGAAACATATAATAATAAGAAAAATTCTTGCTAGATCAACACTTGCGCCCAATTTGAGTATAATCGAAAAAACAATCTAATTTATCATAAACCAAGACCATATCACATTTATGAAATGTAATAATGGTCTAATACGAATATATCATATTTTGTCAATGCAATATAATAATTATATCATTCCAATTTTTTCAAATTAAACCAAATCTATATCGCATTTAAAAACACAACACTAACATTAGCATATTATCCCATTTCAAAAATATGATACATATCCTATTTTGGTAGTATTTTGCCATTATCATAATTTTCAAATGTAAGATTTATATTATTATGGGTATCGCATTTTAAATATGCGATATAAGATTGATATTTTTTATTTTTTTATACAATTCATAGTTGTTTAATTTTTTTTTTAAAATATTAGTAGACACATGTTTCACCACACTTTTTGAAATTAAATAGATATATATTCAATTTACTTTCAAAGTGCATATCCTCATGTCTTAATAGATACAATCGTATATGAGAATTTAGATATCCACTTTTTATTCTATCTTATTATATTATATCATATCCATTCGTATAACTTATTTTAGAACTTCTAACTTATATACCACATATAATACATACGTATTCATTTATGATCCATAATATAAAATTGTCTATCTTTCCTATTCCACAATAATTTGACATAATTGGAGGGTAGAAGTTACTTTCCATGTTGAAATCCCTCGATCCGTTTATGTATAATTTATGTAGCTTAACAATGATAAAGTTATAAGAATATCTTAATAAATCAAATAGAATCTAAGTTCATTCATCGAAACCCTCATCAATTATATACTATTGTGTTCGAATTGAAAAAATGCTGTCAAAATATATGTAGGATGTGATGTATATAGTTATATTAAATATGTTTATCGGTTTGATGGTTTGGCAATGGAAATTTGCTTGAAATCCGTTGATGTTTGAAGACACGTTTTCCAAGGAGTTGTTTCGATTTATTTATTTTATGTGCTCTATCAATTTTTTCTTTTAATACAATTGGAATATATAAACATAATATTATTAATTAATTAGTATTATTTGCATATATAGTCGTGAAGATGTATATAAGATAGAGGAATATTTAGTAAAAAAAAAAAATTTTTTAAAAAAAGGGACTTTGTTTTATGTAAATGAAATATCATATAAAATTTTTCATAGAGAATTCTCCAAGATCGAAGTATACAAGTATATCAAGATTCCATTGCTGTGCCCTAATTTAAACATTCATCATCGCTGGGGAGAATGGGACCCCAGTCCGTGGAAGCCACTGGCTGCCGCGGATGAAATGATCGACAGTGTATTGAGCAGCCATTTGTGGGGTGACCGTCTGCCTAATGCACGGCCATTTAACACGCCTGGCGGTGTTAGAACCGGGCCCGCGGTTTCCGAACTCACCATACCAGCAAGTGGTGAAACCCCAGGTTCCCATCCAAGGCATCCATCCATCAGGGTGGATAATGTCATCAATGAAGGTTTGCATAATGAGGGTTCTGGAGAATTGCTTCCAGGGCCTGCCAAGGTATGACTGGAACTGGGCCTTCACAGGGACGAAATCTGGATGGGCGGTGATGGTGCAGTTTTGGAGGACGGTACCTGCAGGGGAAGCCTTTGATGGCCTTCCGTCGGCAGTCACGGCGTTTTGTTGGCTGGGCAATGGCTTGCGGACAAGCAAAATGCAGTTCTGGTAGATGGCGGATGCACCACCGAAGACGAAGTCAACTGTTCCACTAATGGTGCAGTCGCGGTAGAATTGCCGCATGGCGTGTGCGTAGACTGTGTCCTGGTGACCGTCAAACCGGCAGTTGTAGTAAACGGATTGGTCAGATTGACTCCTGATTGCCACCGCTTGGTACTTCTCCGGCCCTGCAGTGTTCTCCACTCCGATGTCCCTAACGATGAAGTGCCATCCCAAGATAGCTGTATTTTGTTGCAACAAAGCAATATTTCTACTAAAATTTCCTCACGAAGAATTAAAAAATAATAATAACATTTAGTTTTTTGATGGGTATGAATTGAATTGGATAAACTTACTAAGTGTGGCGGAATCAGTGGGCTGTTTGCCTTGAGTGAAGTTATCATCCCAGACAATCTTAGTCTTGGTGGCACCATCTCCAACAATCACAAGATAGTTGATGTCCCTATCGAAGATAACCTTCTCCTTGTATACACCTTCCTTGATGTGGAGAACGAATGTCTTGTTGATATTCCTGGGGATGTCTTTCAAAGCAGCGTTGATGTTGTTGTATTTGCCGCTTCCGTCCTTGGCGACAACGAGGTCGGGTTTAAGAGCATTAACGGGGAGGGCGAGGAGTCTGCGCCTGTTGGGTTCTAACCAGTCAGGGAACTCGCCATGCCCTAGGATAGTGACACTGAGATCCGAATCCGATTCTAGGAGACGGCGGTTGGTCTTGGTGTTGGTGGGGGTAGCTGGGGCGCTGCCACCGTTTAGCATTGCTTGGATGTCCAAATCACCAAGTGCGGTAGAGATCTCGGAAACCATGGTAATGGCGTTGGTTGTCAGTTTCATTGACAAGTCCAATGCCTTCTTCATCTTCTCACCGGCATCTCCCGTGGTGTTTTGGAATGCATCCAAGCAAGTGTCTTGGAACGTTAGGGCACCGCTGAGCCACGTCTTCAAGTCAAGGACCATATCGTCGATCTTGCTGATGTCGAAATCGCCCACCACCTTCTCCAACGAAATCTGGAGTTGATCGATGGAATACTGCATCATTTCCTTGCAGCTTCGCAAGGCATCCTGGGTTCTAGGATCCTTTGCGAGTTCCTGCAAGGTGGTTGACTTCTGGGTCGCTTCGTTTATGTGCTTCACTATCACCTCGAATCCTTTCTTCACAAGCGCTCTCGGGTCGGTGCTGTTCGCATCCTGCAAACTGTCAACGCATGCCTGCTTGTACTCGGTCGGCTGGCAAATTGCCTGGACAGCCTTGGTTGTGGAAGATACCTTGGGGGCGCCCCCGCTCTCACCTTCGGCATTACTGTCGACTGATTTCCCCTTGGTAACACCCGCCGTCACCGCAACACCGACAACCACCAGTATAAGGGAAGAGACAGCAACGATTGCGACTTTCTTCTTCTTTCCATCATCCGACATATTTCGTTAATAAAAAAGATTTATTCAAATATATAATAAAAATAAACGAAGAAAAAGGGTGTTTCTTCCAAACAGCCCCTTTAATTTAAACTTTATTTATTTTTACTCCGATCTGGAGAATTGATGCCGAATGCGTAATTTGTGACGTATTTATACATGGAAGAGCATGCTAAAATAAGAAGTTGCTTGTAAGGTCCAGATTAGTTACATTTTTGTAAGGTCTGTTTTCAACAGAAAATGTTGTCCACCAGCAAATTGAAGGTTATCCGTAAAAATATAAAGTAGCTGACAAAAATATATACACGTACATAAAATTAAGCGTGCGCGCATATATAGTTACATTTAACAACCGAAAATAATATGTATATGTGACATATAGCTACATATACAACTATATATACGTAACATGAACAATGTATGTATATATATATATATATATTTTTGGGTAAGATAAAATCAACAATATTATTATATGTTATTTTGGATGAAAAAATATAAAATAGAGGCCTTTTTTGTTCGAGTAATATAATAGTTTGGGCATGTAATTGAGAAGCTAAAAGGACAAATAAAAAATTTTGTTTCTTTGAATGATGAAAATGAAAGTATGGAAAATATTTAGATATAAACATAAGCTAGCAATTTGATTTTAAACCCAAAAAAAGAAGAAAAAAACAAGTTGAATTGAAATTTCTTAAAATACAAAGCAAAGCATTATCATAATTAAACACGGTATATGAACAGAAAACTGTAAAATTGCATAAGGGGCATGCATTTCAAGCTATAGAAGCTTATATACTTTCTTTCTTTTTTTAATACATCAAGAACTATGCTAGCCATACCATTTATGTTGTAGAACTTCCCCAACCCCACCACCCCCACACCCCACCCCACCACACCACCCCCCCGGGGTAAAAGAAAGGCTTTAAATGCATAGTTCTATTCTGTTGACTTGCTGTTTAGAAAGCAATGGAATGAAAAATATATTAAAAGTTTCTATTGTGTACTTTATTTTTTTAATAAATCATCAGCTATATTACCCATTCAAATTTTGGATATTTCTCTTTTTGTAAAAGAAAGGCTCCAAATATGTAATTCTATGTTTGTATATATATATATATAGATAACTTGCTATAGCTTCCTCTTAAGGTTACAACAAATAACAATATAAATGGTCGTGTTAAGTTGACGAACTGATTCAATCCTCTAATAGCGTTATGTTCTTCAGAAAGCAAAGGAATGAAACATAAATTAAAATTATCATAAGAAATTTGAGGTAACACCATAGTAAATGTCACTTTTTGGTTCTATATATATATATATATATATATATATATATATCTTAAGCCCAAGCAAGCTTATGGCCTCTTTTTTACATTTCCATCAATTACCTTTAAAATATATATATTATTTAAGCCGCAACGGGCTTATGGCCTTTTTTTTTTAAATTTTATCAACTACTCTTAAAATGTATTTAAAAAAACTATTATAATATATGCTAAATAACCTAACTTAATAATATCAAGGGTAAATGAGTAATTTTACAAAATCATTATCTCTCTCTTCTACTTATGCCACATTTATCGTCTCAAATCTTTATATTTCTTAATAAAGTTGACCTATTAACATTTATATATTTTATGAATTTGATACTTTTATATATGCAAATGAAGTATAGTTGCATTGTCGGTTAGTATATATCAAATGACGACACACTCGCAGTACGTGTACAAAAGAATAACTAAAGTGATTTATAAAAATTGAGTCATATAAAAAAAATAATTTCAACTTACTGGTTTTTAAGATTTCATAAATAATAATTATTGTCATATCTCAAAAAGACAGAATCATAATAGTCTGGTCGTGTAAATTAATTAAAGATAAGGGCTAACGTTACAGCTACTATTATCAATGTAGCCTACACAAGGCATACTTGACTCAATCAACTTAAAGCATTCAATCTACCACCTATTATTAATAAAACCTGTAATATAAATTTTCAAAACACCTGCTCAAGATAACCTATTATACAATTATCCAAAACATAGTAGTATTTACATAGATATTTATACATTAAAAATTTAGTTTTTCATAAGAGTTTACAAAAGACAAGGGTTTCAAAGACTCTATACATCAAAGTTAGAAACTAGTAGAGGGCCTAAGGGATCCCAATTAGTTTTCATAAAAGATAGAAGAAAAACCAAACAAAAGTCATAAACTTATAGATCTTCAAGTCTCCTCACTTCCCAAGCCCATCATGCACTAATCTAAGGGTGATTATAATGCAATATCCTTAATTCTTAGTCAACACTTACAAAAGAGTTTATAGGAATGTGAGAATAATTAGTTTAGTGATCGCCTCTAATTAGAGCTATCGAGTTTTTAAATTTACAAACCTACATTCTATCATAAATTCAGTTCAACGGGCAAGTGTACCTATCGTTTATTAGTATAGATGAGTATAGGGTCATCTCTACTATGAACAAATACAAGTACTAATACTAATTAATCTTCCTATTATCTAACAACCTAAATTATTAAGTGATTAAGTATTAAAACGTCTAATTTACTAACTAAACTTTACTAATCTACAAACAAATTTCATCTAACACAATGACTACAAAAACAATTAACAACACCACTCTTATCATGTAAACTTACTTCACCACATAACATGATGTCACCCTTAAATTTTTCCTAATGATTGTAATCTATAGGGAATTACTTATAAGTACTCTTCTCACAATTACTTACTTCTAACCTTAATTATGTCTATCAAAATCTTTTTTGAATTAACAGCCAATTAGAATAACATTAACATCATTTATCTCTAAATATATTCTAACAAATTAGATCTATTCAATAGAATTATCTCTTAATATATTCTATCAAAATCTATCCTAAGTTAATGTCATGCATTACATCGTACTTAAATTTATTAAATTCAATTCACCAGTACTAACAAAAAGCAAAAAATAGCTAAATCAAACACTTATTCATGCTAAAGTAATGTAGCAAGTCCTAGATTACTACTCAAACATGATGAAATAACAATACATATCAACAAAACGTAGAAATAACAAGGAATGCAACCTAAGATAAGTAGAAGAATAAAACTCCTTTTTAGATCCATTGTAGAAGTCTTTATAATGTACAAACAATGAATTCCCACTGTCTCTCTTGAGTAATTCCAAGAAAAGTATATGGTAAAACACTTGGAAAATGTATAGAAAACATAAGATACAATGAGTACAAAAATGGATGAACAAATGTATTTGTGGTTTTTTGTCTAAGGTAAAAGTTTAAGATATCTAATAGTAAATTTGATGTCTTTTCTTTGAAATTTTGCAGGTATATTTATATTCTCCTAGTCAAAAAGTTCAAATACACCATTTCAAGAAACCCTATAGGTTTTAAAACTCGTTAAAAGCACCAAACTTGTCAAAAAAAAAATTAAAAAGGAATAGTTATATCCACTTCCATCACACCCGTAATTTGGATTGTGATATTCTTGGAAAAGAATAATCTCCACCTATCATAGCCATGATATGGCACATGAACACTTAGTCGCAAATAATTCATCTCCTTACTCTCGTGATAAAGAGTGTAATCACCCTCCCGATATATAATCACAACCGTAATAATCAAGTAGATAACAATCTTTTCCTTTGTCAAGCCTGTGATAGATAGCGTAACAAGTATGAGGCACTCAAATTTTCTTTGATCACGCCTATAATTGAATATTTGTTGATCTTACTTTAGAATTATATCTTTGTCATAAGCATGATTGCTCTGAATCTCATTGTTCTTAGAGAATTTCATCTCCTCTTCACTTTGTCTTGAATAAATATCATCTCCTTACTTTTGAATCATCTGTAATTTATTACACAATTAGGTACTAAGAACTTAAGAAATGAACACAATTATGATCAATTTATGTCTAAATATGCCTAAAAACTATAAAGTAATTTATGCCTATCGTTTAGTAAGCGAAATGGAGACAAAAGCATACAACAAGTACCAACAAGGGTTTTCGATCATTAAATGTTAATGAAATGCAATACAAACGACCAAATGAGACATCACACAATGTTATCTGGTTCATTTTAAGATTAGAGACATTATATCTGTTGTAACCCGAATTGAAGAGTTTCAATACTACTCAAATCAAACCAAACCCAAGCTTATGCAATAAAGAACACTTTCCTCTTGAAACTACCTTCAAGCCATCATCCCAAACCTTAGCGTGACTTCCTCTCCTATCACTTAATTTGACTAAAGGTAAAAAAAAATGAGCATTTCAACTATCTCCATTGCAGGGATTAGTAATTGTTTTGACATACCTAATCGTTTCCTTTAGTGGGTTGTTATGCATGTCAAATTAAGTTAAGGGTCAATCTTTGGTTAAATCCACTTAAAAGTGATCAACAAATTATCAAGACAGATCAAATCACAAAAATCCATGCAAAACAACACTCTAAGTCCGCAATTCAAGAAAAATCACATACAAAGTATATGCATATTCAACTAAGTTATAATCACAACCAAATACACTTTTAGCCTATAAGTACTCTAACATAGTACTCTAATATGTTGTGATACGTGGAACACAACTTGCATTTCACTGGTTCACTACTCTTGATCGTCGCCCTCTTAGTCATCAATTATCCTTATATTTATGTAATATATTAGTTTTGATCCACATTTGAGCCTTAAATTAATAGTAATTAGTTCATTTTATATGATTTTAGTTGATTTGATATTAGTTTTACAAGTTATTTTTACTCATAAGTTAGGATTTCTTAATTGATTCACTAGTTTTTACAAGTATCTTAGTCTACAAAATCTTATGAGTAAGGTTTCAAGTCATTTTATAATAGTTTTCTTTAGCCAAAAACCCTTTGAGCTACTCTTTGAACTATATAGGGGTTATTTATTACGTCATTCT
Source organism: Lumnitzera racemosa (assembly GCA_024138005.1). Lineage (NCBI taxonomy): Eukaryota > Viridiplantae > Streptophyta > Magnoliopsida > Myrtales > Combretaceae > Lumnitzera > Lumnitzera racemosa. The sequence goes on from JAMXBC010000003.1 coordinate 3,912,427, forward strand.
TATCCTCTAAGATAGCTTTTGAGTTACTCCATTTTAAGTCTCTTAGTAAGCTACTCTCTGAGTTTAACTAACTTTAGAGTTTTAAAGAGAATCACTTTCTAATTAAGCTTCTAAGTTCTCCTATATTTATATTCCACACATAAATTGGTCTTTGACTCAACTTGTGAGTACAATCCTAGTATACTATTCATTCACATAACTTCTGAATTCCATATAATTAAATGAGTTGTTCACTTTCTACCAAGTTTCAGTTATAAAGTCAATTTAGCACTTCGAATAACACTTCAATCAACACTGTTCAACTTCATTACTTCTCAACTTCTCATGTAACACATCATTATTCATCAATCCTTCAAATTTATGTACTACTAAACTACATACATAAAGGGGTATATTCTTGATTCCACAACTTCTTCAAATAAAACCCAATTCCATGACTCTTATATACTCTAAATACACTACGAATCAATTAAACTTAAAATCTAGTTGAGGTCCTTAGGAAAAATACACTAATTCTCTTACTAAAATTACTATTTTAATCACAATTTAAGGCTCAAAAATTCATTATAAATATAGAAAATAGTTTTGTGTGAAAACTTTTCACAGCGTTTAAATGTATTTATAGAGAGCTTATAGAAAAATTTAGAAGTTAAAACTACATCGTTATGGTAATTTAAATCAATATTAAAACAACTCGATTTTGTTGATTTCTCAAAGACTTGTCATATATCTAATGAATTTATACAAAATAATATTTTTCCTAAATTCTACACATAAAAACACTTAGAAATAAATTTTTCTAGAAATTTCTAGAAAATATTTATATTTTTAATAATTTAATGAAATTCGTTCTAAAATTGGACATTCACTAGAACTAGTTGCTCCAACCACCAGCGATAGTCGCCTCCTTGTCAATACAACTAAGCATGGGTCACTTTTTCAAGTGATGATGATAGCCTACGTCCAGCAACTCCTTATACCCACAAACCCCCTATTATTACCTAAATTTGCACTAATTTTTTGTAAACTTTCTTCTTCAATCTTTTCAACTTCCACTTGTTTTTCTTAGATCATAGATTGCATATAGTTTATTGTGGAGAGATTTCTTGAAATTTTTAGAGAAATTGTAGTTTCAAAGTGAAGATTGTCTCTCTCTTCATGCAATAATACCTCTTATACTTAGCTTAAGTGCCATGTTACATGTGTTTAATCAACTTACACCTATCCTAAACACTTTCACACCCAACTAAGGATTTCTAACTTGTTCCAATATTTTTTATTGTTTTTCTTAGCTTATTATTTTAACTTAATTTATATCAAATCGAGTATTTTAAATAATTATGGGCATATAATTACACATAATAATTACACGAGCATATATACATATATTCTATATTTTATTTTCTATCATATAATAATTTTATTACATATATAATCTATCTCTACAAATTTGATAACTATCAAAATCTATTATACATGATTACATTATTTATTAAATAGTATAGTAAGAAAAACTTAGTTATATTTTATTATTTCATTATATTTTGGAGATACGAGTCCATAGATTCTCATTAGTCAATATCTCAAGTCCACTCATAAATTTTTAACTTAATCGAGTTAACTTCATTAACATCCTAAATTACCCGTTCGATACCTAATCGCAAAAAAATGAGACTTACAATTACCCCAATATGGAGAGACAAAGATTGGTCATAAAAGAATCCCAAAAGAAATATATCTACAATACATAAGCAAAACAAAGAAATATTGCTAGACGTGTCGATTTTATCATAATGACCTAGCAATTCAATTTGATTGAAGGAAAAAAAAGATCAAAATTGGTTTATATTTTAGAAAGCTACCAACTTACTTTTATTAAGAAAGAAAATGAGAGAATAGATTAAGTTTCTGTAAGAGAAGTTTTTTGTTTTGCTCATGGATACTATTAAGTGTTTTTTCAATAAATTTAGGGTTATAATTATGATTGAAATACGTGGAGACCAAAACAAAGGGTATTTGCTTTATAATGTGTATATATATAAATATATATGTATATATAAATATATTTTTTTAAACCTAGTAACATCAAGTTCTTCTCTTTATGATATGTTTCACAAAAAGCTAGCTATCTTTTCCAATTACTCATGCATACGTTCGTCATTATTGATGCTCATATTGAATGCTTAATGGTCTCTGCATCAGAGTTTATAGAAAGTTAAATTCACGTACTGCAAAGCCCTCGAATTTCGAAATACCAACGGGATCGCTTTAGAATGAGAAAGTAAAATTAAGTAAAATAAGGTTAAACATATATTTAGAATTATCTTACAACACCGTCCCCTATTAAGTTGAGAAACATATTATACAATATGCCAGTTTTTTAGTCTATATAGTTGATCTAAGAAACATAAAAATATTTAATTTCAGTTGTGTTTCTTGATCTGTCTCGGGAAAATGGTAGGCAATATTTCCAATTTTACATATCTTAAATTTAGAGTAGTTTCCTTATTTACTTTTTCTGGCCCAAATAAAGTTAGAGTAGCTGGGAGAACAAGATTTGTGGCATTGCTTAAATTTTGATTGTCCTAAATTTAGCAATTCATTACGGATCCTAAACTTGTCTGACTTGTGTTGGGATCTGTAACTAATTTCTAAATTTTGCATGCTTTTCCATGGTATAAATACATGTTAGATCATGCAGATTCTACATGAGCTCTCCGGGATCGGAGTGAAATAAAATTTTAACAGAAGGGGTTCCTTTTGGGAGGGAGGAAGACCTTTTCTTCTACTTTAATTTGTATATATATAAATAAATAATTTTATTTAATTAATAAAAATGTCCGCCGATGACGGAAAGAAGAAGAAAGTCGCAATCGTTGCGGTGTCTTCCCTTATCCTGGTGGTTGTTGGTGTAGCGGTGACCGTGGGTGTTGCCAAGGGGAAATCAGCTGATGAAAATGCTGAAGGTGGAAGTGGAGGCGCCCCCAAGGTATCTTCCACAACCAAGGCCGTCCAGGCGCTTTGCCAGCCGACCGAATACAAGGACGCGTGCTTACAAAGTCTTAAGGGTGCAAACAGCACTGACCCAAAAGAGCTCGTCAAGACAGGATTCGAGGTGATAATGAAGCACATCAACGAGGCGGCCCAGAAGTCAACCACCTTGCAGGAACTCGCAAAGGATCCTAAAACCCAGGAAGCCCTGCGAAGCTGCAAGGAAATGATGGAATTTTCTATCGACCAACTCAAGACCTCATTCGAGAAGGTGGTGGGCGATTTCGACCTCAGCAAGCTCGACGATATGGTCCTCGACTTGAAGACGTGGCTCAGCGGCGCGCTGACATACCAAGACACTTGCTTGGAGGGATTCCAGAACGCCCCAGGCGATGCGAGTGAGAAGATGAGGAAGGCATTGGACCTATCTAGAAAACTGACAGCAAACGCCATTACCATGGTTTCCGAAATCTCCTCCATGCTTACAAGCTTCAACATCCCATTGAGCAATAACAATGCCGCCCCGGCCAATCCTGCCGCCACCAAGACCAACCGCCGTCTCCTCGAATCGGATTCGGATGCCAGTGTCACTATCCTAGGGCACGGTGAGTTCCCCGACTGGTTGGAACCTAACAGGCGCAGGCTCCTCCAACTCCCTGTTCCCGCTCTTAAGCCCGACCTGGTCGTCGCCAAGGATGGAAGCGGCAAATACAACACCATCAACGCTGCTTTGAAGGACATCCCCTTGAAGGTCAACAAGACATTTGTTCTCTATATCAAGGAAGGAGTGTACCAGGAGAAAGTTACGATTGAAAAGAAGATAAACTATCTAGTGATCGTTGGAGATGGTCCCACCAAGACTAAGATCGTCTGGAAGGATAACTCTGCTGATGGCTTAACAACTTCCCAAACCGCCACACTTAGTAAGTAATCCGATCTCACACTGATTGAACATAAACATCCTTTTTTCGAGTTTTATTTATAATATTGCTTTGTTGCAACAAAATTGCAGCTATCATGGGATGGCACGCCATCGTTAGGGACATTGGTGTGGAGAACATTGCAGGCCCGCAAAAGCACCAAGCGGTGGCGCTCAGGAGTCAATCGGACCAATCTGTCTACTACAACTGCCGATTCGATGGCTACCAGGACACGCTTTACGCACACGCCATGCGGCAATTCTACCGGGACTGCACCATTACAGGAACAATTGACTTCATCTTTGGTGCTGGATCCGCCATCTACCAGAACTGCATGTTGCTTGTCCGCAAGCCAATGCCCAACCAACAAAATATCGTAACCGCCGATGGAAAGCCATCTATGAATTCCCCTGCAGGTACCGTCCTCCAGAACTGCACCATCACCGCCGATCCAGATTTCGCCCCAGTGAAGGCCCAATTCAGGACATACCTTGGCAGGCCCTGGCGACCATTCTCTAGAACCATCATCATGCAATCCTTCATTGATGAGTTTATCAATCCTGAAGGATGGACGCCCATGAATGGACCTATTGGTCAAGACACTTGCTTTTATGGTGAATTCGGAAACCGGGGACCCGGTTCTAACACCGCCGGACGTGTTAAGTGGCCAGGAATTAAGATAATTGCCCCAGATATGGCTAATCAATTCACAGTCGATAGTTTCATCCATGGCAGCCAATGGATTCCACAGACTAATGTCCCATTTGCTGCAGGGATGATGCAAGTCTAAATTAGGGCACAACCAAGGAATCCTTGACATCTTTGTACAACAACCTCGATCCTGGAGAACTGTCGTTGAAAAAATTTGTTTGATGATTTTAATTTAGTCCACCATACCTTGTTTTTTTTTTTTTCTTCATATTCTTCTATCCTAAATAATCTCAATGACTATATACGTAAATAATATTAATTAATAATATCATATTTATGTTCTAATGAAAAAAAAAAAGATAGAATAAAACGAGTAAAAATTAAACAAGTACCCAAATTAAAACTACTCCTAAGAAAATGTTTGTCATCAAACTTCATCCGGCAAAAAGAAATTAATTTTTTGTAAGATTGTGCAACTCATAATCTGACCACTTTGATAATCATAAAAACCCATATAATAAAATATTTAATAATTAGAACATGAGCCGGATCAATCCATTAAAAAAATAAACAATATGATAGAATTTTCCTAAGTTATGTTCTTTCAAGCAAATTGCCTTTGCCAAACCATCTAACTAGTAAACATATTCAACACATATAATATCGCGCAAGCTATCGTATATAATAATTTGGCAGCATTTTTTAATTCGAATGCGATAATGGACAAATGATGATTATTAGATTTAAATATTCTCTAACGATTCAAATCTAAATGAAGAAGATTTGATTAGATATGATCATCCTTATTTATCTTGCTTTTTGTAAAAAATAAAGATAAAAAAATAAAAAAACACATAAGTGTTTAGCGAGATTCGAATTTATAAAATGCGCGACTCTCTAAAATAATTATTTGAACTAAGGTAAGACTAAAATTATTTGTCCCTAAAATAATTTATTTCCTAAAAAATCTTTGTAATTTTTCTTTTCTCATTTTTTTTTAATATCTTCATCATTTTTCAATTTTTATTTATTTTTATTATTTTTTAGTTAGGACCCTATTTAAAATAAAAAACTATAATTGTAACTACTGGGAGGCAAAAATCAAGTGTACAATATTAAAATATAATAAGGAGGGGATTTCTAATATACAATTACGTCTTTTATAACATGAAGATAATTTTTTTTTTAAGGGGGGTAAGGTGGTATGGGGTGGGTAGGTGCAGTTAAGGTATGTAGGTCGTTGTGGATAAGCAAAATGAGAATAAGTTGTTTAAGTATACATTAAATATATAGATCTATTTGATAGCAAAAAGTGTCAAAGGTAATAGGTAATATGACATCTATATGCATGCATCTATCTTATCTAAAATAGTGAATATTATTAATATGTCTTATTTTTGTGTAACAAATGTTACACATTATAGCATATGATAAAAAAAAATATATTGTAAATCTATATTTTATGTGTATGTATGCATAATTATATAATATATCATGTATGTAATATGCTATTATATTAAACTATAAGAGATAAATATTTTTTGAAGCTTTAAACTATAATTTTATACATAACCCTTTTTGCTTGATAGATTTTTATATATGGTGTAAGGTCCTCTCCCAGCTTTTCGCAAATTTTACTATACAGCCTATTCTTTTCTTTCTTTGATTATTTCTTTTTTCCTTTTTTTTTTCCTTCCATTCCTATGTTTACTTAAAGCCCTAAGGTTTATCTTCCTTGACATCACCTCAAGAAGAAGTTTAAGGAAACTTTAAACGTTAGATTTTAAGGTTGATTAGTTCCTCTTAGAGCACTTAATTCATAATTGAACTATTAGGAGCCTCTTTAAAAATATAATTTGTAAAATTCAATTTCATTTTAGTAATGTGTTGAGAATTGCAAAAGTCAATGGATGGAGATATTTTGTTGTTGAATTAGATTGCAAAGAAGTTATCCAAGCTTGTGTTGCACCAACTTTAGCTCCTTGGAGGAAGAGAGGAATTATGCAAGATATTTCAATTCTACATTCTAGTTTTATTTCATGTAATTTTTCATGTGTTAATCACGTAGCTAACGGTTGTGCATGTTGGGTTGCTACCTGAGGTGTTCATGGAATGAGCTATAGTTTTCTAGTAAATAGACCACTATCCCATTTAGCTAATCTTTTGTTTATGGACTAGCTTTCTTGGCCTCCTGATGTGTAAAGTTTATTCTCAAGTTAATGAAAGTTCTATTTGGGAAAAAAAAAAACCTTAAAAATCTTTAGTATTATTAGTAATAAAGTTAAGGTGGAATTACAATTTAAGAGAAATATGTTTGCATACAAGTTTATACATAAGGGAAATAAATTTTCAGTAATGCAAACTAAGGATATATATTATAAAAGGTGCCACATGTAGTGGACATATGTTTGCCCTTAAGTTCAATTAAAGGATGAATGTTACAAAAACATAGTACATGTAAAGATTGTGTATTTCACAAAGGTGCAAATAAAGGATATATCCAAGACAAAGTTAATGCAATTATAATAAGAAATTATTGGCATCCTTGATGCACACCATATATTGTAAGTAAAATCTATCCTTTGTAACACTTAAAATGCATCTCTATTGCTAATGGAAGCAAATGGTTATCTCTATTGTAACTATGCCAATAAATTTATATAGATGGAGGAATAGAAGATATAAAATGGAATATATGCACAAATCTATCCTTTTATCTTAAGATAATTAGTTAGAGCTTTTCCTAGAGAAATTGGTATTTTTTTTCAATAAAACTTCATCCAACTCTTTAGACCATCTATATTCCTAAGAAAACCATCTCATGTCCCTAAATGTTACATCAATATATATTGCACAACTCTCTTATCAATAAACTTACCACTTTATCTCTCTCCTATTTTACAAAAATTTCTTAACATTTTCTTAAAAAGAATTGTGGGCACTAACAAAATTACTTACCAATCAAAACTAACAAAATAAAATAAACCCACTTATAACGTTGTTCTGTATAGGGGTGGTAAGTAGGCTTAGGCACATAAACTAAGCATACACAAGCTCATACTTAGGCAGCCTAGGCACAAGCACGTGAAAAAATCTAGAAGCCTGAGCACATGAAGCCTGAGCACATAAATCCTAAGCATGCCAGGCATGATTATTAGTTGGGTCGTCCAAGTACAAGCACCTAAGCACGCCAATAACACTTGTAGGCCTTTATTAATTATAAATAATGTAAATTCTTTAATAAAAATGGTATTTTTTAAAATAATAGGTTATTTGAATAAATAAATTATTTAAAAATAAATTATCTAATAAATAATTTCGAATAAATAATAAATTATTCAATGAGTAATAAATTCTTCAATAAATAATAAATTGTTTAATGAATAGCAAAATATTTAATAAATAATAAATTATTCAATGGAAAATAAATTATTTAATAAATAATTAAGGTATTTATTAAAAAGTAGGTTGTTTTAATAAAGAAATTATTTAAATAATAATAAATTATTCAATAAAAATACATTATTTAATAGTAATAAATTACTAAATAAGTTATAATTTTGTATATAAATAATAAATTATTCAATGAGTAATAAATTATCCAATAAATAATAAATTGTTCAATGAATAATAAAATATTTAATAAATAAGAAATTATTCGATGATAAATAAATTATTTAATAAAAATAAATGCACAATAATTTTTTAATAAATTATGTAAATTATTTAGTAAATAGTAAATTATTGAATAAATAAATTATTAACAAATTACTTAATTAGCAAATGTAAATATATAATACAATTAAATCAGTTGTTGCTTTTTTTTTTAAACTATTCACCATAATGTATTCAAATGTTATTTCTTAATGGAAAAATGTATTTTTTTATTTTTATTTTTTCATATATTAAAAGGTTTGATATCACTAAATTTTTTTTTTTTCCTTAAGATTATCCATCTGCAAAGAAAGTGAGTTCAAGGAGATCATCATACAACATTATCATTAACAAAATTTAATTGTACAAGTGAAATTCTAGTCTAGGCAACTAGAATTGACGAAAGGAAAAAAAATCTCCAAAAATCCTACATAAAGGAAAGTCAATCATAATCATCCTCACCCGAGATAATGCCTAGTGCTTCATCCAAATTGCTTGACCCCGTAATGCTATCACTACCAAGAAACCATGTAAATGGATGATCTCCTCGATCACATATCTACGCATCAACCCAATCCTTTAAGCATACGTAAGATTCAACAATTTCCAAATACATCGAAAGTCATGAAGGATTAAGGAGTCACCCACCCAAATTGAAAGGCAACTCAAAAGAGACTATTGAAGCCAGAGTTGCTAGAACATCACGAACCACTAGGGAAAGGATTGGCATCATGTATGCCTTATTAGACCACTAAGAGAGAACATCATAATCTTCCTCTTTCATTTCCACCCATCGTTGTACCTCGTAAACTAACAACTCTCCAAATTTACTACCAAAATCAAAGGTGCACCCTGAATCTCTAATGCTTCTTACAATTTGTTTGCTTCGCTTTCCGGGAACATAATTATTGGGTCATGCTGGTTGGGGTAAATTATGCAACCTTTGCCTATGAAAGACATACAAAGTTTTGAGCATGATTTATGCTTTTGAAACGAACGTAGCTACATGATACTCAGCATTTTGAACCCCCGACACAATATAACTCTTCAAGGAGACCACAAGAGGAAGAAAATTTATACCTTGAATCCAATATAGTAGCTACATAGAAGAGGTAAGGAAATGGTACGAAATAATCCTTGAGTCTTGGAACCATACCTTGAATAGTAGAGCACAGGATGGGAAATCCTCAGTGTTGTTACAATATGTCTAAAATGTCAACTAAGTTAGAGAGAATAAGATTGCTCATCAAGTAATACGAGCCGGATAGTTTTTTTGTTGCCATCAAGAAAGCCTTCAAGAGTGCCTTCATCCTCCTACATAACTTCCAATCATGTTCTACCATCGAACCTAAGGTGATATCAAGATTGGTAATTATCATATAGTTATTGATAGGGATCACAGACAAATCATACTCTCTCAAGCTCGATAATGGACATATAATAACTTGGCAGCATTTTATGCATTTTCGATAAATAACAAGTTATATATTTAAAATTTATAATTTTTATATTTTTTTTATTTTATTGCTTATTTTCTTAAATTCGAACTTACGGGATCATTTTTACTAATATTTTTGGCTTTTCTTATAATTTAAGCTTGATTGGATCTCTCAGCCAATCAAAGACTTCGTTTCTCAGGAGATCCGTGCAGCGGAAGATCCTGAATTTGAAACTTTCTACACCAAAAATATTCTCTTAAACGAAGGTATTCGTGCTTGGATGGCGGCTCAAGATCAGCCTCATGAAAACCTTATATTCCCTGAGGAGGTTCTACCCCGTGGAAACGCTCTTTAATGGAACTTTAGCTTTAGCTGGTCGTGACCAAGAAACCACCGGTTTCGCTTGGTGGGCACGTAGGTTCAAAGCCAGACCAACTACTCCAAGAGCACTCATCCATAAACCGGTTACTGGTACAAATAACATAAAGAAATGTAACCAACGTTTATTGGAAAAAGCACCTAAGTAACTGATTGTAGGGCTTACAGCTGGGTAGGTTGTGGTTGTTTGATATGAGAATTATACATGACGACTACAAGAACATGTATATGTTCAAGAAGGATGACTGGAAAATCACACTGAATCTAATGCTGCCAAGAAAAGTTAATAAGTTGCAAACAAAACTTGCTCGCGGATTGAAGAAAGCTCTAGTGATAAGTAGAACCGAGCTCCAAGAGGCCATCAATGTTGATGAGCTCACCCTATTATTAGTTAGGCGACTATTGGAAATGAAGGAGCAGGGAGAGCTTCCCCATAAGGTCAAGGAGTTGTTAGATGAATATACCGACCTATTCCCAGAACAGTTACTTGAGGATTTGCCTCCAACTCGAGGCATATAGCACTACATTGACTTAATACCCAATGTTGCACTGCCGTATAAGCTAGCTTATTGAATAAATCCTAAGCAAGCTTCTGAGTTCCAGTGTCAAGTCAATAAGTTACTAAAGAGAGGCTATGTAAAAGAAAGTCTCGGCCCTTATACCGTAACTATGCTTCTAGTGCCGAAAAAGGGTATAAATAGCTAAGCTTTGTGTAGATAGCCGAGCTGTGAACAAGATCACGATCAAATACAAGTATCCGATCCCAAAGTTAGAAGACATGTTAATGAACTCAATGGAGCTAAGATTTTCAACAAGATTAATCTTAAATCTGGCTACCATCAAATTCGCATGAGGCTAGAAGACAAGTGAAAAACTGTATTCAAGACTTGACATAGACTTTACAAATGGATGGTCATACCCTTCGGCTTGTTAAATGCCTAGAGCACTTTCATGAGAGTAATGAACCATGTGTTGAGACATCTCATAGAGAAGTGTATTATAGTATACTTTAAAGATATCTTGGTTTACAGCACCAATATGCTGAGTCACTTTAAACATCTCAAAGTAGTTTTGGATATCCTCCGTGCCAAGAAACTATTCAGCAATTTAAAGAAATGTTGCTTTTGCCAGGAGGAAATGGTATTCTTAAGCTATATAGTCAGTGAAGGAAGCTTACGAGTCGATGATGAAAACATCCAAGCAATTATCGAGTGGCTGACTCCTATGAATTGTGCCAACATAAGAAGTTTCCACGAACTAGCTTCATTTTACAGAAGAATCTTAAGGAATTTTAGCACCTTCGCCGTACCACTTACCAAGTCAATAAAGAAGAACACCAACTTCTGATAAGGAGAAAAGGAGGAGAGGAGTTTTGCTAAGATAAAAGAAAGATTGACCTCCACCCTTATGTTGATACTACCTTACTTCGACAAAATTTTTAAGCTAGAATGTGATATGTTAGGCATTAGAATAAGCGGTGTCCTAATATAAGAAGGTCAACCAATTGCCATCCACAGTAAAAAGCTCCAAGGACCCCAGTTAAATTATTCCGTGTATAACAAAGAACTTTTGGCACTAATCCAAGCACTACAAGTATAGCAGCATTATTTACTGCTAAGAGAATTTGTCATACACACTGACCATGAATCGCTAAGATACCTCCAAAGTTAGACCAAGTTGTCAAAGCGGTAGGCAAGATGGGTTAAAGTCCTTAAAAGATTCAATTTGTTATAAAGTACAAGTAGGAAAAGAAAAATGTAGTTGTAGATGCTCTTTCAAGGAGATATGTGCTTCTATTAGAGCTGTAGAGCAGACTATTTGGGTTTGCAAGTATCAAAGAATAATACTCCGAAAACCCACACTTTAGACCCATAATTTCACAGTATGTCGATGGGAGGACAATGGACAAGTATCATGTAAACGATGACCACTTGTTCCGAGGTAGAAAATTATGCGTGCCAATTTGTTCATTGAGGGAGTTACTACTTAGGGAAGCCCACAGTGGACAACTCTCTAAGTATTTTGGAGAAACAAGGACCTATAAACTGTTAAATAACCGATTCTTTTGGCTGAAAATGAGGAGAGAGATATACTGAGTTGTCGAAAGCTGTGCCATGTACAAGAAAGCGCTAAGCCAAGCAAGTGAGAGCAATGCCCCTACTTGTTCCAATGAGACCATGGATTAAATTGAGAATGGACTCATGCAAATCATAATCAAGAACAGACAAGGCCGGTTGCTAAATGGATTTGAGCTTACAGAAAGTTCAAGAAGAGTAAATGGGGAAAGGTATGACAGTGTGAAAGCAAAGGATGAAAACAGTAAATAAAACCCACAAACAGTTCCAGAAGATATGATACACCAATGGAACTTCCAAGGACTCACGGCACAATTCGATGTAACGCACGAATTGGTCCAATGAGGTTACTCGCCACCTAACCTCACTTAAGGGAAAGAATAAGAGTAATGCCGAAAGTAAACAACAGTGTTTACATAGGGAAGAAGGTACTCAAAAGTGTATTGAAGATTATCTGATCTCTTATAACTACAAGTACAAGGGTATTTATACTCGCAAACTAGGGCAACTTGCCCAAAAGAGAAAAGACAAAAAAGATATTTCCTAAAGCGGTTCTATACATGTTATAAAGGGGCAAAAATGAATATATAAAGAAAATAATCATTAGTGCTACAGATTCTACATATGACACTACATACGTGGCGATGCAACATTAGCGAAGTCGTTAGGAAATGTGGACAAAAAAGTACGGACAGATGGGCTTGTCCAAGTAAAGATAGCTTAATCGACCCAGATTCTCTCTCTGGACTTCTCGAAAATGATGATGCTAAATGGTTAGATGGCTCGACACTAGAAAGCACTCATCTACTCGGCAAACCATGGAATAATGGACTATCTTACGGTACGACATTAAAGGTGACTCAGTAAGAAAATACTCGGCCTCGGCAGGAGTTGATTGAAACATAAGAATTCAACGTACCAGCCTCTTTAGTCCTTAGGCTCAGCTATGAGTCAGGGATCCCATAGCTTGATCCCCATCATGGACTTTGTTTTCCAACTACTACAAACAATCTGAGGCAAAGATTCTGTAATGGTCGTTGTAGATAGGTTCAGTAAGATGGCATACTTCATGCCCTGCACGAAAACTAACGATGCTTTGCCTATTGCTTCGCTCTTCTTGCAGGAGATTGTACGGATACACAACATGCCGAGAAGTGTAGTCTTTGACAAAGACCCAAAGTTCTTGAGCCATTTCTAGAGCACCTTATGGCATCGATTAGGAACCAAATTACTCTTTAGTACCTCTTGTCACCCCCAAACTGACGGCCAAATAAAGGTAGTTAATCGTACTTTAGGGTCACTACTCGAAACTATAGTAGCAAGAACTTGGTTGATTAGGACGTCTACCTGCGAGTAGTCAAGTTCACCTACAATTGAACAGTACATGACACCACTAAGCAAACTCCCTTTGAGGTAGTCGATGGGTTCAATCTTGAGTTACCGCTCGACTGCGCCCTTTTACCAGTACCCGCGCAAGAAGACCCTGACTCATCAACCAGAGCACAATACCTTTAGCACATCTATGACATGGTCATTCGACACATCGATCAAGCTGCTAGAAGAATACGAGAAAAGACTAAGAGTAAAGCAGCTAACCAATTTCAATTAAGAGACTTAGTGTGGCTTCACCTCAGCAAAGAACAATTCCCAAGCAAGAGAAAGAACAAATTATCTGCAAGAATGAAAAGGACCTTCCAAAATTCTTCAGAAAATCAATGATAATGCCTACAGATTGGAATTGCTCGAGGATTATGGGGTTTTTGATGCCTTTAACATTGCCTACCTCAATCCGTATCACCCTGATAGAGAACTAAGTGATCACCATTTGGATTTAACCCCAAATCCAAAACATTTCGGAGGGAATGATAGAAATCAGGCTACCGGACCTCTGACGCATAGCTGAGCTTGAGGACTAGAGGGACTGGCATGATGAATCATTCTGTTCTAACCGACCCTTACCAAAGCTGTATACTTCCTTGCCAAGTCACCCTTCATGCCGAGCCATATGACTGCCTATCTTTCTGTAGTGTACTGAATTGAAGATTACTCACTAACTCCCAAGCCAACCAATTACTTAGCAACTTTCTTACAAGAAGCCAAGAAAGAAAAACTCCAGACTAACTAAGTCATCCCTGCTCAAACAAGCCATCTACCTATACTTTTTGTCTACATCTTATAACAACCCCGCCAACGTGACATCGCTACGTATACAGTATCATGTGCAAAATCCGTTGTACCAATTATTGTTTTTCTTGTATATTTTTTTTTTTATCCTTTTGTATCTTATACATCACTTCCTTAGGAAATGCCTTTTTGTCTTTTCCTTTTTAGGCAAGTTTCCCTAACTTATGGGTATAAATACCCTTGTACTTGTAGCAATAAAGAAGATTTACAATTAATATACACTTGAATACTTTCTTCCTTACGAAAACACAGTTTGTTTACTCCCGGCATCACTCTTATTCTTTCTCTTAAGCAAGGTTAGGTGATGAGTAACCTCACTAGACCAATTTATGTGTCATATTGAATTATGCCATGAATTGTCGAAAGTTCTATTAGTGCATCATATTCTCTAGAGCTATTAATGGTTTTGCTTACTACTTCATTCATCATTTTTTCCTTTTTCACACTTTCCCCATTACCCCTTTTCGAGCTTTCTGCAAACTTGGACCCACTCAGCGACCAACCTTATCTGTTCTTAGTTATAGTTTGCAATAATCGAGGTTGTCAATAGGATCATAAGAACTTTGCTTTGGGTTACTGTTGGTTGAAATCTGGGTAATTGGGATCTATGCCTACCTATAATTAAGTTTGCCAACAACAAAACTGCCCACAATGTCACGAACATGTCACCCTTTTGAGGCCGCTTATGAGTTCAAACCTAAGCTCCTATTGGGCCAAATACCCCTTCTAAGCCCAGCAAATGATTAATCAATCATATAAAGAATTAAGCCCATTAAAGCTATGCACCAGAAGGTCATAAAGCATTTAAGCCAAGCTACTGCCAAGCTTGAGAGGCAAAGCCAACGACAAAAGAGCAAGGAATTCTAGGTTAGTGATTTAGTTTGAATCCACCTTAATAAGGAACAATTCCGAAACTTAAGGAAGGGCAACTTATCTCCCAAAGCCAATGGACCATTCAAAGTGCTTGAAAAAATCAATCACAATGCCTACAAGATTGAACTAGCTAAAGAGTATGAAGCTTCAAACTCTTTCAACATTGCTGACCTCCACCATATACTCCTGCAAACAAGCAATATGGAGTTGAGCTAGATTTGATCTCAAATCTCAAACAGCTCGAAGGGGGATGATAGGGATTACAGACCAATCAAGCATTCTCGAGCTCGAGGACTCACTCATTTAGTTTATCGAGCTGTCCAAGAGGAGTTGAACTTAGAAGAGCAATGCACTCCCTAGTCCGACTTATCAAGTTAATTTGCTCTCCACTTCATCCGAGAAGCTGCTAAGGTAACCGACTCGTATGTCAAACTAACCCCTCCATAATACATCTATCCCATGCAAGTATTAAACTAGTATGCTACCGACTTAATAAATGATGAGGTTGAGCTGACCCCTTATCCCAAGCCAACCACCCAAGGCTAATTTGATAGCAAGCCCCTCCTGAACCAATTCTTCCCAACCCTGAACATCTGAGCTATCGAACTGCCAACCCGACCTGATTTGTTCAAAACTTACTCTACTCAACCAGCAGCATCATTGGCGCCATAGTATGGACAACTAATACAAACTCTATTTTTCCTAACATCCGTACTGTCGTTTTTTCTATCATTGAATATTCTTTTTGCTCGTTTACAACTTTACCCTTGTAAATTATTCCTTTTCTTTTACCTTGTAGAAATCTTTTTTGAAATTTACACTAACCTAGGACTTACCTTAATTGTGCCATATAAATACTTATAAACTGCAATAGCCACAACAATTAATACAATTGATATTCAGACATATTCTCGTAAGCTAAGTGTTTTCTACTTACTCTCATTAAGTTTTATCTGATCCTCCATGAGTGTAGATTAGTAAAGAGTTTCCTTCAATTACACTTGTACGTTGTATCAAATGCAATTAGAGTTTATATGAGGCGTTAGTGCATCGCATCCATTATCGATGCACGAAGATCCCTATGCAACCTTCGACTATCACTTACCCTTCAGATCGTCTTGAGGTTCAGACCCATCCCCTAGGTTCATGAGATACCAAACATTGTGTGTTCATCCACATCGGACCTGCATCAATTATAGAATGTTGACAAACTAACTCTCATCTTGTATGCATGTGAAAGTATCTTATAAGTCAAATTTCACCTCATTGTGCCATTAGCCCCAACGGTTACATGGCTTCTTTCATCTATAAATAGACGGTGACTCCTCCATTCACCCTTACATCTTTACTACTTCCTCCATCTTAATTTCTTCCACATAGTTACTCTCTCCTAAACCACTCTACTTTATTTTTGAAACATTTTATTCTACCTAAAGATTCACTATGGAAGGCTCATCACATTATCGCACCACCCAATCTCAAACAAAATCTAAGGGTAAGTACCTTTAGGCTCACTTATCTACTCCACCACCCCCTTTGAGCAGTCTAACCAAGGCTTACTCTAAGCAGTCCGGCCAAAGCTTACTCCAAGCCAAGCATCTTATTACTACCCCTCCCTCCCCCCTTCCCTAAATTTTTTATGGATAGATTCCACACTCAGAATGTTCTCCCCACCCAATAATATAACTTTGAAGAGCTCCATAAAATCTATTACTTCCGAGGTGCTCTTAAAACTATGAGTTTTCTAAGATTAGTAGAGTTGGAGAGCGGGGCATATGTCGATTTGTTTCATGTGTTTATTCCAACGCAACCTCTAGTGTCATCTATCCCAATGATGACATGCTACCCTAGCATGAAACGAATCGGGATGCTAGCTTCCTCACCACTTTCATATTCAGCTAAGTCCTATAAATCACACCAGACTTCATCAATGATTTATCTAATTAGCCTAATGCGAATGCCATACATATGCTAGCAAATTAGGATATGTTAATAGTATTCTTACATTTTTTTAGCAATTGATATGTCCAAATGAGATGCAGGCCTAATATTTAAAACATCTTACCATTGGCAATCTTCTACTACATACCAAAATCCTACACCACATAATCACCAATTCCATTGCCCCTGATCAACCACTAATTTCTTCAGGGAAGAAGATCTTTTCCTACTTTTCTACATGGTAGAAAGAAGATTAGTCAACAGTATCCATTTTGTTAATAGCTAATTCCTTCGTACGCTCTCATGAAGAGACAAGCATTTAAGTTATGGCCGACCCATCAAGTTTATTCTTCTCTCCAATGAGTTCAGCTTAGACGATTGTGTACTACACATTACAAAGTCTATCTTCAACCTAGCAAAGGTAAAAAATAAACTACACTTCTATTGTGATGAGGAAACTAGTCAATAGATAAGGCAGGGCTAACAGCAACAACATGCAGGTAGGGGTGAAGGCCAAGGGAGACAACTAGATATCGACAATTATGACCTTGTTCCATAGGGTCAAGATCAGGAGGTAAGAGACCAAGGACGACAGAAGCAACAATAGGACCCCGGACCATTCACCATGGAAGAATTATTCTGTCAATTCAAAACAATAATGACTAACCAACAATAATTGATGGGAATCTTCATGGAGATTCAAGGAGGTGTACGAAACATTGAAAATCAAGTAATAACTATAAAGAAGGACATTACTAATATTCAAGCCGAACAAAGTAAGCAACATAATCAGATAGATGAGATGTGGGCTCGGCAACAAGCATATTTCGATTGATGAGGCTTTCAGTACTTACACACGTCCCCTCCGCTTAGTTCTAAGGGTGGTTAAGCATCAGATTCTCCATTCCCATCATTCAATAAAATTTAGGATTGCTTTTTCCTTTATGTATGTTCTCTTTCTTTTTTTCTTTTTCTTTTTCTTTTCTCATTTTCTATGTAATAAATAAAGTTATTGTTTGTTAATGGAAATTCATTCTTTGTTTGTTAATAGTCAATTGTTTTCCTTATTTATTCTTTAATAGATGGAATTATATGTATATAATATAAAATCAATAAAATTATTATATCATATCTTATCTGCACATTCATGCATATATATCTATAATATATAAGTACCTATGAATACATATTTTGTACTCACGTATTTATTTTCATATATTTATACAAATTTCTACTTATATAATTTTGTGTACATATGTATGTGTTTTACATACATAAGTACACATATATATTTTTTGGAATTATACATTTCATAAGTATATATTTTGTATGTATCTATGTATAAATTTGTCCATACATAGTTCCAAGAATACATGTAAGTGTTTTCATAGAGGTCTATACATATGTATATACATACATGAATACGTCTACATATTATATATTAATAAACACATCTATCCATATATACATTCATGCACATATGCAATTATATATTCAATGTATACTTTTTTTACTTTATCTTAACATACTCATTTAAGAATATCCAATATATATATTTATACGTACGTAAAAATGTTTCAAGTAAAAAACTTGTATATGTAATTATTTTTTTCGTATTATATTTACTTATTAAATTACTTAATAATCTCCATAATTTACCATATAAATACTTACGAATAGTAAATACACACGATCTATGCTCGAGGTTGAAAAATTTTTAAATATATAATACTAAGAATCATCTCAAATACCCACAAATATTTTTAAAAAAGGTATTTTTGGCATTATATTTAGAGCCTAATTACAAGCACAAGAGCCAACATGCGAATAAACGGGTAATATGCTAAGCACAAGTAAGCAAAATCTAGGTACGCAAACATAACGGGCTCGATACGTGAAAAAGCATGAGCACGCAAATTTTAGCACATAAAGGTATACGGGACGCCTAATTACTACCCCTAGTTCTGTAAGATAAAGGTTTCTACAATATTAACACACCACATAAATCAATGAA
Source organism: Lumnitzera racemosa (assembly GCA_024138005.1). Lineage (NCBI taxonomy): Eukaryota > Viridiplantae > Streptophyta > Magnoliopsida > Myrtales > Combretaceae > Lumnitzera > Lumnitzera racemosa. The sequence goes on from JAMXBC010000003.1 coordinate 3,931,547, forward strand.
TAATGTACAAATGCTAATATAATTTTAATATGCAAAAATATAATTGTTACTTTCTCTAAAAATAAAATAGGTACCTTTATTATTAAGTGTCAAAATCTTATTGATGTTTACACTTCACTCATTGATTCACTTAATATATTAGTATCATTAAATCTTTTTTTATTTTAACAAACGTAGCTTGCGTTCCAACTAACTTCACTTTAGTTGCCTATGCTTATAATACATAGGAAGTGTCGAGCATCGAGGATGGTCTTAGGCGGTAAGAGTTTCATATTTATGCACTTACTTTTTCTTTTTTTTTAATAAGTAGTGAGGTTTTCACGCAAATTAGTGAAAATAATCCTTTTATTATTATTATTATCTATATTATTAAAGCGAAAGAGGGAGATTTGATGTCTTTTTTAATTTTCCTAAATGCCCTTAAAAATATTATTATTTCTATATTTTACTCTATGAAATTTTACAATAATCATAAAATTATATCATTTGGTCAATGCTATAAGCCAATTACCTTTAAAAATGGTTACTTCTATACATAATATCTTTTTCATTTATTACCATTACTATATTTATAGTGTTATTATTACTATGAATTGTTATAATAATTCCATTTATTAACTTTAAATTTATATATCTTAAAGAAATGAACTCCCACCAAATTTATAATTTTTCCTCATTTTTACACCTTAATTTACTTAAATTCCTCATCCATAGTGACCAACATAATGTAAGAAAAGTAAAAATTATCACATTGAAAAAAATAGATAAATTATTTTTTTTATAATGAGATAACTGGTTTATATTCAACAATTTATATATTTTCCGGTTACATTCATATAGAAGATTTAAGTCATAAACTTTCATACCATCTAAATTCACCATATTAATATTTCTTTCTTTAATACAACTTTTTATTAATTCATTTTTATTTTCAATTTTTCAAGTTATTAAGATATGGTTTATTGCATCCAATGTCCAAATAGTTCCAAAATTTCTTCTTCTTTTTTTCCCTTAAAAAGCTAAAGGAGGTATACACACTATTTCATACTCATTTATTTTAATAATCAAGTGACAAAATAAAATAAAATATATTAAATTTATTGTATCATTTTTTTATTATTATTATTGATACTTGCATCGTTTGTGATATACTAGTTAACACGTAGACAAATGATGTATGCAATTTTTGAATGCCCAACTTGCGTAGGGATCTGAAGATTAATTACTTCAGTTTTACACCACTCTACGACTCGAAATTAATACCATTTCATAGGAAAACCGAACCACTGGGAAAATATGCGCGTACATAGCAAAATGAAATTACAAAAACATTCAAAATGACATAAAGCTATTATGCCATAATTTATATGTCAAAGCCCTATATATAGGGTGTCTAAATATTTGGCTTTTTACATTATATGGACTCAATATATTTTTCTTTATATGCGTCCGCGGTGCATGGTTAATGTTCATATTATGACAACTGATAAGTTTATATTATATATTGTGAGAGGGGTTGCTGTGATTAGCTAATGAAGTGTGATAATTTTGTCCATCGATTGATATGATAATGCATGTATGGATGCTGCAAGAAATGGGTAAACTCAATATCTAGTATATATGTGTGGAAATGGATTAAAATTTGTATTCTTACACGATCTCCATCCATTCTTTATAAGATAGCTAATTTGACCTCTTGGAGAGGCGATTCAGTAAAACTTAGTCATTGCTCTCAAAATAACAATATGCAAAATGTGTAGAAATTAAGAGAATAGCCTCCTATTTAGAGATTTTTGAGGCTGATTTTGACCGTCAAATAATTCCAAGGCAAATAGCAAAGCCATTATGCCATATTCTATATATTTAAGGACGTATATATTGTTATCTTATATGATTCAGAAATGTACATATTTGTTTATATAGATCATTGGTGCAAGTCTGACAGTTACCTTTTGGTGAGTAATATTTAAATATTAATTATTCATATTACTATATGGCATAATAAAAATTATCCGTTACTAACACATTGCGGTTCGGCAGAAATATGTTCCTAAAATTGGGACATTAATAACTGATGAAGGCAAATCTGTCCAAAATAGCAATTCTCCTTTCGTGGATATTTCTGCTTCTAAAAATCGCGAGGTTGCTATCAATAATTATGGCCCTTCTAGAGTTGAATTAGTAGAATTTGAAATTAGCAAGGATACAAAATTAGCTGAAGTTCTGAAAGAGGACTTGGAAATTAAAGATACTGTTTATGTTTCTCCTATTAAGGTAAATGATGTATCTCCTAGAGTTATAATTAGCTGCTTTGGAAGATAATGTCAATGAAATCCGACCTTCTAAAGTTAAAATAGTAGATTTTCAAACTATAAGAAATCTCTCTCTGATTAAGAAAAGGTTAATATCATAATTTACATTTTAACTTTATCACTTTTTATAATTATACATCTGAAATTTCGATTTATCTAATTATATACTTAATTAAAAATTTAATTATTACTATTTATACTTCACTTAACTTAAATTTACATAATTAATCCAGTCAGCTTGATCAATCAATAGGATATCCAACCACAGTCTTAGGGGTTTATGAAATCCCCTCCAATTGACCATCAACCGTCCTCTACAGTCCCAACCTACTTAAAAAATATGGGTTACGAGACCCATTAGCAATTGTGGATGGCCACTCACAACCCTAACGGAAGTTGAATGATATCCTTAAAGTTATCTTGTAACTCCCAAAATCATAGGTAGTCACCCCATTGGCTAACAATACTGATTAAACTAATAATATGAATCGAAACTAAGTATATTGTAGATGGAAACAACTAATTCTTTAATTGATTTTATAATTAGACAAATCAAAATTTTAGATATATAATTATAAAAAATGATAAAATTGAGATATGTATTATGATATTTTACTATCAAGGAAAATGCTGAGGATTATAAGTCTATTGTCTTCCTTATTATTGTAGCTAAATGAATTGAGGAAGATGTTGACTCTCCCAAGAAGGAAATTATTGATTCACATAGCAAATAAGAAAACTATAAATGATGAGGCTGCGGATGAATATGATGGGGAATTTTCGGCCTTCCCGTCTGCACAGAGTGACTTACGAATTATTTGCGAGAGGCTTATGGAAAAAAGTGTCAAGTAGACTCAGAAGTAGAGCAAATAAGAAAGTATTCAAACTAAAATAAAATAAGCATCCTCCTTTTCATCTCTATGAGTATGAGTAGAATTACTCTATTGATCTTTTTCGCTTTAATTGTTTAGTTGCAGTATTACTTTTTAGTTTAGGGTTTTTGCTTTATTTTGATGACGCAAGGTTCATATTCCGTCTCGTTTTTGTATTTCTTTGATTTCATAACGAAATTGGGGCCACTTCCGCTCTACTAGTAAAAAATTAATACGTTAGAATCAATGAAGAGTATATGATCACGGTAGAATAAAATTTATCATTTTGCATAAAATAATATATATATATATATATAAACAGTTGATATATGCAAAGTACATCAATAACATACATAAAACGTGTATCTTTATATATGTGTGTCTGTGTTTGTGCAAAGATAAAGAACATTCTAAATTAATATCACGATATACACAATAATATATATGTTTTGCATATATGCTATGAAACGTAATAAATATGTTGAAGCACATAAAGAGAACGTATTAATGGACAAGCAAAGTCATATTAAATAACGATACTTAAATCCTGTAGTAACCTAAGAAGTCAGTTCATGAGAATGAATTGAGCCAAAAGCTCCATTATGGAAATAGCCTCTATATTTTTCCCCTAAATAAAAACCTCATTTACGACGTCTTAGGGGTCTTCGGGCATTTTCTTTTATGCTTCAATTCTTCAAACTACTGCTTGGCACATGGGGTTATTCACTTCTTGGCTTCATCATTGAACTTGTTCATACGGTTGTCGCTTTCGACTCGTTGAGGAGTTATACAAGAATTATTCCAGACATGTAACCGTCAATGTGGTATTTGCATCTTAGTGTGTGATATTTTGTTCTTGTAGTCAGTTTGTTGCATCCATGACATGATGTTGATGATTCAAATCCTCTTAGTGATTTTATTGTTCATGGATATTTATGGAGAGAAAATAGATTTTCCCGAACGTCGCTAGATGTTTTGGGATCTAAAAATTCGTTGATAGATGTTGGATGATTATTTATTTTAGTTTCACCAGGTTTCAACAAAATAATTCTACTTTAACTTCAATATTGGAGTCATTAGCACTAGTGAAAATGCATGTGCCTTGCTTCCAAGACATCCAGGGAATGAATCTCTTTGCACTGATCAGCATGCTATATTATTTTCTTTCAGTGTATACATGTACTATTTTCTTTTCCTTTTTTTTTTTTTTTTTTTTTTTTTTGGAGACAACGTCATGCGTTTGGATGGCCTTCTTGAATTTCAAATTGTTTTAGCATAATGGGAATTTCATAAAATAAACTTATCACAATATCATTTTGTAAACTAGTAGCCTGAACTTTAATAAATTTCTTCATTAACATATTATAACACGAAATTGTCGCATTTAAAATTCCAATAAATTCTTTTTTCATCTATTTTCTTTTTTTTTTTTCTCTTTCAGTTTTGGTTTGTATGAATGAATATTCCATAATGGAAAATTGTTTTAACTCTTTGTTGCATATTAGCCATACATACAATTGATTTGATGTGTATGCATTATCATATTCACTTCTTTATTTTATTCAATCGCATACATGAGCTTTTTCTTCCTTTTTCTCTTTCTCTTTTTATTTTAACAAATAGTTACATGTTTGACCATTTTTACGCAGCAAAACTTTTTGTTTGCTTTCCATCTTCAAATAAAATTAAGTTTGTATATGTCATTCTTTAGCCGATAGTCTGGTTGGTAAGATACTTTCTTGCAATAAAGAACAACTAGATTTCACATTCGGAATGCATTTTTTTTTTTTTCTCTCATTTTTCTTTTATTTTGTATTATGTTTAGTCAAAGGCAAACATCGTCATAATCTCCATGATTTTCGATCAACTGCGGTCAACTATTATTCAACGTTTGGTCAAAAATCATTCAACCTTCAAAATCCATCATCGTTCCTCGTTATCCTCCGTTTTAATGATTGTTGACTTGTTCAATCCATTGCAACGTCTATAACTCTTCGCTAATGGCCGTTGACCTCGACAATCGGTTTTCCAAACATATTCACATGCTTAACTGAAATACCCTAAATCAAGGAGTAATATAAAAGGAAAGCAAGTGAATAATATGGAGTTTCAAGTGGTTAAGCAGGGAAGGGAGAAATTAATTTTAGAATATAGCTTTTAAAGGATAATTAACAATTTACTAAATTGGCCATAGTATTCACTTAAGCACTTAAAGGTATTTTAAGAATTCCAAAATCCCTTTGGCTAGGTATCACGTTAGGTTAAGTAATTATTTAGTTCTTATATTTATTTGAATAAGTGTTATTCTCAAAAAAAAAAAAATTCTAAAGTACTAAACTACCCTTTTCTCCAATAAATTCAAGATGGGTGTCTTGATAATTTAAAACCTAGCAAGAATTTTTCTAAAGAAAATCTTCCAATTACCAAATTACCTTAAGTTTCCTAAGACTATTCAAGGGTGATATAGTAAAATGGGTTAATTGAGTGGATAAGAACATTTTAGTACTTTTTGAAAACTTCTAATACTTTCAAGACCTTTCTAGAGACTTCCTCATTCCTTCTCTTTCTTTGTAATTTGTGTGAACCTTAGGAATGTAGAGTCTTTATTTCTACTTCATGTTGGTTCAGTCAATCACCTAGTTGCAAATTCAAAGTCTTAGAAGCTCCTGTACCAAGTTTTCAAGCTAATTTCGGTAAGTAATGCTAAGATCATAGGTCATTTATGTTCATCCTTAGTTTATTTAATATAAGAATAGTGGCTAGTATCTTGTGTTTACTAGGAATTTTGGAAGTTCTGGTGAAGTCGCAAGTGGTCTAGTGATTGATATTGCTTGAGATATGAGATTCGCTATACCAAAGGTGGGTTCCAATTTAGTTTCTTCGAGTTAGGTGCTACACCTTAGATATTTTAGCTAGAATTAGTAGATTTTTTATGTATTGAAAATTTCATGAGTTTATTTGAGCTAAATCAAAGTAAAGTTGGATGCTTGAACTTGTGGGTTTGGCGCAAATCTTGTAAGAGGGAATATGAGTGAATGATTCGTTGATAAAACTGATTAAGTGATATAATCCTGGTTGGAAGATGCTGTTAATTATATTTTGGATGAGAAATGAGATTAAAAGCTTTGGCTGTTGAAATTCTTTCAATTATCATGGGTTCCATATGCACATTGAGTTATTCTACTTAGGTTGTTCAATTGATAATTGATATATATGAATAGTAATATCATCCGTAGAATTGAAATAAATCAACGAAATACATGATTGAGTTACTTGCAATTGTTGCCGTGACTAAAGCTTCGTTTAGGGGTTTGATTTTTATCTTGTTTCATGTTATTAATTTGATAAATGTTGATTCTCTAGAATATTTTTATATCGGAACATAAAACATGGTCTATGAACATGAAGTGTAGTCCTTTTGCCATATTAATACCAACAATGTAATTATATGTCATATCAATATTATTAAAGCCAAAAGTTTTTTAAGTAACGGTCACTTTCAAAAATAAATATTCAGTCTTATTTTATAATATATAAAAATAAAACCAATTCTTATATTGACTATCAATTAATTTAATAAGAATATATTATCAATTATTTCATGAATATATTTCTTTAGAAAAATACAAAAAAAATCCATAATATTTATCTATATAAACGAATCAATCTTTAATCATTCATTTAATCTATTTTAGCCCCTAACATTTTAATAAATTTACAAAAAAGTTTGTCCGTTAGTTTTGCTATTGAGTATAGATAGGTAGCAAAATTTGATTCGTTCAAATAATCAATTTAATTAAATAAACTAACAATATATATTATATAACTAAAATTCATAAAAATAATAAGAAATACAAAAAATGATAAAAAAAAATTCAAAAAAAAATATAAATCTAAAAAATAATAAATGTGTATCATTTAGCAATATATATTTATATATATGTACATATATTAAAATTTAATTTAAATATATTAATATAAGTTAAAAAAATTAAAAAAGAAAAGTAAAAAAATTCACATCCGATCACCCCAGGATTAGAGAGTGGCCAATGACCACTAAAGAGGGTCATGCAATTACCCATAGATAGCCAACAACCTCTAAGGGGAGGGGGTATCTCTCAAACCCCCTACAATAGCCACTGGCCACCCTTAGTATTAAGGTGGTTGGAAAGTAGCTACACTTAATATGGGTCATAACTTATTAGTGGAGGCCACACTAGACTCTCTCTGATATGGGTAGCTACTTAAAATTTAAAAAAAAAAAATTGATTAGAAACCTGATCAAAATTCGCATTTTTTTTTTATTATTACCATTCACCACCTAAGGGAGGCCGCATGACTCAACCCACCCCCTCCCTACACCACCACTACCCCACCCCACCCCCCATGGCCGCCAATAGGTCACGAGACCTACTTTCAAATGTGACCGTTTTCTAACCACCTCAATGTTAAGGGATGGTCAAATTTGATTTATTTTTGTTATTTTATATTAATTTATTTTAAAATAAATATTAATATATATAACTATTATATACATTCTTAAGGGTTTTTTCACTTCTACATAATTTTTTTATATTTTTATTATTATTTTTTATTTAAAAATTATACATTAACAAAATATATACTAATACATATCTAAATTTATTGAAAATTTAATAGAATCTAATAGAAGGATTTATTTAATATGATTTAAAATGATTGAGGATTGAAATAGAGTAAATAAAAAGTTAACAACTGAATCATAAAAACATCTAACATTAGAGTTTTTTTATTTTTTTCTAACCACTTTCTCTCTACACATTATTTCTTTTTCCTGTTATTAGCCATATTGTATATCTACATATATTCCCTACATATTTTTCAATCATATTTTTCAACTTATACTATAATTTTTCTTTTCCAAAATCGAGAACCATTTTCTCTATATGGCAAAAAAAAAAATCACTATAGTTATTTAAATAAAAATTATTATAATTTTATTCATTACATTGGTGAATTTATTTCATCTTATACGTAACATCGGTACGCGTCTCCTTAGTAACATTAAATTACGTAATGGAAATTGATTGTGTTTATACAAGGCTTTTGGATCGAATTGCTTAATTTCGAATATGGTTGCATATAATCTAAAACTTTTAGGACTTAGAGTACATCTTTTTTCAATATTTTTTTTATATCATATTCTTTTCTTCCCTCTCCAACTTTCTATGTATCAAACACATCATACGAGTTAGTTTGCTTTTACTAAACATAAGAATGAAGGTAGGTAGTGCAGTTGCACTAAATTTTTTTGGGAAGAGTTATAATGGAGAGATAAATATTTTAGGATAAATTTAAATAAGGAATTAAAGTTTTGATAAAATTAAATAAAAATCAATTTTTTACAAAATGATTCAAATAAAAGATCAACTTTTCTTAAAATTCACATAAAATATAACATTTTATAAAGTAATTTAAATAATTTCATAGAATGACTATTAAATTATAATCTTATAATAACTATATCCCTTATTTTAACTACTTTATGAAATATTAATATCTCATTTTAACTTTTCTAAACGTTAATCCTCTCACTTTGAATTTACCCTTAAAGTTAATCCTTTCTATTGCATTCCTCCCAATTTTTTTATGTATTGTCTTTTAACATATTAATACAAAGAATTTCAGGACCTATATAAAAATAAATAAATCATATGAGAATCCCATTTTTCCATATATAAAAAAAAAAAAAAAAACCGATAACATACATATTTTTTATGCATAGAACCATTCCTTTTCTTCTTCGCGTAATTGGAACATGGAATACGAAAACATAAAATAAGGGAAAACAGAATAGCTATTTTCCACCAAGTAAACAGGGTTAGACCAATGGTCTTGGACTACATCATAGAAGACGCGGGTGCTAAAAATTGTAAAAGGACTAACTAAATTAATAAATATAGATTCTCCTGAAAAAAAAATACAGCTTTTATAATAAATAATTTCTGTTTATATTCTTTTTTTTATTTCATACAACTTCCCAAATAACTTTTCTACTCTAAAAAATATAAAAGTAGAACACAAACCCCTTGGAAAAATAATTATATTGCATAACCACTTTTGAATTGCAGTAAATCATATTGATCCATAATAAATAAAATTCACTAACAGTAAATAGATATTGTTTATAGCATCCACAATAATATATATATATATCGATAATCTCATTTTCATTGTCCACGGTTTGTTTTTACCGTAAATCAACCTTATTTATTATAAATTAAGATAATTGATTAAATTTAAAAATGACTGTACTTAATAATCACTTGTGAGTGACAATACCGTAAAATTCTCAATAGTTTGGGCGATGTTGAAATTTCATTTTTTTTCAAATGTATAAGCTCTCAAATCAAAAGGTAAAATTATTCTAACATAATAGTATTACTACAGAATTTCTACCAAGATAGAGTAAAATTTGAATACTCTTATAATTAGAAAAAATAATAATAATAATAATAATAATAATAAAGCTCTCTAATCATGCTATTGCCAATTGTATACTTTTGCACTTGTTCTGGTTTCATTCGAATTTCTGCTTTTTAAATTAAAAGGTCTGATGTGACACAAACTCCGCTAGATCTCCATCGTATGAATTTCTGCATACACGATTTAGCTCTGTATTTTATGAATGTAGAAGATACGATTTTATAAAATTTTTCAAATGGAGAACTCCATATCATTTGCTTAATGTCGCGTCCTTTTCTACTAAAGACGTGATGAATAATTCGACCCATTTAACTTGGCAAAAAAATCAAAATAAATTTTAGCTTTATAGCTTCATGAGAATGTTATTGGAATAAGTCATCAAATAGCGAGTTGAAAATATTTTTCAGTTTAGTCCGTTAGATCAATCTATGAATTAATCACCATCGTCAGATTTATAGCATTAGATCTTTTTCTTCAAATCTCTATTGTCAAATCTTTTCAACTCACCAAATAATAACTTTATCCTAATAATTTTCCTAGTTTCACCTCCAGAATAATTCTTTCGTTAAAAAGAAAAAAGAAAAAACATTATGCCAATAATCTTTCTACATAAGTTGTTATTGACCAATAATTATTTTAAAAAGAAAAAAAGAAAAAAAATTGACCGACATGTTAACTAAAAGATTATGGTCAATTGGATTGAATATTCCAACTCACTCTTCTTCAGTTCTTCGATGTGACATGAGAATGAAAGGGACCTATAAATCAAGTTCTATTTATAGTAGCTAGCATCATTTATTTTGCGTTTCTAACCCAAGGCAGATCTTACAAAATATCAAACAAGGATAAAGACACCCCTCTTTATCAGGTGACTCCTCCATAACTACCACCAGGCGCCGTTGAATAAATGAAACCAAGATAAATTTGATCCCATTAAATGCCAATTTTTACATGGGTCCATTGTATTTAAAAGGCTCCGGTTAATATGCTACCAAAGGAAGGAAGATTTTGCAGCATGATCACTTAAGTCATTCTATGGCGCATTTACTTTTTAGTTATAATAAATTATTTTGAATTCCAATAAATAAAATCCATTAACGATTAAAATGAAACTGTTAACATTAAAAGTGAAAATATCCGGCAACTTTTAACAAAAAAATTTCAACAGTTTCTATATGGAGGCTATTGAAAGTTTCTTTTACTATTATTCGGTGTAATTTATTGTGGCTAAAAAACGACTGCATCATATAATCATATTTGAATAATTGCATTTATTATTTATCGTCTTCATCAAATATTAGAGTTAAGATTAGACTTGAATCTTGAGAAATGTGGCCTTTGAAAACTTGTAAAAATATACTAAAGTTTAGTCCAGTAAGATCGCTTCAATGCTTAAACCAAATTCTTAATAAATTATCAAAATAACAGCTATATCAATAAAGGTGATCATACCTGAAATCTTATTTCCTATTTATAGATTACGAGATCACAGTATTTTAAAATAGATATGTATAACATCACCGTATCTAAAATATGATCTTACTTATATAGATAAACTAAACGTTTTTAGTTAAATAGATACTAATTATCTAAAAGTCAAAATCTATTTTTACTAAAGATTTACCCGTCTTTGTATATGGTCGGACTTGAGCTACGAGAGTGAAGTTTACATGAGCTAGGACGAGCTCACATCAGTAGAATCATGAGCCTTGGTTGGAGATAGCCGCATGGAGTGCAGAACTCCCTTATAGGTATCAGGGCAATGTCACAAGACAGGTCAGGTTGAGTTAAGTAGGTCGACTTGCCAAGAGGAATAGAGTGTAGAACATTGGAGAGTTAACAGGTCCAACGTGGGAGCAAGTCGAGATGAGAACTTATATCTAAACTGTGATCAAGTCGAATCCATCGAGTTCATAAGTCAGATGCTCGTCAAAATGGACCTTTCCCGATCGCCTAAAAGCAAGAGTGAGGTGGGTCTAAGTGCAACATTGCGTATCTGTACCATCGTAGAATTTCCAGTCTCATTTTCTCTTTAACTATTAATAAATGTAAATGAAATACCAAATTAAGTATGATGGACTTTACTCTGCATTTATATTGCTCAGCTTCTCAGCAGTATCATTTCACCTTGAAGAGCCAAACCGAGCTGATAAATTAAATTCAAAACTGACACCTGCAATGCCGAGTGCCACTCGTCAGTCATTTACTCTTCTCAGTGAACCACCACCAGCTTCTTAAATTATCAAACACTAAAGCGCCTTGCTACACAAATGTCTTTTTCACCAATTTAAATTGAATGATTAAATGACCAAAGGACCTTACAAGATTAGAAAAAAAAAAAAAAAAAATAGGAACTTAATACTAGGAACATTTATCAAAGGTTAAAAAGAAGAAATTTTCTATATTTTCTTAAGAAATACTCTATTGATTATTTTATAGATACTTATTTTGAAAACTTAAGATTAAATGATAAGTAACGAGCTTTATGGATAAGGAGAATATTAACGAATGACCCAGGTAGATAAAATAAATTGAAAAGTTAGTTTTTAGAAAGCCAAAATACACAAACTTGTCTAATGTGTATATTTTCATATTTATTCAACAAGGCTTTCTAACATATTCATTAAAGCATTTATAGAAATTTTACTTGAAATATTTTTTAATTAAGCTCTAATTTACCAAATAAAAATACAAGAAAAAAAGTATTAGATCCTTTACCAAAGCTTAATTGAAGCTTGCCTTATAAGAGATTAGAGCTCAATATAAACTAAAAAGAGATTTTATTAAGCAAAATTTACTGCTTCATCATGGTTGAAAAGTAGAGGGGCTTAATTCAATAAAATGAAAATTATAGAACTTAGATTGCAGGATGAAAGCTTAAGGGATTAATTGTATATATAATAAGCAAGTTTAAGGAGCTTATTTGAATATTTTGTTAAAACTAGTTCTCCAAGCACACATTAGCATAAATTTCACTTGTTAATCCGTAGTATTAAGGGATTAATTATATAATAAGCAAGTTTTAGGAACTCATTTGTATATTTTGTTAAAACTCAGTTCTCGAAGCAAACATTAGCATAAATTTCACTGACTAATTCATACAATTAAATATTTATAAGTATGATAGTGAATTATATTATTTAAAATTATTGATTTGCATATTTTACGTATCAATCTTTTTTATATTAATTCATCGTTCATCTAAACACGTATCATATTAATACAAATTAATCGTTTTTCTTATTTCAAAGAGTTTATTTTTATTGTATCTGTAAAAAAAATAATAAATAAATAACCGTATTAACGCATTCTACAAGGATCGATGAGTGCCCCGTAGGGTTAGTCCGAGCTTTCCCATATACCTCATCTCACATTCATTCACTAGTCATTCATTTCGCTAACACAGAAAAGAAGACCCAAAAAGCTAACAGCATGGAGGTCATAGACAAAACCATGAAATCTGCCACTCTCAATGGCACAAAAGAGAAGCACAAACTAGAATATGGAATAGAACACAGGATGGTCAACGTTAATGGCATAAACATGCACATTGCCGAAAAGGGTCAAGGCCAAGGCCACCCTGTGGTGTTGCTCATCCATGGTTTTCCAGAATTCTGGTACACTTGGCGCCACCAGATTGTTGCTCTGGCATCTTTAGGGTACCATGCGGTGGCGCCAGACCTCCGAGGTTACGGCAACACCGATGCACCACCCGAGGTCACCAGCTACACATGCCATCACATAGTCGGTGACCTTGTGGCTCTAGTGGAGACTTTGAGGGCAGAGAAGGTTTTCCTAGTGGCCCATGACTGGGGTGCTATGATAGGGTGGTATATGTGCATGTTTAGGCCTGATCTAGTCGAGGCTTATGTGAGTCTAACTGTTCCTTTTAGACCAAGAAACACTAAGATGAAACCGGTTCAACTTATGAGAACTTTCTTGGGAGATGATTACTACATGTGCAGATTTCAGGTACATGGTTGTCGTTGTTGTTGTTTTTTCTTTTTTTATGTTGTCTTTCTGCTTTTGTTAATTATTTGATAACTTGACATTATATGATAAGAAGAGCTTGACTTAGAAAGAAATAGTTATTTTTGGAGACTGAGATCATAGTCAAAGAAAGATCATGGAAAGTGACAAATTATTCTCATGTTGTCATGACTCTATTTGTGTCCTTAAAGCTTTCGTTAAAGACTAGACTGCTTTCAAGGGTTAGAAAAGCATAGAGTCAATGGAAATGGTGGTCCTCTGTATTTGTTTGAAATTTACCCTCTTAGGAAGCAAACATATTGAGATTACTCTTTTCCACAAAGAAAGTGAACAAATTTATCACAAACTAGGGCATTAGGGATATCGGTTCCGGCATGTGATACAAAATTCAATTTAAACTCGGCTAATTAAAAGCAAGCGCGATCTAGAAATAAAATCCAAACTATTATTGACGGTTTTTAGCATTGTTTGTAACCAGAAGAAGAAACTCTTACAGTAATCCAATGATTAATTTTGCGTTCTTTTTTTTTTTTTTGTAGGAAGGTGGAGATATTGAAGCTGAGATTGAAAGAAGTGGCACGAGAAACACCCTACTGAAAATCCTTACCGATCGGAAGCCAGGACCTCCGATGTTGCCTAAAGGACAGGGATTTAACATTAGCTCTGACCTCCAAATGCCGGCTTGGCTTAAGGAGGAAGACATTGCTTTCTACAGCTCCAAATATGAAGAAAAGGGTTTCACTGGAGGCCTCAACTACTACCGAGCTCTGGATTTGTATGTAAACAACGCACCACCGTCTTTGATTTCATTCGACTATTGCAACATGGTTTTTGCCCCCATTTCTCGTGTTTCTTTCACAGAAAACGTTTTCCAGACTTTTTTAGATGAAACGATGAAAGTGAGGTAAAAATATAATGAAATCACCTAAGGGTTCTTAATCAATAATTAAAACTAAAATATAAGAAATATAATAGATGGGAAAATTTACACCACTAAAAGTTGTACATCCCTTCTTCTTCTTTTTTTTTTTTTTTTTTTTGATATGTTAACCAAACGTAAAAAGCAAAATATTTTTCTTACTTCTTTCCTTTACGATTAATTTTCCCTAGTATTTCATCATTTCTTCTTTCTATAGTGGTTTACCAATTATCGATGCACAATTTAAAACAATTTTTTTAAAAAAAAAAAACGAAATTTAATTATAGCGAAAATCTAAGCTATTTCCACGTGAATTTGGAAAAAAAAAAAACTTTTCCATTCACACGTGTATAGTGCTACTATTAACAACATGGAATTAAGTAAATCTTTTAGTGCAAGTAATTTTTCATTTAAAGAAAGCTTTCCTTCCTCAATTGCATGAGATTGATTTCTAATATATGTTTTGATTTTTACTATATGTTTTAGTTCTTTTGTCTTATATTATTAGTATCATAATGTAATTTGAATATAGTTTTGCGTAAAAAGGAAGATGGAAAAATACAAAGTTAGATGAGAAAAGTTTCGTTTTTGGTCCACTGATGGTTAAGACTCGTAAATCGACACTGCAAAATCGATGGGTCCTTAAGTTCACCTTGGAACTGATAGACGGTGGCCCACGAGGTAAATGTAACTATTGGTTGTCAGTAATGATGGTTAATCACCGTGAAAAACGTTAATGTAAAATTGGATCTTTCATTTACTCATCATGTTTGATATAATCTATATGTCCTGTGAAGCAAAGCTTTAGGTAGCATTTGGTTTGCTACTTTCTAAACCATTATGATAAAGTACATTGTCTCGTATCACGGAATATATTTTCTCGGTTTGGGGTGCAGGAATTGGGAGTTAACCGCGCCGTGGACGGGGATGCAAGTGAAAGTGCCGGTGAAGTTCATAGTAGGAGACTTGGACATGACATACACAACCCCAGGAGTGAAGGAGTATGTGCATGGTGGAGGATTCAAGAAGGATGTGCCTCTTTTAGAAGAAATCATTGTGATGGAAAATGTGGGGCATTTCATCAACCAGGAGAAGGCAGAGGAAATCAATGCACATATCTATGACTTCATTAAGAAGTTCTAATCCACTCTTTTTCGCGGTTTAAATAGAAATCTTATGATTCCCAGATAAGAATGTTGTTCTGTTATTTCTAGTGCACTCTTATAATATGTCTCTGTTGTTGCCTGAAGCAGAAACCTAGATGTTCAAAAGCTGCAACAGATTTTCTTATGTCCATAGAAAACTTGGAGCTCCTGTCATTACGAATTAGCTTTGGTTGGCTAGTTTGAAAGGGTCAGAATCTTAAGAATCTCAGTCCTTGCTTTCCCAATCGCAGATCATGTGATTTTAAAAATAGATATTTTAGAATAAAATTACTTAAAATAGCTACTCAGATGTAGGGGGTACATTGTACGTGCCATCCGTATTTCACGTGAAATGAATAAATAAGGGTGGTTATTTCCCTATTCATACGGAGTGAGTATATTTAATGGATTGTATAAAGTTTCATGTCCGAGATATTGTTTGGTCTCTTCGAGTAGAAACATTGTGACATGTCGATATTTACTTACGGAAACAGGAAAGGGATATGTGTGTTTTCACGTAAGATTCATAGAAGAACCTATATCTAATCAATCGAGCAGCATATTTACTTTTTCGAAAACTGTCGGCTTTGATTTGTTAAAATTTAATCCCCTTCCCTAAAGTAGGAAATTGAAAACTAACAAAGTAAAGAAAATTTTCTAGTCTACAAATGTATTGGGATTTTGCAGTCAATGGATTATGTGGACATCACATGTCAGATTATCTTAAAAGCCTCGATCTAATAGCATATGTTATCAAGTAGAGTTATGAAAGGAGGAACGAGCAATCGCAACATCCGTTTTTTTTAATTTTTAAATCTTACAAATGAGCAGGAAGAAACCTTTATTTATAGTTTTCAATGCGCAATCTTGACCATCACTCAAGATAAGCAGTTTACAACATGCATTGGACAAGAAGTTTGGGTTTGACTCTAATCAATTGTTACAAGTTAAACTTGATTCTAACCAAATAAATATAATTCTAACTGCATTAGATTTGGATCGAATGAACACCTCTATATAAAAATAATATCTAGATACATATCAACATTTGAATAACAAAAGCGTGAATGCAAACACACTCAGGATTATTTAAAATAGAGTTATATACACATTTTTTACTGTAAAGTAGAATCAAAGGGACTAGGAGTAGCATCTGAACTGTAAATTTTAGAATGAATTGCACTTAATAGCCATTAACCTGTGAATCACTTGCAATCCACTTACTAAGAGTTCAACTCAATCACAAGAAATCAAACAACAGTGTGGTGTCATCGTATTGCATGCAACAGCCTGAGATCGACCCAGAGATAATATGACTAATCGTGTTTCAATTTAGTTCTTGATCGCCCATTTAATATGATAGTAGAATCCTAGTGCATCATCCTACTGGTGACACAATAATACATAGAGGAACTCCCACCAGCTTAGGCAAAGGAAAAGAGCAGAGACAGGCTATTACCCATTGTCAGTCAAAAATCCTCCAGAAAAAAATACGCATCTCAATAGTTGACATAACTGCAGTATCCTTCATTTGAGTTCAAAATTTAATTAAAAGAAAAAAAAAAAAGGATAAAAATTCAAGCTTACAAAAACATCCACCTCGAATAAGACAGACAGTAAACTCAAACTCTGAATCCTCTACTACTCCTCCTGCCTCTTGCTCTCTCAAATTTTCTACCCTTAGATCGAACATATGGCTTAGTATGACTCTGTGGAACGCCAGGAGCTGGACCAAAGTGTTTCACAGCTTCGCGGGCATTCTTTGGACCTCTTAGAAGAACCTGCAAGTGCACCAACATCATTAGTCACACCATATATTTGTCCCAACTACATACAACAAAGTAAGTTACCCTAAACCATTACACATAGAACCACTCCAATCAGAAGTTCACCAATCAGAAAAAAGGTAGCAAGACAGTAAACCATGCAGAACAATTCTAAAGAAAGCTGCATGTACTTCCAACCTGCATAACAATGTTGAGTTGAACAATATGTGCTAGAAAAACACAGCTAAAATAAAGGCAGCACCGGAGGCAATTTTACCAAACATACAGCAAACTGAATAGCGAAAGCATGGATATAGTGTGCAACTGAAGGAAGAGTGTGCTATATAACCTCATAAAAGATTGTGCAAGTTTCTTCCATATCAGTTTCTCAAAAAAAACAGGTGCACGAAGAGAGCTAATAGGGCAGCCAGGTTTCATCATTTAATCTAGTGAAAAGTTGCTAAATTATGCACATTAATCTAAGAGCAACCTCTTACCGTGTTTTGACCAAGAGGGGCACGAAGAGCAAGCTGATCAAATGTCAAACATTCACCACCGGCCTTCTCGATCCTTGCCCTTGCTGTCTCGGTGAACCTCAGAGCAGTTACCTTCAAGGCTGGAACTTCATATACCCTGATGTCATCGGTCACAGTCCCAACTAGCACAGCAATTTTATCCTCCTAACAGCACAACATACAGCATGACCAAGACCTTTCAGACTAACAAGTTCAGTCACAACAGCTTGATAAAAAAAGGTCATAAGCTCATGCCAATCACAGACCTTTCCTTGCATGTAGCGGATGAGCCTGGAGAGAGACAATGGTGGCTTGTTGACCTTGCTCATGAACAAGCGCTTCAAGATCACAGCATTGAACTTGCTTCCAGTTCTTCGAACAAGGAAGCGGTAGAGCTGTTTAATTTCATTGACCAGATAATAAGTTTTGCATCTAATAACCCCAAACATATGCACATCCATATTCAAAAAATTTACGAATCTTCACATGTCAGAGCCTAATCTTATGACAAATCTTCATATAATGAAGAAATGAGCATAATAAAGCCATAGTCTAGAGGTAAAAAGGGCATTATATGTTTTAGCAACTACACAAAAGGTTTTAAAGAACTCTGTAAAATATTAAGGAATTATATGGTATATGATGAAATAAAGACATGGTAATGAAAAGAAGTGAATGCAGAAGCAGAGTTGGGATGAGAGAAGGTGAAAAAAAATGAAACCGTTAGTTGGAAAAGCATTTCCTTTGTCTTGTTCCAGTAAACATCAAAGAAAAAGGTCTGTTTATAACTTCTCAAATATTTCCACTTACTCATCATAAGTGCTATAAAGTTGGAAAATCTTCCCCTCACTTTTATCCATTTCAACTATCATCTAAAGTAACGAAAGGCACAATTTCCTTCCACTTCCACTCTGAACAAGCATTATGCTGTTTACTACATCAACTTACAAATAAAAAAGCATAACATTGTTTTTCCCGCTTTACTGCCCAATGTTCAGACTAACGGTATTAATAAGCCAAACTGACTGGCAAACTACGTAAACTCACCTCAACATTTACTCTAGTTTAATTCAGTCATTATCTCAAGCTGCTCAAGTAGTTTATCCAACTAAGCTCCAAAGCCCAATCAAGCTCAAGTATATATCAAGCTTTCTCAAGTTTAAGTCAAACACAAGTTCATATAAATTTAATTATAAGGAATATGAAGTTATCTAAATAGTCAACTGGAACTAGAATTGTTAACCACCACCTCAAACCAAACTCAAACTCAACAACTTAAGCTAGATCGATCTTGAGGTTGAATTTTTGAGTCCTGCTCGAGATCCGAGTTAACATGACTCAATTATGTCCATTTATGCCCCGAACCCAGACTGTAATTTTCCATTAAAAATAACAAATGATTTCCCCTGTATAAAAACCACAACTATAAGTCATACACCCCCGAACTATTCATAGAAACTTAACAAGCTCCAGTCTCCTCACAAATAACAAAAAAGGGGCACCACTTTACGATCCCCTATGAGTAAACCTTTTCACTTAAATCTCACTCAGCAACACATTGCAGAACATAATTTCTACCATATCAATCTCAATAAATCTACAAATGATTAACAATTTCGTACTGAAAAGACCAGCAAAACTTTATCTTCCAAAAAAGCATATATATTTATGTGAATGAGAAAGAGAGAGGGGGGAACCTTGACGAGAAGCTTGAGGTAGACATCGTCAGACTTAGGAGCAGTCCTCTTCGTCTTCTTGCTTTTACCTCCTGCTTTCAGATCGATCCCCTGCATTTTACATAATTCGACGTTAATAAAACGACATCAACTTCATTACAGTTTCAGATTCACATAGAGAGAGAGAGGGAGAGAGAGAGAGAGACCATGGCGACGTTGAGCCTGGACTTCTTTGCTTGGACTCTGCGCCGGCGAAACTGGGAGAGTCTGCAACAAAAGGAAGGGCCTAGGGTTTTTAAGTTTGTGTAGTTATAACGGGGTGATGATCCGACCCGATAAGGGTGGGTATCGGGTTTGGACTTTCGGCCACTTAATGAGGCCTATTTGAGCTCAGGCCAAAATTACGTACGTACCATATTTCAAATCTATGCCAAAACAAAATAAAAAATATGGGGTAAAAATGCCAATGTGATGTTGGAATTGTAGGGATTAAATATTAACTTCACAAAGGCATGTTTGACGTGAATGGGATTTACATGTACCTAAAAGGTATGCCGTTCTAAAGTTTCATTTGAATATACATTGAAAAAAAAAGTATAAATTATTGCTTTCATTATATATTTTTCATACATGATAACATATAATTCGACGATACATGAATCGAAGCACCATTTAGGGGTAAAAAAAAGTTTTATAGAGTCAATATCACGGTACTTAAAACGGTGTAAACTAAGGAAAAAAAAATGTGTTTGCATTTGGAGGCAACGAATGATTACATAAAAAGTATTTCAAATGCTTAATGTTATCACTTATTAGCCTACAAGGTTTAGGATTAAGTTTTAAGATTGCGGAAATAATAAATTAATAATAACGTTGCTCTTAGCTTATGTAGCTCTAACCTAAACACATGTATGTTAAAGCATGCCGAGGATAGTGTCATGATTTCGTTAACTTTATTAGACATATTTCACTAAAATGATTAGTAAGTACATTGAGTATTTATTTATAAAAATCATTTAAAAATATGCTTATCACAACTTAAAAAATTAAAGCAAAAGAAAATATTTTGTGTCATTAGGAGCAGGTTAGGTATCAGGATTCGATTCCAATAATAATATATAAAAATAAAAAAAAAACTTTAGGATCTTTAGAACTTAAGGAAACATTAAACCCTATAAGGTTAGGTTTAATAATAAAAACATAAACACTGTATGATTCTTATAGGTTTCTAAGAAACGTTAAACCCTATAAGGACAAGTTCGAATTTTATAAGACTCATCCCAAGCATTGTCAAGTCTACTATCTATACTATTATTACTACTGTTATCCTTATATAGCCACCATCTTATTGCCATTGTTGTTACTACCAACAATTTATTACATGCCATTATCATCATAATAAGGTTATACAGGTGGCAACAAGCCAATAATGTCAATAGCATTATAATGATAGTAGTACTAGTAGTGGTAGTAATAATAGATATTAATATTCAGCTTTCACCTTATAACATTATTCGTCTACTTAACTCACGAGAGGCTAAATTACTTTGTTTTCGGTTGGTGTCAACTGAAGTTCAATTCATTCAATGGGCCTTAAAACCTAACTCGTTAACACGTTCAGTTTAAACTTAGGAAAGTGGTATAAATATTTATGATCCAGTACGATCTCATTACATAACTACCCATTATTTCTATATCTTCGCCATATATTTAATTATAAGATCTCTACGTGTCCCATTATTGGTAACTAACTACAATTTCATATATTCGATTTTCACATATAAATAAGAGGAGGAGGCACTATAAGAACGCTCTTAAGACCCTGAATTTTATATTTATCTTATTTCTCTCAAAATATACTTACTAATTTAAATATCAAAGTAACTATATTAAACTAGCATCGATATAACTTAGTTTTTATGTTTTTGTAGGAACCAGATCCTATCCCGAAATCACTCAACAACAAGAAGTATAAGTAAAATGGTGATAGAATTGAAAAATGTTAACTAATATAAATGTATGATAACATAAATAGAAGAATTATCAAATGATGTACAAGAAACTTATGATGTACTCTTTATCATATCTCTTCTCATTATCATGTACTACGCTGGACACTACATCTTACTTAAAAGTCAATTAACTATTTTATATATTATGACCATTATAACTTAATGATATGGACACTAATCTCTAAATAAGATTAACCAAGTTTGAAGCCCCCATCCCCTGTGTTCTAATATATAATTGGCAAAAAAAAAACTATTTTATGTATTAAATATAAATAAGTCAAATCCAGTTTAACTCTTTTATCTATCTATATTATTTAAGTCTTAAGGGTTTTGTATAGTTGTTTTTAATGTGTTGCCCATCTAAATTACCTATTTAGTCTCAATTTGATATTATTGAACAAAAATAATAATATTGAGATAACTTTTTAAAACTATAATTATTATATTATGGATAAATTTTTCAACTTATTCAGCTACTTTTTCCTCTTAACTCCTTTTTCTCTCTTTTTATTAACTTTTCTCTCTTCCGATAATATCTCTCTCAATAATACTTTTCTTCCTACAATTTTTGTGGATAACTGATAATATAATAATTTTTACTTTTGATTTTTTATCTCTCTTGCACTTTATTCACTTTCCTAACCCCCTTTAAAAAAGAAAAAGAAAAAAAAAACAAAAACAAAAACCCCCTCCCTCCTCAAGCCCCTTTCTTATTATATCTCTTCTTTTATCAATGAATTTCAAAACAGTTTTATTCATTTATAAAGACATAATTATATGTGAAATTCTTTATATATATATAACATCTTTGTTGCAATTAGATATTTTTCTATTGATCTAGAAAAGATTAATATAGATCCATGTAAGGATGATATACTCGACTATATATAAATAAATTCATATTATTACTCAAACTATTGAAAAAATTCATCATTTGATTAAACATATGGTTTTGAAAAGTATTAACACTTAACACTAAAATAAAAAAGTTTTATCTAATTGAGAAAGTTAATAAAACTTCTCAAAACCGATTATTAAAATTGAAAATTTTACAATTTACTAGTAACGAAATGAAAAAAAGGGGTTAATATTATATTTAGTACTTGAATTTTACAAAATTATTCAATTTACTACTTGAACTTTGAAATATTCAATTTACTATCTAGTTATATATTTTGTGGTTATTTATACTATTCAACGTAACTCAATAAGTTTTCGTTTGTTAATGTAAGCCCTAAAGCCAAGCCAACTGAACTTAGAACCTAAAATTTAGAGCGATCGGTTAAAGGATCCGATCAAACCCAAATTATAAACTATTGAGAGAAATATTAATAAAAATGACCTCGTAAACTTGAATTTAAGAAAATAAGTAATAAAACAGGAGACTATAAAATTTTTAAATTCTAAGCATAATAAGTATTAATTACCGAAAATACGAAAAGTGTAATGAAATAACTAATAAATTACTAGAGATAGATTATATGTATACTAAAAATTTTAGAATGACCAAAATAATAGTTAGAAATGTTCACGTGTACACCACATGTATTTACGTGTAGATAAAAATACGCTTATTTACCTAAATTGGCAAAAAACTAAGCAAATAATTAAAGAAAATTATAAAATAATTATAGAAAAATAAAAAAAAATCAGAGGATGATAAACTGAACCAAGATCAGGTTGTGGCAGGTTCAAACCAGAAAAAAAAAATTAACCAATCAAATTTGGACAACCTAAAAGCCAAAAATCAAGGAATTGGGGTAAAGTCTTATCAAATTAATGCAAATTAATTGCTACAATTGTCTATAAATAAGGGAAAAATTTCCAGAAGTCATTTGGTTAGTTTAGGATCTGAAAAAAATTGAAACACTAAAAAAATCGAGAGAAAATAAAAAAAAAAAACTGTGCAGATTAGGCAAGTGAACCAAACGAACCACTCACCACCACCTGGGACCGAACCACCACCACCACCCTACACTAGAACCACTGCCTGGACTGGCCGACAACCTTGGACCGGGCTTGGACTGCCAGAAAGTAGTAGATCGGTTAGTCTCTTAAATGACCTGATTTTAAATAATTTTGTAAAATTAGTTATTTTGCCCAGAAAATTATGAAACTTGTTATTCTGAGGTTTTATTGTATGTAGATTTAGGGAAAAATATCGATTACGTTTAATTAAATCTGTAATTATAGGATCCCTAACAAATTGTTCAAAACCGAGCATGACTAAACCGGAAAATAAATATGCTTAGAGGTGTAGTTTGGAGTTCAAAATTTTTCTGTAGAATGCTCATATGATGTAAAACAGTGCTATGAAGCCATTTTTTTAAAATTAATTTTTGAAATTTTTAAGTTAATTTTTAGCCTTATAATGATGGGAAAATTGGGTGATTTAGGGTTAATTAGGTGATTAGAATGTTAATTACTGATTAGGATATTAATTATATGTTTAAGGATGTTAATCTCTGAAGTGGAACCCTAATCCTAGCTTTTAGGTATTAAGTATGGTTAATTAGGGAAATTAGGTAAGTAATATAAGAAATTAGTAATATGTGATATTGTAAATTAATAAATCTAAAAAAATAAAGTTATTTAAATAATATTATAATAGAAATCAGAAAAATAATAAATCTGAAAATAACAATTAATCTTAAGAAAAAAGTCTCAAAATGTAAGATTTTTACACATCGGGAATAAATCCGATACCGCAATTACGGTTAGCGTATACCAAATAGATTAGAATACCAAATTACGACCCAATAGGATATTTGGACACTCGAGCTTAATGTGATTAATTTCACATTAGGATTTGAGCATATTTCAGGCTTAGAAATCAAAGTTTAAAATCTCATTTAGGATTTGAACACCGAAATAGAGTACACGAATCATTAGGACGTAATGGGCATACACGGACCAAAATGAATTAAAATATAACTTAGAATATGAAACCGTAAATTTTAAGTACTAAAAAGACCTATTTGTATTATAGGACATCTAGAGACAAAATCAGCTTGCGATTAAGGGATCAAGCGATCGAGCAAATTCAAGTAAGTTGGGTTATTGCTTATTGTAATAGAGTACTAGTGTTGTAGTACTCGGAGACTTAGGCTTATATATGATTGTGATTGCAAGTAGTTTACACATGTGTTTGATGTATCTGAATTCGTGCTGAATTTGTATTGTGAGTGATTTTGTGATTGATTGAATTGGTATAAAATTGTTTGAACACCCTAAACGGAATTTAATATCAGTCGACCCTAAATAATTAATAATGTCATGTATTGCAACCCGTTAGGGGATTATAGAATTCTCCAACCAAATACCGACCCCTTCGAAAGGAATAGCGCAGGATTACAAAATCGTCCCTTCTTCATCCTTAGTCGAACTAAGTGACAAGAGAGGAGGTCGCAGCGAGGGTAAAGTCAATGGTTTGAAGGTAGTCGCGGGAGGAGCAAGGTCTCCATTGCACAAGCCTGGGTTTGGTTGTGAGCTGCTGTATAACATGGAAACTCCTCAACCCAGATTGGAGCGGGTAAAATTTATCTGATTTCACAACGGACCGGACTACGTTGTGCGATGACACTTGATTGTTGCATTGCATAAAAATAATTATTTGATAACCCTGTTTGTGCTTGTATGCATTCATGAGTCTCCAATTCAACTTACTGAGCTGTAGTTGCTCATACCCTTATAGATCCTTTTGTAGGTTCTGATTTCTGAACACTTAAAGCACTATGCCGCCCTACAATTATCCAGAGGTTAGTCTGTTGGAAGCCAAGGGTGTGAGGATCAAGTTATTTAGTATAGTGTTTAACTAGAGTGACCATGTAATTAAGAATGAAAGACTGGTAGTTATTCTGTAATCTAGTAAACTGTTATGTGATGTAAAGCTTCCTGAAAAACTCCGTGGACATATATATATATATATATATTATATTATACATGTTATTAGAAATTTGTACTATTTATCATAATTGTAGTTTAATTGTTAATCAGACTGTTTACTTCAAAGTGAGGAGTCGTCGACACCTTGTGTAGGTCACGTCTATGGTAGGCATTGTGAGGCCAGTTACTATCATAGAATGGTTTATACGGCGGGACTGTTACGATAAGCCCCAAAACTAAGCCAATTGACCGTAGGATTGAACTTAGAATATAAGTTTTAGATGATCGGTTAAGGAATCCGATTAAATCCCAAATTATAACTATTGAGAGAAATATTAGTAAAAATGACCCCGTAAACTTGAATTTAAGAAAATAAGTAATAAAATAAGAGAGTATAAAATTTTCAAATTTTAAGCATAATAATTACTAATTACTGAAAAGGCAAAAAGTGTAATCTAATAACTAATAAATTACTAGAGATAGATTATATGTATACTAAAAATAATAGAATGACTTAAATAATATTTAAGAATATTTATTTGTACTATATATGAATTTACATGTAAGTATAAATACGCGTAATTACTTAAAATACGTGAAATTTGCTAAAATAATACTAAATGCTTAAAGAAAATTCATAATTAATTAAGGAAAAATCAAGAAAAATCATGAATCATCCAGAATTGGGTCGTGGCAGCTGGAAAAAATAAGAAAAAATTCGGCTAATTAGAATAAGCCAAAAATCAAGGGATAAGGCAATTGTCTTATCCCATTTAATGCACAATAAATCCCCTAAAACCTTGTAAATAGCAGAAAAAATTAAGGAACTCATTTGGATAGTTAGAAATCAGAAAAAATTAGGGAGAGATGAAAATTGAGAGAAAAATTCGGTTTAGAAAAAAATTAGAAAAATTATGTAATTAGGGCTTTTAAAAGGAACCCACACCAGACGAGGAGCTGGGAGTAGACGGCCACCACCACCACACGGTGGTGGCAGCACCCAGGCCGGACGACAAGGACACGGCGGCCGGTGGTGGCCGGAGCCACCCATATCGGTGAATCCGATTTCTAGCCCAATTTTGTGTAATTTTGTAAAAATAGTAAATATTATTAGAAAATTATGAATTTTGTTATTCTGAAATATTTTTGTATGTAGTTTATAGGAAAAAATATTAGTTTGATGAAAACATGCCCTGTAATATATGGTCCTTAAGAAATCATGCAAAACGGAGCACATTTCGGTTTAAAAATAAATGACCTTAAGAGTGTAGTTTAGAGCTCAATTTTTTTCTATAGGATGCTCATGTGATATATAATAGTGTTATGAAACCATATTTTTTAAAATTAATTTTTGAAATTTTTAAGTTAATTTTTAGCCCTAAAATGATGGAAAAATTAGGTAATTTGGAGTTAATTAAGTAATTAAATTATTAATTACTGACTTAGTAAATAAGTAGATGTTTAGGGATGTTAAAATTTGATGGAGAATGATACTTGTAGCATTTAGCGTGTTAGATGTAATTATTAAGTTAATTATGTAGTAAATAAGTAATATGGAAAAATAGTACATTTTAAGTTAATTTTGTAAATTAGGGTAATTAGGAGTAAAATCTGATTTAGGATGAATTTAGACATTTTAAAATGATAATTGATGTTTAGAGATGATAATTAGAGTGATATAAATATTAGAAGTGTAATATATACATAAAAAGTAATAATACATAATAGGTAATTATTGGAAATATAATAAATAGGAAATATTATAATAAAAATTGATATTGTGATAATAATAAAAATGTACGATAAATCTGATAAGAAATTTGAATTTATATAATTATATGAAAAATGTAAAAATTTCTCACATTAGAAGTGAATTCGGTACACTAATAAGGATATAACTATACCGGGTGAAATAAAATACTGACTAGGAGTAATGATGGTATTTAGGAGATCGGGAAATAATGTGATTAATTTCACATTATGGGTTGAAACGAATTTCTAGGGTTAGAGTATAAAACACTACTTAGAAATCGAACTATAACCTAATTTAGAAATCGATGCAAAAACCGAACCCAAACCTAACCCCAAACCTAAATCATTGGGCATATTAAACCCTAAACAAAACGTAACAATAAGTGTTATAGGATAAAATGAATCTATAATAGTTATATGAAAAGCTGAAACCACGTTTGTGTTATAGGGATGATCGGCGATGACATGATCAAATCGGACCTCAAGTGAATGAGTGAAGAGTCGAGGTAAGTTGGGATTAATACAATTCTGTATTTTGGAGGCTTAAAATTATGCTTGGTTGTGTTTGTTAGATAGTTGGATGTGTGCATGTGCTTGATTATGGGTGATTGCTATAATTCTGTTTGTTGCTCTGGCACATATTGTATGATTTGTATGAAAGGATTGATCACCCTCAACTGGACTTAATCAAATATCCGACCAGTAATCATAATCGGACATGCATGGCAACCCGTTAGGGGAACTTAGGACTCTCCAGCCAAATACTGACCCCTTCGGAAGGGATAACGCAGGATTGCAAAATGGTCCCTTCTTCATCCTCAGTCGAACTAAGTGACAGGAGAGGAGGTCGCGGCGAGGGTGAAGACAGTGGTTCGAAGGTAGTCGCGGGAGGAGCAAAGTCTCCATTACACAAGCCTGGGTTTGGTCGTGAGCTGTTGCATTAAAGGCAACTCCTCAACCAGGATTAGAGCGGGCGCAATTTCTCTAATCTCACGACGGGCCGGACAACGTCGTGCGATGGCATTTGCTTGCACATGTATTTCATCTAATAAGTGATTGAAAACCTTGTTGTGTTTCTGGTATAGTTTTAAGCCCTCCGTCCCTACTTACTGAGCTGTGGTTGCTCACATCCCTATAAACGTCGTGCAGGTGCTGGCTAAGAAGCGGCAAACAATTACTCTGAAGCTAGCAACTACTGGATCCTGGGGAGTAAGGAAAAATATTGAAAAATAAACACATATTTTTAAGGTCTAAGTTTTTATTATTTTTCATTTCCGAATGATGTAATGATATAGAAAAATACTATAGAGAAATATTGTAAACTTTAACTGCAATAACTGAATTATAACATATATATAATTCCTCACTTTTATAGGTAAATGATTTATTTAAATTACAAACTGTCTACTTCAAAGCGGGTTGGTTGTAGACGCTTTGTGTAGATCAGGTCTAAGATAACGGTTGTAAGGCCAACTTCTATCTTAGGATGGTTTACACGGTGGAGTTGTTACGACTTTGCCGCTTCGGGGCGTGACAGTTACGACTCTGCGACTTCAGGGCGTAACAGCTGATATGAATATAATTGACATGTGGCATAATTAGGAATTGACACGTAGCATCTGCTGGCATGCCAAGAAATGTCACGTGGCATAACTACAAATTGGCACGTAGCTTTACAATCTTTATACATGACACCCGTTGATGTGGTGAATGTAGATACGTGGTAACAACTCCAATCACCATGTGGCGCCACATATCAACTAACGCCACATGGGAACAACTTAAAAAAAAATATTTTTTTATTCAAATCAAAGAAAGAGTTAGACAAAATGCGTACTATGTACATGAGAACAATTCTTTAAATACCACTTAGGATAATCTATATATATATATAAGACTCTTTATATGCATATTGTAAGCTCTAAAGTTAAGCCAAGTGACCGTAGAATTAAATTTAAAACACAAAGTTTAGAGCGATTGGTTAAAAGATCCGATCAAACCCAAATTATAAACTATGGATAGAAGTATTAGTAAAAATGACCCCGTAAATTTGAATTTAAGAAAATAAATAATAAAATAGGAGACTATAAAATTTTTAAATTTTAAGTGTAATAATTGTTAATTATCAAAAAGGCAAAAAGTATAATTTAATAACTAATAAATTATTAAAAATAGATTATATGTATACTAAAAATCATATAATGACCTAAATGATAATTACGAATGTTCACATGTACCCCACATATATTTATATGTAGATAAAAATACGCGAAATTTCTTAAAGTGGCTAAAAACTTATTAAATAATTAAATAAAATTATTAATTAATTAAAGAAAAATTAGAAAAAAATCAGAGGGGATGTGGTCGTGGCAAGTCAGGAAGTGAAGAAAAAAAATTGCCAAATCAAAATCAAGCAATACAAAAGCCAAAAACTAAGGGATTTAGGCAATGTCTTGTCTAATTTAATACACATTAATTACCACAAATCTCTATAAATAGGGAAAAAATTTACAAAGCTCCTTTAGACAATTAGAAATCGGAGAAAAATAGAGAGCATCGAAATTTAAGAGAAAAACTAAAGTAAAAAAAAAAAAAAAAATACACTGTGCAATTAGGGTTAATGAGCCAAACCCACACACCACCACTACCTAAGACCGAACCACCACCACCAACCCACTCTAGACCCACCGCCTAGACCGGCCAATACACTTAGACCGATGTTGAAAGGCCAAAAGCCATCGAACCAGGTGAGTCTCTCATCTACTCCAATTTTGTATAATTTTGTAAAATTATTTATTTTGCCTAGAAAATTATGAAATTTATTATTCTAAGGTTTTATTATATGTAAATTTAGGAAAAAAATAGTGATTAAGTATAATCACATCTGAAAATATAAGGTTTCTAAGAAATTATGCAAAACCGAGCATGATTAAGATTAGAAATAAATAGGCTTAATTTGGAGCTCAATTTTTTTTTTTGTAGAATGCTTAAGTAATATAGAATAATGCTATAAAACCATTTTTTTAAATCTAATTTTTGAAATTTTTAGGTAAATTTTTAGCCCTAAAATGATAGAAAAATTGGGTTAATTAGGCGATTAAGACATTAATTACTAATTTAGATAGTAATTAGATGGTCAGGAATGTTAATCTCTGAGGTGAAAACCTAATCATAGCCTTTAGAGTGTTAAGTGTAATTAATGAAGGAATTATGTGGTAATTGTAGAAAATTAGGAATATGTAGAATTGAAAAATTAATAAATTTGAAAACTTAGGTTTAATTAGATAATATAATAATAAAAATCAAAATATAATAAATCTGAAACAAAATTTAATTTTAGATAATTGTATAAAAAATATAAGATTTTCTCACATCGGGAATAAATCCGATACCCCAATTAGGATTAGCGTATACCGAATAGTTTAGACTACTAAATTAAGACCCAATAGAATATTAAAATACTCAAGCTTAATGTGATTAATTTCACATTAGGATTTGAGCATATTTAAGATTTCAGAATCAAAGCTAGAATCTAATTTAGGAACCGAACCCCGAAATAGGGTAGAATGAATTATTAGTAAATAATAGGTATACATGGAAAAACTAATCTAAATTATAACTTAGAATATGAATCATTAAAGTATAAGTACTAAAAAAACCTATTTGTATTATACAATACCTAAAGACGAATTGCCTTGTAATTAAGTGATCAAGCGACTGAAAAATTTCAAGTAAGTTAGGTTATTACTTATTGTATTAGAGTGCTATTTTATGGTACTCAGAGACTTAAGATTATATATGGTTGTGATTGTAAGTAGTTTACGCATGTGTTTGATGTATTTGAATTTGCGCTAAAATTTGTAATGTAATTGATTGAATTGGTGTAAAATTATTTGAACACCCTAAATAAAATTTAATCTTATTCGACTCTAATGACCAAAAATATCATGCATCTCATCCCGTTAGGGGATCATTAAGATTCTCCAACTAAATACCGGACCGTTCGAAAGGGATAACACAAGATTATATAATAGTCCCTTCTTTATCCTTAGTCAAACTAAGTGGCAAAAGAGGAGGTCGCGGCGAGAGTAAAATTAATGGTTCGAAGATAGTTACAGGAGAAGCGGTGTCTCCATTGCACAAGCTTGGGTTTAGTTGCGAGCTGCTGCATAACATGAAAACTCCTCAATCCGAATTAGAGCGGGTAAAATTTCTCTAATTTTGCAACGGATCGGACTACATTATGTGATAACACTTGATTGTTGCATTGCATTAAAATAATTGCTTGATAATCTTGTTTGTGTTTATATACTCTCATGAGTCTCCAATTCAACTTACTGAGCTGTAGTTACTCATACCTTTATAGATCCTTTTGCAAGTCCTGATTTCTGATTACTTTAAGTATTATGCCGCTATACACTTATCCAAAGGTTAATTCTTTCGAAGCTAAGGGTGTGTGGATCAATTTGCTTAACAGTGGATATGTAGTTAATGTGTCCTTTGTAGTTTAAGATTAAAAGACTGATAATTGTTATGTAAAATTAATGAATCGTTATGTTTATATAGAGTTTCCTGAGAAGTTCTGTAGACTTTATATATAATTATGTATGTTTATTAAAAATTTGTGATAAGTACTATATTTGTAGTTAAACACTTAAAGGGAACTGTTTACTTCAAAGTAAGGAGTTGTCAACGTCTTATGTAAATCATGTCTATGGTAGGTATTGTTAGGCCAATTACTATTATAGAATGATTTACACGGCGGCACTGTTGTGACTCTATGACTTCGGGGCATAACACATATTTTATATATGAGACTTATGAAAGAAGGATGGGAGACTTGAAGTGTAACTTGCAATTTTTTGCAAGAGAAAGTATCGACTTTGACTCAATTTTTCTTCACATGATTTGACTTTCAATTTAAAAAAAATTACTCAATCTTAATCTATTTCATGATTTCTTTCAAATCATATAAAAATTTTCACAAAAAATCTTTTAAAATATGATTTAAATCCATGTCAAAGTGAGCTCTTCAACTATAACATATGCTTAAACCACCTACTTTGACATGGATTTAAATCATGTTTTAAAAGATTTTTTGTGAAAATTCTTGTATGATTTAAAAGAAATCATGGAGTATATTAAAATTGAGCAATTTCTTTCAAAATTAAAAGTTGAATCGTACGAGAAAAATCGAGTCAAAATCGACACTTTCTCTTACAAAAAATTACAAGTTATACTTCAAGTCCCCAATCCTTCTTTCATAAGTCCCACATAAAAAATATACATGGAAAGAGTTTTGTATATATGTAGGTTATCTTAAGTGATATTTAAAGAATTGTTCTCATGTATGTGATATGCATTTTGTCTAACTCTTTCATTGATTTGAATAAAAAAATATTTTTTCACTTAAAAAAAAATTCATTCCCATGTAGCATTAGTTGACATGTGGCGCTACATGGTGATTAAAGTTGTTGCTACGTATCTACATTCACTACATCAACAAGTGTCATGTATAAAGATATGTGTCAATACGTAGTAGCATCACGTGACATTTCATGCCACATCAGCAGATGCCACGTGTCAATATGCAATGTGTCAATTATATCCATATCAGTAAACGGAAACTTACAAAGTTATATTGGATAGTATAAATGACTACAAAATGTGTAATTAGGTAGTAAATTGAACATTTCAAAGTTTAAGTAATAAATTGAATAATTTAGTAAAATTCATGTACCAAATACGACATTAATAATAATAAAAAAAAAACTCAAGGACTTTAATTAAAATTTTTATTTTTCTAGCACATTAGATTCATGGTGTAAATGTCACAACCTAAAGGGTGGCCTAGTCGTGACAGGTGTCATATATCATACAAAGAATTGTAGATTGGTTGCATTTCTAATCAACAATCCTTT
Organism: Lumnitzera racemosa; assembly: GCA_024138005.1. Classification (NCBI taxonomy): domain Eukaryota; kingdom Viridiplantae; phylum Streptophyta; class Magnoliopsida; order Myrtales; family Combretaceae; genus Lumnitzera; species Lumnitzera racemosa. The sequence goes on from JAMXBC010000003.1 coordinate 3,964,777, forward strand.
ATGTAACATATAAGGCTACTACTATAACTATCAACCCAAGAGTTTTGCAAACATAAGTAATATCATCACATAGTTATAATAACACAACTATTAAACTATAATTATCACACACACACACACACACACACATATATATTATATATACTATGTTTGTAACATATTAGATAGTGAACTAATAATACATTGTATTACATAATAAGTTCTAAAATCTAATTACAGCAGTAAAAATATACTCTCATCTCAAATCTTACGCTCACACCAACCAGTAGATGGTCCATTAACCTCAGGCATCATGCGGCGTAAATCAATGAATAGGTGTCCTTGCACAAGTAACCTATGGGAAAATAAGTTAACTAGCTTAATGAGATATCTCTTAACCATACTATAAATAAGTTATTCAATAATTAAGTTCAAATATATAAATGCATACTCATATAAAATGCCAAAACAAATGTATGTAGATAATCAGATACTGCATATAACTCAGATTTAAAGCCTTCCAAAGTCAAGGTTGGAATATACACAACACTAATCAAATCCAGGTATTATACCACAACTTACGTTATTACGAAGCTCTGTGTTTCATATTAAAAAAAATCATTATTTTTATTTCATTCAAAAACTAAGTTTTAAATATAATTGTTAGTGAACCCCAACAATCCATACTCATCCCTAAATGGAGGCCTCTAGGTGCGGTTGGCACCTTCGACCCTTAATAATCCCACAGGTTAAAGTAAAGTCATATCGTATGTATGCACCGTACTAAAATACTATAATTAGAATTTATAATCGACTCCCATATGACCTCTTGATACCTCCATGTGATATAACAACCAAAATTAGTTATGCAATGCATAATTATGCATGTCTAATTTAGTTAATTTAAGTCTAATATCATCAAGTCCAAATATTATGTAATAAATTATACTTATAAACAAATCAATTCCTATTGAAGTCACTATATAACAAATAATACGTTATCACACTTTATAATAAGTTCACATTCAATAAACAATATTATACACATGCATAACCCATTCCCACATTCATCCAACTATTATTATCAATCAATATTCACTAATTATAAACAAAAACATGTATAGAATCATTATGAGTACTCACTCAGCCATAGTCGATGTTAAAGATCATAGTAATATGTAAATAGATCAATCTTGATCTTAGGATCACTTGACATTTCAAGGATAAGAAAATAATCAGTGTTTGAGTTAACTAAACTATTTAGTGCTAACTATTTAAATTAGATATTTATTCTTATGAAATGTCCAGTTTAAGCTTTTTTCGTTAATCGCGTATAACTTTTTCAATTTAACTTTAATTTTTATGAACTTACAATCCATTTTTATCATTTTCAGATATACTTTCTTGTAGAGAGGTCTATTTTGAATGTTGCAACTCGCATTTTTTATTATACTATAAAAAATGTTGTAAATTTTATTATTTCGACTTAAGTAATTATAAAATATTATTTAAGTTTTTCTTTATATATTTACGATTTAATAAATATCTAATTCTTATGTTTTATAATTTTCTTATTTTTGAGTTTATTTATCATAATTTCCGTATTCTACCATTTCTAAGGTTTAAAACTTATTTATTTCATTTTTTACTATTTTAATAATTTCCTAATTAATTAATTATTATTTTAATTACGATTTTTAATCAAAATTAATTATATGCTAACATGGCTATATGAATAAGTACTACGTGTCATTTTCAAAATATACAAAATTTCAATATTTTTCCTATTTTTTATTTTTACATAATATGCATATAATTATATTTTATTAAAGTTTAAAAATTAATTGTTATATTTTCTTTTTGAAACTCACGGCATATATTTATGTATATATATTACCTTACTTTGTTTATTAATTTATTATTATAGTATATTATATATGTATTATCTAAGTATCCCCGTATATTGATTTATACTATACTATTAGTATACATATTTTATACGTATTTGTATATTTATGTAATATAATAATATAATCATAAGTATGCTACATATGCTATACGTATGTACATAATAATATAATCATAACTATGCTACATATACTATTAGTATACATATAATATATACACAACAATGTATAACTAGGTATCTTACCTTTTAAAATTACTATTTAGACCTCTAATCTAATATTATATATATATATATAAAAACCAAAGTAGCTTTTTTAAATTATAAACTAATTATAGTATGGATAAATTTGAGAACTTCCTCAATTTTTCTTTTCTCACAATCCCTATTTCTATCTTCTTGTTAATTTCTCTCTCCCCTAATAATCCTCCCTCCATACGCTATGTTTTAATATTTATAAACACTTATCATGGATTGGAAAGCTTCCCTTGGAAGTTAACACTCCACTTTCTATATTTCTTATGTAACAATTTTGGAATACTTTGTTGAAACCGTTAGTTCAATGATTTCAAAATCCCCATATATTATAGTATTATATTAATAATAAGTTTCAACAAAGTTCAATGGTGTCAAAATTCTTATATACCATTATGTTGATCTAAAACTCAATATCAATATATGACAAATTTATTTGTTGTATTCTCATCATATTAGTTTATATTATATTTTAACAAATACATCTATGGTGCATAATCCCACTAATAACATATAATTTGTAATGTATAATATTTACCACAAAATACTTCGTTGAAACCGTCAGCTCAATGGTTTCAAAATCCTCATATATCATAGTATTATATTAATATTAAGTTTCAGCGAAGTTCAATGGTGTCAAAATTCTTGCATACTATTGTTTTCGTCAAAAACTCAATATACGACAAATTTATTTGTTTATATAAATTTCTCGGAATATGCTAATTCAAAATCAATAGATAACTTATTTATTGTATTTCCCATTATATTAATCTATATTATATTTTAATATATGCATCATGAATACATAATCCTGCCAGTGATATATAATTTTCAACGTTTAACATCTATACCAAAATACTTCATTGAAACCGTTAGCTTAATGGTTTTAAAATTCTCATATATCATAGTATTATATTAACATTAAGTTTTAGTAAAGTTCAATGGTATCAAAATCCTTATATACTATTGTGTTAATCTAAAACTCAATATTAATGTACAATAAATTTATTTTTTTATCTAATCTTCTTGAAATATACTAATTTAAAATCATCACATAACTTATTTAATGTATTCTCATCATATTGATTTATATTATATTTTAACAAATGCACTACGGGTGCATAATCCCACTAATAATACATAATTTGTCATGTATAATATCTAGAAAAAAATATTTCATTCAAACTGTTAGCTCAATGGTTTCCAAATCCTCTTATATCATAGTATTATATTAACATTAAGTTTCAATAAAGTTCAATGGTATCAAAATCCTTATCTCTTATTGTGTTCATCTAAAACTCAATATCAATGTGCGATAAATTTATTTGTTCGTCTAATGTTCACGAAATATGCTAATTTAAAATCATCACATAACTTATTTATTGTATTTCTCATCATGTTAATTTATATTATATTTTAACACATGCATCGCGAGTGCATAATCTTGCTAATGATATACAATTTGTAATGTATAACATCTAGACCAAAATATTTCATTGAAATCGTTAGCTCAACAGTTTCAAAATCCTCTTATATTATGGTATTATATTAATTTTAAGTTTCAACAAAATTCAATAGTATCAAAATCCTTATAGACTATGGTGTTCATCTAAAACTTAATATCAATATATAACAAATTTATTTGTTTATCTAACCTTCTTGGAATATGCTAATTCAAAATCATCACATAACTTGTTTATTGTTTTCTAATCATATTAATTTATATTATATTTTAATAAATGCATCGCGGGTGCATAATTCCACTAATAATATATAATTTGTAATGCATAACATATAGCCTAAAATACTTCGTTGAAACCGTCAACTTAATGGTTTCAAAATCCTCATATATTATATTATTATATTAATATTAAGTTTCAACAAAGCTTAATGGTGTCAAAATCCTTATATACTATTGTGTTCATCTAAAACTCAATAATAATATAAGACAAACTTATTTGTTTATCTAATCTTCTCGGAATATGCTAATTGAAAATCATCACATAACTTATTTATTGTATTTCTCATCATATTAATTTATATTATATTTTAACACATGCATCATGGATGTATAATCCTACTAGTAATATGTAATTTGTAATGTATAACATCTAGACCAAAATACTTTATTGAAACCGTTAGCTCAATGGTCTCAAAATCCTCATATATCATAATATTATATTAATATTAAGTTTCGGTAAAGTTCAATAGTATCAAAATTCTTATATACTATTGCATTCATCTAAAACTCAATATATGACATATTTATTTGTTTATCTAGTCTTCTCTGAATATGCTAATTCAAAATCAGTACACAACTTATTTATTGTATTTCTCGTCATATTAATCTATATTATATTTTAATACATACATCGCAAATGTATAATCCTGCTAGTAATGTATAACATCTAAACCAAAATACTTCATTGAAACCGTTAACTCAATAGTTTCAAAATCCTTATATATCACAGTATTATATTAACATTAAGTTTTAGTAAAGTTTAATGGTATCAAAATTCTCATATACTATTGTGTTCATCTAAAACTCAATATCAATATACGTCAAATTTATTTGTTTATTTAATCTTCTTGAAATATCCTAATTCAAAATCATCACATAACTTATTTATTGTATTTCTCATCATATTAATTTATATTATATTTTAACACATACATTGCGGGTGTATAATCCTACTAATAATATATAATTTGCAATGTATAACATCTAGACCAAAATATTTTGTTAAAATCGTTAATTCAATAGTTTCAAAATCCTCTTCTATTATAATTTTATATTGATATTTAGTTTCAACAAAATTCAATAGTGTCAAAATCCTTATATACTATTGTGTTCATCTAAAAATCAATATTAATATACAACAAATTTATTTGTTTATCTAATATTTTTGAAATATACTAATTCAAAATCAACACATAACTTATTTATTGTATTTCTCATCATATTAGTTTATATTATATTTTAACACATGCATTGTGGATGCATAATCTCACTAATAATATATAATTTGCAATGTATAACATCTAGACCAAAATAATTCGTTGAAACTGTCAACTCAATGGTTTTAAAATCCTCATATATCATAAAATTATATTAATATTAAGTTGCAACAAAGTTCAATGGTGTCAAAATCCTTATATGCTATTGTGTTCATGCAAAACTCAACATCAATATGCAACAAATTTATTTATTTATCTAATCTTTTCGAAATATGCTAATTCAAAATCAACACATAATTTATTTATTGTATTTCTCATTATATTAATTTATATTATATTTTAACACAACATAGTAGATGCATAATCTCACTAGTAATATAAATTTGCAATATATAACATCTAGACCAAAATATGTGTTATGCAGTATATTATGTATTATAATTGAAGCATTTTTTAGTAATTTTTATGATATTAATTATTCACCATGCCTTACCGCCTACCCCTACTTTTAATTCTACTTATGAATGCATGTGAATCTTGTTAAATGTATGATACACACATGCGATTTTCGTGGTTCGTAGTAGACATAACTCACCATTCAGGGTTTTGTGGTTTTTCAGTTTCAAGTACTAGTAACAAGAAAAGTATCAAATACTATGAAGATTCAGATAATAATTATTATTATTTTGATAAGGAGACAGGAAATTATTACATTGATGACAAGATGGGCTTTGCCTAGCGGATAAATTAAGTGAATGGATGTCATACATAGTGAGAGTTAAACAATTTACCTTTATTTATGTATTTGTTTTTTTCAACTTGTAGAGATTGTCTATTACTTCCTATTTTTATTTTATTTTATTCGAAGTATGTTACATTTAGTTTAAAGTCACAAACCTATTATAGTTAAATGTTGAATTGAATGATGACAAGTATTATATGTTTGAGTTAAGCAATGACATTTACCACTCCTATATGATGGTTGAGGAGAATTTAAGACTAGTGTATTATCTAGATTTTAAATTGGTGGTAGATTATTGAATGCCTTATCAACTTTTAGGGTTGCAAGACTATAGCTTCTTGGATTCTAAGAATTACATTTGGTTTGTTAGTTATTTAATTTAATAGTTCATTTAAATCCTCTATATTTATATTAACACATTTTTTTTTTTTGGTTTCTATAATCATATATGAAGGAAAGTATTAAAGAACTTGACATGATTATAGCATAAAGGAAGAGTATTTAAATGAATGAACCAAAATATAATAGATTTAGTTAAAATTTTGGCATAAATATAAACCAATGCTGCTGCTGTCCCTGTTTCCCAAAAGGAGAATGCATCTTTTTTTTTTTTACTTTTGTATTCAACTATATCTACAGAAAAAAAGAGGGAAGAGTGATATCGATATATTTGTAATATATATAATATACAATATTATATATATGTGTGAATACAAAAGTCCCTGCATGGATGGAACGTATTAGTATGGTCAAAATGCGTCGGTCTCCAGTCAGCGCAAGAAAGCAAGTAACCCGCGTTTTTTTGAAGACTTCAATTCAACGGACCAAAAGAGGTCTACTAATTACATTATATTATATTATATATATACATATATCAGTGGAAAACGGATCTACTCGTTTGACATTATCAAGTAATTAATAGATTATCACGTGTCAATCTAAAACAAAAGTAAACAAACATCAGCCGTTCGGCCAGTCTACAAAACTAAGCCTTCCATAGCATCTTTCCTAACATCTACTAAAAATAACGAAACATATCCTGCAGAGTAAAAATCTTGACATCTTTAGTGCACGCATTTTATCCATCCGAGTGTAATATTTTAAGTGCTTTAAAGAAATGCCGATTGATTCATAAAAATGTTTCTCTTTTTTATGTTAATCACTAAAGAATTAAAGGTTCTCTCAATTTGATATTTAACAAAATATGTTTAGGATTTAAGTACATTCATAAAAAGTTTTAGGAATTAAATAATACCACTAAAAAAGTTTAAAACTTGTTGAAATATATATATTTTCCACCGGTCATGGCTAATACATAAGATATATATCAAAAAGTATTTATAAATACAAGAAAGAAATAGGGTTGATAAATTTGTGTTATTGTGTTGTATCTTATATTCTTGTCAAAACGAATTCATGTTTAGAAAATCTCAACTCAATCAATTTATTAATCATGTTTGAATACCTAAACTTATAATCGGACCATTTAATAAGTGTCTCATACAGTATATAGACACCTTAATTGGTTAAAAGTCATAAAAAAAATCTATAAGATGCTTGCACATATAAAAGGAAAATAGATAATAATAATATTTAATTTCTACAAATACAAATGTAATAGGGTCTTACCACTTAAAATAAAATTAAAACCCAAATAAAATTTTTTGTGAAATATAGTCTAATCAAATTATGGGATATACTAAAATTTAAATTATATAACGTTACCTAATTAAATAGAACTACAGCTTGAAGGAATATTACTAGTAATATTGATTTCTAAATTCACCATATTCTCTATTAAATTTAAGGAAGATTGTAAAAAAATTTACACATAAAAAAGAATCATACCAATAAAATATATTACATTGAAAATTTCTCCACCTTAAAGATAACTTCAATAAATAGTTGTGATACGATATTATTTTACTATCCATAATCTATTTTTCTTATAGGAAAAAAAATCAAATCATAACACATTATAAAAACAGTAAACATAACTCAATGCACTATTTTCTTATAAAAAATTCTAACAAATGATTTTTTAAAAAAAAATTCAATAGTTTAGTACCTTATTATCGTAACACAATGGAAATAGAATAATATATATAGAGAGAGAGAGAGAGAACATAGAGCACTATTTGATATGATGGAAACAAAAGAAAAAATTAAAAAATTAGTATCTCACTATATGGAAAAGAAAATTCAAGACTTCACCCTTGCTTTAACAGTTGAGAAAAAATTTAAACTTAAGAACTTGTAAACGTCATAACAAAACATGTTTAACTTGTAGCTAGAGGTTAGAAGGAAGGAAAAAAAAAAAAACATAAGCTAAACATAGAAGGAATTCTCTCTATTAAAAATTGTTTATATTTAACTAATCTATCATGTCAATTAACATGTGAAGTGTAAACCAAACCGTATTGTATATATTTTTGCTTTGCTCTCTACTGGAAATAAATGTAAGAAAATATAAATTTATTAATAGTAAATGGGTTTGCAAGTCGAATTAAGAACATATTTATAGAACTTGTTTAATAAGGAAGTTCATAAATAGGTTTAGGACCCAAACCTAAACTTGGTTACAAATTTAAACGTGTCTAGATAGACCTATTCAATTTGTTTCTCATTTTAATTTTTTTCATGTCTAAACCCACTTAAATCATGTCATGTCATGTCATATCCAGGTTTGACTGGTAGGGTGCCAGATTGTTAGCTCTATATATCAGTAGGCTTTGTTGAGGAATCATTGATTTTCGAAAGCAGCCAATTTTGCTAAGCCGCCATAATCTAATAGCATAAGTATTAGTTTATCAATAAAATGGATTGGTTCAGTTCTTTTCTCTTTTTAAATTACAATATGATAATAGCTGTAAGAAAAAAATTCCATTGATTTTCAACTTTTGAAGAGATAGAGAAAACTCCATTTCCTTTCACATGAAAGCTTAACACTTATCTAATGGGTTTGCTTCCATAAACAGGAAAGTGGCTGTTAGGGGAAGAAATAAAATGTTCAAATATAGATTCCATTGTGGCTATGTTTGGAAGAGAGAAAGAGATTAAGAGAGTTAAATAAGATGATTTTTTTTATGGCAATTTTAATTCGTTAAGAATAGAAGGAAAATCATGGGTAGTGAATTTACAAGAGGAACAAATCCTAACTCCCTTGTGTTTTTGTTTTCTCTGAAATTGAAGAGGAAAACAAAGTGCAATTACAATTTTACCTCTTAAAAAATCTCGAAATAATTTATTAATAAAATTCCTTTTATTGTAATATAAGTTTGTCTTTTTTCCGATTTCTTTCATATCGGCGGGGGTAGAGTGGAGGAGGGGTAGGATAGGGTGTGGGGTGAAACAAATAGTTTTTATTTGTTCTCCTTTCAGTTTTAGTTTTTTCCTTTTCATTTTCTTTCCTTTCAAACTTTGTCATTACTTCCAAACATATAACAAATGCTTAATGTCTAAAATTAAGCATTACTCATAATAAACAATAGAAAACTTTTTTCTAAAAATTTTACTAATAAGTTCTTTATGTGGTTCTTTTCTTTCTCAATTCTTTCTTACCCCATAAAAAGAAGATATACTTTCCCCTTATTCTCTTAGTTGTTTCAATTTTTTCTTTGGCTTTCTTTCCTTCTCCTAATTTTGTCATTCATTTCAAACATATAATGAATGCTTATTGGAAAATCACATGATAAATAAATATCAAATATATTATAGATACATTTCTTTATATTTATTTCACATGTGTTCAATCTTTTATCTTTGAAATTGATAGCAAATTTAGTTGAATTCATGATAGTATAATAAAATGGCTGTTCCTTATATAAGACTGTGAACAAGTTGAGTCAAAACAACACAATGAGAAGTTCGAGTTTGAGCTCGATTTGAAATTTTAAAACTCAAGCTTAATTAGAGTGCAGTCAAGTTTAAAATTTTGAGCTGAAACTTGACTTAAAGCAACATTCAATAAACTCAAGTTCAACTTGATTAGGTTTATTTGAGCTTAATTTATTTAAAAAATATTTTTTATTTTGAATACAATAATATTAATATTGAAACTTGATCAATATCAACATTTGACTCAAACTCGATTAGACTCGCGATTTATTTAGGCCAAATATAATAGAACTCGAGCTTAACTTGATTAACTATTCAAGCAACTCAAATCAAATTGAGCTCAATCTCGAGATCAACTCAATTGTTTTTGAGTAAATGTTAAGTCAAACTCAAGTAACTTATAAGTAATTTGATTAATTTATATCCTTTTCATTTTCTATGATAATGTTTGGACGATAAAATGGGTATTCCACGAAATTTCTATTTCTAAAAAAATTGATGAATTACAATTCTGTTATAGAATTAGCTTTTTTTTAATCTTCCATAACATTGGTCTTATAATTATTCATGCAACGTTAGAATAATTATAAAAAATATCTATTATCTTTCTATTCTATTCCTAAAGAATTATAATTATATTCAAACCTTATTCTATTCCTTAAACTAAATGTGCTAAAGCGTTTAAATCATAAATCTTTAGAAAATGTATTTTAGACTTCTATACAATGGTATAGACACTCGATTTTTGCCCCCTAGTAGTTATAATTTTTGTTTATAGGGTCTTATTTAGAAAATAATAAAAAAAAAATTGAAAAATGATAAAAGGACTAAGAAATAAAAAATTGTTAGAAGTAAAAACTAAAAAAGAAAAAATTCAAAATGTTAATTAAATAGAATCTTGACTAGAAAAAAAAAAAAAGCAAATCCGATACGATAATATTAAATTCAATAAAATCAAGATTTGTAAAATTCGAATCTATTTTAAATCTTTATTAATTTAGATTTAATTTGATTCAATTCAAAAGTTTTGTTTTCAAGTCTTATAAATAAGGGTTACATAGTGTGAGCTAGAGGAACAATTACATGTTTACTAAAAACACGCTCGAACCCATTTCTTATACCAATTTTTTGGTTGTCCGCATGACAGGACTAGGGATCCGATCTATTCATTTTTATCAGTTTTGTGTGCTTTGCCTTGTAAATACATAATAGTGGTTTTTAATTATTGTCTATAGCTTGTTTTATCTATTTATTTTTATTTCACTTAGTGTATGTGCAATTATTTTTAAGACTTGTACTAACTTTTTATTTTTATTGCGTCTTTAATTGTTAGTAGTTAGTTATAGCATTAATGTCTAGTGAATATGTGTTAAGTTAACTTTTAGTTTTTTTTTTTAGATTTCATATTTTCAAAATGACATTTTTATAAAATCGCATATTTTACAAAAATCTCGTTTTTTACATATTGTATTAATTTAGAAAAATTGCATTAGGTCAGCTAAACATCTTTTCCATAATTTAGACTTTTTTTTTCTATAGTTTATATGTCTTTTCCATAGTTTAGGTTTCTTTTCTATGATTTAAATATCTTTTCTATGATCTAGATTTTTTTTTATGGTTTAAACATGTTTTTCATAATTTAGATATCTTTTCTATTGTTTAAACTTTTTTTCATGATTTAGATTTTTTTTATAGTTAGGAATTTTCTCCATGGTTTAGATATTTTTTGTATAATTAGGTATTTTTTCTATGGTTTAGATGTCTTTTCTATGATTTAATTATGTATTTTTCTTATAATCTAAGCATATTTTATAGTTAGGCTTTTTTTACTATAGTTCAAATATCTTTTATATGGTTAAGCATTTTTTCTTTGATTTAGGTATCTTTTGTATAGTTTGGAATTTTTTCCTTTTTATATTTTAAGTATCTTTTCTATATAAAAGATTCATTATATAAAATATTGCATATTTTATAAAAATTACTTTTTTAGGTTTCTAAGGTTTTTTTAAATAAAAAAATTTATCACTTAGTTTTTTTTTAAATAAAAATATTAATTTGGGACTTTTCAAAAATTAGGTTTTTAGATTTTTTTTAAATTGGGAATAAAAATTAGTTTTCTAAGGATTTTTCTTAATAAAAATAAAACGATTAATAAATCCGTAAATCCAACCAATTATTTAATTTTTTATAAAAGGAACTAACATACTGAAGTTTTCGGAAAAAACTACGGTTGTCTGATCGCGATTAGTAAATACGTAAGTCCTTTTGCGATGACGTTAAAATCTATCGAAACTTAGGGTTTTTTTTTATATTTTCTTTTTGTTTTTATTTTTTCTTAAAATATTTAAAAAGGATAATTTAGAAGAATAAATCTACTTTTGGAAAATAAATATTAGTACCCGTTAAGATTTAATAGATTAGTCCATAGATTCGAATTCCTCTGGTTTGTATTAAATTGAAATTGAAGATTGGTAGCCAAATTATAGTCAATCTACCTAATTGATTATGGTTTTTTTTCTTTTCCCGATTTCGATCAGGTGGTGACTCCAAATTTTTTTAATAAAAATCAGAATTTCTCAATTTCTTTAGAATAGAATTAATATTAAATGGGTTAAGGTTTAGTATTAATTGGAAAGTGACAAATCAAATTAAAAGAGAAAAATCGAATTTCAAACTTGACAAATAGTTTATTCTTTGATAAAATAATAAAAAATATTAAAACTTAAAGAAATGCATATAATCAAAGAGAAAATGGTCGTATAAGTATCGAAATGCACTTTTTTTTTTAATATCTGTGGTTGAGATAATATTATAATCACTAACTAAAGTTTACATGCTTTTTCAAATTTATATTTAAAGTTTGAAATTGCAAGTGAAGCATATGTCTACTATTTTTTTTTAAATTACATAAATATGAATTAAATAAAAAAATATTACATAAATACAAACCTTAAATCATATTAATGAAATGTGCCATTGAAAATAACAACAGTATTGTATTTTATAAATAAAATTTAATATTTTTACTTATAGTAGTTATATCGTATTTAAAAAATACAATATGCATTAATTATATATATGTCACATCTCCTAAATGTGATATAAATGCATATACATGATCGTATTCAAAAGATGCAATATTAATCTAATTAAATGTATGCAATATTTTAAAATGTAACATAGACACAAAAACTTATGTTATATCTTAAAAATACAAGATAAATTTGGTAAATTAATAATATTTTTCACACAATTAATAAATACGTAATATTTATTATATATAATGATAAATAAGTAAAATTCTTTTGAAATTGCTAAATGTTATAACTAATTGAATTTTTACTTATCAATTTTTACCTAACTGAGATTTTACTCGCCAAATTCACTACCTTCATAAAATAAGTCGGCAAATACTAATCGGTGAAAAATTGCAAGTTAAAGATAAGACATTAAATCTATAATAAAAAATTTCCATTAAGTATTTTATTTAATAATTTCAAATTTTGTTGATAAAGAAAAAAAAAATCATACTTTAGGTATTGATATTGAGATTATTGCATTTATTGTCTTAAGGGAGGTCCTCATCCTTTGGAAAAATAAAATTAATTACAATATTTAACAACTTCAAACTTTACTTATAAAACTAAAAGGAGTACTTATAGAGATTTCTTTTTTTCTTTTTTTACCAACTATTATATATTACAAGTAAAACATAGAATTCAAACATAATCCATTTTTAAAAGAATAATATCCATATTATATTAAAACGGTCTTAGAAAAAAGAGTAGTGATATAATACTATCCTCGTTGTGATCTCGAGGCCTACGGAGCACTCCATTTACCCTTATAATTACTGCTCTTATTTTCTCCTTTTTACCTTCTTTTTCTATAAAATTTCTCTTTTTTTTTTTTCCTTTTCTTTTTTTATGAAAAAGGAAAAAAGAAAGCCGAAGAAGACACGAAAATTAGCGAGAACAAACCTTACTTATTTGTCCTCTGATTTTGCCGTCTCCTCTGAAAAGAGGGTCTTGTCTGCATTCTGTTTCATTCTCAATCGGTGTCTATTCTGTTTTTGTCCACCATTTTTTCTTTTTCTTCCTTCTTTTTTTCCTTTTTTCTGTTTTAAACGCCTTCAAGCTTTGAATTTTTAGTTTCACATTGAACGAATCTCTACCTTGTCAACACAAATTCTTTGATCCATTATCTAAATCCAGGAATTAAAAGGTTCAAACCATAGATTCCTCAATGCTAATCCATTCCATTTTTCCTTGAATCTCCAAAGTTGACTCACATTTTCAAATCTGACGCATAAAGCTTGAAACTTGAAGCAATCTTCCACCAATTTGACACGTACCTTTTATCAATTTATCATACTTTTTCGCCTATCCGACACATACCCTTTTTGCATCTACACGTGAACTGTTGAAAAATACCCAATCTTGCTTAACGAAAAAGCTAAACTTGAGGCATATTGGTATTGAAAGTGACTGTTTTGTTCAGTTGGGCTGTGTATTATACGTTATGATGATGATGACAATGGAGGGAACGATGGATAATGCTGTCTTGGATGATATAATCAGAAGGTTATTGGAAGGAAAAGGAGGGAGACAGGTTCAGTTATCTGAAGGAGAGATCAGACAATTGTGTATTAATGCACGTCAAATCTTTATGTCTCAACCAAACCTCCTTGAACTTAATGCTCCTATTCGTATATGTGGTTAGCTCTTTGTTCCTTTTACCTATTTCAGGACTATGCTCGGTTTCTGTTGATCACATGTTTTTGGATTAGGATGTGCTTTGTTTTGTTGTTATGTTTTTCCTTGTGATGATCATGTGGATGGGAGGTTATAAATGTTGAAAAATGTCTGAACATGTATATGAGCTTGAAGAATCCCTTCTTTTCATTTTCGGAAGTCCTATAAGAGATGAAGATATCTGTTGGCCAACTATGTTTAATTTACGTGCAAAGTGAGGGTAATCGAATCTGTTCCATTCGAACATTCATGCCTGGCTAAGAGATGAATGATAGGACGGGATATATTTATCCTATCAAGATAGTGGTGGATAAATTCCATTTGCTTTTGTTGCGACTCTGGATGGAATTAGGCTGGATTGTATAAATTTGCCATTCGGATTGAAAAAACATGTACGCTTTGTCCTATCCAATTGAACTTTTTATATGGACGTCCATGGTGTTTGAGGAAGTTATATATGTCTGGTTTTAAGGAAGGATTCATGTATTGTCAATGAAATTTTTGTTCTTCTTTTACGTATCGATGAGTGCATAATATTCTGGTTACATTTTGCGAGATATGGTCATAGGATCTATCTTTGCACGTAGAGAATTTGAGTTAAAGCACCATCTTTGTCTCTTTTTTCTTTCTTTCTTGTTTATTATTATTTTTTTTTTGAATTATTGCATTGGGTTGAATATGATGCATTACCCTTGGACGAGGTTTCATTAATATGCTGCAAGTAAGACAGTCTATTGAAAGATCCTAAATTGTGGTTGACTTCAGAATGAAAATGGTGATGCAAAACATTATGCGTAGGAAAAAAAGGGTATACCGTATGTGACTTTATTGGATATTATTCATCTGTGGTTTACATTTAGAAAATGTTTTTTGTGAAACAAGCTTGCTTGATATTCACAATCTCTTTTTTATTTCCTGTAATGTTTTTCTGCCGTTACACAAGCAGATATGATCTTGTAGTGGCATACTTTTATTTCTGCTAGGCACAAATGACATGGTAAATATACTGTAGCGTTTGCAAATCAAATGATTTAGGTGCTAATTTTAGTGTTTTTGGATTGGATTACAAGCACGTTCTGGTATGAAAACATGGAAAACAGCCATAGGATAACTAATCTTTGGGGCTTACGAGATTAATGCTTTAAATGTACCATATGTTTTCGACTATTACTTGTGTTTCTGATGTTGCTAGCATTTTGTAGGGGATATACATGGTCAATACAAGGATCTATTGAGGCTGTTTGAGTTCGGTGGCTATCCTCCAGCAGCAAACTATCTTTTCCTTGGGGATTATGTTGATCGAGGCAAGCAAAGTTTGGAGACGATATGTTTGCTCCTGGCTTACAAGATAAGATATCCGGATAAAATATTTCTCCTCAGAGGGAACCATGAGGATGCTAAGATCAATCGTGTTTATGGGTTCTACGATGAGTGCAAAAGAAGGTTTAATGTTAGGCTCTGGAGAATGTTCTGTGACTGCTTTAATTGTCTCCCGGTTGCTGCTATTGTAGACGACAAGATCCTCTGTATGCATGGGGGACTATCTCCGGAGTTGCAAAATTTGGACCAAATAAGAGAAATCCAAAGGCCTACAGACATTCCTGATTATGGTCTCCTTTGTGATTTGCTATGGTCTGATCCTGATCCCAGCATTGAAGGTTGGGCAGATAGTGATCGAGGTGTTTCTTGTACTTTTGGAGCAGATAAAGTTGCTGAGTTCTTGGATAAGCATGATCTCGATCTCATTTGCCGAGGACATCAGGTGAGCAAATTTCCTGACCCGCAAATTAGAACGTGCGATCTGGTTTTATACCCGCTTTTTATTGTCTAAAACAATTTGGAAAATGGAAATACAGTCATACCTTTAAATTTACCTTTGTCTTACAACCAAAGTTCAAGCTTTTCCATTCAGAACCCTTACTTTCTGTAGTTCACGCAACTGGATGTATTAACTTTATCCCATCGAGTCTTTGAGGTTTGCCTCTAGACGGAAAATAAAGGAAATTCGACCCAAAAATGATGCATTTTCCTTCTTATCTTGATCTGGAGGTGGGATGGGCTTAGACAGGTCAAGCTATGCCCAGTAAATTAACAAGTCCTGTTGATTCTGATCATATCACATTATTTCTTACCACATCCTATCTGAAATGCTTGCTATCGTCCTGTCATTGGTAGTTATCGATTAAATAATGGAATTGATGATATTAATGCATCGAGATAAAGTTTCTTATGCCGCACTCTCTATCTAAAAGCTGTTCTAAGTGGATTTGCCTTTGGAAGCCTTGCAACAATCTTTTAACATGATTGTCAATTGTACTGCAATTAATTGCTGTCAGACGATCACAGAACAATTGTTTTTATATTTACCTCGGTTGCACTCGTCTGGTTCTTGGTACTCGTAGGAGGTAAGTGTTAAGAGTTTAACTCATACCTCTAACAGTTAGATGATGGCCCAATTGCAGGTGGTTGAAGATGGATACGAGTTCTTTGGTAAAAGGAGACTCGTTACAATATTTTCAGCTCCAAATTACGGTGGGGAGTTTGACAATGCGGGTGCTTTATTAAGCGTTGATGAGTCTTTGATGTGTTCATTCGAGATTCTAAAACCACTTCTCAACGCAGCAGCAAGTTCATCTGGAATTACTTTAAAAAAGGTACGATTGATTTCATCAAATTTTATTAACTTTGCCAGCAGGATATCTTATTCAAGTAGTATCGTGTTAACTTCAAAATTTTTTCATCCAAGCAGCCTCCAAAACTTGGGCAGATCTGATGTGGAGTGAGTTTTTGGAAGTTTCATTTGGAGTTTCAAATAGAAAAATAGGAACCTAGAATCTCAACAAGAAAGAGTGGGTTGTCGATAGAGGGAAACTGGGATGGAGACGCCATCCTAACTCATTGAAGTCTTTTCTTTTTTTACCTTTCAGAATTTGGAATTGTGATATAATCTACTGAACAAAAATTTCTGTAAAGTCTGTATAGTAACTATGCATGCTAATTCAAGCTGAGTTCCGTCTCTTTGCGCGGTCGGTTTTTCAGCATCATCATATGCAGAATGATGCAGTCATTTTTTGTAAAGTGTTTGATCCTGGTATCTTCATAACCAAAATGGTAGTTGCTTTTTATTCTTGCTAGACTACCACCCCCGATGGCAACTGTTCTTCCAAATTTCATGTTGTCATAAAAGGAGACATGGAAATGAGTTTTTCTCCATTAGATTTGCATTGTTTTGATGTTTCAAATGTAGTGCCTTTATGGTGGGAGCTTGTTCCTCAGTTCTTCATTGAACATTTGATAAATTTATATTTATTTTTTAGTAAATTGGTGTATTTTATTGTAATAAATAAAAGAAAATAACACATGTCGACCTAAAAAGCTAGGTTAGATGGTATGGGAACTGAATTGCTTCAATTAAGTGAGAGCAGCTGGGTCAATTCAATTTTTCCGGATCACTATCAATGCAGGCCAAGTAATCTATATGGTTTCTTGACTAAGTTAGGTAGAAGTTAAACTGTCCAATTGTTTAAAACTTTTATCACTAATTCATGAAGTTAACAATGGATTCCATATTGTCATTATAATCTGTTGTAGTCTTGTAGATCATTTATCAATTTGTTATTTGATCCGGACTCCATTTTAGCTTTCACAATCGTGGCCTTATGGTAGCCATCTTTGTTTTGCTAAAAACACCCGTCAATTTCACTTGCTAATTGGTTTTTAAGCACAAGCTCATCTCGACTAGGTTCATATGGAATCGGTAATTATTATATATATATATATATATAATATCTTGTATTTGTCATACTGAAATATGTATTGAAGCTATAACTTAACTCTAATTGGATAAGTAGAGCTCAAGTTATTTGAGTCGTACTTATATAAGTCCTGCCATTTCGAGCGAATAGAGATGGAATAAAATATGCACTTTTAGACAGCATATATTGGTTTGTTTACTTGAAAGCTAATGGGAAATTACATGACGATTATACTTCGATCATTATAGCACCACTCACTCCACTATAAGCATTATCATTACCATCACTCTTTTTGGCCACTATTGATTGTACCTCCATTACCATCATGTTAGTATTGAAAAGTCATGATGATTACTTGGTAGCATCAATCACCACTACTACGATTGCTTAATCACTACTACGATTGCTTAATCACTACTAACGTCGCTCTACTATTATTAACTGCATTCGATCACCTTTGTATACCATAGTTATCACCACCACAATTACTTGACTACCACCATTAATAAATCTATTCCTATTACTGCTAACCCGATAATTACTATTAATATTTCATTGGTATGCTACTATAGACCTTGGCACCATAATACCACTATTGGTTCAATCACTAACACCATCATTACACCACCGCCATATCATTATAATATCATTATTATTGATGTCCTACCATCATATTCTAATATGTTGCTTTACCCCCACTACCCTCAAATTACCCCTACAAATATCGTACCACCATTTACTAGGGCATCAACTTCCATTAACATTGACTGTGGTGCCATCAAAAGCACCATAAGGATGGCAATCAATTATGTTGTTGCTAATAATGGTGACAATGGAGGTTGTAGTCATGACTTATAACTAGTGATTCAACGAGGATAGTTTTGCATACGAGTAATAGTGGCGTTGTGGTAATGGTAGTGTTAGTGGCATTTTTCACAAAATTAAAGTGTGTTGGTATTATTATTGTATTCTTAACTCAATAATGCAATATAATGTTATGAAATAAACATTTAATATGGAAAAATACAAAAAAGCCTTTAATGTCTACCTTTCTCTTATTTTAATCCTTTAAAATTTTTTCATTTAAATCGTTAATTTTTGTAAAAATTTGCAAACTAGTTTTTTTAACCAATGATGTTAAATTATCATTGGGAGAAGTATAAAAAAAATCCTCAATAACTGCCTTTTTTTTTTCTATTTCAATTCTTGATACTTTTGTTTTTTCTATTTTATTCATTGGCATTTTCGATATTTCTTTAAATAGGTCCTTCCGTTACTTTTGACGCTAAGTATATGTAGCAGTGTGTGATCGCTTTGGGTATAATTATTAAATAAATAAAATAATAAAATAATAAAAATTTAGAAAAGAAGGCAAAACTTTAGCAACCTAATGGCGAGGGTAGCTAGAATGATTTTTTTGTTTATTTTGCTAGTTTTCTTTTTTGAATTTTTTAATATTTTATTTATTTAATAATCACACACAAACTAATCATACAATACCATATGTCTTTATGAACGAAATGACTCATTCGATAAAAATTGAATATGTTGATGAGTGAAACAGATATATAAGGACTAAAATAGGAAAAGAAGTAAATATTAAGGGTTTTTTTTATACTTTTTCTAATGATAGTTTAACGTCGTCAAGTAAAAGAAATAAATTAAAAACTTTTACAAATATTAAAAATTCAAATGAAAAATTTGAAATGTTAAGAATTGAATAATAACAATGAACATTAAGAAAATTTTCGTACTTTTTCCTTTAATTAATTATTTCCTATAGTAGAATTTGATAATAACTACGAAGTATACAAAGTATTGTATATTATTTGCCTCTTATGGAAATGGCTTTTTTAAAATAAAAAAAAAAAGAAAGAAAAACCATTCCCTATTTCCCTGTGTAAACCTATGGCTAGAGAATGTATGCCCTTTCATATAATTGCATGGATAATAAAAAGAATTTCATTGTCATAATCATATGAATTGGATCGGCCAAAAGGGAGAAATTTTCTGACAAATGTGGACTCCATTTCATGTTTTCTATGATTTTCCTCTTTCTCTCTCTCTTTTTCCTCCTTTTCTTAGCTATTATATTAAAACTTTTTCTTTCCAACTACATTATAATGAGAAAAAAGAGATTTAAACCTAATATGTTCTACTTTGAAAGACCAGTGTTAATATCACTAAAGATATATAAACGTGTTTTAATCTAAAGATTAATCCATTTAACCTCCTTAAAAAGCAGGTTAGAATAAAGTGCTTTTGATATATTTAAAAAGTGGGCTAAATTAACCTATCTATTAAACAAGTTGGCTAAAATAAGGTAATTCAGGTTGGTCCATTTAGCCACTTGCACTTTAACTTACAAATTAACCCATTTAACCCTCTTTAAGCTTTTTTAACCTGTTTAAAAAATAGATTAAACGAGTTCAACTGGTTTAATACGTAAATTAAGTGGATCGAATCAAATTTATCCTTTTAATTCACTTGTATACTTCTAAATACTATTAGACCATAATGAATTTTGATCGTATTAAAACTTAAAAATGAGAAAAATCCAACCTAACTTATCCATTTAGAGATCGGTGTGATATTCTAGTAAACATTATCTCTCCTTATTTATTATTGAAACTAAGTGGACCGGACACTAGTTTTGTTTATCGAGGCTTAGATAAATATGTCCATTCAAACGCATGATCATAGGGCTCATTTGAGTCTGACAACTACGGTATGACATAAGGGCCTAAGTATCATCCCTCCAAAATCTAGATAAAGTTGTGATCCATTTTGATTTTAGAACTAATGTACATAGGAAACTGATTTCAAACGTTTATAGTTTTTCATGTAAACTATTCTATTAGAAAATGTATTAGCTCTATCATTAACAATCAAAATCATCAACGAAAACTCATAATTTTATTAATTTAACAGTGTATAAAATGTAAAATATAATAAAGACTAAATAAGTTTGCGGTCGGAGTGAATATAGGAACCATGAGATCCAAAAACTTACAGTAAGGTAGGCTCCGACATTATTATTAGGCATCAATAGATAGATTTCGAGTCCGAATCCTTGGAACATGTGGTCACGTGGTAAGGTACAAAGTATAGCATATAATGGAAATTCAATCATCTCTTCCTAGCATTTAACCACTTTTTTTTATGTGAACTCGATCACATAGTCACGTATATTTTAAATCCACAATTCAAATTGATATCATAATTTATGCTTATTCCATATTATTGTTATGTTATGTTTTAGTTGGAATTTGTTACGTTTATATTTTGTAGACTCAAAATTTACATTTAAATTGATATTAACTTGCAATTTGAATAGCATGACTTTGTATATGAATAACTAATAACATCTTCATGTATAAAATGCGAGAAATTTATGAGTATTTTGAAGCCTATAAACTTTCCAAGGATAGGCTCTATGATGATTTCAAGAGATTAGAGCATGTACGGTTCTAAGGATCTTTTTGCCATGTTAGCTTCTTAAGAGCTTCTCTTCCTCTAGAATATCTTCATACTGTCTCAAAGTTCTTTATAAGAATTCCTTAAAAAGTTTTCTTTTAGAATTTTGAATGGGTAATTTTTAATTAAGAAAAAAGCATTTGATGTTATAATTAAATTAGTAATTTTTAATGAATAAAAATTAAATAAGTAATTTTTAATGAATAAAAATTAACGAAGACAATGAAAATCGTGCTTTCATCTCTTCAAAAACATAATCAAATTCTCTTTAAAACTAAAATCACTCGTTTCAATAAATCACGATTCTAACTTCAAAAAATCTTCTCAAGATGAAAATATGAATAGATTTAGAAATCGTGATCCTACAATAGTCTACTTCCTGTATCAAACATGATATAAGAATGAATATATATATATATCTTAGCCAATCTCTCTCTCTTTCTTTATATATATTTTCATTCAACTTATAACTTTTAATTAGAGATATGCAAATGAGTTTTATCTTATGAGTTAACCTTTTTAGTCTACTTTTAAAGTGGGTTTAGACTAGATTTTTTTCGCTCGTTTAAAGTAAGCCATTTTGGTCCAACTCGTTTAATCCATGAGTTCTAGTAGGCTAACCTATAATGAGTTGGGTTGCTCGCTTTTTATTATAAAAGAAAAAAAGGGATTTGAAATGGAAGTTGCATCTAATTAGATGTACACCACATACAATATAGACGGCTCAAATATAATAAAAGCCAAAAGGTTGCTTTCTTTTCTTTTTCTCAAACCCTACCCCTATATCACTAGGTCACTCGCTCTTCCTCTCTTATGTCAATTTGCCATCTCCTTCACACGATAAAAAGAAATTTTTATCTATGTTAATATATATGGTTGTCTTTCTTTTGTGTCTATCCGTGTAAAGTAATTGTTTTAATGATTTGAAAAATTAGGTGGCAATGGTGTTTGGTTGGAAGATGGTAGTGCACTAGTTACGTGTGCATGTAGGTAGATTCATGTGTAGATTATTGCATGTATATGTGCTATCATTGAGGTTGAGTGATCGATTAAGTTTACCATAGTGAGGCGTCTAGTAAGTGTATGTGAACTACTATGAGATAGTCACATGATAGGGTTACGCAATGAGAAAGACTCAAACAAGGAAGAGATTAGGTATTAGGTTGAGAGAAAGGGTCAACATTACTAAGTCGTGGGTTAGTATGTGTTATGCGTGGTTACAGACTAGTTGTAAGTGTAGGTTAAGGGTTTGGGATATCGTATGTATGCTATAGATGGGTTGCAAGTTACGTTTTACGTACGAGAGCTGGTTAACGATGGGTGAATATTGGTTTTGGGTTTAGGTCGATAAGGTTATGGTATGTGAAGGTGGGTTAAAGGAAACAAATTAATTTTATTAAAAAATTAGTAAGTTGGCCTATTTAACTCGCAGACTAAAATGAGTTAAGTTAGATCAGTAAAAGTCTAACCCATTTATAAAGTAAGCTAAAATTGATTAGCTATTTAACCTACAGGCCAAGCCAAGTGAGCTCATTTAACCATTTTATACATTTCTAATTTTGATCAATACATTAAAAATTATACAACCAATACTGCAAAATAAAAACTAGCATATCACAAATATACCAAAATTATTTCAATTACTTAACCATGCACTATATATATAAATTATAATACTTTTACCTTTTTTCATATTCAATACTCTTATGTTGTATGTATACGTGTTTAATGCTGATGACATTCTTTTATAAATTTTTTTTCATATTTTATTTGATCAGTTTAATGATTAATTAATTAACTTTTTTAATTTTAGACATCTATGTTACATATACACGTTATATATAAAAAAACTAACATTCCATCTATATTTTAGAAAGGTAGGATAATATCTTTCCACTTTATAGTATTTTTGAATATCACAATATTTTATTTCCCTGCAAATAAATGATAATAAATTAACAAAAATATATATATGTATACGTATATATATATATATATATGTAAGAATTAATCGTAAAATAGGAATTACGAATGAGGGTGACAGTGTAAAATCATCTACTAGGGTTTAGTCTTGAGAGAGAATAGAGAAGCACTTTTTAGATTCGTCTTTCGCATTCACAAACCGTAGCTGCCACGGAGCAGAGAACAGACCACACTAAAGGAATTTAGGACGCATCTTTAGGGTTTTCCATTACCGAAAATGGGTACTTTCTCACGCTCTCCCCTTTATTCTTCTTCAATGGAGCGTCTACTTTCTTATGATTGTTTATTTTTTCAAGGTTTGACTTTTGAATTTCGTCGTTTTGATGTGAAATAGTATGTTGTTTTCTTGTTTACAGGTATCTCTCGTGATTCGATGCACAAGAGACGTGCCACTGGAGGAAAGAAGAAGGCTTGGAGGAAGAAGAGAAAGTAACTCTCTCTCTCTCTCTCTCTCTCTCTGATTTTCGATCAAAGATGTATTTTTGTGCATATGAAGGCTTTCTGGATTGTAATCTGAGGAATTTAGTTGTTTTGTGTAATTTTTGAACTTGTAGTTTTTTTAGAATTCAAGAAGTGAGAATATACTAATTTTTCCATAGGCTTCACGATTAGCATGTAACAGTAGCATGGGATTATTGTATATTCCGGAATCGAATCCTTGGATATCGCAGGTTGGAGATAACGTGATTGAAAATGCATCTGTTATTGGTTGTGCGTGGCCTACTTGAGGATTTCACTTGGAGGTGATTTGTATGTTGTTTTGTCAAGTTAAAGGTGGTTTAAGGGTATATGCTGTCCAGAAAAAGAATGGTTCTGAATTTTATTGTTTGGTGGGCGGAGGGACATGGTTAGCAAACGCAAGGGAAATAATAGTCTTATCTCATAACTAAAGAACCTCCTTGGTTTTTATTACTAATTTTACGTACACCATTATAGTTTTACAACCACCGCAAGGTGGGAAGAAAGAATCGTGTTGTTTTCTGAAGCTGGTTTTGAGTTTTTGCTCATCATTTTGGTGGGTTGAAATGCAGTGTTCTTTGAGAGCCAGTTAATATTGTGAGATCACAATTTGTTGTTTCCTGTTTTATGTAGATTTTAGTGATGTCAGTTCATTTATCGTCTCATGTCAGTAGTCCTTTTTTTTTTTGTTTGTTTTGTTGGGGGGGGGGGGGGGGGGGTGTGGTGTGGGGAGGTGGCGGCGGCGGCATGAAATGCTTGGTTGTTAATGTATAGTGAAATTTTACGGTAGCAAATTCTACTGGAGCTACAATATAGTTGTCCATTGCTGTAATTATGCTTATGAAAAATTGCAATTGATTAGGTATGAGCTTGGAAGGCAGCCTGCCAACACTAAACTTTCAAGCAACAAGACAGTTAGGAGAGTCAGAGTTCGAGGTGGTAATGTCAAATGGCGTGCTCTCAGGCTAGACACTGGAAATTACTCTTGGGGAAGTGAGGCTGTCTCAAGGAAGACAAGGATTCTTGATGTGGTGTACAATGCATCTAATAACGAGCTTGTACGTACTCAGACACTGGTGAAGAGTGCCATAGTTCAGGTTGATGCTGCCCCTTTTAAGCAGTGGTATCTTCTGCATTATGGTGTTGACATTGGTCGCAAGAAGAAGGCCCAAGCTGCTGCCAAGAAGGAAGGCGAGGTGGATTACCCTTCTCCAAGGAGTTATATCTTTTGCTTCTCTATTTTAAACTCTATCTAACTTGACCAATATACTTCACTATCGTTCCGTATTTCTGGGATTACTTATTTGTAGTTCTACCTGTTTGTTGGGTCTTGGATGTATTTATCGAGTTTATACTCTTAGTTTGTTAACTAATTGATTTTTCTCATTTGTGAATATTTGCTCTATCCAAATGTTTATCCTAAATAAACTAATTGGAGCTAATTCCTTGTTTTGTGCTAGGACTACCAGTCAAAATTTAGCTCTTCCTTATTCCAAATTACAAATCTTAGATTTCAGATATAAATGCAATAAAAAGCTTATTATTTGGTAGTTCAAACCGGAGGAATAATATGCTATATCCATTTTTTGGATTTCTTGCTTACAGGAGGCTGAAGCTCCTTCTGAGGAGGTAAAGAAGAGTAACCATGTCTTGAGGAAAATCGAGAAGCGCCAAAAGGAACGGAAGCTTGACCACCATATTGAAGAGCAATTTGGCAGTGGTCGTTTATTAGCATGTATCTCATCACGGCCTGGCCAATGTGGCCGTGCTGATGGGTAAGTATTTGTCCCTTTCACGTTTGTTGTTGGCTTTTTTTGCCTGATTGCTAGTTTTTTATTGCAAGTATAGGATGCATATAGGGTGGGGCAATGAAGTCGACATGGCCTTACAAGTTGATTTTCTCCCTCCCTCTTAGCTTTGTATTATTTTATAGTTTAATAGCCTTTAACTTTGCGACAGCTATATCTTGGAAGGAAAAGAGTTGGAGTTCTACATGAAGAAGCTTCAGAGGAAGAAGGGCAAGGGAGCGGGAGCTGCCTAAGAATATTGTTTTGGTACACATTTTGCTTCTGTTTCATTGTCAGTCTTCTTGAGCTGACATGAGTCTGCTAGCTTTCAGATACCTTAGGATATCACCTAGAAAAAATTTTTGTTTCCTGTCTTTCAGTTATGTCTATTAGCTTTTCTTGTATGCATCTATATCAAAATATTCAGAAAGATTTCTTTTTAATGCTAAGTTGGTATAAGTTTCTTCCTCTCTATTTTGTTCTGTTGTCTTTAATATGCTGAGGGAAATGTTAAATCTGTTAACCACTCAATGCAAGGATCAATCTCTTACTTTAGACATCTGTGTTTGGGAATAAGCTTGTGCGTTATATAGTTCTTCCTTTTGGTTGAACTGCCTCTGATATCGTGTGATGGTGCATGCTAGCATGTCTGCATTAGTGCAGGAGAGGATCCTTGTATGCAGAGCAATCTACCTTTTATCTCAAATAGGGTACAACTGAGCCATCTGCTGGATTCTAAAATTCAAAACTTGATTTCAATTGACTTCAAATTTCCTTACTCCACAGGTTAAAACTGTTCATGCTTGACATTTAGGTAAAAAAATCTTACTCCTTTGATGAGTTGAAACAAAACTTGCCTTCTATATGCTCATAGTTTAATTTAGATTTTAGTTTTTTCATGCTCATGAATTCCTTGAACCAAATAAGTTGAAGCTGAAGTTTGGGTTAAAGAATGCAGCTTGATCTGAGTTGGGATCAGATGAGATTGAGTAGTTGACTATATAGGCTTAATTAGTACAGCCATTAAGGTGGGTAAAGAATTAAGAAGGTAATGAGAGTGTATTTTCAATGGCATTTAAATGGAAGAAAATTGAGAGAAGATGGATTTTAAGAGAAATAATCCCTTGAGCCCACATTTTTTTCCCTCTCTAACTTGGAAGAAATTGGAGGTAAAATAAGTGCAAGTACAATCTTACACCTTAGGAAATCTCGAAGATAAATAGTAAAAGGATAAATAATTTCACTATGAAAAATGTTCTACATGCTTATTTTCCATTCTTTTTATTATCCAGGAAAAGTTATTATTTTTTTCCTTTACTTTCTTTCCCTTTAATTTTTCATTTACTCTCTTTTTGGGTCAGTAAATAATTTCATTAAGAAAGGTAGGAAACAAGTGTATATTAGACTAGACAAGAGAAGTCACCAAAGCGTAGAGGAGGCAAGGATTTGGTTGGCTAGAGTATGGTTAGTGGCAGTCATTTAGCTGGCATGCAGGATCACGTGCGAGTGCGGCTAAGGACTCTAAATTTGAATTTGAAGTGGCTGTAGTAGCTCATAGGCCAATGGTGGTGTCATGCCACTTTTGAAAAGAGGTTGTACAACCCAAACATATTTACCAAAGCCGTGACAAGAATGAACATTGAAATATTAGGTGAGTGTGGCCTGCAGCTCCTCATAAGTGCTATGAAGCGTCAAAGTCAATCTCCCATGCACATAGTCTGTTTAGACTTAGGTTATTTTCATTGCTGAGATATCCAAAGGAAAAATGCATCCCTTATGTGATTCTATCTGCGTGGGTTTCCTGACAGCACCAATTAAAAAGGTAAGGAACAAATAAGAGTTACGAGTTCTTTCTATCCTTCATTCATGCTAAATGTGTAAAGGGAAATTTATTCAGTGCTAAACCTTTATGTAGACTCATTGCTAGTTCATGATCGACTTAGTCTGCATCTACAATGCGAGAAGCAGGCGACTGTCTTTCATCTATAACGGCATCACAATTAGAAGCAATTGCATTACTGTATTATTAATCATTGCAACCCTTCGATTTGCCTTATAACTTTCTCTCCTCTAATCTTATTTACTTGTGTCAGATGCAAGAAATGAAAGTGCAATATCTGAAAAAAATCTGAATTTAGGTCTCTCTCTCTCTCTTTTGTGTGTGTGTATGTGCTTGCGCACACGTGTGGGTGGAAAAATCCGATGTCTCATGGTAAACTTTCCTAGAGATTTTGTAATTTATTGGATGACGTAGCTTGGTATAGCCTATACTTCCCTCACCCTTCTCTCTTCTCCTAGTTCTTTTTTCAACTAGGAAGATTCTTAGTGCATTGGTGGAATCATGGCTTGTTTACTTCATTTCTTGTCTTCTCCTAGAATTTAGAACTATGAATTGGATCAACTATTGAGTTGTATGTGCCGTTCTACACATCCATAGAGCACCACTTACTAATAAAGTTGTCAACACCCTACCTATGTACAGTATAGTGGTATGTGCGTGCAGAGATGGTGTTCTACTTAAAGCTTATATATACTACTACAGGTCCTGGCATATACCATAAGATCATGGATGATACTTTGTAGTTTTATTTTTTTTTTCAATCTGTGTCCACTTTTAACTCTCCTCCCTCTTGGAAACAATCTTAGCCATGATCTGCATTCATATGCATCCCATCACTTTGATGATGGACATGCGTTAGAGTTTCTAAGATAGAAAGTTGACATTTTGTGTTAACCACATTCCCTTTATCTCTATTTTGAATAAAGCCTTCCACAGAGGTTTGGGATTTGTTCACACTTCCCTTCATATCCTCGGTTGTTGCTGGCCTCAACTCTTTCATCCGAGTTATCATCTCATTTATTATGAGGTAGCATCTACCTTGCATATGAACCAAAAATAACCTTTGCAATTCCATCCCCTTATGCTCCACCAAGGGGTGATGTGCTCGCCGAGCTTCCACCAATCCCTAAAAGGAAATTATAAGTTCAACTTATCAATGCGTTCAAGAAAGTAACTTAATAGCTCAAGCAAGAAAATTAAGTTAACATATATGAAGAATATTGAGGATCTTATCTTTTGCATAGCGCTGATGAAAGTGAATTTGGATGATGATAATCCAAGAGCCACTTTCCATTGGCTAGGCAATGAGATATGTTTAATCATTTGTATCGTGAGCCACCATGGATAAAAGCTCTTGTTTTAAATCCCCTTTTTTAGAAACATCAGTAGAGCCTAAGAATAGGCGTACATGCATCTCTAAAGGTTATCCTACGACCTTTCAAGCATATAAATAATCATTTGAAGTATAAAAGAGGGCTTGGATGATGCCTCATAACCAATAAATTGACAGTGTTCACCCTTACATGTGATGCTTATTTGCATGGCCCTCCTACTTACGTCCAGCCTCAAAACTTACCTCCCTTATATGTCATTCTTCACATACTATTTTTTCGCTCGTTTGGGTTGATTGTAATTCACATTTACTCTTGACGCCTTACAAGCAAGCCTCTTCGTCTCATGAGGCTTAATTCCCAGCATTAGTCTCAAGTGAGCAAGGATGATCTTTATAAACCACTCTTCAGTTTATAATGAATGAAATACTGAATCATTGCCTCCTTGAACTATCTTGGATTATTGAAAATTATTCCAGCAAGTAGTTGTGATGCATTGGATTTAAAAATTAAAATAATCTCAACTGTTGACTTTCTGTTGTAGACATATCCTCACTACTTTGACTAAATCCAGGTGTAAGAGAAAAACTTCTTTTATTACTTGAAAACAGATAGTTATTGTCTTTATCATTGTTCTTCCGCCGTCATTTTTCCTTTTTCTAGTCCTATAAATCTCATCCCTATTATTCTCGAATCTTATATGTGAACAAATATGTAACCCCTTATTTTCCTCCTAGCTGCTGAGACTTCATCATCATTCAAAAGAAAATACACTTAGTTTCCCTACCCCCCCCAATTTGTCTCACTCTCATTACTCCAATCCCAATATTAGGTTGATGCGATTTGATAAAGGCGTGCTATACAACGTTGTGGTCGATATATTAAGAGGTTCAGAAAGTGGTTACACATATATTGAGCATAATGAGGGGGAAAAAGGTTCATATTATTTGATTCGAAGGAAGATGAGGTTGTGGAAGTGTATTGTCTTTCAAATGATGACGAGGCCTTAGCAATTAAAAAGAATTAAGTAGTCATTGCCAATGTTATGTATTTAGGTTACAAATTCCTGCATGATGACGTTCAAGGACTTCAGGGATATGGTTCATTGGGCTAAAAAGGAAGGACATGAGATTGTATTAGAGAGTCAAAAGTGGAGATTATTTCGATTTGAAGCTCGATTCTCCATATATATATATATATATATATATGTGTGTGTGTGTCAAAATGATTTTCAATAGTTCAAAGAGGCAATGAGCTTGTATTCCATTCATCATAGACACAACTTGAAACTCACATTGTGTGATCAGAGGAGAATAGAATACAAGTGCAACGCGATTGATTGTCCTTTTGCAAAATTCACTTTGTAAGCGAGTAGCAATCATAGGTTTGTGGTGAAAATATTTAAGGAGCAGCAAAGCGAATTCTACATGCCATCATTTGACCACCTGAGTTGATTGTGCTAAACTATTGGAGATATGTGATTGCATGTGAGACCATGTATTGGCTTGTGATGCGAATAAGTCAAATGAATTCTGTTGCTTGGGCATATATATATATAAGGTGAAAATGAAGAAAAGTAAAAGTGGCTTTTGGATAGTGATAAATAAATTTTTAATTGAATGTATAATTAACAATGTAAAACTTCAGGTGTATAATTATAAAAAATGATAAAATTAAAATATAAATCATAATATTAACTGTACGTTAAATATTTTGCTATGTTTAGAAAGTGCATTACATATGCACCAATCTTATTAGTTGGTTTGCTTATTAATAGTCATGTTACTAAGATCCTATATTATTTATAAGAATGAGCTCTAAGAAAGAATCTACTCTTGGAATTATCAACTATGTTGAAGCCAGGTTTTTTGGTAAATCCAAAGTGCTAGAAAATAATGAAAAGGGTGAGCTAAAGGAAAAGCAAAAAGGAAAGAAAGTGATATGCGCATTTATAGCGCAACCATTAAAACTATGATTTGTGTATTTTCGAATCAAGATCTTAGTGTATGATTAAAATGCATGGTTGAAAGTAAAATGAAAGCAACAACTAAATACCAAGTTCCATAACACAAGCATGTTTTACATCATTGTCTTATAAAGCAGTATAGTCAATAAAATAAACTCACTTACGTCACATTTAGTATATATAAATTGTATTAAATAGAATGAAGAACGAAATGATAAATACTTTCTCATATTTGAAAATATCCCCAAAATGGAATGGAATGAAACATATATGTTGTAGTAAATTATAAAAAATACCCTTAATTATTAATTGTCATAATTAAATTAAAAGTTAAATAAGTCATTCAATTAATAATAATAAATGTGGGGTATAGAATAATAAAAGATATTATATCAGAGTTATGTGGATGTCAATTTATTTCAATAAGATCTATCTTGAGAAGTGCAAATGTCATTGTAGATAGGATAGCCAATTATTATGGAAGGTAGACGTGACTAATAGATTGATGGTTAAACACCCTATCTAATCTTTCTAGATTACTCTTTGTAGACAAATGTAAGGTTATTAATGTTTTGGATGTTTTATCTTGTAATAGCAATGAACCCTTTTAAGTAATGAAAGTATTTTGTTTTGTAAAAAAAAAAAATGCAATGGAATAGAATTGAACTTTTCTTTGAAATCGAAATTATTGGTACTATGGAATTGTAATTCAATTCTAAATATGAGGAAAATGAATGTAAGCTGGAATTACAATTCCATTCTGGTGTATACCTATATACTAAACTTAACATTAGTACAATTATATCTTAACTTATAATAATGTTATCTCACCTCACTTTATACTATCGACCCACAACCAATTTTTGATTATTATGTATTTATTAGAGACCACTCATGTAACAAGCGACTCTCTTTTAGCTTGATCCTGCTAGTTTTATATACTTTGATTTTGTTTACTTTGATTTTGTTGGCTTTATTTAGTTAACATGACCTTATTGCTCTTAGGTTATGCAAAAAAGTTGATACAATACTTGTTGATCAATATTTTTTTAAAAAAATTATATAATTACAAATTGTACAAAACATATTACCAAAATACTAATACTATGTCTCATCTTGAGAATATGATGTTAGCATTTGTATATATGTTACATAGTATTGGTATACTAAAAATAATGTCATATCTTCAAATGTAATTTTAATTTAAAAATGTAACATATATATAAATACTAATGTTAAATCTGGAAGCTACCATATAGTATTGATATTTTAGTAATATTTTTTATATAATTTATAATTATATATATATATTTAATTTTGACAATAAATATACAATTTTCTTTAAAAAAAAGTTACACCATACCAATAATGGATAGAGGCACATGTAAAACAAATTCTAATTTTTTTAAATATATAATTGTAAAGCATGTTAATAAAATACTCTGTCAAAACTTGGGCATCCATCTTCTTCCCATGTTTAATCATGTCTTCACTATTGAGACCTTAACATGGTGTTGGTGAGCTATTTTTAAAGCTCAAATGGTAACCACTCTACTGAAGCCATCCTCAATATTAAGTTATCCATTTAAAGTGCTTTAGTGACGAGTCAATATTTTAAGAAACTTTTATTATCAAGGAACTTACTACATTATCCTCAAGTTTCTTTATAAATATTTCTTTAACATTTTCCTAACATTTTTTATGGATCTAACACTATATTTTTTTTTTTCCAAAATCACTTGCTGTTGGTATTTTTCTTTGACAAATGTCAAAATTTAAAAAAAAAAAGAAAGAAAGAGATATTCGAAGGTCCTTCACAAAGGACCTCATCTACCTAAAGGAACTTGTGAAGGAACTTGGTTGACGTCCTTTGTGTTAGGTTTTATAAATTAAAAAGAACGCAGCGAAAAAAAAGAATAAGAAAAAAGGTTATCAAACCTATCATAGGATCCATGTGTGACATGTAATAAAATATATGTTGATAAAAGATTATAAAACTACATTTTTCTTAATGAGAATTATTGTTTGCTTATGAAGATGGAGTTCAATTGAAATCTGAATCCGATTTATTATTTCAAAATGTGTTCATCATAAGGACTCTAAACATAATTTCTCTAACGATATCCACATATATGTTAACAATAACAAATTTTAATCCTTTATATTATTAGACAATTGGGATTAAAATTAGAAAAACTAAGAAGCAAAAATTATATATCTCTCTCTCTTGCCTTTTCTTAAGGTGTTTTTCTAAAATAGAAAATCATCATCATAGTTTTTTCTCTTGCTCTTACCTCTTTTAAATATTAACAAAAATTAATAAAAGAGACATTTCATTCTATGAATTTTTTAATTGCTATAACCTTTCAATCGTATAGTAATTAAATATGGAATTAATAGCAAACAACTTTTTAATTGTCATAAACTATTCAATTACAATTGAATATGAAATTAATAAATTCAATATCATTTGAAAGGCCTTGAACTTTCCAATAGAAATTAAACATGGAATTAATAAATTCCATCTATTTATACACGAAAATGCAATAATAAAATACATAACCTTTAAAAAATACTTAATCGTAAATATACACTATGCAATGAAAATAAACTACTTCCAATTTATTATTTTAGATCAATTTATTTTAGCTCTGACATTAATATTGACATACTTTCTTCCCATTAATCATGTTATAATGTGAAACCCTTTAGGTTTTTATACACGGAGGTAACATAAACCAAGATAACCGTTTAATAATAGTTATTAATCATCCCATCTAATAGAAAAAATATGAACAAGAAACTACTATAAACCGATTATTACGTAATTAAATCTCTTTATCAAATTATATCCTGATTAAACTATTGCACGTCATGTCATTAACGTTTAATCATTTTACTTGGTTTCCAAGATAAAATAGACTTTATAATACTTACTGTAATCACGAGCCTATAAGTCACTATTATCAACCAAATGCCCCTGGATATCAACTCCCTAATCCAAGAGAGTGATGAATTCTATCTTGACTCATCACTACCCTCTCTATATTTTATGTTGTACCTAATAACCATATTATTTACAATCCAAATGAAGATTGCGTTTAACGACATTAAAACATAGCATTCCATATATAGAATATATGAAGGCCTCAAGTTTAGAGATTATTTTTACTCGTTTATTTAGAAGATGGAGTAATGACATTAAACATGTGGTATCTTCTATTAGTAAGTCATGTCTAGTATATCTACTTAACTTTGGGCACTCACTTATATAACTCAGATATCTTTCTTTCGGTCCAGTTAGAACGACCTTAGTTATATAACGTGTTAGTCTAAATATTTATTCGATCAAGGACAACTTTTAGATAATATAATATAATGGAATCTCACTAATAATACACCTTTATTATAATTTCAGATATACTCTAATTATCTATAAGACTTTATTATAAAATATATATTAGTAGAAAAGTATATAAATATAATGAATACTTACCTTTTATATATAGTATCCATAAATACATCAAAAATATCTTGGCACATTGTACATAAATTAAAACACTCACACTTGCAATATTGCCAAGCATTATAGACTCTTAAGTCTTAGACTCCTTACATGGGTCTCATGTTTCTACTGAGGTAAGGCCTTTGTAAATGGATCGGCAACATTTTCATCTGTTGCTATTCTGCAAACCAACGCATCACCTCTTTGAACTATCTCTTTGAGGATGTGAAACTTTTGAAGTATATGATCAGACCATTAGTGAGACCTTGGTTCTTTAGCCTGAGTTATAGTTGTATTGTTATCATAATATAATATAATAGGATCTACAATACTTGGAACCACTCTTAACTCGGAGATAAAGTTTCTAATCCATACGGCTTCTTTAACTACTTCAGAAGTTGCTATGTACTTTGACTTTGCTGTAGAATCCGTTACTATCTCTTATTTAGAGCTCCTCTAACAAATAACTCCATGATTTAAGCAAAACACATAACCTTATTGCAATTTCATATCATCTTAATATGTTTGGAAACTAGCATCGGTATACCCTCTTACAGCTAGTTCCTTGTCTCCTCCATAAACCAAAAACAAATCTTTTGTTCTTCTCAAATGCTTGAGAATGGTCTTAACAATAGCCTAGTAACCCTCACCCAGGTCGGCCTGATATCTACTCGTCATGCCCACAACATAAGCGATGTCTGGTTGCATACATATCATGACATACATTATAGATCTAATTGCCTAGGCATATGGTACTCTATTTATTTTATCCTTCTCCTTTTGTGTTTTTGGACACATTACCTTGGAGAGAAGTATACTATGTGACATAAGCAAAAATCTACTCTTTGAATTTTGCATATTAAATCTATTTAATACTTTATTAATGTATATGCTTTGACTTAGTCCAAGCGACCTCTTATACTTATTTCGATATATCTTAAATCCTAAGATATAGGATACTTCTCTTAAGTTTTTCATGGAGAAGCACTTACCTAACCAAGTTTGGTAGACTCTAAGGTAGTTATATCATTTTCAATTAGAAGGATATCATCAACATATAAAACTAAGAATACAATCATGCTCCCACTCAACTTCTTATAAATGTAAGGTTCTTTTAGATTCTTAAGATAGCCAAATTCCTTTATTGCCTCATTGAATCTTAAATTCTAGCTTTAAGAAGTTTGCTTCAATCCATAAATGGATCTCTTCAACTTACAAATTTTATTGACATTCTCAAGTGCTATAAAAGTAGGAGGTTGTACCATGTACACTTCCTCCTTTAACTTTTCATTTAGGAAAGTTATTTTAACATCCATTTGCCACATCTCATAATCTTTATAAGCTACTATTGCAAGCAAAATTCGAATGAACTTAAGCATTGCTACTAGCAAAAAAATTTCATCATAATCAATTCCATGACATTGAGTGAAACCTTTTGCTATTAGCCTAGCCTTATAGGTATTTACATTCCCATCCATGTCAGTCTTCTTTTTAAAGACCCATTTGTACCTTCTAAGTTTTACCCCAACTGGTGTATCTACCAAATCTCATACTTGGTTGGTGTACATGAAGTCTACCTCAGATTTCATGGCTTCTAACCATTTCTCAGAGTCTGGTGAAGGTCTTCATGTGTCAACGGTTTGTCATTTTTGACGAGTAGTACATCTTCTTGATGTGTTACTAGTAAATTTAACCTCTTAGGTTCTCGACATACTCTCGTTGACCTACGTGGGTCTTGCGTTTCAAGAACAATCTTTGGTTGTGGCACCATAGGTATTTGTGATGTTTGTTTCACACCTAATTGCTAATGTTCCAACTCATTTATGGAATCTTGAATTTCTTCAAGATCTACTTTACTCATAATACTTTCTTTAAAGATAAACTCTCTCTCTAAGAATGTAGCATATCGAGCAATAAATACTTTGTGCTCACTTGTAAGATAAAAGTAGTATCCTTTAGTTTCTTTAGGATATCCTATAAATGTGCATTTAATAGACTTGATTGCAAACTTATCAAAGAATGCACTCTTCGCGTAAGTATCGCAACCCTCAACTTTAAGATAAGATAAATTGGGTTTTCTCCCAAACCATAACTCATATGGTGTTTTATCTATTGCCTTAGTTGGAATACGGTTCAGTGCACATGTTGTCGTTTCTAAGGCATAAGTCCAAAAGGTTAAAGGAAGACTCGTATAACTCATTATTGACTTAACCAGGTCCATTAGGGTACAGTTTCTCCTCTCTGAAACCCCAATCCATTCTGGCATTCTAAGAGGTGTGAATTGTGAAATCATTCCACACTCCTTCAAGTAGTCAATGAACTCTTGACTAAGATATTTTGCACCTCTATCACTACAAAGTGTTTTTTTTCTTCTTGCTAAGTTGATTTTCTACTTCACATTTAAATTATTTGAATTTCTCAAAAGTCTCTAACTTATGTCTCATTAAGTAGATATATCCATACTTATTTAAATCTTCAGTAAAAGTCACAAAGTAAGAAAATTCATGTCACACCCTAAAACGGCAAAGTCGTAACGGTTCTACCGTACAAGCCATTCTAAAATAGAAGTTGACTATACAGCTGCTATCTTAGACCTGATTTATGTAAGGTGTTAACGACTAACTCGTTCTGAAGTAAACAATTCATAAATTAAATAAATTATTTACCTAAGAAATTATGGAAATATGTATATATACTAAAATTCAAATATTATAATTAATATTCGAAAAGTTTCATCGTATTATATTTTTTAAGTAATATATTATTCGAAAATAGAAGTTTCTAAAACAAAAGCTAAAATCTTAACAATATATTTGTTCTTTAGATATATTTCCTCACTCCTAAAGATTCAGCAATAGCTAGCTTCAAGGTAAATATAGGTTATTTCCTAGCTAGCACCTACAACAACGTCTATAGAGATGTGAGCAACTACAGTTTAGTAAGTTGAGACAGAGACTTAAACTATATATCAAACATAAGTAAGATTATCAACCAAATTAGTTAGATGTAATGCATGTTCAAGTAAATGCTATCACACAATGTTGTCTAGCTTGTTGTGAAATTAGAGAAATTGCACCCATTCTAATCTAGATTGAGGAGTTTCCATTAATGCAATAACTTACAACAAAACCCAGGTTGATGTAATTGATACACCGCTCCTCTCGCGACTACTTTCAAACCATTAACTTTACCCTTGTTACAACCTCCTCACCTGTCGCTTAGTTTGACTAAGAATAAAGAAGGAACCAATTATTCTATCCAACGTTATCCCTTTCAAAGGGGTCAATATTTAGCTGAAGAATTCTAATGTTTCCCTAATGGGTTGCTGTGCAGGTCCAATTTAAATTTATAAGTCAAATATTCTGTTAAATCTAGTTTAAGGTGTTCAATCATTTCAAATAAATCACACAAATACAAGTCAAAACAGCAAATTAGAATCATATTAGCAACTCAGAACAAGCACATGCACATAGCCAACTATCTAATAAGCACAATCAAATACAATTTTAAACCTCTAAATACTACAAGTTAGTACTTCAAAATACAGTATTGTATTAATTTCAACTTACCTGGACTCTTCGCATACTCATTCGAGGTGCAACTTGCTCAGGCCATCACCGATAATCCTTATATTACAAATATTGTTTTAGTGTGTATATATAACTATCTTATATAAATTTCATTATGTAATTCTTTTACGTTATCTTTAGTTTAGGATTTTTAGTATACTTAATTATTCAGGTTTTTAAGTCCATTAAAGTTATTTCTAATTTAGGTTGAGTTCTGATTCAGTTTTAAAGTCGATTTCTAAATTAAATTTTTTAACTCAATATTTGATTGGAGATTTTATACGTAAACCTTAGAAAATAATTCCGATTGATAATATGGAATTTATTATATTATTTTTGGATATCCTAAATATTGTTTTTTGTCTCTAACTAATATTCTAGTCCGTGCGGTATATTTTAATCATAATTTAACTACCGAATTTACTTCCACTATAAGAAAATCTTATATTTTTCTTATAATTATCCAAATTTAAGTTTCCCACAAGATTTATTACATATTTTTATTATTAGTATAATATCAATTTTAACCTAATATTTTTCTACTTATTAATTTCTTATACTTACATATTATACATTATCACCTAATATGTCCATAATGTACACATCTAACATTCCCATTACCTCAAATATCATTCCTTAACATCAACTAATATTTCAAAATATCTAAATTCATCCTAAATCAAAATTTATACCTAATTACCCTAAATTAGAAAATTAACTTAAAACTTACCATTTTTACCTATTACATATTCACTACATAATATCCTAATGATTATATCTAACATCTTAAATGCTACAAATATCATACTTCATCAAATTTCAAAATCCCAAAACATATAATTATGCAATAAATTAGTAATTATCTATTTAATTACCTAATTAGCCTAAAATTATCCATTTTATACATCATTTTAAGACCTAAAATTTATCAAAAACTTCAAAAATTAATTTTTTAAAAAAGGCTTCATAGTACTAATTTATAACCCTTAAGTAGTCTACACAAAAATTTTAAGCTTAAAACTATACTCCTGAGATCATTTATTTCTAATTCGAATAAAGCTTGGGTTTGCAAAATTTCTTAAGGACATTATATTTCTAAACATAAATTCATCAAAATAAATTTTTTTCCTAAATCTATATACTAAAATGTTTGATAATTTTTCAAATATTTTTAATATTTTTAACAATTTAAGCAAAATCGAGAGGGAATTGGAACTTACCAACATTGGCTACTCCGGCCATCAAGGCCTTGTCAGCTAGGTTAGGCAATGGCACTACCGTGTGGTAGTAGTGGCTGTCTACTCTCAAATTATTGTCGAGTGTTGGTTCTCCTCTAAAGTCCTAACTATACAGATTTTGTTGTAAATTTTGTAAATAAATCTTAACCTTCACTTTTTCGATTATCTCTATTTTTCTCATACTCCAAATCGACCAAATGAGGTCCTGAAAATTTTTGGCTATTTATAAAGCTTTAAGGGATTTTTTATGCATTAATTTGATGTGACATTTAATCTTATTTTATCTTATTCCACTTTCTATTTGTTAAATTTTGATTGGTTAATTTTTTATCTTTCTTTTCTAGATTCCCATGCCTCATTTCTTGACATTTCCATATTTTTTTTATTTTTCTTTAATTATTCATGCATTGTCTTTAATTAATTAACATTATTTTGGTATATTTCGCATATTTTTACTTACATGTAAATACATATATAGTATAAATAAATACTTTTAAATATTATTTTAAGTTATTTTATGATTATTAGTGTACATATAATTTATCTCTATCGATTTAGTTATCGAAACTTGTTTTCCTAAATCCAAACTTATGAAATCATTTTTACTAATATTCCTAACTTTGTCGTAAAATTTAGGCTAGATCGGATGATTTACTCAATCGCTCTAAATTTTACGGACTAAACCCCAAATTCCTAATTATGGGTCTTACAATCCACCTCTAGCTTGAGTTGATAATGGCCCCCAAACATCACTATGTATGAATTCTAATAACTCTTTTACCCTTTCACCTTTCTTGATAAGAGGTTTCTTAGCCATTTTACCTTGTATACAAGTTTTAATATTTTATGGGTTCAAAATCAAATGAATTGAAATACCCTTCAGAATGAAGTTTAGTTAAGCATTTCTCATTTACATGGCTAGGTCTAAAATGCCATGGGTAAGTTAAATTTGAATCATATGTTTTTTGTTTCTTAATCTCAATGTAGTGAATAGATTCACTAGTATTAGAAATATAAAGACCACTAACTAATGTTAAAATATTCTATTCATATAATGAACAACTTCTATTTTTAAACTAAAAAACAAATCTCTTGATATCTAAACATGATATCGAAATTATATTTTTGGTGAAATTAGAAACATAATAACAGTTCCCTAATACTAATACAAGTCCATTAGGTAAAGAAATGATATAGGTTCCTACAGTTAAAATAATAACTCTCGCTCTATTAGCTATTCGTAGGTCCATTTCTCCCTTAGACAACTTCTTGCTCTCACTTAGTCCTTGCAAGTTAACATAGATGTGAAAATCACATCTTATATCTATGACTCATGCAAAAGAAACAAAAAGATTGCATTCAATCATAAAAATACTCGAGGTATTATTCTCACTTGATCTTTTTCTTGAATTAAATACAATTTCTCTTCCAATGGCCCTTCTTGCTACAACGGAAACATATTGCTTCCTTCTCATTAGAATTAGGCTTTTGTTGCCCCTTTTTGAGCTTAAATTGCTCACCTTACTTTACTTGTTTACCCTTGGAATTGTTAGTTCCATTAACATTTCTCCTTTTTGACTTAATAATAAAGAGAACCTCTTAAGGCATCTTTGACTTAGACTTTAAGTTCTTTTCAGTTGTCCTCAATATGGTTAGCAAATCTATTAGAGACCTCTCCATTTTGTTCATGTTATAATTTATGACAAACAGGGAGAAGGAATCTAGTAGATAAGCCAATATCAAATCGATGGCCAAGTTTTCATCTAACTTAGAGGCCAAGCTCTTGAGCCTCTCTATGTACCTTATCATTTTGAGTACATGAGACCCAACTTGGCTCCCTTCATCTATCTTATAGTTAAATAGAGCCCGAGACGTATTAAACCGTTAAGGCCTAGCACTTTCTTGGAATAGCTCCTGTAAGTGAGTATATATCTCTCTTGTAGAGATATTCTCATGTTGCTTCTACAATGAAGATGACATTACAGATAGCATGAGACATTGGACATCAACAAAGTCCTCCAAGTATTTTTTATATGGTTCATATTCTATTATGGTGGCATTCTCGCCTGGTTCTTCAATTTCTTCCTCTTTTGGGACATATAATTTCCTTTCATGCTTAAGGACAACTTTTAATTTCCTCGTCCAATCAAGGAAATTAGGTCCAAGGATATTGTCTTTATCAAGAGTAGATCGCAGCAAAATGTTATTGTTGCTATTTGCCATTTTAGATCTACAAAAAGATGCAAAGTTTAGTGTTTATAAATTTATTTTATAAAAGGACTTTTAAATTATCTCCCACTATTTTACTCAAATCTAATAGCCCCTTTTATTACATTTGGAAAACCCTGTTGAAAGGTTTTCTAGTAAATCTAAAATCCTAAATAAAATTAATATGCACACAATTGAGCTATACCTACATATTACGTTATTTTTTGTAGGCCTTAATGAACTCGCAAATCATAAAACTATATGAATTTTGGATTTCCTATTAGGCTAGTTTTTAAAGTATAACTTTAAAACCCAATATTTGCCCATTAAATTGTTAACTTTAACTGAGTTAACAAATCAACAATTCAATTTAAGTCAATCTAGTAATAAATTATAAAAATTACAATTATTTAATATGAGCCCACAATTGAGCTATACAGACTCACATTAAATCCTTACTATTTTATAATCTATAATTAGAGGCCAACATTATCTAACCTTGACTTAATATATTGAAAGGATTTTATAATGTCTCATCAATTATGTATACAATCGTTGATCATTAACAATACTTACATACATAAAATAAATAAAACAACTATAATAAAACAATAATGCAATAATCATGGGCCGGCTAAAAAATGGGCCAAGACTAGGCTTACACTAGATGGTCATGGGACCAAAATTCATTAACTCGAATGTAAGCCCCACAACTAGTTATTTAGGGTTTCGATCAGCTGAAAGATCTAATCGAACCTAAATTATAAGTAAAATTAGAAATATTAGTAAAAGGATTCCGTAAGTTTGAATTTAAGAAAATAAGAAATAAAATAAAATAAAATAATATAAAAATTCCAAATTTTAAGTATATAACTCTCTATTTATCGAAAATACGTAAAATGCATTTCGATAATTAACGAATCGCTAAAGATAAATTATATGTATACTAAAAATTATAG
The DNA here is from genome assembly GCA_024138005.1 of Lumnitzera racemosa. NCBI lineage: Eukaryota > Viridiplantae > Streptophyta > Magnoliopsida > Myrtales > Combretaceae > Lumnitzera > Lumnitzera racemosa. Next base: position 4,007,285 of record JAMXBC010000003.1, read on the forward strand.
AATGACCTAAATAATATTTAGGAATATTTATTTGTACTATATATGAAATAGGTAGAAATACGCGTAATTACTTAAAATACGCGAAATGTGCAAAAATAATAATAAATAATTAAAGAAAATTCATAATTAATTAAGAAAAAATGAGATGTGGCAATCTGAAATTGAAGAAACAAAATTAACCAATTAAAATGCAACAAATAGAAAGTAAAAAAAAGAAGAGATAAAGCAATTGTCTTGTCAAATTAATACATAATAATTTCCCTAATACTCTATAAATAAATTAATACATAATAATTTCCCTAATACTCTATAAATAGCAAGAAAATTTCAGAAGATCATTTGGTCAGTTTGGAGATTGAGAAAAATAAAGAGGGCTGAAATTGTGAGTGTTTGAATTAATTACAAAAAAATTTCTCAAATCTGTGCAATTAGGGTCTTAAAGGAGAACCTAAACTTGACGAGCATCTGGGAGTGGATAGGTGGGCTGACACACCCATGCTCATCGAAGGTAACCGGAGCCACCCAAATTGGTAAGTTCGATTTCCAACTCGATTTTGTGTAATTTTGTAAAAATAGTAAACGTTCTTAAAAAATTATGAATTTTGTTATTTTGAAATATTTTTGTATGTAGTTTTTAATAAAAATATTATTTTGATGAAAATATGTTCCATGATATATGATCCTTAAGAAATCATACAAAACCGAACATATTTGGATTTAGAAATAAATTACTTTAGGAGTATAATTTTAAACCTAAAATTTTTGTGTAGACTACTTAGATGATATAAAACAGTACTCACATCCCTATAGACGTCATGCAGGTGCTGACTAAGAAGCGGTTTACAATTACTCTAAAACTGCTTACAATTACTCTAAAGCTAGCAACTGCTGGATCTTAGGGAGTGAAGAAAAATATTTAAAGAATAAACATATATTTTTAAAGTCTAAGCTTTTATTTTAGAATTTTTCATTTCTAAATAATGTAATAACTAGGAAATATATTACGGTGAAACATTATAAACGTTAATTGTAATAACTAAATTATAGTGTATATATATATTTTCTCACTTTCTTAGATAAATAATTTATTCAAATTACAAACTGTTTATTTTAAAACGGGTTAGTTATAGACGCCATGTGTAAATCAGGTCTAAGATAAGATTGTAAGGCCAACTTCTATCTTAGAATAGTTTACACAATAAGGTTGTTACGACTTTGTCGCTTCGAGGCGTGACATTAGATGCAGCTTTTCTTTGGCCTTTTGGACTTCTCTATGTCTCGAGTAAATATGGACCTACAATCTTTCATTCTAGTACTAAAAACTAATTTTCTAAAAAAAATAGAAAACAGAGTACAAATGGAATTTGAATTTAGGTTTGCAAATCTACGTACACTTAACTTATATTTTATCTATGGGTACATAGACCAAAAAAAAAAAATTACATTTGTTTTTCAACCTCAACCCATCCAAAGGATACGCAAACCCTTTTTAGTAAATCCATAAATATTCATACAAAAACATTCATGCCTAAACTCACGATCATGGATAAGCAATAAAAACTCCATAAATAACATAAACCATATTAACCAATCGATTCAAAATAATTATTATAATCCAAATATATACACTTGGGATTATATGGCTAAATTCTCATAAAAAAAATTTATGAAATTTCTCAATCCATGAATAAAAAAATACTATTGATATCAAACAATGATTTACACTTATAAAAGATATAGATAAATTCAATCCGAAAGCAAAAGATCCCATGTTTCACATCAAATCCATAATGTAAACATGAATAGATAAATCCCATAAAGATCATAACAATTATTCTATGAACCAAATCCAGGTCAATGCTAAAAAATGTTTTACATGTTACACAAGTTGCTGTGATATCACTATTAGATTTTATAGATCATAAAGAACATAGTGAAAAAAAGAATTACAAAACCTATCATAGCTTTCATGTGTGACATGTAATAAAATATATATTAATAAAAGATTATAAAACTATATTTTCCCTGATAAGAAATACCATCTCCTCCTAGGAATGGAGATTAATTGAAATATGAATCCAATTTGTTGTTTTAAAATATGTTCACCACAAAGACTCTAAATGTAATACCTCTAGTGATATTCATACACATGTTAACAAGAACAAATTCTAATATTTTATATTATTAAATAACTGAGATTAAAATTAAAAAAACTAGGAAGCAAAAATTATATCTCTCTCTCTTGCCTTTTCTTAAAGTATTTCTCTAAAATAGAAAATAATCATTATAACTCTTTCTCCTACTCTTGTCTCTTTTAAACATTAATTAAAATTTATGAAAGAGACTTTTCATTTCATAAACTTTTCAATTGCAACAACCTTTCAATTTTATAACAATTAAACACAAAATTAATGGTAGACAACCTTTCAATTACCATAAACCTACAATTGAATGTGAAATTAATAAATTCCATATCATTTCAATTGTTATGAAAATTTCAATAGCAATTAAACATGGAATTAATAAATTTCATCCATTTATAAATAAAAAGGTAAAAATAAAATACATAACCTTTAAAACATACTTAAGCATAAATATATATTATGTGATAAAAATAAATTGTTTTCAATTTATTATTTCAGATTAATTTGTTCTAGCTTTGAACTAAATATTGACAAATTTGTGTATTTACTAAAATTTCTTGTGAAAACTTTATTTTCATTAATTGTGCTATAGTGTATGACCATCTAGATTTCTATATATGAAGGTAACATAAATCAAGGTAATCGTCTAGTAATAGTTATTGAATAATAGAAAAAGTGTGAGGGATAAACCACCATGGATCGATTACTGTGTAATTAAATCTCTTTATCAAATAATATCCTAATTAAATCATTGAATGTCATGTTATTAACGTTTAATTATTTTATTTGGTTTCCAAGATAAAATAGACTTAATAATACTTATCATGATTATGGGCTTATAAGTCACTATTATCTTAACTAAATGGCTCTAGATCCAAGAGAGTAATGAATTTTATCTTCACTCATCACTATCATCTCTATATTTCATGTTGTACCTAATAATTATATTATTTACAATCCAAATAAATACTACGTTTAACAAGATTAAATTACAGTATTTTATATATAGAATATATAAAGGTTTCCAGTTTAAAGATTATTTATGTTCATTCATTTAGAGGAGAGACCAATGACATTAAACATGTAACGTTCTCTATTAGTGGGTTGTGTTCGGTGTATCCATTTAACTTGAGGCATCTACTTGTATAACTTGAATATCTTTTCCTAAATCAAGTAAGAGTCTAAATATTTATATCCTCTTTAGATATTTATTTAACCCAGGATCACTTTTAGATAATATAATATAATGAATCTTACTGATAATACCTATTTATTATAGTTTCATACATACTTTAATTATCTATAGTATTTTATTGTAAAATATATACCAATAAAAAAGTATATAAATATAATACCATTTATAAATAATATTCATAAATATATAAAAAATATCTTGATAGATTATATATAACTTACAACACTTTGTACCTAAAAACATGTGCTAGGGAACCAGGGATGAGGATGGCTTGAGGTGATCTCCAACGCGCGTAACTTAGCATGATTTGTAAGGGGACAGCACTCCACATGTAGCACCTTTTTAAGTACTCTAAACGAGGTTAAGATTGAGAATGGTACAACATGAACTACATAAGTCGAAAGAAGATAGTTTCTAGAGGTGCAGTTGTCTAGATTTGAACGAACATAGTCATTGTTGGGGGCCTTATTTGGATTTTATTTTTTTGTGGTGTTAGAATTGTTTATGCAATAAAAAATTAAGGTTTCAATTGATTTCTCCAATGTTCTATGGGCTATTTATTCTTTAGGTATAATAGTTACGTTGCTGAATAGATCTTCCATACGCCAATTTACATAATACATTGCTAGTATTGCATTTCATTCACTAGAGTAGAATTATCATTCTATCTTTATTATTATTGAAAAGTTATTTTTTTATTTGATTTGTAAAAAGTTATGTCATAAAATATGTTTATTCTATGCAATTTGAAATAATTGAGGAATTTTATTCTTTTCCTTCAACAAAGGAATTATTATTCCTCGTAGAATATGATTTTTATTCCAAAAATACCCCCAATCATGAAATAAAATAACACGAGGAATTCCTATTTCTTTCTAACCTTATTACAATCCAGTGAACCAACATAACAAAGAGTATACGTGCACATTATATTCATCCTTATATAAGAAAATAATACTAGGAGTAAAGGTTAAAAAGTGAAAAATACTTACCAACATTTGCCCCCTTTTTCCCGGTATAAATCTTTCATTCGATTGCTTTTTGTAGAAAAACCTTTAGTCAACTTCAAATGTAATAAACGTTCCTTTTTCTTACTATTAAAAAGTCCCTTATATACAAAGTAATTATAGAATATGGCTAGAGATGCAACCGAAATATGTACGAGATAAATTTTATGAAATTTAATTTTGCTCTTATAGGGTTTAATATTTCTTAAAATTATATAGATTTTCACTTTTATTACCATAATCCACCCCTAAAGAGTTTCGGGTATTTCACGATCCTATATAGTTTTTTCTCTTACTACTAAAATCCTTTCCATGACTAGATATAATATTTTATTTTGCATTCAATTTTTTTAACTTTTGCTGGTATATTTGTAAAGAATTTTTATAAATAAATACTTAACATACTTATTAATCTTCTTAATAAGAAAACCTAAAATAAAGTCAATGAGAAGGATTGGCAATTCCTACTACTGTATCGTCTCTCATATATTCATGTCTAAACAGGTTTATGTCTGAAAAATCTCAACCATAATACAACTCGTTTATTAGTTGTATCTAAATATTTAAACTTGTAACTCGACTTGTTTAATAAGTATGCCTCATGTCTGAGTTTGACTTGCTTATTAATTAAAATGCTATAAAAAGATCTATAAAATACTTGCATATACAAAAAGTAAATGGAAGATAATAATATTTAAATTCTATAAATACAAATATCATAAGATCTTACCACTTAACATAAAATTACAACTTAAATAAAAATTCTAATGAAATAAAATCTAATTAAGTGAAAGAACAATTAAATTCTTATACGTAAGAAAGAATCATCGTCTTCATATTCAATTTTCTTCACCTTAAATATTACTTCAATAGACAGTTGTTGTATAATATATTTTACTTTTCCTAATTTGATTTTTTTATAAGAAAAAATAAATCCAATTATGGCTCATTATAAAGGATAAAAAAAATTATGGAGCGCACTATTTTTTTATAAGAAATTCCAATAAAATATTTTTTCTTTTCTTTTCGTTAAAAATGAAAAGAAGAAAAGAAAATATAAATATATTAATAGTAAACATGGTCAAACCTAAGACATGTTTATGAGACCTATTTAATAAATGGATTTTTAAATCGGTTTAAAACCTAACCTAAACCTAGACACAAATTCAAACATGTTTAGATAGGTTTAATATATTTATATCTTGTGTTGTTTATTTGGAACCTAAATCCCTTTAAATTGTGTTGTATTGTGTTCAGGTTTGGTGGGTTATGTCCAAAATAGTCATCCTTAAATGAGATTATTTATTATTTCTTGTTAGATTGATTTAGCCAATCCAAAATCCCGTAGGATTTTTAATCTATTTTACAGCCCAATAAAAACCATATAAAATATTATCATATAAGATTTTTATTAGATTAAACGAATCGATTATTTAAAACAATTCGACTAGTTACAGCCCTAAATACAGCTAGTTGTTAATCGCTATGTTCTGTTACCATGTAGAAAACTTAAGAAGGGATTGAAGTTTGTAGAAACACAAAAAGTTTTGTTTTTCAATCTTTAAGTGATGTGCCTGTCTATATCCTCTTTATTCAATTATTGCCATATGTACATATATAGTATAATTTTTAATTAGAAAGAAACTCTTAACTCGAGTACGCAAGCAATTTAGCAATCTGACTATCTGTCCCACATGATGCGGATGCCTATCCATCGTTCCCAACAACCACGCAACCGAGCACGGGTCCAATCCTGAAAAACAGGAGGGATCCCACTAGATGTTCCATCCTCCGCAGACAGTCATATGGACTAAGTTATGTCGTGTCATGCTAAGTTTCCATGTTGGTTTGTAGCTCAGTAAGTACTTCCATCGGTCACAAGAGTCATAAGCATACCGTTTAGATTGACTCTTCAATAGTAGTTGGGTGGCAGAAATGTACTCTTTGACTTCGATACTAGTTTGTTAAAGAGTATCTCAAATAGTTAATTCATGTAATAAAGTTAAAAGTTAAAAAAATAAAATTAGGTTTAATTAAAGTTAAATTAAAATTAAACTGAACTGATTTTGTGATTGGATTATATCAAATTAAGTTGAGCCATAAAGATTAGGTTTGATAATGTATTTTTAGGAAACGTTCTTTTTATTTTTTGGATTTTAAGACATAAAAGGATATCCATATGTATTTCAAGATTTTTTATATTTTAAGAACAAAAAAATATAAATAAGATCAATATTTAATATTTGGATTTTAAGACATAAAAGGATATCCACATGTATTTCAAGATTTTTTATATTTTAAGAACAAAAAAATATAAATAAGATCAATATTTAATATGACTCGTGAATCTGAAATCAAGTTGGATTATTTTAGAGTTCTAAAGACTTTGATTATTCTAGAGTTCTAAAGACCTACTCCTACTCATGAAGCTCTTGGTTTGGTTTCAATTGGTATGATTTACGGTTCAATGTGTATAAAAAAACATCTAGAAGAGTTTAAAGAGTTCAAAGTTAAGAGTACAATCGAAATTAAATTAGAATTAGATTAGAATTGGATTGACTGATCCTACTCATGAAGCTCTTGATTTGGTTTCAATTGGTATGATTTACAGTTCAATGTGTATGAAAAAATATCTAGAAGAGTTTAAAAAGTCCAAAGTTAAAAGAGTACAATCGAAATTAAATTAGAATTAGATTAGAATTGGATTGACTGATTTTATGAAAAAATTAAATCGAACTAAGTAAAAATATATAAGACGACTTAAGTTTAATAATGATAATAATAAATAATTAGGAACATTCTATTTTTTTTATTTTAATAGATAAAAAGGATTTTTTTTTTTGTTTTTTTGTACATTTTCAGTATTTTTTATGTTTTAAGAATAATAAAAACGATATAAATGAGATCAGTATCAGATATGACCCGTGAATATGAAATTGAGCTACGATTGTTTTGGAGTTCTGAAGACACCGGCACATGTGGGGGTGGGTGTGGATGTGGGTGGTGTGTGTTGCAGTTTAAGTTCAACCGGTATCATTCACGGTTCAATGTGTATAAAACAACAGGCCAGCATGAAGGTATCAACAAAGCAGAAGAGGAGGATTTTATTTCGATGACAAAAACTTAACACACTAAGAACAAACCAGAGGCATTGCAAGCCACGTTACACAAATTAAAGACACCATACCGACACTACACTACATATAGCAGAGCATTATATACGCGTGCGCGCGCGTGCACATATATATATATATATATATATATTTTTTTTTCTGAGTCGACACCAAACAACTGAACATCTAGTAAGACTGCAGATCAAAATTATAGATAATATATATATATATATATATATAGATAAAAGATGGTCCTATCACATCGGCTTCACTGGTTGAACAGCACCTACAGGATTCGGCTGCCGCCTTTTGAATAGTCGAAGCTCGGAGCTCAGACGTCTATATCTCGCTGGTCCTAAGGAGAACTGGCGCTTTTTGGTCTAATTCCGCTTGCCTTCTCATACGCATCCGACGCCGACCTCCTTCGAAACCGGAAGGTCTCTCTGCTTCCTATGTTTAATTTTTCACTGATTAGTCATGGTGATCTTGCACAAGACTTTTAACAGGCATACTATTACAAGCAAAGAAATATAAATAATATGAAATCAAACAAAACATGGATGTCTAATAGATTTTCTATATATGTATGTGTGTGTGTGTGGCTAAAATATCTAGGTGCAGATTATTAATGGGAATTTTATTATAAGATGCAAGTGTTAACTAACAAAATAATGGCAGCTATAATTAAAGAGCTCATGTAGCTTTTCTTATACCTATTTTCTCCACCACCGCCCTAAACCAACTTGTTCACAGTCAATCCAATAGATAAATCCAAAGTAAAATTAATATTAAAATCAACTGCTACTATTTTTGGATATTAATATGAAGCTAACAAAGACTTTTTATCATTAAACAAATCACCACATTGGGATAAGTGATAACCTATCTGCATGAGTGGTAATAATGTCATTTTGCAATTAGCATTGTTTAAGGTCGTACAATAAAACAAAATCCTCCAACGAGGACTTTTCGTTACCACTGGTGGACCACACAGGTGCGATACGTGTAGACCACGTTGGGATAAGTGTTGCATGAGGTCAATATTGTCATTTGCAACTTTCACTGCTGAAGGGGTACAATAATACAACTGATTGAATCTTCCAAAAGACTTTCATTATCATAATGCATCATCCACCAGCAAGGCAATAATAGGAATTAAAAGGACAAAAATGCCCCCTCAATCGATCCCACTCCCGATCTTTCTGGACGATTCGGATTGCACTAAAAGAAAAGCCAACACAAATGCGCTACAGGTACAAGGGCAAAAGAGCAATTTAACTAAAAAAGAGAGATATGATATGATTGAGCGGGTGGTTTACCCGAAAAAGGTGACACAGGAGGAGTGGACCCGGCTGGAGAAACCGGAGGTGAACCGGATTGATAACCGGGCGGTTTCACAATCATGATGCTTCTTGTCACTCTCGTTGCTTCCTCGGATTGATCGTCACCGTATGATCTTGGACCGTTCACGTTCCCTCCAACGTCTGATTTTAGATCACAAACCAAAAGAAATTGAATCAGTGAATCGTTATTGTCATCAAAATTCAACCAGTAACCTTAATTTATCCAAATTTTGATGAAATTCACTGTACCCTGAAAGCTCGACAGCTTTTTAACCATCGTTTATGCAAGATCAAATCTTCAACATTTCAATTACTGAATCACTAATCTAATTCGAGATGGATCTAACCATTACCAGCCTTTTAAATATCAAGAATTAATATATCTTCATCGTTAAAATTCAATAACTTAAAATCTGAAAGATTTTTGATAAATTAAAATAACCCAGAAAGAGCAAACGGCATTTTAGCTATCCTGACTCTAAAAGATCAAAGCTTGGACGGTTAAATTACTGCATATAAACCCGATTTCCAGGGAGCCTTTGAAGCGTAAAAGCTTCGATTCTTATGCGGAATTTGCCATTTGACATATGAACTTGAACAATTTAGAGAATAAATCCGAGTTCTCAATGAAAGATTCAGTGTGGAATTTTATATGATTCTATAGCAGTAAGCGTACCCTTGCCGGAATTCGATCGGAAGCCGAAGGTTGAGTGCTTCCGGAGTATCCCAAGACCATTATCCGGCAGGGGTCCGGCAAGGGTATCATCCCAGAGCTGGTCCAGCAACCCCATCTCGTAGATTAGCAGAACAGGCGGATGATAAGGGGATGGCGAAGGGGAAAAAAAAAAAAAAAAAAAAAAACTCGTAAAAACAATCTTAGAAGGCAGAATCAGACTGTGAGCGTCCGATTGAAAGGGCATGGTGAGAGTCTAGGGGGAGATATTTAAAGATGGAGGAAACTTAAAGGTGAACAAATTGGTGTGATTTCAAGAGATCTGGACCGTTGATCTGGATCTTGGTGAATTAACTGCAGTGCTGCAAGTGTATCTTGGGATAAGGACGATGTGATGTGTAAGGTACCGGTTTTCTTGGAGTTTCACACAGAAAATTTGACAGGTGGCAGTCGTAGACGAGAAGGGAAAAAAGTAGAGCGAGGGGTGCTTGTCACGTGATGGTTCACCTCTCTGTCCTGATTTAATAAATAATAAATGGTAGTGGAAGTAGGTGGGAACGAGGGTCCAAAAGATGAGGCCCTTATCAGATCGTTTCTTGCTTGGTTATCAAAGATGGGTCCGGTTTTGACCCGGTTAAGGTAGGGTTCCGAAATCCGAGGGGCCAACTAACTTCAGTAATTTAATCGATACCTTTACGGTAGGTTAGAATAAAATGGTTATTGGTGAAGTATATCAAAATATTATTATTAAAAAAATAAGGGGTATTAACTTTTTCCAAAACTAAAGGAATAGGTATTATTTAATTTTTTATGATGTATTTTTAAATCTATTTATAAGACTTCAAAATAACTTTAAGGAAATTTATTTATTCTATTCATTAATTTCTATCTTATTTCCATTATCTATATTGTTAAAGTTAAAGGTTTTACAACCCGTTTATTTTACTGAATGGAATAAAAGAAGAATATAATTGAAAATCTAAGGAATATAATAAGGAGGTAATGCTTATTACTTTATTTAGTTGGATTAATAAATAGTTTAAAAATAAATACGTAATGGAATTTTAATGATTAAATGAATCTTATTTTTTTTTTCAAGTAATTCTAAGTTAACAGGTGATAATGATGAAAATTGACTGTAGGGGTAGAGATGGTGGCAATGGTCAATAGCGATGGCTGATGGTGGTGGCGGTAGTTAAGGTAGTGGCTTGGAGGGAAAGTAAGGGCAGTTATGCAGTGGTGATGATAGTGGTATTTAGAGATAGTGGTGGCGGTGGCGGTGGCGGTGGCGGTAACGGTGGCGGTGGCGATAATGGTGATGATAGCTGTGATTATGGTGATGATAATAGTAATAGTGGTTGGTGGTTGATGGTAACAGTAGAGATAACAATAAGTGGTGATGGTGGTTAGTGATTAGTAATAGTGACAATGGTAATAATAGTGGTAACGGTAATTACAGTGATTACGGTGACGGCAGTGGTGGTGATGGTAATAATAATAGCAGTGGCCAGTAGTGACAGCGGCAATAGCGGCAATAATAGTAGTAATCAGTAGTGACAATAATAATGGTAATGATACATCATTAAATTGATATTAAGTTATTTTTAAGAAAAAAATATGAAATTTTTGTAAAGAATCGTGATTTTTTGGTCGAATTAGGAAATTCCTATTACTTGATTTCACATAATAGGAATTCATAAGAAACCAAGTGAATGATATAATAAGGAATAAAAAGGGAATTGAATTTAAATTCCCCTCAAGTGAACAAGACATTAGTATTTTAATATTTCATTTTATTTGGATTTTACCAAACAATCCTTACATACTAAAGAGTTATTAATAAATTATTAATGTATTAGGGATATTACGGTAAAAAACTTTATATACAAAAATGGTATCTAAACTAAATTTATTTTTATCAAAATAATAACTTTCAGTTATGACTTCAATATCTATAAATCTTAATAATTCTTTCATTAAATTTCTAATTATTGGAATATCCAAAATATTTTATTATTTTTTTAGTGATATGTTTAAATGATTTATTTGTTTTTAAAATTTTAGCAAATGGAAAACTATTAATAATTAAATTAATTTTGATTTATTTAGTGATATGTTTGATTATACTTATTTCACAAATAGTTTTACTTATTAAAATTTTAGTAAAACGTAAAGTTTATTTCATAAATAATCACTGTAAAAAATAATTGGTGATTAGATTGTCCTTAGGTCTTAAATATTACATTTAATTTCAATCATATAATATTGATATGTTAAATATTTATTGCACATTTAATTATTAAATATACGTTGTCATTTTTTAGATATATGATGGAATCAACTAGTATAGATAAAAAAAAAAAACATTTTCTTACTAAATTTATGGTAGATTAAATATTTAACTTTTCATCATATATATATATCTATATGAATTTTTCTATAATCCCATCTTTTTTTTTATAGAACAAATACCACCATCCATCTCACCAATGATTTAATCACCTTTAAATTTGAACTATTAAACAAACTGTGAATTAAATTGTTCAAATTTAAAAACATGAAAATAAATGATAAGATAATAAGCAAAACAAGTTTTGTCAAAATAAATAACGATACTATAAAGTCTCCCATAATATTTATATTAGTTAAGGTGAAGAGATTATTTTATGTAGGTATGAAATAACTATTTCATGATTTATATTTTGGAAATAATAAATAATTAAAAAAGTTTGTTTTTACCAAATTTCATAAAATAAAATTTCATATAGGTAATGAGAATAAATATTTAACTTTTTATTTCATAGCTATTTAGTATTTTATAAATATTTATCTTATATGTATATCTTATTTTTATTATTTTTATTTATAACTTCACATGTAATTATTTTTGCATCTACAATGCAAGTGAGTCACATATCATTAGTGTTTTATATTTTGCAAAATTTGTTGTACTTTTAGTTTACATAACAAGATTAAGCTTCGACAAAACCTTTATTGCTTTGGTACATATGAACTTATAGCACATATATCAAAAATATAATATACCTAAATTATCGATTGTCCTTTACATTTTTACCTCTTCAAATATTTTATTTATTTCATCAATATCTCCATATAGTAAATTTATCGATACCCATCGATTTGTCATAATATATTTAATCTATAATATGAAGAAAATAACATTAAATAAAAAAATTCCCCAAAAAATTTTTATTTTGTTAATAAACAATTCTCCTCTTGATTTATGTATAAGAAGCTGAAAAGATTAATTAATAAGTAACATTAGTTTGTATTAAAAAAATTTACACAATTATCTATACAAATCCATAGTGAATATCTCTTTTTATTGCTCTCATAGGTATACCAACAAATTGCGCACATATGATGCGTATATTAATGACATTAATTTGAAAAAGTAAATTGATATATTTTATTTTATTCTATTACTTGGTTACTTGAATTGATATATATATATATATATAATAATACCTTTATGCCTTTACCTACTTAAAAAATAAATAAATAAAAGGTTATCTAAAAATATAAACATTTGGAAATTTAAAAATGGAAAAGGTTATCTATTAAAAAAAGTTGCAGTTATTTCGTAAATGAAAGTAGGAAAACAAAAGTATATGTTTGGGGGGTGGGGAATAGGGAGGGAGGAGAGAGAGAAAGGAGAGTTATGAGTTAGATAAATATACTCATCTTATTAGACATTCTATAAATTTAATAATTAAGTTTAAAATTATTATTTTTTATTATAAAATTTTAATTGAAGAGTTAAGTAGTAATTTTAAGATAGAGTAGTCACTCAAATCCCTTTAGGTTTTAATAATATAGATTATAAATACAACTTTTTTTAATAAAATAAGTTATATGTTATTAACACATCTATAGTTTATTTTGACAAATACATTAGAAATCCATTATAGTGATTGTATATTTCATCGTTATATAACACATTTTTAAGACCAATTATGTTTTTGTTTTATTTTTCTAATTATCAATCCTGTATAGTTTGATTCAATAATTTATATTCTTAATTTTATTATATCATTGTATTTATTTTTTATACACGTAATGGAAGTACGCATCTGTTGCTATGATGAAATCGAATCAAATTATATTAGGTAACTTAGGCAGTTAAGTATACAATATAACTAATGAAAGGGGCCTTTACAAAAGTTGGCAAGCATAAATATATTTCAATATTTTATAATTGAATGTCCCTCTTTTTATAAAATAAAAAAAAATATAAGATTGGCTACTAATTCCATGTACAATAAAAAAAAGATTCATTTATACTAATATAATAGCTTAACACAATTTCCACTGGGGTCTTTTCTCAATGTGGTAGATTCTTTTAAGCTTTATACTATGCACAAGCAAAGCAATGAGGAAAGAAAACAAGTGAGAGATAGGAATATCGAAGGAAAGAATTGTGGGATATTTGATTTCTTCCATTATATTTAGATAATAAAAAAAATGAAAGTGGAATGAATCTTATTCACTACTAAAAACAAAATAAATCATAGTATAAATTTATCGATATGTCAATGGAAAGTAATAAAGGCATGGAAGTATACAAGGCAATTATGCTTTTAGAAAAAATTTCCTTTAATTCCCTCCTATTTCTCTCCAATTCAAGAAGAAAGCTTTTAGGCAAGGCTCAAGTAAATTTTTCCCCTCACTTTCCACTTCTTTTACTTTCCTTCTCATACCACACAATAGAATCGCAATGTTTTCTTTCATTTTCTTCCCGTCGCTTTCCCTTATCCCACACATAGTGTTGAGGAGCTAAAAGTTTACTTTCTTTTTATTTTCAGTTCAAAATCTCTTATTTAATGAACTTAAGGTAAAGCCGAGAGCCCCTTTGCTGTAGATTCTTGATTTTTTCATGTTGATATACGTCTCATATGATTATGGTTCCCCTCAATGAATATCTGCAACATTTCTCTTGACTTACTCACTAAATCTAACTCAAGTTGCAAGAACTAATCACGTTTATAATTTCATTTCCTCTTACGACCACTGCCTGATTATTATATAACTATATTTTAATAATTTTTTCTCTTACATTTTTTTTTTTCATCATTCAAACTTAGAAAAGATAAACTTCAGTCTGAGTTCAATCGTTGAGGGAACTCCTAGATAATTGTGTGTACAATATGAAAAGATATGAGGGGTATCTTCATATTTCCTTAGATTATTGCATGATGCTAGTGTTCTACCATCTACCTTTTAAATCATCAAGTGAGATTACAGGTGTAAATAAATCAAGCTCATTCAAAAATCACTCAAGTTCAATTAGATTTTTATTTGAATTTGATTTGGTGATAGTCAAGTTGAGCTCAAACTCAATATTGAGTTACTTGAGTAGCAAATTAAGTCAAGCTCGAGCTTTAAAATACTAAGCATATCAGGCTTGTAAACTTAATTGAGCTTAATATAATTTTTAATTTTTTTTATTTTTTAAAAATATAAGTGAGTTAAGATTATTTAGAAAAAAAATATATAAACTTAAAGCTTAATCGAATTAATCAACATGAACTCAAGCTTTCCATATATATCTTCGAGTAAAGCTTAAGATTAAAATTTAAAGATTAGTCAAACTCGAGTCGAGTTTGAGTTTTCAAGTTTTTAAATTGAATTTGAGATCAATATTGAGCCCGATACTATATTGGTTTGACTTAACTCGATTACATTCCCAAGTGGAATAATTTGATTGTAATGTAATGCTTCAACTAGATGGAAAGCATGATTCAATGGGGGTAAAGAAGTTCTTTTCCCCTTCTCTCTCTTAAGTTTGACCTTTTGTTAATTTCTTCTTGATGCATTGACATCGTCTTTATTGTACAAAAATATATTTAGAAAAATTCAATAATTAGTAGAATTACAAAAGCTTCATTCTAGTGAAAGAGGCAGAATGCTTATTTTCGCTAGTTGCTGTGGGATAAATAACCATATGTTGAGACTAGTTTTTTCCTTCGGTTTTTATAAATCAGTCTTATTTAAATCGATCAATATTAAACCTTACTTATTTAATATTGTCCCTCGACTAGGGTTAAAAAAAAATCGGTTCTTTTAATTTTGAAAATATTTTGGAGATGCCATCTAACTGTAGTTGAAAAAGAGAGTTAAGTTATAACCAATTAAGTGAATTGGTTATAACTTAGCTACTAGTTTATTGATAAAACCAACTTTTCAAAACAATTTTATAATCAAACATATGGATTCGGGGCTATTCTATTAAACCTTAAACGGGTAACATTTTTTAACTTTCTAAATTTAATTTTGCTTTTCAATAATACCCTTTTCCAATTTATAAATAATAAATCATATTACATGCGACTAAATTAATTAAATTGAACAAATATTTACAAAGATGGAAAAAAGAAAAATTTTCATATTTTAAGTCACTTTGTACATACGAGTGCGTATGTACCTACTATTCAGGATCATATTTTCATAGTTCATTTTGTAAAACTTTACTTATTGGATTCATTTTAATTTTAAAAATACATCAAATTTATATTTTTAACCCAATTTGATTTATTTAAGAAAATTTCTAAAAAAGGTCTCAAATTGGACATTTTATTTTTGGAAAAACTTAAAAGGCCCTAATTTTTTAAAAAGTGGATTTATTCGAGTGAGATCCAATATAGATCCAACTTTCTATTTACTCATGGGATCCGGGCAGTCCGGGGGGAACCACTATGGCTCCTCTCTTCTCGAGAATCTATACATCCCTTATCAGTGTATGGACAGCTATCTCTCGAGCACAGGTTTAGGTTCGGCCTCAATGGGAAAATAAAATGGAGCACCTAACAATATATCTTCACAAACCAAGATCTACGAGATCACCCCTTTTATTCTGGGGCAATGGAAGGATCATACCATTCGAACCTTTTTTTTCATGCTTTTCCCGGAGGTCTGGAGAAAGCTGCAATCAATAAGATTTTAGAAAAAAACAACGATTTTCTAAGTAGCAAAAATGGTTTTTTTTTTTTAATTTCATTAAGCTATTTTTACCTTATCATTATTTTTATTTCATGATAAACTCGAGCTCTTCTCTTTTTCTCTTCTTTTTTTCTTTCTTTTGTTTTTCTTTCTTTCTTTTTATTACAAATACATGAGTAATAAATTAAAAAAAAAAGTAAAATAAATAAAATAAAATAAAAAATAATAGCTAACTGGGTCGGCTTAAGTTCGGCTCGCACCTTAGAGAAGAAGAATAATCTATTACCAAGTGGGAAGAAAATGTGTACATTTAAACTTTTTCTAAATTTTCAGTTGGATTTTTGACCCACTAAACTAATGGCATTGAATGAGATATAGATATCAATAGAAAGCGTTTTGTGTTTACTTTGCAATTGTACCATTAATATGGTGAAATTGCAAAGTAAAAATAACAAAAGATGGCCAAGAAATCAATGCGCTAGGATAAAAAGATTCAAGAAACAGTAGAGGGGTTGCAATGAAGATGGCAATGTGGAAAGCGCTTTAATCGGCACTTGACATGTATCCAGGTTTGTAAAAAGGAAAAACAACAATGCATTGCTGGACCTTACCTTACGACCTTCACCAATTTTGACATGTGACTTACTAACTAATCCATTAAATTTTCATGTAATGGAATGCAATCTGCTTTTATAAAAGCTATAAAATTAGCTTAAGCATGAATCGATTTCACACCACATTTCGTCAAGTCGAATTTGAACTTGAACTAATTAGTTCTCAAAAAATTGATAATGCAACATTACAAATAAAAAAGGTCAACTATACATATCTTATAGAAAAAATTCAAAATGAGTCCAATTCAGTAATTTTTCGAGCTCTAATTCAATACCAATCCAGTTAATTCAATATTAATTTTCTCGTAAATCAATCAATTTAAATGCAATTGATGCATCGTTTAAAGCCACAATCAACTTAAATTAGCATAATTTTTACGATGTAAAGATTATTAACCTTTAGTGTGGTTTGACTATCAAATTTTAATAAAAGAAAAAGTTGATATTTTCGATTGGGGCTTGGAACTATTTAATCGCATATGTGCATTGTAAGCCTTAAAGCTAAGCCAATTGACCGTACGATTGAACTTAGGACATAAGGTTTTGGGCGATCGGTTAAAGAATCCAATTAAACCCAAATTATAAACTATTAAGAGAAATATTAGTAAAAATGACCCCGTAAACTTGAATTTAAGAAAATAAGTAATAAAATAAGAAACTATAAAATTTTCAAATTTTAAGCATAATAAGCACTAATTACCGAAAAGGCGAAAATTGTAATCTAATAACTAATTAGTAGAGATAGATTGTATGTATACTAAAAATTTTAGAATGACCAAAATAATAATTAGGAATATTCACATGCACCCCACATGTATTTACGTGTAGATAAAAATACGCGAAATTTTCTAAATTGGCCAAAAACTAAGTAAATAATTAAAAAATTATAAATTAATTATGAAAAAAATCAGAAGGGGATCGAATGATCCAAATCAGGTCGTGGTAGGTCAAGATCTATCAAATAAAAATTAACCAATTAAAATTAGACAACACAAAAGCCAAAAATCAAGGAAATTAAGTAAAGTCATGTCTAATTAATGCATAATAATTACAAAAAATCGTCTATAAATAGGAAAAAAAATTTCAAAACTCATTTGGACAGTTTAGAATGAGAAAAAAATAGAGAGACTCGAAAATTTGAGAGAAAATTTAGGAAAAAAAAAAAGAGAAAAGAAAACTATGCAAATAGGGCCTTTAAAGGGAACCCATACCGGAAGAGCAACAGTGAGTGGACGGCCACCACCACCACACGGTGGTGGCAGCGCCCAGGCCGGCAGACAAGGCCACGAAGGCCGGAGGTGGCCGAAGACACCCAAACCGGTGAGTCCCTCCTTTGCCCTAATTTTGAATAATTTTGTAAAATTAGTTATTTTGCCCAGAAAATTATGAAACTTGTTATTCTGAGGTTTTCTTGTATGTAGATTTAGGGAAAAATAGTGATTTAGTTTAATTATATCTGAAAATATAAGGTCCTTAACAAATTGATCAAAACCGAGCATGATTGGAACGAGAAATAAATAGGCTTAGAAGTGTAGTTGAGAGCTCAATTTTTTTCTTTAAGATGCTCATGTAATATAGAACAGTGCTATGAAGCCATTTTTTTTAAATTAATTTTTAAAATTTTTAAGTTAATTTTTAGCCTTAAAATGATGGAAAAATTGGGTGATTTGGGGTTAATTAGGTGATTAAGATATTAATTATTGATTTAAATAGTAATTAGATGTTTAGGGATGTTAATCTCTTATGTGGAACCTTAATCCTACACTTTGGAGTATTAAGTATGGTTAATTTAGGAAATTAGGTAATTAATATAAGAAATTAGTAATATGTGAAATTGTAAATTAATTAATCTAAAAAATTAGGGTTATTTAGGTAATATTAGCGTAAAAATCAGAATAATATTAAATCTAAATTAAGATTGAATTTTGGGTAATTATATAAAAAAATAAGATTTTCTCACATTGGAGATAAATCCGATACCCTAATTAGGACTAGCGTGTACCGAATAGCTTAGAATACTAAATTAAGACCCAATAGAATATTTGAATACTCGAGCTTAATGTGATTAATTTCACATTAGGATTCAAACATATTTAGGACTTAGAAATCGAACTAGAACCTAATTTAAAAATTGATGCGGAAATCGAACCCGAACTTAACCCTAAACCTAGAATAATTGTAAAAGACTTAAGACCTAGATAATTAAGCATATTAAACCCTAAATAAAACATAACAATAAGCGTTATAGGATAAAATGAACCTATAATAGTTATATGAAAAACTGAAACCACGTTTATGTTATAGGGATGATCGGCGATGGCATAAGCAAGTCGGATCTCAAGTGAGTGAGCGAGGAGTCGAGGTAAGTTGGGATTAATACAATGCTGTATTTTAGAGGCTTGAGATTATGCTTGGTTATGCTTGTTAGATGGTTAGATGTGTGCATGTGCTTGATTATGGGTAATGCTATGATTCTGTTTATTACTATGACGTGTATTGTGTGATTTGTATGAAATGATTGATCACCCTAAACTGGACTTAATCAAATATACGTCCAATAATCATAATCGGACATGCATGGCAACCCGTTAGGGGAATTTAGGACTCTCCGGCCAAATACCAACCCCTTCGAAAAGGATAGCACAGGATTGCAATTGGTCCCTTCTTCATCCTTAGCCGAACAAAGTGACCGGAGAGAAGGTCGCGGGGAAGGTGAAGTCAGTGGTTTGAAGGTAATCGCGGGAGGAGTGAGGTCTCCATTGCACAAGCCTAGGTTTGGTCATGAGCTGTTGCATTAATGGAAACTCCTCAACCCAGATTAGAGCGGGCGTAGTTTCTCTAATCTCACGACGAGCCAGATAACGTCATGCGATGGCATATGCTTGCATATGCATTGCACCTAATAGGTTGATTGAAAACCTTGTTGTGTTTATGGTATAGTTTTAAGTTCTCCATCTTAACTTACTATAGACGTTGTGCAAGTGCTAGCTAAAAAGCGATAAACAACTACTCTGAAGCTAGCAACTGCTAGATCCTAAGGAGTGAGGAAAAACATTTGAAGAACGGACATATATTTTAAAGGTTTAAGCTATTATCGTTGAAAACGCTAATTGTAATAATTGAATTCTATTATATATATATTTATATTTCCTCACTTTCTTAGGTAATAAATTACAAACTGTTTACTTCAAAGCGGGTTAGTTGTAGACGTCTTGTGTAGATCAGGTCTAAAATACGGTTGTAAGACTAACTCCTATCTTAGGATGGCTTACACGGTGGGGCTGTTACGACTCAACCGTTTGCGGCATGACATGCACTTTGATTTTATTTGACTCTAAAAATAAAATGAAACTTCTAGCAACTCAAAGACCTTAAAAATGACACGATATAAAAAAAAATGCTATCTTCCTAATTTTTTGTATCTTTTAATTTTTCAATTTTGTTATTTTCTTCTTTTTTTTTTGTATTTTTCTAAATTTTCCTTCTTCTTGTTTTTTTTTTTGTATCTTTCTTAAGTTAGGACCCTTTACCCTCTTCTAAAAAAAATACAAGGAGGGCAAAAATGGGGTGTCTACAATATAATATGATCCTGCTAGCTTTCACACAAATGGTGTAGTATGTACACTCGTTCATTCTAAGTAGGTCAGAATATCTTATTGATTATTTTACTTATGAGAGCATAAAATTCTTATTGCATATTAATAAATTTAGTGAATTTAATGAAAAACTATGGTTGTCTTTCTTTGCTATGAGATATATAGAAATCATCTACCGTATGCACTGCTTGATTTATTTTTAGCCATTCAATTATGTGTAAGTCATTGTTTTCCCTGTTGAATAAGGCTCTATTTAGATTGTTCTTTTTTCATGTATATTTTATTTGTATTCATTTTGCATTTGTTTAAGAAATGATGTTTAGAAAACTTTCTTATCTATTTTTGTTTCTATTTCATAATCACGATGAAAGTGATGATTAAAGTGTTAGAGCTGGGAAATGAAAATTCATATAGTTTTAAAAGAGAAGATTTGAAAATATATATTTTGTGCATTATAAATGATTATTTTAATTGATATTTTTGTAATAATGAATAAAATAAAAGATAAATAAATTCAACTTTATAGAGATTTGTTATATTTTTAATTTTAGAAAAAGATTATATATGGAATTGAGTTTTCATCTGTAAAAGGCTGAATTCAAGTTTAGGCTTTAAGCACGTTAATTAATTAGATTTGACTTTTTAGGCTAACATGATGGGGTCTAAAGGTCGAGTCCAAATATCCAAGATGATTAAGGGGAGTTTTGGCATGGTAGACTTGAAGTAAAGCCCATTGGATTAGTCTACCCAATCCAACCTTTATTGGTTATGCTTATACTAAAATAAAAAATAAAGCATTTATTTAAGCCTAAACTCAAAAAAAGTCCACTTAAGATTCATTAATAAAAGGCTTCAATCTTGATCATTAATCACCATCATGATTCAACAGATGAGATTAACTATCATTTCCTATAAATATCTTATTCACATTCTCATTTGGATAAAGGAGAAACTCACATCAACGTTGTTACTTTGCCAGAACCTTGTCTTAATGATCAAACACTTAAACACTTCAAGAATTTTATCCCCTTTTTCATCGATTATAGAGTTAAGTGCTCTTGCATCCCTCCACTTGCTATCATATGTGTTAGAGCCTAACCAAAATTGTTTACTCCTCCTTCCTACACTTCTCTCCGGATCATCTCATACGTGTGATTCAAGTCATTTCCCTATTCACATGTAATGTAACTTGAAACATGATACATATATGATCTATGCATCTATACCCACATTCTTAGCAACTTCACTAGGGAAGGAATCCTTGATATCTACATGATGGTATTATAAGAAGAAGACAAGCTGATCCTACTAATGATTTTAATCAAGAATAAGATTGCATTACTATAACCAATGATCAAAATCCACCTCTAGTTGGAGGCATAGATGAAGGAGATGGTGTGCAAGAAAGTATCTTTAGCAATGCACAATTAGTACATGAGCTTCTAGAGACCAATTAGAATTTGAATGAACTTAGGGCAATGTTCACTTAGTATGTCTGCTCTAGCCACTTTCGCTAGTACATAATAAGGGGTAACTACCTTGAATCCCTTCAATATGGTACAATGACATGCTACATAATCTCTTCAACCACTCAATCTCTACTACCAATGAGTAAGAAGCTCCTAGGGTCGAAGAGCAACAACTTGCAATGGAACCCACAACTACACAAGGTTCATTACCTAAAGTAAGAGACTGGAGAGTTCAATTAAAGGCTCATCATCCTTACATGCTATACTACGTATCACAATTGATGACTCTACGCAACCTACACTAATAAATCCCGTACCTACAATCTTTACACTTGTGAATCTCGTACCCATATACCCTATTCTTATCATGTTAGTAAGGGAAGAAGTATTCACTCAGAGAGGTTTGTTCGTGATGAAAGAAGATTTGGACATATATTTAAAGGAGATATAGGTAAAGTCTATAGCTAGGATACTAGAATTGAAACTCCCATATTACCTGTGCATCGTTGTGAAACCATATCTTAAGGACTATATAAGTTTGAAATTCATGTTGTTCAATGGTAAGAAAGGGAGCACCAAAGAACACTTGCTAAAGTTCATCAAGACCCTAGAAGTATACGATCTAGATGATGATTTGAAATTGAAAAAATTTTCTAAGTTTCTCACTGAGAAGGCATACACTGGGTATGTTAATCTCCCTCCAGGATCAATGGATTTGTGGAGGAGTTTGTGCAAGATGTTTCTAGAAAAGTTTTTCTCTACTAAAGAAAGGGTTACTCTCACTAACATGGGAATAATTCGTTAGAAGCCTTAGAAAAACCTATAGATGACATTAAGTGTTTCAGGGAGCACTCCTTAGATATTAAAGATGTCTGTGACAAGGGGGAGTTAGTCAATATATATATTTAAGGAATGTTTACTAAGTACGCTATATATCTTAAGAACCTTTACCTAACCCCATTTTCCACATTGGCTAAAAATACAAGAAGGACTAATAACTTGGTTGCACAACAAAATGGTGAAAATGTAAGGTTCAACAAGTGCATACTAATAGTTAATTTAGTTCAAGAGGAGGATCCAAAAGGAGCAAAGAAATCTAGAAGTGAGAAGCTTATGAGTACTAAACCATCTTTGGCATACTTATGCTCAATGAGAAAAGTATACACACTCCTCGACTAAAGGCTACATAATGGGAACATCAAACTCCCAAGGGTTGAGAGCTTATCAACAAATGAAGAGAATAGCGACCTTAAGTATTGCAGATTTTATAGGAGTGTAAGCCATCCTATGAAAGATTGTTGGACTTTGAAGAAGATATTTAATGAGCAAGTTCAAAACAGTTAACTAATCATCAAAGATAATGATGTCAGGAATAATCCACCTCCAGCTCACAACAACCAACATGGCGTTATGAATGTTATCACTCATGATCCTACAAAGACAGAAAGTATGTTGTACAGCCAGTTAAGGCACATGAAGTTAAGCATGAATGACGTGAGATCAAGGCAAATGAAGATGATAGCGTTGTTCTTGCTTTGTTGAATATTGCTAATGTTAGGAATAACTTTTATTTACTTAGCTTTGATGAGGATGTTCGGCTTGAGACAACAACTACACTCATGAAGATCTCATAAAGTCGATACAAGAAACATCCTATAGCATGTCCCGCATAGGGAATAATTTCAATGAATGAGGGTGCAATTACATTTACTAATGTTGACATTCGTACGATAAATTTTAGCCACAATCACCCTCTATATGTGGAAAGCATACTTAATAATCATTCTATCAAGAGGGCATTTATTGACAATGGATCATCACTCAATCTTATGCCAATGTCCACCTTTAAAGCTGCAAAGATAGATAGTCAAAACTTAATGAGACAACTAATCATGCTAAATAGCTTCTACAAGTCTTCCATGAAGATAATGAGGCATGTTGAAGTAGATTTTGATATTAGACTTATTTACAGCTCCACATGGTTCAATGTAATTGATGCCCCTGTATCTTACCATCTCCTTATAGGAAAGACATTACTGCATGATCATGACATGGCATTAATGTATGAAAGGTCACTAGAATGGGAACGATGTCCTTATTCCTGTGACAAATAACCTATTCATCTATAATGAGTCTCACTTTACTGAAGCAGCATTCTTTGATAAGCATATGGATGAAGTGGAGATACTCTTAGTGGAACCTCTTGACATACAGCTATCCATAAGGGAAGAAGCTCAAACATGAGCATTCGAGAAGAAAAAAGATGCATGGTTGTTTTGAAGGGATGAAGAAATATAAGTAAACTAATAATATTATGAAGGAAGAAAGCACTTTATAGGAAAGTATGAGAACTCTCGACAACTGGCATGTACCCTTATCATATCCATCTCAATGGTCTTTTTATTTCATGTGTAAGCTCAGCAATACTCGCTTTATGTCAATGAAAGAAGTTTCTTTCTCTATCACTATTTTATAATGAGAATGTGATAAGTTTTTGTATATCTTCATTTTATTACTTTTATCGTTACAAAGTAATAAGCTAGTCTTCTTAGTGTGCAAAGTTAATTCTTTAACGAAAAAATTTACATCTCAATGGGGGCAAATAAACCCCTCGATAAATAAAAAGAAAACAATAATGAATATAACATATAGTTTTTGCATTGTTGCTAGCTGGTAAGAGCCTAGTTCCTAAGCGTACGATGATAAGCTTGGCTTGTTTGTCCTAGACTAGTAAGATTACTGGCTCCTAAGTGCATATCACACTATGATAATCATGTATAACTTTCATGCTAACTAATTGCTATGTTTCTTGCTATTAAGTAGTGGAAACAATCTCATTGATGAGCACTTTAACATATTAACATTCAAACCCAAATAATGTTCTAGTAAGCCATGTACGAAGTCAAGTAATAGGAAATACCCTCTTGATTAATAAGAAAGAATTATTGATCATAGGCAATCAATGCCACTATTACTATGTATGCATGATTGAAAACTTCTTAAAAAGGATATTTTATATATTATTATTGACAAGCAAAAGTCTTGCTTTAATATATGAGATAACATGTGAGATTTTTTAGATCACTAAGTCTTAGACAATTAAATTACTACATATAAACGTAACTTCCAACTCTTTTAAGCCTTTAAAGTGTAAAAAGCTTTGATTTTTATGCGAAATTTTCCATTTAACATATGAATTCGAACAATTTAGATAATAAATTCGAGTTCTCGATGAAGATTCAATGTGGACTTTTATATGGCTCTATAGTAACAAGCATACCCTTGTTGGAATTCAATTGGAAGCTAAAGGTTGAGTGTTTTCAGAGCTTCTTAAGAACATTTTTTAGCTAGGGTCTGGCGAGGGTGTCATCCCAGAGCTGTCCAGTAACCCCATCTTATAGATTAGTAGATCAAGTGGATGATAAAGGGATGGGGGAGGTGGGTGGAGAACACACTCATAAAACAACCTTAGAAGACAAACTCAAACTATAAGCATCTGATTAAAAGGGAATGGGAGGAGGACAAAGGGGAGATATTTAACGATGGAGGAAGGTTAAAGGTAAAACAAATTGGTGTTATTTGAAGAGATCTAGATTGTTGATCAAGATCTTAGTGAATTAACCACAGTATTGCAAGTGGATCATGGGATAAGGACAATGTCGTGTGTAAGGTATCGGTTTTCTTGGAGTTCCACATAGAAAATTTTCCAAGTGGCAATCTTAGATGAGGTGGAAGAAAAAGGGAATGAGGGGTGCTTGTTGTAAGCCCCATAATCAAGTGTTTGAGGGTCAGTCAGTAAAATTTAAAGAAGTCGAATAAGTTATTCGATTAAGCTTAAATTTTATGCTGAAGATAAGAATATCAGTAGAAGCAATCTTGTGAGTTTGGATTTAGGAATATAAATAATAAAATAATTAATTATTATAATATTAAATTATATGTATACACTGTTCGTTATTTATCGGAAATGTATAAAACGAGTTCCGATAATTAATGAATCGATAAAAATAAATTATATGTACACTAAAAATCATCAAATAAATCAGATAATATTTAATAATATTTATTTGTACCATTTATGTATTTGCGTATAGGTAAAAATGTTACTTCCTGAAACTGTAAAATCGTAATAGTCCCGTTGTGTAAATCAACCTATAATAGTAACTAATCTCATGGTCCCTACCATAAATATAATTTACATAAGGCGTCCACAACTCCTTACTTTGAATTAAACAATTCAATTATAATTTAAGCTAAAATTTACATAAAATGTTATAAACATCATCTATATATATATATATGTAATTACATCCATATTGTCTTAAAATCCCAAGAAATTACACAAACTATAGTAGTTGGCTAACTTACATCTCGCATATTGGTTTATAAACCTAAAAGTACTATCAAGACATTAAAAAGACTTGATTGTATAGTCATTTGATCCTTACTCCCCATATCTTCAAAAGAGAACAAACCTCAGGATAACTGTATCATGGTATATCAGTTAAAAGTTAGAATCTGCAAGAGAATCTGCAAGAGAATCTATATGGGTATGAGTAACCACATCTCGGTAAGTTACATTGGAAACTTATGAATGTATAACAAACACAAACCAGGTTATCACACAATTAATTATATAGAATGCAACAAACAAGTGTCATCACACAACATGGTTCGGTTTATTGTGAAATTAGAGTAATTTTCGCCCGCTCTAATTTGGGTTAAAGAGTTTTTATGTTATGCAGCAGCTTACAACCAAACTCATATTTATATAATGGAGACACCGCTTCCCCCATGACTATCCTTCAAATCGTTGCCCCCATCCTCATTATGACCTCCTCTTTTATCACTTAGTTCAACTAAGGATGAGGAAAAGATCATTATGCTATCTAACGCTATCTTTTTTTAAGGTATTGGTGTTTGGTTGGAAAATCTTAATAATCCCCTAAAGGATTACAATACATGTCTACTTAGGGTATTTAGGTCAATTATGATTAAGCACGGTTTAGGGTGATCAAACAAATTTTCATACCATTTAATTCACATTAGTCGCCAAACACAACATAGAATTCAGCAGAAAATCAAATACACAAGCACATGCATACATAACTATTTGCAAGCACAATTTTAAGTCTTTGAGTATTTTTAAACAGTACTCCAAAATACGATGGAATATTAAACCCAACTTATTTCGAATCCTTAGTTCGCTCACTCACTTATCACAAGTCAACTCGTCTTCGTGTGTCCTATAATATAAATATGCCTTTAGTATTTATATCTTGATGATATATATATACTCTAGGTTATGATTTAACTCTATTCTTCATATATACAGATTATTTATTATCGATTCATCCTGGGTTAGTTTAGGGTTCAGTTTTCAAATTCGGTTCTGACTTGGATTCTAAATTAATTCTATTTACAAGTATTATATATAAATCCTAAAAATGCGATCTAAACCCTAATATAAAATTAATCACATTAGGCTTAATGGGTCCTTAATTAGTGTTTTAGTCTACTCTGTACATTGTAATCCTCATTTATATACCGAATTTACTTTCGATATGAAAAATTTAATATTTTTCTTATAATTACCTAAATTGATGTTTCTTACCAGATTTATTACATATTAATATTATTATTATATTATCCATTTTAACCTAATATTTTATATTTATGTTAATTTTAATTCCCCATATTATCAAAATTATATAAATTTATTACATAATAGCCAATAATTCACTAAATCAGTAATTATTTAATTATTATTAATTAAACCCCAAAATCCCTAATTATATACATATTTTAAAAGCCTAAAAATCACTTAAAATTTTCAAAAATTAATTTTTCAAAAAGGGCTTCATAATACTATTCTACATCATTTAAGTAGTCTACACAAAAAATTGAGCTCAAAACTACACTCGTAAGGCTATTTAATTCTGAATTGAAACATGTTCAGTTTTATATGGTTTCTTAAGCACCATATATTTACAGGTATAATTAAATCTAACTAATATTTTTCCTAAATCTACATATAATAAACCATAAGAGTAATAAAATTCATAATTTTCTAGATAAAATTAATAATTTTAGTAATTTACACAAAATCGAGCTAAACTTGGACTCACCTGACTATTAGACTTCTGGCCACTAGTAGAGGTCCCAAAGGTATTAGTTGGTCCAGGCGGTGGATGTGGGGTATGGTGGTGGCAGTAGCGGTTCGGTTCTAGTTTGTGGTGAGTTATGGGTTCAGTTCGTGGTGAGTTATGGGTTCAGTTCAATTGTCCTAATTGCACAATTTTTTTTGTTATAATTTTTTAGAAAAGCCCCCATTCTCTCTTGTTTTAGTTCTCTCTAATTTTCTTACTTCACAAAGTGCCCAAATGAGCTTTTAAAGAAATTTGGCCATCTACAGAGCTCTAGGGAATCTTTTTGTACATTAATTTGATTTAACAATTGCTTTATCCTCTTCCAAATTAACTTTCTAAGTTAGTTATATTTTTTCTTTCTTCCCCCAACTTGCCACAACCTTATTTTGGAGCATTCCCCACTTTTTTGATTTTTTTTTCTTATATTTCCTTGATTTTTTTTATAGTTTTCTTTAATTATTTAGCTTTTTTGGGTATTTTAGATAATTTCGCATATTTTTTACTTACACATAAATACATATAAAGTATAAGTAAATACTTCTAAATATTATTTATGCTATTTTATAATTTTTAGTCTGTTTATAATTTATCTTTAGAGACTCTTTAGTTATTAGAATTCATTTTATACATTTCCGATAAATAATAGGTAATATACTTAAAATTTGATATTATACTAGTTTACTATTTTATTACTTATTTTCCTAAATTCAAATTTATGAGATTACTTTTACTAATATTTTTAGTTTTGTTTTATAATTTAGGCTTAATCGAATCCTTTAATCGATCTTCCTAAACTTTACATACTAAACCCAATCATATAGTTACATAGTTTATAACAAATACATGAAATTATTTAAAATACTCGAAATATGTTAAAATAACACTAAATAATTAAATAAAATTCATAAATAATTAAATAAAAATAAGAAAAAGTACGAAAATGTTTAGAATAAGGGTATAGCATGTTGAGAATTAAAGATAAAATAACAACCAATAAAATTGAGCCAAATAAAAAAAAAAAAGATAAGAGATAAGGACACTTATCCATACTAAAGTACAAGAAAACCCTAAACCTCTTCTATAAATATCAAATCTTCTTCCAAAATTCATTTTAGATAGTTTAGAGTCTAGAAAAATTTAGGGAGCGATAAGAAGGGAGAGAAAACCATTTTACTAAAAATTAACAAATTATAATGTAATTAGGGTTTATAAAGGGAAACCACATCCAATGATCACCTAGAAATGAATGGGCACCACCACTTGGTAGAAAATGCACCGCTTGGAGGTGTCAACAATAGTAGAGCCATTGCTAGTGGCTGGGGGCTTATCAAATGGTAAGTTTCAATTTTTCTTTTGAATTTGTTTAATTTACTAAATATTTCAAATATACATGAAAAATTATAAATTTTGGTTTCCCTAGATATTTTTTCATGTAGAATTAAAATATCAAACTTGGTTTTTAAAATTTGAAGTACTTATATAGGTTTCTTAAGAATAGGCTTAATTCCAACGAATTTTGTATGAATTTTAAAAAATAGTAAACAATGTTATTTTGAGCTATTTTTTTGTGTACATATTCCTTATATGATATATTTAATTTATATAAAAATAAATTTTGATAAAATATATGTTTAGTATTTATTAAAATTATTTTGTTTAATCTATCCTATTTTTCATATGAAAGAAAGAATAAGTTTTTAATTAAATTCCTTAATGGATCTAATTTGTAATAACTTCTAAAGCTTAGTTATGATTTTAGGAATATTTAGTTTGAATTTTATAATTTTATTTGGTCATTTACCTAATTTAAACTAATTTTTAGCAAAATCGGACCTAAAATCCTTATATCGAAAAATAATATATATCTAACTATCTTATTACTTTTCATGATCATAATATAATAATCATAATTTTCTAATTATAATATATTTTTTGTAGCTTTAGTGGAGTTTGAGGCATTAGTTGTATGTATTATGCATAACATGTATTAAATATGTAGGTAAATAGTATATTTTAAGTTAATTTTATGATTTAGGATTGGTTTGGTTTATATTTTGATTTAAGATGAAATTAGATGTCTTGGAATGTTAGTTGATGATGAGAGATATAAATTATGGTGTTGGAGAGGTTAGATGTATGCTTTATGTATAGATTAATTAGTAATAAGTAATATGCAAAATAAGAATATTAAATAAGTGAAGAATATTAAGTTAAATTGATGATATTATAATAATAATAAAATATTATAAATCTGGTTTGAATGGTAAATTTAAGAAATTATGCGAAAATGTAGGTTATTCTTACAACAGGAGTTGATTCCGTAGTTAAATTAGGAATGCAGTGTATTATTGATCAAAATACCAATTAGGAGCTAAAACATAGATTTAGGATACTTAAGTATAGTTAGATGAATTTCACATTTTAGTCCAAAAAGAATTCCTAGGGTTCACAAATAAAAACAACAATCAAAAGCTAAAATAAAACTGAATTTAGAAATTGAATTAGAAATTAATTTGGAATTAGTTCAATCATAAAAGATATAGCATTTGAATAATTGAGTAAAATTATGATCTAAACTAACAACTAATTATTTAAAGCTTATATGTATATTTATAAATATATATATGTGATCACTTTAAATACAGATTATTCCTATATCGGAATCTAATTTAGAAGTAGAATTCAAATTAAGATTAATATAAGTATATTAAATAATAAGTTAAAACCTAAACCAAAGGCTATGCTAATTAAATAAACCGTAAGAAAAAGGTTTAAAAGACTTACAAACAACAAGTAATAGAAAGCAAAAGGTAAACTAAAGCTAATTCAAAAGCCGAAATTGTAATCGAAATAAGAAACAAATTTGAAACCTGATTGAATAAGAGAAGTAATTCTAAGAGACTTAAACCTAAATCACTAAATATAAAAAGATCATAAACCAAAGATAATCATAATCTAAATTACATAACAAAATATATCTATGGTAGTTTTGTGAAAACTAAAACAACATTTATATTATAGGAATGATCGGTAATGGCCTGTGCAAGTTACACCTTAAGTGAGCAAACAAAGAGTCTAAGTAAGTTAGGATTAATACGTCACTTTATTTCGAAGTACCAATTTGTAGTATTTGGAGGCTTGAGATTATACTTAGTTATATTGTTAGATAGTTAACTGTGTGCATGCGTATATGTGCTTGTTTCTAAGTTTGATGATATGAATCCAGTTTATTACTCTGGCTTGTATTTATATGATTTGTTCGAAATGATTGAACACTTTAAACTGGATCTAATTAAATATATGACTTGAAATTTTTAATCAGATCAGCATAATAATCCATTAGAAGAAACATTGGGGTTCTTCGACTAAATATCAACCCCTTCAAAAGGGATATCTCTATTGCACAAGCCTCGATTTAGTTGTGAGTTGTTGCATAAACATGAAAACTCCTTAATCTGAATCAGAACAAGTGTGAATTCTTTAATCTTACAACGGATCAGATAATGTTATGCAATAGCATTTGTTTGTATATGCATTGCATCTAACTAATTTGATTGACAAACCTGTTTGTGTTTTATGTATAATTTTAAGTCCCATCCCAAATTATTAAGTGATTAGTTACTCACATCCCTATAGATGTTGTGGTAAGTGTTAGCTAAGAAGTAACTATAAAATTACTCTAAAACTAATAACTGCTAGATCTTGGAGAATGAGGATAAGAACTTGAGGATCAATTACACTCTCAAGTTTTGATTATATCTTTAAAGCTTTTAATAATAATTTATATATTTCTTAAGTAGATTATGATTAGGCTACTAAATCTTGTAAACATACTCCGATTGTTTTAATGTCAATATATAATTTTCATAATTTCATAGTTAAATAACATATTTGATTTATGAACTATTTACTTCAAAACGGGGTAGTTGTGAACGCCTTGTATAAATCAAGTCTAAGATAGTGTTTGAAGAATTAACTTTTATCTTAAAATGGTTTAAATGGCAAAACTATCACGACTCTGTAGCTTTGGGGCGTAACACTTATCACTTGATGAGCCATCTCTCTGTCTAGCTTTAATAAATAATAAGTAGTAGTACTAGGTAGGAATGAGGGTCTAAAAGATGAGGCTCTTATCAGCTCATTTCTTGTTTGGTTATCAAAGATGAGGCCCAATTTTGACTTAGATAAGGTAAGGGTTCAGAATCCAAGGGGTCAAGTGGCTTAAGCAATTTACACTATATTTGTAATAAAGGAAGGAATTGAGAGGAAAAGGAAAGTGAAAGGAAAAACATAAATTTAAAGGTGTTTTTCCTTATTTGAAATTAGAAAAAAAGTGGGAGGGATGGATTTAAGAGAGAAAGTTTTTCCTATGGTCCACATGTTTTTTTTCCCTTCAAATTATTGTGATTTGAGATTAAAAGTTATTGAAATTTTAATTATACTCTCACTTTTTAAAGTCTTAACATCTTTTTGAAGACAATATAGTAATTTGATAGTTTAAAGTATTTTAAAATGTTATTTTAAAAAACATTCATTCACATTATTTCCTTCTTCTTTCCTTCAATTCAAACAAAAACATGTAGTAATTATTTCCTTCATGATTCTTTCTTTCCACTTTCCATCCCTCTTAATTCTTTGCCCCTTTCCAAACATAGTGTTAATGGGCACCGTTTATGGTATGTTTAACTAATTTTATAAGAATTGAATGGATTGACTATTATTTAAGAATAATGGGATGACTATTATTAAAAAAATATGGAATAACAATTTTTTTTATAGATTCAAAGAAATAGTTACTCTTTAATTTTTTATAATATAGTTTTAAATTTATTCACGATATTTCAAAATAACTTTAAGGAATAACTATTATTTTTTTATTTTTATTATGAAATTCCTATCTTATTTTATTCTATAAACTAACCATGTCGCTGGTGATTTATGTTTTGTAAATAATGTTTTTTCATTTAGCTTACATAATAAAATCCATTGAAACATATGTTGCCTCCGCCATACACGAACCTGCATCACATATGCCAATAGAATAATCTACCTAAATATCAATTATCTTTTATATTTTGTCTCTTCAACAATTTTATTCATTTCATTATATCTCTATATAGTTAATTTATTCATACTTAACAATTTTTTATCCTATATTTAATTTACAAAATGAAGAAAATAAAATTAAAAAAATGAATTCACCAAATAATTTTTTTATTCTGTTGATGAACAATTATCTACTTGATTGATATATATGAAGTTGAAAGGCTTAATTAATAAGTAACTTTAGCTTATGTATCTAAAAGTTTTGCACAATTGTTAGCACAATTCCCCAATGAACATATCTTTCATCATTCTTATAGGTATATCGATAAAATAAGTTTTATATTATTACATATTTGTAGTTTATTTTGACAAATATATTAGAAGTTTAATAAGGTAGTTGTATATTTCATTATTGTAACGCTATTCTTAAGACCAATTATGTATTTTTTATCTTTCTAATTATTGGTCGTATGTAATTTGATTCAATAATTTATATTATAAATTTGATTTTATTGTTGTATTTAATTTTTACTCATACAATGTGAGGATGTTTGCTAGTCATGATAAAATTGAATTATGATTAGATGTTTGTTAAAAAATGAGCATGAGATTGGCTACTATACTATGGCTACGTACAATGAAAAAAGATTAATCGATGCTAACATAATGGCTTAGCACGATTCTTAATAGGTCATTTTTTAGTATAATAGATCCTTAAAGACATGAAAAAAATTACCTTTTCCCCATTTTTTTATTTATGCATTGTTGTCTTAATAAATAATATAACTAAATTTTAAGACTTATTTTAAAAAAAAAAAAACTCAAGATAAAGTCTTTAGCATTTTTGCTCTTTAACGAGCTCACTAAATCCAACTTAGGTTGGAAGCATCTATCACATTTATGATTTTATCTCCTATTACAACTACTTGATTACTGTAATTATATTTTAATTATTTTATCTGTTACATCTTTTTCATTACTTTGCCTTAAAAAAAAAGAAAAGCAAACTCTGGTCTAAGTTCAATCATTAACGAAAACTCTTAGATAATTGTGTGCACAATATAAAAGATATGAGGGGTATCTTTGTACATCCTTGATTCTTGTATGATGTTGGTAGATCTGAGCGAAAGGTCGAATCGACTCTAAACCGCTGATTCATGTGCCGAGGATATATTGAATTATGATCGGCCCGTGAGCTAATAATTCTAAGTCAATTCATAGCCCTTGAATCATTCCCCCCCCCCCCCCCCCCCCCCTTTTTGTTCCTTGTTGAGCCTTCAACCATTTTTTCTTCCCTTTTCTCCTACGATAAAGCATACATCATAAATGGATAAAAATTAAAATATGGAAAAATCTCTTACAATACGAAGAACTAATCTGATCGAGTAGAGTGAAGTAATCAGAGGGAATATATTTTTTACTATATTTTACAGTCTCTCCAAAGATACTTACATATTCGTTAATCGAAATTAGACCACCATAGTTTGGTTTAGATTATTAGAAAACCTTTAGTCTACTGATTAATTTTACGTTTTGCAAAAAGAATCCAAGTATATGTAACTATCTAATTTAAATTTTTTGAAGGAAAATAATTTCACTCGGTCATAATTTGAAAAACCCTAATACTAGATCACCACTTTTGGGAAAACCATGCTATTTATTTATTTTTTTAATAATTTGGAAAAAGAATTTTTCTCTGTAATAAAACATTTTTAAATAGGATGAAAAGAAAACTTACTATGTTTCCTTTATGTTCGTGACTATGAGTGAAACCTGCGATTAAGCTTAGGCTTCCATCAGATCAATTTTAGTCACTGAAATAATCATCCTCCTTGCTTGATGTCCTACATGGTTATTATCATCTACAGGTTGCCTTGTACCAATCTTTTGTGCAAGTATTTACCTCAACGTTGATAACAGATAGGGAGACTCGGGGTTCATCGATGATCAAGCCTATTGTACTAAACGTTTGCCCAATGGTGATTGTTGAAGTCGGAGCAATGAATACTTCATGGGCGATGCAAGATAGGAAAAGGTAGTCCCTTATATGTCTTTGCTATCACTCTAAAATATTGAAGTGTTTGATAGAGATATTCTCAAAAAACTCAAAATTCATATTAATGTAGTGCTACATCTTAAATATTGGACCACCAGACCATTGCCTTTTTAATTTTTGCGCTAGTAACTGCTTAACCATATATGAGTAATGCCACTCTTTGGTAAGGGGCAAAGGAGAGACCGATGACTAGCTACCGTATTAACTTTAGCAGTAGTTGGGCACCTCTTTTATGTTGGTTGTCATTGCCATATGTGCTTTCAAGCTATACATGTCTTGTGAATCCGTTAGATCTTAAATGTAACCATAATAAGTTTTCAAATACATTAATAATAATTCTACTTTACAACGAGAATTTAGAGTAGTTGCTACAAGATAAATATGAGGACTGTCCTTATAATAAGTTAACCACTTTAACGCCATATAGTGTACGCATACGTGCAAGTTTAGGTCCTAACAAGTCTGAAGTAGTATACTAAGTGTATTGACAGCCGATATAACAAACAAGCGTAAACTGGGCCTATAAACCTACAAGAAAGTCCTAGTAGTATTATGAAAAACTTTCAAAACTTTAGGCAACTGGATACATACATCCTAGTTACTAGGGTGGATATCAATTTCCTACATGTTGTACATTACAAAGTCACACAGTAGTTAGCTGTAAGAAAATATGCTATCTAACAATTCATAAGTCAAGTTCTAGTGATGTTGCACATCTATCTTAAACTTTCAAGGTCTTTTCTTGCGCTCCAAGCAGAAATTCCTCTACTTTTTGTGAAGGGATAGCCTATTTGTTATTGTGTTGACAATCTTCTTAATTAAAGCTATACTATCTTGTAAAGTTGTAATGTTATCCTTGACACACAAGTTAAAAATATGCATGCACAATGTATGTGGAAACATCTCCCTCTACCCTCCTACCCTCCCTAAAGCTGGTTGACAGTGATTTCGCAGATCAGATATTAAGGTAGTATCGGCACTTGCATTCTCAAAACCAATAGAAAAAATAAGTTGCCAATTATCTTATATCGAGTGAACAATAACACTCATATAAGAATTATTACAAAAAGGATCTATCTATATATTTGCACATATGAACACATGCGTATCGAGGGAAGCGAACTAGTCTATGAGCTCCCTCTTACCTTTGTGGTAAAGTTCCTGTATAGCTGGGGTTAACGTTCTGCGGCTAAGCTGTTGTGAGTTGGGGTTGAACATCTCCAGTTCGTATCAACTCTGCCACTCTAATGCACTTATGTTAAATGATAGGTACATGTCCACTAGGTACTGCCCCAGGTTGTACTTATGCCTCTCTTCATCATTCCTCATCAGTAGTTAATCGAATGAATCATTGCCTCAAGCAATTTATTGCTACATACTATTTGTTCCCACCTCCTTGGGATGCTTCAACCTCAAGTACCTATTAAGGGTACCATATTCCGCTCCCGTTTTCCACTAGTAACTCGCATTACAATAGTTGCAGAATGCTCTTGAATTCCCCCTTTTGTCTATACCTTTACGGAAATGCATAGTAAAAATATTAGACTTACCGGGTTTAAGGGACTTACTTAAGCCTGAAGGTCTTGAACTGTTAAGCCTATGTTGTCCCATGTATTGTTCTTCTGTTTTCGGAATATTTTTTGTCTTGTTCGCTTCATCCTCAAACATGCTTACAGGGCAATTCATTCATGGGGATTCACATCCTACAGGTCATGTAGGGACACTCATATAAGATTGACAATCAGCTACTTGGAGTTTGGCTCGTATAATTTAGGACGATGGAACAAATTGTCCCATTTAACCCAAATTTTATGATTAAGCTAAAATTATTAATAAAAGTGATCCTGTAAGTTTGAATTTTAGAAAATAATTAATAAATAAGAGAATATAAATTTTTCAATTTTTAAGTATATTATTCATTATTTATTGGAAATGCGTAAAATGTATTCCAATAATAAACAAATCATTAGAGATAAATTATATACGCGCTAAAAATCATAAAACAACTTAAATAATATTTAAGAATATTTATTTATATAATATATATTTACATGTAGGTATAAATACACGTAATTACTTAAAATTCGCGAAATATACTAAAATAATGTTAATTAATTAAAGAAAATCATAAAAAAATCAAGGAAAAATGTCAGAAAAATTGAGAACAATCCAGATTTGGGTCATGGCCACTTGGAAATGGAGAAACAAAATCAACCATTAAATTTCAACAAATAGAAAATAGAAGAAAAGATAAGCTAAGGCTAATGCCTAGTCAAATTAATGCATTATAATTCCTCTAGAGCTCTATAAATACCCATAAAATTTCAAAAGCCCATTTGGATAGTTATGAGAGTAGAAAAAATAGAGAGGGTCGAAATAAGAGAGTTAGGATTAGTTTTCAAAAATTAGACAAAAATCTGTATAGTTGGAGCTTAGAAGGAGATCTCTAACCAGATGAGCACTTAGGAGTGGATGGCTACCACCACTACATGGTGGTGGCAACGCTTAGGGTGGTCAATAAGCCCTTAGTGGGTAGAGCCACCGGTTTTTGTGAGTCCAATTTTTCCTTCGATTTTACATATTTTGTTAAAAATATTAAATATGTTTAGAAAATTATAAAATTTGGTATTCTAGAATATTTTTACATTTAGTTTTTAGGAAAAATATTATTTTGATAAAATTATCTCTCGTAATATATGGTGATTAAGAAATCTTACAAAATCAAACATGTTTTGGTTTAGAAATAAATGACCTTAGGAGTATAGTTTTGAGCCCAAAATTTTTGTATAAACTACTTAGGAGTTATAGAATAGTGCTATGAAACTCTTTTTTAAAAATTAATTTTTGAAATTTTAAGATAAATTTTAGGCCTTAAAATGATGCATAAATGGGTAATTTTTGGTTAATTAGGTAATTAAATAGATAATTATTGATTTAGTGTATAATTATATGTTTTAGGATATTGAAATCTGATGAAGTATGATGTTTGTAACATTTAGGGTGTTAGATGTAATTATTAGCATATTATGTAGTATATATGTAATAGGTAAAAATGGTGTATTTTAAGTTAATTTTATAAATTAGGGTATTTAGGAGTAGAATCTGATTTAGGATGAATTTATATATTTTGAGATGTTAATTGATATTGGAAATTGATATTTGGAGTGATAGAAATATTAAATGTATATCGTGTACATAATAGATAATAATACATAATATACCAAAATTGGAAATATAATAAATAGAAAATATTAGAATAAAAATTAATATTATACTAATAATAGGAATATATATAAAATTTGGTAAGAGACTTAAATTTAGGTAATTATATGAAAAATATAAAATTTTCTTACATTGGGAGTAAGTTTGGTACATTAATAAGGATTTAAGTATACCAAGTAAAATAGAATACTGATTTAGAACTAAAAGTGATAATTAATATACTCGAGCCTAGTGAGAGGAATTTCACATTTGTATTAGGATCACATTTTTAGACTTTACGTATAATATCCTTAATTGAAATCGCTTTAGAACCTAATTCAGAGTCAGATTTGGAAACCGAACCCTAAACTAACCTAAGATGAATTAATAATAACTATTATGTATATGGGAAGAATTATGTTAAATCATAACCTAGAGTATCTATATAGATATAGATATATATATCATCAAGATATAAATACTAAAAACACATTTATATTTTATATATTATAGGACACAAAAACAAGTCGATCTGCGGTTGGTTAAGTGACTGACTAAGGCTACCAGGTAAGTTAGGATTAATACGTTACTATATTTTGGAGTACTAATTTGTAATATTTGGAGGCTTGAAATTGTACTAAATTGTTCTTGTTAGATAGTTAGTTATGCGTATGTGCTTATTCTGAGTTGCTGATATGATTACTAATTTGTTGCTTTGGTTTGTATTTGTGTGATTTGTTTGAAATGATTGAACACCTTAAATTAGATTTAACTGAATATTTGACTCATAAATTCTAAATTGGATATGGATAGGAACCCATTAGAGGAACATTAGGATTCTCCGACTAAATACCGATTCCTTCGAAAGGGATAACATTAGATGGCATAATTAGTCATTTCTTTATCCTTAGTCGAACTAAGTAATAGGTTAGGAGATCACCGTAAAGGTGAAGTCAATGGTTCGAAAGTAGTTACGGAAGGAACGGTATTTCCATTGCATAAGCTTAGGTTTAGTCGTAAGCTATTGCATAACAGAAACTCCTCAACCTGGATTAAAGCGGGTGCAATTTCTCTAATTTCACGATAGGTCGAATAATGTTGTACAATGGCATATGATTGAACATGCATTGTATTTAATAATTTAGTTGATAACCCTATTTGTGTTTGTTGTATGGTTTTAAGTTTCCGTCCCAACTTACTGAGCTATAGTTACTCATATCTATATAAACTTGTTGCAAGTACTAGTTAAGAAGCAACTTATAATTACCCTGAAACTAACAATTGCTAGATCCTAGGGAATAAGGAAATGCATTTAAAGCACAGATATATCTTGAAGGTCTTAGCTTTTATTTAGAATCTTTCATTTTCAAATAATGTATTACTTAGGAAGAATAAAACAATAAAACCCTATAAACATTATTTGTAATACTTAAACCTTAGTGTATGTATATAATTCCATACTTTGTTAGGTAAATAACTTATGTAATTTATGAACTATTTACTTCAAAGCAAATTAATCGTGAACACTTTGTGTAGATTAGGTTTAAGATAGCAGTTGTAAAGTTAGCTTCTATCTTAGAATAGTTTACATGAGGAGGTTGTTACGACTTTATCGTTTCAGGGCGTGACACTCATACGAGGAGGTTCGAATCTAGTAAGATGTTCAATGACACTTATGCGTGGAGGTTCGAAACTGGGAGGTCATGTGCCTCGATAACTCTTGCATTAAGGTTTAACCTCAAAGCTAGGAGGTGGTGTGCCACGATGACTCGTGCGATGAGGTTTTAGATCGAACCCAAGAGTTAGTGTAACTTGTTCTTCCACGTTCTCAATCACATTATGTGCCTTCTGCTCATTTAGGTTGTACTCGTTATTTGACTATGCCTGAACGTTATCAAACCGTTGTGACTCAAATAATGTACTAGTTCCAGTGCTTTTGCCCTTATTCTTACTTTTCCTACTAGATGAGGAACCTTGTTTCTTACCAGAGAATGTACAACGCAAAATTCTTTCTATGGATGCTAAACTTTTTTTTCTCTTATTTACTTCAACAAAGATTTATGAATGAAATGCAAAAATAATATGTAAGACAATACAAAGTAGAAATTATGTCGTGGGTAAGTGTATGTCAATGTTATTTGCTACTACAAATGGTTCAGTGCAGGGAAGTAAAGAATAATGCTTAAATATTGGTGGTTAATGAAAAGAAATATTTTTATGACAATGTTTCATAATTGAAAAAAATTGAAGGTAGAATGGTTGGAGTTGGAGCATTTTAATCAGTTTGTGGAGTAATAATTACTGCATATCAATACCGTTCAATTTATAAGGACCGAGGAATGTGTTAACACATCATTTAAATTTTGAAAATTTGAATTTTTAATCATCCTAATTGCTGCAGTTTTTGAATTTTTCAATTCGAATTCGAATTCAATATGCATATGCCGAAAGTTTACGATCAATTTCAATTGACCCAATTTTTTCTTCTGTAAAGCTAAAGGTAAGGGGAGTAAGAGGAAATTGTGGGAAAGGTAGAAGGTAAGGGGTGCAATTAAAAGGACTAGCTAACTTTTATTTTATTTTATTTTTTTTAGTTTTCGATGGTTTAAGAACCAGTGATTTGGGTGATTTGGCCCAACCATGAACCAGCTCGACTCGACCCAAAAGTGGCCAGACTGATTTATGGTTTGGAATCAGCCCTTATCCAGGTCTAGATGTTGGTTTTCTTTGTCTAGCTTTTAACTCATC
The DNA here is from genome assembly GCA_024138005.1 of Lumnitzera racemosa. Lineage (NCBI taxonomy): Eukaryota > Viridiplantae > Streptophyta > Magnoliopsida > Myrtales > Combretaceae > Lumnitzera > Lumnitzera racemosa. Next base: position 4,048,599 of record JAMXBC010000003.1, read on the forward strand.
CTGTAGGATAATCCAATCATAATATAATACTTTATCTAAAAAAAAATTAATAGTATTAATATATCATGTAAATTGATGAATAAATTTATTGATATCATTTTTTTAATTAAAAAAAACTATGATAGTAATGGAAAGCATGATTAGATTGGGTAATGACAGTCCTTATCCCCTTTACCCTTTTAAGTATGACTTTTTTTTCAATTCTTATGGGTACATTTGGAATTACCTGTATCACACAAATATATTTAAAAAGGTTATCAAATCACTAGCAGAGTCGAACATACTAACCATAATAAGGTTTTGTTTACTTGCATATAAATATCGTAGTATAGTTAATTCCACTAGGTTTTATATATAACAAAAAGTAGAGAAATTTTAAAATTTAATAAAACCTATTTACTAGGATCCATATGTGACATGTAAAATAATATCGTAAGAAAATAAGTTTGCAAAAAATTACCTTTTCCAATAACACAAAACATTCTCCTCCTAAAGATAAAGTTCAATTGAGATTTAATTCTCATAGCACCATTTGCAACATAATATACTTTGTTCATTATAAGGGTACCAAGTTTTATTCCTCAAGTGGCATATAAGATGAAAAAAAACAATTCTAATCCTTTATACCGTTAGATTATTTAGATTAATATTACGTCTCAAAGGAATGGAGTCATCATAGCTCCATCGTATGAACTATTCTAAGGTAGAAGCTGGCCTTACAGCTGTTACCGTAAACTTAGGTCACATAAGGCGTACTTACCTCAATTACTATGAAGTATCTAATTCTATACCTGTTATTAGTGAAACCTATGTTAGAGCTTTTCAAAATACCTGCACAATAACACTAATAGTTTATAAATTAGTAAAATAGTTGTATTTCCATTCAACTAAAGTTTCTAGCAATTTTGAAATGTTTACCAAAAACCATAGGTTTTGGCATTTGTATACAACACGTTGGAAACCAATGGCATCTTTAGAGTACCATATGCCAATTACTTTCCATAAAAGGTAAAAGATGGCCAAGCAAAAGTATATTTCTTAAAGGTCTTCAGTTATCCTCACTCCTTAGTCAAAGTATACTATCTTGAGGATAGTTATGGCGTGGTCTCCTTAATCATTAGTCAACCTATAGTAAGGTCTATAGGGATATAAGCACAATTACCTCATTAAGCGAGACGAAGAAAAAAGAACACATCAGGCACCAACATTGTTTTTCAATCAAATTATTTTTAATGAAATACAATGTAAACAGGCAAATGTCATTGCATAACGTTATCCGGTCCATCGTGGGATTAGAGAAATTGTACCCGTTTTAGTCTAGATTGAGGAGATTGATGTCACGTACTTACGAATCGAAACCAAACCAAGGCTTATATAATGGAGAACACTCTCTTTTCATGACCACCTTCGAACCACGGCCCTAAACCTTATCGTAATCACCTCTCCTGTCACTTAGTTCGACTAAGGATAGGAAAAGAACCATCTCAACTATTCTTATTAAAACGAGTCCATGTTTGGTTTGATAATTTTAATCATTCCCCCTTAGTAGTTGTTATGCATATCCAGTTAATAAAAGATTAGTCTTTAGTTACGTCTAGTTGGGTGGTGATCAACCATTTCGCAAAGCAAAGTAAATCAAATATAAACATATAAAGCAACACTCCAAGTTCACAATTCAAGTAACAATCACACATGAAGCATGTGCATATTCAACTAAGTTATAAGCACAATCAAAGTACTCTAAGGTCTCCGAGTACTATAACACGATACTCAAATATACTGTGAAGCATAAATCTCAACTTACCTTAAGTCTCCAATTTGCTCACTTAAGTCTGATGTGAGTCGTATTGTTGTAGTTTGCTCTTATAATATAAATATCATTTTAGTATTTATATTCTTATTACATTTAAATTTTAAACCATTATTTTTAATTTAAACTTATAATTTTACTTAGTTGTTCAGGTTTTATATTACTAATAATAAAAACTTTATTAAATATATATATCATTTTATTACATATATATATGTTGAATATGTATTATCTCTTTTTTTATATTATTTATCATATAACTCTTATTATATATATAATTGTAATATAATAATATAACATGATACTATTAGTGAAAGTATCATTCAATAAGTAATATATATCTATAGCGTGTATGTATATTTTTCAAATAAGGCTAATTATGTTTAAAATATTGTATAATATGTAATTTATCTTATATATGAAATAATCATATTGTGCTATACGTACCAACAGAGAGATTAATTAGATATCGTTTTCAATACATGGCTTATTTATATATATACAAAAAAGATGATTCATACAAACATATATATATATTTAACTAGCTCCTTTATTGGTTATTAAATAGAAATAATAAAAATATCACTATCAATATTTCAAGTTTAAAATTTGAACAAGAAGAAATATATATAATTGTATAGATAAAATACTCAATTCAAGAAAATAACGGAATTATGGATATATATTTTTTTATTTTTTTAAAAATAATTAAATATTAATTAAAAGAAATAATACCTATAATTATGGAAACAATGATCTTTTTCTTCTTCTTCTTTTTTTCCTCTTTCTTCCTTTCTTTCTCTCCCTTGCTCCACTCTCCTTAATTCTTACCTGTCTACTGAATATGGCTTTAAGACATATATGTGTGTATGTGTGTGTGTGTGGAGGGGAGGGGGTAACATTTCACCACCTTCGTTAAAGCGGTGGAAATTATTATATATTTATTTATTTATTTTTGTTAGTTTAAGTTCTTGTAACTTTTCAAAAGTAATTTTTATCATAATTTGTTATTTATAAAGTTTCATAATATATTTCAAAAGTAGTAGAACATTATATTACACATTTAATCTAAAATTTCTATTTCTCAACTAATTAAAATTTAATCCAATAAACTTTACGTTATAATATAAATTGGTTATATTTCAACTTATTTTTTAAATTAAATTTTACAAAACTATTCCTTATAACTTTTTGGGAACTCATATTACCATGTAGTCTTATTTGGACCTACTTTTTCATCGATCTTATGTTCCAAAATAAAATCTTAAATACAATTATTTTTATATGATATATATGGATATGTTCCATTAATTATTTTAGATTTATTTATATACATCTTATATATAATTTTACTCACTAATATTAGTTATTAAGATCTAGTTGATTTAAAAAAATTTATCATAAGCTATATCTAAAATAATGAAACTTCATGGTATAGTGATTAGACTTGATAAACTTAAGATTCTGATAAAGTTGTATATACACAAGCTTAATTTGAGATATTAAAGCTATATCATTATTTCTTGTAATAATTTTTCCTTTATTATTGTTGTCATGAAGGTCAACTAAATTATAAGAGCGTTGATGTAATTTATAATTTCTAAAGTACATATGAAGCACTACACTTTTCGTTTCCCAATCGCCCTGCGTACAACCCCCCCCCTTTATTAATTCATATACTTACATATAATTTATCTCTAATAATTTGTTAATTATTAAAACTTATTTTACGCATTTCTGATAAATAATGAGTAATATACGTATAACTTATTAATTTAATATTTAACTATTTTATTATTTTATTTTCCTAATTTTAAACTTACGAGGTCATTTTTACTATTATTTTTAACTTCGTCCTAAAATTCAGGCTTAATCGGCTGATTTATACAATCGTCCCAAATTTTACGAACCATCTCCAAATCGACTAATTTTGAATTAATTGATAGTTTTTATAAGGTCTCATAATGAATATTTTATAAAAAAACAATTGTCAATGGGTGAAACTATTTTTCTATCCTCTACTCTCATATATATATATATATATATATATATATATATATAAAGAATAGAGAGAATCTTTTCTCATAAGATTAAGTTTTTCTTATCCATCTATATTATTAAAGCTCTAAGGGATCTAAATAACCGTCATTTATGTCTCACACTTAAACTTACCTATTTATCCTTTATCTAATATTATTTAACAAAAAAAAACTAATATTGAAATAATCTCTCAAAATTATAAATAATGGGTAAATATGTCAATTTACTCAATTTTTCTTTTCTCGTATCTTCTCTTTCTCTCTTTCCTACTAATATCTCCCTTTTACCATGTTTACCGTTTTTTTCTTAAATCTCTACTACTCTAGCCCCAACAACATCATGTAACTGTAACCTCGGAGATGAATTTATACACATTCATTGAAAAATTCATTAAACTCTCAACATACTTGATCCTAATGCCACGAGAATTAACCTATCACTAAGTATCTCCTTTCTCTTTCTCATAATACCCTTTTTATTAACATGTTTATATTATCTATTGACAATTGATATGTTTGTATAATTTTTTACAATGATAAAATTTTTCTTTAGAGAATAAAAGTAAAAAAACGAAGAAGAAGAAGAAGATCATTACGATAATTAGAAGAGAAGAAAACATTTCAAATATTATAATCTTTCTAAAGGGTAATAATTACTCCAAATATTTTATCGGTATGAGATAAACGATAATTTGTCATCTTAATCTTTTTAAAGATAGTAAAAGTGAAAACATATCTCTCAAGTATTATCAAAAGAAATATTAGCAAATGAGTTCCCAAAAATTGATCATGTAAATATTGCATGATCTTATTTTCTTTTTTTTTTCTTTTGAATTAGATATTATTCTTTCCTATTCTCTTTTGAATATTCATATTAATAATATATTTGACATGGTAAATTTTACTATAAGGTAAATAAATTATGTATCATTACCATTATTGCTCTACTTTGAATTAAAGAGGATGAATATTTATCCAATTTTACACCATTGATATTATTCAACAATTTATATTTTAAACATTTTTTCCCCATATCTCTAATACTTACTAATCATAATATTAATATTTTAAGTATTAGATGTTATTAAACTCGCACACGTACAGTAAGTGTGTCATCCGCTAGTAAAAATAAATAAAATTGATAACCAAATCTTTTTTTAAAAATAATAATCATATCTTATTAAGATTTAGATTACTTGAATATCCACTCGACAATTAAATCTTCCTTAAATATTCAACTATTTAATAATAAATTAATTATCTCATTAATTCTAATTTTGAAATAACAAATGACATAATTTTAGTATTTACTAAAACCATAGTCAATTCCCATAAGTCATGCTATCCTTTAGGTTTCTATATACAAAAGTTGTGTCTATTTGAATACAGATTAAGATACCGTCTAACAACAGTTATTGGTCATCCAACGTAATCGAAAAATTGTGAACCAGAAACCACTATGAACCAACTGTTGCATAATTAAATTTCTTCGTCAAATGATCTCTCCATTGAACTATTGCATGTAATGTCATCAATATTGAATCATTTACTTAGTTTTAAAGATTAAATAGACTCAGTAAAACTTATGATGGATACGGACTTATAAGTCACTTTCTCTCAATCAAGTGACCCTAGACATCGACTCCTTAATCTAGGAAAATGATTAATTCTATCTTAACTTATCATTATCCTCTTTATATTTCATATCATGCCTAATAAAATATCTAGGCATGACATTTCACATATAGGATATATAAAAGTCTCAAGTTTACAGATTATTTACACTCATTTATATAGAGTAAGGACTACTGACGTTAAATATATAATGTCCTATATTAGTAGGTCATGTTTAGTGTACTCGTTTAACATGTTTAGTGTACCCATTTAACTTTAAGCTAATTGGGTTAATATCGTATTTGGTACCTGAACTTTACCAAATTATTAAATTTACTATCTAAACTTTGAAATGTTCAATTTATTAGGCACAATTAGGAATTAACACGTAGATATTGACACGTAGCATCTAAGATAAATTGGGTTAATATCGTATTTGGTACCTGAACTTTACCAAATTATTAAATTTACTATCTAAACTTTGAAATGTTCAATTTACTAGGCACAATTAGGAATTAACATGTAGATATTGACACGTAGCATCTACTACAAATCGATAGGTATCTTTACACATGACACTTGTTGACGTGACAAGTGTGGATACGTGGCAATAACTTGATACATATCTTTACACATGACACTTGTTGACGTGGTAAGCGTAGATACATGGCAATAACTCCAATTGCAATGTGGCGTTACATGTCAACTAATGCCATATGGAAACGACTTTTTTTTTAAGTGAATTTTTTTTTATTCAAATCAATGAAAAAGTCAGACGAAATACACACCATTTGCATGAGAACAATTCTTTAACTACCACTTAAGATAACCTATATATGTACAAAACTCTTTTCATGCATATTTTCTATGTGGGACTTATGAAAGAAGGATAGAGGACTTGAAGTGTAACTTGCAATTTTTTACAAGAGAAAGTGTTGAGCTCACTTTAACATGGATTTAAATCATGTTTTATAAGGTTTTTTATGAAAATTTTTGTATGATTTGAAAGAAATCATGGAGTAGATTAAAATTGAGCAATTTTTTTTTATTAAATTGAAAGTCGAATCATGTGAGAAAAATCGAGTCAAAGTCAACACTTTCTCTTGTAAAAAATTGTAAGTTACACTTTCTCTTGTAAAAAACTTGTAAGTTATACTTCAAGTCTCTTATCTTTCTTTCATAAGTCTTACATAAAAAAATATGCATAGAAAGAGTCATGTATATATATAGGTTGTCTTAAGTGGCATTTAAAGAATTGTTCTCATGTACACGATACGGATTCGCCTGAATCTTTTTGTTGATTTGAATAAAAAAATATTTTTTCACTTAAATAAAAAAAAGTAGTTCCCATGTCGCGTTAGTTGACATGTGGCGCCACATGGCAGTTAGAGTTGTTGTAATGTCTCCATGCTTACCACTTCAACGAGTGTCATGTGTAAAGATATGTGTCAATTCATAGTAGCATCACGTGTCAATATGCCACGTGTTAATTCCTAAGTGTGTCGCATGTCAACTATATCCATGTCAACAAACGGAAACTTACAGAGTTACCGTTGGGTAATATAAATGATCACTTATGTACCTAAATAGTAAATTGAATATTTCAAAGTTGAGATAATAAATTGAATAATTTGGTAAAGTTCAGGTACCAAATACAACATTAACCCTTAACTAATTATTTATAAAATTTTATTGTAAAATATATATAAGTAGAAAAATATATAAATAAAATAAATATTTATCTTTTATTAAAAATATTTATAAATACATTAAAAGTATCTTGACATGTTTTGCATAATTTTTAACAAATTCTATTGAATATGCTTGATTAAGTACTTGCAAATGCTAAAAACCTAGCGATTCTTTACGAGTTTTCTAAGAGCATGTAACATATGTTTTTTTATTACTTGGCAAGTGGGTTCAAGCTAAAGCTTCATGGTGGCTTTTGATTTTACTAGTACCTGTCCTGACCATCATTTGAAGTTGCAAAGCACTGCTAAGCCTTATCCTCCTAGGTGGGACAGCAATGCATTGAGTAAATGGAATTGAGCTTCGGTTGTAAAACTGTATTGGGAATTTTGGAACAATGAAATAATATGGATTCAGGTGATCAAAGCAAAGCATAGGAGATTAAAACAACATCATAAGTGTGATGAAACCAACAATATAAGATCCTTTCAAGTTGAGGATTTACCATGTATTCAAAGATAGATTCAACAAGAAAAGTATTAAATATTAGGAAATAAGTGAACTACAAATTTTGGTGGGACAATTGGGGATTAAAGGATCCAATTTAACAACTAGTAGCAGGACCAATTGACAAGGATGCTTTAAACTTATCCTCCTAAGATTATTGGATAAGTGAAAACGCTTGGAATGAAGACAAGATAGGATTCTCAATATCGGATATCCTTGTAGAAAATATTGGTCCGGTATATTTATGGTAAGAGGAGGGGAATATTCCTTCTTTTTGTATGGAAGCTTGGAGTAACCCATCCTTGAAAAGCTTGCATACATTCCTGTCAGATGGCAACTCACATGAATATAACTGGAGGTGGATATGAAATTTAGCATTTCCACCAAAAATAGAATTATTTTTATGGAGATTTATACATGATAGTTTGCTTACAGCGATAAACCTAAGAAAAAGGCATTTTAAGCTAAATGCATTGTGTCCCTATGGTCGAGATCTTGATAAGGACTTACAGCATGTGTTCATCACATGTCTAGAAAAATAACCAATTTATAAACGATGAGGAAAACAGTCATGTAGAGATTCATTAAACATACAAGACTAGATAAAAAAAAAATGTCATTTGTCAAGGAATCGGATGAGTGATATTTAACCACCATGTTCCTTTTGTATTGTTGTTATGTTATGGTATGTTTAGTTTGAATGGAATAGCAAAATATTCAGAAGTAATTCATCTTTAAATATGATACATTCAAAATATGACAACTTGCTGTTGAATATTGGATGTATATGCATAAACATGATGACATAACGTAATATTAAGGGTGTGATTTACAATGGGAGGCACCGGGACTGAATTGCTTTAAATTAAATACCAATGCTTCAATTAATCCAACAACAAAACAAGCTACAATTAGAGGATTACTTAGAGATTCGAATGGCAAATGGATTTTTGGATTTAGTAAACATGTTGGTTGTACTAACGTGATTAGTACTGAACTATGGGCTATATTTTTTGGTATAAAATCATGTCTGCAACAAGGTTACTTTGATATCATTGTTTCAATCGACTCGAACATGGCAAAGCTTTTCCTAACACAAAAGACTAAAATTAAGCTGAAACATTACAATCTGATCTACGCATGTAGGAACATTCTTTGCAAGTTGGGAACTACTCAATTGAAGCAAGATCGAGGGAATGTGTAAACCTTGCAAATAGAAGTTAGGAGTCGATATATAAAATTTAAGATGATCGGATAAATTATCCGATCGAGTCTAAATTATATGACGAAGTTAGGAATATCAGTAAAAGTAACATCGTAAGTTTAAATTTAAGAAAATAAGTAATAATATAATTAAATATTATAACATTGAATTATAAGCATATTTTCCTTTATTTATCAGTAATACGAACAATGAGTTCCTATAACTAGCGAATCGATAGAAATAAATCATATATATATATTAAAAATCATAAAATAATATTAATAATATTTTAAAGTATTTACCTATATTATATATGTATTTACATATAAGTAAAAATATTAAAAATCACTTAAAATATCTGAAATATGCTAAAATAATACTAAATAATTAAAGAAAATTATAAAAAAATCAGGAAAAATATGAAAAATGTGGAAAAGTCTAGATTTCAGGTGTGGCATGCTAGGATTAAGTAAGAAAAAATTAACCAATCAAATTGAACCAAATAGAAAGTAATTTTGAGTATTGCCATGGTTAGTTAAGATAGGTAAAGGCATTGCTCTCTTTTATTTAGTATGGCTCTTTGCCTTCTTACAAGTTGCATAACTTTCAACCATACGATACATATTTCACCTCATCTTAGACCAAAAGAACCTCACATTTGATAGCTTAAATGTCATTTTCTCTCCAAAATGTCCAAAAAGCCCTCTACCATGAGCTTCCTTCACTAACAGCTCTTATACAGAACAAGTCAACATACATAACTTGCCACCTCGGAACAGATAACCATCTTTCACATGATATTCGTCCACTGTTTTCCCCTCTCCATAATATCTATATTGTAAGCCCCAAAGTTCAGTCAAGTAACCGTAGGATTGAATTTAGAACCCAAGGTTTAGGACGATCGGCTAAAGGATCCGATCACGCCCAAATTATAAACTATTGAGAGAAATATTAATAAAAATGATCCCGTAAACTTAAATTTAAGAAAATAAATAGCAAAATAGGAGACTATAAAATTTTCAAATTTTAAGCATAATAACTGCTAATTACCGAAAAGGCAAAAAGTGTAATATAATAACCAATAAATTATTAGAGATAGATTATATGTATACTAAAAATTTTAGAATGACCAAAATAATATTTAGGAATGTTTACGTGTACCCTACATGTATTTACGTGCAGATAAAAATACGCATAATTACTAAAATTGGCCGAAAACTAAGAAAATAATTAAATAAAAATATAAAATAATTATGGAAAAATAAGAAAAAATCAGAAGATGATAAGATGAATCAAGATAAGGTCGTGGTAGGTCCAAAGCTACAAAATAAAAATTAGCCAATAAAAATTGAACAACACAAAAGCCAAAAATTAAGGAATTTAGACAAAGTCTTGTCAAATTAATGCATATTAATTACAGAAAATGTCTATAAATAGGAAAAAAATTTATAGAGCTCATTTGGACAGTTTGGAAAGTAAGAAAATTAGGGAGAGTAAAAAATTCGAGAGAAAATCCAGAAAATAAAAAAAATAAGAAAAACTGTGCAGTTAAGGGTTTTAAAAGGAACCCACACCAGAAGAGGAGCTGGAAGTGGACGGCCACCACCACCACACGGTGGTGTCAGCGCCCATTCCGGCCGACAAGGACATGGCGGCCCGCGGTAGCCGGAGCCACCAAAACCGGTGAGTCCAAATTCCAGTCCGATTCTTGTGAAATTTTGTAAAAATAGTAAATATAATTAAAAAATTATGAATTTTGTTATTCTAGGATATTTTTGTATGTAGTTTGTAGGAAAAATATTATTTTGATGAAAACATGCCCCATAATATATGGTCCTTAAGAAATCATGCAAAACCGAGCACATTTCGGTTTAGAAATAAATGACCTTAGAAGTGTAGTTTGAAGCTCAATTTTTTTCTGTAGGATGCTCATGTGATATAGAACAGTGCTATGAAGCCATTTTTTAAAATTTAATCTTATAAATTTTTAAGTTAATTTTTAGCCCTAAAATGATGGAAAATTTGAGTAATTGGGAGTTAATTAGGTGATTAGGATATTAATTACTGATTTAGATAGTAATTAGATGTTTAGGGATGTTAATATCTGATGTGGAAACTTGATCCTAGTGTGTGGAGTATTAAGTATAAGTAATGAAGGTGTTATGTGGTAAATGTAGAAAATTAGGAATATGTAGAATTAAAAATTAATAAATATGGAAAAATTAGGTTTAATTAGATAATTAAATAATAAAAATCAGAACATAACAAATATGAAACAAAATTCAATTTTAAGTAATTATATGAAAAATGTAAAAATTTCTCACAACATGAGTAAATTCGGTACACTAATACGAGTTTAAGTGTACCGGATGGAATAAAATGCTGACTAGGGGTAGTAATCGTATTTAGGGTATCTGGAAATAATGTGGTTAGTTTCACATTATGAGTTGAAACAAATTTCTAGGGTCCGGGTACAAAACAGTACCTAGAAATCGAACTAGAATCTAATTTAGAAATCGATGCGGAACCCGAACCTAAACCCACACCTAAAATAATTATAAAAGACTTAATACCTAGATAATTACGCATATTAAACCTTAAACAAAACCTAACAATAAGCGTTATAGGATAAGATGAACTTATAATATTATATAAAATACTGAAACCACGTTCGTGTTATAGGGATGATCGGCGATGGCCTGAGCAAATCGGACCTCGAGTGAGTGAGCGAGGAGTCGAGGTAAGTTGGGATTAATACGATGCTGTATTTTGGAGGCTTAAGATTATACTTGGTTGTGCTTGTTAGATAGAGAATGTGTGCATGTGCTTGATTATGGGTGTTGTTATGATTTTGTTTGTTGCTCTGGCACATATTGTATGACTTGTATGAAAGAATTGATCACCCTAAACTGGACTTAGTTAAGTATCCGACCAGTAATCATAATCGGACATGCATGGCAACCCGTTAGGGGAACTTAGGACTCTCCGGCCAAATACCGACCCCTTCGGAAGGGATAGCGTAGGATTGCAAAATGGTCCCTTCTTCATCCTCAGTCGAACTAAGTGACAGGAGAGGAGGTCGCAGCGAGGGTGAAGGCAGTGGTTCGAAGGTAGTCACGGGAGGAGCAAGGTCTCCATTACACAAGCCTGGGTTTGGTCGTGAGCTGTTGCATTAACGGCAACTCCTCAACCCGGATTAGAGCGGGCGTAATTTCTCTAATTTCACGATGGGCCGGACAACGTCGTGCGATGGCATTTGCTTGCACATGCATTGCACCTAATAAGTGATTGAAAACCTTGTTGTGTGTATGGTATAGTTTTAAGTCCTCCGTCCTAACTTACTGAGCTGTGGTTGCTCATATCCCTATAGACATCGTGCAGGTGCTGGCTAAGAAGCGGCAACAACTACTCTGAAGCTAGCAACTGCTGGATCCTGGGGAATGAGGAAAAACATTGAAGAATCAAAACATATTTTACTTTTCATTTCTGATTAATGTAATAACTGAATTATAGTGACTATATATAACTTTTCTCACTTTCTTAAATGATTTGTTTAAATTACAAATTGTCTACTTCAAAGCGGGTTAGTCGTGGACGCCTTGTGTAGATCAGGTCTAAGATAGCGGTTGTAAGGCCAACTTCTATCTTAGGGCGGTTTACACGGCGGGGGCTGTTACGACTCTACCGCTTCGGGGCATGACATATATATAGGACAAAAATGAGAATTACATCAATACTGTTATTTAATGCTTATAAACCTTAACAGTCTGGTCTGTAACTTGATAAGAAGAACATGTCTTCTTGACAGGGCATCTGCAATTACATTATTTTTGTCTTGCTTGTATTTAATGCCAAAGTTAAATATTTCTAGAAATTTAGCCCACCAGGCTTGGCGCTTAGAGAACTTTAATTAGCTTTGCAGGTACCTTAAGGAATCATTATCTGTGTATATAACAAATTCCATTGGCAGAAGGTAATGTTGCTATACATGAAGAGCTCGAATTAATGCTAAGAGTTTTTTGTTATATACAAAATAGTTTAGTTATGATCCTCTGAGCTTCTTATTGTAATAAGCAATAGGTTGTTCTTCTTGCATCAGCATAGCTCTGATACTGATAACTAATGCATCTCATTTAAGCTCAAACACTTTCTCAAAGTTTAGTTAAGCTCAATCTTTCTTTCACCTTGGCAAATCTTCTTTCCTCCTTATCTCCCCACTTAAATTCTACATTCTTCTTTATTAACTTAATCAGGGGTACAACAATAGTATTGAATCTTTGGATAAAGCATTGGTAAAAGGAAGCCAATCCATGGAAACTTCTTATTTAGCACATGAAGTCTAGGTTAGCCACTCAATAATGGCTTGAATTTTCTCTTCATCAACTCTTAACCCCCTCCCATTAACTACATATCCTAGGAATGTTACCTCTTACTGATAGAAATAACACTTCTTCAAATTTCCAGACAACATCTCTACTCAGAGAATGTTAAAAACTGCTCGAAGATGTTCAATATGACTAGGCAGGTTAGTACTATATACAAGGACGTCGTCAATGTAAAGTACTATAAACTTCCCAATCAAAGTTCTTAAAACATGATTTGTTAACCTCATAAAAGTGCTCGGGGTGTTTGATAATTTAAAGGGCATGACCATCCATTTATAAAGACCATGTCGAGTCTTAAATGTAATTTTCCGCTCATCTCCTTATCTCATTTAAATCTGATGGTATCATGTTGATCCTACTGAATACTCTAACACCACTAAGTTCATCCAAAATGTTGCCTAGCTTAAGAATGGGGTACATATACTTGATTGTGATCTTATTCACAACCCTACAATGCACACGAGTTTGCTAAGTATTATCCTTCTTTGGCATAAATAAAGCGAGCACAAAGCAAAGGCTAATACTTTCTTTTACATACCTTTTTTCCAGCAACTCATTAACTTGTCTTTAGAGCTTGGTAGCTTATTTGGGATTCACCTGATAAGTTAGCTTGTTCGGCAAGATGACACAAGGTATCAAGTCAATGCAATGTTCGATGCCTTGGAAAGTAGGTAACCTATAAAGTTTCATATAAACCAGCTTGAAACATCCAATTTGAGACCTATCTATACTTAAACCTATAGAATAGCTTTTCAAAATACCTGCGTACAACGACTTGTTGTCTAATAACACAACAGTATTTATATAAGCATTTTCACATATAGAGTTATAATTTACAATTAAAATTTACAAAAGCCACTGGTCTTAAAGCTTATTTACAATAAGTTAAAAACCAGTAGGCGTCCCAAGAAATTCCTAATTAATTTTATCAAAATCAAAAGAAAAGTCAAAAGCTTATATTTAGTAGATTTTTTTTTCCTACTTTATTAGCCAATTGTACACTAACCTGGGGGTGGTGATATCTAAATATCTTGACTCTTACTCGTTACCTATAAAAGAGTCTATAGAGACGATAGTACAACTAGCTTAGTAAGTGGGATGGAGTTAAAAGAGTACCGTATAATCACAAATATGGCTATTATTTATAATGAAATGTAGTACAATTAATCACTTGAAACATTGCACAACGTTATTGTCACACCTCAAAGTGGTAGAGTTGTAATAGCTTCGCCGTATAAACCATTCTAAGATAGAAGTTGGCCTTACAACCGATATCCTAGATCTGATCTACACAAGGCGTCCACGACTAACCCGCTTTGAAGTAAATAGTTTATAATTTAAATAAATCATTTACATAAGAAAATGAGAATATATATATATATACACTATAATTCAGTTATTACAATTAACGTTTATAATGTTTCACCATAATATATTTCCTAATTATTACATTATTCAGAAATGAAAAATTCTAAAATAAAAACTTAGACCTTAAAAATATATGTTTGTCCTTCAAATGTTTTTCCTTACTCCTCAGGATCTAGCAGTTGCTAGTTTCAAAATAATTGTAAGCCGCTTCTTAGCCAGTACCTACACGACGTCTACAGGAATGTGAGCAATTATAACTCAGTAAATTAAGATGGAGGACTAAAAACTATACCATAAACATAACAAGGTTATCAACCAACTTATTAGGTGCAATGTATGTTCAAGCAAATGTCATCACATGACGTTGTCCGTCCCGTTGTGAGATTAGAGAAATTGCACCCGCTCTAATCCAAGTTGAGGAGTTACCGTTAATGTAACAATTCACGACTAAACCCAAGCTTATGCAATAGAGATACCGCTCCTCACAACCTTCTCTCCTGTTGCTTAGTTTGACTAAGGATGAAAAATGGACTATTATGCAATCCTGCATTATCCTTTTCGAAGGGGTCGGTATTTGGCCGGAGAATCCTAGGTTTCCCCTAATAGGTTGCCATGCAGGTTTAATTATGATTATAGGTCATATATTTGATTAGGTTCAGTTTTGGATAATTAATCATTTTATACAAATCACACAATATAAACCAGAACAATAAACAGAATCATAACATCACTCATAATCAAGCACATGTACACAACCAACTATCTAACGTACACAACCAACTATCTAACAAATACAACAAAGCATAATCTCAAGCCTCTAAAATACAGCAACGTATTAATCCTAACTTACCTGGACTCCTCGCTTACCCATTCGAGATCTAACTCACTCAGGCTATCGCAGATCATCCTTATAACACAAACATGGTTTTAGTTTTTCATATAACTATTATAGGTTGGTTTTATCCTATAACGCTTATTGTTATCTTTTGTTCAAAGTTTAATATGTTTAATTATCTAGGTTCACAAATCTTTTACAATTACAATTATTCTAGGTTTGGGGCTAGGTTCGAGTTCAGTTTTCACATCGATTTCTAAATTAAGTTCTAGTTCAATTTCTAAATACTGTTTTATACCCGAACTCTAGAAACTTCTTTTAACTCATAATGTGAAATTAATCACTTTACTTCCAGATATCCTAAATACCATAATTACCCCTAGTCAGTATTTTATTATACCCAATACACTTAAATCCTTAATAGTGTACCAAATTTACTCCTAATATGAAAATTTTTTACATTTTTCATATAATTACATAAATTCAAGATTTCTACCAAATTTATTATATATCACTATTATTTATATAATATCAATTTTTATTCTAATATCTTCTATTTATTATATTTCCAATAATTACATATTATGTTTTATCACTTATTATGTATATAATACACATCTAATATTTCTAACACTCTAATTACCATCTCCTAACGTCAATTATCATTTCAAAATGTCTAAATTCATCCTAAATCAAATTTTACACCTAATTACCCTAAATTACCAAATTAACTTAAAATGTACTATTTTTCCCTATTACTTATTTATTACATAATTAGCCTAATAATTATATCTAACACCTTAGATGCTACAAGTATCATGCTTCATCGGATTTCAACATTTTAAAACATATAATTATTCACTAAATCAGTAATTAACCATTTAATTACTTAATTAACCTTACATTACCCATTTTATGCCTTATTTTAAGGCATAAAAATTATCTAAATATTTAAAAAATTAATTTTTAAAAACGGGCTTCATATCACTATTCTATATCATCTAAGTAGTCTATACAAAAATTTTGAGCTCAAAACTACACTCCTAAGGTCATTTATTTCTAAACCAAAACATATTTGGTTTTATACGATTTGTTAAAGACCTTATATCACAAGACATATTTTTAACAAAATAATATTTTTCCTGAAAACTATGTACAAAAATATTCCAGAATAACAAAATTAATAATTTTCTAATAATATTTACTATTTTTACAAAATTACACAAAATCAGGCTAGAAATCGAACTCACCGATTTGGGTGGCTCCAGCCACCGTCGATAGCCATGAGCATGTCGGCCTACCTGGGTGCTGCCACCACCATGTGGTGGTGGTGACTGTCCACTCCCAGCTGCTTGTCGGGTCTAGGTTCTTCTCTAAGGCCCTAATTGCATAAATTTGAGAATTTTTTTTTTAAATAAATTCAAATACTCACCATTTTAGCCATCTCTATTTTTCTCACTCTCCAAACTAACCAAATGAGTTTTTGAAATTTTCTTACTATTTATAGACCATTAGGGAAATTATTGTGCATTAATTAGACAAGACAATTGTCTTATCTCTTCTTTTTTTCACTTTCTATTTATTGCATTTTAATTAGTTGATTTCCTCCTTTAATTTTTAGATTTTCACACCCTACTTCTAGACTTTTCCTCATTTTTCTTGATTTTTTCTTAATTAATTATGAGTTTTATTTAATTATTTAGTATTATTTTAGCACATTTCACGCATTTTAAGTAATTACGTGTATTTCTACCTACATGTAAATTCATATATAGTACAAATAAATATTCCTAAATATTATTTAGGTCATTCTATGATTTTTAGTATACATATAATTTATTTCTAGCTATTTGTTAATTATCGGAATATATTTTACGCATTTTCGATAAATAACGAGTTATATACTTAAAATTTGGAATTTTTATATTCTTTTATTTTATTGCTTATTTTCTTAAATTCAAACTTACGGGATCATTTTTATTAATATTTCTAGCTTTATATATAATTTAGGTTAGATTGGATCTTTCAGCCGATTGGAACCCTAAGTGACTAGTTGTGGGGCTTACAATTATTCAATCCATTGTGAGGTTAGAGAAATTGTATCTGGTCCAACTTAAATTGAGCAGTTCATTGCGACTTAAAATCAGAACAAACTTGGGCTTGTGTAATAATGAACACCTTCCTCTCGTAACTACATTCAAACCATGGCCCTGACTCTTATCGCGACCTTCTCGCCTATTACTTAATTCGACTAAGAATTAGGAAATGACAATTTCAGCCATTTTCATCGAAGGAAGTCGATATTTAGTTTGATGTCACGCTCTAAAGCGGCAGAATCATAATAGCCCCGCCGTGTAAACCATCCTAAGATAGAAGTTGGCCTTCAACCGCTATCTTAAACCTGATCTACACAAGGCGTCTACGACTAACCCGCTTTGAAGTAAACAGTTTGTAATTTAAATAAATCATTTACCTAAGAAAGTGAGAAAATTTATGTATATACACTATAATTCAGTTATTACATTATTCAAAAATGAAAAATTCTAAATAAAACAGAACTTAGACCTTAAGAATTTATGTTTGTTCTTCAAATAATTTTCCTCACTCCCCAGGATCCAGCAGTTGCTAACTTCAAAGTAGTTGTTTGCCATTTCTTAACCAGAACATGCACGACGTCTATAGGGATGTAAGCAACCACAGCTCAATAAGTGAGGATAGAGGACTTAAAACTATACCATAAATACAACAAGGTTATCAACCAACTTATTAAGTGTAATGCATGTTCAAGCAAATGCCATCGCACAACGTTGTCCGGCCATTCGTGAGATTAGCGAAATTACGCTTGCTCTAATCCGAGTTAAGGTAATTCCATTAATGCAATAACTCACGACCAAACTCAGGCTTGTACAATGGAGACCTCGCTCCTCCCACAACTACCTTCGAACCATTGACTTCACCCCGCCGCGACCTCCTCTCCTGTCACTTAGTTCGACTAAGGATGAAAAAGGGACCAATTGCAATCCTGCGCTATCCCTTTCGAAGGGGTCGGTATTTGGTCGAAGAATCCTAAGTTCCCCTAATGGGTTGCTATGTAGGTCCGATTATGATTATAGGTCGTATATTTGATTAGGTTCAGTTTAGGATGATCAATCATTTCATACAAATCATACAATACAAGGCAGGACAACAGACAAAATCATAGCATCATTCATAATCAAGCACATGCACACATCCAACTATCTAACAGGCACAACTAAGCATAATCTTAAGCCTCCAAAATACAGCAACATATTAATCCCAACTTACCTCAACTCCTCACTCGAGATCCGACTTGCTCAGGCCATCGCCAATCATCCCTATAACACAAACGTGGTTTCAGTTTTTCATATAACTATTATAGGTTCATTTTATCCTATAACGCTTATTGTTATGTGTTATTTAGGGTTTAATATGCCTAATTATCTAGGTCTTAAGTCTTTTACAATTATTCTAGGTTTAAGGTTAAGTTCGGGTTCGATTTCCGCATCGATTTCTAAATTAGATTCTAATTCGATTTCTGAGTATTGTTTTATATTCGAATCCTAGAAATTCGTTTCAACTCATAATGTGAAATTAATCACATTACTTCCCGATTTCCTAAATATCATCATTACCCCTAGTCAGTATTTTATTTCACCCAGTACACTTAAATCTGTATTAGTGTACCAAATTCACACCTGATGTGAAAAATTTTTACATTTTTTTATATAATTACATAAATTCAAGTCTTCCATTGGTTTTATTATATATCCCTATTATTTATATAATATCAATTTTTATCCTAATATTTTCTATTTATTATATTTCCAAGAATTACATATTATGCATTATTACCTATTATGTACATAATACACTTCTAATATTTCTAACACTCTAATTACCATCTCTAAACATCAATTATCATTTCAAAATGTCTAAATTCATCCTAAATCAGATTTTACACCTAATTACCCTAATTTACAAAATTAACTTAAAATGTACTATTTTTCCATATTACTTATTTACTACATAATTAACCTAATAATTACATCTAACACCCTAAATGCTACAAGTATCATACTCCTTCAGATTTCGACATCCTAAAACATATATTTATTCACTAAATCAGTAATTAACCATTTAATTACTTAATTAACCCTAAATTACCCATTTTATGCCTCATTTTAGGGCCTAAAAATTATCTAAAATTTTCAAAAATTAATTTTTGAAAACGGACTTCATAAAACTATTCTATATCATCTAAGTAATCCACACAAAAATTTTGGGTTCAAAACTACACTCCTAGGGTTATTTATTTCTAAACCGAAACATGCTTGGTTTTGTACGATTTGTTATGGACCCTATATCACGAGACATATTTTCATCAAAATAATATTTTTCCTAAGAAATACGTACAAAAATATTTTAGAATAACAAAATTCATAATTTTATAATAATATTTACTATTTTTACAAAATTACACAAAATCGGGCTGGAAATCGAACTCACCAATTTGGGTGGCTCCGGCCACCGTCTGTGGCCATGGGTGTGTCGGCCCACCTGGGCGCTGCCACCACCGTATGGTGGTCGTGGCCGTCCACTCTTAACTACTCGTCGGGTCTGAGTTCTCCTTTATGGCCTTAACTACACAGTTTTCTTTTTCTTTTCTTTTCTTTTTTTGGTTTTGCTCTCAATTTTCGCCTCTCCTTAATTTTCTCTGATTTCTAACTATCCAAATAAGCTTCTGAATTTTTCTTGCTATTTATAGGGCTTTGTAGTAATTGATGTGCATTAAATTAGACAAGATATTGTCCAAATTCCTTAATTTTTGGCTTTTTTGTTACTCTAATTTAATTAGCTGATTTTTTTCTTATTTTTCCCAACTACTACGACCCAATTATGGATCATTCCTTATTTTTCTTGATTTTTCCTTAATTAATCATGAATTTTCCTTAAGTATTTCTTATTATTTTAGTACATTTCGCGTATTTTAAGTAATTACGCATATTTCGACATACATGTAAATTCATATATAGTACAAATAAATATTCCTAAATATTATTTAGGTTATTTTATGATTTTTAGTATACATATAATTTATCTCTAGCTGTTTGTTAATTATCGGAATGCATTTTACGCATTTTCGATAAATAACGAGTTATATACTTAAAATTTGGAATTTTTATATTCTTTTATTTTATTTCTTATTTTCTTAAATTCAAACTTATGAGATCATTTTATCAATATTTCTAGCTTTACTTTATAATTTAAGCTCGATCGAGTCTTTCAACCGATCGAAACCTCGAATGGCTAATTTTGGGGCTTCCATCTGATATTCTTAATCATTCCCTTAACAATTATTATGCATGTCCAATTAAATTAGTGATCATATCACTCTTGATTCCATTTATGGGTAGCCAGACAAGTTTACACAATATAAGCTGAAATAATCATGCAAAACAATGCGCTAAGGAGTATAACTCCTATCACAAATAGAATACTAATCACACACATAGCATGCACACAGACTACTAATTTACAACCACAATCAGATATACTCTTAAACCTCAAAATACTTTAATATAGTATTTCAACAAACAGTAAAGTTGCGATCTTAACTTACATATCTTAACGCTCATTGTGAAAGATTTGTATTGTTAAGGCTTTGCTCACAAGGAGACCATATATATATATACACATACAAAACACAGATTTAGTTTTCATAAGAGTTATGAAAACATCAAGGTTCTATCTATTTTTATTTCATTAAGCAGTTATATATATAAATATATATTTATATATCTAAAGTGTATTTTTATTTTCCTTATATAATGAAATATAGTTTTATTATATAAGTTAAGTTGTTAAGTATCAATGATATACGTAGTTATACTATTACTTATAATATATCGTTTTGATTGTATCGAAATATATTTTTAATTAATTAATTTATATTTCAATTATGATGAGGTTATTTTAGTATATAAATTCTCATAATATTATAAAGATATGGGTTATATTACCTATGATTGTCTTATTTTATCAAAAGTCATATCTTTAGATTCATATGAACCTGACAATACATACTATGGGATCTATTTCAAGAGGTGATTTCTAAAGTTTATTTCTAGTTTCTACTATACCTATACATTCCTATAATAAGTATTATCATATTATATTCATATATTATAAATAAGCTATATTTTACATAATTTTCCTAAAATAGCTTAGTAATACTTATATTTTCTAATCCTAACATATATATACCCTAACCCATGTATATTATTACCAAATACAAAAAGATTCCATTCTAACTAAACCTAATTAGCACGTATATGTATAGGTTTTATTTTGATATTTATCACATTTTAGTTTATTATTATTAAAAACATGCTATGGTTCGTAATTTAAACTAGTTTGCTACTAAAATTCATAATAAATGGCTCAAGTCACTAAATAATTCCTCAAAAATTTCTATAGACTTCTAAAAATATGGGGAATTTAATTAGTATATGGTTTCATACTATCGGATTTATCGCTTATACCTCATAATTATATTATACCCCTAAATTGCATTGAATTAAGCAATTATCATCATTTTTAAACAAAATTATTTTCAATATACCCTAAAATTATTATGAGTCACCAAAAGTGAGTAGACATCAATTTCATCAATTAATTTTATAAAAATCTATTTATTTCGTAATTTTACCCTAATTCTAGCTAATTTTAGGGTCAAAATTACATTGAATATACCTAAATTAAAAATTTGGCTACATAACAATTAGATACATATCATATGTATTATTTATAAAAATTTTAGGTTATAAATAATATCATTTAGTATATTTATTTTCCATTTCAAAAATCAGATGAATAGTAGCTTATTTATACAAATATATAAAATATTCAAAATTTTACAAAAATAAAAATACCACACGAATGTATATTTGAAATAGCTTCAGAAAAAAAATTTTAATAATTTTTTGGATAATTTTACTATTTTTAAAAAATGAAGGAAAAAAAAAAGTTATTAAAGCCCATATTCATTGGAGCTCTAATGGTTACTAGGCGGTAGGTGGTTGTTGGAAGTGTTAGGCAGTAATGGCTTTACTTGGTGGTGAAAGGATTCAACAGTAGGTCGTTTGGAGGTTGGGGAACTAAACTAGGTCTAAATCCTATTTTGTTTTTCTTTTTTTTTTTTTCTATTTTCGATTATTTATTTCTAAAATTTTCCTTTATGTAATATGGGTTCCTAAATGTGTAACTAATGTTGAGAGTCTTATTTATAAAGAATTAAGCCGATTGAAATTTTCTTTCTTTTCTTTTCTTATTTTTCTCACCTTTTCTCTCTAATTCCTAAGCATGAGGTGGCTTTATTTCCATGTTTTAATTTTGATTCATCTCCTCCTGATGTTTACAGCATGCCATGGTGAAGTTTGGAAATTTCCAAGGGCTTTTGATAAGTTTTGTTGGATTTTTTTAGTTAAATTATTAGTATTATATATATTATGTTGATATTTTATATATTTGTTAATATACATGTAGATATCCTAATATGTATCATGTCTAATGTGTAATTGTGCTCATATAATTATGCTTCTAGTATATCTTTTATTTTTAAGATATATTTTCTATTTATTTTTATGAGTTTAGCACATATTATATATAATTATATAATTTCAATTAATTTATGAGTATAATTATTATATATATCAGGTATACTCATAAAAATACGTATATACTCATATTGTATATCATGCTATATTATTCCCTTTTATAGTTTCATTATTTTATCTTTAAGTTCTCGTTGCATTTCTATCTTAGTTTTAAGGATTTTGATAAGTTTTATACTATATTAAATAATTACACTTTTAAAGCTAAAATTGGGATTTTCGGTTATTATTTTTACAATCCAACTTTATTAGGTTATTTCAACTAACTTTTCTATTATAATCATAAAGTTTTGGCTTAATCGGATAAATTTTCCCTAAAGGCCTTAAATCTAAGTACAGGTGCCCTAAATACGATTTTAAGAGCTCATTAACCCTTTTGGCAATTGTTATGAAAACAAGTCGAATTACTCATCGAGCAACTCCTTGACCTCTTCTGTTAACTTTACTTGTTCCTTCAATTCCAATAGTCTCCTTATTAATAGGAAGGTTAGTAGGTCTGACTTGATGGCTTCTTAAAGCTTAGCTCGACTTAGAACCAAAGCCTTCTTTGATCCTCAAGCTAACTTAACTTGTAGTTTACTCACTTGGCTTAGGGTTATAGGGTTCAAAGTAATCTTCTTCCCATCCTTCTCTAATGTGTAAGTATTTCAAAATCTATCATATATGACCCTTCGATCAAATAACCAAGGTAGGTCTATCAATACATAAGATGTACACATAGGTAGTAAGTCACAAAGAATCTTATCAGAGTAATTCCTAATTGAGATGGTTAGTAAGACCTATTAAGAAACAATGCAGTGTTCCCTTCTCAATTAGCCAGTGTAACTTGTACGGTTTGGTGTGTGATAGGGTTGATAAATTAAGCTTTCAAACTAAATCAATAAAGGCAAATTTATATAGTTGTCACTATCTACTATGAGTGCACAAACTTACTCATTCACCTTATAAGTGATGTAGAATAGGTTTTCTCTCTGCTTTTCTTCAATAGAGGGTCCTAAGCTCATTGTACGTTAAGCTACTAGGGTTAGCTTTTCCAAGTCTTCACAAATACCTTCTCTTCAACAAGCTCGTTTTCTTGGGTGGCATTCTATTCAGGTGTGACTTCCTCCTCGAGTTCCTCATCAATGTTATTGACTTTTAACTTAAAGACATCTCTCTTGATGATCATAGTCCATTTATTTGGGCATTGGGCAGCCATATGCACAAATCATTGGCACTTAAAGAACTTGGTTCAACTCGTCTTTCTTCCATAGCCTTATTCCCTTCAACAACTCCTAGTTGGCAAGGAGACCCTTTAGCTCAATTACTGCCTTAGCTATCTTACTAAGGTCAGCGCTTTGGGGAGCTCGGCTACTATTCTAAGCAAGTCAGTAAGATTACCTATATCAGTTCACTAAAGTTTAGCTCGTCCTATTCCTCCTCTATCTCTTTAATCGATAAGCAATCTTGATGGCTTCATCTAACGCGCTAAAATACAATAATTTTGTTATGTCTCGAATATCACATCTTAATCCAGTATGGAATTTGGAAACTATTCGAGCTGAAGGTTTATCTACTTTACATCAAATCATAAGCTTTTGGAATTCCCGAATATACTCATTAATAGTCCGGTTTCCTTATCTCGGCTCTTAGAGTTGAGCAAAAGTATCTTGCAAGTAAGTATCCAGTATAAATCTATTTCCAAAGACTCTTTTCATCTTGGGTCAGGAGCTAACTTCTTTGTATCCTTCTCTTCTCCTTATGGCCTAGAAGTTTTTCTACTGCATCGCAACATATCTTGACAACTCTACAACAACAACTCTCATTTTCTCAAGGTCCATATACTAATAATAGTCAAAGACTCACTTGGTATTTATAGCGTAGTGGAGCTGGTAGTTGGGGAGAAAGATCTTCTCCAGAAAATGTGGGAAGTGGAGTTGTCATGCTCAACATGTCCCTAATATTCAGGATGTGACCTTTTTATCCTTATCTTGTGGATCATGGCCATTGTAGTGCTTTATGGGCCTAGGCGGTTCAGGCCTAGGCCCGAGGCTTATAAAGCTAAGCCTAAGGTAATGAAGCCTAGTAAATCTAGTCAAGCTTAAGGGGTCTATGCCCAAAGTACCCTATCAAAAATCGATATTGGAGTTGAAGCAGCTACATGACTATTTAAAGTATGCCTTTTTAGAGAAGGATTCTAAACTACCAATGATTATCACTTTCTATTTAGATGAGGAGCAGAAAGGGAAGTTATTGAAGGTGCTTAAGGAGCATAAGAGGGCTATTGCTTAGAAGATATCAAATATTTGAGGCATGAATCCTTGCTTTTGCATTCATAAGATTCTAATGGAAGACAACCATAAACCAATAGTGTAGCCTTAGAGATGTCTGAATTCAAACATGAAAGAGGTAGTTAAAAAGGAAGTTATCAAACCCCTTAAAGCAAGTATGATCTACCCTATCTCTGATAATTCATAGGTGAGTCCTGTCTAGGTAGTTCCTAAGAAAGGTAAGATGAAAGTGGTCCTTAATGAAAAGAACAAATTGATTCTAACGAGAATTGTTACGCGGTGGCTTGTATGTATTGATTACAAGAAGTTGAACGATGCTACACATAAGGACCATTTTCTTTTACCTTTTGTGGATCATATGTTGGAACATCTTGCTAGACATTAGTTTTATTATTTTCTTAATGGCTTATTAGGTTATTTTCAAATACCCATTGCTTCTAAAGATCAAGAGAAGACGACATTCACTTGCCCTTATGACACTTTCACTTACTGAAAAATGACATTTCAACTTTGCAATACCTCCGCTACATTCTAGTGGTACACGATAGCTATTTTTTATGACTTAATTGAGGACATCATAAAGGTATTTATGGAAGACTTTTTTATTTTTAGCAACTCATTTGACCACTGTTTGCATAATTTGGATAGGGGATAGCTAGATGCAAAGAACATAACCTTATGCTCACTCAGGAGAAGTGCTACTTTATGGTATAAGAAGGTATTGTGCTTGAGCATAAAGTCTCATGCCAAGGAATTGAGGTAGATACTGTGAAAGTAGATGCCATTGCAAGACTTCTACCCCCAACTTCGATTAAGGCCATCAGAAGCTTTTTAAGGCATGCGGGGTTCTATAGGCATTTTATCAAAATCTTCTCTAAAATTGCTCGACCTTTAACTAGGCTGTTGGAAAAAGATGTACCCTATGTCTTCTCTTAAGAATGTTTGGAAGCTTTTAATCTCATTAAGAAGAAATTTACCACCACCTTGATCAGGTAGTACTTGATTAGACACTCCCTTTTGAACTCATGTGTGATGCAAGCGACTACATAGTAAGGGTAGTATTAGGTCAATGAAGAGACAAGTATTTTCAACCAATTTATTATGCTAGCAAAATCCTCGCAAATGCTCAAGAGAACTACACCATTACAAATAACAAGTTGTTAGTAGATGTTTTTTCCTTTGAAAAATTCCGTTCTTACTGGATTTTATCAAAAGCAATTATTTTAACTAATCATTCTGCCCTTAGGTACTTAATGGCGAAGCCAAACGCAAAGCCAAGGTTGATAAGGTAGATCTCACTGCTATAAGAGTTTGACATAGAGATCTGATAACTCTTATTTTAAATACATTTCACATGGTGATTTTATAGTATTTCCCTTACATCTTTGGTTTTTTATAAAGAAATTGATACTTTATTGAGTAAAATTTTGATTTCAAGGTTTGAACGCATTCTTAGATTGAAAATGAAGAAAAGGGATCAAGTTTCACTAATTTGAAGTTCAAATGAATGAGTTATAAAGTTTTGAAATTACATAAATAATAAGAGAAAGTAGCAATTTTTTGTCAGAAAGTTACACAATCTGGGATATAACTGTATCCCCAGGCTGTGTCCATGCAGGAAATTTTTTGTGCCAAAGTCAGTAAGTCACATAACTTAGGGATACAACTGTATCCCAGGCTGTGTTTGGTGACGAAAAAAAAAACTTTACAATATATTATAAAAGGACTTACTAGGATTTCGCACATTACTTTAGATATTCAAAAAAGAAGATACTTGAAGAAAAGGAGAAGAAAAAGGTGAAAGCAATACTCAACTTCAAGATTGAAAAGATTTTTCACCAACAAAAAGGGTTTTTCATGTTTTATTTTTTTATTTTGTTGCAATTCATTTTTAGTTTCATTATAATAGCTCAGGATTCTTGTATTTAGGATTGCGGAACCTAGGGTTTCATGTAACTATTAGATTTATTAATAATTTTCAATAAAGTTTCTATCCTTTCTTGATTCAATTATGTTTTTTAATTGTTAATTGATATTTATAGGGTATCAATCTATGATATCATGCATGATGATTGAGAAATCACATGTGTAATGAGATCTTCACATAATTGGAGAGAATTACATGTGTACTTAGGGATAAAATACATGTTTCTTCCGGAAAGTTATTCTTTTGTGTGGGAATTCATTATACATTAATGCTATTCTAAATTATATTACTAAGTGAAGAGATTCCGATAAATAATTTAGAATTAGAGTTAATTTGCTTGAGAAAGATATTAACTTTAATTGTGAATCCCTTCGGTCAAGAATAATAGAGATTGAATTGGATACATTTTAAGCGGTTACATATTATACATTAAGGGAAATAATTCCTAAATACGTTATTTACCTTCTTGAAGTCGTTCTTAATTTTATTGCTTTCTAATTTACTTAATCAAGTCTCATAATTAGGTTAGTTTGTTAATTTTAGTATATTTAATTTATTTAACCCATCATAATTTTCCAGTTAGATAATAGAGTTAAGGTTAATAATAATACTCGAGGTCTCTGAGGGATTGACTCGGACTCACATCTGCTATATTAAAACTGATAGGTGCACTTGCCTTATATCAAGATTAAAGACAAGAAAGGTGCTGAGAACTTAATAACAAATCACCTATCCCAATTAGAGAATCCAAACCTTAAAGTGCTTAACTAGAGTGGGATTCATGACGCGTTCCCTAAAGAACGTCTCTACACCTTTCACAACTGAAGTAATCTAAAAACCCTTTGGTTTACAAACATTGCCAATTTTTTAGCTGCTATAATCGTTCCACAAGGACTCTTACACTAATAAAAGAAGAAATTCTTTTTTAATGTGAAATATTATTTTCAAGATGATCCTTACCTATTTAAAGTCTATGCAGATCATGTTATTAAGTGGTGTGTACTACACCCTAAAGGATGGAAAATTTTAAGTCATTATCATTTAAGACCTACGAGGTGCAGCAACTTAGGGAAAGGGCATCTTAATGCTAATGGGATAGCCTATAAGGTCTTAGGGGTCGGGTTTTATTAGCCTACTTATCGCTTCTAATTAGAGCTTTTGAGTTTTAAAATTTATAAACCTATATTCTATTCTTAATTTGGTTCAATAGGTAAATGTACCTATCATTTTATAACACAGATGAGAACAGGGTCGTCTTTACTAGGAAAAAAGATTCAAACACTAGTACTAATTACTCTTCTTATTAACTAACAACCCAATTTATCAAATGATGAAAAGATTCAAATATCTAATTTACTAGTTACACTACATCAATCTACTACAACTATTATAGACATTATTAATACTACAATGATTAACGTAGAAACTTGCTTCATTACTTAGTAAGATACTACCAATATACTTTTTGTCCTAATATTTGTTATATGTAGGAAATTACCGGTATGTAAGCATTCTTCTCATAACTACTTACTTGTAATCCTAATTGTATCTACTAGAATCTCTTCTGAATTAACAGTCAATTTGGATCGCATTAATGTTGTGTTCATTTATCGTTCTCCCTAAGAATATAGCAACTTTCCTAATGATATCTCTATTTTCAAGAGTAAATTGTTTCAACAAATCAGATTTATTCAATAGAATTGTCTTTCGACATATTCTGACGAAATCATGGCCTAAGATAATATCATGCACTATATTGTATTTAGATTGATTAAGTTCAATTCACCAAAACTAACAATTATCAGGAATCACACACTTATTCATACCAAGTTGATGTAGTAGGTCTTAAGTACTACACATGTATGATGAAATAACAAAATGTATCAACAAAATGCAGGAATAATAAAGAAATTAACATAAGACAAGTAAGAAATACAACCTCGTTCTTAATTCTACTGTAGAAGTCTTTATAATAAACTAGTGTTGAATTCCCATTGGCTTTCTTGAGTAATTTCAGTAAAAGTACAATACAACACTATACTAAAAAGAAAATTACAATGTATACAAAGATGAATGACTCCATGTGATGTTGGTTCGTAAATTGATGTTCTTAATGATGTTTTCTTTTTCCTCCTCTTTATTCCAAAAGTTGTGGTATATTTATACTTTTCCAGTCAAAGGACTCGAATCTACCTCTTCAAGGCACCACCTAACGTTTTTTACATGCTAGTTCGCATGAAAAAGTTGAAGAAGAACAGTTGTGTCCCTCCTATCACGCTTTTGACTCGAGGCATAACTATCTTGGAAAAGAAGATTCTTTACCAATCATTGCCATGACAGTGGATGTAAACTCCTCCTCGTTTCATTACAACTCATCACGCCCATGCTATGCAATCACGGTAGTGATTGACAAGGGGATTATCACTACTTCCTCAATCATGCCTGTGATAAAGGGTATGATCAATATTAGTCAATGCAATCATTCTTCATCATGCCTATGATTAAATAATTCTTGTTTCTACTTCAAAGTTTTTTTCTCCTCATGGCTGTAATTGACTTAAAATGCATTGTTTGTATGGAAATTTCATCCCTTTACTCGTGATTCATTTGAAATCAATACATTATACAATTAAGTAACAAAACTTAAGAATTAAATCACAATTATGAATAATTCTATACCTAAACATGCCTTGAAAGTGTAAAGTAATTTACACTTTTCACCTATGTTGTTCAAAGATGCCCAAAAGTATATTGGAACTTATGATAATTATCAATGAGTTGGGAACATATCCTGTAGGGATGAGATGCCATAAAATCCCATTTTAGAGGTCGAAGCGTTTGATGAAAGGGGATCTATGGGAATAGATACATCTTAGTGGCTATTAACTACATTTCCAAGTAGATTAAGGCTCAAGCCTTACCTACTAATCATATTAAGGTAGTAAGAAATTTTTTAAAGGCCTATTTTCTTGATTTAGTACTGCTAAGAAGATTATAAGTAATAGGGGAACACACTTTTGTAACACTCAACTTAAGTAGATGTTGAGACATTTTGGTATCACACATAATATAACCACCTCGTACCACTCCCAAACTTATAGCCAAGTAAAAGTGGTTAGCCGGGACCTTAAGTGAATCCTTGAGAAACCATAGAGTATGGTAGAAAAGATTGGTCAAAGAAGTTGGATGATGCTTTATGGGCACATAAAACCACTTACAAAACCCCACTAAGTACCACATGGTATCAATTCGTATATGGGAAAGCTTATCACTTATCGATAAAGATTGAGCATTAAGCTTATTAGGCAATTAAAGGCGTTAGCTTAGATTTTGAGTGTGCAAGTACTTATTGAAAGCTTTAGTTAAATGAGCTTGATGAGTAGCGAGCCATGGCATACAAAAACTTGAGGATATACAAAGAAAGGGCTAAGAAGCATCACGATCAACGAATTAAGCAAGGTCAAAGAGATCGAGTTCTTTTGTATAATTTTTCACTTCATTTATTTCGATGTAAGTTAAAATCTAGAAGGTCTGGACCATTTATGGTTAGTAAGATTTTTCCATATGGAATTATTGAAGTTACATATCCATAAAAGGGGCCACTCAAGTGAATGGTTGGCAATTGAAGTTATATTTGGGTAACAATTTCAAGTAAGAGGGACGGGTGGAGTTATATCTCGATCTTACAAGAAAACCTTAGTTTCAAACATATTTGATTAAGCTATCGACGTTAAACATAATGCTCTTGGAAGACAACCTAAGTCATTTATTTATTTTCGTTATTTTTAGCACTTTACTTATGCATTTATATAGTTTTGGTTATTGTTTATATTATTATTCATATACTTTTAATTTGATTATCATTTTGACTTACTTTCTTGCAACTAGGATTAGGCATAATAAATAAATTACACAACAATGTATTATACGGTCCATAGGTACGGCCGTGTCTTGCACCGTATTACTTTTAGGTATGCTTTACACCGCGATCATAGAATGGTATACGGTAGCGAGATATGGTCGTGTCTCGGACTATGTTATTACTAGGCGCCTCATTTAAGCACATCAGAATGGAGTACACAACCTCGAGATATGATCTTATATTGAGTCATGTCATGCCCATTATCTAAGTTTGCAACCCATAGCCCCTTCTTCATTTCTCCTTGCACCCTATAATCATACACACACATGATACTCTTCCTCCCTTGTACTCTCTCTCATACCTACAAACACATACAAGAATACACTTAAACGCACACAAACTCACACCAACTCAAAAATCTACACTACTTACTCCACTTCAAGAATCTGTGTAAGCACTTAATCTTTCTTTTTCTTCAAATTTACTTAGATTAGACTCTTATACATGATAAAGTAGTTAAGATTTGAGGCTTTTGCATGTGAATACCTTTTTTAGTGTGTGTGTCCACGAATTTTGTTTATTTTGAGAGATGGGTAGTGGTGTACATAAAGAACATGATTATGTTATTGAATTAGGTGCCAATTTAGATTTTAAAAGATAGTCACCTATACAATCATGTCAATTATGATACATCGTAAGGAGTTTAGATTTTCTTCTTATGTGTATGGACTTGAATTTCTTTACACATGGGTGTTAGTTCTTGAAACTCTAGAAGTAAGGGTTTTGAAGAAAATAAAAAATCTTGGGTTTTAGCTGCTAAATCATGTACGAATCATTCATTAGGCATGTTTTGATTACGTGTTGTTTGATGGAATTGTGTGATTGCATGGCTATTACTTAAAATTCCCAATGAATAATACATGCCCACCATGTGTTTGATAAAATGCCTTAATGCTTTTTATCACGTTTTCTTCCACAATTGCACTTAGTTCTTTGGTTATCATTCTAAGTGTGGAGAAAGCATTGGTGACCATTTCTTATTTCTAATTCACTTCTCCTAGAGCATGGCACCGAGGAAAAAATCTAAACATCAAACACAAAGACAAAGCAATTGCATAATCCCCATCTCAACCGTCACCATCTCCAAATCTACTAGCGGCCATCGATCCCTTAGTTCATCCAGTGTTATCTTTTTCATCAAAAGCTACTTGGAACCACTTTCAACATTTCTAATCATATACTTTTGGAGAGATATTATATCTTGATGATTACTATTGAGGAACTCCATTTACTTAAGCAAATCCAGTATATGGTTTCCGTCAAACCATGGGAAAACTACTAACATGTCAAGCTTCCATTTATTATGAGTTTACACTCAAGTTTCTTTGTACGTTCCAAATGGATAAGATCTCAAGAAATTTCATAATGCAATGGAAACCATGATTTCAACTGAACAATCGCTCACATTCAATCATGATTGCTAAATTTGGAGATTACTTAAGCTTTTATTCGAAAGAATATGTACAGACTGAGGAGTTTCTTAACTTACAATCAAGTTACCACATGGAGTCTCATAGTATAGGTTTTGGCAAGATATTGCTAGGGGTAGATCTTACTAAGCCAAGTCTAGTGAAGTTTTGTACTTACGTCGCCCCTAGTACTTCACCATTCATTAACTGATATCTCATATAATTGTGGGGCGAAGAAAGAGCACTACTGTTGCTAGTAGACTTGAGCTACTGCCCTTATATAATATGGATAAGAAATATCCCATTAATTTAGCTATGTTATTAGCAAATTATTTGATGAAGTAGACAACTAGTATCCGTTCACATGGGCAAATTTGTTGCGGGCTATAGGATGGGGCTTTTGATTAGACGATTGTCTGACATGACGTTGGTTGGGGGAGATGAAACTAGTAAGGAAATAAACATTCAAGAACATGCACATGAACTTAGATGTAGCCGAAAGACATATAGTTGCAAGTTCAAGTGCAAGCCAAGGGCCAGGTACTTGGCTTGATAAGATAGAAGGAATGTTGAAAGATATGAGTATTTGTCAGGATAAGATGGAGTATAAGACGGGCAAGATAATAGCTAAGCAGAATCGTCTTCCTTAATTCTTTTGTAACGTGCTTAGATTGAATAATTTGAAAGTTCCTAATGTTTTCAAAGTAGACCCTTTCTCATCTTCAGAAGAATAAGTTGTTCAGGAATCAGTTAAAGAGGAAGAAGATCAACAGGAGAAAGAGGCTCAAGAAGAAAGTTCAACTAAAGAAGTTAATGATGAAGTAAACAACGAAGATGAGGAGTTTAAGGAGAATGATGATGATTTTATGGATGACAATAATTGAAGAGTTGTACCCGTTTTATTTTTATGATATGGCCTAGGATGTATTTTGATTTTTGAGACTTGGTTTTATTTTGCTAGACTCTTTTATTTGTTTTTCTTTGTTTTGCTTTTCTCTTTTATTGTTTTCTTTGTATCTTGATATAATGACAATGTTGGTTGCTTATCCATCCTAGAATGAAAGGTTAAAGCTTTTTACATGGAAATGTCTAGATTTTGCATTTGCAAATTTGGTGTAGATTACTTCATAACTTATGACTTTTGTGCATTTGAAATTACTCAAATTTTAGGGGAGTATTAGTTTTTCTTTTCCCCGTTTTTATGTCCTTTTGCTCATAATTGTTTTCATTATTATATTTTTTATTATGTGACTTAATTCATACATTCAGGATAATATATGGTTTTAAGTGTAGGGAAGGAGATATAAAAACATTTGCTACTTTAGAGACCAATTTTTCACATTTTACCCAGTTATTATTGTTTTATTGACTTGCAATTTATTTAGAAATTGATAGCTTCAAATGAGTTGAATTGAATATTTGAATACTTGATTTGTGATGTTTGATTTACACTTTGGCAAAGTTGATAGGTGAAATCTATGTGAAGTACAATTACGAATTATTTAGCCTTTAATTTTTAAAACTTAAGATTAGAGAAACACCACTAGTTAGGAGTCGGTCATAATTATTTTTTAAACTTACTTTGATGTATATTTTCCTCTTATATGACTTTAGAGCTCTGTAATCCTTGGTAAACAAACAAATGAAATTTGTCTTTTGAGAAACCCCTAAGAACTTGAATTATTTGGAGGTAAAAAGTAATATAAATGCGTTAATAATCAAATTATAAAGAGGCAAAATTGGTAAGGATTGGCCTTGGTCCTTTAGAAGAGTGATGGTAAATATCATTACTAATGCCAAAGTAAACTTAAAGAAGAAGTTAGTATGAATTAGTCTTAGTCTCTCGAAAGAGCAAGGATCTTTCCTACTGCCAATATAAGGCTAAGTTGGTACGAATCGGTCTTAATCCGTCAAAAGAGCTATATCCTCTCCTAATGCTAACATAATTGTCCTTAAATAATATGCTTAATTAATAATATAAATTCAATGAATTTGAAACCTTCCTAATAAAAGCATGAACTAAGGGGATAATTAGAGAATGAGCAGATATAGTATGTGTTTACTTTGTATTATGGCGCTTAGTGAGATCGAAGAGAAGGTTCTATGCATTTTAGTTAAGTAAGTTAGAATTTTATGACTTTTTCCTGATTGGTGGGATGTTAAATTTAATTCGAAGTATAAGAGTCCTCGATTAAATGATTTGAGTAAACTTTAATTTATATAGATTAGCTTATAAACTCTAATACTTTGTGTCATTTGGAAATTGAGAAAAGGATTGAGTATAAGAAGTTAAGGAATTTTTTTAAAGAAAATTGATTGAAGTTGCAAGTTGGTTCTTTTTCTAGGTTAATTATGATTTTTTGTTGGTTTCTTAAGCAGTAATGATTTTTTACTTAAGAATTCTTGTCATGATTTTTGTTTGATTTATTTGCTTGAGGACAAGCAAATTCTTAAAAATAGAGAAGTTGATAAGCTCTAAATTAGATATATTATATTTAGTGATTTTATATGATTCACCCTTGATATTTGAGTTTATTTTTAAATAATAATGCTTAATTAAGCAAAATTTTGTTTTCTATATTTTGAAACAATTTATGCAAGAAAATGAGAAGATAGAAACAAGTTTTACTCAATTCGGACCTAAAATAAGTAAGTTATGGAGGTTTGGATATTAGTACAACCATACAACATGACTGTGTCATTTCTAGGCGAATTTGGAGCTTATTTTCAAGTATTATGACCCGGTACATGAACAAACGACACAACCATGTCCTTGGTCATGTCATTCCTTTTTTTTTCTCTTAAGAGAAAAAAAAAAGAGAAAACGTGAATCATAATGAAGTATACGATTAGGGTATACAATCAAGTCCCCAATCATATCTTTTCCTGCCAACTCACTTTTATTACTTCCTATATAAAGCTTTGTTAGGTTTTTCTAGCATAGATTTTTGGCATGATATATATATATATATATTTTTATAAGACTTTTCAAGCCAAGAACACTCAAGAGAGCAAGACAAAATTCAACTTCAAAATTCAACTTTCGTGAATTTTCATCATTCTTTCATCTCTTTTCTTCTGTTCTTTGATTTTAGTTTGTTATTTCATGATGTGTAGAGAGCAGATTTATAGCATTTAGGTCTTGTGAACCTAGATCTCACATGTGATGATTGATTGATTATATTTAGATCTAATAAAAATCTTTATATTTTTTAATCAATTATGTGTTCTTGCATGTTTTGGGTTAATAGTTCTATAGGTTATTAATTTATGTTGAGCCTTATTTCGATTTTTCTTAACTTAATCTATATTAAGCTTAGTCTACTTAATATAAATTACTCGACATTAAATTAAGGAAACATTTTTTAAAAAATATATTTTAAAAATTGGAGTCATTAACACTTTAAACTAGTAAAAAATGAAATTTAGCTACTGATTCGCGTATTTTCTAAGAAAATAATTTTTTAGAAAAATTAATCAGAAAAACTAAGTTTGAGAGTTAATCTATTAAGACTAAGTCACAATTTAAAAATAAAAATAATTAATGGCCTTTGTTTTTATAATTTTTCTAGAAAACACTAAGATATATATAAATATGTAAAATATAACTAAAATGAATTTTTTATTACGAATTTTTCAAGAAAAAGTTTTTTTTTTAGGCAATTGATCCAAAAGTATCTACATACCCACTAGTCGAAATCAAACTAACGTAGTTCTTTTTCTTAAAAAAGATTTAGTGGGTTGATTCTTCTTAATTCGAAAATTGAGTCATGTTTACGTTCTTTTAACCAATTTATTTTTATTAAAAAAAATCCTAAAAAACCTAATTTTTATTCCCAATTAAAAAAAAGCCTAATAACTTAATTTTTTTAAAAAACTCAAAGTTAGTATTTTTTTATTTTTTGGAAAAACTGCTATGTGACAAAACTTTAAAAAAAATCTTAAAGCACCTAAATGAGAAAAAATAAATAGATAAATAAATAAAAGATGCA
This sequence comes from Lumnitzera racemosa, assembly GCA_024138005.1. Taxonomy (NCBI): domain Eukaryota; kingdom Viridiplantae; phylum Streptophyta; class Magnoliopsida; order Myrtales; family Combretaceae; genus Lumnitzera; species Lumnitzera racemosa. The sequence goes on from JAMXBC010000003.1 coordinate 4,085,264, forward strand.
ACTTTTATGAAATTATGCTAATATGCAATTATCATGAAAAATGTGCTGTTTTATGAAAAAAAAATGCAATTACTATAAAAAAGATGTCTAATTATGGAAAAGATCTTTAACCATGGAAAAGATGCTAATTAAAATTTTTTTATTTTATGAAAAACTAACTAAGTAATAAAATTCAGTTTTCATTAAAAATTCCTAACATGCCTAATTAAAAAAATGCAAATCCAATGGAAACTATACGATCTTATCCTAACCTTCTAAGATACGCGACATATATATGAAACATGCAAATTTTATCCTAAAGATACAAAATATGCTATTGCATCTAAAATATGCAATTTTATCTAAAAAAAAATGCAATTTTTCTAAAAATATGATAACTTTAAAGATGTAATATGCTAAAAAAGTGATTCTTGATGAATATACAAATTATGTATAAAATATTATTCTATGAGAATTAATATAACGACCTGCAAGAAAAAGAAAAAAAAAAAGAAGAAGATTAGTATGAACCATTAACAGTTTAATGAAAGAACTAAGAAAAACTAAACAAAAATAAAATAAAATAAACAAAAAGGACAAAACAGATCTATTGAATTAGGGGATACGGGTCAAATTGGCTTGCGCATGGCTTGTAATTTGATATTAGCATGCAGTAGAGTGAAATTGAGTTTGCTATTTGGACTATGCACGTGTGTAGAATTGCAAGTGGAATTGTGCGAGTGATTGAGGGACAGTAAGCTGATTGTGCTATAGTGTATGCTGTCATCAAGTGAGGATATGTGTAAGATTGTAAGCAGTCGATGAAGCTAATGTGAGCGAGGCAAGTATTAGTGAGAGTCATAAATCTAATTGTGAATGTGAGAGAGAATATGTAGTGATTATGTGGTAAATGTGTTGTATGTTGGGGATTGTGAAAAACGTCCTTAAGTCCACCGCTAAATTCCTATTTATAATACCTACAATTAAATCTTTCGTATCTCTTAGGTATGAATTCTATCTCAACAAACCTTAGATATGATAACGAATCCTAGATATGGAAGATATGTTTTAGATTCTTTGAAGATTCGATCTAGTTTATAGAAACCTTATTTTTAGTTTAGGCTTTCTATTTTTTTGGGCCCTACTCAATCCAACTTGATTTAGCCCAATAACCTATTTAATAAATCACAAGTTTATTTTAACCTAATATAAGTTAGATAAAAGAAATTTACTTTATATTGGACCAAATGAAAAATATTTCAATAAAACCTGATCCTTTAACGACTTAAAATTTATTAAATTGATCACTCACCATTATTCGTTTCGATCCAAAATGATTTGACAATTTGACTTAACTAGACTCAATACAACTTGACGCTTTATTTTTATTATTTTTTTAATTTTCGCTTTTATTTTATTTATTTATTTTTATTTTTCCTTAACCTGGCGTAATAAAAATACTAAAATAAAACAACAAAAATGAGATGTCTGCAATTTAAGTATGATATTACACAAGAATATTGAGAGATTTCTTATCTAATTAGATCTAGTATAGTTAATGAAAATTTGTGTAATGTTAGAGATAAATTGCAAGACTTTTTTTAACTTATAATATTTTTCTTCAATAATATTTTATATTTTTAAGAGAATTCATTTCACGATTAAAGCAATTTTACATTACATTATGGGGAAGAGATTTTATTAAGTAATCTAAAGATTATGGCTAATAAACTTAAGAAAGTTATTAATTTTAAAAGAAAGTTCTCTTGATAAAAAAGAAATTAAAGATTTAATTAGATTATCTTTAGGGAAAGTTACATGTGTAGATTTAGGGAATCAAGATTTAGGTACACCATCGAGTCTTGAAGTTAATATCTAGAAGTTTGTTTTCTTATTTAGTTCTTGATTAATCATTAAATTAATTAGTTTTCATAGATTTTAGTTTAAAGAATTTGGTTATTGAATTGAATTTGTTCGGTTAAATAATAGAGCTAAGGCTTGTACCATTATTAAGGTCTCTGAGGGATTGACTTAGACTTACATCCACGATATTAGAATTCGAAAGGTGTACTTGCCTTATATCAGTAGGCAACGCTACTGTTATTATCTCCAACACCAGTGTTTACACGTAAATCGATCATTGTTTACCTAACACTAATGCTTCTCATGGAACAATAAACGTAAAATCTCTAAATACTTAACTCACTATTTTATAGAAATCATGTAACTACTACTTGCTTTGTTTTCACAGCTTAAAATGGAATATCATAGGGTATACATAACAACTAACCGGTATGCCTTCTATTGACTCGAATACCCACGACTAACCCTTACATAACCACTACAAACTACTATAATCAATAGCACTTACAACATGGTAACAGTAAGTTCAAGTACAACTCACTCAAACGAACCTTCACTTTGATACTTGGATGATAGGGTTGTACCAAGGACTGATAATGTCGATTATATCAAGGTAGGTCCAAGCTTATCAAAAGCTTGAAAACAAGGGTGGACATGTACGAAAACAAAGAAGCAAACAAGCAGACCACAAAAGAATCCAATGATTTGATGCACCAAAGATCTTCATGGGCTAACAACTTAACTCGATATGATGTATGAGTTAACTTAGTGAGGGTGTTTACTATCTAGTCTTACTTAAGGGTTAGGATAATAGTGAAGCAAGCAAAGAGAATACTGACAAAATGAAGTATATTCTTTATGGATTAGATATGACGATCATGTTTACGGCTACACTTACAAAGGTATTTATACCCAAAATATTAGGGCAACTACAATAAATGTAAATGGCTAAAAAATGTATTGTTTAAAATAAGTAATGTACAAGGAACGTTAAGGAATATAGATGAAAAATCAAAAAAGGCATTCGTCTTATATGGAAGATTTTGTCATATGGGTGCTTAGATACGTGGCCGGTAGCTAAAGGGAGGACTTCTAGTAGAAATAGAAAAAACTGTATGATTGACCTGAATGTTACTGAGTGGTGATGCTAAGTTGAACTAATGATTCTTCTAAGGTGAATTTTGCTCAAATATGCTCTAAATAGTTCAAATTTAGGTTAGTTGAGCTGGTGGTCAAATAAGCTAAGCTGTTGTTTAAGTGTGTCTCGAATCAGCAGTTAAAGATTGTTGATAAGCATAGGAAAGTTCAGATCAGGTAAGGTAGTAGGTTGGCAAACTGTAGCAACTTGGATTCTCTAGATGTTGGTTGCAGAGAAAGAATCCGCCTTGCCATACTTTCAAGTCCTTGAGCTCAGGCTCAGGTCAAAGGTCCGATGGCTTAATTCTTATTACAACCAAATAGCACTGACTTTGAGAATAAAACAATGACTACAACTTACTTCAGCATAATAACAATGAACATCAGCTTCCCCTTTTTACTATGATAGAACAATAATGGCTTCCCTTCTCTAACTGTCACGGTCCGATGCGGCAGAATTGTAATAATCCTACCATGTAAACCATTATAAGATAGAAATTGACCATACGGCCGCTATCTTAGATCTAATTTACACAAGGCGTTCACGACTAACCCTTTTTAAAGTAAACAATTCATAAATTAAAAATATTATTTACTTATGAACTTAAGAAAAATACATATTCACATTAAAATAATCTGAGTATATTTACAAGATTTAGCAACCTAACATAATCTACTTAAATAATTTGTAAATTAATACTAAAAGCTTTAAAGATAAATCTAAACTTGAGAATGTATCTGGTCTTCAGTTTGTATCTTCACTTCCTACTAGCCTCATGATAAATATAAGTCACTTCCTAATTAGCACTTATAATAACGTCTATAGGAATGTGAACAACCATGACTTAGTAAGTTAGGACGGAAACTTAAAACTGTACAGCAAATACAAACAGGATTATCAATCAAATTAACTAGATGTAATGCATATTCAAGTAAATGGTATCGCATAATGTTGTCCGGCCCGTCGTAAAATTAGAGAAAGTGCACCCGCTTTAATTTGAGTTGAGGAGTTTTCATTAATGCAATAGCTCACGATCAAACTCAGGCTTATGCAATGGAGATACTGCTTCTCTCGTGACTATCTTAAAACTATTGACTTTACCCTTGTTGCGACCTCCTTACTTATCACTTAATTCAACTAAAGATGAAAAAGAAACCAGTTATGCTATCCAATGCTATCCTTTTCGAAAGAGTAGGTATTTGGCCGAGAAACCCTTAGTTTCTTCTAATGGGTTTAGATGCAAATTCGATTTAGAATTACAAGTCATATATTTAATTAAATCCGGTTTAAAGCATTCAATCATTTCAACAAATCACATAAAACAAGTTAAAGTAGTAAGCCAGAACCATATCATTAAGCTTAGAAACAAGCACGTGAGCATAGTTAACTATCTATTAAGCACAATTCAAGCTTTTGAATACTATAAATCAGTACTCTGAAATATAGTAACATGTTAATCCTAATTTACTTGAACTCCTTACTTACTCATTTAAGGTGCGACCCGTACTAGCCATTGCTAAAAATCTTTATAATGCAAATATTATTTTAGTTTTTCACATAACTACTATAGATTGATTTTATCCTATAATACTTATTGTTATCTTTGGTTTAGGGTTTAATATACTCAATTATCTAGGTTTTCAAATTTTTTATAATTATTCTTAATTTAGGTTAAGTTTTGGTTCAGTTTCTGCATTGATTTCTAAATTAGGTTTTATTTCAATTTCTAAATACGATTTTATACACAAACCCTAAAAACTCTTTTTGAACAATAATGTGAAATTAATCACATTATTTTTGGGTATCCTAAATATCATACTTAGCCCCTAAACAGTATTTTAATTTGTACGATATACCCCTTATCCTAATCTAACTATTGAATTTATTCTTGATGTGAGAAAATTTTACATTTTTCATATAAACACCTAAATTTAAGTCTCTTACAAGATTTTATATATATTCCTATTATTATTATAATATCAATTTTTAACCTAATATTTTCCTACTCATTAATTTTTTATACTTACATATTATATATTATCACCTAATATGTACATAACATACACATCTAATATCCTCATCACTTCAAATTTCATCACCCAACATTAAATAACATTTCAAAATATCTAAATTCATCTCAAATCAAAATTTATTCTTAATTATCCTAAATTACAAAATTAACTTAAAATATACCATTTTTACTTATTACATATATACAACATAATATCCTAATAATTACATTTAAACCCCTAAGATGCTATAAATAGCATATTATATCAGATTTCAACATCCTAAAACATATAATTATGTACAAAATTAATGCTTATCATTTTAATTACCTAATTAGCCCAAAATTACCCATTTTATGCATTATTTTAAGGCCTAAAAATCATCTAAAATTTTTGAAAAATATCTCTATAACACTATTTTAGATGCCCTAATCAACCTACACAAAAATTTTAAGCTCAAGATTACACTCCTAATGTCATTTATTTCTAAGTAGAAATATGTTTAATTTTATGCGATTTCTTAAGGATAGTATATTTTCAGATAGAAAATTATCAAACTAAAATTTTTTCCTAAGTCTATATACTTAGAAACCTTAGAATACCAAATTTCATAATTTTCTAAGTATATTTAGTATTTTTAACAAAATATAAAAAATCAAAGGAAGATTAAACTCACCAAAATTGGTGGCTCCAGCTACCATGGCCTTGTCAGGAGGTCTGAGTGCTGCCACCACCGTATGGTAGTGGTGGCTATCAACTCCTAGGTAGTCGTTAGGTTTTGGGATCTCCTTATAGCCCCTATTCACACATGATTTTTGTGATTTTTTTTTGCAAAAATATCATTTCTTATTTTCTCTCCTCTCCTTAATTTTTTTGGATTCTAAACTAACCAAATGAACTTCTGATTTAATTTAGGTATTTATAGTGCTACCTAAGATTTTTTTTTTCATTAAATTAACTTGACATTAGCCTTGTTCTTTTCCAATTTGCTTTTTATCTAACTAAATTTTATTGGTTAATTTTTCTTCTTTAATTTTCTACTTGCCATATCCCAATTCCAGACATTTTCTCATGTTTCCATATTTTTCTTGATTTTTCCTTAATTATTTATGGGTTTTCTTTAATTAATCGGTATTATTTTGACATATTTCACATATTTCTACCTACATGTGAATTCATATAAGGTACAAAAAAATACTCTTAAATATTATTTATGTTATTTTATGATTTTTAGTGTACATATAATTTATGTTTATCGATTTGTTAGTTATCAAAATTCGTTTTACGCATTTTCAATAAATAATAGGAAATTTATATATAATTCAATATTATAATAATTAATTATTTTATTCTTTATTTTCCTAAATCCAAACTCATGGCATCACTTTTACTAATATTCTTAATTTCATCGTAAAATTTGGGCTGAATCAAATGATTTGCTTGATCACCGTAAATTTTACGAACCGAACCTTGAATACCTAATTGAAAATTTTACACTAACTGAGTGAAAACTTTTGCAACGTCAGCTTCACCATGGGTACCAAACAGATATGACCCTAAATAAACCATAAACACCAAAATTATTCTATGTAAAAGAAAAGTAATTTATCCAATAAAGAAAGAGCATTTGTGAGTTATCGATGGTATGTGGTGGTGGTGCATGTAGTAGTAGTGATAGCATGTGGTTGTTGCATTGTGTGTTGTATGGGGATGCCCTGTTTGGAGATTAAGAGAATGGCAACTTAAGTCTTTTCCTTTTAAGAACTGTAATTCTTAGGTTTAGGTAAGGAATTCTAATTCTTAATTTTCAAGAATTAGGATTCTTAAGCAATTGTAATTCAACAAAGTAAACGTAGTGATAAGGAGAGAGTAACCGGGTGTTAGTCTTGTAAGTAATATTTTATTGATATACCAACTTCCTTAACCAATATTCATTTTCTCTTCATTTAGGATTGACTAAAAGCTTGATTTAGCTTATTGGATGGAACTTTCTTTAATGCGTAGCTTTGATAAATGGAGCTTACGTATATAACAAATGGCTAAAGTAAATTGCAGTAATTACCTCTCGATCAAACAATCTCAAACTTGTCCGTATCTTCTAAAGCTAGCTTTAAAAAAACTAAAATTGTTATCTAATGAATCTAATAAACTTCCATTTTCATGAACCATATAAAAATGGTCAATATCAACCCCAAGACAACACATACACACCTTGTTGTTCTCATCCATATGAAGCCCAATCAAGCCTTAGAAAACTTCTTTTAAATCTACTTTTCGCACATGGGATAACTAAGCAAGGCTAAAGGTAGAAAAGAAACAGTCTAGCGATTCCTATTCTAAGCCTACCAAATCGAATCTCCTTAAAACATCCTTTATAAGGCTTGGTTTCCTAGGCTCTATCACTAACCTATCAAATCAGTGTGTTAGATTTTCTATTACCAATTAACGAATATTCCTTTTGATGGCCCGTGAGTATTGCTCCAAGTTTACCCTTACACTCTTATCAACTTTCCATTGTTAACTAGGAAGTTGTGGTGACTATATTTCATAGCATTATTTATGCATCGTATTAAGTTGTAATTCGAGTTGTATTGGACCATCCAGGTGCTTTATATCCATGATAGTTGCTGTCACGCCCCGAAGTGACATAGTCGTAACAACTCGCCATGTAAACCATTCTAAAATAGTAGTTGGCCTTAAAACTGCTATTTTAGACCTGATCTACACAAGGCATCCACGACTAACCCACTTTGAAGTAAACAGTTTGTAATTTAAATAAATCATTTACCTAAGAAAGTGAGAAAATATATATATATACACTGAAATTCAGTTATTACAATTAAAATATATGTCTGTTCTTTAAATGTTTTTCCTTACTCCTCGGTATCCAACGGTTGTTAGCTTCAGAGTAGTTGTATGCCTCTTCTTAGTCAACACCTGCACAACGTCTATAGGGATGTGAATAACCATAACTCAGTAAGTTAGGATGGAAGACTTAAAACTATATCATAAACATAATAAGGCTATTAATCAACTTATTAGGTGCAATACATGTTTAAACAAATGCCATCGCACAACATTGTTCGACCCGTCGTGAGATTAGAGAAATTGCGCTCATTCTAATCCAGATTGAAGAGTTACCGTTAATGCAATAGCTCACAACCAGACCTAGGCTTGTGCAATGGAGACCCCGCTCCTCCCGCGACTACCTTCGAACCATTGACTTCACCCTCACTGCGACCTCCTCTTCTGTCTCTTAGTTCGACTGAGGATGAAGAAGGGACTATTATGCAATTCTGCGTCATCCCTTTCGAAGGGGTCGGTATTTGCCTGGAGAATCTTAGGTTTCTCTTAATGATTACAGGTTGTATATTTGATTAGGTCCAGTTTAGAGTGATCAATCATTTCATACAAATCATACAATACAAACCAGAATAACAAACGGAATCACAACATCACTCATAATCAAGCACATTCATATAACCAACTATCTAACAAACATAATCTCAAGTCTCCAAAATACAACAACGTATTAATCCCAACTTACCTGGACTCCTCGCTCATTTACTCGAGATCCAACTCACTCAGGCCACTGTCGATCATCCCTATAACACAAATGCGGTTTCAGTTTTTCATATAATTATTATAAGTTGATTTTATCCTATAACACTTATTGTTATGTTTTGTTTAGGGTTTAATATATCCAGTTATCTAGGTTCTCAAATTTTTTACAATTATTCTAGATTTGAGGTTAGATTCGGGTTCAGTTTTCGCATCGATTTCTAAATTAGGTTCTAGTTCGATTTTAAAGTACCATTTTACACTCGAACCCTAAAAATTTGTTTCAACTCATAATGTGAAATTAATCACATTACTTCTCGATATCCTAAATACCATCACTACCCTTAATCAGTATTTTATTCCACTCGGTACACTTGAATTCGTATTAGTGTACCGGATTTATTCCTAATATGAGAAAATCTTACATTTTATGCAATTACCTAAAATTAAATTTTTGTTTCAGAATTATTATATTTTGATTTTTATTATTATATTATTAAATTAAGCCTAATTTTTCATATTTATTAATTTTCCAATTCTACATATTCCTAATTTTCTACAATTACCACATAATTCCTTCATTAATTACACTTAGAACTCCAAAGGCTAGGATTAGGTTTCCACGTCGAAGATTAACATCCCTAATTACTATCTAAATTAGTAATTAATGTCTTAATCACCTAATTAACCTAAAATTACCTAATTTTTCTATCATTTTAGGGCTAAAAATTAAGAAAATTAAATTTAAAAAAATAGCTTCATAGTACTATTTAATATCACTTAAGCATTCTATGAAAAAAATTTGAACTCCAAACTACACTCCTAAGTCTCTTTATTTCTAATCTTACTCATGCTTGATTTTGCATGATTTCTTAAGGACCATATATCACGTAATATATTTTCATCAAAATAATATTTTTCCTAAAAATTACATATAAAAATATTCCAGAATAACAAGTTTTATAATTTTCTAAGAATATTTACTATTTTTACAAAATTATACAAAATTGGGCTAGAAATCGAACTTACTGATTTGAGTGGCTCTAGCCACCGTCGGTGGCCATTGGTGTATTGGCTTACCTGGGCACTGCCACCACCGTATGGTGGTGATAGCAGCCGTCCACTCCTAGCTGCTCGTCGAGTCTAAGTTCTCCTTACAAGCCCCCACTGCACAGTTTTCTTTTTTTCTTTTTACCCAATTTTTTTCTTCCAATTTCGATGCTCCTAATTTTTTCTCTGATTTCTAATTATCCAAATGAGCTCTGTGATTTTTTTTTTCCTATTTATAGAGCTTTGTGGTAATTAATGTGCATTAAATTGAACAAGACATTGCCCAAATCCTTTAGTTTTTGGCTTTTGGGTTGCTCTAATTTAATTGGCTAATTTTTTTCTTATTTTCCCCAGCTGGCACGACCAATTATGGATCATTCCTTATTTTTCTAATTTTTCTTTATTTTTCCTTAATTAATTAGGAATTTTCTTTAATTATTTAGTATTATATTAGCATATTACGAGTTTTTTAAGTAATTACGCGTATTTTTATATACATGTAAGTTCATATATAGTACAAATAAATATTCCTAAATGTTATTTAGGTTATTTTATGATTTTTAGTATACATATAATTTATCTCTAGCGATTCGTTAATTATCAGAATACATTTTACGTATTTTCGATAAATAACGAGTTATATAATTAAAATTTGGAATTTTGATATCCTTTTATTTTAGTACTTATTTTCTTAAATTCAAACTTACGGGATCATTTTACTAATATTTCTAGCTTTACTTATAATTTAAGCTTGATCGGATTTTTCAACCGATCGAAACCTTGAGTAACTAGTTGTGGGGCTTACAGTTGCCTCAAATCAATTGATTGTAGATCATTTCACCTCCTCTCTTCTTTGTTATTGCGAAGGACCATCCAATTTATAATAAGCCCTAATGATTACCCAGCCTTTAAGCACACTACTTTCTTTTTTTTTTTCCTTATTCTTTTTTCTTTTTTTTTTATAGCGAGCTAAAGATATGGTGCATTAAGGAACTTAGCAAGAGCAGTGTAGTTGGTTGATTTGATGTCAAAAACTACTAAGGGATATCCATTTTGCTTTTAAATTGATGAGAGTTGAATTGTAAAGGATGCTAGGGATTTTGAAAAATTTATTAAATTTTAGTAAATCTTTATTAATCTCATGCACTGTACAAATGTCATGCAATTAGAATTCATAGGGTCCTTTTTATTTAACTCATCTATTCTTATTAACATTACAAATCATCTTGAAACCTTTTGCTTCACAGTCTAAAACCCTCTATAATTAGGAATGAATTTGCCTTGAGATCTTTTGTACTTGGAAATACTTTCCTAAGCATTATATCACTTACCTTAAACCTTATTGAGCTCACTTTCTTGTTGAACTCTCTTATCATGCATTCCAATAGCATTGGCCATGATATATAACTTTGAGCCTCTGCTCATCAATAAGGTTTAGTTTATCTATTTTCTTCTTTACTTGCTTAGATTTATCTAGCCAAGTTTTTACTAACAATTAAAAGGACGATATCTCTAATTCAACTGAGACTATTGCTTTCATATCCTATACTAAGGAAGAAAGAGTAGCTCTAGTAAGAACTTCGAGTTGAGTTTGATATACCATTTAACCATTGCTCCATCCCTTAGTTTAGCATGGCAAATGCATTAATGGTTGTATAGGTTTCGTATAAGATATCAAAAAGGAGGAAGACGGGTTGAGTTGAGAAGGTTATTGTTGTAAAAAAATTTAAACTTTCTAACCTTTGAGAAAGTTCCCTCTCGATTCTTATGAAGATGTGTAGTAATTTAACACTTATGCATAAAAAAACAATGATAGAAATGATATATATCATCTACCCTTGATCAAACTCTTATAATATTTAAGTTTGATTCAAATTTAATTAGGTTAGTGAGCTAATCGAGTTAAATATTATGAAATTTATACTCAACTTTATAAATTATTCGAGTAACTTAAGTTTAAGCTAATTCACTATTGTTAAATTGAACTTAGGTGAGCATTGTACTGTCTTCGAGTAACTTGTAAATAAATCTACTCATCCATGTCCCTTGTTTGATGTAACACGTAGAATTACTAAATTAACCACATTTCTCATAAAAAAAAAATCAGATACATGATTGAGTAGTTAATCATGAATCTTAACATGAATTTTAAAAATTTTCATGTAATTTTATTGTTTAATGCCAAACAACTTCATTTCTATTTTTTTTTAGTAAACGAGTACTTGTATCCCTCTTGTTTGTTTGATATATATACATATATATATATATATATTTTTGCTTTTGGGTTTTTTTTTTCATAAGAATTATGCCAAGGTACACAAACCAACATGATGGTCGGCCTTGATTTATATTTGAAGACCTTATAACTTTTTTCTTTTTGATTGACACTTCGTTTGATACGAATAAACAATTTTGTTATCGTAAAGTATTATAATATATAACATGTATCTATATAATTACATTTTAGTCTCCATAATTTATAACCTCTTTATAAACGTAAATTATAATTTATTAATCGTGATAATACTTAAAATTTATTATTCTCTTTAGCATAATTATATATTTTAAATTTATCCAGTTATATTGATCTATATATAAGCGAACTTTTTCCTTTCTTTTATATTATTTTTTAACTTTGGTAAAACATAAATACAAAAATTATTTTAACTTTCCTCTTTTATATATTCCTTCACACGTGCGAGTGCCTCATATAAAAAAGCGAAAACCCTAATTTCGTATCCTTGCATTAGGCAGCTCGGCTTCTTCTTCTTCTTGCCTTTCCGCTCTCATCCGCCACCAACCCGGCGTTGTCGCGCCGCAGGTACGACAGTAAATATCTTATGTCGTCTTCTTATCTCGGCGAGTTTTCTTTTTGGGTTTAGGTTTTATGGTTTCATTGCCATGCAATTGTCGGTTAAAGTTTTCTCGCCATTTTTTGCCTGTTTCGATCGTTTAACGCTCCGATTAGTGATTTATGTGGATAAGTTTTACAACAAGCTCCAAGTTTTTGATGATTTTCATGTGTGCCAGTGCAGTGTAGAATTAGGTCTACACGTTGTTAAAAAGATACACAAATCTTATGGAGTTTTTCTTTTTTTAAATTTTTTTCCCCATTCATTCTGTTGGTAACGGGATAATCCAATTCGTTTCGAATATGCGTTGAATTTTATTTTATTTTTTCCTGTGTGATTGAAGGTAGCCTGTCCAATTACGGCCGCTTCCTTCATATTTCGAGGTCATTCATTCTTATTGTTAAGTAAAATTTCCTTAGTATTTGCCCCACCCCATAGCGATAAATATTGGGAGAGAAAGGATTTTTCTGGAGTTAGTCGTTGTGGAGCCTAGATTTACTTTCTATAACGTGTGAATTGTTATTGACAGCTGACTGCACACCTTTTTCCATCGACCTGGCTGCAAGTTGAAGAGGAAGTATGGCAACCTTTGTGAAACCAGAGAATGCGCTGAAGCGAGCTGAAGGCAAGTGTTCTCTAATTATTTCGTGTCTTAGCCAGCACCTCTGTTATGTGGATTCTTCAATTTTCCTTGTCATACTTGTGCCTGCTCCTTCAAGATTACCCATTTTTTAATGGCATGGGAATGTGAAGGGTTCATGTAACAGAAGCTCATACAACTAAGATTCCAGTTATATATTTGAAAGTCTGAATGAATGCCATTTAGAGGATTTTGTAATTGAAGTTTGTGCTTTCAATACAGAACTGATAAATGTTGGGCAGAAGCAAGATGCCTTGCAAGCACTTCATGATCTCATCACGTCAAAGAGATCCCGTGCATGGCAGAAGACTCTTGAGCGAATTATGTTCAAATACATTGAGCTTTGTGTCGATATGCGCCGTGGAAGGTACGCAAAGGATGGATTGATCCAGTACCGAATAGTTTGCCAGCAGGTAAATGTGAGCTCTCTGGAGGAAGTTATCAAGCATTTCATGCATCTCTCTACAGAGAGAGCAGAGCTGGCGCGTAACCAGGCTCAAGCTTTGGAGGAAGCTCTTGATGTTGATGACCTAGAGGCTGATAAAAGGCCTGAAGATCTGATGCTAAGTTATGTTAGCGGGGAGAAGGGGAAGGACAGGTCTGATAGAGAGTTGGTTACCCCTTGGTTTAAGTTTCTTTGGGAAACCTACAGGACTGTTCTTGAAATATTGCGAAACAACTCAAAGTTAGAGAATCTTTATGCGGTAAATATTTCTCAATGCTTGGGTGTGGAAACGTCTTCACAATGACATTTTCTGTTTTTTAATTAGAAAGCCTACTAGTAAAAGCCAAATCTAAGTCTTCTATTTCCTAATAACGTGATTAACAGCTCTTTATAGCCTATATCAGATGTTTTTGTTCCGATATAGAACTGTGCGCAACAATCTTTTTCTCTGGTATGCAGATATTAATATTTACCTTGGCTATCATCATGGCTTCTTTTGATGGAACCAAGTATATGTAAATACAGAGGATGTTCTTTTCTGTCAAATTTTCACGAGAACAACATCTCCTTGTGCTTTGGAACTCTGTTCTTAGTTGTAACCACCAATTCTTTGGATGGACTGTGTCCCATATATCACCAGCAATACTGATTTACTAGATGATTCGGCTTTTATGTATCTTTCTCTTTAGTTGGCTCTGTATTGTGGTTGTGTCTATTAGAAAGGATCCTTCTTTTAATGGAAATGCAACCTTTGTAGTCAATATGTTCTGGTATCTTGCATTTTGACTAATATTAACAGAATGTAGATACAATGTCTTGAGGATACTTTTATGTTCAAGACCTTATTTTCAACAAAAATAGAGTTGCATCAATACATTTTAGAACAGATCTTTTCCTGGGAAACGTAATTTGTTTTTCAATGTTTATTTTATGGTAGATGACTGCACACAGGGCATTCCAGTTCTGCAAGCAATATAAACGGACAACAGAGTTCCGCAGGCTGTGTGAGATCATTAGAAATCATCTAGTGAATCTCAATAAGTATAGAGATCAAAGAGACAGGCCAGACCTGTCTGCTCCAGAGAGTCTTCAACTGTATCTTGATACCAGATTTGAGCAGTTGAAAATTGCTAATGAACTTGAATTGTGGCAGGTTTGCATATACATTCACCTATTTACAATTTTACGTGCATTATTTGACTTCTGTTTTTTTTTTCCCCTCTTCTTCTCCTTTTTTCTGGTTGACAATCATAATGATGATATTAGAATCTCATCTCTTTGCAGGAAGCTTTTCGATCAGTTGAAGACATTCATGGCTTGATGTGCATGGTTAAGAAAACACCAAAGCCGTCTTTGATGGTCATTTACTATGCAAAGTTAACAGAAATTTTCTGGATTTCGGGAAGCCATCTCTATCATGCATATGCATGGTTTAAGCTCTTCAATCTTCAGAAGACCTTCAACAAAAACCTAAGCCAGAAGGACTTGCAATTAATTGCATCCTCTGTTGTCTTGGCAGCACTTTCGGTGCCCCCATATGAGCATACTCGGCGTGCATCTCATCATGAGCAGGAAAATGAAAAAGAGCGCAATTTAAGGATGGCTGACCTTATTGGTTTCAATGTTGACTCCAAACTTGAGGGTAGAGAAATGGTATGTATATTTGCACATGGTTGAGTCCCTTTTGTTCTATTTTACCATATTTTTCCTTCTTTTATAACAGTTCATTTCTCTTTTTTGTCCAGCTTTCTCGTTCATCTCTACTGTCTGAATTGGTAAGTTTGCATCTGTCTGTTACTAATTTCATTTGACATCATTGCCCTTTTTGGGTTTTACTATTGGAAGATGATTTATTCTGGTGGTTCTTATATTTGTTAAATATGTATTATCGAAGTTTACTCTGGCATTAGATCTTGTTTTTCTCATTTGATAAACTGTCCCCTTCCCCCTTTTTATGTCCTTGTTACACCCTATAAATATTCTTGCAAATATTATCTTCTGATAATGCTGAATGATAATCTTTTGAAGAATGTGGGAAGGCTGAAAACCTGAGTTGATGTTGTATGCTGCGAAACAGAGATTAATCTGTAAGGTGAGCTGGTTAGATTGGCTTGACGCATACGCTGAGTGTTTGCAGGTGGCAAAAGGTGTACTCAACTGTGCAACGCAGGAAGTGAAGGATCTTTATCATCTTTTGGAGCAAGAATTTCTTCCTTTAGATCTTGCAATGAAGGTGCAACCTTTGTTAATTAAAATCTCTAAAATTGGAGGAAAGCTGTCTTCTGCCTCTTCTGTGCCAGAGGTGCAGTTGTCTCAGTATGTTCCTGCTCTGGAGAAAATTGCCACCTTGAGGTTGCTTCAGCAGGTGATTAATCATGGCTGAAGTATTCCACTTTTTCTGGATTGGATATTTAACAAATTGGGTTTGTCATGGTCTTTGCTCATATCAATTTCTTAACAGGTGTCTCAAGTGTATCAGACAATGAAAATTGAGAGCTTATCCCAAATGATCCCCTTTTTTGATTTCCTTGTGGTGGAGAAAATTTCTGTTGATGCTGTCAAAAATCATTTTATAGCATTGAAGGTTGACCATGCTAAAGGTGTTGTCTTGTTTGGCAATCTGGTAAGCTTCTACCTGTCTTTATAATTTTTTGAAACTTTGTTAGATGATTTACATGCGCCATAATAGCTTTGAGTACTTAAGTTAAACAGGATATAATTTGCTTATATCAATTAGTGATGTTCCTATTTAGGAGAAGTATTACTTGTCTTCTGAAGATATTTGCTGGATGATGTTCCTATTTTACCTGTAATGGCGTAAAGGAGTTGATGGACTACTACCTTGTCAAAAAATTAAAATTTGGGATTTATGATAGCATATGTGTATGCACATGTAGCTATATCAATATCTCTGAGATTTGATTGTGCTTGTTGTCTGTTGATTGTGAAGAGTCGAGTTATCATGTCCATAATGTTACTTGTCAGGGTCTCGAATCAGATGGCCTCCAAGACCACCTTGTACGTTTTGCTGAAAGCTTGAATAGAGCAAGGGGTATGATATATTCCCCTGTAAAGAAGGGATCAAAGCTTAGTGAAATGTTGCCAGGATTAGCAGAAACAATTGACAAGGAGCACAAAAGGCTTCTAGCTCGGAAATCAATTATTGAGAAGCGCAAAGAAGAACAAGAGCGGCAACTACTAGAATTGGTATGTGTATAAAGTGTACACAAAGTTTCACTACTCGTTGCCTTGATTTTGTTTCTGCCAATAAAGCCCTTATTTATTTCCTGCCCTCTTAAGGAACGTGAGGAGGAATCTAAAAGGCTGAGGATGTTGAAGATAACTGAAGAGGCTGAACAGAAACGACGCGCTACTGAGTTAGAGCAGAGAAACAAACAGCGCATCCTCAGAGAGATAGAAGAGAGGGAACTCGAAGAAGCACAAGCGCTACTTCAGGAAGCTGAAAAGCGCAGCAAGAAGAAGGGAAAGAAACCAATTCTTGAAGGAGTAAGTTTGTAGTTTTCTTCAATTTCTTTTTTGGGCTACAACTGGGTAGAGTATTGTTGCTGAATTGTCATCTCTGTTTGGTTAGGAAAAAGTGACAAAAGAAACACTGATGGAGCTTGCAAGGAATGAGCAACTTCGGGAGAGGCAGGAAATGGAAAAAAAATTGCAGAAACTTGCCAAAACAATGGATTATTTGGAACGTGCAAAACGTGAGGAGGCAGCTCCTTTGATTGAGGCTGCATTCCAACAGCGTTTGGTTGAAGAAAGAGCACTTCATGAGCAGGAACAGCAGGTATGTACTTGAAAGTTGTGGTTATTATTAGTAGCTGATAGCACATTATATATTGCTTCTGTACTTTTCTAATTGTGGTGGGCTTTTTCTTTTTCTTTTTCTTCTTCTTCTTCTTCTTCTTCTTCTTTTTTTTAAATATATTTCTTTATCAGCTTGAAGTTGAGCTAAGTAGGCAGCGTCATGATGGGGATCTTAGGGAGAAGAATAGGCTGTGCCGGATGTTGGACAACAAGGTATAATAATATGCGCATTTAGCCAAGCATAATCTATTTGGCTTTTGTGGCATGTTTCAACAGTAGTCTCTCTCTTTTTCCTTTTCTTACATGTTTGGGATTCTATTGCTCGATGAATGTACTAAAATTGGGATTGGTTTTTGAAATTGCAGCCACTAGCTCACATTTTTGGCCTTTTTGTTTTTTCAAATTTCAACATCAATTCCATTTTTATAGGAAAACTTTGTTGGCCAAATGAGTCGCTAGAATTATGACCCCTCTTTTTTTTATCTGCTCGTCTTCTGCAGATGATCTTCCAGGAAAGAGTGATGAAACGCCGACAAGTTGAATATGAGAGGGTGAAAGCTCAGCGGGACGAGCAGATAAGGCAAGAACTTGAAGCTAGGAAACAACAAAGAGAAGCAAAGAGAAAGAAGCTTTTCTATTTGAGAGAAGAGGAGAAGAGGCATCAAAGATTGCTTGAGGAAGAAGAAGCCAGAAAACTTGAAGGTATTGTGCTGCTGAACTTGTGCTTTTGACATCTGTTTGCTTGTCTTTGTCTATTGAGATACATCTTATATAATACATCATCTGGACTGATTATCATTAGAGCAATCTTTCAATTCAAATGAAATTGGGTAGAAATCGGCCTTGGCCGGTTAAAATCGAATATATTTCTCCAATTTTCTTTGTATTACTGGTTTGGGTTTGAATCAGATAATATGTTCTAATTACTTAATTCTTTGTGTTTGCATAGATGTTCTTTTGAAGTTTTATTTGTTTGCTTAGCTTCTACATTTTGGCTTTGCAGAGGCGGAGAGGCGCAGAAAAGAAGAGGCTGAAAGGAAGGCAAAGTTGGATGAGATTGCAGAGAAACAGAGGCAGAGAGAGAGAGAACTGGAAGAGAAAGCAAAGCTTCAGAGAGAAGCTCTTTTAGGGAGAGCATCAGAGCCATCAAGACCTTTTGAGCCTACTCCCGCTGCAGCTGCTCCTCCTGCTGCCGCTGCTGCTGCTCCTCCTGCTGCCGCTGGCAGGTATGTACCTAGGTTCAGGAGGGGTGAGGGTGCCGCAGCAGCACCTCCACCGGACCAGGACCGTTGGGGAAGCAGGATGGATGATCGCCCCCCTCCAACTTCTGATAGGTGGCGTGGTGATGACCGCCGGGGTGAAGAACGCAGACCCTTCTTCAGTGGCAGTGGGTCAAGGTCCTCCACCTGGTCATCCTCCAGACATGGCTGAGCATGGAAGAAAACCATCCTGGTTACAGAGAGCTCAACCCTGGATACTTCTTCCTCATCGGATAAATTCACCGAGTTTTGGTCGAGATAAAAAAAGAACAGATGGATGGATCAAGAAATAACTATTCATGATTTTGAGGCTGACTGTTGAGTTTAATTATTTCTCTGTGTTTAGTGTAAATCTGTGTTAAAAAGAAGGTTCTTGAAAATTGTGTGATGCATACTTTTGATTAAATTCCTTAATTTTGGTACCTTTTATTTCCCCGAATTTCATCGTTAAATATTCCGTTGAACGAATTCGCAATCTGTTTCGCCTGGGAGTGGCCAGTGAATTGTCTACTGATGACTAAAATATGGTTCTACATTGGTGCATGTAATATCGGTGGTAGTCTATGTCTCGTGTTTTGGGAACAGTGCTTATAATTTCTATCATGGTAATTTTTCTTAAAAAATGTCCACATGTCGCCTACAGCGTATTATATTTACAACGAGTTTATATGTACAGATGAAAATCTTTTTGACGAAATTTTAAGCTCGTACTTACCCATTTCATGTCCGAAAATAAGTTGGAGAAGTTTCCTAGTTAGGTTTTTCGTAAGTGCATTTTGCTTGCATGCATGCATGCATGCCCCGTCCTCGTGTGTGTCGTGGGAAGGTAGGTTCAATCACTGTCCTCTACAGTGTTAGTGCAGCATTGGATTATCCTTTTTCTCATATAGTTTTTCATATTACGGATGGAAACCCTAACTTTTTTTCCTTCCTATGTTTTCAGAACTATTCTAAGTCCTTTTAACCTTAAAAGTATCAATCGGCATTATCTGTCTTTTACTTCCTCTGTTTTCAGAACTATTCTAAGCCCTTTTAACCTTAAAAGTATCAATCCGCATTATCTGTCTTTTAGAAGCTTAATTTTTCAATTGATTTTGATCTATCATAATTATTATTAAGTAAGTAATATTAGCTTTTGATTAGTTTGCTCACGTCTGTATTGTCTTGAAAGAAAAAATATCTTCCATCTCCTTTTCTATCATCTCTCTCTAGAAAAAAAATAAATAAATAAAGAGTGGAAAAAGAAAAAAGGAAAAAAAAAAAAAAGGCAATACATGCATGCATGTAGATCAATCGTTACTAATTTCTTATTGTTACCATTTGTCTTCTACCTTTGTCCTTATTTTAGTCCCTCGATTTTGTTAGCATTAGGGTTAGAGAGAGAAGGGGGTTGAAAGTTAGACATCAAGATTTTGATGGGTGGAAAAAGAAAAGGGAAAAAAAATTAAATAAATAAATCAACAGATGCACATATAGAGATCAAGCACTAGGCTTGTTAAATTTTTTATGAGTGTATCGGTCTAAATGATGGTCATTTTATGAGTGAATATTGGTTTTTAGAGGGAGAAAGAGAGAGAGAGTCTGAAAAGAGAAAGAGCTAAAGGAAAGAGGAGGGCAAAAATGTCCTCATAATTTTTATTGCACGCTCATTTGTATTACTTTTTTTTTTCTAACTAAATAATATAATATACATTACCTCTTTATTTTATTCCTATTGAATCCCATTTCTATTTTAACATTATTTTGTTCAGCAAATTAAATGGACGATCGATATTGATAGTTAATTTATGAAAATACCAATTGAATAAAGAAAAACCACTGCTTGTCTTTCATAAATATTAATGATGGTTACCACATGCAATTGTTAATTTATATTTAGACACACATCTAAATTGGCTTGAATCAAGGCTGGCCTTATCAGGTCTCAATTCTCCAAATGAAGAACTATAACTGGTTTTGGAGGTTTCAATTTTGAACTAGGCCTTGAACCAACCACAAGAGCTTGATTCTCGAATCTGTGAATAATTATTATCATTTTTTTTTCTAAAGTTAAATGATAAACAAAAAATAAATTAAATTTCAAACTTAAAAAATTAAGTTTAAGAGCCTTTTTTCCTTTAGTTGATTTTATAATGTAGTTGTTAAAACTATGTACTTATTTATATACAACTACATCTAATTTCACTTATAGCATTAGTAATGTGAGACAAAATTTTAGATATAAAGAAGTTTAAAAAACACCAGCTAATCTCACATAACTAATAACGAGATTTTTTTTGGTAAAAATTTTATATATACTAAAATAGACTTGCTCTTAATGTATGTTTATTATTTGTGTTGTTAATAGTAACACATTAATAATGTGTTCACTTCGCTAAATGGACCGAGGAGGGATTGTAATTAGGATTGTAATTACCATGGAATAGAAAAAAAGGTATAATAACTATTACACTCCAAACCTAAGGAGTTTAGCTATTTAAACCAACTTAAGTTAGAGGCTATCCTCTTAGTCGCTAATGTTGATGTAGCTTATATAAGGCATACCTAACTCAACTAACCTTGAAGCAGTAAGATGGGCACTTGTGAATTATTGAACTTGTGCGATAACTTTAATAAACACTTTTTCTTCAAATATTGATAGTTCATTTCTTCTAACATACTTATATATATATATTTCAAAATTCAGATTAAAAAAAAAAAAAACTTTACAACTCCATAAGTGAACTTATTTACATATACTTATTACACCAGCAAGCAATTGAAAATTACAGGGCCTCCCCATAAGACTCTCATAGTTTTCCTACAAAAAGAAGACAAAATAACAAAAGAAAAGGGTGATTAGTCCATTAGTCTTCAAGTCTTCATTCCTTAGCCCATTGAAAATTAACATGTGGGTGATTATAGTGTGGCATCTTGAAGCACTAATCAACACTTATAAAACAGTTTATTGAGAAGTGAACACAACTAACTTAGTAAGAAGAGATAAAGTTATAAGAGTACAATAGACAAACAAGGTTATCAAATCATTAATTAGATGCAAATGAAACAAGTAAATGATACTTCAATGCACAATGTTTAACCGGTTCATTATGAAGTTAGAGAAATTACGTTCGCCCTAATCTAGGTGGAGAAGTTTTAACGCAATACTAGTAGACTAAATTTAAGCTTATGTAATAGAAAATATTCTCCTCTTTAGACAACATTTGAATCACAATTCTCAATCTTGTCGTGACCTTCTCTCTTATTACTTAATTTGATTAAGTGTAGGAAAATACCCATTTCTGTTATCCTAATCAAAGTGTTGATATTTTTTCTAACTCTTAATCTTTATCCCTATTGTGTTACCGTGAATGTCTAGTTAAAATTAGAGTCAAGTTAAGTTTAGTCCTATTTTAAGGTGAGTGACCAAGTTTGAGATAAGTTAGTCAAAATAAGATCAACTAGGAAATAACACTCAGAGTTCGTCTCCCAATCACAAATTAGTATCATAAATACACACATAGCATAGGTATAAGCAATCTAACTACAACCATAAACAAGCACATTTATTCCTCTAAGTATCCTGAAATAATACTCTAACATGTTACGCAACACCAATCCTATCTTACTTGATGTTGATGTACATTAGTCTTATGTCTCGTGCTTGATCCCTTTACAAATCCTTAAACAATCAACATAAATATTTTAGTTTTTACTAAATAAAAAATATATGATTTTTTTTAATGTTTTAGATAGGATTTTGATTTAGTTTAAGTAGGTTTATTAAGTCTTCTATTAACTTTCAACTCATTTTGAATTCTTTGAACAAGGTTCTAAAGGTATAGTCATTAAATAGTTTTTGTCTTAGAACCTTTTGACAAAGCATCTAATAGTAGCCCCAATAACTAGCAGCTCTCTAACCAATCTTTTGATATTATTTTAGTTAAGCTACTTATACCAACCAACCTTTTAATCAAGTCATTGATTCTAAGATTAAGTCCTTCTTTCTCTAGATCAACCTTTTGACGAATCTTCTGATGAACTTTCTAACAAACCCTCTAACTAGGTTAACTTTAAATATTTACACTAAGTGATTTACTTTAAGGTCTTACTTCTAGTTCTAAACACATTAGTACATAACTATTTAATTTGTTTGCCATATTTATTAATATTACATCACTTAAACTTCCTAACTCCAATGTTTTCCTTTTAATGCATCGAATCTTAAACTACCAACTTTTCACATATCTGAACTTCCGGATCCATCCACTTATGTCCAAGTCATTTATTACAATAAAATATAACTTTAGTCAACTATAGATTAGGAGTAAATTACTTACCTTAAATATAATTACGTAAAAACTTTGAAACATAACATTCATAAAAATCATGTAAATTATTTTTGTGCAAAATCTCTTCATAACATTCTTGTACATATTGTAGGGATATTCTCGAAAAAATTTTGGCTCAAAATTGCAATTGTAAGGTTATTTAAAATATTTTCAAAATTGATACAAGTTTAAGTGATTTCTTAAGAATGTTATATATCCATTTAATTTAATATTTTTACAAAATTAGGAAAATTTGAGTGAAAAATTGGACTCACCACAAAGTGGTTGTTCGGCTACTACTAATGGCCACCACTTTATTGACCTTCTTGGTGCGACCTCCATTGTTAGGTGGTGGTGGTGGTTTACTCTTAAAATCTCCTTAAACTTGCACTTCAAGATTCCACTTAGTTTATACTGCTTTCTTGTAATTTTTCCAAAATTTCTTCCTTTAACCTTCTTCTTTTCCTATAAAACTTTCTAAGATTCTAAGACACTAAGGAAGCTTGTAAAGAGTGTTGGTGAATTTTCTTAAGCTGCTTAGTGTAAATGACTTAGTTTTCTCTCTCCTAAATTAATTTACACCCTTTAACTTTGCATGTCATTAGAGTAATCTACTTAATCAACTACTGTCTAGGGATGGTCCATCCCTAAAACTTCTGACTTTGTTAGTTTGCTGATTTTTTTATTTTTCTCATTAATTTTTTAGCTAATTAAGTTTATTTTTGGGCGTTTTAAGTAATTTAGCTATATTTATATATATAATAATTATACCCCAAGTGCATATAATATTTTTACATATTATTTTATGTCATTTTATAGTTTTAAAGTTCAAATAATTTATCTCTACGGTTTAGTTAATTTTCATTATCTAAATCGTGTGTTTCCAACACGTATGATATAATATGTATAATAAATATAACTTATTATAGTAAAATTAACTATTTTTAGCCATAATGTTATTATTTTATTGTATCTTTATATTTCGAACCTATGGGGTGTTTTTAGCTAACTCTTAGAATATGCTTATGAAGAATCAATTTATTGAGCTACTTTTACGTATGCTCTAAATTATCGCTCAAAACCAATCCTTAAAACTATCGAGTTCACAATAAGTTAGGAATGTGTATTGCGGCATTCACTTAAGTATAAAACTCAACTGGGAATGAGGAATGAATAAAAATTGAAATGTCTAAAATAACCTTATTATATTACATAATAAAATATCATAAAAGAAGCAAACAACCTTGAATCTCACAATTTAAGGCCCTATATCATACTTTTGAAACCTTAACCTCAAAGAAGAAATCAAGCAACACCATCTCTAACAAAATTAATATGTAACGATGGAGAAACACGATTAGATTGTTTTCTTCACTAAGTCTTTGAATCATGTGTGCAAAGTTCACATCTTTTCATTTTCGTTACTTTCGAAATAAGATGATAAGTGGAATATAGTAAACATAAAACTTATCAATAAAGAGAGGGGATGAAGTGCCCTTTTTCATTGCTAATCTTCAACTTGAACACATGAGAGGAGGAGATAAGGTACGGAGGTTATGGTAGAGCTTAGGTATAGTGGAGAAAGAAGACAGTAATGAAGTAGAGCTTAGGTTTACAATGGAACTTTAGTTTAGGATGGAGCTTCAATTATGATAGGGCTTCGAGATTTGATGGAGACATGGAGTCAATTGGGGTTAGGAATGGAAGACTAGAGTATGATATTTTGTTTAGGGTAAAAGAATATAATTTTTTAAGTTTAGATGAGGGTATTTTGGGAATAAGGATGACGAAATGAAGTGGAATTGTGATTCATAGGGATGGATTTAGAAATATTATGCAGAGTTTTTAAGTAATTGAAATTCTTATGAATTGCTATTTCTGGGTATAAAAAGCAAGTAAACATTATAAGAGAGGAATAAGGGGAGAATGAAAATTTAATTATTTCCAAGTGAATATGGCTTAAATGATGTGAACAAGAAATAATTTTTTCTATTCACATGGATTTAAAAATTTTCATATTATTTAATCATTTAATTTTATATTTTTTACTCTCTTTCTCTCCTCCTCTCCTTTCTGGTACAAATGGATTATACCTGCATGGTCATATGGGTCTAAACCCTTGACTCACCTTAGACACATCACCTCGAATGGTCCTTTTATGGTTTAAAACCATGGAAATAAGCATAGGTTAGGTTCCCACCTTATCGGCTTAGTTTTGACTCAGTCCTTAGTTTAGACTTTTCCTGCACATGAGTCTACAAGAATTTCTAAGTATTTAATTGCATATCTCATATTGTTAATTCCTCTGCTAATTTCTAACATAAGTAGCTTTGGGAAATATATATAGTTTTTATTTTTTGAAAAAAAACTTTAGCATCTTAACATTATTGTCTTAGCCTTTTAGGTCTTGTTCTTAATAAATATATTTCTTTTATCTTTTCAAAATCAATAATTGATATTTTAATTGATGAATATTAGGAAATGATTGAACTTTTGTAAAGAGATTATATGAATAAAGGCTAGACTGATGGAAAGAAGTTGCATAGGTTAGTTTTCTTAATTAAAAAAGGCATTTTTTAAAAAAATATTATCATGTGTGATTGATTTACTTGATTAATTACAATCTTTTTAGCACTAGTTAGATAGGCTTTAGTAAAAGAGGAGTTTGATCAGAACTATCCATCAATAGTAAAGAGGCATTTGAGTAGTGTTATCAAGAAGAAGCTACGGAAGGAAGTCATCTCCATTGAAGTGGCAATAGCATTTGGAGTTGCTATCCTTATTTGAATTGAAAAGCTAGTAACTAGCATTATTAGGTGTGTCATCTACGATACTTAGTTTGGCCTTTTTGACAGAAGACTCAAAATGATTCACTTTGTACTTCACATCAAAGTAGGATTAGGTACTGAATGGTAGTTTTATAAGGAGTGTGAATTAAGTCGAACACTATAATGGAATATTGATTCTGTTTATAAAAAACTATACCATTAATACACCCCTCAAAGTTAGAATCGCCAATTTCTAAGATTTTAACAATTAAAATCACTTCTGCATGTATAAAATGGATTAGAACCTAAAATTATGATTCCATTCTAAATCTATTCTCATATATTGAATACACCTTTAGCCCTTGTTAAATTTAAAGGGAAAAAAGAAAACATTTTATGTCTTGTTAGATTTATATATAGTATACCTAAAAAATGCATAAAAAGATGAAATTATTTCCTTTTAGTGTCCTAACAATTTCTTGAAATGCACTTATTAAATTTTGATTTGAGTACTTAACTAATAATTAGAGAGAAGGGGATGTCGTACTTTGAAGAGGTGGAGTCGCAATAGTTCTGCCATGTAAACTATCCTAAGGTGAAAGTTGATCTTATAGCTACTAGCGTAGACTTAGTTTACATCAGGCATATTTGACTCAACCACTTTGAAATATCCTATTCAATATCTGTTTGATATAAAATTATAGAATAATGCTTTAAAATTAATGTTAAAATAAACTTGTAATTAGACTTTTTAAAAGATTAGTTGTAAACATAAGTACATGTTAGTTTGTATATAGATCAAAAGATTGAAAGACAACAAGCCACCTGAGGGGATTCAGGCAGTTTTTTTAACAATTTGAAAAAAAAAAATTCAATAGTAAGAACAAAATCCAGCCAATTCTTCTTAATCCTCACTTTCCAATCCTATTCGCTAAAATCCAGGTTTTAGGTACAGTACTTATGAATCTATTAAGAACTTACAAAATAAACTATAAGGGAATAAATGATAACTTATTCAATAAATGGGATAGGCATATAAGAATGTATCTAACTTAAAGCAATAGGGTTTTCAAGCAATTTTAAATAAATGCAACACATGTTTAAGAAAGTACCATCACATAATATTGTCTAATTGGTTGTGAGATTAGAGAAATAGTGTCTGCTCTAATTTGGATTGAATGGTTTGAAGTTTTATACACGAACCAGAACCAAATAGAAGCTCGTGTAATGGAGAACACTCTTCATCCGAGATTATCTTTGAAGTATTGTCTTCAACCTTGTTGTAACCTCTTCTCTTGTCATTTAGTTCTATTAAGAGTGGGGAAATGATCATTCAACTATCCTTATTGAAAGGTCCGTGTTTGACTTGAGAATCTTAGTTGTTTTTCCTTAGTGGGTTTCGATGTACATCAAGTTATTGATTAAGCTAGGTTTAAGTTAGATCATTTTAGAGGTGACCAATCATTTTCAAATTATTTAGTCAAGTAGTAAGCATAAAACAAGTGATACATAGAGTTTATCATCCCATAATAGCAAAGCAATATTTAACCACATATGTTGCACATGCATTGTCAATTGCTATATATCTCTCATGGATTTTGATGATAACAAAAAGAGAAGAACAGTAATGAATTAATAAGTGTGTAAGTATTTAGAAGGATTCTCAGAAAGTTTAATTTCGCAATACTAAATTGTATTTAGAAGCTTATTCAAAAGGTCTAACTTGATTGAAAATCCTACAATTTTTTCGAAAACTTTTATAAAAAGAATTGGTACAACACTTAAAAAACTTATTTAGAAACTTCAGAAGCTTATTTAGAAGCTTCAGAAATAAAAGGTTGATATTATTCAGAAGGTTATTCAGAAGGTAAGTCCGGAAATATAACATTGAAAATAGTTTTAAATCAGATTTGAATAAATCAAAGCTTAGCTCTACTAAATTAGATGTATTAGGAAAATACATTTAATCTTGTTTTACTCAAGATGGAATTAAGATCTATGGGGATTTATTTTTTAAGCGAAGATATATTTGGATAAATTAAGATATGAATAAGAATGGATAAGAATTCGAATTTTGTAGAGTTTCAAAATTTTGAACATAAGGCTTATCTAGAAGTTGCTAACAAAAGCAGATCTTTTTAAATTCAAATCAAAAGCTTATCTAATAGTTATGAATTGGTGTGTATATGATATAAACAAGATAAGAAGAGTTGTTTTTGAATTTCAAATTATCAAGACCTTCTTAAAATATTCAAGGAATTATCTTAAATAACTAGTGGTTGGATAAAAATAATCTTCAACAAATTAGTTGTTGGAAGATTTCAATATAAAAGAGAAAAGATTCAAAACGTCATTGATAACTCTAAAGAAAAATCTTCGCTACACAGATAATTTTGATCAGTTTATACCTTTTGAAAAGTTTCAGAAAGCCCTTCAGATACTTCTTTAGAGAGTTGCACTGAATCAAAAGTTCTACAATAAGTGTTATTTCTTTCAAGTGTAAAAATATTTGAGACTTGTATTTTTGTTCTTAACTTGTAATCATTATACTTTATTGTAAAGAGAAAATAGTTTGTACTCTATAGATTTGTATTAACCTAGATTGTAGAAAGGTTAGATGGAAAGGCTAGAGTGTTGTAAAGTTATTGTGACAAATGCATGTAATTTGTTTATGATCTGTTATAGTGAATCAAGTGGAACAACATTGGTGAAGTAAATTGCGTTCTCAACAGTAGAGCTGGAAGGGAGCAGTAGGCAGAAGGCTGAAGTTTTATAAAATCTCTGCTTGATTTTCTCCTTCCTTGTACTCTTTTAATTTTATTTGTTATCTATTGTATATTGAATCATTAAATTACCACTGTTCACCATTATAAGTTATTAAGAGGGGTAACTTCATTTTTAACGAAAAATTCTTCAAAAAGGTAAAGATATCAATTCATCCCCCCTTTTGATATCTTATACGGGACCAACAATTAAATTACAACTACAAACAAATACATATTAAGGCCTTTAAGTATTTTGAAATAACACTTTCAAGAGAGATGAAACACTAATCCCACTTACTTAGAATTCGATTGCTCTCTAACTTGGTTCTTTACTTGTCCTCCTTCGGAAATTCTTATATATTTATCCAATTAATTATTGTAGTTATCATATAAGGTATGCGATACCATTAATTTGTTCATCTTCATAATAATTATGTCAGTTTGGAATTTAATTTATAAGTTATGTATGCGTAGGTATAACAAATTAGGGTCGTTTCATAAATGAGTTTTACCTTTGACACCCTCTAACCTATGGTCTGAGTTAGATTATCCATGGAGTTTTTAGACTGAAAAGTTTTTGAGTCATCCTTTGAGCTATATCAAAGTTAAGATTTATCACTACATTAACTTGAATTAACCTTTAAGTCTAGTAACTATTTGAGATTTCCCATGGAATACCCTCTAAAACAACTTCTGATTGTTGATGTTCATATATTTCCATTACAAATGCCCCTTAAGTTACCTTTTGAGTCAGTAATTAGATCTACTTAACTTAAAGCCTTTTAACAAAACACCCTCTGACTCCAGCAAACTTAAAAGTTCTTAAAAATATACCTTCTAACTTAGTCTTCAAAATTTCCCTATTTATAATTCTATTTGACTTAGCTTCTAAGTATGATCTTAGTAAGATTTTCATTTAATAAATCCTTTGAGTTATCCTCTAACGCTACTTGCACTCTTTATAATCATAAGATTTGTTCACTTTTCTTCCAATTCCAGTTACCCAAAACTATATTAATAGTATATGCAATGCCAAAATACTCCATTATTTCATAGGAGCTCCACTTAATCCTCATATCTACATATAATCATAAGATTACATATGTCATGTCAAACCTAAATTTTTAGTTTTCTTTAATTTTTTTTTAATTTCCCACTTTCTGATTAATATTAAATCCTATTCATTTAATATTAATCATCGATTAAAGAAATTGGGAAATTCCGGTTCTTCTAGAAAAACTTTTGAAGTCATCACCCAACCTAAGTCGGGAAAAAGAATAGAAATAGTAATCAATTGAGTAGATTGACTACGATTTGGCTACAAATTTTCGATTTTAATTTGAATGAAAAACTAAAGAGTTTTGAATTCGGGGGCTAATCTATTAAACCTCAACGGGTCTCACTGTTTATTTTCCGAAATTAGTTTTATTCTTTTAAATTATCCTTTTTTAATGTTTTTAAGAAAAATAAAAAAACAAAAAGAAAACCTAATTTTCTAAAGATTTTAACGTTATCTTAAATGTATCTACATATCTACTAATCGGGATTAGATGACTGTAGTTCTTTCCTGAAATTTTAATGTGTTGATTTATTTTAATTTTTTAAAACTGATTGAGTTTACATTTTAATTGATTCAGTTTATTAAAAAAAAAATCAAAGGGTTCTAACTCTTGAGTATTTTTATTTTATAAAAAAACTCTTTGAAAATCATTTTTTTAAAAAGGGTTTTTTATTATTTTTATTTCCAAAAAATGAATTTTTGTAAGTGAGGAAATCCTAAAAACTTAATGCTAAAAAAAACACCTAAGCTAATATATATATATACACATATCTACATACCTCATTATTATTAAACAACTATCTATATATATAAAAGATTAAGACCAAAAATAAAATCTCCTAATCTAATATGTGCATATTTATTTACATTACATATCAATAATAACTAATTAAGGAAATAATAATATAATAACAAGATAATAAATAAATAACATAAAAAAACAAGTTCGAAATTTGAACGATACGAACCTAAATTTCAATTATTCAGCGGTTCAGTGAAAAACAATTTGATCGTGTTATGTGTTGTCCATAGCCGGGGCTAGTCGACAAGTGTCGCTTATGCGTATGTAGCTGTGCTCGAGCATCTATGTGGATCTTGCTACTGTGCGTATCTGTTGTTGGAGTTGCATGCTGGGTTATGCCGTTAGGGGAAGATGGAGATGATCGCGAGTGTAGCTTGGCTGGAACTTCTGTGATCGTAGGCACGTGAAGGAGCTATTAGAACAAGGACTTGCTGTTGGAGTTGCACAAGGACGTTAGGATTGCTTCGAATGTACTGTTGGTGTGGCCGTTGGGAACGTCAGTGCTGCAACGTGTGGATTATATTGTATAGCAGTGGCCTATCAGCTGTTGCATAAAGCTCTGGTTTGGTTGTGATGCGCTGCTGTCGATCGATGGATCAAGGTGATGTGGGCATGGAATTAGAGTTCGTTAGGGGTTAGAGCTTTGTTCAATCGCTGGAAATCTAGCCATGTTTTGGTTACTGGTCGATGGAGTGAAGCTTGGACGTTGCATATGTGTAGACCGATCGAAGTACAATAACAATGATGGGGTGTAGTCTTGTGCAAACTGATCCTTAGTATTGCTAATTGGTGCAGGGATGGAAAGTGGTCAGTGTGTCGTGGTTGGACGCGTGCTTACTGGTGTGAAGCTTGGACATTGCTGTGGTTCGGGATTTGTTCGTGTGGACAGTATACGGTTGGGAGAGAAAGACAATGTTGTGCAAGGTGATTTGTCAAGGATATAGCATTGGAGATGGAGTGTACTACTGTTCGTTAATGGGAAGACAACATACGTAGAGTTGTGTGGAGTTTGTTTTGTTTATTACAGTAGATGGACGAAGGATTTTCAATTCTTTCACGAGTTTGTAATTATCTCTCTTTTTTTTATGCCATATGCTTCGTATTTATAAAGGCCAAAATGATTCATATCGTATCGTATCGAATCTTTTGTATCGACACAGATCTGATTTAATAAAAATCAAATCATTTATATTAATTTAAGCCCGGTTTAATAAAAATCAAACTAGATTTAAATCTTTTATAACGGTTTAAATCCAATTTGATAAAAATCAAATTAGATTTAAATCTCACAAATATTTATTACATTAGATTCAAAAGATTTGATAAGGTTTAAAATTAAATTTGAATCTCATACACTTAACTGATTTTTACAAAATGAAAGACAACAAAAATAAAAAGCGCCTAATGAGATTCAAACCCCGTGACCCCAAGTTATTCTAAAATTAATACTCTAATGCTTATCGATTAAACTATTAACTTATGCCTTAACATTTAATATAATTAAATTGTACTTAAACCACATGACTTTCTAAAATAATTATTTGAACCAAACTAAAAATATTAACCTAAAAAACTTTCTAAAAATCTAAAAATTCTTAATAATTTTAATTTTTTTGTATTTTTATCATTTTTCAATTTATTATTATTTTTTTATTTTGGAATTAGGACCTTATTAAACAAAACTTAAAATTATGGCGAGTATAAATTATGTGTCTACAACATATTATCAAACTTAACTATATAAGTCACATGTTTCCAAAATTAAAGACTCCTATCTATAAACTTTAACCCCACACAACCAATCTACACTAATTTACATCCTAAATCAATGTGGTATAGAATTCAAGTGAGGCTTTGTGAATAAAATTCTTAAATTTCACTAAAAATACCTAGTCGGTTATAATTTATGAACTCATAAATTAAGAAAAATATAGAAAATAGTTTTTGTTGAAAATCATTACATAACACTTTATTATCAATAGTAGATAGCTTGTAGAAAAATATGGAACTTGAAACTACGTTGTTAAGGTTTTTTAAAACCATAAGAAAATATGTTTAGGTTTAGTAATTTCTTAAGAAGCACATGCATGCAATATGAATCTCAAAAATTCAGAGTTAAAAATTAGATTCTATACATAAAAATACTTAGAAAAACCCAGTTTCACAATTTTTAGACAAAAATTGGTATTTTTAATAAATTATGAAAAATTGGATAAAATCCATTGTCTCATTGTTGTCTCTTCGGCCACCAGCTGTTCCTCCTTCATTGTTGATCGATCTTGGCACTAGCCTCTCTTTCAAGTGATACCTTTGGTTCACTTTTGGGTGTTGTCTACACTTTAATCCCACACTTCATTAGATCATGTACTATTCTTTTTATTTTCTTCTCATCCAGTATATAAAGCTTTTGAAATCATTTCCATATTTTACTATACTCACATTTTACACAAAGTAGCTTGTGGAGAAGTTTTCCAAACTTTTAGAGCATTTCGGTGGAAGTTTGATTATTTTCTCTCTTTTCTTACTTTTACTTTTACTAAGGACCATTCTCTTAGACAACTCTCCAACAATTGTCCCTTAGGTGCTATGCCCCTTTGCACTAATTTTCTTATTGTTGTAAATATATATTTTTTATATTTCTTTAGTATTTTTCTTACTTATTTTATTGTATTTTACATATATTCAGGTATTTTACATAATTATGAATGTATATTACATATAATAATTATACCCGATGTATATATATACTTTCCACATATTATTTCATATCATTTAATAATTTTATTACTTATAACATTTATCTATAAAAATTTGTTATATTTCAGTACTTATTTCACGTGTTTTCGATAATTATATAATAATATATATAATTATATTTTTTAGATTTATGCTCGCGGGGTCTTTTTGTCTAACATTTCTAACCCATATGCAAATTTCTAGCTCTATTAAGTCACTTTCACCAACATACAAAATTTGATAACTTGAAACCCAATAGCTAGCTGAAGTACAACTTATGTACTAATTATATTTAACATACATATATGCCTTCTAAATACTATTCCATGCCATCTTATAAACATTATTGTCCATATAATTCATCTTTAAGGCTTCGTTAAGTATTAGAACTCATATATCTCTTTTTTTTTTTAAGTTAATGAACAAGTATTTACATTTACTATAATAACATAGGCAAAATAATTTGAAAAGTATATATATATATATTAAAAATATAAAAGATATAAGAAAGAACAATACAATTGAATGAACTTACATTTGATGCTGATAAGTAGACAGATATGTCCCAACTTCGAGTAAAACTTATGACATAATAACATTTCAGCTTCCAAGAAAAAGACCTCTTGTTTAGTTGTGGCATGAAAATAACTTCTTAAGTTTTATATAGTGATTAATTCGATATTGTCAAACCTGACTTGAGTGATTGACTTGAATATATGAGAGGATCAATGTTTAAAATGGTAAAACCGCGGTTTGACATAAGTTTGACTAGGATTGGACTAAGATTAGATCGGATTAGTTATGGCTTGGTTAGATTGAAGCAAATTGAATCTTAGAGATTAGTCCAAATTTGATAACATTGGTTTAATTTACTATTGTGGTGTAAAATGAAGGTTAATTTGTGTGAAAACTAGTTATACAGAAAAAGAAAAAAGCTCTATAATGTAGATAATTATGGGATATCCTAGTTAAATGTTAGTGATTGAAGACTTTTACATGATCGGGGAGATAAAGTAAATTTGCATATAAATATGGTGCTTATACTCTTTAATTAGTGGATGCTGGCATGTGTTACAAATGGTTAAAACTGGTAAACAATTTAATAAATATATTGTTTTAAATAATATTAGAGATGATATTTGGGTTTGGATTCTTAGTAAAGTCATGATAGATAAAAAGTTAGGAATAAATTATAAATATAGGACCTGTATTATTGTACATTTGCTAACCTAAGGGATACTTGAGGTGTTTCTGTAATTAACAACACCCCCCCCCCCCCCCCCTCGGCTGCTTAGCAAAAGTCAACTACCATAAGGATAAAGAGCAACCCGAAAAGGCTACAAAAATAATGGGTTGTACGAACCATATAAGGTGATGCACTCTTATCTACCACTTAAGGGGGTCATGCCACCATTGTAAAAACCGAAAAAGCACGATCTAATTTTGACTTTTCAAATTTTCTTTAACCTTTACTGATGAAGGGTGACCGTTCATCACCTTAGGTTGTTGCCACCACCATAATAAAGTTATGTAACTCTCTTGTCATGATAAGTTGTGACTTATAATTTTTATGGCCATTTCTCGACCACCCCAAGGCTAGGGGGTAGCTGAAATACTCATTCGAGGGTTTGTACGCGAAACCCCCTTCCCTAGCTGGGTGGAGGTTAGGCTCCCTTTAGCTTTAAGGATTGTTGGGAAGCGGTTATTTTCCTTTTGTGGTTCTTTTCTATTTTTAATAAAATATATTAATTTTATTTAATTATAGTAATTAAGAATTTACCAATTAATGGATATGCACAATGTCCCTTATATACGATTAAACACAAAATTAAGAATTTTAGGTCACATGCTTGTTAAAAAATAAAAAAACCATTAGATCAGCTTTTTACAAATATACAATAACACATATCATGTATTTATAAATTATCTTAAAAAATTATAATTACTTAAGTCCGTGTATAGATATTGAGAAGTTAAGTGAGTGAATATTGCATAAATGTGCATTTATATTATGTTTGGATTGAAGGAAATAAAAAGGAAGGTAAGGAATTGGATAGAAAAGAATATTGCTTTAATTCCTTCCCTTTATTGAGAAAAATATAAAAAAATTCAAAGGAACAAATTTTTCATATAAAATTTTCCATAAGCCCCACAAAAAGTCATTTTCTTGAATTTAGAGAGAATTAGGAAGAAAGAGTTATGATTTTGCTTGAATACCCTTTTTATTAAAAGGTACATTTTGAAATTTTAAGAACATTTTGGTAATTTAATAAGTTAAAAAGAAAATATTTTATTAATTATTCCTTCCTATTTTCTTTTTACCCAAATAATAATTATTCTTTCGTTTTCTTTCTTCCTTATTTTTTTTCCTTTATCTAAAATATAGTGTTAATATCTCTTTATTTATTTTAATATATATTACTATTATCAAGAAAATACCTATTAATCCGAATTCATGTATAATTTAAGTCTCATTTTTCCCCTCCAACTCCAAGATCTAAGCTTTGCTCATTACCCACTAGACATGGTAACTTTCATGCAATTGCTTGCAATTTAATGTATTGGTGTAGCACTTTTTCCGTTTATGCATACTGTTTTTTCTTCCTTTTTTTTTTTTCCTTTATAGTTTAATGATGGTTTTATATTTTAAATTTTACTTATCTTTTCATAAAAAAAAAAAAAACCGCGTTACACTGACCATCTTAATAAATATAAACATAAAAACTGAAATAAAAAGAGAAAACGCCAAGGACCCATTGCTCCCGACTGTCTCCTCCTCGTACTCCCATCGCGCTTTCCCTCTTCATCCTACTCCTCGTAAGTAGTTTCTTAATCGTCATATCTGGTCTATATTCACCAGTTATCGATCAATTTCGCTATTTCGTGTTGATTTATAATGTAGATAGACTCGCTCAACATTCGTTTCCTGTTTTTCGCATGATATGATAAATTGCTTCCTGGGATCTTTGAAAAAATTCGATTTTTTTAGGGTTTCTTTGTATTCAATTATTTAGTATGTTGAGAAAGATTACATATTGTGGTAAAATTTAAGTGCCATTGTAGGTTTCAGCATTAGGGTTTTTGTCCCGTGGTTATCCTGTGTTATATTCTTTTGGCAATTTTTATAATTTATATGATGTTTTAAGTTTCGGCATTAGGGTTTTTGTCCTGTGTTGCATTGATTTTTAAATGAAATGATGCATTTGTTCTTGGGGTGGGGTGGGGTTGTGGAAATTCCTTTTAATCTCTTATTGTATTTTCGTAGATGCATCTCAGGAGAAAATTTCCCCAGTAGTAGCATTATGTTTGATTAACATGCTCTTCGATGGTTGTCAAAACAAAACCATTTGAATATTTCCTTGTAAAGGGCACACCTGTTGTTCACATGATAGAATTAAAACTCGTGCTTGTATACCTGTTCATAGAAAGGTATAATAATCATAAGAAGTGGTTAACATGCTAAGCACTGTTCAAGATAACTGAAATTCATGTAATATTGGGATATCTGTGTATCCTGCATGTTTGTTCTGGCGATTAAGGTCTAGCACTAGCTAGGATATGTACTTATGTCAGTTAGTTATGGGTTTTATCCCATGAGGTGCCAACTAGCGTACTTGCCATTGCAAAGGTATGATCCCTAGCCTATGCATGTAGCTTGAATGCTTTGACGAACACAAGGTTTTAGTATGCATTTATATGTTGTTTTTATTTTTTAATGACACTGGAGGTGCCCAGTCTTAAAATTGTTCAGTTGATTAAGTGCATGCTTCAATAGCTATGTTCTTAAACTATTAACAGTTGATAGATACATCTCTGAGCATCTACTGTTTAAGTGCAGAATTGGAGGAAATGATGTTTCGTCTTGTTTGGCATCTTTTTACAGGGGGGAAAAAAAATGAGCAGCAGCCGTTCAAGCCGCACTATTTATGTTGGCAACCTTCCTGGGGACATCAGAATGAGAGAAGTTGAGGACTTGTTTTACAAGGTTGTTTGATTGTATTATATCTTTTTTTTACCTCATACATAGATTATTATTGTCATTGTTGATGTGGAAAAAATCTTTAGAGGAGAGGTGTGTGTAATCACATATTTCGAGTTGGTCTCATTGGTTGCTTTGTATTGGCTCTCAGTTTGGATTATTTTATAATTTATTATTATTATTTTTTTAAGTCATGTTAAGAAATCTTTTCTTTTGGTCTGCAGTATGGGCCCATTGTTGACATTGACTTGAAGGTCCCTCCAAGACCCCCGGGTTATGCTTTTGTCGAGGTACTGATTGTTGGATGCATAATAGACGTGATAGGTATCCTGTGCTGCTTTTGAATTATCATACATGGACCTGTTGATATGCTGTTGCTTCATGGAATTTGCATACTCAAGTGATTTTTACTACTGATGATATAAGAATATAATTGTCTGAGGAATCACAATTTGTCTCAAATGCCATTGAATTTTCCATGATGTTCTTCAGTTAGGTAGCTGACAGCTGACATCATGGAAGTGCAAAATTGATTATCTTTGATAGACCTAAAGGGAGGTAGATATATGATTATTAGCCTGAAAATTTACTGGACTATAATCATCTTTATATTGTCATCAGTCAGTTATCTTTCATTACTATACAAGTAAATGAATTGGGTGATTGCATTGTATTTGCTCATGGTTTTCAACTTATTGCTCACCCATATAGAAGTGTTAAAATATAGCTTTATTACAGTTTGAAGACCCTCGTGATGCTGAAGATGCTATTTATGGACGTGATGGCTATAAGTTCGATGGTTACCGCTTGCGAGTGAGTCATTTATGCTGCGCCATTGTTTTACTTGTTCCCTTTGTCTTTTAGTGTTGGTGCTCTTGCTTCAATTCATTCATTAATATAGGTGGAACTTGCACATGGTGGGCGGGGACATTCCTCTTCTGTGGATCGATATGGTGGTAGCAGCAGTCGTGGTGGAGTTTCACGACGCACTGAGTATCGGGGTAGGCATTTTAGAATCACTTATCTCCAGTAACATGTTGCATCCTGTTTCTTAAAACTAATATTTTGTTCACTTCTCAGTTTTGGTCACTGGATTACCTTCTTCAGCATCATGGCAAGACCTGAAGGTAAGATGACAGATTGCTTTCTATCTACGCTGTACTTTTATGATTTGTATAAACAAGAGTGGAGCTTCTTTCCACTTTTTTGCCTTTTGTGTATGAGGTGTCTTTCATGCTTGGTCAATAGTAATCATTGTCTACATATATTGACAAAATCTTTTGAATAGGATCACATGCGCCGTGCTGGCGATGTCTGTTTCTCTGAGGTTTTCCGTGATCGTGATGGTAAGTGTAGGCCCACTATTTGTTGTTTTTTGTTATTCTTTTATAGTTGTCTTTGGACCTTTAATTTTTCACGTCTGTCTATGAAGTAATAAAAATTAAAAGGTTTGCTATTTATGCAGGTGTGAGAGGAATTGTTGATTACACAAACTATGAGGACATGAAATATGCTGTAAATAATTACCCTTTGCTAACTGATTGCTTATCTTACTTGTTTGGGTTATTTTGCTTTGACAATTATTGTTGCGATATCTTAGAGCTTTCATAATTTGATATCTGCTTTATTTTCCCTGTTCTTTCAGATCAGGAAACTTGATGATTCTCTTTTCAGGAATGCTTTTAGTCGGGCATACATAAGGGTATGATAGTTGATGCCCTCTCAGCTCCTATGATTAATTTGCACATAAAGTTCGAGCTGTTTGCTTATGTGGCATGTTCACAGGTAAGAGAGTATGATTCAAGGAGCTACTCAAGGAGTCCCTCTCACAGCCCTTACAATTCAAGGAGCCGCAGCCCAAGCTACAGTCGTAGTTACAGTAGGAGCAGAAGGTCTGTATCACATTTTTTAAAGATCAATTATGGGATGTTTATAACTGAAGAAAGATTTTAGAGTTTGTTTAAGCACTAACATTTGCTTGCAGCAAGTCTCCAAGGAGCAAATATTCTCGAGGGTCTCCATCAGTATCTCCTGCTAGGTCTGCTTCTTCACGATCTCACTCTCCCTATCCTCATTCTCACTCTAGGTATGATTTTGCTTCTGTTTAGGTCATTTTTGTTCACCGTGGGTTTTTCAAAATAGATAAATAAATTTGTTAAATATTTGGAAAAGGAACTGCTCCAATTGTTGTCATTTGATGTGCTGTTTTCTGGGTTTAGTTCTACTTTGAATGGCAAAGAGAAAATGGTGGTGGGCTTTTTTTTTTTTTTTTGGGGGGTGCATACATTGGTGACAAGATTGATTCTAGCTGGTAATTTGGACTGTTATATTAACCTCAAAATAACTCTTTGGTGGTGTTGATTTTGGTTCCTTAAATCTTGATCACAACTCTGGATTTGAATATTTGAAAAAGAGAGCTGGCTTGATTTTAATTTTTTTTAAACTTGGAACTTACTTTGGCCTCCCTCTGCATCACAAGATTATGAAGATTTTATGTTTATTTAGGAAAGAAGGATGTAAATATTTAAAAGAAGTTTGTCCATTATACTTCTGATCCCCTTTACTTTGTTTGAACTCTGGCCTCCCTTTTCTCTCCTATCTTATCCAAATTTTTTACTTGGGATGTTGACGGAGGAATCAATAATTGAGAAAGGTTTTTTGGCCAGTAATTGTGCTTGTGCTTCTCTTTTAAGGATTAACTTGTTTGTTTGCTAGATGTGGCGTTTCTGGACAACATGAGGATCACTCATTAGGACTTTAAGGGATGTGGTGCATCTATTTAAGTGGTTAAGGTAATGCTGTTTTTTGATGAGCACCTGTGGATCTAGTGGCTTGTAACATGTAGATCAGCAACCATCCTTGGGGCAAATGTTGCCAAATAATTCTAGATGGGCGGGTTGTTTAGAGAGGGGTGGCCATGAGCTGCTTCTGATTCCATCAATCTAGAAGATCTGTTCATGTCATAGATCAAGTCGGAGTACTCATTAACAATCTCTATTGGTAATAAGTGAAACATTGATTGGATGGAATCACCTGGTTATCTTGTAATGTAATGTGAGGTCCCATGAGTGCACTTTGTGGATCTTTAAAGTTTCCTTATGGTTTGGCAAAGTTTGTACTCACAGGATTTGGACCATGGTAGTCTATAATCACTTTCTGGACTTCAGTTATGATGAAGTGAAGCAGTTGTGACACTTCGATTAGAGGTTTCAAAATGTTCTTGGTTTCCATTTTAATGTTTGGAAATTTTTGCAGATCTCGCTCAAGATCAAAAACTCCCATCACACCTGTAAGTGAAGATTTGCCCAGACATTTTGTTTCTCACTCAAGTTAATTTGGCAGTTTTGGTGAGGTTAACTTCGAATGATTTTGTTGCCAATTTCTGTGGTTTTGCAGCCTTCTCGCAGCAAAAGGGCTAGTCCAAGCCCCAGAGGTTGCAGTATCAGCAGGAGCCGCACCCCGACGAGTAGATCCCAGTCACGCTCACCTTCTGTACGTTTCCTCTTATCAAACAAATTCT
Organism: Lumnitzera racemosa; assembly: GCA_024138005.1. Classification (NCBI taxonomy): domain Eukaryota; kingdom Viridiplantae; phylum Streptophyta; class Magnoliopsida; order Myrtales; family Combretaceae; genus Lumnitzera; species Lumnitzera racemosa. Next base: position 4,125,819 of record JAMXBC010000003.1, read on the forward strand.
TGTTTAGTTACTTAATTCTTTGTAACTGAGCTTGGCATCTTATATGAATACGGTGGACAGGTGCAGTCTGATTGAAGCAATTAAGCAGGTTCTCAGGGAGCTTGGTCAGCTGTTTGTTCACCAGTCTGTCAATTGTGTCCCCATGCTTGGGACATGATAAGGCAATTTACATAGTGATAGAGCATGTTTTAGTAGTCGTGTTGGAGATTTTGTATTTGGTTCTTTAATTGCTTGTTTGATCTATTGTAAGAGTTAGAGTCATACGAGGATTTGCAGATGTTAAGCTGCTATTGACAGCAGTATATCCAATAATTAGAACAGATTTTTAGACTTACACCATGAAAAGTTTTACTAGTACTTACTAATGTTATACATGACCATGAAAGTGGCAGAATGGGGGTTGGTCGGTCTCAAATTATGGGAGGGAAATGAATGAAACACTAGTTGCGAGGGAAAGATCACAAAGCTTTCAGGAAACGGGACTTTGATCTTTTCAGTTCTATCATACCTTTTTGAATTTAGATTTGTCGTTTTTTATCCGTGTTTCCACTATTGCTACAAATGGGGGCATGAGACACGACTGGACAGGACTGCCATTCGTGAGTGGTCCGGCTGGGTGTATAATGGATTCCAAGTGAATGAATGCTTTTTTGCCCACTGCCCAGGAGCTTTATGACAAGATCATTCTCCTGCAGTGATCAAATGACGGTGTGGCTAGTTTTTGACACTGTTGGTTGGGTACTATAGCATGCCTCCTGGAACCGTGGGCTTCTGGATGCTGTATGCTGTCATGGCCTATGTTTTTTCTTCTGGGATAAAGAAGTGCAGAGGGTTAATTATATGAAACGCATCCATTATGTTTACATCTTTTGTTGTCTGCATGTTTACTGGCGCTTTTTGGTACTTATTATTGAGGACTATGAAACAATTAGTTGCAAGCACATAACAAATCAACGATGAGATTAGACATCAAACATTATGTAATTACATGTAATAGAACAATTCCCTTTCGGTTAAATTCAATCAACTCTGTCTAATCACCTCTCAACTTATGTGCAATAAATAATCCCTACATGCTTGGAACTTCGGCTTAGCCCTTTGTTCCATGTTACCGAGATGTGGACCTATACCCTGTTAGCATTACTGCTTGAACCAATCTTAAAGCTTAAAACATAAAGATCTGATAAATTGAAATCTGAGTCCAGCAGTATCAAATTTTAGGCACATGACAAATGGATACCTAGATTCATCCAAAGCTAGAAGCTCAGAAGAGCAAAAGAGAGTGAAACAAAGAACCAACTAAACCAACTTAGTGGATAAGTCAGGAATACAAAAACAACAACTAAACCAACTTAGTGGATAAGTCAGGAATACAAAAACAAAAACAGCAGTTGTATTAGAGAATGCAATTGCACTATAAGATCATAATTTGAACATATCGAAACTCAAATTGATGTAACATGAAAACTACTAATCCGAAAGCACTGTGAAGCACTTCGTGGTTTAGAAATGCTGGATCTCATCTCAATTATCCGTGCAAGTCCTTTAGCTTTGAAGACACAGCGAAACTAGGGTCATTGAGACAGATGACCACAATCCCGACCTCACAAGCACTCGAGTTATATTAATGAAGGTCAAAACATACTTCGTTTTTCGAAAATAATTGTTAAAAGTCATGCCGATTCAAAGCATTTGCAACCTTTAGTCTGTAGAATTGTATGGAGGCTAGTCCATCATTCGAAACAAGTCTATCAATTGTGCAATTCCATCAAATGCAAGAACACATGAACTGATATTTGGCACAAGAAAGGAGCACTCCTACCTATTGTAAAACAAAACAAAATTTTTTGGGGGGGCCATCTACATAGATTTAAGCAGAATAGAGTATGATAGAATTTGCCAAAGCTAACTCTCCACATCCGACCTCACAATCAACAACTCAACAAACTCACTCACACCAATCTGCAGAGGAACAGATATTCATCTCATCTAAAGGCCAGGCCAGCTCATAACCCTGCCCCGCCATGAACATCCAAAAGAACAAGCCACACGGCATTCATGCATGGGGAACTGAGGATCTTCACCTGTCATTACAGAAAGTGCCATGCATGATTATCAAGCCTGTGCAATCTAGTACTTGAGGGGATTTAGCCCCCAAAAGGCAAAACAATTAATGGAAGTTTTTTTAAGTCCACAGCACCATGTGGCTCGCAAAAGTTTTTCTCCCTAGCCACACTGGAGTTTCTAGGCGGGGCAGGGCTGACAGCAAGCATTACTTTTCTTCAAGCATACACATCATAGTTCCGTGCAGAGTATAGCAGCTGTTTATCGCTTCACCAGATAAAAATAAGTTCTCATAAGCGATTATTCAACGGGTTCCTATCAGATCCATGCCTTTGGTGGAAGCTGCTGGATCTGATGCCAGATTCTTGTCCACCTGGAACAGTGAGAAATGGTGCCCAAGATGCATCTCTCTCGACCTGGTTTAAAGTGAATGGTGGCATGTGTTCTCTCTCCCATGCATGAAATCGAACAGGTGCTGGATTCTCTTGCTCGGGGAAGCCACGACCAGACAAACCAGCTGATATTGTGTACAAGCTGCTGGTATGTTCAGGTTGTGAGGCCATAGAGCCTGCATGGGTCATGCCTCGGTGACTAGTAGACCGTCGACTGCCAGGAATAATAGGCAAACGCATTGGTGGTAAGGTGCTAGGTTGCTGCTGGTAGTATGCTTGAAGAGCTTGAACTCTATCCCTTGCCCTAGCATTGCTGCCTGGATAAGGAGGAATCAATGAGGATGAGGTGGAGCTCCCTAATCTAGCCCCAGAACTGCAAAAGTGAAATTCATTTGAAAATCAAACATATCAAGACAGGATATAATAATCAATAAAGGAGCATTTCCAGAATAGAATCAGTGAATTTGATCTATGAGCACATACATGAGTTCACATATACCGAAAGCAATCAATACAACTTGCATACAGACCTAACAATCCTTAAGTTAATAAGGGAAAGGACATCATATCTTCATATTCTGACCAAAGGGATCTAAATTTCTTGAGGACAAGGGATGTGAACTTTGAGTATCTCCCACTTTCTTTCCCGAAAAATTTTGCTCTCAGGAGGACTAAATGAAGAGATCTTCTCTGTTCATTTTCTAATTAAAACAAGGTAGAAGGGCATAATATAAACTCGCAAATACTTACCCATGGCCAAAAACAAATGGATGCATGAAAGATCCAGGCCTTGGTGCATCAGAATTAGCTCTGTTGGATCTCTGATTAGCAGGAGCAATTGAAGGTTGATCAGCAGGACCAACATGGTTGCCACCAGATGGGAAGGGATTGGGACCATGAAAGTGAATATCCACAGGAAAGGAATACGAAGCTGGCACTTCACCAGGTACTGAGGGGCAATTCCAACGGTTGTTAAAATTAGTACCCTCTGTAATACTGCCACCGGAACTTGATGTTGAAGGATGAACTGGTAAATAAGTAACATAAGGGCAGGGATGACTAGCAGATGATACCGCATTATGCTCAGCAAACACAGCATGTTGCCCAAGGACATCATTATCTGCATTTCACACATCATGCAGTCACGAACAATCCTCAGGAAAATTTTGGATCCAAAATAAGTACCTAAAATATCTAGAAATCTTACATGCAGATGGAAAAAATTCTCCCTCCCTGCAAAAATACATAAAGTTAAGATGTCAAGAGTAAAACTCACTGCCAAAGGAAGATATAAAGCAAGCTGGCTGGCAATCTGGAAGCATAAAATTAGAGCTGTTTTCAACTGATTATAACTGTGCATGACTCTTGATGTACATCACCAACTATATTTTTTAATGTACCGCATTAATCATTTGGTTTATAAAGTTGTTTTGGGAGGAGGAGAGAGGAGGGGGGGGGGGGGGGGGGGGGGGGGGGGTGGTGGGGGTGGGGTGGGGTTGTTGTTGCGCAAAGAGTAAAATCACAATTTTGTGGGTATTAAAAAAAATAAAAAAGAAACAGATAGAGATAGAGAGAATGCAAAGTTCTTTCCTTGTAGGTAATGAGACCAGAATATTCCAGGACAGATGGATGTACATGGGTTGTATAAGTACTCTTTTAAAAAGAGACATAGGGAGCAGATGTCGAACATCATGGTTTCATTTCCCTTGGATTCCCTAACTCAAATCAGCAGCATCTTTCAAATATTCTAATTAATAAGCCAAATTCATATTTTACAAACAATGCAAACAAACTGAATGCTTATGTCAATTATACATCTATTGAGAAGGCATTTTTTAATGTCACCCAATCAGCCTGATATGGGGAAAAAGAATTCGAGAAATTAAAAACGAGGAAATTAATCCAGAAACTTATTTTGAATTTATAATTCATAGAAATTATCCTCTATGCTTGTTTGGCAATCCTCTTTGAATAAGATTACGTAGCACAAAATTGTGTCCTCCTGATCAGGATGGTCCATAGGCTATTGTCCATAAGTCTTACAGAGAACTAGATATCCACCTGATTTCTTATCTTACCCAAACTCTATAAAGGGAACTGCTATAGTATAAAGGTGCAGAGGCCGGACATTCTATTTTCCATCCTTCTTTTAATTTATGGAATTTTCAGAGATTGGCATTCCTGCATAAAGGAACGCTTCAACTCACTTGGGTATAAAACGAATAAATTCTGATGAAACTTCTTAAACTGGAAATATCTTTTATGAATCTATTTATTCTAGATTTGCTTGCTCTGTTTTAAGTGAATGCAACACTTACCATATACATCAAGTGCTCCAATTCCAAACTGGACGAAGCTAACAGAGGCAGGACATGAATAAAGTTAGGATGTTATCCTCAGTTCTAGTTTTTGGGGACTACATTCAGCCAAAACAGACAAGACACCTACCTTACACTTTACTCCTCTTATGTCCTAGTACTTCCAGAAGTACATAACTATTGATTTTCAACGAGACTATGTGGTGCCATCTACAAATATCACTTTCTTTGTTCATAGTGCCTTAGTAAGATGGACAGATGGACTTGGACTCCACCTTCTGAACTTTCGAATCAAGAGCACTTGGAAGAGCCTTCATACCATGGCTCAAATAGTATTCCTGACAGACTTATTGCCTGGGGAATCACACTCCAGTCCTCTTGTTCGCCTTGTGGAGTTAAAATAAAAAACACATCGTCTCTCTCTTGAGTTTTATTTCCTCAATTGATGCGGCAGCCTATATGGACAATTTATGATGATTGGTCAGGATACCTATTGGGCTTCTTGAAACAACTTTATCCTATTCTATGGAAATTTATTTCCATTCGTGTGAACAATGGTCACTTGCAACCCTCCGTTTTCGCTAGGAGAATTCTATCCTACAATTATTGTTGATATCCTATCCTGGATTAGGTCTATACTAGCCTCTGCTCTCTCCCTAGGCTCCAAGTGAAAAACCTATATTTTGTAATACTCCTCATTTTTTAATTTTTCCTTTATCTTTATTTCCTTCCTTGTTTTGCGAGTGATTCTTGTAACTAATTTATCACATTAACACAGATTAATTACTTACACAAAATAGAAAAGAAAAAGAGAAGGAAAAAAGGGCATTGTGTGTGACTACATAAAGAGACAATGCTGTAAGTATAGCGAAAGACCCCCCTTAAGTAATTACAGGAGAAGAAAACCATGCATAACAAGTCAAACACACTATGCTGCTGATAAAATAAGTATACAGCATCATGCTTACTCAAAAGCTGAGGGAAGCCTCGCCAATTGACCAAAGGGACACCAGTGAAAACCAAAGGACTGCAAAAGAATAACAAAAAAGTTTTAGCAGACCTGCAGTAAGAGATTTTCAAACTGCAGATTATTTATACATAACAAAAAGTTATAGTTACAAGCATTAGCAGATTTTATGTCTTTGAACATAGAGAAGCACTCCTTACATTCCCCACCCCCACAACCTCACTCCTCCTCCTTCCCCCCATTTCTTCTCCGCACACACGAAAAAGAAAAAATCATAGATAAGCACTACAATCAGCTCATAGTAACACATTTTTACTGCTTAAAGTTAAAACCTGCCATGATCTGAAGGATACTGAAACATGTATTTTTCCCAAAGGAATGTTGGATATGTGATCAATAAGTTAGCACATGACTTAAACTAGACTTGCATATTCTTATCAATGATTAGCACATGACAAAGTTCATTGATACAATAGGTCAAAGACAACTCTCATCAAGCTACTTAATCAAGAGAAAGACCCTGGGATCCTCCATGCTGTCTCTCTCAATGCACTATCACTGGTGACATTACTCCAAAATATGGAGTAAAACAAGATTGATCCTATGCCATGAAGTAATAGAATAAGCTAATCTAAAGCTTCTTGTTCTTCCCACAAAGTGATAAACGGATCACTCTATTAGAACAGGCCAGCAGCATAACTCTCTGAGCAGCAAAACATCCATTAAAAGAAGAAAAAGAAAACATATATATACAAGTTGTCTACCATATACCATCAAACTCTATTTTAGCTTATTTTATTATACCTTATACTCAGCTTATCTTATCCTGTTTTCATCATATATATCTTAGCTTTTTATAGGAGTGATCAAATGTGGTCCATGTAAACTGACACTCACATTAATAGGTATTCGATGATATTCAGCCTGATGACATTTCTTTCGATTGACATTATAATAACTAAATTAAGATCAATTAGCATGCATGCATTCAGTCATAAATGATATCCAGAACAAAGTGAAGTTACTTGCAACCAAAAGTTCCCCAAAGTAGAGCAACTAAAGCATGCAAAGAAATACTTCTTTCTTTTGGTAAGTAAGTTTCCCATTTTGGGTAAAAGGAAGTCTCCAAGATAAGAAAGCTAACAAGGATCCATCTTAAGCTTTCATTAATATCTTTTAAAATAAATGAGATTGCAATTTATATCTACAAGGGGAAGAATAAGGGGAGGGGGAAAAAAGACAACAGTATTACACAAAGCTCAAAGCAAGTTGTCCTCCACTAATTTACTGATTTACGATTGTAAGAATTGGCTTTCAAGCTTGTTTTCTTCAGGAGATTATGGTGAAAGTCAAGATATAGTATCTTCTACCTCTCTTCGTTTGTTATAACTCCATCACTCCCAGTCTGTGGTAGTACAGTAAATGATTTAAATGCTGCATAGCAAGGAATCAGAAACTTATGTGGGCCTATGACCTCCTCAATACTCTTTTTCAGTTCCGTGGCAACATATACTTGTACCAAGATAGATGATCATCTTTTTACCCTCCGAGGTTATGTGCTCAATTTCCTAGCAAAAGAGCTACAGTTACTGAAAATGAAAAGGAAAAATATCCAAGAAAGTATTGCTGCTTTGCTAATTTGCTAAAAGAGACAGTGAACTACATTAAGGGATGCTCCTTCCATATCAAGAAATGATCATCTGTAACTCCAATACACTGAATATGTGTCCTGAGGCATGGCTGTAATTTAACTGGTTATCTTCAGGGGCACCAACTGACCTTGACGATGCATGTACTAGTTACTATAGCTTGTGCTATATAAATAGCTTCAAAGTGTGTTGTAGAAGTCAAACCCAGAACCTCAAGCAAGTTGTTATAATAGGTCCTAGGCCTAAACTCCTATGCCAAACTCTTGGTGCTACGACTGTTAATTTTCAACAGAGCTTCAAACTTTTATAGTGTAGAATATAGATCATTGAGAATGAGAAAAGCCAGAAGCATTAAAAAGAGGTCCTTTAGGAAAATGAAGAGCAAAAGCTTCCAAACCATTTTCCATTATCCCAGGGAAGAAATTAAGGGGTGGAAAAACCTCATGCATCTTGTAGTGCAAAGGCAGGGAAAGAATGATTAGAATATAAATAAAGAAGACTAAAGGCAAATGAAAGAAGATGCACATAACCATAAAAGATAATGACATTGATACTGCAGTCAAATCTGTATTTCAAAACTAAGTCCGTGGCCGGTTACTATACCATTTCAGAATAACTGACATCATAAAGATCCTCATCAGGGGCCCAGTCATCCCCGCTAAACTCTGGATACGATCGATAGCCATTTGCATAAAGCCATTGACCTTTCTCAACTTTGCGACAATTAGGGCATTCCATTGCACCCTTTACATTGAATGCTGAACCAATGCAGTCTGAAGAGAATCAACAAAAGGATATTCATGAGCTTCAAGACATGCTTTTATGCTATTAGCCAACAAATGAACTTGTGGCTATGGGTATGTAATGCATATCAGAGAAAAGGCCTAGAAAACATGAAGAAGAATACATGACGTCAAACCCTCAATCCTCTACTAATTGCTGTTATGGTCATGCAGTAAGGTTACATACAAAGCTTTGCTGAATGCTATAACCTCTCCCCCCAAAGCCCTCGCCTCATGATTTCCTTAAAAAGACTACCATATTCTGAGGACTGATAATATGTCGAGAAAAAACCACTGCTTAAAATAGAAACACACGGTGTATTCATGAATGTTTCGTATATATAGGATACAAATCCAGAACACCATGTAAGGGACACAAAAAGGCAAGCTACCATTAGCAAGCAAGTTACAAAGCATGATGACCATAATGATTGACTGAAAAATGCAAACCAAATATCAACAGAATAGATACTATCTTGAACCCCACGACATTCACTTGTAAAAACAAAGGTGACACAGAAGAGAAGACCATAAGTGAGAAAATGGCCGGGCTTTCACAATGAATAGCTCAAACAAGTTTTGATCAAACTCAGGATCCAATGCCATCTCTACTATCAATGCGTATTGCACACACCATTAACATGCAATTCACCACTTCAAATATTCACACTAGAAACACAAGCAAACCCTCTCCAAGTTTCCCTGAGTACTAACCTTCTCCGATTAGTAGCAATTATTCTCTCACCATATTGGCTTCCATTTGCCCAATTAGGCAATATTCAGTGATATCCTTACTCTACTCCTAATTTTCAAATCCCATACTAAAATTCACATGGCTTTGCAAATTTCAAGTGAAAACCATATAGTTATCCACAGCTTTCATGCATAACTTTTTGAAATTTATTAAGAAAAAAATACCCGCAAACCCAGCAATCAATCCAACCCAAATAACACAATTCAATCATTTCCAAAACCATCAACAAGACAGATTAGATCCCCAAAAATCTAAATAACCCAATTCAAAGTACATAAAACTAGAACAAATAACAATCTGAAGTTTCAAACTTCTCAGCACATACCCAAATGAAATTGATGACCACATTGAAGCTTGGCCCAAGAACGATGTCCATCATCACTCACCATCTCCAAACAAATCGAACACGGAACCGATTTCCCTCCTCCTCCATCATCATCTTCTATCGCAACATCATCATAGTTCTGTAATCCCATCACCAGATCACCAATTGTGCCCAAAGAAAAAATTCAAAACCCTAATTTTCTCCGTCTTCAATTTTCCATAAAAGAACACATCTTTTCAGTAAAATTGAGAGACTTGTGCAGGTAATTTTCTTCAATTTTGATTTTTTTTGGACAGCAAGTTGAATTTTAGTACACAGATTCTCGTCAAATCGAAAAGTCAGGGTGGTGTAATAAAATTTATGTTGTCTCGTAATACTGTTTTCGGTGAAATTAATTATTATTGTGTACTCGGTTGGTTTGGTTGGTTCGGCTGACCTGTGACGACCTTTTTATCCTGAAACCAATCCACTTGAGGGCAGGTCTCTGTCAGTTGCCTAAAGTCACAACGTCAAATGAGTAGAATATAAGCACCAACCCTTACATGGTTGGTTTCCGCGTGAAGTGTAAGAGTTAGAATTCCGTTTTTTATTTCACGGAATCAGCTCGGTCCCTCATTAGATTATTTATTTATATATTTTTAAATTTGAACAGTTAAATATATTATTTATTCAATTTTTTAATTTAAAAAATATAAATTAATGATAGAATAAAGTGCATAATGATTCTTATAAAACAAAGATGAGATCGTAAAAGAAATTCATATTTGTATCTCTCCTTTTTTTTTCTTAATTTATAAATCAAACATTGATATTATTTAGATTTTTTAAATATTTTATGATATTATTATGATATCTATTTTTTAAAATAACCTCAACCGATAATTACGTATGATAATATTTTAAGAATGTAAATTAAGAGCAATTAAAAAAAAGTGAACAGAAATATATATTTCTATGAATATCTATATATTATTGGCTATACACATTGTTTGGGATATGCATTTGGAAAATGAAATATTCGTTGGATTGCTAAAAACCCTTTCTAACTTCTTTCAACAACTTGCAGTTATCATACGTATTGAATCCATAAAAAGTAGTTGTTGACAAAACTGCGCTTACATTAATATATTTTTTGTATTTCAATATTATCGAATAATTATCATATTTTTTATCTCCCATACTACAATTGCATCTTTTATTAGTGTCCATTTAGAATTTCAAAAAGCTTTTCCTATTAGTATACAATTTTTCTTAAAAGTTGTTATGCATATATGATTAAAATTACAATAATATTATATGCATATTTTCCGAAGCACATAACTTCGTACAAAGAGTTGTTGACAAGTATTTCATATAAAATTAACGACTTAAATAATTTCATTTTTTCGAAGGAGTTTGAGTTTCTGGAAAAGCGAGGGTTGGAAAAATAAAAATTAAAAATCATTACTACCTAGGTGTATAGACAATATTGGGAGGTTGAGTAGGTGAATTGCTGACAGATATACACATAAAATAGATATATTTAGGAAGGTGGGGTTTGGAAGTAAACCTACTGAGTTCATGAGGCTTATATAAATAAAACAAAATGAAGAAAGAAAACGAAAGCCTAACTCCTTACAAATATGAACACATTTTTCAAATAAGCTTATTCTCAAATACTTATTCTCCATCTATATTTTACACATAAGACAATCAAATAAGATTTAAAGAGGAAAAAACCAATTTTCAATTTGAGCCTATCAAACTTATTCTTTTTAAAACATTCTTAATTCGGACCTGATTTCTTTTTTTTTTTTTATCACTAGTACATTAAATTGGTTCATGGTATTAAACTAAATCAATGTTCAATAATTGAAATGACTCTATACCTATAAAAATAATAAAAGAGATCCATGGACGGTTTGATTATATAACTTCTATAAGAAAGGCATTACTTATTAAAAAAGTTATAAGCTTCTCTAACATCGGATTAACTTTTGAATCCTAATGAATTGTAGATGAAAAATATAATTCCTTTGGAAGTATAGCTGAAGTATTTCAATTATAAGCGATGAAGGCACAAAGTGCCTGAAAAATGCAAATATATTAAAATAAGTCAAACCCCAAGAATAATTTAGGTTAATTGTTTAGCTTGATAATAGGCTCAAATGATTAGGCTTATATTTGGGTTGGTTACATTAAGCTCTATCTTATTTTAATCTTTTTCTTTCTGTTCATGTATTCATAAGGTATGTTTAAGGACTTTTTGAGTTTCTATACAAGTATTTTACAATTTTGTTAATGGATCTAATAGATTTGTGGAATGGCCGATTTTGAACCATAAATCGATTCGACTTGAAAATGAGTGAGCCCGAACAGTCAGGCTCTAAGGGTTCAAGCAAACCACTCAAACCAATCAGTCATTAAATTGGCAAGTCGGTGCAGTTGGTTCACCCATTTAAAAGAGAGAGATGAAGCTATTAAATCGAAAAAAATAATTAAATGATATCTATTAGATTATAGTATATTAAAACTATTCTTTTGTAATGATGAAAGATAATTTTTTAAAAATAATATTATCAAACTAATGATAGAAAATTAATTATATATTAATGATGGATGGAAATTTCAATTTAATTTAATATAAGTATTTTTTTATAAAACTTATCAAATGTTAAGAAATTAAATATAGGGAAAAGATAAAATTTAAAGGGAAAAAAAAGTTAGAACCACATTAAATCGAAAATTAATGAAAAAAACAGAAACCATTAATAAATTAGTATGATTTTATAAAAAAAAAAAAAGGAGATCACATTTGAGGAAATAATACATAAAAAATGAAATCAGATCGAGTCAGAAATTAATAAAAAATAGAAATTATTTAAATTAATTAAAAAAAAAAACGATTTAAGGATCAGTTTGAACCAGTCATGATTCATTTCATATCCAGTTCATGAATCGAGAATTTAAGATCAAGTTGAATTCGATTTAATCTGGTTAGCACCACTAACTCTATATAGCCTTATTCTTTTTCATGATCAACAAAATAACCTATGGGTATCTATTAATTATTAACATTGGCCTCAAAATGAAAACTCAAGTTTCCTCTAGTCGACAATCACTCACTGCGTTAGAAATCAAGTATTATTTAATAAAAAACATTTGGCTTCTCCAACTGTCACTCCGATACGCAGGCCTTTTGAGATAACATTGCACGAAAGTTAGGCAAGACGACATTAACCAACTCATTTCTAGGATGATTTCTAGACCCAGGCTCAGGTATGAGTGGAGAATCGTGACCGACCCGACCAATCCCAGTTCTACGCCGGGTCTTAGACCCACTGATTCATGAGTCCAATTCTCGAATTTCTAAACTGTAACGCGTCTAACATTTTTTAGCTAAGGTTAAAATTAAAAATAAATAAAATTTTAAACTAAAAAACTGGAGTCTAGAACTAATATAATCGTTAGCCCATTTTATAAAATAATTATTGATAATGTGCACTTATTTATATATTATAAAGTAAGAATTAGTACCACATCACTAAGAATTAGTTTTTTTTTTTTTCTCCTTCTTGGTAAAAAATTATATATACCAAGCCAAATAAATTTTTAAAAATATATTTAGGTTAAATTATATAGACACTCCTTAAAATCTTTTAAAATTACACAAACCTGTATTATTTTAAACTCTGCTTTTAAACTCTCGAAATGCATGTGGATCCCACTTCTAATATATGTTTGCTAATTACGTGGAACTCCTTTTGATGTATCATAAAATATAGGGAAAATATATGCGATGTCAAACCTTTATGGTATATTTAACCCTTTTTTTTTTTTTTAAGACTAGATTTTGATTTGACTGAATTGTATCATTACGCCGAGAGAAGAAACCCAACATAACTTGTCGCATTCCTAATTGCAAATATAATAAAACCGAAACCCTCATCATTGAATCCTAGGCTCGCAAAACGTCATTTCTAGCCTTTTCTCATATTCTTCGAATCAAATTGTAGAGACGAGTAAAGCCATCTTGCCATGTCTTCATATGAAAAGAATGTGTTGTTACTAACTAAAACAAGTGCCGAAGAATGAGATTCGATGAGGGAAGTAGAAAAGAACAGAAGTAAGGCTGCTCAAATGTTTGATTCCTAATTGTAAGAAGCATGAAGTTCGGACGAGTGAATACAAGAGGAGAGGAGAAAATGGGTAATTATTCCTTTTTAATTTTTTTAGAAGAAAGTATTTTGGGATTTTCTTCATTGGGTTGGATTCAATAATGTGAGATACCATAATAATGGAGAGGGAAAAAAAAAACGTTTCTTTCCCTTTTTTTTTTTTTTTTTTTTCCTTTTCGTGTCAACCTAAGTAATTGAAGTTGGTATTTACTTTTATCATTGTTTTACCCACGTCAGACATAAAAGCAATCGACCAATATCAGAAACGGGGCCCACATGTATTTCAAGGTTTTAATTGCTGACTTTTGAAAAATTAAGGGTCCATGCAATTTCAAAATATTTCTGAGGTATTTATACAAATTATCCATATACTTATTATTGTATTGTTCATAACAATGCACTCAATGTTGTGAAGGAAGAATAATTTTTTTCTATTCACATAGAATTAATTAAATTTTTCAAATTTATTATTTTTTTTATTTTACTTTTTTTCCATTCTTTTTCCTCTTTAATTTTTTTTTTTTATTTTTTCATTTCTCTCTTCTTTTTTATTTTTTTATTTTTTAATGATGGAGAGTTGTAATCTGGTGAGTCAACAAGTCTTGCTGGCTAACTCAACTTTTGGACTAGTAAGTCTAACAGTGTGGCCGAATAGTTCCAACCAATACGGTTGGTTTCGAGCTAAATCTTAGCCCTTAAGCAGTGGTTTCAAGTCAAATTATAGTTTAGACTCGATCCGTAGATTACTACCGTTACCGTACAACAAGAGACCGTGCCACTGAATTCTGCTGTCAATAACGTGGCAGGGTATTGCACAACTCACGAAACCAAACCCTGCTCATGGAGCTAATGATGATATGTCTTGTCCACTTGAAGGAGATAACAGTCAAGCCCCTACACTTGCAATTCAACTCCGGTTGAGTGAAACACGATGCCTAAGTTTGAGAATACAACTTCCTCTTCTTGTGGAGTTCTTCAAACCTTAGCTTTGGTCCAAGGAAGGACTTCGCTCATAATGAAGTTGGACTGAAGAGGTACTTGAAACGAAACCAAGGGAGGTCTTCCATTCATTGGAGTATAAGACCTTGAAATTCCCTTACCATTTGCATTTGATTGTGAAACTCTACCTTTGTTTGTTAACACTTTCGAATAATATTTTTTTATTCAACTTTCTATTTCTTTTATTAAACTTTTGGGGTATTTTACAATTTATACAATAAAATTATTTAAGCATATAATTAGAAGTAATCATTTATAAGTACTTGGGTTGCAATCATATTTTAAGGTAGCTGCTTCCTTTCTTCCTCTCCAAAATGTAGAGAGGGGCGGGTAAATCCGATATCAATTAATTATATTTAATGTTAATTTTCTAATTGGTATTAGAATGCAAATAATTAAATTTTCTTTTTAGAATGATTTTGAGAATTGTTCTATACAATACTAATCTTTATGTAGTAGTGCCTATGCCACATAAAGTGTATGGCTATACCCTTTACGCATGTGATACTAACAATTAATTCATGCGTCAAAAAAAATATATAATATAATATCTATGACATTGTTTTAATATGTTGGGTAAATTGTAAAGACACTTTTTGTTAGCTTTCCAATTTGTGCATCTAAATTTTTTTTTTTGGTTTTACTACGTGCCTACTGCCTTTACACCATTTTTACCGATTTTCCCAGAACATAATAAAATAACGACGAACGTTAAATAATAATAATTATATATAAAGTACAATATTTTTAAGAATTAAATTTTTTAAAGAAGAAATAAAGGTTACAACCTCCATGGCCTGCCGACTTAAATTTTGAAATAAAATTTGCTTTGCTGTTTGTTTCCAATTCATCTTTCTAAAGTCGAATAATGCTTCTTATACCCTTTTTAAGTTGTAGAATTAACCAAAAAAAAAAAAGAACAGTGCTTCTAGCATAAGATAATGAGACAACCTAAGAGAGATTTATCACATGCTCTACAGCCACTGAATGTGTATCAGTTACACCGACATTCATTCCACCATTTAAGGAGATGAACTATCCTCCACGATAACAGCAATATAACAGTAAGTCTTAATGTCCACCTTGATAAATATATAAAAATCCTCATATCCCTAACCACCTTGGAGTTCAATTGCCCAGCATTCATAGCAAAGACCGGTAGGGGCTGAATGAAAATGAACATCATTTAACAGACAAAACTATTGATTCGCAGCTCGATTACATCTCCACCGATTCCTTTGACGAGAACTGCCATCACAAGAACCATGCCGGTCCAAGCATAACACTGCAACTTCTCGACAGGAGGGACAGAGTTCTTGGCTTATGCATAGTAATTGAGGCTTGCCTTCTTCTTTGCTTGGACTTGAATGATACCTTCATTGAAGTCCTCATGTGTGACCTGACAGATGAAAATGAATCAAAACATCGTAGTGGCAGCCATAAGGCAAAGCAGAACTTGCATAAGAGCAGACTCATTCAGCAGACAGAATCAACAAGTATGACACCAGGTGAGATTTTTACAATCACTACAACGATTTAGTAAAAGAATGCTCTCCACTTCCCCACGCTATGAAATTACAGTTTCACGGTAACCATGCCCGAGGATTAGTACAAGCTAGCTACAGCAACTATGGTGCAAAGACATCTCTTACTGTCTTATGTGAAGGGCTTGAGTTCTATATGTATGACCGAAAGCACTAGTAAAGTAGTAATCAAACAGTAAACCATATGACTAATGAGGATCCAAAGGTTTTTGCTTCCCAAGAATGCAAGACGAATAGGCCTACAAAAATTAGTGTGTGATTTTTCTTTTATTAAGTCAAATTTATTGAATTGGAAAAAAAAAATTAAAATTTATTGAATTGTTAATGGCATTGCAACGGGAAAACAAGACAAACAACGAATCATCATTCCATACACCCCAATTCCCACTTTTTAACATTACAAGAGGGGCATGCAAGTGTGTGTGTGTAAGAGAGAGAGAGAGAGATAGTACTTCAGTTGCATCTCTACGAAGTGCAAGCATCCCAGCCTCCACACAAACAGCTTTCAGTTGAGCTCCATTAAAGTCATCTGTTGATCTGGCCAGCTCTTCAAAATTCACATCAGGGTTTACATTCATCTTTCTTGAATGAATCTGCCATTTTAGCATAAATGATTAGATGACCCCAAATATCTTTTTTCAAATGAATAAAAGAAGATAAGAACTAAACCTACATCATGAAACTGGAAGCTGTAGTGAGCAACAATTGGATTGAAAATTCACCTGCAGAATTCGTGCTCTTGCTTCTTCACTGGGATGAGGAAATTCAATTTTACGATCCAGACGACCTGAACGCATAAGAGCAGGATCTAAGATATCAGCTCTGTTTGTCGCAGCTATCACCTGCAATTCACAGTTTAGCTAATCCATTAGTGATGTGTTAAAAGTTTGAAATTATTGCCATCACAAAACTACTTCCATGTAGCACCAGCCAAAGACCTTCCACAGGAGGAAATATCTAGGCCATATTGCTAACTTAATAAATGATCTGTCAAGGAGTACCTTAATTCTTTCATCACTGCTAAAACCATCCAGCTGATTAAGCAACTCCAACATTGTTCGCTGCACTTCCCTATCTCCACTTACTTCACTGCAGCCAATAAAAGAACAAACTCCGTCAAATAGGAAATAGACTACAAAAATGACTTAAATCCAAGCAATGTTGTTCTTTCAGATACTCTTTTTTGGCAAACAAAGCCAAGTAAAAAAAGAAGCAGACCTGCTGCTGAAAGGAGCAGTAGACAAAATATTCATGACAGATAGGTTGGGCTAGCATGTACATGAGATTTATATTGACTGCAAAGAAAAGGAACAAACAGCTCACCTATCGAAACGCTTTGTGCCAATAGCATCAATTTCATCAATAAATATGATGCAAGGAGATTTTTCCTTTGCCAGTTGGAAAGCATCACGGACAAGCTTGGCTCCATCTCCAATAAACATCTGCATACATGTCAATCATCACATCAGCACCGTATTTAAGATATTCAAACATCAAAAAATGTATGCAAGGCCAACAGTTTACAGAAAAGTAAAGGTGCAAAACTACAGTGATCGTGAACATTGTTCCATCAGGCAGAAATTGTGGTCAAAGTAACAAGTAAGACACCCATGCTTGTGGCAAGCCAACTAATAGAGTTTATGCAAGTAAACATATGAAAAAACTTAGAGACTAAAATTTTTGTAAATACAAAACAGTATAATAATCCTGAAATCCAACAAAGTCTTACGGTCATTTATATAGGAATATCTTTGATAATTTAATGAAGGGTAAAGAACCAGATAATGATCATACCTGCACAAGTTGAGGGCCTGCTAACTTCAAAAAAGTTGCATTTGTTTGTGCTGCACAGGCACGAGCCATCAAAGTTTTACCAGTTCCAGGGGGGCCATATAGCAATACACCCTTAGGGGGGCGGACCCCTAACTTCTGAAACCGTTCTTTGTGCGTCATTGGCAAAACAATAGCCTCCACTAGCTCTTGAATCTGTACAGAATAAGGAAAAGAGGTCAAATGTTCCAGAACAAAGAGCAAATAAATAGGTGCCTTTAGTTCCCTAGTAAAATTTACCTGCTTCTCCAGGCCACCAATATCACTATAATCTTCAGTGGGTTTTTCATCAACCTCCATAGCCTTTACACGTGAATCATATTCAGATGGAAGAGTGTCCAAAATCAAGTAACTGTCTTTGTTTACTCCGACCAAATCCCCAGGCTTCAGTGTATCTGGGTCTACAAGCCCAACAACAGGCAGAAAAATTGTCTACATGTCCAAAAAGAGAAAATTAGAAGGAAAAGATTCAACTTCCGCTTAGCAAGAAAAGAGGAAAGACGTCAATTTTTAGGTCAGAAAATAATCTGGTCCTACTATATGTGACCTCACCTGTCGTGTCGATGTCTTCAAGACCACACATTTACCCTTCCTTTGTGAATCAAGGTCAACATTTGCACCATCTTCCTCTGCCTCATCTTCGGGATTCATTTCCAGAATCTAAAATGAAAACAATGAGAATCCAAAGTTCTGGGGAAAGGGGAAGGAAAAAAAAAAGAAAAAAAACTACTTTAAACAGAAACTTCTTTATACTTTAAGTATAAGCTGACTTTTGGCTCACAGAAAAAGTGTGTACGAATAATAATATTGCTCTATCACAGTCCATTATACATTTACAAGCTTCACAATAAGGGAATTGTAAGACAGGAGCCCCTCAGTGGCCATCAAGTCTCACACAGGTATCAATCTAGTGAATAGAAAAGCTCAAAATGGCAAAACTGTATTCCACTGTATCCAGTTTCCATTTATGTCCCTTCTTCACCAGAAGGGGACTCTTCCTCTATTTTATCGGAAACATGGAATTCTAATGAATATCATAGATCTATTGGAGCTCGAAGGACCACCAATTTACATACAACGTTAGCTAAAACTCCAGATTCTATCACCAACATTCCCAATCCTTTTCCTGCATCAATTGATGCACTGCCACCCACTTTCAATATTTCAATGCCTTAAACATGCTACTCTACTAAGGATATCACACGCAGTTACATAGTCGACATGGAATTTAGCTCATTACTCACTGTGGACAATAGAACACGACTGTCCGAGTACCCAAATCACATTAATCTGACAACATTAATCAATGAAAACATCAAAAGACAACGAAAATTACAAAAATTTTACCTCAACGATGTTGCCAACTAAGTAAGGAAGTTGCTTGTTAAGCTTAATCTTCTCTTGATTCTCCTTTATTTTCTCCTTGTATGAATCCAATTCCAAATTCGTCCTTTGCAATTCTTCCTGCTCTCAATCAATGAAATTCAACAATAAAGATCCAATAATCTTTGTTACGTGAAAACCCTAATTCCAACAACTGATCAGATCAAAAACTGATTCTATTAATTCTACAGTAATACAAAGCAGAGATACCTTGAGGATGCGAATCTCGTTGTCGAGAAGACGAGTGGCTCGGACAATATCTTCAGTAGTCATGGAATTTAATTGGTCATCTTCAAAGTTCGTGTCTTCCACCATAGCCGTTGCCATTTCCTGATAAGAAAGAGAGAAAGTACAAATTGAATATCTTTCAAGACCCTAATGTTATTCCAAGAGCGATTTGCTCGAATTAGGGATTAGGTTATGAATCCGAGTAAGAAAGATGAAGTGAAGAAGAGGCAATGAGCCCTTTGTTTTTATTATTCGATTTAATTTCTCTTTATAGTTTGATGGGTTGTATTTTCCTTCTTCTTGCACAAGAAAGAAGAGGGCGTTTTCTAACTGGAATATGGGCTCTATGGGCCGGGATTAGAATATTGGTTAATCCACTTGGGCTTTCAAACAAATTTCCTTTTCTGGGCCAGGAAATGAGTGTTGTTTCGAGTATGATTTTATTTAGATGAGTAAAGCATATTTATCTTACAGTCAATATTTAAACAGAATACATTGTTGATTGGAGACACAATAAAAAAATATCCTCAAGGCCCAAACCCCATCTTTCCCAAAATACCTTCCAACGATCGCCCTTCAAACCAATCATAAGCCGTGCTCAATGCTCATATCTCGTTTGACTATTACACATCCTTAATTATCTATTCTCTTGTTCTATTTTGGTTTAATTATCTAGATTAAACTTAAATTTTTTATAAATTTTTTCCTAAATAACCACATGCTTAATCATATTTTAAAAAATTAAAATTTATACCTTTAAACTTGTAAACCTAATAGGTTTAATATTTTAAAACTCGAACTCAGCTCGATTTACTATTCAAATAACCCGAGCTTAAATAATTTATGCATGTACTTAGTTCATTTACATCTCTAGTCTTGAGACTTTATTTGGTCCATCTCTTTATAGCTTGAAACATTTATTCTCTAAATTAGATACTCAATTAATCATTACACAAAGGAATTGTTTTAATAGATCAAGAGAAGGTAAATAAAACTTTCATATTAATATAATTGTAGACAATATCGATAGTCTCTTCTTGCTTGGATCGCTAAACCCCAATTTTATCATAAATCTATGAGATGTACTTCTTTTTTATTTTTGTAAAATTGGCATAATGTGCCATGAATATTGAATTATTAGTTAGAATCTCTTTTGGAGCATTTTTTTTATACAAGAAAAAGCCTTCATATGAATATTCAAGCAGATTACCTTCAAACGGAATCAAAATGGAAGCACTTAGAGTATTTAACAAGGACTTTACTCAACTAGCTCATGAAGCAATTCGAACGTAGTTGTACAGAAAGGCTTAAAAAGTCCCCTCGAGGATTTCGTTTGAATAGCCCCTCGAGTTATTATAAAGGATTTTGATTAGAAAAGAAAAAAAAAAAAAAAAACCCATAACCTTTTGGAACACTTTATTCAAATGGGGCCTCGAGCCACACAAATAAATCCAAAATTTTTCTTAGAGCCCGGAAGCTAATTTTGCGACTCCATTTGAACAACCCTTTGAGGCATTTCAATAGGCCCCCAAGTTTGTGAAGGATATTCCAATCGAAGGGTCAAGGTATTCAAGCAAGGCAATTAAAATTAAAAATGAGTAGGGATGGGGATGGGTCGTGAAAATATATCGGTCGATCTGTTGAATTTGACAAAAATTTTATAGGATCAAAATCGGATTTTAGGATATAATTTAAAATTTAAAAGAGTTTAGGATCAAATTTTAGGATATACAAAAAGGAAAAAAGAAAAACTATAGAAAATCTAATTGGTAAAAAAAAAAACATATATTAATAAAAATATTTGCTCTTTAACTTATATAACTGCATATTTTGTATAAATTTTATATTGTATAATATCTTTAATTCTTGATTTTTATTATTATATAAATCGATAAATATAATCTTAAACGTATTTAATCTTTCTCTTCTTTTCTATCTTTAATCCTATATAAATCCTAAGAAAACCCATCTTTATAGGTTTTTTAAATCTTATCTAAATCCATCCCTATAGGGTTAGGTTTTGAGAATGGAAGGTAAAACTTTATAAAGTTTTGGAAAACACTAAACATTATAAAAGTAAGTTTGAATTTTATAAAACTTATCTCGAAATTACACCGATTGTATCCCTAAAAATTAAACATTATACTTTTGTAATTTGTACATATTGCTACCCATATTAGCTCCATAGAAAGATTTTTTTTTTTTTTAGAAGTTGATAAATTCTCCTCAAGAGCAGTTATTATGGAAGAGAATGTGACCTAACCACCGCTACTTGATTATTCTCATTCTCAGGCAAATCACCATTGCATCAAATTGTTGTGGGAGAAAAGTCCAATGTGTAGGTGATCTTTTTATTTTGCAATATAAAAGTATTAAACTCGACGTTAAAGTACCACATTCGTGGTATTAATAAATCGAAAATGATGAAAAGGACCGAGAAGTTTGTCTCGAAAGTTCATGCCGATTGTATTGGTCCGAATAAAAGGTTGTGAGGATAATTAGATGTATGGTGTCACGTTATTTGATAGTGTAGCTTCGGCCAAAATCATCGGCACATTTGTGTTTCGAAACTTCTTAAAGAGACATTTGATGATTGTGCGGGTTGAAGAGGATGGTATTGATTCCTATGTTAAAATCAAATGTTTGCTATTTTTCTTCTTTATCCCTTCTTATTTCGATTACTTAATATATTACATTTATTATTAATTAATTCAGCTACAAATTTGATACCATTGATAGGGTTTATTGGAAATAAACTTCTCAAGCCTATCTCGATCTCTCAAGACTTATGGCCTACGACAAGTCACTTTAGGCTCATACTCAAAATACTGCCTATCTAACTATAACAAGCCTCCAAAGATTAAAAAACTCTAAATAAGGCTAAAAAACTAAGTTAATAATCATTTCCTATTTATTTAAACCACGTCAAATATCATAATCCTACTATCTAATACTTATAGAAATAACTTTATCCCCTAACTACTCTTTAATTACTGACATCATTTCTCTATAAATATGAGATAATTACCTAACATTAAACTATTTGATACTTTATATACTTAAATCTCCTAATCATTCTCCAATATTTAATCTTTCAAAAATCCCTGACTCACTTAAACATCGAAACGGTTACGTCTAATAATATCTTGACGTCTCTTTTTAGTATCTTTTAATAAAATCTACTGCAAATTATATTTACCATCTTAATAAATTTTTCAAAAAAATCGAGATCTTATTTCTTTAAAGTGTTACAAATTCTTCGCTACTTTAATATAGGGTCTATATTAAGTGGTTGTATGGCTTCTGATATAGATCTTTTTTATGATATGGCACTTTAGTTTTATTCATTAATTTCCACTTCAGATTTATTAACTCATTTTCTAATTTATTTTATTTTATATTTTTGGTAAATATCGGTCGTAACTCTATTTGCCCTTTCCCTCTCGTATGCGTAGCTAGTAATTCAAGCGTCACTTCCTCCGGCCAAGGCAGGAAAGATTTTCACCAACCATCTTCATCTTTTCATAACAATCCTCAGCTTCCAAACTATTGGCGGAGCATTAAAGGGTCCTGTAGGAAGTAATACTACCTATTCCATTTGAAGGCTTGATCAGGACCACTTGTGATTTCATCTTCCTCCTCTGTCGTGAGGTTTCCAATTTCACTTTTTTTTTTTTTTTGTTTAATGGCTCATCCGTTGTATTGTTATATTCCGTCTTATAAAAGTAATTCCATCACTCTACTTTCACATCCATCTATGTATGTTTTATCTGAATTTATTTTACTTTTTTTTCCCTTAAATTGATTTAAAGAATAGAGACATGAAACCAGATAATTAAATATAAAAATTACGAGCTGTTTATTAAACAAATATCCGTTGTCGTCCAGCGGTTAGGATATCTGGCTTTCACCCAGGAGACCCGGGTTCGATTCCCGGCAACGGAATTTGTTTTTAAAGTTTTTCGGTTTACTTATTCCCTTCATTCGTCATCTATGTTGGTTTTTCCCTTCCGCGTCCTCCCTTTATGGTCAGCTCCAATAAGGCAAAGCCAAAAAGAAGCGACAGCTTATTTGAGAGCGTAAAAAGCTATCAAATGCTTTAAATCATATGTAATATGTATGGTATAATATTGAAGGGAAATGGGGAGCTTTGGTATAATACATAATGTTACAAAGTCAATCTCTTTCCCTCTAGAAGGAATTAGCTTAATTAGAAGTATATATCATAAATCATAATTGAATTTTGAGAGTTTGTATGCTTGTTGATTTACAATTAAAAAATGTGTATCTTTTTCCCTAAATAATGACAAACTCAATATTTGTAATCTTCTCATTATATAATCATTTTATAAATTTTGCTACCCTTATCACATGTGCTTAAAAATATTGTGATATTTAAAAAGGAAAAAAAAAAATCCATGTTAAATCCGTAAAACACATTGCGTTTCTTAACAAATGAATGTTTAATGCATGAGTTATGACTCCTGTGTCCTCCATACCATATTTCAACTGTTTCTCTCTTACCACAATCTCTTGTAAAATAGGGAATACGGTAAGTATATATATATATATACATATCTTATATTGTATTTGAAATTGATTGACGGTATCCCTGGTTCTTTTAGAAATTGATTTAAGAAGACGATAGAATTTAATTGTCTGACATAGTTTCTTAGCAGCTACATACACATAAATATACAAATTATAAGAAAGGCTTTGACCTTATGAATGTAAATAAATTAAATCAATTAGCAAATCACTTGAACTCGCCTTTAACGTTACTTGAATTCCATTAAATCAAATTCAAATTCAAGTAACTCGAATTGAGCTCAAACCTAGACTCATGCATCCATTTAAGTTTGATATAATTCTAATATATTTTTTATTTCTTCAAATATAAGAGAATCTTACATTACTTGAGCAAAATTTATAAAAAATTTAAACTAAATGGAACTACTTGATTTGAACTCAAACTTACCACATATATATATATTTGGATCAAACTTAACCTACTAAAAAAAGCTCGATGGGAACCGTAGACATTGGATTCCTGACTAGCTAACCCCACTCCATTGATCAAATCTAATGGAAGAAGGAAACACTCTCACTAAGGCAATCAACCCACCCGCAAAGTTGCACGGTCCATTTAGGAGCCCTACCTTCGAGATCATTTTCAGTTGGCAGCACCTATGGGGGACTATCATCACATGCCTATTGTAATGCTATCCACAAGACCAAGCGTTGCACGCACACTGCATCTCATCCTACTTATCCCACCCGAAATCTTGACCAGGGGCTTGCATTGATGTACATTTTCGTGATTTCATTTTTTTTCTTAAAACTATGTTGTTAGATAGTGTTCCAATTTCCTACAACATTAGCTTGCAAAAATTGCTTCCATGCCACCAAGGGGCCAATGCCCCGTGAATTTTCTCGTCTCTCACTCTGTCTGCGACGTGCGAATAAGCCTCTGGCAGCGAATCCCATGAATTCGGATGGGTCTACGTAACCCCGCATCCTTGAAACGAAGTTGCTGTTGTAGGACAAGCTCATCCTCTTATCAGGCCCCGGCTGCTCTCTGATACCATCGAGTTCGGGCTCTAATTGAACCTGACTTTTCTGTTGTACCCTCAAAGAAGGCTCTTCAGAAAATCTAGTGCTGTCGAAACCAAACATTTCCCAGTCAACCTGCTGTAGAATGCTCATGGCCTGTCCAGATTTCTGCTCGACATGCTCAAACAACAGCATTGGTTGTTCAAACACAAGCTTGTCAACTTGTAACTTCAGTTCTTGTAACCTCTGACCGATCCTTGATGCTACTGCATCATATAGTTTACCTCTTGGAATATGGTCGGATTCCTCCATGTTGAGTAAATCATCAAATTGAATAGGTTCCCCAACAAGTACCACCACCTAAATCAAGAAATCATCAGCATGTTCCACATTGTTACAGGAGTAACAAAGATGTAGATGAACTTAACAAAAAACAAACATTAACATATGACAAATGAGTGTTGTTATCGGAACACAGACAGAAAAATATATCCTCTGTGAAAATTTGTATTCCGTTTTCTGATTCAGATCACAATGTCAGCCAAAACTAGAGTGACTCTGCATACCGTTTTCCCAATCCTTGGTATATTGGCTCCAATAGGCATCACATCCTGCATCCCCGTATGTACGAATGGGATAACCATAGGAATGCTGTCTGCATCAAGAACCAACCTGCCAGACAGAAGGCATGGCTATCAAATAAAATGAGACTTCTCCGAACAGTATTCTGCAACTTCAGATGAACCACATTGTTTTCCTCACAAAGCTATAGCCTAAATTTCTGTGAAGCCAAAAAGAATGCGATGAACAAGCAACCAAGGCAATAATTGTGCTACCAAAATCCTTCATGGATGAAACTGAAAAGGTTGCCAATGCCAGTCTACCATTTGGGCCCTTTGCCCATTTTACAGAAAGAAGGAAGAGCCTGAGCTGATATGATATGGAATAGACTCTCACCTACCAACACCTCTCTTTGGAGATCCCAAAGTTTTCCCACCATCTCGAGAGCGACTACCTTCTGGAAATATATGAACCCAGCCACCCTGATTTAATTTTGAAATAGCCATGTCCATTCCCTGCATGTGACACATAAAAAGGAAGATCCATATTCAGGTAAAGAGCAAACGGGGAAGACAACCCAATTACATTCATTGTGGAAAAAGTAATTGCATTTTATGGATTGTATATTAAGGATGTCAGAGTAATTGCATATTAGCATTAAATAGCCACTATCAGTTCAGTAACAATAGATGTTAGCAAATGATCCACCAAGCATGTTCTTCTTAAGAATAACATCCAAAAAATGAAGTGGTTGACAATAATTCTGAACATGCATCAGATATGAAGAAAAACACCTCCCTGCAGATTCGGCTAAACAGTTGTAGAAATTTCACCACAAGTCATACATTACAAAATATGATCATTTACACCACTAAACACCATCAACTAAAGACTAGGGTCACTCCCTATCTTGTCTAGTACCTGGAAGGAGTTCTAAAATATGGTAGAGGAAGAGTTCACCTACGACAAATTTATGCAATATGGCGGCATATATTACCTTTTGATAAATCCCATCCCCACGGGAAACTGGCAACACTTTCACACTTTTGAAGAATGCAGAAGTGACAGAATTCTTAAAGCACCTATCAGTTGCACACAGCGTCCATCTAAGGTTTTGAGCATCCAAAAGAACACTAGGAGGAAGAAGAGATGCAATAACAAATGGATCATCCACGGAAGCAATATGATTACTCACCTGTATAAGGAAACAAATAGTAATAAGCAATAAAGTGTTAATCTACTACATGCAAGCTAGTAAACATAAAAAGATAACGCCTTAATTATATAATATTGGATAGAAAGCATATTTATAAAGCGACATTGTAGATAATATAGAAGATACTTACTGTAACAAGGGACTTATCCTTTGGTCGGTGTAGTAAAGCATCATGTAATGTTTCTAATCCATATACCTGAGATGGCAGACACACCAAGTGAATTGTTTTTATGTACATCCAAGGAAACAAGGACATTGGTGATATGGCAACGAGGTCATGAGTTTCATACCTGAACACGATTCAGGCCACGCATAAATACATGGCACATGTTCCCTATAACAGGCACCGCAATGGCCTGGACCATTCTTAAAATCATTGATTCTTCTTCGGTACTAAATTCCCTGCTCACTGCAATGCAAGTGTCCCACAAGTACATTGTCATAAATTCTAATTCATTGTTATGATAATACATTATGATCAAGAAATATGGCAGAGATAATGGGTTAGTGATCATCACAATATTAAGGAGGGCACTCAAAGGAATCCATTGAAAACCAACAGCAACTTCTATTAAATATCTACCAGGATCAAATGTGAGGTCCAATACAAATGCATAGGTGGTATCACTCATTTTGGTTGGTTTGGATTGGTACGCAAAGTGTACCGGATGGTCATAAGAGATGGATACAGCAGTGTTAAACATCAATGACATTCACACAAAGATACGTCAAAACCAATAAGGAATGTATGGTATAATCCTAAGCTAAGTGATGTTCGTGCATATTTTATTTCACAAGAATTGTTTTGTAGATTAGATCAACAAAAGTTCATTAGCCAATGAGAAACGGTTTGCCTGAAAATGAAAATGTTCATTTTGATACATAGAAAATGATTTCCTTTTCTGTTTCGATCATTGGAAATGAATGTTTTTTTTTCTTCACTCGAAGAGATCATTTCCTCCAATCTTAATACTTCATTAAGACCCCCACCGGCCCAAGGTCACCAAACTTGCCTCCTCCCATTACTAACGACTGTTCTTAAAAGTTAAACAAAACAATATGAAAACATTTTTCACGAAACTGATATGTAGAATTAGGTGCATCATCCATTGATTTTTTTTTTTCTTTTTTTTTACATATTTGAAACGGAACCCACATACAACCCCATTTCTTATGGGCGATGGTGATTTCCTAATATCTTTTTATGTTAAAAAGTGAAATGACGATTCTTCTACTCCATTTGAAGTTAAAAAGCTCCAACTTCCATCGAGGCAAGCCAAAGTTAACATTTCAAAGGCTCTCGATTGAGTGATTGATTCGAGTCCAAGTAAAATCATCTCAAATATCTATTAGAATTACCCTCTGAAATTACCTTTGCAATAATTTATTCCTTCCTCCAGTTACATTTGCATTTCCTCTCTTTAAATCTCCTCAAATCCAATCAATCAAAGAACATCGTATAAATGCTAGATTTTCACATGTTCTGCCGAAAAGCCTTGCTCCACTGTACACAGGGCAATCATACACAGTACCCATTGCATCCGTTATATACAACACGCGAAAACATAAAATCAAATCAACGCGGCTCAATCTCGAATTCAGATACAATCAACAAGATTAAATAATCATAGTAATCGTGTATACAGATTCTCATTTCGGTTTACCCCTTTTGCGGTAAAATGAAGAAGACGAAGGCAAAGAATCTCTCCGAAAGTCTCGAAACCGCTGAAGCAACCGTTGGACAGTAGACGAGAAATAAAACTCGTCGAAAATCGCCGGACGGAGACGATGCTTGTCGACGGCAACTCTGAAGCGATCTCTGAGCCGGAGTTGGAGGTACCGAGCCTTGCTTCTCCATAGATCTCCTCTTTCGATCCTCTGTACCGCCATCAAGAAGAATACGAATATATATGCGTTTTTGTTTTTGTGTAGGGGGAGAAGGAAGTTAGTTTCAGCAGAGAGAGAGTAAGCGCAAGAGAAGTGCAGCGCGAGTATAGTTGAAGAGAGGCTGCAGTGTTGCGGAGGTTTTAGGAAGGAAGCGGCTAATGTGCGCAGGGTGCGTAGTGCGCACCAGGTGGCTGAAGTGGATAAGATGGGAAAATATCTTATGGGACCAGTGCCGGTTTAGTGCAGTTTCCAGAACAATCCATTAGATTCAATTTAAGATTCCCTAGGAGGCAGGACGAAGGATACTGACTCTTTCCACGGTAAGTGTTTTTTCCTTCCATGAATCAGTAATTAAGGTCGTAAATAATAGTTAATATAGTGAATTAATTAAATTATAAACTCTTTTAAATTAGTAACGTTAGAAATTAAAAAATTAAAGTTTCGAATTAATTACTTTAAATTTTCTATTTTATTTATTTAATAGATATTTTAATTTTATTTTACATATAAAATATAATAATTTTTATTAATATTTTACACTATCATATTTTTATAAGAGTCTATTATCATGTACTGTATATAAATATTCTTATTATAATTAATTCTTATTTTCTTTTTCTGTATATAAATACTTCCCTACATCTAAAAAATCATAAAATAACGTACTTTAAAACCCTATCGTAACCTTCCTTTCTTTTCTTCTGACCACAAACACTATTCTCTCTCTTGGCTATGTTTCCTTCTCTCAGTCTTGACATCTTCACTTCCAACCCCTCGCAATTGCTCTTCACTCTCGTCACCCCTAAACACACACACACGCAATCGCCATTTCACCATTAATGACCAAACCCACCCTAACTTTTCTCTCTTTCCTTGACTTCTGGCCTCTCTCTAACCTCTATCTCTCTCAATTCGCTCGTCTCTCTCACTTTCGCTTGGACAACAACTTCTGCCCTCACCCCCCAAAATTCCGAAGCTCGACTCAATCTTTTTATAGCAGCTCTCATTTGAAATTCAATTAATTTCAATCTTGACTGATTTTATTATATGCGTCCTAAATTAACTTAGTAAATATTATTAATTAATCACTTTGATATATTATTTTACAGATTATAATTTCTATATTTTTATGTATATTAGGTTTTCATTTGTATCATATGGTGATCTCATCTCCATTTAAATTCACGAACTATTTCGATTTTATATTCAGTATCGTACTTATAATGTATTATCCTATTATTATTTTCCTTTGTTAGTATTGATTTAAATATTGTTAGTATCCAATTACTACTTTTAAATTATTCGATTAGTATGTTATATAGTGTTATTATATATAAGAGTTATTATTTAATATATTTTATGGTATTTCGGATTATTAGTTATAGATATGTATATTTTGAGGTTAGTTTTCTATTTTCTATTATATTCAAGTTGGGGCACTATTTTATGTTTATTTATAGATTATGTTAATAATTGTATTTTATATAAAAGTTCCTAGTGTTGATTTGGTGTGTTACAAAACTATTTTATTATTGGTATGATTTATTATTGATATCGATGATTTTGTGATCTAATTATTTTATTACATTAGTTTATATATATATATATATATAACATATTATATTACACATAATATGTCCGTTTCATGTGTCAATTATTATAATGTGATTCCTTACGAGTTTTTTACAAATCATACTATTTTCAATTAAGCACATATTATCTACTTACCATATCAATTCGATAATCTATATATTTTGATATTCTAATCATGCATTCATTTTATACTTTCTTTCATACATATAGATAAATATATATATATATTGTACCCTACGATTTACTATAAATAAGTGATCTTATATAGTTATATTACCTTTTTGACTTAATCGTATTATGTTCTATTTCTATTTTGGAATTCTTGTTTTGATTCAATGATTTTCTTACGAGACCTTGATTGAATAGACTGTAAGTTTGTAGATAACTTCTAAGTAGAACTTAATCTTAGAATACTTAAAGGTTAACGTGCTATTTGTTTTCTTTTATATTCATGGTATTCAGTTTCCCTTGTCAAGATATGAGCTTTATTCAAGTTTTGAGATTAAAGACCTATTATCGATTTTGGAGTGATTCTAGGTTCGTGGTACTTGCTTATATGTTTGTGCATGTTAAGACTTAGAATGTAATCGGACTAATATATATACTTAACCTAAATGATTTGGATTGTTAATTATGCTTAAACTGCTTAATTTAGGGGCTCGTCGTAGCTTGACCTACCGTGACAGATCTCTAAAGAAGCAACTGTTGATCATATGCGGGGATTCTCCAATAGATTTTCATACGGAACGACAAAGCTGAAATATTAAGTCCTAAACTCTGGACTATGGACTTTGGGTGTAAAGGACTTAATGGAAAATTTATATTATATGTACCTATATATATAGGCGAGGATCGTAATGTGGCGGGGTCATAAGTATCCATGTGTTATATGATGGCCTAAATTAAAGATAATCAAACTATTGTTACTTATATTTTGTTATGATTGCATTATACACATGTGTATGTTCTGAGCTTGGTACCGTATGTGTTTGTACACCTGTACTGGGCTTTGACTCATTCTTCTATTTTTATGGTTATAGATTGATTCAATAAGTTGTGGCAACTTTAGAAATCGCTATAATCGTGTTAGGAAAGAAAGGTGGTTAGTTTTGTATGTCGTAGAAGATTAAAATCTAGTTATTTAATTTATTTAGGGCTAAGATGACTTGCTTGTAATTCACTTGAACTGTTGTATCTAAAGAATTGTTGTATTTGGAGATTTATGGTTTTGTATTTGATAAGTAGTTATTATACCTTGAAGTTGCAAAGTCTTGTCGTATAAACCATTCTATGATAGTAACTGGTCTCATAGTGTCTATTATAGATATGATCTACACAAGACGTCGACGACTTCTCGCTTTAAAGTAAATAGTTCGATTAAGAATTCATCTAGAGTTACAGTAAGTATTAAAACCATAGGTCAATATATATAATTACACGTACATTACTGTAGAATGCCAAAGTGATTCTATATCATATTATAACAGTCAGCTGGTTTATATATCGAATACCAGTCTTTCAATCTTAAAGATACTAGTGAGATTCTAAATATGCATTAACTATTAGGCAAATTGATCCTCACACCCCCAGGCTTCAAAGAAAACTAATCTTTGGATAGTTATAGAGTGGCATATTAGTCAGAGTAATCAGAATTAGGACCTGCAAAAGGATCTATACGGGTATAAATAATTATAGCTCAGTAAGTTAAATTGGAGACTCATAAATGTATACAAATATAAACAAGATTATCAAGCAGTTATTTTCATGTAATGCAATAAGCAAGTTTCATCACATAACGTAGTTCGGTCTGTTATGAAATCAGAGTAATTTCACCCCCTTTAATTCAAATTAAGGAGTTTTCATGTCATGTAAAAGCTCACAATTAAACCCATGTTTGTGCAATGAAGACACTGTTCCTTCTAAGACTATCCTTCGAACCAATACCCTCATCCTCATTGCGATCTCCTCTTCTGTCACTTAGTTTGACTAAGGATGAGGAAAAGACCAAATTGCTATCCAGCGCCATCTCTTTTCGAAGATGTCAGTGTTTAGTTGGAAAATCCTAATGATCCCCTAAAAAGTTGCAATGCATGACAATTTAGGGTATTAGGATCAATTCGGATTAGGTTCAATTTAAAGTGTTCAAATAATTTCACACCAATCCAATCATAATTATTACGCCCCGAAGTCACAGAGTCGCAACAGTTCCGCCGTATAAACCATTCTATGATAGTAACTGTCCTTACAGTACCTACCATAGACATAATGTATACAAGGCATCGACGACTCCTCGCTTTGAAGTAAACAGTTCAATAAAGTAAAGTTCACAAATTTTAAATAAACATATATAATTATATGTAAAGTCCACAGAATTACCCAGGAAATTTCCATATATATATAAACAGTTCACTAATTTACATAATAATTATCAGTCTTTCATCCTCAAACTATGAAAGATATTCTAACTACACATCATTATTAAATAAATTGCTCCTCGTACCCTTGGCTTCAAAAGAACTAACCTCTAAATAATTGTAAGGCGACATAATATTTGAAATGTTCAAAGATCAAGACTTGCAAAAGGATCTATAGAGGTATGAGCAACTACAACTTAGTAAGTTGAATTGGAGACTCATGAATGCATACAAACACAAACAAGATTATCAAGCA
This sequence comes from Lumnitzera racemosa, assembly GCA_024138005.1. NCBI lineage: Eukaryota > Viridiplantae > Streptophyta > Magnoliopsida > Myrtales > Combretaceae > Lumnitzera > Lumnitzera racemosa. Next base: position 4,158,691 of record JAMXBC010000003.1, read on the forward strand.
ATTATTTCATGCAATGCAATAAGTAAGTGTCATTGCACAACGTAATCCGGTCCGTTGAGAAATCAAAGAAATTTCACCGGCTCCAATCCAGGTTAATGAGTTTCCATGTTATGCAGCAGCTCGCAACCAAACTCAGACTTGTGCAATAAAGACCTTACTCCTCCCGCGACTACCTTCGAACCATTGACTTTACCCTCGCCTCGCCTCGACCTCTTCTTCTGTCACTTAGTTTGACTAAGGATGAAGAAGGGACCATTTTGTAATCCTACGCTATCCCTTTCGAAGGGGTCGGTATTTGGTTGTAGAATCCTATGATCTTCTAACGAGTTGCTATGTATGACATTTTTTGTTATTAGAGTCGAATAAGATTAAATTTTATTTAAGGTGTTCAAGTAATTTCACATCAATTCAATCAATCACAAAATTACTCACATTACAAATTCAGCACGCATTCAGATACATTAAACATATGTGTAGACTACTTACACTCACAACCATATACAATCCTGAGTCTCCGAGTACTATAAAATAACACTCTAATACAATAAGTAATAATCTAACTTACTTGGAGTTTCTCAGTAGCCCGATCACTCAATTATAAGTCGATCTATCTCTGAATATCCTATAATATAAATAAGTCTTTTTAGTTCTTATACTTTAATGATTTACATTCTAAGTTATGATTTTTCTTTTATTTACTAACGATTCATTCTACCTTATTTTGAGGTTCGGTTTCTAAATCAGATTCTAGTTTTGATTCTGAAATCTAAGATCGAATCTTAATGTGAAATTAATCACATTAAGCTCAAGTATTCTAATATCGCATTGGGTCTAAATTTAGGATTCTAAACTATTTGGTACACGCTAATTCTAATTTGGAGTACCAGATTTATTCCCGATGTGAGAACATCTTACACTTTTTTATACAATTACTTAAAATTAAATTTTATTTCAGATTTATTATATTGTAATTTCTATTATTATATTATTTAATTAAACCTAATTTTTTAC